>OZ030005.1:49245040-50561290 GCA_964023405.1 Apodemus agrarius | reverse complement strand
GTCTATCATTTGTACAAAGGAAGGCATCTAATTTGTTTGAGTTAATTTTATATCTGGACACATTGCTATAGTTATTTGCTAGCTCTAATGGAATTTTGGAAGTCACTTATGAATAGTATAATATCATCTGCAAATAGTGGTTCTTGGACATCTTCCTTTCCAATTTATATCCCTTTGGTCTCCTTTTGTTATATATTTGCCCTAGCTAGAACTTTGAGTACTATATTGGAAAACTATGGAGAGAGTGGGTAACCTTGTCGTGTCCCTGATTTTAGTGTCATTGCTTCTAATTTCTCTCTAATGCATCGGTATTGGCTATTTGTTTAATATATCTTGGTATTATTATCATATTTAGGTATGCACTATGAATTCCTACTGTGCCCAATACTTTTAACATGAAGGGGTGTTGTATATTGTCGAAGGCTATCTAGGTATCCAATGTGGTGATCATGTGACTGATTTCTTTGTCTTTGTTTGTACAGATAGTTAATAGCATTGATGGATTTTTCTTATTTTTGTTAAACTAGATTTAAATGCAAAAGAGTGGGTCAGATACAGGAAGATCACTGTCCTGAGTAAATGGGGCTGCACACTACATGATGAACACAGCAATACTGCATTCTCTTTGCAAGCACACACTCCTTGAGCAGCCTCCTGAGCAGCTCTCTCTGTGTATAGCATTAAATTATTTTCTTTAAACAAATCCACCTGGCCCCACAGATTATATTTTTAAGCAAGTCAGCCAGTGGTCTTGAATAAAGCAATTGGCCCTGGATTGGGAGCTCCTCAGTGAAACTGGAGGTATTAGTTGTAAAGGACAAAAGGTCTGAGTGACATCATTTCAAAGAAGGAGCACTTATATTACATTCAAACACATGTAATAATAGTGTTGGGGACTGAACTTGAAGCATGTATGATATAATGGAATAAACAAATAAGAATCACTGATAATGAGGCTATTGTTGTATTACTGTCTTGCTAAAGAAAATCATTTTCAGACTGATTATCATCCCCCTGGGAAGCCTATTTATTTAAGATATTCTTCTAACTTCCTAGATACAAAGAATTTTCCAGTTTAAAAAAGATCCATATCCATGGATTTTTTCTTAATGCCAGTGGATAGCACCTAGCAACAATATACTGTGCTTTGGTTATTATGATATAAAAATAATAAAGCAATTTTGTGTTTGGATTTGACCCTCAGCACTGCATAAATTGAGTGTGGGAACACACAGCTATATTTTTGGCACTGATGAGGTAGAACAAGGAAGGCCTTCCTTGTCTACAGAACAAGTTTGGGTTACCCTGGCTACGTGAAACCCTGTCTCAAAGCAAAATCATTCACCCTGAACACCAAATGTCTCTGGCACCAACAGTGGCAAGTTTGCTACTCATTCACCTGGGAATTGCCAGTTTTTCCTTAGACGTTTTCAGGTCCCACAAATCCCCTCACATTTGGGCAAATTTTCAATGCTGGTCACCTTTAGGCCTGTATGTCCCTTGACATTTACTAAATATGGGAAAAAGATGTGATTTCTATGGGGCTTTTGCTTCTTCATTCTGTTGGTTTATTGGCCTTCCTCTTTTAAATCCTCTGACCTTCTCCTGCATGAATGATTCCTAAGCACTGATATCTTGACTCATACATCCTTTCCAAGTTTGACACTTCACAAAGCTGGGCTCACCCAGTAGACATGGTGAAGGATGATAAAAGCTAACTTTGCTAGCATGCTTGCTGTCTGACAGGTCCTGTGTGTTAAGTACATTAAGGATGTTCATTCTTGCAACAGCCTTTGTGCGGGGCTGTACCATTTTCCCTCACCTTCCCATTTTTACTGATAAAAATAAGTATAAAACCATCCCTACATTCCTGGTATGAAGCCTACTTTATTGTGATGAATGATGGTTTTGATGTGTGCTCAGACTGTGAGAATTTTATTGAATAATTTTGCATCAATATTCATAAACAAAATAAAAAATCCAATAAAAAAAGGAAAAGAGAAAAAAGAGTAATAATCTCAGGGCCTAAGAATGTGGCCAGTTGAGATAAGGATTTCCTAATAATAAAAGAACTGAGATTTCTCTACAAAACTAGAATAATCCAGGTAGTGACTATCTTTGTCACTGATGTGGGTTTCTTGTATTCAGCAAATGTGGGATCAGATTACCTATCCAGACTGTTAGTCTATGTCTTTTTATTGGAGATTAGAGTCCATTGATGTTAAGAGATATTAAAGAAAAGTGATTGTGACCTGTCATTTTTGTTGTTAGAGGTAGAATTATATTTCTGTGGCTATCTTCTGTTAAAGATATTTGCTGGCCCTTTAAGTTGTAGATCTTCACTCTCATCTATCCCTATAATCCTTAGGTTTGGTCTTCTCATTGTGTCCTGGATTTCCTGGATGTTTTGGGTTACAAGCCTTTTGGATTTTGCATTTTCTTAGACTGTGGAGTCAATGGTTACTATGTTATCTTTAGCATCTGAGATTCTTATCTCTATCTCTTGTATTCTGTTTGTGATGTTTGCATATACGACCCCTGATTTTTTTAAGGATTTCTATCTCCAAAGTTGCCTCCTTTTGTGATTTCTTAGTTGTTTCTACCTCTGTGTTCAGATCTTGAATGGTTTTGCTCAGTTCCTTCATTCGTTTGTTTCTGTTTTCATGTAATTCTTTAATATATTTTTGTGCTCCCTCTTTCATGACTTCTGCATGTTGTTTCAAGTTCTCCTGCATTTCTTTAACTGATTTTCTCATTTCCTCTTTACTGGTTTCTGTCTGATGGCCCATATTCTCCTGGAGTTCTTTAACTGTTTTTTTGTGTTTGGATTGTAAGAGCTTCTACCCTATTGATGTTCCCCTGCATTTCTTTAAGAGATTTGTTTATGTCTTTTTTGTGTTCCTCTAGGAGCATCATGGCCTGTGCTTTTATATCTAACTCTTGTTTTTCTGGTGTGCTGGGGTAGCCAGGACTTGCTGTGGTAGGCGAATTGGGTACAGATGGTGCCATATTGCCTTGATTTCTGTTAATAACGTTCCTACATTTGCCTTTTGCCATCTCTTTATCTCTGGAGTTAGTTGGTCTTATTGTAGATGGCAGCCCTGCTGAAAGCACAGCGTGCCTGTCCCCAGGAGACAGTGACCTTTGCTGAGCTGTTGGTACCCGGATCTGCTGATCTTTTCTGGCTCTGGGTGCGGGCCAGAGCCTGGTGGCTTGTCTGTGCTGGACTATGCTAGCTCTCAGTCCAAGCCCCTGACTCCAGCTGCTAGAATTCTGTGCTGTGTCCCAAGGTAAGATGGCACCTTGCTGCCAGCCTGCCCAGAGAGCCGGTAGAGTTGATCTGCACCCGCAGCTGAGCTGTCTGTGCCCAGATCTCCTGCAGAGCTAAGCTAATCTATATCTCTGTCCATGCACCTGACTCCTGCTGCTCGCTGTGCCTGTCTTTCGCACAGTGTCCTGAGACGAGATGGCGGCCCCACTGAAAGCACAGTGTGCCTGTCCCCAGGAGACAGTGACCTTTACTGAGCTGTTGGTACCCAGATCTGCTGATCTCTTCTGGCTCTGGGTGCAGGTCAGAGCCTGGCGGCGTTGTCTGTGCTGGACTACGCTAGCTCTCAGTCCAAGCCCCTGACTCCAGCTGCTAGAATTCCATGCTGTGTCCCAAGGCAAGATGACCCCTCGCTGCCAGCCCGCCTGGAGAAGGAATTTAAGATTTATATATGTGACAATTCCTTTTAAAGTTTTGATGTATGTATGTATGCATTTATTTATTTATTTATGTTGATTTTTCAAAACAGGGTTTCTCTGTGTAATTCTGGCTGTTCTTGGAAGAGCTTTGTATATGAGGTTGGGCTTAAACAGACAGCCTGCCTCTGACTCATTAGTCTGTAGACTAAAGATGTTCTCTACAATAACCAATAGAATTTATTTTTTTAAGTAACATTTGAACATTCTTCTTCAAATCATGAAGATAGGTAGGGATTGTCAAAGACTTTATAATTTTTGTCATACTTTGAATTAATATACTACAGTACATGGACCCTCTCTGTATGTTAAACAACTCCTGCATATTTATGTGACATTTTCTCAAGCATAGTATAATGAATACCTCCTTGTATAAAAAAACCCCTCTCTCCATCTGTCTTTCAGGCTTTCTCTACAAAATAATAAGGACTACATAGCAAAGTTTAGAAAACCAAACCATAATGTTTTATTGGTTATTATAATTACAACCTCTAAAAAAAATTATGAGACATGTTTACCAATGGCAAGTCAAACATAAAGTCAGAAACATATACAGAATTAATATTTAATATGCTTTTAAATGTACTTTAATATTATATGTATACCATCATTATATATAAAATAACATATATATACACACACACAAACATACACAAACTCACACGCACTGTATATGTATACACACACATATATATACACACATATATATATATATACACTATATATATATATATATATATATATATACATATATATATATCCTATATACAGGGATATATATCCCTGCATATATGCTTTCTTTGAAGTATGACTTATATACTGTAGACAATACCTCAGTAGTTCAACATGATTTTCCCATTCTTCCTTGTAGATATTTGTACATGTCTTCTCCTTAATGGTTGGTATATTTTGTCTACTTTCTGTATTTTTGTTTAATTATTTTTTTCTGCTTTTAACCTCTGATCATTGTGTGCGTGTGTTGATATACACAATGAGTTCCTTTATCTCTCTGAACTGTTCTGTCTGGAAAACATTGATTCATGTAAATTTCAACTATCAATGGCTATATTAACCTTTCTCTGCTCCTCTTCAACAGATCTATGAGGCTTTAGCAGAGGGGTTTGATAAAGATATGCCATTTGGAAACCATTACAACAAAGTCTCTGTGTCTGTAATCATATTCTATCTGAATACCTCTACTTTTAAATCTATTCCAAGAACAAATATTCCTGAAGTGGTAAATGTGATGCACATTTCTGTGGAGATATCAATACATAATTACTCCTTAGTTTATATTGATAATCCTCTAGCAAAATAAGAGAAAAATAAGATTTTATAGGGAACTGACATATTTAGTCTCAGGTTCATGACCATTTTATCAATGTAAGGTATGGGCTCAATCATATAGAGTTAATCTTAAATAAAATAATAAATTTAACACACACACAAATGTGCAATATTAGCAACTGTGTAGCTTGAAGAATGACTCCTATTTTATGTTCCAGGGTTTATCAGTTATGGTATTGATGAACTGATTTCTAATTAGTAAAAAATATTCTTTTTTTAAATATAGAACATTACACATAAATAATCTGGCATTTATACATTCTCTGTTGCGGTTCACCTATTTGTATGAAACAGCTTGTCATTGGTGGAACTTCATTAAAAGACTTGTTCTCCCTTTTTTATACTGTCATTTTGCTAATTTGTGGTGTTGTTGTACAATTTTGTGGTATTCATGATTCTCAGTAGATATTTTCCTCAGAAGAAATGTCCTAATTCTTAAGAATTTATAATATGTCTGTTCATTGAATAGTAGCAATCGTGTTTACATTAACACAATATGGTAGTAATCTGTAGGAAAATAACCAATAGGAATGACATAGGGCCTTTTCTCTATGACCTCAATATTGAAAGAGATCCTTAATTAGAACTTATTGTAAAGTAGAATGCAGAAAGCTGATTTTAAGGTCACAAAATGAGTGACTTTAAAAGAATAGAGTTCTCTGTGTTACACTTGTCACATAATATATGTGAGCATTGCTATTGAGCAGCACAGACACATATTTACTTGGATTTCAACCAACTATAAAGAAAACAAAGTTTGAACACAAAGGAACATAGGATAGAATCAGTACTAGGGAGGAAGTAGACTATGTTTTTTATGAAGAGCAAACAATACTATGGCCCTTGAGTTATATTTATTATGTTTTTTTTTTGAGTTTATGATTGTAATATACATAGGCAGATAGTTGGCTCTTTCATACCATGTTGGCTTTGAAATTTTAGTACTGGGATTTATTTCTAGAATACCCTTATTAAAACTGTACTGCTATTAGCTGACCATCATAGAACATGGGGGATATTTTGTAAAAATATGATTATATGGATTTAGTAGCCAGCTGGTATTCATGTTTGCAAAAATCCATACATGTGAGAAACGCTATCTTCAGAGCAAGATAAAATATACATCTGCATGAAGCCAGTACTGGTTGTTATTTAAACACCATCAAGCACTTGTATGTCAATAACTGAGATTGCAATAACAATATTTAAGCTATAGTAACAGTGACAATGTTCTAGTATATGCTTAGTCAAGATTCTTGAAGCCCAAGTAATTTCATAATGGAAAAATACTATTTAATGTGTTGATACCAGAGAAGAGAGAAAATTGCATGTATGTATGCCTAAAATGGCTACCCATATTATAATAATTCCATATAAATATACTCAGAGGTGACTTATATGAACTCTTTTTTACTAAATAAAATTAATTATTACAAAAAAAGAGATTGTTCTTTTTCAAGGCAGGTAGACATACCAGGCCATCATGTAATGTTAGGTGCTATGATGGGTCTCAGCCTCACCAAAGAAAGTGGCCTTTGTATGCTTCAGGATTTATTCTTTGACATCTAGAGCTAAAGTCAGAAGTTACGAAAATTGATTTTGAGTGGGGAGTCACCCAAGAGTGGAAGTTTTATTTTGTAAGTCAGCTAGGAGGCTGGTCATAGGGACCAGGAGAAGCATACCCCTAAGGAAATAGGTCAGCCATCTCTGGAAGAAAGTGACCTACCTACCAACTGGAAGAAATACCTTACCAATCCACCAATGGTGGTGCAAAGACTGGAGATATTGTAGCAGAAAGAGTGGGCCTGTGATGCTGATGGACCTTACTGAGTGAGGCACCTGTGACTTAACCTTGGCAATATCTACTCCATGTGTTAAGGTCTGCGTGTGCCAAAATTTTGGCGCCCGTAGTCAGGCAGTCAGGTTGGCAGTCATTTGGCAGTCAACCAAGGTTGCTGCTCTCAATGATTGTGGCCACAGTAAAAATTGCTGTATGGACACCTGGGGTGTCATTAGCAATTCCCAATTCTTTGCACAAAATGTCTTAGAAGGCAGCTAATATCTGGACAAACCATACCAAACCACCACAGAACCATGAAAAGTGGTATTATTGAAGGGTGGCAAGGAAGAGATGAAAGAAGAAAAAAAGGAAAACATTTCAAGGGTCTTTTTCTTTTGTTTGGTCTGTGACACAGATGTCAGGTAATCACATGTACCAAGACACACAGGTAAGGCACACACTGGGAATTTGGTCTCGTTGCTATGGCCACAGATACAAGTGGGTCCATGTTGCCTAGACACGATATCATCCCAGGATTTGAAGGCTGACAGTAAAGCCTCTCCTATTGGGAACAGAGATTATGTACATAAACTTTTAATTGGACTACATAGAAGTGGAGAATATTTTCCTATGGGGGAAAATCTACAGTAAGAAAAGGAGTAGATTTATCCAAACATTCATTATTCATATATTAATACTAAACAAGTATGTACACATACTGTACATGAGAAAAAAACAGTAATTCCACTTTTATGGAAATGCTTTACCAAGCATACATCTAACAAACCAAGAAAAAATTTTGATAATATATGAATATTTTGAGTATTACATTATTAAATGAATACCTTTTATATTTTTTACTTATTATGAAAATGTGGATTAGATGCATAATCTATCAGGTCTTGAAAAGCATATTTCATTTCTAACATTTCTTTGTTGTAAACCAATATATATATAATGAATTCAATACATTTGAAAAAAAGTCATTCATGCAGTCATCAAAGTCATCAGCAAAGTGCACATGAATGCTGAGAGTCATAATTATTAAATTCCAGACAGAAGTGAAAATTTTCTTCAATGTAGTCAGAATCTATTACCAAAGAGCCAAACATAAGGCAAGTATAGATTTTACACAAGAGTCCAGGGTAGCATAATGTATTTACTGGATTAGACATTCAGATTCGTTATTTCTGAAGTAAAAATGAGTGAGAGAAAAATGATAGTTGTAGATAAAAGCAAGTTTTTTCTACCATACTGTTTTGGTTTTGTTTCTTCTGTCTTGAATTCCAGGGAGCAGGGAAAGTGATGAATCAGCAGCTCTGATGGAGATCTCCAAAGTTACAGTGGGTTTGATGTCAGTACCTAGATATGTGATCTCTATCCTCATTGGTTCTGATTCCATTCTCTATTTGAATACAGTCCCACATCAATCAGAAACATGAACAGCAAATACATTTGTCTGAAAGAGTAGATTTGATCAGTCAGTATCCTTGCTACTTGCCAGGACTTATCTGGTCCTGAGTATAACCAAAGCCTGACTGTATGGAGCAAAGACAAGGAAGTGTGCTTCTACATTAGACAGGAGAGGGGATCAGTGGAAACTGTCAAAGGTAGTGATTGTTTCAGAGCCTCCACTCTCTGATTCTTCAATTCCTGATTCCTCTACAGGAACTCTCACCCTTTTTGAAATTCAGTTAACACATTTCATGTGTGGCTTTCCTGTCTCTGTCATGCAGAGCTCTGTCTTCTACAAAGAAGAGTCTTGATTTCAAGCTTTAGCTAGTGATAAAGACTAGGTGTGTCCTGACATTTTATACCCTTAGTTCACCCATGCAGGAAAGCTATGTCAAAAAATGTACTCAGCATTCAAACTTGGACTCTCAAAATTCAAGATGTAACTAACAGACAGAGATCGTACTATACCCAGAAAATAAGCAATCTTGGGACACTGAAGCTGTTAGCCTGTTAATGTTCATGGTTACAGATGTTCAACAATCCAACCTTTGTTTACAACATTTTTGTCCTTATGCAATTACAAGATTCTCTAAATGTTTATTCTTCCATGTGTTTTCTTACTAACAATTCAGGGGTGCTTGATCTCTTTGAGAAAATTAATAAATTGTGTCCTGATGATGTTCAGAATAGTATTAAATCCTGTAAAATAGGTCTCTGGTCCTGAGAAGTCTGGACAGTATAGGGTAATGCCAGGACATGGTAGAGAGAGTGGGTGGGTTGATGAATAAGAGGAGAAGGGAAAGCAGTTGGTGTTTTTGGAGGGGAAAGCAGGAAACTGGATAACAATTGAAATGTAAATAAAGAAAATATCCAATGAAAAAGAAAAAAAGAAAGAAACATACACATTGATTTTCATTGTGTCTTTGTACTAGAAGTTAGCTAGAGACTGACCAAGATATCTTTAGTAGCACTCTGTCCTTAGCATTCAGGTCCCCTTGGTATTTCTCAGATATTTAAGAAACTATATTAGTTTGTCTAAGGTATTGTTGCGAAAAGTAAAAAAGCCCTGCTACAGTATTTATTTTAGAAAATCTCTGGGTATCAATGAAATACACACAAAATGTTCCATATACACAATGTACTGTTGGGAATACTCATGGTGCATAAACTCTGTTTTTTCAAAACTGAATTCTTAATAATATTGTGGTTGTTTATGAAGATACTCCCAAGTGTTTATGCAAATTGATGTTATGGTAAAAAGGGTCAGGACAGAATATTTTGCATTAGAATCCAAGCGTTAATTGAGAGTGCACTATTAAACATGAAAGCCCTTGGGAGTGCTATTATAAGAGGATATGACAGATTCACATGGAAAAGCAGACACTGGCACATCACTGTCTGTCAGCTGGCAGGAATAATTGCAAGATAAGATTCACTGTCAGAAAAGTTCACACAAATACAGTGGCTCTTATACAAATCTTTAGATCTATGCAGAAGGAGCCATAATAGGATCAGACATTACATGTCACAGTATTGTTCTCTGTTAGTCAGTGTGGACACAAAAGATAAAAACAGTTTACTGCCATCTATTGTTGATTATTTGTTTCAATTAGAGAACCTAGAAAGTGGGTGGAGATGAATCAGCAACTCTAATGGAGATCTAAAAGGTTACAGCAACAGTTTTGTCGATGCCTAGATACAATATATCTCTCCTGATTGGATCTGATTCAATTCTCTATTTGAATACAAAACCTCCGTCAATCAGAAGCAATGAGAGCAAACAAATTTCTCTGTAGGGAAGGGATTTATCAGTCAGGTTGCTGGCTATATTCCAGGACTTACCTGGTCCTGGTATAGCCAAGCCTGACTGTATGATACCAAGGAAAAGCAAGTTTCCTTCTGTAACTGATAGGAAACAGTAAGAGGAAACTAGCAAACACAGTGATACTTTTTGATTCCTTGACTGCTATAAAGGAACTCTCACCTTATTTAAAATTCAGTTATCACCTTTAGGGTGTGGCTTCTTGTCTCAGTCATGCAGAGTTGTGTTTTCTGCAAATAAGATTCTAGACTTCAAGCTTCAGCTAGTGACAGAGTCTAGGTATATTCTAATATTTTATATCCTTATTTCACACACTGTGAGTAATTCTATGGCAGTGAATGTACTCAGCATTCAAACTTGAACCCTCTAAAAAATACAGGGTGTAACTAACAGACAGAGGTCCTACCATACCCAGAAAACAAGCACTCTTGTGACACGGATGAATGCAGCTTATTACTATTAATCTTAACAAATGTTCCAGAACCCAATTTTTGTTTATATTGTTATTGACATTTGGCTATTACAAATTTCTCTAGCATGTTTATTCTTCCATGTAATTACTTCACTTACTAAAATTTCAGGGGTGTTTGATCCCTTTGGGCAAACCCTATATGTCTTGTCCTGATTGTCTACACCTTCATATTCTACATTAATAAGAAAGTACTGGACACAGTAATTTCCATTTTGTTAGTGTACTAATGGATACCAAGAGACTTAGCCTTTTCTTCTCAATTGCATTCAGTCTTTAGCAAGCAGGTCTCTGTGGTATATCATGGATAATTGTGAAATTTTAATACATTTGAAAATTGAATATGCTTCATAAAATGGCATGGCCTTTTTGGCAACCACAAATTAAATATTCCACATACACCATGTTCTCTTAGGACTATCAAAAATATGTAAACATTGTATTCAATAATGAATTCCTCTTAATGTTGTCCATATTCATGAGGATATTCCACAGTTTCTTCATGCAAACTAAGTAAAGCAGGTGGAAGGCATGGGCGGATAATAGCACTGAGCATTCCAATATAAATTGGTGAATACACTATTAGTTACAATTGTATAAGCAAAAGCTATAATTTCCCCCATCAGAAACCATTGGGGAAGCTTAGAGGCTTCATCACTATTAGTTAGCAGAATGTAACAATTGCAAGATATGATTCCTATTCAGAAAGGCTCAGAAAAATCTGTCAGACTGCAGCTATATTCCAGGACTTACATAGTCCAGGTTATAAAATACTGTATAGTGTTAAACTATATAGTTTAATACTATATAGTACTAAAAAAATAAGGAGGAGTGCTTCTGTAATTGACTGGAGAGAGCCAGTTGAAAGTTACAAAGAAAGGGATGGTTTATTTCAGAGCCTCCATACTCTGATTCCCTGGCTTTTAGTTTCTGTACAGAAACTGTCACCATACGGGAAAATCAAGTTCTGATTTTTGATGTCCATTTCTTGCCTCAGTCATGCTGGACTGTGTCTTCTGCAAATAAAATACAAGATTCTAGCTTAAACTTGTGAGAGGGACTTCGGAATTTTAGACATTTTCACAGCCCTTGATATGCCACTGTGAGAAAGGATAATGCAAAGGTCTGCAACATACCACCATGGATTCTCTGAAAAATCCTAGCAGACACAGATATTACCACGCCCAGAAACCATGCACCCTTGGGGCAATGATGCTGGCAACTAGTTAGCATTAATGGCAAGAACATTCAACAATTCAACCATTTTTATAGTATTAAATTTATTTTTAATATGCTAGAATATCTAGCATGTCTATTCTTCCATGATACTTAATTACTAACTCCCTCTACAGTAGAGTCATAAGGCCCTAAGGTAGATCAATACATCATTTCATAAAGGTCTCCATCATAGTATTACATACAGTATAAAAACTATTTGGACACAGTAGTTTTCATTGGGATCTTGTTCTTGTGGATACCTAGAGAGCTATGTTTTCTGTTTTTCTGCATTTTGTCTACAGAGTCAATGTTTTTGTGGTATATTCTGTATATTTATTAATTCTATTACTATGACTAACATAATACTGACAATAGTAAACAAATTGTGCCTGCATATGAATCAAAACATCTCCTAGCTTTTTTATATCTATATGTTAAAATTTCTTACACACCTTATGTTGTTGGAAATACCCACATTATATAAGCATTTTTCAACTCTGAATATCACTTAATATTGTACATATTTAAGAGAAACTCCAATGTCACATGCAAATTAAGAACAGGTGGTACAAGTTATGGAAAGAATATTGCACCAAGTATTGCAAAGCCTTTTTTAGGATATATTGTTAAATATTATTGCACTAGGAAAAAATATAATCAAAGCATACCAGAGAAGCAATTGAGGAGGGGCATATAGGCACATCACAATCAGTCAATAGGTAGCAAAAATTGAAAGAGAATAGACTAGCTCAAAAAGAACAGAAGAACTCTGCCAAAATGCTTGTATCTAGGCTGAAGGAGCTGGAAATAGGAACAGCTCCAACAATCTACTCATTTTCTGTTGGTCAGTGTAGAGAAAAGAATGTAAAAAAAGTCTCTACAATCTGAATACTTAGCTTGCTACTTTGTATAGTGTCTCATGACTCTGCTCTCAGGTTTGATTTATTTGTTTCAATGACATAAGGCTAAGCCTTCTCCAAAGAAAGTACAAGATTCAAGCTTCAGCTTGTCACAAATATTAGAGATTTTCTGATATGTTTATATCATTCCACTAGCCACTGTGAGAACTGCTATGGAGGTAAATGTTCTCAACATACCACCTTGGATTCTAAGAAAAATCAGAGTGAACTAATAGACAAAGATACTATGAAACCCAGAATTGAGGCAGTCTTGGGACAGGGATACAAGAAGCATTTACCATTAATGGCCAAAGCCACTTAAACATACTCCCATTGTTATTTAGTTATAGTTCCTGTCATTTATCAGATTTTCTAGCTTGCTTTGTTTTTCCAGTTCTGTCCTTTGTTACCTAAAAACTCTGCAGAGTCACAATCCCTTTCGGGAAAACAATATATCATACTAGTTGATCCCTGCCTTCCTATGACACTATTTAAATGAAGATATAGACACAGTCATTTTCATTGTGACCCGGTAATTTTGTATAATTTGAGTGCTAAGATTTCATGTTATATTCATTCTGTATTTAGATATCAGGTCTCTGCCATATATTCAGGATATTTATGATAATTTATTACATTTACTAATACACTCATGACAGTAGAAATCACATTCCAGTTTTATATGCATTAGAAGATGCCATGACCTTTTTAAAACCATACACTAAAGAATTGAAGAGTTTGCACCCCATAGGAAGAACAACAATATAAAAAATGCCCCCCCACAGAGATCTCGGGGATTAAACTTCCAACCAAAGTTTACAAATTGAGAGACCCATTGCTCTAGAATCCTAAGTAACAGCAGATAGATTAGTCAAGCATCAATGGGAGCAGAAGCCTAAGAAGGCTTGATGCCCCGGGTATAGGTGAATGCTGGGGAGAGAGGATTGGGTGTTTGTCAGGGTGGGAGAACACCCTCATATAAGCAGTGAGAGGAAGAATTGTGCAGAGGGTTCTTTGGAGGAAATGGGAAGGTGTGTAATATTTGAAAGACAATTAAATAAAGTATTCAATATAAAGAAAAAAGCCACATATTTAAAATTCCACATACAACATATTTTGATATGAATAATCATAGCATATAAACATTGTTTTCAACACTGAGTTACATATAATATTTTTCAGATTTATGTGACTATGCTTCTTTTCATGCAAACTGAGTACACATAGATAATGGCATGGACAGAATATTAAACAGTATAAAAACAACTCTTGCCTGGTGGTGGTGGCACACACCTTTAATCCCAGCACTTGGGAGGCAGAGGCAGGCGGATTTCTGATTTTGAGGCCAGCCTGGTCTACAGAGCGAGTTACAAGACAGCCACGGCTACACAGAGAAACCCTGTCTTGAAAAAAGCCAAAAAGTAAATAAATAAATAAATAAATAAATATATAAAAAATAAAAAAAATAAAAAAATAAAAAACTCTGCGGATGCAATAATAAACATTACTTTTCCAAGAAAAAGGCTAAATACATAGCAGAGCAGTTGAATTGCAAAAGGTGAGAAAGACACATCACAATTGGTTTGCAGGAAACAAAAATTTCAAGAGAAGACACAGTCAGAGGTCTTAAAAATAAATACCACCTCTCGCAAATAGCTTAAATCTAGGCAGAAGGAGCCAGAAATAAGTCCTTCAAGGATCCAGTAACTTTATATTCTGTTGTTCACCATAGAGAAGAGAAGGTAAAAACAGTTTTGGGGTTTTTTTGTTTGTTTGTTTATTCGTTTGCCTACAGTTTTGATTTTTCTGTTTCCCTCTTGCAACAAAGAGAGGAGGGTGTGAGGTATGAATCAGCATCAGTGAAAGAGATCTTAAAGGTTACCATAGGTCTTGATGTACATGCCTAGTTATGAGATCTCTCTCTCTTTATTGGATCTGCTACCATTCTCTATTTTAATGTACATTCTCAATCAATCCTAAGCAAGGAAAGCAATTATATTTGTCTGCACTGAAGAATTTGATCAGTCAGGCTGCTGGCTATATTCCTGGACTTATCTGGCTTGAGTATAACCAAACGCCCACTGTTTGGTACTGAAGAAAAGGTAGAGTGCTTTTGTAAATAAGTGGAGATGGAGGCAGTGGAAAGCTGCAACGACAGTGTTTGTACATTTCAAATCCTCCATGCTCTGATATTTTCTCTACTAGTCCCTGCACATGGAATGTCACCATTTGTGAAATTTATGTATCAGCTTTTGGTATGCATTCATTGCCTCATTCATGGCAGAATATGGGATATGTCTTCCTCAAAGAAGATACAAGGTATAAGCTTCAGCTCATGGCAGAGAGTAGGGACTCTTTGCCACATTCACAACCATAGTTCAGTATCAGAAATGCTACGGCACCAAATGTCCATATCATACAAATATGGAATCTCAGAAAAATCTGGATGTAACAAAAAGACTCAGATTCCACTATACTCATAACCTAAGTACCCTTGGGTGCAGTAATGCATGTTACCATTAATGGTAAAAGACATTCAACAATTCAACCCTTGATTATAGTGTTATTTTATGCTAAATATGCTAGAATCTCTAGTATATCTTTTCTTCCAAATCAGTTCATTACAAACTACCTGGTCAGTGGAGTCATGGGTGCTTTAGGAAAATTATTATATCATCCATCTCCTGAAGATCACCTTAATATTTTATACAGAATAAAAAATTAATGAACACAAAAATTCTCATGGGAACCTTATAATAGTGGATCCCTAGAGAACTAAGTATTTCCTGTTTTTTTTTTCATGCTATCTTCAGAGTTCATGTCTCTGAGTTGTATCCTGAATATTTATTAAGTGTAGTACTTTGAATAGGATATTCTTGACATTAGTAAACAAAATACAACTGTATATTTGTCAGAAAATATTCTGGACTCTTTACAAGCACACATTATTTTCAATTACACATGTATTGTTGGGAATATCCACAGAATATAAACATTGTTTCCAATTCTGAATTACAAAAAATATGGTCCATGTATAGGAGAAACATCAGTGTCCCATCCAAACTGAGTAGTGGTGGAACAGAAAGTGAGAAGAATCTTGCATTTAGTTTTCTTAAATATATTTGATGACACACTATTGAACAGTACCAGTAAAGAAAGTGTACCATTAAAGGCTGTACTCAGAGCATACAACAGAAGTGGAGGAAGATATAAGCACATAACAATTACACAGCAGGCAGTAAAAATGCAAGATAATAGTCACAATTAAAAAGGCTCAAAATGAAAAAGAGGAATTCTGGCCAACTGCTAGGATGTAGGTTGAAAGAGCTGGAAATAAGATTTGCTCCAAGGGTCCATTGAGGTGTTTGTCTGTTGGTGAGTGAAGAGAGAGGAATGCAAAACAACTATTGCTGCCAACCACTTTCAATTTTTCTGCTTCCATAAGGAATCCCAGGAAAGTAGGGGGCAAGAAATGAATCAGCTCCACTGATGGAGATCTCCAAAACTACTGCAGTTTGATGTCCATGCCTAGATATGAGATCTTACTCCTAATTCGATTTGACTCTATTCTCTATTTGTATACACATTCTTAATCAATCAGAAGCAAAGAGAGCAAATACATCCCTCTTAAGGGGGAAATTTTTCAGTCAGGCTCTACTCCAGTTCTCACCTGGTCCTGGATAAAACCAATGTCAGATTGAATGGTGCTAAAGAGAAGGGAAAGTGCTGTGTCACTGTCAGCAGGTAGAGCCAGTGGAAACCTACAAGGACTATGCTTGTTTATTTTAGCATCTCCATGCTTTTATTCCTTAGCAGCTTTTTGTAAAGAATTTCTAGCCTCTGTTTGGATCTTGACTTCCATTTCTTAGTCATGCAGGGCTTTGCCATCTGCAAAGAATATACAATATCCAAGCTTCAGTTTGTGACAGAGAATAGAGATTTTCTGATATTTTTATATCTTTAGATCTGTCGCATGAGAACTGCTATGGCAGCAAATGCCCTCAACTTACCACCATGTACTCTAAATAAAAATCAGATGGAATTAAGACAGATATTACCATACCCAGAGTCCAAGCAGTCTTGAGACAATGATGCTAGTACAATGTTATGATTCATGGCCAAAGACATTCAATAATACAAAAGTTGTATATTCTGTTATTGTTATTGTAGTTTGCTGGATTTCCTAGCCACTATTTTTCAGATAAATCCTTTGCTATCTATCACCTCAGTCATGATCCATTCAGCCTAAACAAAATATCATGTCCAGTTCAACTCTGCCTTGGTATGGCACTATGTTAATGAAGAACCAGAGCTGAGAATTAATTGCACTTTTCTATTTTTCCTTTTCCATTTCCCTGCTTCTACTGTAAATTCCAGGGAGAAGGTACAGCTACAGGAATTAGCATGTCTGATGACAGCCTCCAAGGTGACTGCAGGCATTTGCTTTCATTGCCTATGTTTGAGATCTTTTCTCTGATTCGTTCTTATTCACTTCTATATTTGGATATACATATTTCTCCAATCAGAAGCAACTATAGAAAATCAAATTCTCTGCAGTGAGGATTTTCTTAAGTCATGCTCCTGGCTAGAATCCAGCCTTCATCTGGTTTAGCCAAAGCCTGACTATAACGGGCTCCGGAGAAGGATGTCTGCTTCTGAAACCTTCAGGAGAACGGGACACTAGAACCCCATCATGGACATGTGTATGGTAGGATTCCCTGCACTTCCATGCTGAGTAGCTTGTTCCTGTTTACAAGGAAGTAAATGTATTTAAGCCTATAAGCTATTTTTCTTGGTTTAAGATTTGTCGTACCTTCTCAGACTTGGATTCCTGCCTCATCTGCAAGGAGGATGGTTCATTGTGGGGAACACTTTCTGGCAGATATCAGGGATCTGCTTCTCCTTTCTCTCTCTTGTGGAAGACACTGTGATGAATTGCTCTGCCATGGTCTGCTCTTAACTGGCAACATGAAATGATTTGAGAGCTTCTAGCTGTAACCTTTGAACACAGTCGAATATCTCTCATTGAAGGAGCACTTAGAGCAAGTAAGTATACTTGTAATCTTACTTCTTATCATCCTACTGCTAGCAGACCTCTTATGCAAACATTGTTTCTTTTTTAAACTAATTAATTAATTAATTAATTAATTAATTTTAAACTATAGATTTTCTTCCCCTCCTGGTCCACACTGACTGATCCAAACCCCATACCTGCTCCTTTTCCCTCTGTCTCCACAAGGAGGTCCCACCCCCAACCCAACCCCACTGGACAGGTGAACTTCCTGGGAACTCTAGTCTTTTGTTGGTCAGGAACATCTTCCCTTATTAAATCTAGACCTGGCATTCCTTTGCTTTATATGTGTTGGAGGCCTCAAATCAGCTGATGTGTGCTGCCTGGCTGGTGGTCCAGGGTCCAGGATATCTATGGGATCCAGGTTAATGAAGACCACTGGTCCTCCTACTTCATTGCCTCCTCTTCAGCTTCTTCCAGCATTTACCTATTTCAACCACAGTTTCTCTCCATTCGGTAGATGTAAATATCTACATCTGACTCTTTCAGCTGCTTATGGGTCTTTCGGGGGCAGTCATGATAAGATCCTTTTTGTGAGCACTCCATAGCCTCAGTAATACTGTCAGTATATGGGGCCACTCCCCATCCTGAGCTGGATCCCACCTTGGGCCTGTCACAGTACTTATTTTCTGCAGGCTCTTCTACATTTTTTCTCTGCAGTTCTTTCAGACAGAACAATTCTGGGTCAGAGTTTTTGACTGTGGGTTGGCAAACCCATCCCTCAATTGATGCCCTGCCTTTCTGTTGGAGGCTGACTTTACAAGTTCCCTCTCTTCACTTTAGGGCATTTCATCTAAGGTCTCTCCCTTTTAGTCTGGAGGGTCTCTCACCTCCCAGGTCTCTGGTACATTCTGGAGGGTACTGATAAACTCCAACCTCTGGAGATTTCCTGTTTCCATTCTTTCTGCTGGCCCTCAATGCTTCAGTCCTTTTCCCCCACCCAATACCACCAGATCATGATCCACTTTCCCCTATCCATGTCCCCTCTTTTCCACAGAGGTCCCTACTTCCCTGTGCCATGATGCTTTCTTCCCCCTCCCAAGTAAGACTGAGACATCCTCACTTGGGCCCTTTAGCTTGTAGAACTTTTTGAGTTCTGTGGGCTGTATTTGAGTATTCAGCAGTTTTTTCTTTGATTTGTTTGGTAGAAAACTCAAGAAACAACAGGTATTGGTGAGGATGTGGATAAAGAGGAACACTCCTCCAATGTTGGTGGGATTGCAACATGCTACAACTGCTCTGGAAATCAGTCTGGCAGTTCCTTAGAAAATTGGGCATGACACTTCCAGTGGACCCTGTCATACCACTCCTGGGCATATACCCAGAGGATTCCCCTACATGCAATAAAGACACATGCTTCACTATGCTCATAGTAGCCTTATTTATAATAGCCAGAAGTTGGAAGGAACCCAGATGTCCCTCAAAGGAGGAATGGACACAGAAATTGTGGTATGTTTATACAATGGAATACTACTCAGCAATTAAAAATAATGAATTCATGCAATTTGTAGGCAAATAGTTGGATCTGGAAAATATCATCCTAAGTTGATTAACCAAATCACAAAAAATACATGAATTGCAATCACTGATAAGTGGATATTAATGAGCCCAGAAGCCCTGAATGTTTCAGGCACAATCAGCAAATCAAAAGATTCCCAAGAAAAAGAAAGGAGAGGACCCTGGTCCTGAAAAGACTGGAACCAGTTTTGTAGGAGAGTACCAGAACAGAGAAATGGTGTGTGTGGGGGTGTGTGTGAATGGGGAATGGGCAGGGGGAAGAGGACTTATGGGCCATATGGTGAGGGGGTAACTGGGAAAGGGGAAACCTTTGGAATGTAAACAAAGAATATAGAAAATAAAAAAAAAATTAAAAAAAGAATAGACTAATATACACTTATTAGTGAGTACATGTCTTGCATGTACTTTTGGGTCTTTGTTACCTTCCTCAGGATGATATTTTCTAGTTCCATCCATTTGCCTGCAAAACACAGGATATCCTCATTCTTAATACCTAGTAACTCACACCATTACATTGTGTGGATAAACCACACTTTCTGTATCCATTATTCTGTTGTGGGACTTCTGGGATGTTTCAAAGTTGCTATGAGCATAGTGGAACACATGGCCCTGTGGCATGGTGGGGCATCTTTTGGGTATATTCCCAAGAGTGTTGTTGCTGGGTCTTCAAGTAGATACATTTCCAATTTTCTGAGGAACTTCCAGATTGATTTCCAGAGTGGTGCTAAAATAAGGTTTAAATTGTTACTTTGGTAAATAATAGTTCTTATGGTTTGAGCTCCCATTCATGTTTGGTCATTCATTTTTAGATCAGGCAAGAGTATTGGAAATAAAATTTTGTTTGTAAGTGAACAGTTTTCTGACAGCTTGGAGCCAAGCAATATCACAAAGTCATACCACACAACAAATCTCACATCAGGCATTTACTGGAGAGAAAAAGACAGCAAGATGACTGCCTCTGTTCTGGTTAGAAGCAGCAATGGACTGAAGCAAAGACAATGTTTTTATAGTATTTCCTGGACATCAGCACTTCCCACAGTGGAGCTTTCCAGAATTGGAATAAATGAAATGTGCCCAGGGAGTGGTGGGATTTCAAATCATGAGTCTTGTGCCTTTTACCATGTATGTTTGTGGCCCAGTACAATTATTCATGCAGTTAGAAGATACTGTGCGGGTAGTTGGAGGTCCTCATTGGAGGAGTTGGCCACTCTGTGCCTCAAGGGACTTATATTCTGCTATTTTTGTTTCAGGAAATGATGTAATCTTATGATTACACTACTTTTTCTAATATTGGGCCATCACAACACTTGGTTTAGACTTGACAGATTTTGTTGCTGAGTAAATGGGATTTGCCAGCCTCTGGCTACATAGCTAGTGGCCAGTTATCCCATGATAGGATCTGATGAAGAGTCTGTATAGAAATATTTCACATGTGTTATTAAAAAATCTAGACAAGAATTTTGCAAGACCAAGTTTGATTATAAGGATTAAGAAAATGATAAAAGCAGAGTTAAAAAGGGTATTATCGAAATCTATAACTATCAATGATGCACTTACCAGAGCTGTTACTTACATTTCCATAGATAAAATTGATCTTGTCAGATCTTATTTTTTACTGTACTTAACAAGTTGACTTTGAAGTAACCTTTCTCCCAGAGGAAGAGACAAAGACTACCACTCTCCTCTGTTTAATAAATCTAATTCTCACTGATTTTCTATTTGCCCTCACAGAGTGAGGATATTCTGAGTATCCCTGATCCTGGATGAACATAGATAAATGTGATGGTAAATAATGAGAGAAATAATCAGTCACATAGCTCCAATGGTGACAACAGTGATTATATCCATGACTTCAAGAAAGGGTAGGTTCAGACAACTCAGCTGTCAAGTTTAATACTATAAAACTTGTGATGGAAAAGATCAAAGTGTCTTTGCCAGGGACTATTTCTAATTTGGGGGAAAAAAGAGTATTAGAGCATGGGTCCCAGACAAGGAAATGGGTAAATAGAGATAAACCTGAGTGGTGCAGATTATTGGGGCATTTTGAGTGTTTGGACATAAGGGCTAGATATCAGTGTTCATAATCAAAGAATTGTAGTCTGAGAAATACAGTGTGCCCATGAAATATTTCCCTAAATTAAAATGTATTAGTACAGTGAAGAGACATATGGTAGAGATAGGTAATTTTATTGGTATTTGGCTCATAGGAGTAAATATGATATCAGATGAAAGTGTCTAGGATTCCAGTAGGTGAGGCCATGAATGATCATCATGTGTTTGATACAAGAGGGACAAACAATCATCATTCTTCAATGATGTCACAATGTTATACCACAGCTGATATGCAGTTATGAAAGCAGAGATCATTATCATTGTATATGCAAGAGCAATAAGGGTAACCTCTTTAATTTTCTAGCTACTATTATAATTTTTTTCCTTTTGGTCACTGGAAAAACAAACTTTGACATCCTGAAACAAGATTACCTGACCTTATTAGGAAGAGCTATTTGTTAAAAGTAGAGGTTTCTTGAATGTTAAATATTCATATGTAAGGGTAATCATGAACAGTGAACATATGTAGATTGGAAGAAATATAAGAAGATAGATCATATTTGAATATCAAATTTTATAGATCATCTATTCAATGGAAGAGGTATTGCCATAGAAAATAAAGCATCACTTTACATTTTTTATTGATGTATAACCAGATGGGCTATCACCAGAATATATTCTTGAAAATGAATGCATTGATGCATAATTTTAATACCTTATTTTAAAAAGCAGCATTTTAAATGTTGTCATTTGGAACCAGAATATAGTGACCAGAAAGCTGAGACATGAATTCTGACCTCTGGCCAAAATATCTACCACAGCAAGAAGCATTACAGGTAGTGGTTGGTGCCTGACACATGAGAGAAAATAAGAAAATCCCAATAAATACAGGATACAGGAACCTCACACACTCAAAGAAGATCAATCAAAAACAAAATACAGTTGGCCAACATCACTCATATATTCAACTGAATATCACTGCTTTCTATCTAGGTAGCCATGTATAGAAAGGAAGCTATGGATAGATCTGAAACTATGGAGGCATCTGTGCACAGAAAACAGACAAGATTTAAAAAAAAACTACATTCAAGCAGCAGGCAGTCTTACCTTTAACCATGAATGAAAATGAAAGTTTTTTTATTAAATAATTGGGAAATGATGGTTGACTATGGCGTGGTGGTGGTGGGAGTTGTTGCTTGTCCCATATCCTGGGATTTACCTGGGAATTTGATAAGTGAAAAGGTAGGTCAGAATGTAAGGTTTGGGGGGTAAGGGGGAAGATGATGATCTGCCAACTTGGAGTGGATTTTGAGGGCAAAAGAAATAGGGTTTCCTATTTTAGATACAGTATCCTTTCCTGGAAATTATACAGGACACGATACCACTAGATTTTACTAGGATTTTATTAGGATACCACTGGAATGAGAGTGAATAAGAGGAATACCTATAAATTACAGCAAACTGTTAGGGCATGATGAGGCTGTTTATACGGTCCTCCTACTTTAACAATAAATGTACAAGAGGAGAATTGTGTCTCTAAAACTTTATCAGGACTGACAAGGTAGATACAGTGTCTAGAAGGAAGGAACAGGATCACCCTAATTCTGAGATGAATACCTTATGTTCTCTATCAGAGATCGTGTTGGTTAGGACAAGAGATCCTGGGAGCCCTCAATTGTCTATGGCCAGACCTACATGGTCAGCTGGAAAGTGATTTGATCTTGATTTCCTCATGGTCAGAGGACATAAAGACAGTCGTCAGATAAGTTTACCTATTGATGGTGCAATGGTTGATGCCAGAAAAATTTGTGAGTATTTGACTTACTCTGCTGTAATAACCCTGCTGAGTATATTGGAAACAGGGACTTAAAGCTTAACAGAGTTTGAAAACCTGGGTAGCTATGACGTACAGATAAAAATTCCTGGTCTGCATTAGACATTTGTGTTTTCAAGCTTCTTCATCTCTCCCATGGTACACGTTGAAGTCCACAGTTAAGACATTTCCCTGTGGAGTCAGGGGTGCTGTTTCTATATATTTCTTTTTTGTGCTTAATGTTGGGGAACCTATGGGAGCAGATGTAGGTCATTAGAAGTTTCCCATATGAAGATGTGAGATGCAGATAGGTATACTTCAAGAGGTCAATAGTACAGCAGTCTGAGAATTGAGAAGGGTTTTCACGTTTGTCTTCGATGACTTTATGTAAATTTTCATAATTTACAGCTTTAAGGGTAGACATGCAGAGACTATTAATTCCTAGTATGGATTCCCATGGAGCATTGTAATTCCATTCAGGTTACATATCAGGGACTGACTCAGTCACAAATTGGTGGGTAGCATTAGTTCAGTGGATTTCATCTGCATCTATCCTAGTCTGATCTCAGACTCTTTGGGAAGGGGATTGTTGGTGAGAATCACTTAAACACCACAATTTACTTGAATTATTTAGGTAAGGTGGAGACATTAATAGTGTATGAATTCAATGTCTTATCTTCTTGAGAGTGTTCACTTAATGAAATGGGATGTATTCACAGATTAAGCCATCAACCCTGGCAACCTTCTGCAAATGAAGAACTGTGATTTTGGTCAGGGAAAGGAGGTAAAAATGAGTCCTGTGTTGAAGGAGAGCAAATATCTGGAAGACAAACAGCTGCTATAGAGATGAATGTGGGCCTCTGAGAGAGATAAATTGGGTAACCCACTTGCTAATAGTGAAGATAAGGAGACTGAAAATGTCAGAGAGAGAAAGAAGGTATGGCTGGTTGAGACTAATAATTGAGAACATTTTTAGCATTATTAAATATGTAAAGAAACCATCTAGTTTGTGCTTTATTACTAGGAAGAACAGTTTTTCCTTAGTTGCCTTTTCCCTTGTGGTCATTTTAATCAAGATAGAAATAAAGTCACATGACAAAATCCATCCTTTCCAATTCCAGAAAAGATGATTGTTGGACACATAGCTGCATTAATACCAATGTCAGTTGAAGTAGGTACAGCAGTTAAGATGCCATGTAGTCGATTTGTCCTTTTTACAGTGTCTTTTGCTTTACAGAAACTTTGTAATTTTATCAGGTTCCATTTGTCTATTCTTGACCTTAGAGCATAAGCTATTGGTGCTCTATTCAGGAAATTTCCCCATGAGCCAATGTACTCAAGGGCCTTCCCCAGTTTCGTTTCTATTAGGTTCAGTGTGTCTGGTTTATGTGGAGGTCCTTGATTCACTTGGAGTTGAGCTTAGTACAGGGAGATAAGTGTGGATCAATTCTCATTCTTCTGCATGCTGACCTCCAGTTGAGCCAGCACCATTTGTTGAAAAGGCTCTTTTTTCTACTGGGTGTTTTCAGCTTCTTTGTCGAAGATCAATTGGCCATAGATATATGGGTTTAATCTGTTTCTTCAGTCCTATTCCACTGATCCCCCTCCCTGTCACTGTACCACTACCATGCAGTTTTTAACACTACTGCTCTGTAGTATTGCTTGAGGTCCGGGATACTGATTCCCCCAGAAGTTCTTTTGCTGTTGATAATAGTTTTAGCTATTCTGGGTTTTTGTTATTCCAGATGAATTTGAGAATTTCTCTTTCTAACTCTATGAAGAACTGAGTTGGGATTTTGATGGGGATTGCAGTGAATCTGTATATTGCTTTTGGCAATATTGCCATTTTAACTATATTAATCTTTCCAGCCCATGAGCATGGAAGATTTTTTCATTTTCTGAGTTCTTCCATTTCCTTCTTCAGTGACCTGAAGTTCTTGTCATGCAAATCTTTCACTTTTTTGGTTAGAGTCATACCAAGATACTTTATATTATTTGTGGCTATTGTGAAGAGTGTCATTTCCCTAATTTCTTTCACAGCCTGCTTATCATTTGAGTATAGGAAGACCACTGATTTCCTTGAGTTTATTTTATAACCAGCCACTTTGCTGAAGTTGTTTATCAGCTGTAGGAGTTCTCTGGTGGAGTTTTTTGGGTCACATAATTGTACAATCATATCATCTGCAAATAGTGAATATTTGACTTCTTCTTTTCCAATTTGTATCCGTTTGACTTCCTTATGTTATCAAATTGTTCTAGCTAGTATCTCAAGTACTATATTGAAAAGATATCTCTTAGCTAATGAATAACGGAAATTGGTGGATAATCAGCCATATGAATTATTTTGTCTTGATCCCCAGCTACTGTCTGAGATTTTCAATTGGCCCTGATGCCTTAGGAGAAAAAAATACCATGGAGTGGCCATTGCCCTTATTACTTTTTGATCTTCTATGACATAAAGAAGTTGTATTAAAAGTAATGGGACAATCAATGATATTGTTGAAGATCAACCATATCTTTGGAAAGGGTCTACAGTGTTTGAAACATGAACTATAAAGTCACTTTATCAGAACATCAAAAAAATATTATTGGCACCAGACAGAATACTTTGCAATATGGGTTACATAGATGAGGCAATATCTCTTTAAATCTATAGTGACTACATCTCAATTCATTTCATGTGTGGAAGTGTATTCTGCCTATCTATCTATCTATCTATCTATCTATCTATCTATCTATCTATCTATCCATCCATCTATCTACACATGCATATACATGTAAGCATTGTTTTCTTCTTGATAATTTTATATGGTCATATTGTATCACCTTTTTAGCTTTATTTCTCATATTCCCAATATATACATGTCAGCTTCATTCACCATTAGAATGATTACCATTTTTCATTAATCATTACCTATGTGAATAACTACACAGTGCTGTGTATACTCAGAAATTTATATACATGCACACACACACACACACACACACACACATATATATATATATATATATATATATATATATAGAGAGAGAGAGAGAGATGTAATAGATATAGATTAGATACAGATACAAACAAAAATATAGATATTGATACAGGCACAGATATATTTGGGGTGTATGTATGTGTGTATCTGTTTAGAAATGACATATTGGCATTAAATAGCCTATTAGTTTGCTTTTCTAGAGAACACTGATCTTGACTCCCCTAGCATCACTTAATTTTCTGTAGCTTTTTTGTAAGTTTGGGCATTATTAGAACTTTCTGCTTTGTATTAATATTTACATAACAAGAGTGTGATAATTATTCTAATTTTATTTAGGTATCCATGCTAATGATATTTCATGTATCCAGATTCCCTTTTGTATATGGAGGACAATTTAATCATAATAGACATCCTCAACTACATGTTGGCTACATGTGTGCCAGGAGTGTGTATGTGTGTGTGGGGAGATTGGGGGATGGGTCGGTGGGTGGTTATCAGTACAAGAAATATATGCCTTTTTATTTGTGGCTTAGGAGTCCCCAGGAGTTCAGGTTAGTTTACTTTCTCTGTCTTCCTGTGAGGAGTGAGGGGAATCTCTCGGAAGTACAACAGACATGAGATGGCAAGATCCCAGGAATCAATGAAATGACCTTAGCCAATATGACTAACATTAGGGACATGCAACCAGAATAAGTCAACTCCTGTAGCTAGGTAAGAGTACCAGAGTAAATATAAGGATACAAACCAACCCACACAAAATATTTCCTGTCTGAAGGAAATTAAGGTTCTGCAAGAATGGTCAATCATTAACTGGCCAATACCACAATGGTATTGTGACCAATACCATTGGCAAGTACCAATGTCTGACACCATTAATGGTAGTCTCTTTTGCTTGCTGACAGAAGTCTAGCAAATCTGTTCTCTGAGAGGTGTAACCCACGACCTGACTGAAACAAATGCAGATTCAAGTGTCGTTTTACATACTCTTCTCAGTTGTTCTTTACTATTCCAAATGTTTTGGAATTCTGTCATGGTCCCTACTTTAAAATTAAACTTCTCTTCTGAGGAAGACAGGTAAAAATATCTATGTTTATGGGCATTGGCACTTACAGCATAGTTAGAAATTTTATTGTTTCAGCCAATTAGCATATTTAGGTACTTTTCTGTGGTCTATTATTTCACAAACCATGACTAGTTGTCTAGGTTTTTAGTAGCATATATTAAGTCTCTATATTCATGATATAGGTCTACAATACTCATAATAAATGTTGTGAAATATCTAGGCATGTTTTTATGCATACAAGCTACTAATACCCTAGTAAGAAATAAGATTTAGAAAATTGTAAGACTTCAAATAGTATGGAAAAAACCAGAGTTTACCTGGAAACTTTGTTTCTGTTAGCTGAAAATTTTACAATGATGAATGAGAGTTTTATGGAGTATAACTACTAATGACCTGAGTGATACAGGAGACTCAATAGCATCTTATTAATCTTAATAGCATTGTATTAATTTTTAAAACCAAATTTACCAGAAAGTAGATCAGTACTGTTTAGGATTTAAACAGCAGATTATGATGGAATATATAGATTATTCCTTTCCACTGCTGTTGCTCCAGAATATGTGTGGGACCAAAGTGGAATAGCAGAAAAATTTGCCAATTTTCAAATAAATCAGTCCAGTATTCAAAAATCAATAGCTGAAACTGGAAGACAGTAGAAGGCATCATTAGAACAAAGAAGGAAGAAGAATAGACGGGACCTTTAGAGTAAGCAGCAGTTGTTTCAGTGTGTGACCTTTCATTTTAAAGTCAACATATTCATGAAAAAAGTAGAAAGCTCAGAAAGCGACTTGCTTTCTTTGGAATATGAACATCTGAGATTTTTCTGGGATATAAATATTAAGAATAAGTGCTATTGGTGTTAGACTATAGTATCATGTGTGGTGATAGAAGGGTAAAAGGCACTCTTGAATTCCAATCAGCTAGAATTGAATGGACATTCTTATACCATAGCATGCCAGATAAATTCTAGTATAGTTATTGGCAGGAATACTGAAAAAATATCCCACTACAATAGTTATTTGCATTTAGTTAGCTGATGGAGAGAACAGAGTAAGATTTATTCTGGGATGCATGCTCTAAGATGCACGTTCCAGTAGATGGTGCAATATCCATGCACATACAGAGGATTCGAATGAAGTCAGTTGTTATTAAAAAAGCATATGAGGTTTGGATATAAAGGTGATAGTGGTGTATTCTACTGTAATAAAAATGCATTGAAATTTTCCAAAGGATGCCAATTACACCTGGTGTTGAGTAACAGAAAATAAGTAGAAGTTGCCATCTTTATGCAATGTAAAATAAGAACATACATACAAAGGCGGTGAAAATATTTAGACCTAAAGCATTTCATTTCTAAATAAACACCTCCATAATTATTTCTACATCATTATGAAATTATGAAAAACACTATGCTTACTGAATGTTTGTGGAACAAGGTTTGAACACCCATACACACATATAAATGGCACTGTTTTAATGGCACTCAGACATAAGTGTATTATCTAATGTTAGAATTAATTCACATTAGCATGTGGGATGAAATAAATGACACAGGACATGTTTGGAGAAAACTGGAATGGACATCCCAGTGTCAGAAACAGAAGATCACAAAACAGAAATAGAGTTTTTGTACATAGCCAGTGTCTAGGTCCAAGCACTCTGAGAAATATCTTGCGCACAGTTACCACTGGCTGATTTAGTCTGTTGTTAACTGGAACCGGAGTGAGAACTGAGGATAAATTAGGTTTTCCCTATTTTCCTCCTTTTACTTTCACCACTTTTGCAGCAATAGATAGGAAGGAAGGAGAGGCAGATGAAAACAAAGCATCATAAAGCAAAATCTGCACAGCCATGAAGAATAAAAATACTGACAATGAAAACAACAAAACCAGAAAAATAAACACAAAAACAAAAATGCAACTCAATCTTGATTAATATCTCCCAAGTAACAATAATCTTTTGACTCCTACTTTTAAGTTTGAAAACTCTCTCCTAATTCTTAGTCCATTCTCTCTTTCAATGCAGACAGGAGGTGCAAGAGCAGATTCACCTCCCTGAACATAGGTTTTTACCAGTCAGGCTCCTGGCTGGTATCCAGCTCTCAGCTAGTTCTAGGCTCTAACCATGTATTGACTATAAACTGCTCAGCCAAGAATGAAGACATTCTGTGAAACATGAATAGAAAGAGGAAACCCAGTTTCTTAGTTAGGGTTTTACTGCTGTGAACGGACACCATGACCAATGCAAGTTTTATAAAAGATAACATTTAATTGGCGTTGGCTTACAGGCTCAGAGGTTCAGTCCATTGTCATCAAGGCAGAAACATGGCAGCATCTAGGCAGGCATGGTACAGGAGGAGCTGAGAGTTCTACGTCTTCATCTGAAGGCTGCTAGTGGAAGACTGACTTCCAGGCAACTAGGGTGAGGGTTTTAAGCCTCCACCTACTCCAACAAGGCCACACCTCCTAATAGTGCCACTCCCTGGGAAAAGCATATACAAACCATCACACCCAGCATATGGAGGACCTTTCTGGCCTTCTACATGATCCTACTGAGTTACCTGCTACTGTCATCTCTGAAAAACTTGATCCTGCATCAGAAAACACTGATTCTAATTAGAATGCCATCATTCGTGATTCATTATAGAAGTCCCCCATCATCTGCATGGAGTGTCATTCACTTGAGTATTCACTATCTGACAGTGACCAGAGTTGTGCAGTTGGGAATTTTCCTGCATCAACAGTTGTGAGATTTCTTGCTCTGAATTTCAACTTTCCCATCCATGTTTTCTAAGATTCAAGTTCTTTATTAATGTACATGATAGAGAAATCTCATAAATTTGCTATTTTGAAATGTGTTCAAACTCTTCCTTCATTTCTATAAATAGAAAATTTGTATTGGGTAAGATGTGACTCTTTTGATTCTCTTATTGGTGTTCTCTCCCTCTTTTCATGTCAGCCTAGGAAAAGGCCAAGAGCACAAAAATATATCTAGCTTCATATGAAATATCTGTTTGTTATTTTGGTATATTAGTTATAATTTTTTATCATTCCCTTTTTCAAGTGGAATGCAGTTTGTATTTCTATTTTTGTAAAAACTTATGTCTGCAAAGTTTTTATGATGACTGAGCAACTACCAGCATCCTGTTATGTTATAAGTACATATTCAGTTACTTATGACAGTAAACCTACTCTTTTATTACCTTTATTGTCTATATCATAGGGAAATTCAAGTTAAAAAGTGTAACCTGTACTGAAGGTAGTAGACAAATGGGGAAAAGAAAAAGGATACTGGTGCTTATGACTACTGGCTTAAGCTACTACTGATAGTGTTGAGCTGAACTACCACTGATGGTAACTGGCCATTAGAGAAAAGAAAGGAGAAAAAAATCACACACACACACACAAACACACAGCCACAGACACAGACACACACACACACACACACACACACACACACACACACATGCTTGCCTACATACATATATACATACATACACTCACACATACAGCCAGAAAGTAGTATAGACATGAAGAAAGGTAAACACACACACTCCTCATATTTTGTAGATGGAACAAAGCAGGATTCAGACATTTTACATATATGCATACACATATATATATCATATCATATCAATCATATCATATACATATTTGTTGGATGGGAGAAAACCCAACAAGATGTCTCCAATAATTTTATTTTTTCCTTTAGTCTTTTTATATGCCCTGAGACAAAATTCTCCTTGTAAGAATAATTACCTCATTCAAAAACAGAGAAAATGTTACACAAGAGGGAGTTACAACAGTGTCTTAGCTAGGGTTTCCATTGCTGTAAGACTCACCATGACCAAAGCAACTGTTATAAATGACATTTTTTGTTGTTTTTTTTGTTTTTTGTTCTTTTGTTTTTTCAAGACAGGGTTTTTCTGAGTGGTCCTGGCTGTCCTGGAACTCACTCTGTAGACCAGGCTGGCCTTGAACTCAGAAATCCTCCTGCCTCTGCCTCCCAAGTGCTGGGATTACAGGCGTGTGCACCATGCGCCCAGCATAAATGGCATTTATAAGACATTTAATTTGCAGTGGATCCTAGGTTCTGAGGTTCATTTTATCATCACCATGGAAGGAAACATAACAGCATTCAGGGAGGCACAGTGCTGAAAGGGCTGAGAGGTCCAAATCTACTTCCAAAGGAGAACAGACGACTGGCTTCCAGGAAGAAGGGAGGAATTACTCAATGCCCACCTGGAAACTGACACACTTTATCCATAAGGCCACACATACTCCAATATGGACACACCTCTTTTTATTATTATTTATTCTATATTCTTTGTTTACATTCCAAAGGTTTTCCCCTTTCCCAGTTCCCCCCTTACCATATGTCACATAAGTCTTCTTGCCCCCACCTATTCCCCAATCACCCACCACCAACACCATTTCTCTGTTATGGTACTCTCCTACAAAACTGGATCCAATCTTTTGAGGACCAGGGTCCTCTCCTTCCTTCTTCTTGGGAATCTTTTGACTTGCTAATTATGCCTTGAGAATTCAGAGCTTCTGGGCTCACTAATATCCACTTATCAGTGATTGCATTTCATTTATATTCTTTTGTGATTGGGTTAACTCACTTAGGATGATATTTTCCAGATCCAACCATTTGCCTACAAATTGCATGAATTCATTATTTTTAATTGCTGAGTAGTATTCTATTGTATAAATATACCACTTTTTCTATTTCCATTGCTTCTTTGAGGGACATCTTGTCTCCTTCCAACTTCAAGGCTGCTATGAACATAGTGGAACATGTGTCTTTATTGTATGCAGGGGAATCTTCTGAGTATATGCCCAGGAGTTATATGACAGGGTCCTCTGGAAGTGTCATGCCCAATTTTCTGAGGAACCGCCAGAATGATTTTCAGAGCGATTGTATCATCTTGCAATCCCACCAACAGTGGGGGAATGCTCCTCTTTTTCCACATCCTCGCCAGCACCTGTTGTCTCCTGAGTTTTTAATCTTAGTGATTCTGACTGGTGTGAGGTGGAATCCCAGGGTTGTTTTGATTTGCATTCCCCTGATGACTAATGAGGTTGAACATCTCTTAAGGTGTTTCTCAGCCATTCAGATTTCTTCTGGTGAAAATGCTTTGTTTAGCTCTGTACCCCATTTTTAATAGGGTTATTTGGTTCTTTGTGGTCTAACTTCTTGAGTTATTTGTATATATTGGATATTATCCCTCTGTCGGATGTGGGGTTGGTGAAGATCTTTTCCCAATTTGTTGGTTGCCATTTTGTCCTTCTGACAGTATCCTTTGCCTTACAGAAACTTTGTAATTTTATGAGGTCCTGTTTGTCAGTTCTTGATCTTAGAACATAAGCTATTGGTGTTCTGTTCAGAAACTTTCCCCCTGTGCCCATATCCTCCAGGGTCTTCCCTAGTTTCTTTTCTATTAGTTTCAGTGTGTCGGGTTTTATGTGGAAGTCCTTAATCTACTTGGAGTTGAACTTAGTACAAGGAGATAAGATGGGTCGTTTCACATTCTTCTGCATGTTGACCTCCAGTTGAACCAGCACCATTTGTTGAAAAGGCTATCTTTTTTCCACTGGATGGTTGTAGCTCCTTTATCAAAGATCAAGTGACAATAGGTGTGTGGGTTCTTCTTCTGTTTAAAATTTTAGAAAGGTACAAGACTTACACTGTCTACTCTGATTTTTGGTTACTCAATTCATGTTGGATATGAATAATCAGGCCATACTTTAAGTCAAGACATTGGTTGGTTACTCCAACAATAATACTAACACAGTTCTTCTCCAAAACTTTCTGTCACAACTTTGCTTTAGTGACAAGATGAAATTAACCCTTTAGTCAACTCATTGCTTTAGGTCATATGTTTATCACAAACATAGAAAGAAGAAAAATGGAGACAAATCATAGGATATAATCTTACATTTGTATCCTATAATGTTAATGGATAATTATCATCTTATAGAAATTTGATTATTGGCAAAAATGTATTCTGGTGTAAGAGAGAACAAAGGTTAAGAAGACTTGTTTTCTATATTCTTTGTTTACTATCCATATGCTATCCCCTTTCCCAGTTCCCCCTGATCTGATTACCTATCCAGCCTGTTAGTCTATGTCTTTTTATTGGAGATTTGAGTCCATTGATGTTGAGATATTAAAGAAAAGTGATTGTGACCTGTCATTTTTGTTGGTAGAGGGAGAATTATATTTGTGTGGCTATCTTCTTTGGAGTTTGTTGAAACATTAACTATATGCTTTATCTAGAGAGTAGTTTTCCTCTCATGTTGGCATTTTTCAATTATTATCTTTTCTAGAATCAGGTTTCTGGAAAGATATTTTGAAAACTTGGTTTTGTCATGGAATATCTTGTTTTCTCCATCTATGGTAATTGAGAGTTTTGCTGGGTATAGTAGCATTAATGTTCTCTTAGGTTCTGTAATACATCTGCCTAGGATCTTCTAGCTTTCATAGTTTCTGGTGAGAAGTCTGATGTTATTCTGATAGGTTTGGCATTATATATTACTTGATCATTTTTCCTTACTGCTTTTAATATTCTTTCTTTTTCAGTGCACTTGGTGCTTTGATTTTTATATGTCAGGAGGAATGTCTGTTCTGCTCTTGTCTATTTGTAGTTCTGTAAGCTAATTGTATGTTCATAGGTAACTCTTTCTTTAGGTTAGGGAAGTTTTCTTCTATAATTCTGTTGAAGATGTTTACTGACACTTCAAGTTGGGAATCTTTGCTCTTTTACATACCGATAGTCCCTGGGTTTGGCCTTTTCATTTTGTTCTGGATTTCCTACCTGTTTTTGATCTGGAGCTTTTTGCATTTTGCATTTTATTTGATGTTTTGTTCATCTCTTCTATGGTATCTTCTGCACCTAAGATTCTGTTTTCTATCTCTTGTATACCATTGGTGATACATCTGTCATTCCTGAACACTTTCCTAGGTTTTCCATTTCCAGGTTTGCCTCCACTTGTGTTTCTTTATTGTTACTACTTCCAATTTTAGGTCTTGGATCACTTTATTCAATTTCTTTAACTGTTTACCTGTGTTTCTTTCAGTGAGTTATTGATACCCTCCTTAAAGGACTCTATTATCTCCATGATATATGATTAACAGTAAGTTTTCTGATTTTTGTGTGTATTGTATCCAGGGCTTGCTGTAGTGCGAGAACTGTGTTCTGATGATACCCACATATATTGGCTTCTGTTGCATATGCTCTTGTGCTTGCCTTTCACCATCTGGATATCCCTGGTGTTTGTTAGTCTGGATGATTGTGTGGAGTCTGCCACTTTTGACCCTGGGTTGCTTCAGGTCTACTTTAAGACCTGTAGCCCTGAGTGCCAATACAAGAAATGAAACTGCACCCAAGAAAAAGCAAGATAGTAACCCTCTTCCATCAAACTCAAAGGAAGATAACTACTCAAAAACAAAAATAACATCAAAAATGTCAGGAAGAAATAATCACTATTCCTTAATATCTCTTAACATCAATGGACTCAATTCCCCAATAAAAAGACATAGACTAACAGACTGGATATGGAAACAGGACCCTACATTTTGCTGCTTACAGGAAACACACCTCAGAGTCAAAGACAAACACTACCTTAGAATAAAAGGCTGGAAGACAATTTTGTAAGCAAATGGTCGCAGGAAGCAAGCTAGAATAGCCATTTTAATATCAGATAAAATTGACTTTTAACCCAAAGACATCAAAAGAGACACAGAAGGTCACTTCTTGCTAGTAAAAAGAAGAATCCACCAAGAAGAACACACAATTCTAAACATCTACACTCCAAATGTAAGGGAAACCTCATTAGTAAAAGAAACTTTACTAAAGCTCAAAGCACACATTGCACCTAACACAAAAATTGTGGGGGACCTCAATACTCCACTATCCTCAGTGGACCGATCAGGAAAACAGAAACTAAACAGGGACACAGAGAAACTCATTGAAACTTTGGACCAATTGGATTTAACACACACACACACACACACACACACACACACACACATATATATATATATATATATATATATATATATATATATATAACATTTCACCATAATTCAAAAGACTATACCTTTTTCTCAGCTCCTCATGGTACCTTCTCCAGAATCAACCATATAATTGGTCACAAGACAGACCTCAACAAATATAAAAAGATCAAAAAAGATATAAATCACATACCAAATGATGTTTGACAAGAAGAAAGGAGTGGACACTGGTGCTAGAATGGGCCAAAGCATCAGTGTAGGGGAATATAAGAACAGGGAAGTGGGAAGAGGTATATGAGGGAGCAGGGGTATGGAAAAGGGCATGTGGGACCTTTGGTGGCTGGGGAACCAGAAAAAGGGAATGAATTGTAAATATAGTGTGGTATATTTATACAATGGAATACTACTCAGCAATTAAAAATAATGAATTCATGCAATTTGTAGGTAAATGGTTAGACCTGGAAAATATCATCCTGAGTGAATTAACCCAATCACAAAAGAATGCACATGAAATGCAATCACTGATAAGTGGATATTAATGAGCCCAGAAGCCCTAAATACTCAAGACACAAATAGCAAGTCAAATGATTCCCAAGAAGAAGAAAGGAGAGGACCCTGGGCCTGTAAAGATTGCACCCAGTTTAGTAAAGAAACCGAGGGGGGAGGGGGAATGATTGGGGAACAGTTGGGGGGGAGAGGAACTATGGGAACTATGGTGGGTGGGAACTGGGAAAGGGGAAAGCCTTTGGAATGTAAACATAGAATACAGAAAATAAAAATTAAAAAATATAAAAAAATAAAAATAAAAAAAAATAATATATCCAATAAAAAAGATTTATCATAAAAAAAAGAAATGGAGTTATCAGGTATGATTACTCTGAGAGGCCACTCATGTTCTGGAAAACTTCCCCATATTCAAGAATACAAATTTATTTCACTTTTACTGGATATTTTCTTTATTTATATTTCAAATGTTATCCCCTTACAGTTTCCCATCTTCTGGGAAAACCCTATTGCATCCTCTGTCACCCTACTTCTGTGTGGGTGTTTCTCCACCCAACCCACTCCAACCTCCCCACCCTAAATTCCTCTACACTGGGGCATCTATCAAACCTTCATAGGACCAAAGACCTCTCCTCCCATTGATGCCTGACAAGGCAGCTCTCTGTGCAGGTGGAGTCATGTATATTCATTGGTTGATGGCTTAGTCCTTGGGAGGTCTGGATGTTCTGGTTGGTTGATATTTTTTGTTCTTCCTATGAGGTTTCAAACCCCTTCAGCTTCTTCAATCCTTTCTCTTACTCCTCCATTGCGGACCCTGTGCTCAGTCCAGTGGTTGGTTGTGAGTGTCTGCTCTATATTTTTAAGGTGCTGGCAGGGCCTCTCATGATACAGCCATAACAGGCTCATTTCAGAAGCATTTCTTGGCATCTACAGATGTTCAATATTCAAATATTAATAGTTTGAACATGAAATATACCTGAGAAACCAAAATGGATATTAACTATAAGCAGATGTATGTAACCACATATAAAAATTAAATGCAAAAAAAGAGATGTTGAGAATATACATATTTTTTTATCATTTTCTTCTAAAGTAAATACCTCTTAAAGTATTTAACCATCATTATGACACAGTGAGATACTGTATGGAAAGTGGTTATATTTACAGCTGGGCTTAAAAGTCCACTGTAAAAAACATTCCAAGCTTCTCTTATAGTATATGTTTTAATAGTCATAAACATATTATATATTAGTATAATTAAAACTTGTAACTTGAACTTGGGGAAATGGACAGATATAAATAATAAAGAGTCACCTATTAGCTGCACATGGCAGTCTGTAGTCTCAATCAGAAAATTCCAGAAATTGAAGACTGTCTTTTACAGAACATGCATCTAGGTCCAATTATTCAGATACATGATCAGCTACCAGGTACAACTGACTGGCGTTGTCTATTTTTAATAGGAGGCAGAACGCCAGTTAAGTTACATTTTCTTCTGTGCCCCACGTTAACTTATTGTAACATTCACAGAGTTGGGAGAGTTAAGTGAATCAGCATCTCTGATGGAGAACTCCCAAGTCACAGCATGCTTTGAATTTCAAGCCTACATATTAGATCTCCCTCCTTATTCCATTATATATTAGAATGCATATATTCCTTCTAGCAGAAGTAAGGGGATCTAATATAATTGTATGTAGCAAGGGATTTTTCTTTCAGACTTTTAGCTATAATATAGGAATCAGCCGGTCCTGCATATACCCAAAGCCTGACTATAAGCTGCCACAGAGAAAGAAGATTGCTCATGAAATCAGCAAGAGACAAAAGCCTGTGTAGCTCTGGTTGTTCTTGGAAGAGCTTTGTAGTTGAGGATGGGCTTAAACACATGGTGTGCCTCAGCCTCCCAAGTACAGAGACTAAAGATTTACCATACTATGCCCAGTGGAAATTAAATTTGTGAGTAACATTTGAATGTTTTTCTTCAAATCATGAAGATGGATATGGATTGTCAAATATTTTATAACTTTTGGCATTATCTGAATTATTGTATTACTGTATATGGGTCCTTTCTATATATTAAACTTGTCCTCCATTTTCAAGTAACATTTGCTCTTCCACAGTATAATGAATGTCTCCTTGTATGCAAGGTCCCTCTCTACCTCTGCCTGTCAGGCACTCTCTCCAAAATAATGTATACACAACAAACTTAGAAAATCAAAATATCTATTTCATTGGTTATTTTAACCATCACCTCAACAAAAATGAGACAAGATTACCAATGGCAATTAAAACAAAAATTCAGAAAACACACAGAATAAATATTTAATATACTTTGTAATATACTTCAATATTGCATGTATATAATTATTATATGTAACAATTTAACAAGTATGCATGTATATATATATGTATTTATATGTATATATATCAATTATATACACACACACATCCTACACACACTCCCACATATTGTTTCATTAATTTGTACCTGCACATGGGCCTACTTTGAAATATGGCTTATAAAACAGTAGGCACACCACAGCAGTACAAATTGCTTTATCCCCATTCTTCTTTGTAGATATCAACTGTGAATGTCTTTTCCTTAATGGCTGATATGTTTTGTCTACTTTCCATTTTTTGTTCTTGTATTTTAGTCTGATTTGAACCTCTGAACATTGTGTATATGTATGTATGAGTGAGTGTTTGTGTGTGTGTGTGTGTGTGTGTGTGTGTGTGTGTGTGCGTCTGTGTGTGTTTGCATGTATTTTTTTGAGACAGGGTTTCTCTGTGTAGCCCTGGCTGTCCTGGAACTCACTCTGTAGATCAGTCTGGCCTCAAACACATAAATCTGCCTGCCTCTGCCTCCCATGTGCTAGGAATAAAAGCTTGTGCCACCACTGTCTGGCTTGTGTGTATATTTTGATAAAGACTTTATGAGTTCTTATATCTGTCAGTACTGTTCTGTCTGATAAAACATTGTTTCATGTAGCCCTCAGCCATCCCTGGCAGTATTAGACTCTTTCTGCCTCATTTTCAGCACATCTATCAGGCTTTAGAAGATGGGTTTGATGAAGATATCCCAATTAGGACACATTACTCTGAAGTCCCTCTGTCTCTATTCACATTCTATCTGAATACCTATTTTCTAAGTGGGCTGGGAGTGTTGTCACAGGGAGAAGCCCACACCTAAACCTATAGAGGTTGGTCAATACACCCTGCAGGAAGGGAACTCCCCTGCCGACTGAAGGAAAACCTTACCAATCTTCATTTGCTTGTACAAAGGTCTGGTAATCTGGTAGCAGTAAAATTGGGACTGTGCTGATGATAGACCTTTCTGAATGTTTGGCCTGTGGGGCTTAACCCACTTGGCAGTAGGTTGCCCACATGGAGAAGATCAGTGTGCCCAGAAGCTGATGCTGTCAATGGATGCAACAACAGTGGTCCATGGTAGATCTGTGTCCCACATGGTAGAGGTCCATGTGCACCCAAGTGGTGGAGGTGGCAGTCTATTGGCAGTTGTTTATAGCGGCTGCCAGCACTGACTGTGGCCACAGCCCAGGTTGACATGAGCACACCTGGGTGGCCTCTAGCAATTCCTGAGTCTTGGCACAAAATTCTGTGTTAGAAGGTGGCTCTTATCTGGATAGATCATGCCAGACCCACATGCACAAGCACAATGAGGTTTTATTGGGGTCAAGCAAAGAAAAGAATAAAGAGGAAAAAAGAGCAAGGTGTCAGGAATCTCTGTCTTATTCTGGTGATGACATAGATGCCAGGTAATCACATGCACCAAGATACAGAGGTGAGGCACACAGGGAGAGTGTGTGAGTTGCCATAGCTACAGGCTCAAGAGGGTCCTGTTGCCTAGGAATTACATCATCACTGGATTTGGAAGGTTACCATAAAGTTGGTTTTAATGCCAACAGATATTATGTACATAAACTTGTAATGGGACTAGATAGAATTGGAAAAGTGAGGGGGAAATTTTGGGTATAAAATGGGTGGATTTATCCAAACATTCAATATTTATATATTTATACTAAGCAAATGTGAACATCCATTTTACATGAAAAATCAAAAATTCTGCAACACCATGCAAACACTTTAGCAAGCATACAAAAGAGCAACCAAGCTAAGAAGAAATTGTGATAAAATGAATATTTTAAGCATTACATTCCTAAATTAATAACTATTATATTATGTACTTATAATTATGAAACTCTTGAGGAAAGGTATGTAAATTCTGATAAAGGCTTGAAAGGAATATTTCATTTTAAAATGCAACATTCTCTTTGTCTTAAACGTGTGTGTGTGTGTGTGTCTGTGTCTGTGTGTCTGTGTCTGTGTTTGTGTGTCTCTGTGAGTGTGTGTATGTGAGAGAGTGAGAGAGGGAGTGTGTGTGTGTTTCTCCTATAAATTCATTGCTCTTAAAGAAAATTAAAAAGCAGATCACACAGTCAGCCAAATCAACAAGGTGCACACAGAAGATCCAGGTAGGAATGATTTTTTTCTTCAAGTAGCCAGATCTATCTTCAAAGAGATAGATACAGGGCAACTATAGATTTGAGACAAGATCTAAGGGTAGCATCATGTATTTCCTGGAGTATATATTCAGATTCATTGCTTCTGAAGTAAAAAAAAAAGATGGAAGTGATAGTTTAATCTGCAGCCATATCTCCATGCTCTGATTTCCTGCTCCTAAAATGAGTGACAGATTCTCACCCTATGTAAACCTGATGCATCATACTTTTTATTTAATTTTATTTTCTATCTTCTTTGTTTACATTCCAAAGGCTTTCCCCTTTCCCAGTTCCCCCCCACCATAAGTCCCATAAGTCCTCTCCCCCCCAAGTATTCCCCAATCACCCCTCCCCACCATTTCTCTGTTCTGGATCTATAAAACTGGATCCAATCTTCAGGCCCAGGATCCTCTCCTTTCTTCTTCTTGGGAATCCTTTGACTTGCTAATTGTGCCTTGAGTATTTAGCACTTCTGGACTCATTAATATCCACTTATCAGTGATTGAATTTCATGTGTATTCTTTTGTGATTGGGTTAACTTGCTTAGGATGATATTTTCCAGATCTAACTATTTGCCTACAAATTGCATGAATTCATTATTTTTAATTGCTGAGTAGTATTCCATTGTATAAGTATACCACAATTTCTATATACTTTCCTCCTTTGAGGGATATCTGGACTCCTTCCAACTTCTGGCTATTATAAACAAGGCTGCTATGAACATTGTCGAGTATGTGTCTTTATTGTATGCAGGGGAATCCTCTGGGTATATGCCCAGGAGTGGTATGCCAGGGTCCTCTGGAAGTGATATGCCCAATTTTCTGAGGAACCACCAGATTGATTTCCAGAGTGGTTTTTACCATTTTGCAATCCCACCAACAGTGGAGGAGTGTTCCTCTATCTCCACATACTCGACAGCACCTGGTGTCTCTTGAGTTTTTTTTTTTTTTAATTTTTTTTATTGTATATATTCTATATTTACAATTCAATTCCCTTTTTCTGGTTCCCCACCCCCAAAGGTCCCACATGTCCTTTTCCCTCCCCCTGCTCCCGCATCCACCCCCTCCCACTTTACTGTTCTTTTACTCTCCCACAATGATGTTTTGGTCCATTCTAGCACCAGTGTCCACTCCTTTCTTCTTGTGAGACATCACTTGATATGTGATTTGTGTCTTTGGTGTTCTAAGCTTCTAGGCTAATATCCACTTATCAGTGACTGTATACCATGGGTATTCTTTTGGGACTGGGTCACCTCACTTAGTATGACATTCTCCAGCTCCATCCATTTCTCTAAGAATTTCATGAATTCATTGTTTCTAATGGCTGTATAGTACTCCATTGTGTATATATACCACATTTTTTGTATCCATTCTTCTGTTGAGGGACATCTGGGTTCTTTCCAGCTTCTGGCTATTATATATAAAGCTGCTATGAACATAGTGGAGCATGTATCCTTATTGCATGCTGGTGAATCTTCTGGGTATATTCCCAGGAGTGGTATGGCTGGGTCCTCCAGAAGTATCATGCCCAGTTTTCTGAGGAACCGCCATACTGATTTCCAGAGTGGTTGTACCAGCTTGCATTCCCACCAGCAGTGGAGGAGTGTTCCTCTTTCTCCACATCCTCGCCAACACCTGATGTCTTCTGAGTTTTTAATCTTAGCCATTCTGACTGGTGTGAGGTGAAATCTCAGGGTTGTTTTAATTTGCATTTCCCTAATGACTAGTGATGTTGAACATTTTTTAAGGTGTTTCTCAGCCATCCGAATTTCTTCAGGTGAAAAGACTCTGTTTAGCTCCATACCCCATTTTTGGATAGGGTTATTTGGTTTTCTGGGGTCTAACCTCTTGAGTTCTTTGTATACATTGGAGATTAGCCCTCTGTCGGATGTGGGGTTGGTGAAGATTTTTTCCCAATTTGTTGGTTGCCGATTTATCCTTTTGACAGTGTCTTTTGCCTTACAGAAACTTTGTAGTTTTATGAGGTCCCATTTGTCTATTCTTGCTCTTAGAGCATAAGCAATTGGTGTTCTGTTCAGGAATTTTTCCCCTGAGCCAATTCAATGCAATTCCCATCAAAATCCCAACTCAGTTCTTCATAGAGCTAGAAAGAGCAATTCTCAAATTCATCTGGAATAACAAAAAACCCAGAATAGCTAAAACTATCATCAACAGCAAAAGAACTTCTGGGGGAATCAATATCCCGGACCTCAAGCAATATTACAGAGCAGTGGTATTAAAAACTGCATGGTATTGGTTCAGTGACAGGGAAGCGGATCAATGGAATAGGATCGAAGACCCAGAATTGAACCCACACATCTATGGCCAATTGATCTTCGACAAAGGAGCTGAAAACATCCAGTGGAAAAAAGATAGCCTTTTCAACAGATGGTGCTGGCTCAACTGGAGGTCAACATGCAGAAGAATGAGAATTGATCCACTCTTATCTCCTTGCACTAAGCTCAACTCCAAGTGGATCAAAGACCTCCACATAAAACCAGACACACTAAAACTAATAGAAAAGAAACTGGGGAAGACCCTTGAGGACATTGAGTTTTTAATCTTAGCCATTCTGACTGGTGTGAGGATGGGCAGGATCAATATAGTAAAAATGGCCATCTTGCCAAAAGCAATCTACAAATTCAATGCAATCCCCATCAAAATCCCAACTCAATTCTTCATAGATCTAGAAAGAGCAATTCTCAAATTCATCTGGAGCAACAAAAAGCCCAGGATAGCTAAAAGTATTCTCAACAATAAAAGGTCTTCTGGGGGAATCAATATCCCTGACCTCAAGCAGTACTTCAGAGCAATTGTGTTAAAAACTGCATGGTATTGGTACAGCAACAGGCAAGTAGATCAATGGAATAGGATTGCAGACCCAGAAATAAACCCACAGACTATATGGTCACTTGATCTTTGATAAAGGAGCTACATTCATCCAGTTGAAAAAGACAGCCTTTTCAACAAATGGTGCTGGTTCAACTGGAGGTCAACATGTAGAATGCAAGTCAACCCATTCTTATCTCCTTGTACTAAGATCAACTCCAAGTGGATCAAGGACCTCCACATAAAACCAGACACACGGAAACAATTAGAAAAGAACCTTGGGAAGACCCTGGAGGACATGGGCACAGGAGGAAAGTTCCTGAACAGAACACCAATAGCTTATGCTCTAAGATCAAGAATTGACAAATGGGACGTCATAAAATTACTAAGTTTCTGTAAGACAAGGGACACTGTCAGAAGGACAAAAAGGCAACCAATAAAGTGGGAAAAGATCTTCACCAACCCCACATCTGACAGAGGGCTAATATCCAATATATACAAAGAACTCAAGAAGTTAGACCCTAAAGAATCAAATAACGCTATCAAAAATGGGGTACAGAGCTAAACAAAGAATTTTTACAAGAAGAAATTCGAATGGCCGAGAAACACCATAAGAGATGTTTAACATCATTAGTTAACAGGGAAATGCAAATCAAAACAACCCTGATGCATCATTCTTAAGGTGTGTCTTCAATGTTTTTGACATGTAGTACTGGATAGATACTTGATTTTAAGCTCCTTCTTGAGACAGATGCAAGGGATGAGCTTATCCATTAACAAAATTGGGTCATCAAATTTGTATGATGATAAATGTTTTCAGAAGTAACCCTTGTAATCAATGAAAAGTTGGAGGTGTAGTGCTCATAGGCACTATTGACCCTGGCAAACTAAGCTTCTGGAGAGAGAATTGTAACTAAGGTTACAATTTTCTTGTCATAAATGCCACACATGTTAAACTATCCAACTTTGGTTTACATTGTTACTCTGCTTTTCTAATACTAGGTTCTCAAGCATGTTTCTTTAACCATGTCAGTCCTTTACTTTCTATAAAATAAGGGGAAATGTGGCTTTTTGGGTTATATCAATATGTCATCAGCTGATGGTGTTAGCTTGGGGACACAGACTCACAAAGGGAAATTTGCACAGTAATTTTCTATTTCTCATTTTAACAGTGGATATGTAGTAAGTGAGCATTATATCTTAGAATACTGTGTTTATAAACCAGTACTAAGAGATATGCCATTAGTATTTATGTAATTATACTAATTTACTGAGCTAACCTGCATAATAACTCCCTAGATATTGTTTATATTTCAAGAAATCTGGTGATATTTTGTGAATGTACACAATGCAAGTGCAAACACAACAATCCCACAAATAAATGAGGGATTGTTGAAAATGGTCATATAGTATATATATATATATATATATATATATATATATATATATATCTTATAAAAATCAATGCCTTTATATATTTTAGTATAATGCAAACACTCTATTTAATATGAGGATTAAGGTATATTCAGAAACAGAACTGCAGGAATATTGCAAATAGCCATCCAATCATCTTTATTGGAGCACAATAGTAGACATTGATGTACTAAGAAGCACTAATATGTTAGCATTCAATAAATACACATGTAAAAATAGACATAGGTATATCATGAACAGGGATGAGGAAGACACATTTACAAGACCAGTGTAACAAGCAGAAATACTCAGGCAGAAATCGACTCCCAGATAAGTGGTTAGGATCTAGGACCAAAGGGCCAGAAATAGAATCAGCTCAAGTGTAAAAACAACTTGCAAGACTATACATCAGTGTAGACACAGGAACCTCACAGTCAGAATGTAACTGCATTTGAAAGATTGCGTCAAAATCTGGAAGATGCAAAGAGAAATAGAGAGCTCATATTAAATGATAAGCCACCAAATACAGAATTCCAGGACAGATCCAGCTTCCAGGTGCCACTGATTTGTTTTTCTGTGGGTCAATGTAGACATTGAAGAACATACACAAAAGTTTTTTCTGCCTTAGTGTTTTGGTTTTGCTGCTTCTGCCTTCAAACCCAGGGATGAGGGAAAGAGATGAATCAGAAGAAAATCTCCCAGATATTTCCAAGTTTGCACCAGGCTTCAATATACATACCTAGATATGAGATCTCTCCCCCAGATTGGTTGTGATTCCATTCTCTATTTGAATGTACAAACTACAACAATCAGAAACAAGCAGAGGAAATAAATTTGCCTGCAGGAAAGGATTTGGTCAATCAGGCTCCTGGTTATTTTTACAGGACTTATATGGACCTGGCTATAACCAAAACCTGACTGTATGGTATAAAAGAGAAGGAAGTGTGCTTCTGGATTTGACAGGAGGCAGAATCAGTGGAAACTGTTAAAGGCACTTATTGTATCAGTGCCTCTATTCTGTGATTCCTGTACCCCTGATTCTTGTACAGGTACTGTCACCCTATGTAAATTTCAGTTATCACATTTGGGGTGTCCCTCCACTGTCTCAGTTGTGCAGAGCTGTTTCTTTTATGTAGATGATTCTTGATTTCAAGCATCATGTAGTGATGGAGACTAAAGATGTCCTGACATTTCATATACTTGGGACACTCACTGTGAGTAATAATATGGAAGTGAATATACTCAGCATTGGGAGGAGGTATGGGATGTGCAACATTTGGAGGGTGGAGAGCAGGAGGAGGAATAAAATGTAGAGTGTAAAAATAAATAAATAAATAAATTTAAAAATATTCAAGATGTAACTAACAGAAAGAGATCCTACCATACCCAGAAAATAACCACTCTTTGTACAGTGATGCTTGAAGCCTGTTGCTGGTATTGGTCACAGATGTTCAACAATCCAACCTTTGCTTACATTGTTATTGTTCTTTTGTAATTACAAGTTTCTCTAGGATCTCTTTCCTTCCATATCAGTTTTCATGGTAACAGTATAGCGGTATTTTATCTCTTTGGGTAAATTAATTCATTGTGTCCTGATGGTGTTCAGCTTATTATTAAATCCTGTAAAAGTAAGAAATATACAGAGTGATTTTCATTGTGTACTTGTATAAGAGGATACAAAGGGACTGACAAAGATCGCTTCAGTAGCCTTCTGTCTTTAGCAATCAGGTCTCCATGGCATTTCTTGGGTATCTAAGAAACTTTATTACTGTATGAGGTATTGCTGTGAATAGTAAAAACCTTGAAAAAGTATATGTTTCCGAAAATCTTTGGTTTTCATTGCAAATACACATACAATTTTCCATAAACACACATGTATTTTGGGAATGTCCATAGCATATAAACATCTTTTTCAATATGGTATTCTTAATAATATTGTGATGTTTTATTAAGTCACTGCTTAGTTATTATACAAATTTATTATATATTGAACAGGGCCTGCATGGAATATTTAAGATTAGCCTCCAGGCATTTAATTATGAATACAATATTATATATAAATGTCCTTTGGAATGCTATAATAAGAGCATACAACAGATTCACTTGGAGGAGCAGACACAGGCACATCACTATCAGACAGCCAGGAGGAATAATTGCAAGATAAGATTCACTGTCAGAAAGCTTCACACAAAAACATCAGCTCTTATTCAATTGGCTTAGATATAGGCAGAAGACATAAATAAGATCAGACATCACATGCCATTGATTTGTTTCTCTGTTCTTCAATATAGATGCAAAAGAAGGCAAAATCAGTTTATTTGCCATCCAGTTTTGATTATTTGCTTGAGCCAGGGAACCATGGAGGGGACGGGGAAAGAATCAGCAGCTCCAATGGAGATCTAAAATTTACAACAGACTTTGTGTCCATGCCCAGATACAAGATCTCTCTCCTGATTGGATCTGACTCCATTCTGTATAAGCATACAAAACCTCCATCAATCAGAATCAAGGAAAGCAAATAAATTTCTTTGTAGGGAAGGAATTTATCAGTCAGGATGTTGACTATATTCCAGGACATATGTAGTCCTGATATAGCCAACCCTGACTATATGGTGCCAAAAAGAAGGAAGTATATTTCTCTAACTGAACCGAAACTGTCAGAGGAAACCTGTAAGCACAGTGATTGCATGTTTCTGATTCCTTGATTCCTGCACAGGAACTTTCACCCTATGTGAATTTCAGGTATCACTTTTGCGGTGTGAATTCCTTATCTCAGTCATGTAGTGTTTTCTGAAAATTCTAGATTTAAAGCCTCAGTTAGTGACAGAGACTTGGGATGTTCTGTTATTTTATATCCATAGTTCATCCTCTGAGGTGAATTCTATGGCAGTCAATGTACTCTGCGTTTAAACTCTCTAGAAATTCATGATGTAACTGACAGAGTCCCTACCATACCCATAAAACAAGCACTCTTGTGACACTGAGACTGGCAGCCTGTTGGCTATTAATGGTCGCAGATGTTCAAGAACACAACCTTTGTTTACATTGTTTTTATCCTTTGCTATTATAAATTTCTCTAGCATGTTTATTCTTAGATGTAATCAATTCACTTACTAAAAGTTCTGTATTATTTGATAACTTTGGGGAATAAATCCATCATGTCCTGATTGTCTACAGTTTGATATTTCACACTGATAAGAACGAAATGGATACAGTAATTTTCATTTTGTCTCTTTACTAGTGGATACCAAGAGTCTTAAACTTTTCTTATTTTCTTTCAGTCTTTAGCGAGCAGTTCTCTGTGATATATCATGGATATTTGTGAAATTTTACTGCTTTGACTAGAGTAATCCTGACAGTAGTAAACAACTTATAATTGAATGTTTCATAAACTGTAATTGTTTCTTTGAAACCACATATTAAATGTTCCACATACACCATATAATGTTATGACTACCCAGAGTATACAAAAGTTGTATTCATCAATGAATTTGCTTAGTATCATCCAGATTCAGGAAGATACTCCAGAGATTCTTCATCAGTACATGGCTTGAAAATTTTATATCCACCATCTCTTTGAGGGTTCACTATTAAATAGTGAAAAGCTGTAATGAGAGCCCAGAGTAGAAACAATTGGGGAAGCAGAAATTTTCATATCACTTTTATTCAGTAGGCTGAAAAAACTGCAATATAAGATTAATTTTCAGAAAATTCTAGAAAATCTCAGAGGTAATCTTGCAAATAGCTTGGATCTAGGCAGAAGGAACTAGAAATTGTAGCAGCCTCAGGGAAAAAACCTGACTTATTTTTTTTTTGTTTGTGGATTAAAAAATGGAAAACAGCATTTCTTGCCATTCAGCTTAGATATTTCTGTGTCAGTGAGGTAACCAAAGGAGGAGGGGGAGAGAGATGAATCTGTAGGACTGATGGAGATCTCCAAGTTTACAGCAGGTTTTGATGTCCATGCCTAGGAATGAGATCTCCTACCTGATTAATTCTGATTCAATTTTCGTAAACACCTCATAGCAGTGTATGCTTTAGAAAATGTCATGGCCTCTTGCAACTACATATTAAAGGTACCAAAGACCACATATTCTTGGTAATAGCCACAGTAAATAAACAATGTTTTTCAACAACGCATTACTCTTACTATTGTGCAGATTTATGAAGACACTACAGAGTTTCTTCAAAATTGAGTACATTTGGAGCAGGACATGGGCAGAAAATTCTACTTAGTCTTCCAAAACAATTGTGAGGATACATTCTAAGAAATTAATGTACTAGAAAGTGTTATAATCAGATCAGACAACACAGATAAGCAAAAGCAATTTGAGAAGCAGACACATGCACATAAAAACTAGCCAGCAGGCAGAAAAAAATCAAGAACTGATTCACAATAAGAAAATCCCAGAAAGAAACAGAGGATCTCTGGAAAATTATTCAGATCTAGGCATAAGTAGCCCAGAAGAGATTCAACACCAGGATTCTACTGACTTGTTTTTCGATTTTTCAATGTAGACATATAAAAGGTTGAAAATTGTTGTTACTATCATCAACTTTCGATTTCTCTGATTCAGTCAGGGAACTCAGGGAAGAGAGAGTGAGAGATGATTCAGCATCACTGAATGAGATTTCCAAGGTTACAGCAGGCTTTAAAGTCAATTCCTATATATGAGATATCGCTCCTGATTGGTTCAGAGTCCATTCTCTATTTGAATGTACAAACTCCATCAATCAGAAGCAAGGAGTGAAAATAAATTTGTCTGCAGGGAAGGATTTAATCAGTCAGACTGCTGGTTATATTCCAGGACTAATCTGTTCCTGTGTATAACCAGAGCCTGATACTATGTTACTAAAGAAAAGGAAGAGTGCTTCTTAACTGACAGTAGACAGAGCCAGTGGAGAGCTGCAAGGAGAGTGCTTGTTTGATTCAGTGTCCCTGCTCTGATTCCTTGGCTACTAGATTCTATACAGGGAATGTTAGCCCATGTGAATTGATTTTGGAGTGCATTCCTTGCTTCAGTCATGCTGGCTTGTGTCTTTGAAAACTTACAAGATTTAAGATTCAGCTTGTTACAGAGACTTGGGAATTCCTGCCATTATTACATTCTTAGATCATCCTCTGTGAGAATTGCTATGGTAGCAAATGTCCTCAACATGCCACCATGGAGTCTCTGAAAATTCCAGATGTAACTAACAAACACAGATCCTACCATAGCCAAAATACAAGCACTCTGGGACAGGAATTTTAGCTCCACGTTAGAAGCATAAAATGTCATTAGTATAATGTACAGGGCTACATTCTTTCCATTGTTTCTCTAATATATTTTCCATGCTTCTCAAAGATAGTCTTACTGTATTCCTCATTGATATTGTAAACAAATCTCGGAAACACTGCTTCCTCTAAGCATCATGAGAAACTACATTTATGTATGTTGACATCAATATTCACATGTTATTCTATAATCACTTCCTTTATGACTGCTTCTTTTGTATTATGAATACTTGTGAATAAATTTCAGTTTAAAACTTTATTTTTTCCATTTACTAGAGCTTTGTTAAACTTACATTTATCTGTTAAAATAATATGAATAATTAGTGTTCTCTATACAAAAGAGGTATATTTTTTTAGAAAATTTTCAAACAATTTTCTTTGGCATAAGCATAAGATATTAATAAGACTAAAATGCCCAGTATGTATTTTCTGTGTTGAATCCATTGGACTCCTAGAATAATCTCCACTGCATTTGGGAAGAGTTAATGTTCTTAGAATACTTTTAAAATTACAGATACACTAAGGAATTTAAGATTTTCTTTTCTTTTTTTAATTGGATATATTCTATATTTACAATTCATTTCCCTTTTTCTGGTTCCCCACCACCAAAGGTCCCACATACCCTTTTCCCTCCCCCTGCTCCCTCATCCACCCCCTCCCACCTCACTGTTCTTGTACTCCCCCACAATGATGTTTTGGTCAATTCTAGCACCAGTGTCCACTCCTTTCTTCTTGTGAGACATCACTTGGTATGTGATTTATGTCTTTGGTGTTCCAAGCTTCTAGGCTAATATCCACTTATCAGTGACTGCATACCATGGGTATTCTTTTGAGACTGGGTCACCTCACTTAGTATGACGTTCTCCAGCTCCATCCACTTCTCTATGAATTTCATGAATTCATTGTTTTTAATGGTTGAATAGTACTCCGTTGTGTATATATACCACATTTTTGTATCCATTCCTCTGTTGAGGGACATCTGGGATCTCTCCAGCTTCTGGCTATTATATATAAGGCTGCTATGAACATAGTGGAGCATGTAACCTTATTGCAAGCTGGGGAATCTTCTGGGTATATACCCAGGAGTGGTATGGCTGTGTCCTATGGAAGTATCACGTCCAGTTTTCTGAGGAACCACCATACTGATTTCTAGAGTGGATGAACAACCTTGCATTCCCACCAGCAGTGGAGGAGTGTCCCTCTTTCTCCACATCCTCGCCAACACATGATTTTTCTGAGTTTTTAATCTTAGCCATTCTGACTGGTGTGAGGTGAAATCTCAGGGTTGTTTTGATTTGCATTTCCCTAATGACTAATGATGTTGAACATTTTTTAAGGTATTTCTCAGCCATCCGAATTTCTTCAGGTGAAAAGTCTCTGTTTAGCTCCGTACCCCATTTTTGGATAGGGCTATTTGGTTTTTTGGGGTCTAACCTCTTGAGTTCTTTATATACATTGGATATTAGTCCTCTGTCGGATGTGGGGTTGGTGAAGATCTTTTCCCAATTTGTTGGTTGCCGATTTATCCTTTAGACAGTGTCTTTTGCCTTACAGAAACTTTGTAATTTTATGAGGTCCCATTTGTCTATTCTTGCTCTTAGATCATAAGCATTGGTGTTTTGTTCAGGAATTTTTCCCCAGAGCCTATGTCCTCAAGAGTCTTCCCCAGTTCCTTTTCTATTAGTTTTAGTGTGTCTGGTTTTATGTGGAGGTCCTTTATCCATTTGGAGTTGAGCTTAGTGCAAGGAGATAAGAGTGGATCAATTCTCATTCTTCTGCATGTTGACCTCCAGTTGAGACAGCACCATCTGTTGAAAAGGCTATCTTTGTTCCACTGGATGTTTTCAGCTCCTTTGTTGAAGATCAATTGGCCATAGATGTGCAGGTTCAATTCTGGGTCTTCGATCCTATTTCATTGATCCTCCTCCCTGTCACTGAACCAATTCCATGCAGTTTTTAACACTACTGCTCTGTAGTATTGCTTGAGGTCCAGGATATTGATTCCCCCAGAAGTTCTTTTGCTGTTGATGATAGTTTTAGTTATCCTGGGTTTTTTGTTATTCCAGATGAATTTGAGAATTGTTCTTTCTAACTCTATGAAGAACTGAGTTGGGACTTTGATGCGGATTGCATTGAATCTGTATATTGCTTTGGGCAAGATTGCCATTTGGCTATATTAGTCCTGCCAACCCATGAGCATTGAAGATTTTCCCATTTTCTGATGTCTTCTTCAATTTCCCTCTTCAGAGACCTGAAGATTTTGTCATATATATCTTTCACATGTTTGGCTACAGTCACTCCAAGATACTTTATATCATTTGTGGCTATTGTGAAGGGTGTCATTTCCCTAATTTCTTTCTTGGCCTGCTTATCCTTCCCGTATAGGAAGGCTACTGATTTGCTTGAGTTGATTTTATAGCCAGCCACATTGCTGAAGTTGTTTATCAGGTGCAGGAGTTCTCTGGTGGAGGTTTTTGGGTCACTTAATTATACTACCATATCATCTGCGAATAGTGATAATTTGACTTTCTTCCTTTCTGATTTGTATCCCTTTGACTTCCCTCTGTTATTGAGTTGCTGTAGCTTGTACCTCAAGTACTATATTGAAGAGATATGGTGAGAGGGGGCAGCCTTGTCCACTCCCTGATTTTAGTGGGATTGCTTCAAGTTTTTCTCTGTTTACCTTGATGTTGGCTACTGGTCTGATGTATTTTGCTTTTACTATGTTTAGATATGGGCCTTGAATTCCTGTTCTTTCCAAGACTTTTAGCATGAAAGGATGCTGAATTTTGTCAAATGCTTTTTCAGCAACCAATGAGATGACCATGTGGTTTTTTTCTTTGAATTTGTTTATGTAGTAGATTATGTTGATGGATTTCCACATATTGATCCATCCCTGCATCCCTGGGATGAAGCCAACTTGATCATGGTGAATGATCGTTTTGATGTGTTCTTGGATTCGGTTGGCAAGTATTGTGTTTAGTATTTTTGCATCGATATTCATAAGAGAAATTGCCCTGTATTTCTCTTTCTTAGTTGGATCTTTGTGTGGTTTTGGTATCAGGGAAATTGTTTCTTCATAGAATGAGTTGGGTAGTGTTCCTTCTGTTTTTATTTTGTGGAATAGTTTGAAGAGTATCGGTATCAGGACTTCTTTGAAGGTCTGATAGAATTCTGCACTAAAACCGTCTGGTCCTGTGCTATTTTTGGTTGGAAGACTGTCTATGACCCCTTCTATTTCTTTTGGGGTTATGGGTCTGTTTAGACGATCTATTTGATCCTGGTTTAATTTTGGCATTTGGTAACTGTCTAGGAACTTGTCCATTTCCTCCAGATTCTCCAGTTGTGTCGAGTATAGGTTTTTGTAGTAGGATCTGGTGATTTTTTGAATTTCCTCAGTTTCTCTTGTTATGTCTCCCTTTTCATTTATAATTTTCTTAATTTGAATACTGTCTCTGTGCCCTTTGGTAAGTCTGGCTAGGGGTTTATCTATCTTGTTGATTTTCTCAATGAACCAGCTCCTGGTTTTGTTGATTTTTGTATTGTTCTCTTTGTTTCAACTTGATTGATTTCAGCCCTGAGTTTGATGATTTCCTGTCTTCTACTCCTCCTGGGTTAAATTGCTTCTTTTTTTCCAGAGCTTTCAAGTTCTCCATTAAGTTGCTAGTATATGCTCTCTCCTGTTTCTTTTTGGAGACACTCAGGGCTATGAGTTTTCCTCTTCGCACTGCTTTCATTGTGTCCCATAGATTTGGGTATGTTGTACCTTCATTTTCATTAAATTCTAAGAAATCTTTGATTTCTTTCTTTATTTCTTTCTGGACTAAGGTATCATTGAGTCGAATATTGTTCAGCCTCCACGTATATGAGGATTTTCTGTTGTTTTTGTTGCTATTGAAGAACACTCTTCCTCCATGCTGATCTGATAAGAGGCATGGGATTAACTTGATCTTTTTATATTTTTTGAAATCTGTCTTGTATCCAATTATATGATGGATTTTGGAGAAGGTACCATGATTAGCTGAGAAAAAGGTATAGTCTTTTAGTTTAGGGTGAAATTTTCTATATATATATCTGTTAAATCCAATTGGTCCAAAGTTTCGATGAGTTTCTCCATTTCCCTATTTAGTTTCTGTTTTCCTGGTCAGTCCACTGTGGATAGTGGAGTATTGAGGTCCCCCACAATCATTGTGTTAGGTGCAATGTTTGCTCTGAACTTTAGTAAAGTTTCTTTTAAGAATGAGGTTGCCCTTACATTTGGAGTGTAGATGTTTAGAATTGTGAGTTCTTCTTGGTGGATTCTTCCTTTGACTAGCAAGAAGTGGCCTTCTGTGTCTCTTTTGATGACTTTGGGTTGAAAGTCATTTTTATCTGATATTAAAATGGCTATTCCAGCTTGCTTCCTGTGACCATTTGCTTGCAAAATTGTCTTCCATCCTTTTACTCTAAGGTAGTGTTTGTCTTTGACTCTGAGGTGTGTTTCCTGTAAGCAGCAAAATGTAGGGTCCTGTTTCTGTATCCAGTATGTTAGCCTATGTCTTTTTATTAGGGAATTGAGTCCATTGATGTTAAGAGATATTAAGGAATAGAGATTATTACATCCTGACATTTTTGATGTTATTTTTGTTTTTGAGTAGTTATCTTCCTTTGAGTTTGATGGAAGAAGGCTACTGTCTTGCTTTTTCTTGGGTGCAGTTTCCTTCTTTGTATTGGAGTTTTCCTCCTATTATCCTTTGTAGAGCTGGGTTAGTGGAAAGATATTGTGTAATTTTGGTCCTGTCATGGAATATTTTGATTTCTCCTTCTATGTTGATTGAGATTTTCTGGGTATAGTAGTCTTGGCTGTCATTTGTGTTCTCTTAGGGTCTGCATGAGGTCTGCCCAAGATCTTCTAGCTTTCATGGTTTCTGGAGAGAAGTCTGGTGTGATTCTGATAGGTCTTCCTTTATATGTTACTTGGCATTTTCTCTTACTACCTTTAATATTCTTTCTTTGTTTAGTACATTTGGGGTTTTGATTATTATGTGACAGGAGGTGTTTCTGTTCTGGTCCAGTCTGGAGTTCTGTAGGCTTCTTATATATTCATGGGCATCTCTCTCTTTAAGTTAGGGAAGTTTTCTTTCATAATTTTTTAAAGATATTTGCTGGCCCTTTGAGTTGTAGATCTTCACTCTCATCTATCCCTATAATCCTTAGGTTTGGTCTTCTTATTGTGTCCTTGATTTCCTGGATGTTTTGGGTTACAAGCCTTTTGGATTTTGCATTTTCTTAGACTGTGGAGTCAATGGTTACTATGTTATCTTTAGCATCTGAGATTCTTATCTCTATCTCTTGTATTCTGTTTGTGATGTTTGCATCTACGACCCCTGATTTCTTCCCAAGGTTTTCTATCTCCAAAGTTGCCTCCTTTTGTGATTTCTTAGTTGTTTCTACCTCTGTGTTCAGATCTTGGATGGTTTTGCTCAGTTCCTTCATTTGTTTGTTTGTGTTTTCATGTAATTCTCTAATATATTTTTGTGCTCCCTCTTTCATGACTTCTGCATGTTGTTTCAAGTTCTCCTGCATTTCTTTAACTGATTTTCTCATTTCCTCTTTATTGGTTTCTGTCTGTTGGCCCATATTCTCCTGGAGTTCTTTAAGTGTTTTTTGTGTTTGGATTGTAAGTGCTTCTACCGTATTGATGTTCCCCTGCATTTCTTTAAGAGATTTGTTTATGTCTTTTTTGTGTTCCTCTAGGAGCATCATGACCTGTGCTTTTATATCTAACTCTTGTTTTTCTGGTGTGCTGGGTTAGCCAGGACTTGCTGTGGTAGGCGAATTGGGTACAGATGGTGCCATATTGCCTTGATTTCTGTTAATAATGTTCCTACATTTGCCTTTTGCCATCTCTTTATCTCTGGAGTTAGTTGGTCTTATTGTAGATGGCAGCCCTGCTGAAAGCACAGCGTGCCTGTCCCCAGGAGACAGGGACCTTTGCTGAGCTGTTGGTACCCGGATCTGCTGATCTCTTCTGGCTCTGGGTGCGGGCCAGAGCCTGGTGGCATTGTCTGTGCTGGACTATGCTAGCTCTCAGTCCAAGCCCCTGACTCCAGCTGCTAGAATTCTGTGCTGTGTTGCAAGGCAAGATGGCCCCTTGCTGCCAGCCTGCCTGGAGAAGGAATTTAAAATTTATGTATGTGACAATTCCTTTTAAAGTTTTGATGTATGTATGTATGCATTTATTTATTTATGTTGATTTTTCAAAACAGGGTTTCTCTGTGTAATTCTGGCTGTTCTTGGAAGAGCTTTGTATATGAGGTTGGGCTTAAACAGACAGCCTGCCTCTGACTCATTAGTCTGTAGACTAAAGATATTCTCTACAATAACCAATAGAATTTATTTTTTTATAAATATTTTTTTTTATTTTCTATATTCTATGTTTACATTCCAAAGGCTTTCCCCTTTCCCAGTTCCCACCCAGCATAGTTCCCATAGTTCCTCTTCCCCCCATCTGTTCCCCAATAATTCCCCCTCCCAGAATTTATTTTTTTAAGTAACATTTGAACATTCTTCTTCAAATCATGAAGATGGGTAGGGATTGTCAAAGACTTTATAATTTTTGTCATACTTTGAATTAATATACTACAGTACATGGACTGATGTATTGTATAGGGAACTGACATATTTAGTCTCAGGTTCATGACCATTTTAGCAATGTAATGTATGGACTCAATCATATAGAGTTAATCTTAAATAAAATAATAAATTTAACACACACACAAATGTGCAATATTAGCAAGTGTGTAGCTTGAAGAATGACTCCTATTTTATCTTCCAGGGTTTATCATTTATGGTATTGATGAACTGATTTCTAATTAGTAAAAAATATTCTTTTTTAAACATAGAACATTACACATAAAAATCTGGCATTTATACATTCTCTGTTGGGGTTCACCTATTTGTATGAAACAGCTTGTCATTGGTGGAACTCCATTAAAAGACTTGTTCTCCCTTTTTTTATACTGTCATTTTGCTAATTTGTGGTGTTGTTGTACAATTTTGTGGTATTCATGATTCTCAGTAGATATTTTCCTCAAAAGAAATGTCCTAATTCTTAAGAATTTATGTCTGTTCATTGAATAGTAGCAATTGTGTTTACATTAACACAATATGGTAGTAATCTGTAGGAAAATAACCAATAGGAATGACATAGGGCCTTTTCTCTACGACCTCAATATTGAAAGAAATCCTTAATTAGAACTTATTGTAAAGTAGAATGCAGAAAGCTGATTTTAAAGTCACAAAATGAGTGACTTTAAAAGAAAAGAGTTCTCTGTGTTACACTTGTCACATAATATATGTGAGCATCGCTATTGAGCAGCACAGACACATATTTACTTGGATTTCAACCAACTATAAAGAAAACAAAGTTTGAACACGAAGGAACTTAGGATAGAATCAGTACTAGGGAGGAAGTAGACTATGTTTTTTTATGAAGAGCAAACAATTCTATGGCCCTTGAGTTATATTTATTATGGGTTCTTTTGAGTTTATGATTGTAATATACATAGGCAGATAGTTGGCTCTTTCATACCATGTTGGCTTTGAAATTTTAGTACTGGGATTTATTTCTAGAATACCCTTATTAAAACCGTACTGCTATTAGCTGACCATCATAGAACATGGGGGATATTTTGTAAAAATATGATTATTTGGATTTAGTAGCCAGCTGGTATTCATGTTTGCAAAATTCAATACATGTAAGAAACGCTATCTTCAGAGCAAGATATTATATACATCTGCATGCAGCCAGTACTGGTTGTTATTTAAACACCATCAAGCACTTGTATGTCAATAACTGAGATTGCAATAACAATATTTAAGCTATAGTAACAGTGACAATGTTCTAGTATATGCTTAGTCAAGATTCATGAAGCCCAAGTAATTTCATAATGGAAAAATACTATTAAATGTATTGATACCAGAGAAGAGAGAAAATTGCATGTATGTATGCCTAAAATGGCTACCCATATTATAATAATTCCATATAAATATACTCAGAGGTAACTTATATGAACTCTTTTTACTAAATAAAATTAATTATTACAAAAAATAGATTGTTCTTTTTCAAGGCAGGTAGACATACCAGGCCATCATGTAATGTTAGTAGCTATGATGGGTCTCAGCCTCACCAAAGAAAGTGGCCCTTGTATGCTTCAGGATTTATTCTTTGATATCTAGAGCTAAAGTGAGAAGTTATGAAAATTGATTTTGAGTGGGGAATCACCAAAGGGTGGAAGTTTTATTTTGTAAGTCAGCTAGGAGGCTGGTCATAGGGTCCAGGAGAAGCATACCCCTAAGGAAATAGGTCAGCCATCTCTGGAAGAAAGTGACCTACCTACCAAGTGGAAGAAATACCTTACCAATCCACCAAATGGTGGTGCAAAGACTGGTGATATTGTAGCAGAAAGTGTGGGCCTGTGATGCTGATGGACCTGACTGAGTGAGGCACCTGTGACTTAACCTTGGCAATATCCACTCCATGTGTTAAGGTCTGTGTGTGCCAAAATTTTGGCGCCCGTAGTCAGGCAGTCAGGTTGGCAGTCATTTGGCAGTCAATCAAGGTTGCTGCTCTCAATGATTGTGGCCACAGTAAAAATTGCTGTGTGGACACCTGGGTTGTCATTAGCAATTCCCAAATCTTTGCACAAAATGTCTTAGAAGGCAGCTAATATCTGGACAAACCATACCAAACCACCACAGAACCATGAGAAGTGGTATTATTGAAGGGTGGCAAGGAAGAGATGAAAGAAGAAAAAAAGGAAAACGTTTCAAGGGTCTTTCTCTTTTGTTTGGTCTGTGACACAGATGTCAGGTAATCACATGTACCAAGACACACAGGTAAGGCACACACTGGGAGTTTGGTCTGGTTGCTATGGCCACAGATACAAGTGGGTCCATGTTGCCTAGACATCATATCGTCCCAGGATTTGAAGGCTGACAGTAAAGCCTCTCCTATTGGGAACAGAGATTATGTACATAAACTTTTAATTGGACTGCATAGAAGTGGAGAATATTTTCCTATGGGGAAAATCTAGGGTAAGAAAAGGAGTAGATTTATCCAAACATTCATTATTCATGTATTAATACTAAACAAGTATGTACATATATTGTACATGAGAAATAAACAGTAATTCCACTTTTATGGAAATGCTTTAGCAAGCATACATCTAACAAACCAAGAACAAATTTTGATAATATATGAATATTTTGAGAATTACATTATTAAATGAATACCTTTTATATTATTTACTTATTATGAAACTGTGGATTAGATGCATAAATTGCTATCAGGGCTTGAAAAGCATATTTCATTTAAAAATCTAACATTTCTTTGTTGTAAACCAATATATATATATATATATATATATATATATATATATATATATAATGAATTCAATACATTTGAAAAAAAATCATTCATGCAGTCATCAAAGTCATCAGCAAAGTGCACATGAATGCTGAGAGTCATAATTATTAAATTCCAGACAGAAGTGAAAATTTTCTTCAATGTAGTCAGAATCTATTACCAAAGAGCCAGACATAAGGCAAGTATAGATTTTATACAAGAGTCCAGGGTAGCATAATGTATTTACTGGATTAGACATTCAGATTCGTTATTTCTGAAGTAAAAATGAGTGAGAGAAAAGTGATAGCTGTAGATAAAAGCAAGTTTTTCTACCATACTGTTTTGGTTTTGTTTCTTCCTGTCTTGAAATCCAGGGAGCAGGGAAAGTGATGAATCAGCAGCTCTGATGGAGATCTCCAAAGTTACAGTGGGTTTGATGTCAGTACCTAGATATGTGATCTCTATCCTCATTGGTTCTGTTTCCATTCTCTATTTGAATACAGTCCCACATCAATCAGAAACATGAACAGCAAATACATTTGTCTGAAAGAGTAGATTTGCTCAGTCAGTCTCCTTGCTACTTGCCAGGACTTATCTGGTCCTGAGTATAACCAAAGCCTGACTGTATGGAACAAAAGACAAGGAAGTGTGCTTCTGCATTAGACAGGAGAGGGGATCAGTGGAAACTGTTAAAGGTAGTGATTATTTCAGAGCCTCCACTCTCTGATTCTTCAATTCCTGATTCCTGTACAGGAACTCTCACCCTTTTTGAAATTCAGATAACACATTTCATGTGTGGCTTTCCTGTCTCTATCATGCAGAGCTCTGTCTTCTACAAAGAAGATTCTTGATTTCAAGCTGTAGCTAGAGATAAAGACTAGGTGTGTCCTGACATTTTATACCCTTAGTTCACCCATGCAGGAAAGCTATGTCAAAAAATGTACTCAGCATTCAAACTTGGACTCTCAAAATTCAAGATGTAACTAACAGACAGAGATCGTACTATACCCAGAAAATAAGCAATCTTGGGACACTGAAGCTGTTAGCCTGTTACTGTTCAAGGTTACAGATGTTCAACTATCCAACCTTTGTTTACAACATTTTTGTCCTTTTGCAATTACAAGATTCTCTAAGATGTTTATTCTTCCATGTGTTTTCTGTAACTGATAGGAAACAGTAAGAGGAAACTAGCAAACACAGTGATACTTTTTGATTCCTTGACTGCTATAAAGGAACTCTCACCTTATTTAAAATTCAGTTATCACCTTTAGGGTGTGGCTTCTTGTCTCAGTCATGCAGAGTTGTGTTTTCTGCAAATAAGATTCTAGACTTCAAGCTTCAGCTAGTGACAGAGTCTAGGTATATTCTAATATTTTATATCCTTATTTCACACACTGTGAGTAATTCTATGGCAGTGAATGTACTCAGCATTCAAACTTGAACCCTCTAAAAAATACAGGGTGTAACTAACAGACAGAGGTCCTACCATACCCAGAAAACAAGCACTCTTGTGACACGGATGAATGCAGCTTATTACTATTAATCTTAACAAATGTTCCAGAACCCAATTTTTGTTTCTATTGTTATTGACATTTGGCTATTACAAATTTCTCTAGTATGTTTATTCTTCCGTGTAATCACTTCACTTACTAAAATTTCAGGGGTGTTTGATCCCTTTGGGCAAACCCATATGTCTTGTCCTGATTGTCTACACCTTCATATTCTACATTAATAAGAAAGTAATGGACACAGTAATTTCCATTTTGTCAGTGTACTAATGGATACCAAGAGACTTAGCCTTTTCTTCTCAATTGCATTCAGTCTTTCACAAGCAGGTCTCTGTGGTATATCATGGATAATTGTGAAATTTTACTACATTTGAAAATTGAATATGCTTCATAAAATGGCATGACCTTTTTGGCAACCACAAATTAAATGTTCCACATACACCATGTTCTCTTAGGACTATCAAAAATATGTAAACATTGTATTCAATAATGAATTCCTCTTAATGTTTTGCATATTCATGAGGATATTCCACAGTTTCTTCATGCAAACTAAGTAAAGCAGGTGGAAGGCATGGGCAGATAATAGCACTGAGCATTCCAATATAAATTGGTGAATACACTATTAGATACAATTGTATAAGCAAAAGCTATAATTTCCCCCATCAGAAACCATTGGGGAAGCTTACAGGCTTCATCACTATTAGTTAGCAGAATGTAACAATTGCAAGACAGGATTCCTATTCAGAAAGGCTCAGAAAAATCTGTCAGACTGCAGGCTATATTCCAGGACTTACATAGTCCAGGTTATAAAATACTGTATAGTGTTAAACTATATAGTTTAATACTATATAGTACTAAAAAAATAAGGAGGGGTGCTTCTGTAATTGTCTGGAGAGAGCCAGTTGAAAGTTACAAAGAAATGGATGGTTTATTTCAGAGCCTCCATACTCTGATTCCCTGGCTTTTAGTTTCTGTACAGAAACTGTCACCATGCGGGAAAAATCAAGTTTTGATTTTTGATGTCCATTTCTTGCCTCAGTCATGCTGGACTGTGTCTTCTGCAAATAAAATGCAAGATTCTAGCTTAAACTTGTGAGAGGGACTTCGGAATTTTAGACATTTTCACAGCCCTTGATATGCCACTGTGAGAAATGATAATGCAAAAGTCTGCAACATACCACCATGGATTCTCTGAAAAATCCTCATGTAACTAGCAGACACAGATATTACCACGCCCAGAAACCATGCACCCTTGGGGCAATGATGCTGGCAGCTAGTTAGCATTAATGGCAAGAACATTCAACAATTCAACCATTTTTTATAGTAAAATTTTATTTTTAATATGCTAGAATATCTAGCATGTCTATTCTTCCATGATACTTAATTACTAACTCCCTCTACAGTAGAGTCATAAGGCCCTAAGGTAGATCAATACATCATTTCATAAATGTCTCCATCATAGTATTACATACTATGTATAAATAGTATAAAAACTATTTGGACACAGTAGTTTTCATTGGGATCTTGTTCTTGTGGATACCTAGAGACCTATGTTTTCTGTTTTTCTGCATTTTGTCTACAGAGTCAATGTTTTTGTGGTATATTCTGTATATTTATTAATTCTATTACTTTGACTAACATAATACTGACAATAGTAAAAAAAAATGTGCCTGCATATGAATCAAAACATCTCCTAGCTTTTTTATATCTATATGTTAAAATTTCTTACACACCTTATGTTGTTGGAAATACCCACAGTATATAAGCATTTTTCAACTCTGAATATCACTTAATATTGTACATATTTAAGAGAAACTCCAATGTCACATGCAAACTAAGAACAGGTGGTACAAGTTATGGAAAGAATATTGCACCAAGTATTGCAAAGCCTTTTTTAGGATATATTGTTAAATATTATTGTACTAGAAAAAAATATAATCAATGCATACCAGAGAAGCAATTGAGGAGGGGCATATAGGCACATCACAATCAGTCAATAGGTAGCAAAAATTGAAAGAGAATAGACTAGCTCAAAAAGAACAGAAGAACTCTGGTAAAATGCTTGTATCTAGGCTGAAGGAGCTGGAAATAGGAACAGCTCCAACAATCTACTCATTTTCTGTTGGTCAGTGTAGAGAAAAGAATGTAAAAAAAAGTCTCTATAATCTGAATACTTAGCTTGCTACTTTGTATAGTGTCTCATGACTCTGCTCTCAAGTTTGATTTATTTGTTTCAATGACACAAGGCTAAGCCTTCTCCAAAGAAAGTACAAGATTCAAGCTTCAGCTTGTCACAGATATTAGAGATTTTCTGATATGTTTACATCATTCCACTAGCCACCATGAGAACTGCTATGGAGGTAAATGTTCTCAACATAGCACCTTGGATTCTAAGAAAAATCAGAGTGAACTAACAGACAAAGATACTATGAAACCCAGAATTGAGGCAGTCTTGGGACAGGGATACAAGAAGCATTTGCCATTAATGGCCAAAGCCACTTAAACATACTCCCATTGTTATTTACTTATAGTTCCTGTCGTTTATCAGATTTTCTAGCTTGCTTTGTTTTTCCAGTTCTGTCCTTTGTTACCTAAAAACTCTGCAGAGTCACAATCCCTTTAGGGAAAACAATATATCATAAGAGTTGATCCCTGCCTTCCTATGACACTATTTAAATGAAGATATAGACACAGTCATTTTCATTGTGACCCGGTAATTTTGTATAATTTGAGTGCTAAGATTTCATGTATTCATATTCATTCTGTATTTAGACATCAAGTCTCTGCCATATATTCAGGATATTTATGATAATTTATTACATTTACTAATACACTCATGACAGTAGAAATCACATTCCAGTTTTATATGCATTAGAAGATGCCATGACCTTTTTAAAACCATACACTAAGGAATTGAAGAGTTTGTACCCCATAGGAAGAACAACAATATAAAAAATGCCCCCCACAGAGATCTCAGGGATTAAACTTCCAACCAAAGTTTACAAATTGAGAGACCCATTGCTCTAGAATCCTAAGTAACAGCAGATAGATTAGTCAAGCATCAATGGGAGCAGATGCCCTTGTTCCTAAGAAGGCTTGATGCCCCCGGTATAGGTGAATGCTGGGGAGAGAGGATTGAGTGTTTGTCAGGGTGGGAGAACACCCTCATATAAGCAGTGAGTGGAGGAATTGTGCAGAGGGTTCTTTGGAGGAAATGGGAAGGTATGTAATATTTGAAAGACAATTAAATAAAATATTCAATATAAAGAAAAAAGCCATATATTTAAAATTCCACATACAACATATTTTGATATGAATAATCACAACATATAAACATTGTTTTCAACACTGAGTTACATATAATATTTTTCAGATTTATGTGACTATGCTTCTTTTCATGCAAACTGAGTACACATAGATAATGGCATGGGCAGAATATTAAACAGTATAAAAACAACTCATGCCTGGTGGTGGTGGCACACACCTTTAATCCCAGCACTTGGGAGGCAGAGGCAGGCAGATTTCTGATTTCGAGGCCAGCCTGGTCTACAGAGTGTGTTCCAGGACAGCCACGGCTACACAGAGAAACCCTGTCTTGAAAAAAGACAAAAAGTAAAATAAATAAATAAATAAATAAATAAATAAATAAATAAATAAATAAAAAACTCTGTGGATGCAAGAATAAACATTACTTTTTCAAGAAAAAGGCTAAATACATAGCAGAGCAGTTGTATTGCAAAAGGTGAGAAAGACACATCACAATTGGTTTGCAGGAAACAAAAATTTCAAGAGAAGACACATTCAGAGGTCTTAAAAATAAATACTACCTCTGGCAAATAGCTTAAATCTAGGCAGAAGGAGCCAGAAATAAGTCCTTCAAGGATCCAGTAACTTTATTTTCTGTTGTTCAGCATAGAGAAGAGAAGGTAAAAACAGTTTTGGGTTTTTTTTGTTTGTTTTTTTGCCTACAGTTTTGATTTTTCTGTTTCCCTCTTGCAACAAATGGAGGAGGGTGTGAGGTATGAATCAGCATCAGTGAAAGAGATCTCAAAGGTTACCATAGGCCTTGATGTACATGCCTAGTTATGAGATCTCTCTCTTTATTGGATCTGCTACCATTCTCTATTTAATGTACATTCTCAATCAATTAGAAGCAAGGAAAGCAAGTGTATTTGTCTGCACTGAAGAATTTGATCAGTCAGGCTGCTGGCTATATTCCTGGACTTATCTGGCTTGAGTATAACCAAATGCCCACTGTTTGGTACTGAGGAAAAGGTAGAGTGCTTTTGTAACTAAGAGGAGATGGAGGCAGTGGAAAGCTGCAACGACAGTGCTTGTATGTTTCAAATCCTCCATGCTCTGATATTTTCTCTCCTAGTCCCTGCACATGGAATGTCACCACTTGTGAAATTTATGTATCAGCTTTTGGTATGCATTCATTGTCTCATTCATGACAGAATGTGGGATATGTCTTCCTCAAAGAAGACACAAGGTATAAGCTTCAGCTCACGGCAGAGAGTAGGGACTCTTTGGCACATTCACAACCATAATTCAGTATCAGAAATGCTATGGCACCAAATGTCCATATCATACAAATATGGAATCTCAGAAAAATCTGGATGTAACTAAAAGACTCAGATTCCACTATACTCATAACCTAAGTACCCTTGGGGGCAGTAATGCATGTTACCATTAATGGTAAGACATTCGACAATTCAACCCTTGATTATAGTGTTATTTTATGCTAAACATGCTAGAATCTCTAGTAGATGTTTTCTTCCAAGTCAGTTCATTACAAACTACCTGGTCAGTGGAGTCATGGGTGCTTTAGGAAAATTATTATATCATCCATCTCCTGAAGATCACCTTAATATTTTATACAGTATAAAAAATTAATGGACACAAAAATTCTCATGGGAACCTTATAATAGTGGATCCCTAGAGAACTAAGTATTTCCTGTTTTTTTTTTCATTCTATCTTCAGAGTTCATGTCTCTGAGTTGTATCCTGAATATTTATTAAGTGTGGTACTTTGAATAGGATATTCTTGACATTAGTAAACAAAATACAACTGTATATTTGTCAGAAAATGTTCTGGACTCTTTACAAGCACACATTATTTTCAATCACACATGTATTTTTGGGAATATCCACAGAATATAAACATTGTTTCCAATTCTGAATTACAAAAAATATGGTCCATGTATAGTAGAAACATCAGTGTCCCATCCAAACTGAGTAGTGGTGGAACAGAAAGTGAGAAGAATCTTGCATTTAGCTTTCTTAAATATATTTGATGACACACTATTGAACAGTACCAGTAAAGAAAGTGTACCATTAAAGGCTGTACTCAGAGCACACAACAGAAGTGGAGGGAGATATAGGCACATCACAATTACACAGCAGGCAGTAAAAATGCAAGATAGTAGTCACAATTAAAAAGGCTCAAAATGAAAAAGAGGAATTCTGGACAACTGCTAGGATGTAGGTTGAACGAGCTGGAAATAAGATTTGCTCCAAGGGTCCATTGTTTGTCTGTTGGTGAGTGAAGAGAGAAGAATGCAAAACAACTATTCCTGCCAACCACTTTCAATTTTTCTGCTTCCATAAGGAATCCCAGGAAAGTAGGGGGCAAGAAATTAATCAGCTACACTGATGGAGATCTCCAAAACTACTGCAGTTTGATGTCCATGCCTAGATATGAGATCTTACTCCTAATTCGATTTGACTCTATTCTCTATTTGTATACACATTCTTAATCAATCAGAAGCAAAGAGAGCAAATACATCCCTCTTAAGGGGGAAATTTTTCAGTCAGGCTCTACTCCAGTTCTCACCTGGTCCTGGATAAAACCAATGTCAGATTGAATGGTGCTAAAGAGAAGGGAAAGTGCTGTGTCACTGTCAGCAGGTAGAGCCAGTGGAAACCTACAAGGACTATGCTTGTTTATTTTAGCATCTCCATGCTTTTATTCCTTAGCAGCTTTTTGTAAAGAATTTCCAGCCTCTGTTTGGATCTTGACTTCCATTTCTTAGTCATGCAGGGCTTTGCCATCTGCAAAGACTATACAATATCCAAGCTTCAGTTTGTGACAGAGACTAGAGATTTTTTGACATTTTTATATCTTTAGATCCGTCACATGAGAACTGCTATGACAGCAAATGCCCTCAACTTACCACTATGTACACTAAATAAAAATCAGATGGAATTAAGACAGATATTACCATACCCAGAGTCCAATCAGTCCTGAGACAATGATGCTGGTACAATGTTACGATTCATGGCCAAAGACATTCAATAATACAAAAGTTGTTTATTCTGTTATTCTTACTGTAGTTTGCTGGATTTTCTAGCCACAATTTTTCAGATAAATCCTTGGCTATCTATCACCTCAGTCATGATCCATTCAGCCTAAACAAAATATCATGTCCAGTTCAACTCTGCCTTGGTATGGCACTATGTTAATGAAGAACCAGAGCTGAGAATTCATTGCACTTTTCTATTTTTCCTTTTCCATTTCCCTGCTTCTACTGTAAATTCCAGGGAGAAGGTACAGCTACAGGAATTAGCATGTCTGATGACAGCCTCCAAGGTGACCGCAGGCATTTGCTTTCATTGCCTATGTTTGAGATCTTTTCTCTGATTCGTTCTTATTCACTTCTATATTTGAATATACATATTTCTCCAATCAGAAGCAACTATAGAAAATCAAATTCTCTGCAGTGAGGATTTTCTTAAGTCATGCTCCTGGCTAGAATCCAGCCTTCATCTGGTTTAGCCAAAGCCTGACTATAACGGGCTCCGGAGAAGGATGTCTGCTTCTGAAACCTTCAGGAGAATGGGACAATAGAACCCCATCATGGACATGTGTATGGTAGGATTCCCTGCACTTCCATGCTGAGTAGCTTGTTCCTGTTTACAAGGAAGTAAATGTATTTAAGCCTATAAGCTATTTTTCTTGGTTTAAGATTTGTCGTACCTTCTCAGACTTGGATTCCTGCCTCATCTGCAAGGAGGATGGTTCATTGTGGGGAACACTTTCTGGCAGATATCAGGGATCTGCTTCTCCCGTCTCTCTCTTGTGGAAGACACTGTGATGAATTGCTCTGCTATGGTCTGCTCTTAACTGGCAACATGAAATGATTTGAGAGCTTCTAGCTGTAACCTTTGAACACAGTCGAATATCTCTCATTGAAGGAGCACTTAGAGCAAGTAAGTATACTTGTAATCTTACTTCTTATCATCCTACTGCTAGCAGACCTCTTATGCAAACATTGTTTCTTTTTTAAACAAATTAATTAATTAATTTATTTATTTATTTATTTTAAACTATAGATTTTCTTCCCCTCCTGGTCCACACTGACTGATCCAAACCCCATAACTGCTCCTTTTCCCTCTGTCTCCACAAGGAGGTCCCACCCCCAACCCAACCCCACTGGACAGGTGAACTTCCTGGGAACTCTAGTCTTTTGTTGGTCAGGAACATCTTCTCTAATTAAATCCAGACCTGGCATTCCTTTGCTTTATATGTGTTAGAGGCCTCAAATCAGCTGATGTGTGCTGCCCTGGTTGGTGGTCCAGGGTCCGGGATATCTCAGGGATTCAGGTTAATGAAGACCACTGGTCCTCCTACTTCATTGCCTCCTCTTCAGCTTCTTCCAGCATTTACCTATTTCAACCACAGTTTATCTCCATTGGGTAGATGTAAATATCTACATCTGGCTCTTTCAACTGCTTATGGGTCTTTCGGGGGCAGTCATGATAAGAACCTTTTTGTGAGCACTCCATAGCCTCAGTAATACTGTCAGTATATGGGGCCACTACCCATCCTGAGCTGGATCCCACCTTGGGCCTGTCACAGTACTTATTTTCTGCAGGCTCTTCTACATTTTTTCTCTGTAGTTCTTTCAGACAGAACAATTCTGGGTCAGAGTTTTTGACTGTGGGTTGGCAACCCCATCCCTCAATTGATGCCCTGCCTTTCTGTTGGAGGCTGACTTTACAAGTTCCCTCTCCTCACTTTAGGGCATTTCATCTAAGGTCTCTCCCTTTTAGTCTGGAGGGTCTCTCACCTCCCAGGTCTCTGGTACATTCTGGAGGGTACTGATAAACTCCAACCTCTGGAGATTTCCTGTTTCCATTCTTTCTGCTGGCCCTCAATGCTTCAGTCCTTTTCCCCCACCCAATACCACCAGATCATGATCCACTTTCCCCTATCCATGTCCCCTCTTTTCCACAGAGGTCTCTACTTCCCTGTGCCATGATGCTTTCTTCCCCTTCCCAAGTAAGACTGAGACATCCTCACTTGGGCCCTTTAGCTTGTAGAACTTTTTGAGTTCTGTGGGCTGTATTTGAGTATTCAGCAGGTTTTTCTTTGTTGATTTGTTTGGTAGAAAACTCAAGAAACAACAGGTGTTGGTGCGGATGTGGATAAAGAGGAACACTCCTCCAATGTTGGTGGGATTGCAAGATGCTACAACTGCTCTGGAAATCAGTCTGGCAGTTCCTTAGAAAATTGGGCATGACACTTCCAGAGGACCCTGTCATACCACTCCTGGGCATATACCCAGAGGACTCCCCTACATGCAATAAAGACACATGCTTCACTATGTTCATAGTAGCCTTATTTATAATAGCCAGAAGTTGGAAGGAACCCAGATGTCCCTCAAAGGAGGAATGGACACAGAAAATGTGGTATATTTATACAATGGAATACTACTCAGCAATTAAAAATAATGAATTCATGCAATTTGTAGGCAAATGGTTGGATCTGGAAAATATCATCCTAAGTGGATTAACCAAATCACAAAAAATACATGAATTGCAATCACTGATAAGTGGATATTAATGAGCCCAGAAGCTCTGAATGCTTCAGGCACAATCAGCAAATCAAAAGATTCCCATGAAAAAGAAAGGAGAGGACCCTGGTCCTGAAAAGACTGGATCCAGTTTTGTAGGAGAGTACCAGAACAGAGAAATGGTGTGTGTGGGGGTGTGTGAATGTGGAATGGGCAGGGGGAAGAGGACTTATGGGCCATATGGTGAGGGGGTAATTGGGAAAGGGGAAAGCCTTTGGAATGTAAACAAAGAATATAGAAAATAAAAAAAATTAAAAAAAGAATAGACTAATATACACTTATTATTGAGTACATGTCTTGCATGTACTTCTGGGTCTTTGTTAGCTTCCTCAGGATGATATTTTCTAGTTCCATCCATTTGCCTGCAAAATACAGGTTATCCTCATTCTTAATACCTGAGTAACTCACACAATTACATTGTGTGAATAAACCACACTTTCTGTATCCATTATTCTGTTGTGGGACTTCTGGGATGTTTCAAAGTTGCCATGAGCATAGTGGAACACATGGCCCTTTGGCATGGTGGGGCATCTTTTGGGTATATTCCCAAGAGTGTTGTTGCTGGGTCTTCAAGTAGATACATTTCCAATTTTCTGAGGAACTTCCAGATTGATTTCCAGAGTGGTGCTAAAATAAGGTTTAAATTGTTACTTTGGTAAATAATAGTTCTTATGGTTTGAGCTCCCATTCATGTTTGGTCATTCATTTTTAGATCAGGCAAGAGTATTGGAAATAAAATTTTGTTTGTAAGTGAACGGTTTTCTGACAGCTTGGAGCCAAGCAATATCACAAAGTCATACCACACAACAAATCTCACATCAGGCATTTACTGGAGAGAAAAAGACAGCAAGATGACTGCCTTTGTTCTGGTTAGAAGCAGCAATGGACTGAACCAAAGACAATGTTTTTATAGTATTTCCTGGACATCAGCAACTTCCACAGTGGAGCTTTCCAGAATTGGAATAAATGAAATGTGCCCAGGGAGTGGTGGGAAGATACTGTGCGGGTAGTTGGAGGTCCTCATTGGAGGAGTTGGCCACTCTATGCCTCAAGGGACTTATATTCTGCTATTTTTGTTTCAGTAAATGATGTAATCTTATGATTACACTACTTTCTCTAATATTGGGCCATCACAACACTTGGTTTAGTCTTGACAGATTTTGTTGCTGTGTAATTGGGATTTGCCAGCCTCTGGCTACATAGCTAGTGGCCAGTTATCCCATGATAGGATCTGATGAAGAGTCTGTGTAGAAATATTTTACATGTGTTAATAAAAAATCTAGACAAGAATTTTGCAAGACCAAGTTTGATTAATAGGATTAAGAAAATGATAAAAGCAGAGTTAAAAAGGGTAATATCGAAATCTATAACTATCAATGATGCACTTACCAGAGCTGTTACTTACATTTCCATAGATAAAATTGAACTTGTCAGATCTTATTTTTAACTGTACTTAACAAGTTGACTTTGAAATAACCTTTCTCCCGGAGGAAGAGACAAAGACTACCACTCTCCTCTGTTTAATAAATCTAATTCTCACTGATTTTCTATTTGCCCTCACAGAGTGAGGATATTCTGAGTATCCCTGATCCTGGATGAACATAGATAAATATGATGGTAAATAATGAGAGAAATAATCAGTCACATAGCTCCAATGGTGACAACAGTGATTATATCCATGACTTCAAGAAAGGGTAGGTTCAGACAACTCAGCTGTCAAGTTTAATACTATAAAACTTGTGATGGAAAAGAGCAAAGTGTCTTTGCCAGGGACTATTTCTAATTTGGGGGAAAAAAGAGTATTAGAGCATGGGTCCCAGACAATGAAATGGGTAAATAGAGATAAACCTCAGTGGTGCAGTTTATTGGGGCATTTTGAGTGTTTGGACATAAGGGCTAGATATCAGTGTTCATAATCAAAGAATTGTAGTCTGAGAAATACAGTGTGCCCATGAAATATTTCCCTAAATTAAAATGTATTAGTACAGTGAAGAGACATATGGTAGAGATAGGTAATTTTATTGGTATTTGGCTCATTGGAGTAAATATGATATCAGATGAAAGTGTCTAGGATTCCAGTAGGTGAGACCATGAATGATCATCATGTGTTTGATACAAGAGGGACAAACAATCATCATTCTTCAATGATGTCACAATGTTATACCACAGCTGATATGCAGTTATGAAAGCAGAGATCATTATCATTGTATATGCAAGAGCAATAAGGGTAACCTCTTTAATTTTCTAGCTACTATTATAATTTTTTTTCCTTTTGGTCACTGGAAAAACAAACTTTGACATCCTGAAACAAGATTACCTGACCTTATTAGGAAGAGCTATTTGTTAAAAGTAGAGGTTTCTTGAATGTTAAATATTCATATGTAAGGGTAATCATGAACAGTGAACATATGTAGATTGGAAGAAATATAAGAAGATAGATCATATTTGAATATAAAATTTTATAGATCATCTATTCAATGGAAGAGGTATTGCCATAGAAAATAAAGCATCATTTAAATTTTTTATTGATGTATAACCAGATGGGCTATCACCAGAATATATTCTTGAAAATGAATGTGTTGGTGCATAATTTTAATACCTTATTTTAAAAAGCAGCATTTTAAATGTTGTCATTTGGAAACAGAATATAGTGATCAGAAAGCTGAGACATAAATTCTGACCTCTGGCCAAAATATCTGCCATAGCAAGAAGCATTACAGGTAGTGGTTGGTGCCTGACACATGAGAGAAAATAAGAAAATCCCAATAAATACAGGATACAGGAACCTCACACACTCAAAGAAGAGCAATCAAAAACAAAATACAAGGTGGCCAACATCACTCATATATTCAACTGAATATCACTGCTTTCTATCTAGGTAGCCATGTATAGAAAGGAAGCTATGGATAGATCTGAAAGTATGGAGGCATCTGTGCACAGAAAACAGACAAGATTTAAAAAAAAACTACATTCAAGCAGCAGGCAGTCTTACCTTTAACCATGAATGAGAATGAAAGTTTTTTTTTTATTAAATAATTGGGAAATGATGGTTGACTATGGCGTGGTGGTGGTGGGAGTTGTTGCTTGTCCCATATCCTGGGATTTACCTGGGAATTTGATAAGTAAAAAGGTAGGTCAGAATGTAAGGTTTGGGGGATAAGGGGGAAGATGATGATCTGCCAACCTGGAGTGGATTTTGAGGGCAAAAGAAATAGGGTTTCCTATTTTAGATACAGTATCCTTTCCTGGAAATTATACAGGACACGATACCACTAGATTTTACTAGGATTTTATTAGGATACCACTGGAATGAGAGTGAATAAGAGGAATACCTATAAATTACAGCAAACTGTTAGGGCATGATGAGGCTGTTTATACGGTCCTCCTACTTTAACAATAAAGGTACAAGAGGAGAATTGTGTCTCTAAAACTTTATCAGGACTGACAAGGTGGATACAGTGTCTAGAAGGAAGGAACAGGATCACCCTAATTCTGAGATGAATACCTTATGTTCTCTATGAGAGATCGTGTTGGTTAGGACAAGAGATCGTGGGAGCCCTCAATTGTCTATGACCAGACCTACATGGTCAGCTGGAAAGTGATTTGATCTTGATTTCCTCATGGTCAGAGGACATAAAGACAGTCATCAGATAAGTTTACCTATTGATGGTGCAATGGTTGATGCCAGAATAATTTGTGAGTATTTGACTTACCCTGCTGTAATAACCCTGCTGAGTATATTGGAAACAGGGACTTAAAGTTTAACAGAGTTTGAAAACCTGGGTAGCTATGACGTACAGATAAAAATTCCTAGTCTGCATTAGACATTTGTGTTTTCAAGCTTCTTCATCTCTCCCATGGTACACGTTGAAGTCCACAGTTAAGACTTTTCCCTGTGGAGTCAGGGGTGCTGTTTCTATATATTTCTTTTTTGTGCTTAATGTTGGAGAGCCTATGGGAGCAGATGTAGGTCATTAGAAGTTTTCCATATGAAGATGTGAGATGCAGATAGGTATACTTCAAGAGGTCAATAGTACAGCAGTTTGAGAATTGAAATGGGTTTTCACGTTTGTCTTCGATGACTTTATGTAAATTTTCATAATTTACAGCTTTAAGGGTAGACATGCAGAGACTATTAATTCCTAGTATGGATTCCCATGGAGCATTGTAATTCCATTCAGGTTACATATCAGGGACTGACTCAGTCACAAATTGGTGGGTAGCATTAGTTCAGTGGATTTCATCTGCATCTATCCTAGTCTGATCTCAGACTCTTTGGGAAGGGGATTGTTGGTGAGAATCACTTAAACATCACAATTTACTTGAATTATTTAGGTAAGGTGGAGACATTAATAGTGTATGAATTCAATGTCTTATCTTATTGAGAGTGTTCACTTAATGAAATGGGATGTATTCACAGATTAAGCCATCAACCCTGGCAACCTTCTGCAAATGAAGAACTCTGATTTTGGTCAGGGAAAGGAGGTAAAAATGAGTCCTGTGTTGAAGGAGAGCAAATATCTGGAAGACAAACAGCTGCTATAGAGATAAATGTGGGCCTCTGAGAGTGATAAATTGGGTAACCCACTTGCTAATAGTGAAGATAGGGAGACTGAAAATGTCAGAGAGAGAAAGAAGGTATGGCTGGTTGAGACTAATAATTGAGAACATTTTTAGCATTATTAAATATGTAAAGAAACCATCTAGTTTGTGCTTTATTACTAGGAAGAACAGTTTTTCCTTGGTTGCCTTTTCCCTTGTGGTCATTTTAATCAAGAGAAATAACATCACATGAAAAAATCCATCCTTTCCAATTCCAGAAAAGATGATTGTTGGACACATAGCTGCATTAATACCAATGTCAGTTGAAGTAGGTACAGCAGTTAAGATGCCATGTAGTCGATTTGTCCTTTTTACAGTGTGTTTTGCTTTACAGAAACTTTGTAATTTTATGAGGTCCCATTTGTCTATTCTTGACCATAGAGCATAAGCTATTGGTGTTCTATTCAGGAAATTTCCCCCTGAGCCAATGTACTCAAGGGCCTTCCCCAGTTTCTTTTCTATTAGGTTCAGTGTGTCTGGTCCTTGATCCACTTGGAGTTGAGCTTAGTACAGGGAGATAAGTGTGGATCAATTCACATTCTTCTGCATGCTGACCTCCAGTTGAGCCAGCACCATTTGTTGAAAAGGCTCTTTTTTTCTACTGGATGTTTTCAGCTTCTTTGTCGAAGATCAATTGGCCATAGATATATGGGTTTAATCTGTTTCTTCAGTCCTATTCCACTGATTCCCCTCCCTGTCACTGTACCACTACCATGCAGTTTTTAACACTACTGCTCTGTAGTATTGCTTGAGGTCCAGGATACTGATTCCCCCAGAAGTTCTTTTGCTGTTGATAATAGTTTTAGCTATTCTGGGTTTTTGTTATTCCAGATGAATTTGAGAATTGCTCTTTCTAACTCTATGAAGAACTGAGTTGGGATTTTGATGGGGATTGCATTGAATCTGTATATTGCTTTTGGCAATATTGCCATTTTAACTATATTAATCTTTCCAGCCCATGAGCATGGAAGATTTTTTCATTTTCTGAGTTCTTCCATTTCCTTCTTCAGTGACCTGAAGTTCTTGTCATGCAAATCTTTCACTTTTTTGGTTAGAGTCATACCAAGATACTTTATATTGTTTGTGGCTATTGTGAAGAGTGTCATTTCCCTAATTTCTTTCACAGCCTGCTTATCATTTGAGTATAGGAAGACCACTGATTTCCTTGAGTTGATTTTATAACCAGCCACTTTGCTGAAGTTGTTTATCAGCTGTAGGAGTTCTCTGGTGGAGTTTTTTGGGTCACATAATTGTACAATCATATCATCTGCAAATAGTGAAAAATTGACTTCTTCTTTTCCAATTTGTATCCGTTTGACTTCCTTATGTTATCAAATTGTTCTAGCTAGTATCTCAAGTACTATATTGAAAAGATATCTCTTAGCTAATGAATAATGGAAATTGGTGGAGAATCAGCCATATGAATTATTTTGTCTTGATCCCCAGCTACTGTCTGAGATTTTCAATTGGCCCTGATGTCTTAGGAGAAATAAATACCGTGGAGTGGCCATTGCCCTTATTACTTTTTCATCTTCTATGACATAAAGAAATAGTATTAAAAGTAATGGGACAATCAATGATATTGTTGAAGATCAACCATATCTTTGGAAAGGGTCTGCAGTGTTTGAGACATGAACTATAAAGTCGCTTTATCAGAACATAAAAAAAATATTATTGGCACCAGACAGAATACTTTGCAATATGGGTTACATAGATGAGGCAATATCTCTTTAAATCTATAGTGACTACATCTCAATTCATTTCATGTGTGGAAGTATATTCTGCCTATCTATCTATCTATCTATCTATCTATCTATCTATCTATCTATCTATCCATCCATCCATCTATCTACACATGCATATACATGTAAGCATTGTTTTCTTCTTGATAATTTTATATGGTCATATTGTATCACCTTTTTAGCTTTATTTCTCATATTTCCAATACATACATGTCAGCTTCATTCACCATTAGAATGATTACCATTTTTCATTAATCATTACCTATGTGAATAACTACACAGTGCTGTGTATACTCAGAAATTTATATACATGCACACACACACACACACACACACACACACATATATATATATACATATATATATATATATATATATATATATATAGAGAGAGAGAGAGAGAGAGAGAGAGATAAAGAAAGAGAGAGAGAGATGTAATAGATATAGATTAGATACAGATACAAATAAAAATATAGCTATTGATACAGGCACAGATATATTTGGGGTGTATATATGTGTGTATCTGTTTAGAAATGACATATTGGCATTAAATAGCCTATTAGTTTGCTTTTCTAGAGAACACTGATCTTGACTCCCCTAGCATCACTTAATTTTCTGTAGCTTTTTTGTAAGTTTGGGCATTATTAGAACTTTCTGCTTTGTATTAATATTTACATAACAAGAGTGTGATAATTGTTCTAATTTTATTTAGGTATCCATGCTAATGATATTTCATGTATCCAGATTCCCTTTTGTATATGGAGGACAATTTAATCATAATAGACATCCTTGACTACATGTTGGCTACATGTGTGCCAGGAGTGTGTATGTGTGTGTGGGGAGATTGGGGGATGGGTGCGTGGGTGGTTATCAGTACAAGAAATATATGCCTTTTTATTTGTGGCTTAGGAGTCCCCAGGAGTTCAGGTTAGTTTATTTTCTCTGTCTTCCTGTGAGGAGTGAGGGGAATCTCTAGGAAGTACAACAGACATGAGATGGCAAGATCCCAGGAATCAATGAAATGACCTTAGCCAATATGACTAACATTAGGGACATGCAACCAGAATAAGTCAACTCCTGTAGCTAGGTAAGAGTACCAGAGTAAATATAAGGATACAAACCAACCCACCCAAAATATTTCCTGTCTGAAGGAAATTAAGGTTCTGCAAGAATGGTCAATCATTAACTGGCCCAAATTGTGACCAATACCATTGGCAAGTACCAATGTCTGACACCATTAATGATAGTCTCTTTTGCTTGCTGACAGAAGTCTAGCAAATCTGTTCTCTGAGAGGTGTAACCCACGACCTGACTGAAACAAATGCAGATACAAGTGTCGTTTTACATACTCTTCTCAGTTGTTCTTTACTATTCCAAATGTTTTGGAATTCTGTCATGGTCCCTACTTTAAAATTAAACTTCTCTTCTGAGGAAGACAGGTAAAAATATCTATGTTTATGGGCATTGGCACTTACAGCATAGTTAGAAATTTTATTGTTTCAGCCAATTAGCATATTTAGGTACTTTTCTGTGGTCTATTATTTCACAAACCATGACTAGTTGTCTAGGTTTTTAGTAGCATACATTAAGTCTCTATATTCATGATATAGGTCTACAATACTCATAATAAATGTTGTGAAATATCTAGGCATGTTTTTATGCATACAAACTACTAATACCCTAGTAAGAAATAAGATTTAGAAAATTGTAAGACTTCAAATAGTATGGAAAAAATCACAGTTTACCTAGAACCTTTGTTTCTGTTAGCTGAAAATTTTACAATGATGAATGAGAGTTTTATGGAGTATAACTACTAATGACCTGAGTGATACAGGAGACTCAATAGCATCTTATTAATCTTAATAGCATCGTATTAATTTTTAAAACCAGATTTACCAGAAAGTAGATCAGTACTGTTTAGGATTTAAACAGCAGATTATGATGGAATATATCGATTATTCCTTTCCACTGCTGTTGCTCCAGAATATGTGTGGACCAAAGTGGAATAGCAGAAAAATTTGCCAATTTTCAAATAAATCAGTCCAGTATTCAAAAATCAATAGCTGAAACTGGAAGACAGTAGAAGGCATCATTAGAACAAAAAAGGAAGAAGAATAGACGGGAACTTTAGAGTAAGCAGCCGTTGTTTCAGTGTGTGACCTTTCATTTTAAAGTCAACATATTCATGAAAAAATTAGAAAGCTCAGAAAGCAACTTGCTTTCTATGGAATATGAACATCTGAGATTTTTCTGGGATATAAATATTAAGAATAAGTGCTATTGGTGTTAGACTATAGTACCATGTGTGGTAATAGAAGGGTAAAAGGCACTCTTGAATTCCAATTAGCTAGAATTGAATGGACATTCTTATACCATAACATGCCAGATAAATTCTAGTATAGTTATTGGCAGGAATACTGAAAAAATATCCCACGACAATAGTTGTTTGCATTTAGTTAGCTGATGGAGAGAACAGAGTAAGATTTATTCTGGGATGCATGCTCTAAGATGCATGTTCCAGTAGATGGTGCAATATCCATGCACATACAGAGGATTCAAATGAAGTCAGTTGTTATTAAAAAAGCATATGAGGTTTGGATATAAAGGTGATAGTGGTGTATTCTACTGTAATAAAAATGCATTGAAATTTTCCAAAGGATGCCAATTACACCTGGTGTAGAGTAACAAAAAATAAGCAGAAGTTGCCATCTTTATGCAATGTCACATAAGAACATACATACAAACAAAGGCGGTGAAAATATTTAGACCTAAAGCATTTCATTTCTAAATAAACACCTCCATAATTATTTCTACATCATTATGAAATTATGAAAAACACTATGCTTACTGAATGTTTGTGGAACAAGGTTTGAACACCCATACACACATATTAATGGGACTGTTTTAATGGCACTCAGACATAAGTGTATTATCTAATGTTAGAATTAATTCACATTAGCATGTGGGATGAAATAAATGACACAGGACATGTTTGGAGAAAACTGGAATGGACATCCCAGTGTCAGAAACAGAAGATCACAAACAGAAATAGAGTTTTTGTACATAGCCAGTGTCTAGGTCCAAGCACTCTGAGAAATATGGTGTGCACAGATACCACTGGCTGATTTAGTCTGTTGTTAACTGGAACCGGAGTGAGAACTGAGGATAAATTAGGTTTCCCTGTTTTCCTCCTTTTACTTTCACCACTTTTGCAGCAATAGATAGGAAGGAAGGAGAGGCAGATGAAAACAAAGCATCATAAAGCAAAATCTGCACAGCCATGAAGAATAAAAATACTGACAATGAAAACAACAAAACCAGAAAAATAAACACAAAAACAAAAATGCAACTCAATCTTGATTAATATCTCCCAAGTAACAATAATCTTTTGACTCCTACTTTTAGGTTTGAAAACTCTCTCCTAATTCTTAGTCCATTCTCTCTTTCAATGCAGACAGGTGGTGCAAGAGCAGATTCACCTCCCTGAACATAGGTTTTTACCAGTCAGGCTCCTGGCTGGTATCCAGCTCTCAGCTAGTTCTAGGCTCTAACCATGTATCGACTATAAACTGCTCAGCCAAGAATGAAGACATTCTGTGAAACATGAATAGAAAGAGGAAACCCAGTTTCTTATTTAGGGTTTTACTGCTGTGAACAGACACCATGACCAATGCAAGTTTTATAAAAGATAACATTTAATTGGCGTTGGGTTACAGGCTCAGAGGTTCAGTCCATTGTCATCAAGGCAGCAACATGGCAGCATCCAGGCAGGCATGGTACAGGAGGAGCTGAGAGTTCTACGTCTTCATCTGAAGGCTGCTAGTGGAAGACTGACTTCCAGGCAACTAGGGTGAGGGTTTTAAGCCTCCACCTACTCCAACAAGGCCACAACTCCTAATAGTGCCACTCCCTGGGAAAAGCATATACAAACCATAACACCCAGCATATGGAGGACCTTTCTGGCCTTCTACATGATCCTACTGAGTTACCTGCTACTGTCATCTCTGAAAAACTTGATCCTGCATCAGAAAACACTGATTCTAATTAGAATGCCATCATTCAGAAGTCCCCCATCATCTGCATGGAGTGTCATTCACTTGAGTCTTCACTAACTGACAGTGACCAGAGTTGTGCAGTTGGGAATTTTCTTGCATCAACAGTTGTGAGATTTCTTGCTCTGAATTTCAACTTTCCCATCCATGTTTTTTTTTTTTTTTGGTTTTTCGAGACAGGGTTTCTCTGTATAGCCCTGGTTGTCCTGGAACTCACTCTGTAGACCATGCTGGCCTCGAACTCAGAAATCTGCCTGCCTCTGCCTCCCAAGTGCTGGGATTAAAGGCGTGCGCCACCACCGCCCGGCCCCATCCATGTTTTCTAAGATTCAAGTTCTTTATTAATGTACATGATAGAGAAATCTCATAAATTTGCTATTTTGAAATGTGTTCAAACTCTTCCTTCATTTCTATAAATAGAAAATTTGTATTGGGTAAGATGTAACTCTTTTGATTCTCTTATTGGTGTTCTCTCCCTCTTTTCATGTCAGTCTAGGAAAAGGCCAAGAGCACAAAAATATATCTAGCTTCATATGAAATATCTGTTTTTTTATTTTGGTATATTAGTTATAATTTTTATCATTCCCTTTTTCAAGTGGAATGCAGTTTGTATTTCTATTTTTGTAAAAACTTATGTCTGCAAAGTTTTTATGATGACTGAGCAACTACCAGCATCCTGTTATGTTATAAGTACATATTCAGCTACTTATGACAGTAAACCTACTTCTTTTCTTACCTTTATTGTCTATATCATAGGGAAATTCAAGTTAAAAAGTGTAACCTGTACTGAAGGTAGTAGACAAATGTGGAAAAGAAAAAGGATACTGGTGCTTATGACTACTGGCTTAAGCTACTACTGATAGTGGTGAGCTGAACTACCACTGATGGTAGCTGGCCATTAGAGAAAAGAAAGGAGAAAAAAATCACACACACACACACACACACACACACACACACACACACACATGCTTGCCTACATACATATATACATACATACACTCACACATACAGCCAGAAAGTAGTATAGACATGAAGAAAGGTAAACACACACACTCCTCATATTTTGTAGATGGAACAAAGCAGGATTCAGACATTTTACATATATGCATACACATATATATATCATATCATATCAATCATATCATATACATATTTGTTGGATGGGAGAAAACCCAACAAGATGTCTCCAATAATTTTATTTTTTCCTTTAGTCTTTTTATATGCCCTGAGACAAAATTCTCCTTGTAAGAATAATTACCTCATTCAAAAACAGAGAAAATGTTACACAAGAGGGAGTTACAACAGTGTCTTAGCTAGGGTTTCCATCGCTGTAAAGACTCACCATGACCAAAGCAATTGTTATAAATGACATTTTTTGTTGTTTTTTTTTTTTGTTTGTTTGTTTTTTTGTTTTTTCAAGACAGGGTTTTTCTGTTTGGTCCTGGCTGTCTGGGAACTCACTCTGTAGACCAGGCTGGCCTCGAACTCAGAAATCCTCCTGCCTCTGCCTCCCAAGTGCTGGGATTACAGGCGTGCACACCATGCGCCCGGCATAAATGACATTTATAAGACATTTAATTTGCAGTGGATCCTAGGTTCTGAGGTTCATTTTATCATCACCATGGAAGGAAACATAACAACATTCAGGGAGGCACAGTGCTGAAAGGGCTGAGAGGTCCAAATCTACTTCCAAAGGAGAACAGACGACTAGCTTCCAGGAAGAAGGGAGGAATTACTCAATGCCCACCTGGAAACTGACACACTTTATCCATAAGGCCACACATACTCCAATATGGACACACCTCTTTTTATTATTATTTATTCTATATTCTTTGTTTACATTCCAAAGGCTTTCCCCTTTCCCAGTTCCCCCCTTACCATATGTCCCATAAGTATTCTCGCCCCCACCTATTCACCAATCACCCACCACCAACACCATTTCTCTGTTCTGGTACTCTCCTACAAAACTGGATCCAATCTTTTGAGGACCAGGGTCCTCTCCTTCCTTCTTCTTGGGAATCTTTTGACTTGCTAATTATGCCTTGAGAATTCAGAGCTTCTGGGCTCATTAATATCCACTTATCAGTGATTGCATTTCATTTATACTCTTTTGTGATTGGGTTAACTCACTTAGGATGATATTTTCCAGATCCAACCATTTGCCTACAAATTGCATGAATTCATTATTTTTAATTGCTGAGTAGTATTCCATTGTATAAATATACCACTTTTTCTATTTCCATTGCTTCTTTGAGGGACATCTGGTCTCCTTCCAACTTCAAGGCTGCTATGAACATAGTGGAACATGTGTCTTTATTGTATGCAGGGGAATCTTCTGAGTATATGCCCAGGAGTTATATGACAGGGTCCTCTGGAGGTGTCATGCCCAATTTTCTGAGGAACCGCCAGAATGATTTTCAGAGCGGTTGTATCATCTTGCAATCCCACCAACAGTGGAGGAATGCTCCTCTTTTTCCACATCCTTGCCAGCACCTGTTGTCTCCTGAGGTTTTAATCTTAGTGATTCTGACTGGTGTGAGGTGGAATCCCAGGGTTGTTTTGATTTGCATTCCCCTGATGACTAATGAGGTTGAACATCTCTTAAGGTGTTTCTCCGCCATTCAGATTTCTTCTGGTGAAAATGCTTTGTTTAGATCTGTACCCCATTTTTAATAGGGTTATTTGGTTCTTTGTGGTCTAACTTCTTGAGTTCTTTGTCTATATTGGATATTAGCCCTCTGTCGGATGTGGGGTTGGTGAAGATCTTTTCCCAATTTGTTGGTTGCCATTTTGTCCTTCTGACAGTGTCCTTTGCCTTACAGAAACTTTGTAATTTTATGAGGTCCTGTTTGTCAGTTCTTGATCTTAGAACATAAGCTATTGGTGTTCTGTTCAGAAACTTTCCCCCTGTGCCCATATCCTCCAGGGTCTTCCCCAGTTTCTTTTCTATTAGTTTCAGTGTGTCGGGTTTTATGTGGAAGTCCTTAATCTACTTGGAGTTGATCTTAGTACAAGGAGATAAGATGGGTCGTTTCACATTCTTCTGCATGTTGACCTCCAGTTGAACCAGCACCATTTGTTGAAAAGGCTATCTTTTTTCCACTGGATGGTTGTAGCTCCTTTATCAAAGATCAAGTGACAATAGGTGTGTGGGTTCTTCTTCTGTTTTAAATTTTAGAAAGGTACAAGACTTACACTGTCTACTCTGATTTTTGGTTACTCAATTCATGTTGGATATGAATAATCAGGCCATACTTTAAGTCAAGACATTGGTTGGTTACTCCAACAATAATACTAACACAGTTCTTCTCCAAAACTTTCTGTCACAACTTTGCTTTAGTGACAAGATGAAATTAACCCTTTAGTCAACTCATTGCTTTAGGTCATATGTTTATCACAAACATAGAAAGAAGAAAAATGGAGACAAATCATAGGATATAATCTTAAATTTGTATCCTATAATATTAATGGATTATTATCATCTTATAGAAATTTGATTATTGGCAAAAATGTATTCTGGTGTAAGAGAGAACAAAGGTTAAGAAGACTTTTTTTCTATATCCTTTGTTTACAATCCATATGCTATCCCCTTTCCCAGTTCCCCACTCTCTTCCCATATTTCCTATAAGCCCTCTTGCCTCTGCCCATTCCCCAATCACCCCTTTCCCAATTCTTTGTCTTGGTACTCCCCTACAATGCTGCATCAAGCCTTTCCAGGACCAGGGCCCTCTCCTTCCTTCTTTTTGGGAATCATTTCATGTACTAATTTTGTCTTGAGTATTCAGAGCTTCTGGACTAATTAATATCCACTTATCGGTGATTGCATTCTATGCATATTCTTTTGTGATTGGGTTACCTCACTTAGGATGATATTTTCCAGTTCCAACCATTTGCCTAAAAATTTCATGATTTCATTGTTTTTAATTGCTGAGTAGTATTCCATTGTGTAAATATACCACATTTTCTGTATCCATTCCTCCATTGAGGGACATCTGGGTTCTTTCCAGCTTCTGGCTATTAAAATAAGACTGCTATGAACATAGTGAATCATGTGTCCTTGTTGCATGCCGGGAAATCCTCTGGTTATATGCCCAGGAGTGCTACAACAGGGTCCTCTGGAAGTGACATGCCAAATTTTCTAAGAAAACACCAGACTGATCTCTAGAGTGGTTGTACCATCTTGCAATCCCACCAGCAGTGGAGGAGTGTTCCTCTTTCTCAGCATTCTTGCCAACACCAGCTTTTTCCTGACTTTTTAACCTTAGTCATTCTGACTTGTGTGATGTGAAATCTCAGGGTTGTTTTGATTTGCATTTCCCTGATGACTAATGATGTTGAATATTTCTTAAGACGCTTCTCAGTCATCTGAATTTCTTCTGGTGAAAATTCTTTGTTTAGCTACACACCCCATTTTTAATAGGGTTATTTGGTTTTCTGTGGTCTAACTTCTTGAGTTATTTGTATATATTGGATATTAGTGCTCTGTTTGATGTAAATACATAAAGAGATCAGGACCAGATACTGATTATCCTTTTGATATGCATGACACTGATAAATTGGACAGTAGGATTTAAGAAAAGTCCCTTTCAGATTGTTTTTCAGATGCTCACTGTCCATTAGAAATTCTAAAAAAAAAAAAAAAAAAAAAAAAAAAAGCTATTGCAAACAATACTGTGAAACTATAGTGATAAAGCCTTTGGAATGTAAACCAAGAAAATTTTATTGTCACTTTAGTAGTATAAATAAAATATTGTGTATAGAGTAAGCAAGAGACAAATATTTTAATAGGACATTACTGTTTATTTTATATACTCATCTCAGATTGAATTTATATGCTGTATGTATTGTCATAACCACGTGATTTTGAAGAGTCATATGCAAAGTTGAAGTTACAAAACAGTTGATGATTGAATGAATAACATGCATGTGCAGCTCAGTAGAACATCACTCATGTTTCTAGTGTGTGGAAAAGATTTCGAGTTATTTTCTTTTGTAAAAAAAACCCTTAAAATTTTAATTGCAGTTGCTCTATTCTCCAGAGTCATATAAATTTCTGACATAGCTAGATTCTTTTCAGTGATGTATTCCACAAATATTTCTCTGCCCCCTACACACACACACACACATACAAATGTACACACACATGTCAGACATGCACACACATATATGCAAATATATGTTGCATGCGTGTATCTATCTATCTGTCTATCTATCTATCTATCTATCTATCTATCTATCTATCTCTACACACACACACACACACACACACACACTTCATTACTAAAATCTTTTTGTCTGTTCTCTTCCAGCATTCATTCAACCTCCTTATTTCTTTGTGATTTATACACATCTACCAGTGAATTTCAAAAAAAAAATGTTAACTCTTATGTCCTCTAATATTTGGTTTAAAGATGTTATATTATATACAATTAATGTCATAATTCTAGTAGAAGCTTCAGTTATACAGAACCAGGTAATTCTTTTGGACCTTAATGTTATTTTCAATATTTGAATATATGTTTGAAAATTGTATAACATATATTAGTGAAAATTAATTGCAAATATATTTTATATTGTTGTTTATATTGTTTCTTTTTAAAATTATTTATTTACATTCCAGTCATTACCTCCCTCCATTCCTCTTGCTAGAGTTTTTTATCCCATTTCTCTTCTCTATTGATTCCATCCAAGATCTTGTCTGCCCTCAGTTGGGAGGACAGTTTTTGGGCCTCAAGTCCCTTGAGATTAAGCTTCTCCCACTGTGGCCAGACCAGGGAGTCCTTTGTTATAAATGTGTCAGAGAACTCAGACTGGCCTGTGTATGCTGCTGGTTGATGGCTCTGGGAATTCCCTAGGATCCAGGTTAGTTGAAACTCCTGGCCTTCCTATGGGGTCACTCTCCACTTAAGCTTCTTCAATCCTTCCCCTAATTCAACCATCGGGGTCTCTGATTTCAGTCAGTGGTTGGGTGTATTAGTAGTATCTCTTTCAGTCACCTGCTGGTAGGGCCTCTCAAAAAACAACCATCCTTGGCTTCTACCAGTTAGCACATCATAGCATCAGTAATAGTGTCAGGCCTTTGTGTCCCAACCATGAGATGTATCCCAAGTTGGGCCAGGCATTAGGCTGCCTTTCCTTCAGTTTCTTCTTTATTTATATCTCTATTATTCATTTAGATAAGAACAGTTCTGTATGAGAAATTTTGACTGTGAATTGGTAACCCCTTCCCTCTACTTGAGGCACTGTTTATCTACTGAAGGTGGATTCTGATTTTCCTTTCTCCATTGTTAAGCAATTTGGCCAAGGTCAGCTGATTGAGTATTGAAAGTCTTTCACCCCCTGGGTCTCTGGTATTTTTTAGAAGTGCCCCCACCTCCCATGTCCCACCTTGCATACCCCAAGTCTACTTTCTATTCATTATCCTGGTCCTGTGGGCTTCTCTCCTGTTACCATGGCATGCGTAATCCTGTTCCAGCTTTCCCCTCTGCTCCCCTCTCCCATTTAGGTCCCTCCCCCTTTCTGCCTCCAGTGTTTATTTTCTTTCCCCTTCTAAGTGGGATTGCAGCATGATCACTTGGGCCTTGCTGTTTGTTACATTTCTTATGATCTGTGGGTTTCTTTCATAGATCTTCTGTGCTTTTAGGGTAATGTCCACTAATCAGTGAATTAATATCGTACATTTGCTTTTGGGCCTGAATGACCTCCTCACTCAGGTTGATATTTTCTAGTTCCATCCATTTGCCTAAAATATTCATGATGATCTCCTTTTTAATAGCTGAATAAAATTCCATTGTTTATATGAACCCAATTTTCTATATCCATTCTTTGGGTGAGAGACATCTGGGTAGTTTCCTGCTTCTTGTAATATAGATTTTTCACATACTTAGTAAGAGTTGCACCAAGAGATTTTATATTATTTATGGCTGTTGTAAAGGGTGACGTTTTCCTAACTGATTTACTCAGCCTGTCTATCATTTGTACAAAGGAAGGCATCTAATTTGTTTGAGTTAATTTTATATCTGGACACATTGCTATAGTTATTTGCTAGCTCTAATGGAATTTTGGAAGTCACTTATGAATTGTATAATATCATCTGCAAATAGTAGTTCTTGGACCTCTTCCTTTCCAATTTATATCCCTTTGGTCTCCTTTTGTTATATATTTGCCCTAGCTAGAACTTTGAGTACTATATTGAAAAACTATGGAGAGAGTGGGTAACCTTGTCTTGTCCCTGATTTTAGTGTCATTGCTTCTAATTTCTCTCTAATTCATCGGTATTAGCTATTTGTTTAATATATCTTGGTATTATTATCATATTTAGGTATGCACTATGAATTCTTGCTGTGCCCAATACTTTTAACATGAAGGGGTGTTGTATATTGTCGAAGGCTATCTAGGTATCCAATGTGGTGATCATGTGACAGATTTCTTTGACTTTGTTTGTACAGATAGTTAATAACATTGATGGATTTTTCTTATTTTTGTTAAACTAGATTTAAATGCAAAAGAGTGGGTCAGATACAGGAAGAACACTGTCATGAGTAAATGGGGCTGCACACAGATGATGAACACAGCAATACTGCATTCTCTTTGCAAGCACACACTCCTTGAGCAGCCTCCTGAGCATCTCTCTCTGTGTATAGCATTAAATTATTTTCTTTAAGCAAATCCACCTGGCCCCACAGATTATATTTTTAAGCAAGTCAGCCAGTGGTCTTGAATAAAGCAATTGGCCCTGGATTGGGAGCTCCTCAGTGAAACTGGAGGTATTAGTTGTAAAGGACAAAAGGTCTGAGTGACATCATTTCAAAGAAGGAGCACTTATATTACATTCAAACACATGTAATAATAGTGTTGGGGACTGAACTTGAAGCATGTATGATAAAATGGAATAAACAAATAAGAATCACTGATAATGAGGCTATTGTTGTATTACTGTCTTGCTAAAGAAAATCATTTTCAGACTGATTATCATCCCCCTGGGAAGCCTATTTATTAAAGATATTCTTCTAACTTCCTAGATACAAAGAATTTTCCAGTTTAAAAAAGATCCATATCCATGGATTTTTTCTTAATGCCAGTGGATAGCACCTAGCAACAATATACTGTGCTTTGGTTATTGTGATATAAAAATAATAAAGCAATTTTGTGTTTGGATTTGACCCTCAGCACTGCATAAATTGAGTGTGGGAACACACAGCTATATTTTTGGCACTGATGAGGTAGAACAAGGAAGGCCTTCCTTGTCTACCTAACAAGTTTGGGTTACCCTGGGCTACGTGAAACCCTGTCTCAAAGCAAAATAATTAACCCTGAACACCAAATGTCTCTGGCACCAACAGTGGCAAGTTTGCTACTCATTCACCTGGGAATTGCCAGTTTTTACTTAGAAGTTTTCAGGTCCCACAAATCCCCTCATGTTTGGGCAAATTTTCAATGCTGGTCACCTTTAGGCCTGTATGTCCCTTGACATTTACTAAGTATGGGAAAAAGATGTCATTTCTATGGGGCTTTTGCTTCTTCATTCTGTTGGTTTATTGGCCTTCCTCTTTTAAATCCTCTGACCTTCTCCTGCATGAATGATTCCTAAGCACTGATATCTTGACTCATACATCCTTTCCAAGTTTGACGCTTCACAAAGCAGGGCTCACCCAGTAGACATGGTGAAGGATGATAAAAGCTAACTTTGCTAGCATGCTTGCTGTCTGACAGGTCCTGTGTGTTAAGTACATTATGGATGTTCATTCTTGCAACAGTCTTTGTGTGGAGCTGTACCATTTTCCCTCACCTTCCCATTTTTACTGATAAAAATAAGTATAAAACCATCCCTACATTCCTGGTATAAAGCCTACTTTATTGTGATGAATGATGGTTTTGATGTGTGCTCAGACTGTGAGAATTTTATTGAATAATTTTGCATCAATATTCATAAACAAAATAAAAAATCCAATATAAAAAGGAAAAGAGAAAAAAGAGTAATAATCTCAGGGCCTAAAAATGTGGCCAGTTGAGATATTTTTATTATTTCCTAATAATAAAAGAACTGAGATTTCTCTACAAAACTAGAATAATCCAGGTAGTGACTATCTTTGTCACTGAGGTGGGTTTCTTGTATTCAGCAAATGTGGGATCTGATTACCTATCCAGCCTGTTAGTCTATGTCTTTTTATTGGAGATTTGAGTCCATTGATGTTAATAGATATTAAAGAAAAGTGATTGTGACCTGTCATTTTTGTTGTTAGAGGTAGAATTATATTTGTGTGGCTATCTTCTTTGGAGTTTGTTGAAACATTAACTATATGCTTTATCTAGAGTGTAGTTTCCCTCTCATGTTGGCATTTTTCAATTATTATCTTTTGTAGAATCAGGTTTCTGGAAAGATATTGTGAAAACTTGGTTTTGTCATGGAATATCTTATTTTCTCCATCTATGGTAATTGAGAGTTTTGCTGGGTATAGTAGCATTAATGTTCTCTTAGGTTCTGTAATACATCTGCCTAGGATCTTCTAGCTTTCAAAGTTTCTGGTGTTATTCTGATAGGTTTGGCATTATATATTACTTGATCATTTTTCCTTACTGCTTTGAATATTCTTTCTTTGTGTTCAGTGCACTTGGTGCTTTGATTTTTATATGACAGGAGGAATATCTGTTCTGCTCTTGTCTATTTGTAGTTCTGTAAGCTAATTGTATGTACATAGGTAACTCTTTCTTTAGGTTAGGGGAGTTTTCTTCTATAATTCTGTTGAAGATGTTTACTGACAATTCAAGTTGGGAATCTTTGCTCTTTTACATACCCATAGTCCCTGGGTTTGGCCTTTTCATTTTGTTCTGGATTTCCTACCTATTTTTGATCTGGAGCTTTTTGCATTTTGCATTTCATTTCATGTTTTGTTTATCTCTTCTATGGTATCTTCTGCACCTAAGATTCTGTTTTCTATCTCTTGTATTCCATTGGTGATACATCTGTAATTCCTGAACACTTTCCTAGGTTTTTCATTTCCAGGTTTGCCTCCACTTGTGTTTCTTTATTGTTACTACTTCCACTTTTAGGTCTTGGATCACTTTATTCAATTCCTTTAACTGTTTACCTGTGTTTCTTTCAGTGAGTTATTGATACCCTCCTTAAAGGACTCTATTATCTCCATGATATATGATTAACAGTAAGCTTTCTGATTTTTGTGTGTATTGTATCCAGGGCTTGCTGTGGTGTGAGAACTGTGTTCTGATGATACCCACATATATTGGCTTCTGTTGCATATGCTCTTGTGCTTGCCTTTCACCATCTGGATATCCCTGGTGTTTGTTAGTCTGGATGATTGTGTGGAGTCTGCCACTTTTGACCCTGGGTTGCTTCAGGTCTACTTTAAGACCTGTAGCCCTGAGTGCCAATACAAGAAATGAAACTGCACCCAAGAAAAAGCAAGATAGTAACCCTCTTCCATCAAACTCAAAGGAAGATAACTACTCAAAAACAAAAATAACATCAAAAATGTCAGGAAGAAATAATCACTATTCCTTAATATCTCTTAACATCAATGGACTCAATTCCCCAATAAAAAGACATAGACTAACAGACTGGATATGGAAACAGGACCCTACATTTTGCTGCTTACAGGAAACACACCTCAGAGTCAAAGACAAACACTACCTTAGAATAAAAGCCTGGAAGACAATTTTGCAAGCAAATGGTCGCAGGAAGCAAGCTAGAATAGCCATTTTAATATCAGATAAAATTGACTTTCAACCCAAAGACATCAAAAGAGACACAGAACGTCACTTCTTGCTAGTAAAAGGAAGAATCCACCAAGAAGAACACACAATTCTAAACATCTACACTCCAAATGTAAGGGAAACCTCATTAGTAAAAGAAACTTTACTAAAGCTCAAAGCACACATTGCACCTAACACAATAATTGTGGGGGACCTCAATACTCCACTATCCTCAGTGGACCGATCAGGAAAACATAAACTAAACAGGGACACAGAGAAACTCATTGAAACTTTGGACCAATTGGATTTAACATATATATATATATATATATATATATATATATATATATATATATAACATTTCACCCTAATTCAAAAGACTATACCTTTTTCTCAACTCCTCATGGTACCTTCTCCAGAATCAACCATATAATTGGTCACAAGACAGACCTCAACAAATATAAAAAGATCAAACTAATCCCATGCCTCCTTTCAGATCACCATGGAGTAAGAGTGTTCTTCAATAGCAACAAAAACAACAGAAAATCCTCATACACATGGAGGCTGAACAATATTCTACTCAATGATACCTTAGTCCTAGAAGAAATAAAGAAAGAAATTAAAGTTTTTTTTTTAGAATTTAATGAAAATGAAGGCACAACATGCACAAATCTATGGGACACAATGAAAGCAGTGCGAAGAGGAAAACTCATAGCCCTGAGTGTCTCCAAAAAGAAACAGGAAAAAGCATATACTAGCAACTTAATGGTGCACTTGAAAGCTCTGGAACAAAAAGAAGCAATTTCACCCAGGAGGAGTAAAGACAGGAAATCATCAAACTCAGGGCTGAAATCAATCAGGTTGAAACAAAGAGAACCATACAAAGAATCAACAAAACCAGGAGCTTGTTCATTGAGAAAATCAACAAGATAGATAAACCCCTAGCCAGACTTACCAAAGGGCACAGAGACAGTATACAAATTAACAAAATTAGAAATGAAAAGAGAGATATAACAACTGAAACTGAGGAAATTAAAAAAATCTTCAGATCCTACTACAAAAGCCTATACTCAACACAACTGGAGAATCTGGCGGAAATGGATAATTTCCTAGACAGTTACCAAATACCAAAATTAAACCAGGATCAAATAGATCGTCTCAACAGACCCATAACCCCCAAAGAAATGGAAGGGGTAATAGAAAGTCTTCCAACCAAAAAAAAGCACAGGACCAGACAGTTTTAGTGCAGAATTCTATCAGACCTTCAAAGAAGTCCTAATACCAATACTCTTCAAACTATTCCACAAAATTGAAACAGAAGGAACACTACCCAACTCATTCTATGAAGCCACAATTACCCTAATACCAAAACCACACAAAGATCCAACTAAGAAAGAGAACTACAGGCCAATTTCCCTAATGATTATCAATGCAAAAATACTAAACAAAATACTTGCCAACCGAATCCAAGAACACATCAAAACGTTCATTCACCATGATCAAGTTGGCATCATCCCAGGGATGCAGGGATGGTTCAATATATGGAAATCAATCAAAGTAATCCACTACATAAACAAACTCAAAGAAAAAAACCACATGGTCATCTCATTGGATGCTGAAAAAGCATTTGACAAAATTCAGTATCCTTTCATGCTAAAAGTCTTGGAAAGAATAGGAATTCAAGGCCCATATCTAAACATAGTAAAAGCAATATACAGCAGACCAGTAGGCAACATCAAGATAAACGGAGAAAAACTTGAAGCAATCCCACAAAATCAGAGACTAGACAAGGCTGCCCCTCTCACTATATCTCTTCAATATAGTACTTGAGGTACTAGCTAGAGCAATTCGACAATATAGGGAAGTCAAAGGGATACAAATCGGGAAGGAAGAAGTCAAACTATCACTATTCGCAGATGATATGATAGTATACTTAAGTGACCCAGAAACCTCCACCAGAGAACTCCTGCAACTAATAAACAACTTCAGCAAAGTGGCTGGTTATAAAATCAACTCAAGCAAATCAGCAGCCTTCCTATACTCAAAGGATAAGCAGGCTGAGAAAGAAATTAGGGAAATGACACCCCTCACAATATCTACAAACAATATAAAGTATCTTAGAGTGACTCTAACCAAACATGTGAAAGATTTATATGACAAAAACTTCAGGTCTCTGAAGAGGGAAATTGAAGAAGACATCAGAAAATGGAAAAATCTTCCATGCTCGTGGGTTGGCAGGATTAATATAGTTAAAATGGCAATCTTGCCAAAAGCAATATACAGATTCTACGCAATCACCATCAATATCCCAACTCAGTTCTTCATAGAGTTAGAAAGAGCAATTCTCAAATTCATCTGGAATAACAAAAAACCCAGGATAGCTAAAACTATTATCAACAGCAAAAGAGTTTCAGGGGGAATCAATATCCCGGACCTCAATCAATACTACAGAGCAGTTGTGTTAAAAACTGCATGGTATTGGTTAAGTGACAGGGAGGAGGATCAATGGAATAGGATCGAAGACCCATAATTGAACCTGCACATCTATGGCCAATTGATCTTCGACAAAGGAGCTGAAAACATCCAGTGGAACAATGATTGCCTTTTCAAAAGATCGTGCTGGCTCAACTGGAAGTCAACATGCAGAAGAATGAGAATTGATACACTCTTATCTCCTTGCACTAAGCTCAACTCCAAGTGGATCAAGGACGTCCACATAAAACCAGACATACTAAAACTAATAGAAAAGAAACTGGGGAAGACCCTTGAGCACATTGGCTCAGGGGTCAAATTCCTGAACAGAACACCAATTGCTTATGCTCTAAGAGCAAGAATAGACAAATGGGACCTCATAAAATTACAAAGTTTCTGTAAGGCAAAAGACACTGTCAAAAGGATAAATCAGTAACCAACAAATTGGAAAAAGATCTTCACCAACCCTACATCAGACAGAGGGCTAATATCCAATGTACACAAAGAACTCAAGAATTTTGATCCCAGAAAACCAAATAACCCTATCCAAAAATGGGGTGCAGAGCTAAACAAAGACTTTTACCTGAAGATATTCGGATGGCTGAGAAACACCTTTAAAAATGTTCAACATCATTAATCATTAGGGAAATGCAAATCAAAACAACCCTGAGATTTCACCTCACACCAGTCAGAATGGCTAAGATTAAAAACTCAGAAGACATCAAGTGTTGGCGAGATGTAGAGAAAGAGGAACACTCCTCCACTGCAAGCTGGTACAACCACTCTGGAAATCAGTCTGGCGGTTCCTCAGAAAACTGGACGTGATACTTCCAGAATATCCAGCCATACCACTCCTGGGAATATACCCAGAAGATTCCCAAGCATGCAATAAGGATACATGCTCCACTATGTTCATAGCAGCCTTATATATAATAGCCAGAAGCTGGAAAGAACCCAGATGTCCCTCAATGGAGGAATGGATACCAAAAATGTGGTATATATACACAATGTAGTATGATTCAGCCATTAGAAACAATGAATTCATGAAATTCTTAGAGAAATGGATGGAGCTGGAGAACATCATACTAAGTGAGATGACCCAGTCTCAAAAGAATACCCATGGTATGCAGTCACTGATAAGTGGATATTAGCCTAGAATCTTGGTACACCAAAGATATAAATCACATACCAAATGATGTCTGACAAGAAGAAAGGAGTGGATACTGGTGATAGAATGGGCCAAAGCATCAGTGTAGGGGAATATAAGAACAGGGAAGTGGGAAGGGGTATATGAGGGAGCAGGGGTATGGAAAAGGGCATGTGGGACCTTTGGTGGCTGGGGAACCAGAAAAAGGGAATGAATTGTAAATATAGTGTGGTATATTTATACCATGGAATACTACTCAGCAATTAAAAATAATGAATTCATGCAATTTTTAGGTAAATGGTTAGACCTGAAAAATATCATCCTGAGTGAATTAACCCAATCACAAAAGAATGCACATGAAATGCAATCACTGATAAGTGGATATTAATGAGCCCAGAAGCCCTAAATACTCAAGACACAAATAGCAAGTCAAATGATTCCCAAGAAGAAGAAAGGAGAGGACCCTGGGCCTGTAAATATGGCATCCAGTTTAGTAAAGAAACCGAGGGGGGAGGGGGAATGATTGGGGAACAGTTGGGGGGGAGAGGAACTATGGGAACTATGGTGGGTGGGAGCTGGGAAAGGGGAAAGCCTTTGGAATGTAAACATAGAATATAGAAAATAAAAATTAAAAAAATATAAAAATAAATAAAAATAAAAAAGAATATATCCAATAAAAAAGATTTATCATTAAAAAAAAGAAATGGAGAGATATTCTCAGGTATGATTACACTGAGAGGCCACTCATGTTCTGGAAAACTTCCCCATATTCAAGAATACAAATTTATTTCACTTTTACTGGATATTTTCTTTATTTATATTTCAAATGTTATCCCCTTACAGTTTCCCATCTTCTGGGAAAACCCTATTGCATCCTCTGTCACCCTACTTCTGTGTGGGTGTTTCTCCACCCAGCCCACTCCAACCTCCCCACCCTAAATTCCTCTACACTGGGGCATCTATCAAACCTTCATAGGACCAAGGACCTCTCCTCCCATTGATGCCTGACAAGGCAGCTCTCTGTGCAGGTGGAGTCATGTATATTCATTGGTTGATGGCTTAGTCCTAGGGAGGTCTGGATGTTCTGGTTGGTTGATATTTTTTGTTCTTCCTATGAGGTTTCAAACCCCTTCAGCTTCTTCAATCCTTTCTCTTATTCCTCCATTGCGGACCCTGTGCTCAGTCCAGTGGTTGGTTGTGAGTGTCTGCTCTATATTTTTAAGGTGCTGGCAGGGCCTCTCATGATACAGCCATAACAGGCTCATTTCAGAAGCATTTCTTGGCATCTACAGATGTTCAATATTCAAATATTAATAGTTTGAACATGAAATATACATGAGAAACCAAAATGGATATTAACTATAAGCAGATGTATGTAACCACATATAAAAATTAAATGCAAAAAAGAGTTGTTGAGAATATACATATATTTTTTATCATTTTCTTCTAAAGTAAATACCTCTTAAAGTATTTCACCATCCTTATGACACAGTGAGATACTGTATGGAAAGTGGTTATATTTACAGTTGGGCTTAAAAGTCCACTGTAAAAAACATTCCAAGCTTCTCTTATAGTATATGTTTTAATAGTCATAAACATATTATATATTAGTATAATTAAAACTTGTAACTTGAACTTGGGGAAATGGACAGATATAAATAATAAAGAGTCACCTGTTAGCTGCACATGACAGTCTGTAGTCTCAATCAGAAAATTCCAGAAATTGAAGACTGTCTTTTACAGAACATGCATCTAGGTCCAATTATCCAGATACATGATCAGCTACCAGGTACAACTGACTGGCTTTGTCTATTTTTAATAGGAGGCAGAACGCCAGTTAAGTTACATTTTCTTCTGTGCCCCACGTTAACTTATTGTAACATCCACAGAGTTGGGAGAGTTAAGTGAATCAGCATCTCTGATGGAGAATTCTCAAGTCACAGCATGCTTTGATTTTCAAGCCTACATATTTGATCTCCCTCCTTATTCCATTATATATTAGAATGCATATATTCCTTCTAGCAGAAGTAAGGGGATCTAATATAATTGTATGTAGCAAGGGATTTTTCTTTCAGACTTTTAGCTATAATATAGGAATCAGCCGGTCCTGCATATACCCAAAGCCTGACTATAAGCTGCCACAGAGAAAGAAGATTGCTCATGAAATCAGCAAGAGACAAAAGCCTGTGTAGCTCTGGTTGTTCTTGGAAGAGCTTTGTAGTTGAGGATGGGCTTAAACACATGGTGTGCCTCAGCCTCCCAAGTACAGAGACTAAAAATTTACCATACTATGCCCAGTGGAAATTGAATTTGTGAGTAACATTTGAATGTTTTTCTTCAAATCATGAAGATGGATATGGATTGTCAAATATTTTATAACTTTTGGCATTATCTGAATTATTGTATTACTGTATATGGGTCCTTTCTATATATTAAACTTGTCCTCCATTTTCAAGTAACATTTGCTCTTCCACAGTATAATGAATGTCTCCTTGTATGCAAGGTCCCCCTCTACCTCTGCCTGTCAGGCACTCTCTCCAAAATAATGAATATACAACAAACTTAGAAAATCAAAATATCTATTTCATTGGTTATTTTAACCATCACCTCAACAAAAATGAGACAAGATTACCAATGGCAATTAAAACAAAAATTCAGAAAACACACAGAATAAATATTTAATATACTTTGTAATATACTTCAATATTGCATGTATATAATTATTATATGTAACAATTTAACAAGTATGTATATATATATATATATGTATTTATGTGTATATATATCAATTATATACACACACACACATCCTACACACACTCCCACATATTGTTTCATTAATTTGTACTTGCACATGGGCCTACTTTGAAATATAGCTTATAAAACAGTAGGCACACCACAGCAGTACAAATTGCTTTATCCCCATTCTTCTTTGTAGATATCAACTGTGAATGTCTTTTGCTTAATGGCTGATATGTTTTGTCTACTTTCCATTTTTTGTTCTTGTATTTTAGTCTGATTTGAACCTCTGAACATTGTGTATGTGTATGTATGAGTGAGTGAGTGTTTGTGTGTGTGTGTGTGCGTGTGTGTGTGTGTTTGCATATTTGTTTTGAGACAGGGTTTCTCTGTGTAGCCCTGGCTGTCCTGGAACTCACTCTGTAGACCAGTCTGGCCTCAAACACAGAAATTTGCCTGCCTCTGCCTCCCATGTGCTAGGAATAAAAGCTTATGCCACCACTGTCCGGCTTGTTTGTATATTTTGATAAAGACTTTATGAGTTCTTATATCTGTCAGTACTGTTCTGTCTGATAAAACATTGTTTCATGTAGCCCTCAACCATCCCTGGCAGTATTAGACTCTTTCTGCCTCATTTTCAGCACATCTATCAGGCTTTAGAAGATGGGTTTGATAAAGATATCTCAATTAGGACACATTACACTGAAGTCCCTCTGTCTCTATTCATATTCTATCTGAATACCTATTTTCTAAGTGGGCTGGGAGTGTTGTGACAGGGAGAAGCCCACACCTAAACCTATAGAGATTGATCAATACACCCTGGAGGAAGGGAACTTCCCTGCCGACTGAAGGAAAACCTTACCAATCTTCATTTGCTTGTACAAAGGTCTGGTAATCTGGTAGCAGTAAAAGTGGGACTATGCTGATGATAGACCTTTCTGAATGTTTGGCCTGTGGGGCTTAACCCACTTGACAGTAGTTTGCCCACACGGAGAAGATAATTCTGCCCAGAAGCTGATGCTGTCAGTGGATGCAACAACAGTGGTCCATGGTAGATTTGTGTCCCACATGGTAGAGGTTCATGTGCACCCAAGTGGTGGAGGTGGCAGTCTATTGGCAGTTGTTTATAGCGGCTGCCAGCACTGACTGTGGCCACAGCCCAGGTTGACATGAGCACATCTGGGTGGCCTCTAGCAATTCCTGAGTCTTGGCACAAAATTCTGTGTTAGAAGGTGGCTCTTATCTGGATAGATCATGCCAGACCCACATGCACAAGCACAATGAGGTTTTATTGGGGTCAAGCAAAGAAAAGAATAAAGAGGAAAAAAGAGCAAGGTGTCAGGAATATCTGTCTTATTCTGGTGATGACATAGATACCAGGTAATCACATGCACCAAGATACAGAGGTGAGGCACACAGGGAGAGTGTGTGAGTTGCCATAGCTACAGGCTCAAGAGGGTCCTGTTGCCTAGGAATTACATCATCACTGGATTTGGAAGGTTACCATAAAGTTGGCTCTAATGCCAACAGATATTATGTACATAAACTTGTAATGGGACTAGATAGAATTGGAAAAGTGAGGGGGAAATTTTGGGTATAAAATGGGTGGATTTATCCAAACATTCAATATTTATATATTTATACTAAACAAATGTGAACATCCATTTTACATGAAAAATCAAAAATTCTGCAACACCATGCAAACACTTTAGCAAGCATACAAAAGAGCAACCAAGCTAAGAAGAAATTGTGATAAAATGAATATTTTAAGCATTACATTCCTAAATTAATAACTATTATATTATGTATTTATAATTATGAAACTCTGGAGGAAAGGTATGTAAATTCTGATAAAGGCTTGAAAGGAATATTTCATTTTAAAATGCAACATTCTCTTTGTCTTAAACGTGTGTGTGTGTGTGTGTGTGTGTGTGTGTGTGTGTCTGTGTCTGTGTGTCTGTGTCTGTGTCTGTGTTTGTGTGTCTCTGTGAGTGTGTGTATGTGAGAGAGTGAGAGAGGGAGTGTGTGTGTGTGTTTCTCCTATAAATTCATTGCTCTTAAAGAAAATTAAAAAGCAGATCACACAGTCATCAAAATCAAGAAGGTGCACACACACAGAAGATCCAGGTAGGAATGATTTTTTTCTTCAAGTAGCCAGATCTATCTTCAAAGATATAGATACAGGGCAACTATAGATTTGAGACAAGATCTAAGGGTAGCATCTTGCATTTCCTGGAGTATATATTCAGATTCATTGCTTCTGAAGTAAAAAAAAAATGGAAGTGATAGTTTAATCTGCAGCCATATCTCCATGCTCTGATTTCCTGCTCCTAAAATGAGTGACAGATTCTCACCCTATGTAAACTTGATGCATCATTCTTTTTATTTAATTTTATTTTCTATCTTCTTTGTTTACATTCCAAAGGCTTTCCCCTTTCCCAGTTCCCCCCACCATAAGTCCCATAAGTCCTCTCCCCCCCAAGTATTCCCCAATCACCCCTCCCCACCATTTCTCTGTTCTGGATCTACAAAACTGGATCCAATCTTTTCAGGCCCAGGATCCTCTCCTTTCTTCTTCTTGGGAATCATTTGACTTGCTAATTGTGCCTTGAGTATTTAGCACTTCTGGACTCATTAATATCCACTTATCAGTGATTGAATTTCATGTGTATTCTTTTGTGATTGGGTTAACTTACTTAGGATGATATTTTCCAGATCTAACTATTTGCCTACAAATTGCATGAATTCATTATTTTTAATTGCTGATTAGTATTCCATTGTATAAGTATACCACAATTTCTATATCCATTCCAACTTTGAGGGATATCTGGGCTCCTTCCAACTTCTGGCTATTATAAACAAGGCTGCTATGGACATTGTGGAGTATGTGTCTTTATTGTATGCAGGGGAATCCTCTGGGTATATGCCCAGGAGTGGTATGCCAGGGTCCTCTGGAAGTGATATGCCCAATTTTCTGAGGAAGCGCCAGATTGATTTCCAGAGTGGTTTTTACCATTTTGCAATCCCACCAACAGTGGAGGAGTGTTCCTCTTTCTCCACATACTCGACAGCACCTGTTGTCTCTTGAGTTTTTAATCTTAGCCATTCTGACTGGTGTGAGGATGGGCAGGATCAATATAGTAAAAATGGCCATCTTGCCAAAAGCAATCTACAAATTCAATGCAATCCCCATCAAAATCCCAACTCAATTCTTCATAGATCTAGAAAGAGCAATTCTCAAATTCATCTGGAGCAACAAAAAGCCCAGGATAGCTAAAACTATTCTCAACAATAAAAGGACTTCTGGGGGAATCAATATCCCTGTTCTCAAGCAGTACTTCAGAGCAATTGTGTTAAAAACTGCATGGTATTGGTACAGCAACAGGCAAGTAGATCAATGGAATAGGATTTAAGACCCAGAAATAAACCCACAGACTATATGGTCACTTGATCTTTGATAAAGGAGCTACATTCATCCAGTTGAAAAAAGACAGCCTTTTCAACAAATGGTGCTGGTTCAACTGGAGGTCAACATGTAGAATTCAAGTCAACCCATTCTTATCTCCTTCTACTAAGATCAACTCCAAGTGGATCAAGGACCTCCACATAAAACCAGACACACGGAAACTATTAGAAAAGAACCTTGGGAAGACCCTGGAGGACATGGGAACAGGAGGAAAGTTCCTGAACAGAACACCAATAGCTTATGCTCTAAGATCAAGAATTGACAAATGGGACCTCATAAAATTACAAAGTTTCTGTAAGACAAGGGACACTGTCAGAAGGACAAAATGGCAACCAACAAAGTGGGAAAAGATCTTCACCAACCCCACATCTGACAGAGGGCTAATATCCAATATATACAAAGAACTCAAGAAGTTAGACTCCAAAGAATCAAATAACCCTATCAAAAATGGGGTACAGAGCTAAACAAAGAATTTTTAACAGAAGAAATTCGAATGGCCGAGAAACACCATAAGAGATGTTTAACGTCATTAGTTAACAGGGAAATGCAAATCAAAACAACCCTGATGCATCACTCTTAAGGTGTGTCTTCAATGTTTTTGACATGTAGTACTGGATAGATACTTGATTTTAAGCTCCTTCTTGAGACAGATGCACGGGATGAGCTTATCCATTAACAAAATTGGGTCATCAAATTTGTATGATGATAAATGTTTTCAGAAGTAACCCTTGTAATCAATGAAAAGTTGGAGGTGTAGTGCTCATAGGCACTATTGACCCTGGCAAACTAAGCTTCTGGAGAGAGAATTGTAACTAAGGTTACAATTTTCTTGTCATAAATGCCGCACATGTTCAACTATCCAACTTTGGTTTACATTGTTACAGTGCTTTGTCTAATACTAGGTTCTCAAGCATGTTTCTTTAACCATGTCAGTCCTTTACTTTCTATAAAATAAGGGGAAATATGGCTTTTTGGGTTATATCAATATGTAATCAGCTGATGGTGTTAGCTTGGGGACACAGACTCACAAAGGGAAATTTGCACAGTAATTTTCTATTTCTCATTTTAACAGTGGATATGTAGTAAGTGAGCATTATATCTTAGAATACTGTATTTATATACCAGTACTAAGAGATATGTCATTAGTATTTATGTAATTATACTAATTTACTGAGCTAACCTGCATAATAAATCCCTAGATATTGTTTATATTTCAAGAAATCTGGTGATATTTTGTGAATGTACACAATGCAACTGCAAACACAACAATCCCACAAATAAATGAGGGATTGTTAAAAATGGTCATATAGTATATATATATATATATATATATATATATATATATATATCTTATAAAAATCAATGACTTTTTATATTTTAGTATACTGCAAACACTCTTTATTTAATATGAGGATTAATTTATATTCAGAAACAGAACTGCAGGAATATTCCAAATAGCCATCCAATCATCTTTATTGGAGCACAATAGTAGACATTGATGTACTAAGAAGCACTAATATGTTAGCATTCAATAAATACACATGTAAAAATAGACATAGGTATATCATGAACAGGGATGAGGAAGACACATTTACAAGACCAGTGTCACAAACAGAAATACTCAAGCAGAAATTGACTCCCAGATAAGTGGTTAGGATCTAGGACCAAAGGTCCAGAAATAGAATCAGCTCAAGTGTAAAAACAACTTGCAAGACTATACATCAGTGTAGACACAGGAACCTCACAGTCAGAATGTAACTGCATTTGAAAGATTGCGTCAAAGTCTGGAAGATGCAAAGAGAAATAGAGAGCTCATATTAAATGATAAGCCACCAAATACAGAATTCCAGGAACAGATCCAGCTTCCAGGTGCCACTGATTTGTTTTTCTGTGGGTCAATGTAGACAGTGAAGAACATACACAAAAGTTTTTTCTGCCTTAGTGTTTTGGTTTTGCTGTTTCTGCCTTCAAACCCAGGGAGGAGGGAAAAAAATGAATCAGAAGGAAATCTCCCAGATATTTCCAAGTTTGCACCAGGCTTCAATATACATACATAGATATGAGATCTCTCCCCAGATTGGTTGTGATTCCATTTTCTATTTGAATGTACAAACTACAACTATCAGAAACAAGCAGAGGAAATAAATTTGCCTGCAGGAAAGGATTTGGTCAATCAGGCTCCTGGTTATTTTACAGGACTTATATGGACCTGGCTATAACCAAAACCTGACTGTATGGTATAAAAGAGAAGAAAGTGTGCTTCTGGATTTGACAGGAGGCAGAATCAGTGGAAACTGTTAAAGGCACTTATTGTATCAGTGCCTCCATTCTGTGATTCCTGTACTCCTGATTCTTGTACAGGTACTGTCACCCTATGTAAATTGCAGTTATCACATTTGGAGTGTCCCTCCACTGTCTCAGTTGTGCAGAGATGTTTCTTTTATGTAGATGATTCTTGATTTCAAGCATCATGTAGTGATGGAGACTAAAGATGTTCTGACATTTCATATACTTGGGACACTCACTGTGAGTAATAATATGGAAGTGAATATACTCAGCATTGGGAGGAGGTATGGGATATGCAACATTTGGAGGGTGGAGAGCAGGAGGAGGAATAAAATATAGAGTGTAAAATAAATAAATAAATAAATTTAAAAAATATTCAAGATGTAACTAACAGAAAGAGATCCTACCATACCAAGAAAATAACCACTCTTTGTACAGTGATGCTTGAAGCCTGTTGCTGGTAATGGTCACAGATGTTCAACAATCCAACCTTTGCTTACATTGTTATTGTTCTTTTGTAATTACAAGTTTCTCTAGGATCTCTTTCCTTCCATATCAGTTTTCATGGTAACAGTATAGCGGTATTTTATCTCTTTGGGTAAATTAATTCATTGTGTCCTGATGGTGTTCAGCTTATTATTAAATCCTGTAAAAGTAAGAAATATACAGAGTGATTTTCATTGTGTACTTGTATAAGAGGATACAAAGGGACTGACAAAGATCGCTACAGTAGCCTTCTGTCTTTAGCAATCAGGTCTCCATGGCATTTCTTGGGTATCTAAGAAACTTTATTACTGTATGAGGTATTGCTGTGAATAGTAAAAACCTTGAAAAAGTATATGTTTCCGAAAATCTTTGGTTGTCATTGCAAATACACATACAATTTTCGATAAACACACATGTATGGTTGGGAATGTCCATAGCATATAAACATCTTTTTTAATATGGTATTCTTAATAATATTGTGATGTTTTATTAAGTCACTGCTGAGTTATTATACAAATTGATTATATATTGTACAGGGCCTGGATGGAATATTTAACATTAGACTCCAGGCATTTAATTATGAATACAATATTATATATAAATGTGCTTTGGAATGCTATAATAAGAGCATACAACAGATTCACTTGGAGAAGCAGACACAGGCACATCGCTATCAGACAGCCAGGAGGAATAATTGCAAGATAAGATTCACTGTCAGAAAGCTTCACACAAAAACATCAGCTCTTATTCAATTGGCTTAGATATAGGCAGAAGACATAAATAAGATCAGACATCACATGCCATTGATTTGTTTCTCTGTTCATCAATATAGATGCAAAAGAAGGCAAAATCAGTTTATGTGCCATCCAGTTTTGATTATTTGCTTGAGCCAGGGAACCATGGAGGGGACAGCGAAAGAATCAGCAGCTCCAATGGAGATCTAAAATTTACAACAGACTTTTGTGTCCATGCCCAGATACAAGATCTCTCTCCTGATTGGATCTGACTCCATTCTGTATAAGCATACAAAACATCCATCAATCAGAATCAAGGAAAGCAAATAAATTTCTTTGTAGGGAAGGAATTTATCAGTCAGGATGTTGACTATATTCCAGGACATATGTAGTCCTGATATAGCCAACCCTGACTATATGGTGCCAAAAAGAAGGAAGTATATTTCTCTAATTGAACCGAAACTGTCAGAGGAAACCTGTAAGCACAGTGATTACATGTTTCTGATTCCTTGATTCCTGCACAGGAACTTTCACCCTATGTGAATTTCAGGTATCACTCTTGCAGTGTGAATTCCTTATCTCAGTCATGTAGTGTTTTCTGAAAATTCTAGATTTAAAGCCTCAGTTAGTGACAGAGAGTTTGGATGTTCTGTTATTTTATATCCATAGTTCATCCTCTGAGGGGAATTCTATGGCAGTGAATGTACTCTGCATTCAAACTCTCTAGAAATTCATGATGTAACTGACAGAGTCCCTACCATACCCATAAAACAAGCACTCTTGGGACACTGAGACTGGCAGCCTGTTGGCTACTAATGGTCGCAGATGTTCAAGAACACAACCTTTGTTTACATTGTTTTTGTCCTTTGCTATTATAAATTTCTCTAGCATGTTTATTCTTAGATATAATCAATTCACTTACTAAAAGTTCTGTATTATTTGATAACTTTGGGGAATAAATCCATCTTGTCCTGATTGTCTATAGCTTGATATTTCACACTGATAAGAATGAAATGGATACAGTAATTTTCATTTTGTCTGTTTACTAGTGGATACCAAGAGTCTTAAACTTTTCTTATTTTCTTTCAGTCTTTAGCGAGCAGTTCTCTGTGATATATCATGGATATTTGTGAAATTTTACTGCTTTGACTAGAGTAATCCTGACAGTAGTAAACAACTTATAATTGAATGTTTCATAAACTGTAATTGTCTCTTTGAAACCACATATTAAATGTTCCACATACACCATATAATGTTATGACTACCCAGAGTATATAAAAGTTGTATTCATCAATGAATTTGCTTAGTATCATCCAGATTCAGGAAGATACTCCAGAGATTCTTCATCAGTACATGGCTTGAAAATTTTATATCGACCATCTCTTTGAGGGTTCACTATTAAATAGTGAAAAGCTGTAATGAGAGCCCAGAGTAGAAACAATTGGGGAAGCAGAAACTTTCATATCACTTTTATTCAGTAGGCTGAAAAAACTGCAATATAAGATTAATTTTCAGAAAATTCTAGAAAATCTCAGAGGTAATCTTGCAAATAGCTTGGATCTAGGCAGAAGGAACTAGAAATTGTAACAGCCTCAGGGAAAAAAACCTGACTTATTTTTTTGTTTGTTTGTGGATTAAAAAATGGAAAACAGCATTTCTTGCCATTCAGCTTAGATATTTCTGTGTCAGTGAGGTAACCAAAGGAGGAGGGGGAGAGAGATGAATCTGTAGGACTGATGGAGATCTCCAAGTTTACAGCAGGTTTTGATGTCCATGCCTAGGAATGAGATCTCCTACCTGATTAATTCTGATTCAATTTTCGTAAACACCTCATAGCAGTGTATGCTTTAGAAAATGTCATGGCCTCTTGCAACTACATATTAAAGGTACCAAAGACCACATATTCTTGGTAATAGCCACAGTAAATAAACAATGTTTTTCAACAATGCATTACTCTTACTATTGTGCAGATTTATGAAGACACTACAGAGTTTCTTCAAAATTGAGTACATTTGGAGCAGGACATGGGCAGAAAATTCTACTTAGTCTTCCAAAACAATTGTGAGGATACATTCTAAGAAATTAATGTACTAGAAAGTGTTATAATCAGATCAGACAACACAGATAAGCAAAAGCAATTTGAGAAGCAGACACATGCACATAAAAACTAGCCAGCAGGCAGAAAAAAATCAAGAACTGATTCACAATAAGAAAATCCCAGAAAGAAACAGAGGATCTCTGGAAAATTATTCAGATCTAGGCATAAGTAGCCCAGAAGAGATTCAACACCAGGATTCTACTGACTTGTTTTTCGATTTTTCAATGTAGACATATAAAAGGTTGAAAATTGTTGTTACTATCATCAACTTTCGATTTCTCTGATTCAGTCAGGGAACTCAGGGAAGAGAGAGTGAGAGATGATTCAGCATCACTGAATGAGATTTCCAAGGTTACAGCAGGCTTTAAAGTCAATTCCTATATATGAGATATCGCTCCTGATTGGTTCAGAGTCCATTCTCTATTTGAATGTACAAACTCCATCAATCAGAAGCAAGGAGTGAAAATAAATTTGTCTGCAGGGAAGGATTTAATCAGTCAGACTGCTGGTTATATTCCAGGACTTATCTGTTCCTGTGTATAACCAGAGCCTGATACTATGTTACTAAAGAAAAGGAAGAGTGCTTCTTAACTGACAGTAGACAGAGCCAGTGGAGAGCTGCAAGGAGAGTGCTTGTTTGATTCAGAGTGTCCCTGCTCTGATTCCTTGGCTACTAGATTCTATACAGGGAATGTTAGCCCATGTGAATTGATTTTGGAGTGCATTCCTTGCTTCAGTCATGCTGGCTTGTGTCTTTGAAAACTTACAAGATTTAAGATTCAGCTTGTTACAGAGACTTGGGAATTCCTGCCATTATTACATTCTTAGATCATCCTCTGTGAGAACTGCTATGGTAGCAAATGTCCTCAACATGCCACCATGGAGTCTCTGAAAATTCCAGATGTAAATAACAAACACAGATCCTACCATAGCCAAAATACAAGCACTCGGGGACAGGAATTTTAGCTCCACGTTAGAAGCATAAAATGTCATTAGTATAATGTACAGGGCTACATTCTTTCCATTGTTTCTCTAATATATTTTCCATGCTTCTCAAAGATAGTCTTACTGTATTCCTCATTGATATTGTAAACGAATCTCTGAAACACTGCTTCCTCTAAGCATCATGAGAAACTACATTTATGTATGTTGACATCAATATTCACATGTTATTCTATAATCACTTCCTTTATGACTGCTTCTTTTGTATTATGAATACTTGTGAATAAATTTCAGTTTAAAACTTTATTTTTTTCCATTTACTAGAGCTTTGTTAAACTTACATTTATCTGTTAAAATAATATGAATAATTAGTGTTCTCTATACAAGAGAGGTATATTTTTTAGAAAATTTTCAAACAATTTTCTTTGGCATAAGCATAAGATATTAATAAGACTAAAATGCCCAGTATGTATTTTCTGTGTTGAATCCATTGGACTCCTAGAATAATCTCCACTGCATTTGGGAAGAGTTAATGTTCTTAGAATACTTTTAAAATTACAGATACACTAAGGAATTTAAGATTTTCTTTTCTTTTTATAATTGGATATATTCTATATTTACAATTCATTTCCCTTTTTCTGGTTCCCCACCCCCAAAGGTCCCACATACCCTTTTCCCTCCCCCTGCTCCCTCATCCACCCCCTCCCACCTCACTGTTCTTGTACTCCCCCACAATGATGTTTTGGTCAATTCTAGCACGAGTGTCCACTCCTTTCTTCTTGTGAGACATCACTTGGTATGTGATTTATGTCTTTGGTGTTCCAAGCTTCTAGGCTAATATCCACTTATCCGTGACTGCATACCATGGGTATTCTTTTGAGACTGGGTCACCTCACTTAGTATGACGTTCTCCAGCTCCATCCATTTCTCTATGAATTTCATGAATTCATTGTTTCTAATGGTTGAATAGTACTCCGTTGTGTATATATACCACATTTTTTGTATCAATTCCTCTGTTGAGGGACATCTGGGATCTCTCCAGCTTCTGGCTATTATATATAAGGCTGCTATGAACATAGTGGAGCATGTAACCTTATTGCAAGCTGGGCAATCTTCTGGGTATATACCCAGGAGTGGTATGGCTGTGTCCTATGGAAGTATCAGGTCCAGTTTTCTGAGGAACTGCCATACTGATTTCTAGAGTGGATGAACAAGCTTGCATTCCCACCAGCAGTGGAGGAGTGTCCCTCTTTCTCTGCATCCTCGCCAACACGTGATTTTTCTGAGTTTTTAATCTTAGCCATTCTGACTGGTGTGAGGTGAAATCTCAGGGTTGTTTTGATTTGCATTTCCCTAATGACTAATGATGTTGAACATTTTTTAAAGTGTTTCTCAGCCATCCGTATTTCTTCAGGTGAAAAGTCTCTGTTTAGCTCCATACCCCATTTTTGGTAGGGTTATTTGGTTTTTTGGGGTCTAACCTCTTGAGTTCTTTATATACATTGGATATTAGCCCTCTGTTGGATGTGGGGTTGGTGAAGATCTTTTCCCAATTTGTTGGTTGCCGATTTATCCTTTAGACAGTGTCTTTTGCCTTACAGAAACTTTGTAATTTTATGAGGTCCCATTTGTCTATTCTTGCTTTTAGATCATAAGCATTGGTGTTTTGTTCAGGAATTTTTTCCCTGAGCCTATGTCCTCAAGAGTCTTCCCCAGTTCCTTTTCTATTAGTTTTAGTGTGTCTGGTTTTATGTGGAGGTCCTTGATCCATTTGGAGTTGAGCTTAGTGCAAGGAGATAAGAGTGGATCAATTCTCATTCTTCTGCATGTTGACCTCCAGTTGAGCCAGCACCATCTGTTGAAAAGGCCATCTTTGTTCCACTGGATGTTTTCAGCTCCTTTGTTGAAGATCAATTGGCCATAGATGTGCAGGTTCAATTCTGGGTCTTCGATCCTATTCCATTGATCCGCCTCACTGTCACTGAACCAATACCATGCAGTTTTTAACACTACTGCTCTGTAGTATTGCTTGAGGTCCAGGATATTGATTCCCCCAGAAGTTCTTTTGCTGTTGATGATAGTTTTAGCTATCCTGGGTTTTTTGTTATTCCAGATGAATTTGAGAATTGTTCTTTCTAACTCTATGAAGAACTGAGTTGGGACTTTGATGCGGATTGCATTGAATCTGTATATTGCTTTGGGCAAGATTGTCATTTGGCTATATTAGTCCTGCCAACCCATGAGCATTGAAGATTTTCCCATTTTCTGATGTCTTCTTCAATTTCCCTCTTCAGAGACCTGAAGATTTTGTCATATATATCTTTCACATGTTTGGTTAGAGTCACTCCAAGATACTTTATATCATTTGTGGCTATTGTGAAGGGTGTCATTTCCCTAATTTCTTTCTTGCCCTGCTTATCCTTTGCGTATAGGAAGGCTACTGATTTGCTTGAGTTGATTTTATAGCCAGCCACATTGCTGAAGTTGTTTATCAGGTGCAGGAGTTCTCTGGTGGAGGTTTTTGGGTCACTTAATTATACTACCATATCATCTGCGAATAGTGATAATTTGACTTTCTTCCTTTCTGATTTGTATCCCTTTGACTTCCCTCTGTTATTGAGTTGCAGTAGCTTGTACCTCAAATGCTTTTTCAGCAACCAATGAGATGACCATGTGGTTTTTTTCTTTGAATTTGTTTATGTAGTAGATTATGTTGATGGATTTCCACATATTGATCCATCCCTGCATCCCTGGGATGAAGCCAACTTGAGCATGGTGAATGATCGTTTTGATGTATTCTTGGATTCGGTTGGCAAGTATTTTGTTTAGTATTTTTGCATCGATATTCATAAGAGAAATTGCCCTTTAGTTCTCTTTCTTAGTTGGATCTTTGTGTGGTTTTGGTATCAGGGAAATTGTTTCTTCATAGAATGAGTTGGGTAGTGTTCTTTCTGTTTTTATTTTGTGGAATTGTTTGAAGAGTATCGGTATCAGGACTTCTTTGAAGGTCTGATAGAATTCTGCACTAAAACCATCTGGTCCTGTGCTTTTTTTGGTTGGAAGACTGTCTATGACCCCTTCTATTTCTTTTGGGGTTATGGGTCTGTTTAGACGATCTATTTGATCCTGGTTTAATTTTGGTATTTGGTAACTGTCTAGGAAATTGTCCATTTCCTCCAGATTCTCCAGTTGTGTCGAGTATAGGTTTTTGTAGTAGGATCTGATGATTTTTTGAATTTCCTCAGTTTCTCTTGTTATGTATCCCTTTTCATTTCTAATTTTCTTAATTTGAATACTGTCTCTGTGCCCTTTGGTAAGTCTGGCTAGGGGTGTATCTATCTTGTTGATTTTCTCAATGAACCAGCTCCTGGTTTTGTTGATTTTTGTATTGTTCTCTTTGTTTCAACTTGATTGATTTCAGCCCTGAGTTTGATGATTTCCTGTCTTCTACTCCTCCTGGGTTAAATTGCTTCTTTTTTTTCCAGAGCTTTCAAGTTCTCCATTAAGTTGCTAGTATATGCTCTCTCCTGTTTCTTTTTGGAGACACTCAGGGCTATGAGTTTTCCTCTAAGCACTGCTTTCATTGTGTCCCATAGATTTGGGTATGTTGTACCTTCATTTTCATTAAATTCTAAGAAATCTTTGATTTCTTTCTTTATTTCTTTCTGGACTAAGGTATCATTGAGTCGAATATTGTTCAGCCTCCACGTATATGAGGATTTTCTGTTGTTTTTGTTGCTATTGAAGAACACTCTTCCTCCATGCTGATCTGATAAGAGGCATGGGATTAATTTCATCTTTTTATATTTTTTGAAATCTGTCTTGTGTCCAATTATATGATCGATTTTGGAGAAGGTACCATGAGGAGCTGAGAAAAAGGTATAGTCTTTTAGTTTAGGGTGAAATTTTCTATATATATATATATATATCTGTTAAATCCAATTGGTCCAAAGTTTCGATGAGTTTCTCCATTTCCCTATTTAGTTTCTGTTTTCCTGGTGAGTCCACTGTGGAGAGTGGAGTATTGATGTCCCCCACAATCATTGTGTTAGGTGCAGTGTTTGCTCTGAACTTTAGTAAAGTTTCTTTTAAGAATGAGGTTGCCCTTACATTTGGAGTGTAGATGTTTAGAATTGTGAGTTCTTCTTGGTGGATTCTTCCTTTGACTAGCAAGAAGTGGCCTTCTGTGTCTCTTTTGATGACTTTGGGTTGACAGTCAATTTTATCTGATATTAAAATGGCTATTCCAGCTTGCTTCCTGTGACCATTTGCTTGCAAAATTGTCTTCCATCCTTTTACTCTAAGGTAGTGTTTGTCTTTGACTCTGAGGTGTGTTTCCTGTAAGCAGCAAAATGTAGGGTCCTGTTTCTGTATCCAGTATGTTAGCCTATGTCTTTTTATTGGGGAATTGAGTCTATTGATGTTAAGAGATATTAAGGAATAGAGATTATTACATCCTGACATTTTTGATGTTATTTTTGTTTTTGAGTAGTTATCTTCCTTTGAGTTTGATGGAAGAAGGCTACTGTCTTGCTTTTTCTTGGGTGCAGTTTCCTTCCTTGTATTGGAGTTTTCCTCCTATTATCCTTTGTAGAGCTGGGTTACTGGAAAGATATTGTGTAATTTTGGTCCTGTCTTGGAATATTTTCATTTCTCCTTCTATGTTGATTGAGATTTTCTGGGTATAGTAGTCTTGGCTGACATTTGTGTTCTCTTAGGGTCTGCATGAGGTCTGCCCAAGATCTTCTAGCTTTCATGGTTTCTGGAGAGAAGTCTGGTGTGATTCTGATAAGTCTTCCTTTATATGTTACTTGGCCTTTTTCTCTTACTACCTTTAATATTCTTTCTTTGTTTAGTACATTTGGGGTTTTGATTATTATGTGACAGGAGGTATTTCTGTTCTGGTCTAGTCTGGAGTTCTGTAGGCTTCTTGTATATTCATGGGCATCTCTCTCCTTAAGTTAGGGAAGTTTTCTTTCATAATTTTGTTAAAGATATTTGCTGGCCCTTTGAGTTGTAGATCTTCACTCTCATCTATCCCTATAATCCTTAGGTTTGGTCTTCTTATTGTGTCCTTGATTTCCTGGATGTTTTGGGTTACAAGCCTTTTGGATTTTGCATTTTCTTTGACTGTGGAGTCAATGGTTACTATGTTATCTTTAGCTTCTGAGATTCTTATCTCTATCTCTTGTATTCTGTTTGTGATGTTTGCATCTACGACCCCTGATTTTTTCCCAAGGTTTTCTATCTCCAAAGTTGCCTCCTTTTGTGATTTCTTAGTTGTTTCTACCTCTGTGTTCAGATCTTGGATGGTTTTGCTCAATTCCTTCATTTGTTTGTTTGTGTTTTCATGGAATTCTTTAATATATTTTTGTGCTCCCTCTTTCATGACTTCTGCATGTTGTTTCAAGTTCTCCTGCATTTCTTTAACTGATTTTCTCATTTCCTCTTTATTGGTTTCTGTCTGTTGGCCCATATTCTCCTGGAGTTCTTTAAGTGTTTTTTGAGTTTGGATTGTAAGAGCTTCTACCCTATTGATGTTCCCCTGCATTTCTTTAAGAGATTTGTTTATTTGTTTTTGTGTTCCTCTAGGAGCATCATGACCTGTGCTTTTATATCAAACTCTTGTTTTTCTGGTGTGCTGGGGTTGCCAGGACTTGCTGTGGTAGGCGAATTGGGTACAGATGGTGCCATATTGCCTTGATTTCTGTTAATAATGTTCCTACATTTGCCTTTTGCCATCTCTTTATCTCTGGAGTTAGTTGGTCTTATTGTAGATGGCAGCCCTGCTGAAAGCACAGCGTGCCTGTCCCCAGGAGACAGTGACCTTTGCTGAGCTGTTGGTACCCGGATCTGCTGATCTCTTCTGGCTCTGGGTGTGGGCCAGTGCCTGGTGGCATTGTCTGTGCTGGACTAAGCTAGCTCTCAGGCCAAGCCCCTGACTCCAGCTGCTAGAATTCTGTGCTGTGTCACAAGGCAAGATGGCCCCTTGCTGCCAGCCCGCCTGGAGAGCGAGCCGAGGTGGTCTGCACCCGCAGCTGAGCTGTCTGTGCCCAGATCTCCTGCAGAGCTAAGCTAAGCTATATCTCTGTCCAAGCACCTGACTCCCGCCGCTCGCTGTGCAGGTAGTTCGCTCGGTGTCCTGAAACAAGATGGTGGCCCCACTGAAAGCACAGTGCGCCTGTCCCCAGGAGACAGTAACCTTTGCTGAGCTGTTGGTACCCAGATCTGCCGATCTCTTCTGGCTCTGGGTGCGGGCCAGAACCTGGCAGCATTGTCTGTGCTGGACTACGCTAGCTCTCAGTCCAAGCCCCTGACTCCAGCTGCTAGAATTCCATGCTGTGTCCCGAGGCAAGATGGCCCCTCGCTGCCAGCCGGCCTGGAGAAGGAATTTAAGATTTATGTATAAAGATTGGATCCAGTATTATAGACCCAGATCAGAGAAATCGTGTGTGTGGGGGGGTAATAACAGGGGGGGAGAGAGGAATTATGGGACATATGGTGGGGGGGTAATTGGGAAAGGGGAAAACCTTTGGAATGTAAACATAGAATATAGAAAATAAAAAAAAATAACTAAAAAAAAGATTTATGTATGTGACAATTCCTTTTAAAGTTTTGATGTATGTATGTATGCATTTATTTATTTATGTTGATTTTTCAAAACAGGGTTTCTCTGTGTAATTCTGGCTGTTCTTGGAAGAGCTTTGTATATGAGGTTGGGCTTAAACAGACAGCCTGCCTCTGACTCATTAGTCTGTAGACTAAAGATGTTCTCTACTATAACCAATAGAATTTATTTTTTTAAGTAACATTTGAACATTCTTCTTCAAATCATGAAGATGGGTAGGGATTGCCAAAGACTTTATAATTTTTGTCATACTTTGAATTAACATACTATAGTACAGGGACTGATGTATTGTATAGGGAACTGACATATTTAGTCTCAGGTTCATGACCATTTTAGCAATGTAAGGTATGGGCTCAATCATATAGACTTAATCTTAAATAAAATAATAAATTAAACACACACACAAATGTGCAATATTAGCAACTGTGTAGCTTGAAGAATGACTCCTATTTTATGTTCCAGGGTTTATCAGTTATGGTATTGATGAACTGATTTCTAATTAGTAAAAAAATGTTCTTTTTTAAACATAGAACATTACACATAAATAATCTGGCATTTATACATTCTCTGTTGCGGTTCACCTATTTGTATGAAACAGCTTGTCATTGGTGGAACTCCATTAAAAGACTTGTTCTCCCTTTTTTTATACTGTCATTTTGCTAATTTGTGGTGTTGTTGTACAATTTTGTGGTATTCATGATTCTCAGTAGATATTTTCCTCAGAAGAAATGTCCTAATTCTTAAGAATTTATGTCTGTTCATTGAATAGTAGCAATTGTGTTTACATTAACACAATATGGTAGTAATCTGTAGGAAAAATAACCAATAGGAATGACATAGGGCCTTTTCTCTACGACCTCAATATTGAAAGAAATCCTTAATTAGAACTTATTGTAAAGTAGAATGCAGAAAGCTGATTTTAAAGTCACAAAATGAGTGACTTTAAAAGAATAGAGTTCTCTGTGTTACACTTGTCACATAATATATGTGAGCATCGCTATTGAGCAGCACAGACACATATTTACTTGGATTTCAACCCACTATAAAGAAAACAAAGTTTGAACACGAAGGAACTTAGGATAGAATCAGTACTAGGGAGGAAGTAGACTATGTTTTTTATGAAGAGCAAACAATATTATGGCCCTTGAGTTATATTTATTATGGGTTCTTTTGAGTTTATGATTATAATATACATAGGCAGATAGTTGGCTCTTTCATACCATGTTGGCTTTGAAATTTTAGTACTGGGATTTATTTCTAGAATACCCTTATTAAAATCGTACTGCTATTAGCTGACCATCATAGAACATGGGGGATATTTTGTAAAAATATGATTATTTGGATTTAGTAGCCAGCTGGTATTCATGTTTGCAAAATTCCATACATGTGAGAAACGCTATCTTCAGAGCAAGATATAATATACATCTGCATGGAGCCAGTACTGGTTGTTATTTAAACACCATCAAGCACTTGTATGTCAATAACTGAGATTGCAATAACAATATTTAAGCTATAGTAACAGTGACAATGTTCTAGTATATGCTTAGTGAAGATTCATGAAGCCCAAGTAATTTCATAATAGAAAAATACTATTAAATGTATTGATACCAGAGAAGAGAGAAAATTGCATGTATGTATGCCTAAAATGGCTACCCATATTATAATAATTCCATATAAATGTACTCAGAGGTAACTTATATGAACTCTTTTTTACTAAATAAAATTACTTATTACAAAAAAGAGATTGTTCTTTTTAAAGGCAGGTAGACATACCAGGCCATCATGTAATGTTAGGGGCTATGATGGGTCTCAGCCTCACCAAAGAAAGTGGCCCTTGTATGCTTCAGGATTTATTCTTTGACATCTAGAGCTAAAGTGAGAAGTTATGAAAAGTGATTTTGAGTGGGGAGTCACCCAAGGGTGGAAGTTTTATTTTGTAAGTCAGCTAGGAGGCTGGTCATAGGGTCCAGGAGAAGCATACCCCTAAGGAAATAGGTCAGCCATCTCTGGAAGAAAGTGACCTACCTACCAACTGGAAGAAATACCTTACCAATCCACCAAATGGTGGTGCAAAGACTGGTGATATTGTACCAGAAAGAGTGGGCCTGTGATGCTGATGGACCTGACTGAGTGAGGCACCTGTGACTTAACCTTGGCAATATCCACTCCATGTGTTAAGGTCTGTATGTGCCAAAATTTTGGCGCCCGTAGTCAGGCAGTCAGGTTGGCAGTCATTTGGCAGTCAATCAAGGTTGATGCTCTCAATGATTGTGGCCACAGTAAAAATTGCTGTGTGGACACCTGGGTTGTCATTAGCAATTCCCAAATCTTTGCACAAAATGTCTTAGAAGGCAGCTAATATCTGGACAAACCATACCAAACCACCACAGAACCATGAGAAGTGGTATTATTGAAGGGTGGCAAGGAAGAGATGAAAGAAGAAAAAAAGGAAAACGTTTCAAGGGTCTTTTTCTTTTGTTTGGTCTGTGACACAGATGTCAGGTAATCACATGTACCAAGACACACAGGTAAGGCACACACTGGGAGTTTGGTCTGGTTGCTATGGCCACAGATACAAGTGGGTCCATGTTGCCTAGACATGATATCGTCCCAGGATTTGAAGGCTGACAGTAAAGCCTCTCCTATTGGGAACAGAGATTATGTACATAAACTTTTAATTGGACTACATAGAAGTGGAGAATATTTTCCTATGGGGAAAATTTAGGGTAAGAAAAGGAGTAGATTTATCCAAACATTCATTATTCATATATTAATACTAAACAAGTATGTACATATACTGTACATGAGAAATAAACAGTAATTCCACTTTTATGGAAATGCTTTAGCAAGCATACATCTAACAAACCAAATACAAATTTTGATAATATATGAATATTTTGAGTATTACATTATTAAATGAATACCTTTTATATTATTTACTTATTATGAAACTGTGGATTAGATGCATAAATTTCTATCAGGGCTTGAAAAGCATATTTCATTTAAAAATCTAACATTTCTTTGTTGTAAACCAATATATATATATAATGAATTCAATACATTTGAAAAAAAGTCATTCATGCAGTCATCAAAGTCAGCAGCAAATTGCACATGAATGCTGAGAGTCATAATTATTAAATTCCAGACAGAAGTGAAAATTTTCTTCAATGTAGTCAGAATCTATTACCAAGGAGCCAGACATAAGGCAAGTATAGATTTTACACAAGAGTCCAGGGTAGCATAATGTATTTACTGGATTAGACATTCAGATTCGTTATTTCTGAAGTAAAAATGAGTGAGAGAAAAGTGATAGTTGTAGATAAAAGAAAGTTTTTTCTACCATACTGTTTTGGTTTTGTTTTTTCTGTTTTGATTTCCAGGCAGCAGGAAAAGTGATGAATCAGCAGCTCTGATGGAGATCTCCAAAGTTATAGTGAGTTTGATGTCAGTACCTAGATATGGGATCTCTATCCTCATTGGTTCTGATTCCATTCTGTATTTGAATACAGTCCCACATCAATCAGAAACATGGACAGCAAATACATTTGTCTGAAAGAGTAGATTTGATCAGTCACTCTCCTTGCTACTTGCCAGGACTTATCTGGTCCTGAGTATAACCAAAGCCTGACTGTATGGAACAAAAGACAAGGAAGTGTGCTTCTGCATTAGACAGGAGAGGGGATCAGTGGAAACTGTCAAAGGTAGTGATTATTTCAGAGCCTCCACTCTCTGCTTCTTCAATTGCTGATTCCTGTACAGGAACTCTCACCCTTTTTGAAATTCAGATAACACATTTCATGTGTGGCTTTCCTGTCTCTATCATGCAGAGCTCTGTCTTCTACAAAGAAGATTCTTGATTTCAAGCTGTAGCTAGAGATAAAGACTAGGTGTGTCCTGACATTTTATACCCTTAGTTCACCCATGCAGGAAAGCTATGTCAAAAAATGTACTCAGCATTCAAACTTGGACTCTCAAAATTCAAGATGTAACTAACAGACAGAGATCGTACTATACCCAGAAAATAAGCAATCTTGGGACACTGAAGCTGTTAGCCTGTTACTGTTCAAGGTTACAGATGTTCAACTATCCAACCATTGTTTACAACATTTTTGTCCTTTTGCAATTACAAGATTCTCTAAGATGTTTATTCTTCCATGTGTTTTCTAACTAACAGTTCAGGAGTGCTTGATCTCTTTGGGAAAATTAATAAATTGTGTCCTGATGATGTTCAGAATAGGATTAAATCCTGTAAAATAGGTCTCTGGTCCTGAGAAGTCTGGACAGTATAGGGTAATGCCAGGACATGGTAGAGAGAGTGGGTGGGTTGATGAATAAGAGGAGGGGGGAAAGCAGTTGGTGTTTTTGGAGGGGAAATCAGGAAACTGGATAACAATTGAAATGTAAATAAAGAAAATATCCAATGAAAAAGAAAAAAAGAAAGATATATACACATTGATTTTCATTGTGTCTTTGTACTAGAAGTTAGCTAGAGACTGACCAAGATATCTTTAGTAGCACTCTGTCCTTAGCATTCATGTCCCCTTGGTATTTCTCAGATATTTAAGAAACTATATTAGTTTGTCTAAGATATTGTTGTGAAAAGTAAAAAAGCCCTGCTACAGTATTTATTTTAGAAAATCTCTGGGTATCAATGAAATACACACAAAATGTTCCATATACACAATGTACTGTTGGGAATACTCATGGTGCATACACTCTGTTTTTTCAAAACTGAATTCTTAATAATATTGTGGTTGTTTATGAAGATACTCCCAAGTGTTTATGCAAATTGATGTTATGGTAAAAAGGGTCAGGACAGAATATTTTGCATTAGAATCCAAGCGTTAATTGAGAGTGCACTATTAAACATGAAAGCCCTTGGGAGTGCTATTATAAGAGGATATGACAGATTCACATGGAAAAGCAGACACTGGCACATCACTGTCTGTCAGCTGGCAGGAATAATTGTAAGATAAGATTCACTGTCAGAAAAGTTCACACAAATACAGTGGCTCTTATACAAATCTTTAGATCTATGCAGAAGGAGCCATAATAGGATCAGACATTACATGTCACAGTATTGTTCTCTGTTAGGCAGTGTGGACACAAAAGAAGATAAAAACAGTTTACTGCCATCTATTGTTGATTATTTGTTTCAATTAGAGAACCTAGAAAGTGGGTGGAGATGAATCAGCAACTCTAATGGAGATCTAAAAGGTTACAGCAACAGTTTTATCGATGCCTAGAAACAATATATCTCTCCTGATTGGATCTGATTCAATTCTCTATTTGAATACAAACCCTCCGTCAATCAGAAGCAATGAGAGCAAACAAATTTCTCTGTAGGGAAGGAATTTATCAGTCAGGTTGCTGGCTATATTCCAGGACTTACCTGGTCCTGGTATAGCCAAGCCTGACTGTATGATACCAAGGAAAAGCAAGTTTCCTTCTGTAACTGATAGGAAACAGTAAGGGGAAACTAGCAAACACAGTGATTCTTTTTGATTCCTTGTCTGATATAAAGGAACTCTCACCTTATTTAAAATTCAGGTATCACCTTTAGGGTGTGTCTTCTTGTCTCAGTCATGCAGAGTTGTGTTTTCTGCAAATAAGATTCTAGATTTCAAGCTTCTGCTAGTGACAGAGTCTAGGTATATTCTGATATTTTATATCCTTATTTCACACACTGTGAGGAATTCTATGGCAGTGAATGTACTCAGCATTCAAACTTGAACCCTCTAAAAATACAGGGTGTAACTAACAGACAGAGGTCCTACCATACCGAGAAAACAAGCACTCTTGTGACACGGATGAATGCAGCTTATTACTATTAATCTTAACAAATGTTCCAGAACCCAATTTTTGTTTCTATTGTTATTGACATTTGGCTATTACAAATTTCTCTAGTATGTTTATTCTTCCGTGTAATCACTTCACTTACTAAAATTTCAGGGGTGTTTGATCCCTTTGGGCAAACCCATATGTCTTGTCCTGATTGTCTACACCTTCATATTCTACATTAATAAGAAAGTAATGGACACAGTAATTTCCATTTTGTCAGTGTACTAATGGATACCAAGAGACTTAGCCTTTTCTTCTCAATTGCATTCAGTCTTTAGCAAGCAGGTCTCTGTGGTATATCATGGATAATTGTGAAATTTTACTACATTTGAAAATTGAATATGCTTTATAAAATGGCATGGCCTTTTTGGCAACCACAAATTAAATGCTCCACATACACCATGTTCTCTTAGGACTATCAAAAATATGTAAACATTGTATTCAATAATGAATTCCTCTTAATGTTGTCCATATTCATGAGGATATTCCACAGTTTCTTCATGCAAACTAAGTAAAGCAGGTGGAAGGCATGGGCGGATAATAGCACTGAGCATTCCAATATAAATTGGTGAATACACTATTAGATACAATTGTATAAGCAAAAGCTATAATTTCCCCCATCAGAAACCATTGGGGAAGCTTACAGGCTTCATCACTATTAGTTAGCAGAATGTAACAATTGCAAGATATGATTCCTATTCAGAAAGGCTCAGAAAAATCTGTCAGACTGCAGCTATATTCCAGGACTTACATAGTCCAGGTTATAAAATACTGTATAGTGTTAAACTATATAGTTTAATACTATATAGTACTAAAAAAATATGGAGGAGTGCTTCTGTAATTGACTTGAGAGAGCCAGTTGAAAGTTACAAAGAAAGGGATGGTTTATTTCAGAGCCTCCATACTCTGATTCCCTGGCTTTTAGTTTCTGTACAGAAACTGTCACCATACGGGAAAATCAAGTTCTGATTTTTGATGTCCATTTCTTGCCTCAGTCATGCTGGACTGTGTCTTCTGCAAATAAAATACAAGATTCTAGCTTAAACTTGTGAGAGGGACTTCAGAATTTTAGACATTTTCACAGCCCTTGATATGCCACTGTGAGAAAGGATAATGCAAAGGTCTGCAACATACCACCATGGATTCTCTGAAAAATCCTCATGTAACTAGCAGACACAGATATTACCACGCCCAGAAACCATGCACCCTTGGGGCAATGATGCTGGCAGCTAGTTAGCATTAATGGCAAGAACATTCAACAATTCAACCTTTTTTTATAGTATTAAATTTATTTTTAATATGCTAGAATATCTAGCATGTCTTTTCTTCCATGATACTTAATTACTAACTCCCTCTACTGTAGAGTCATAAGGCCCTAAGGTAGATCAATACATCATTTCATAAAGGTCTCCATCATAGTATTACATACAGTATAAAAACTATTTGGACACAGTAGTTTTCATTGGGATCTTGTTCTTGTGGATACCTAGAGACCTATGTTTTCTGTTTTTCTGCATTTTGTCTACAGAGTCAATGTTTTTGTGGTATATTCTGTATATTTATTAATTCTATTACTTTGACTAACATAATACTGACAATAGTAAACAAATTGTGCCTGCATATGAATCAAAACATCTCCTAGCTTTTTTATATCTATATGTTAAAATTTCTTACACACCTTATGTTGTTGGAAATACCCACAGTATATAAGCATTTTTCAACTCTGAATATCACTTAATATTGTACATATTTAAGAGAAACTCCAATGTCACATGCAAACTAAGAACAGGTGGTACAAGTTATGGAAAGAATATTGCACCAAGTATTGCAAAGCCTTTTTTAGGATATATTGTTAAATATTATTGCACTAGGAAAAAATATAATCAAAGCATACCAGAGAAGCAATTGAGGAGGGGCATATAGGCACATCACAATCAGTCAAGAGGTAGCAAAAATTGAAAGAGAATAGACTAGCTCAAAAAGAACAGAAGATCTCTGGCAATATGCTTGTATCTAGGCTGAAGGAGCTGGAAATAGGAACAGCTCCAACAATCTACTCATTTTCTGTTGGTCAGTGTAAAGAAAAGAATGTAAAAAAAAGTCTCTATAATCTGAATACTTAGCTTGCTACTTTGTATAGTGTCTCATGACTCTGCTCTCAAGTTTGATTTATTTGTTTCAATGACATAAGGCTAAGCCTTCTCCAAAGAAAGTACAAGATTCAAGCTTCAGCTTGTCACAGATATTAGAGATTTTCTGATATGTTTATATCATTCCACTAGCCACTGTGAGAACTGCTATGGAGGTAAATGTTCTCAACATACCACCTTGGATTCTAAGAAAAATCAGAGTGAACTAACAGACAAAGATACTATGAAACCCAGAATTGAGGCAGTCTTGGGACAGGGATACAAGAAGCATTTACCATTAATGGCCAAAGCCACTTAAACATACTCCCATTGTTATTGAGTTATAGTTCCTGTCGTTTATCAGATTTTCTAGCTTGCTTTGTTTTTCCAGTTCTGTCCTTTGTTACCTAAAAACTCTGCAGAGTCACAATCCCTTTAGGGAAAACAATATATCATACTAGTTGATCCCTGCCTTCCTATGACACTATTTAAATGAAGATATAGACACAGTCATTTTCATTGTGACCCGGTAATTTTGTATAATTTGAGTGCTAAGATTTCATGTTATATTCATTCTGTATTTAGACATCAGGTCTCTGCCATATATTCAGGATATTTATGATAATTTATTACATCAACTAATACACCCATGACAGTAGAAATCACATTCCAGTTTTATATGCATTAGAAGATGCCATGACCTTTTAAAAACCATACACTAAGGAATTGAAGAGTTTGCACCCCATAGGAAGAACAACAATATAAAAAATGCCCCCCACACAGAGATCTCGGGGATTAAACTTCCAACCAAAGTTTACAAATTGAGAGACCCATTGCTCTAGAATCCTAAGTAACAGCAGATAGATTAGTCAAGCATCAATGGGAGCAGATGCCCTTGTTCCTAAGAAGGCTTGATGCCCTGGGTATAGGTGAATGCTGGGGAAAGAGGATTGGGTGTTTGTCAGGGTGGGAGAACACCCTCATATAAGCAGTGAGTGGAGGAATTGTGCAGAGGGTTCTTTGGAGGAAATGGGACGGTGTGTAATATTTGAAAGACAATTAAATAAAATATTCAATATAAAGAAAAAAGCCATATATTTAAAATTCCACATATAACATATTTTGATATGAATAATCACAACATATAAACATTTTTTCAACACTGAGTTACATATAATATTTTTCAGATTTATGTGACTATGCTTCTTTTCATGCAAACTGAGTACACATAGATAATGGCATGGGCAGAATATTAAACAGTATAAAAACAACTCTTGCCTGGTGGTGGTGGCACACACCTTTAATCCCAGCACTTGGGAGGCAGAGGCAGGTAGATTTCTGATTTGAGGCCAGCCTGGTCTACAGAGTGAGTTCCAGGACAGCCACGGCTACACAGAGAAACCCTGTCTTGAAAAAATCCAAAAAGTAAAAATAAAAAAAAATAAAAAAATAAAAAACTCTGTGGATGGAAGAATAAACATTACTTTTTCAAGAAAAAGGCTAAATACATAGCAGAGCAGTTGAATTGCAAAAGGTGAGAAAGACACATCACAATTGGTATGCAGGAAACAAAAATTTCAAGAGAAGACACAGTCAGAGGTCTTAAAAATAAATACCACCTCTGGCAAATAGCTTAAATCTAGGCAGAAGGGGCCAGAAATAAGTCCTTTAAGGACCCAGTAACTTTATTTTCTGTTGTTCAGCATAGAGAAGAGAAGGTAAAAACAGTTTTGGGTTTTTTGTTTGTTTGTTTGTTTTTTGCCTAAAGTATTGATTTTTCTGTTTCCCTCTTGCAACAAAGGGAGGAGGGTGTGAGGTATGAATCAGCATCAGTGAAAGAGATCTCAAAGGTTACCATAGGCCTTGATGTACATGCCTAGTTATGAGATCTCTCTCTTTATTGGATCTGCTACCATTCTCTATTTTAATTTACATTCTCAATCAATCAGAAGCAAGGAAAGCAAGTATATTTGTCTGCACTGAAGAATTTGATCAGTCAGGCTGCTGGCTATATTCCTGGACTTATCTGGCTTGAGTATAACCAAACGCCCACTGTTTGGTACTGAAGAAAAGGTAGAGTGCCTTTGTAACTAAGAGGAGATGGAGGCAGTGGAAAGCTGCACCGACAGTGCTTGTATGTTTCAAATCCTCCATGCTCTACTATTTTCTCTCCTAGTCCCTGCACGTGGAATATCACCATTTGTGAAATTTATGTATCAGCTTTTGGTATGCATTCATTGCCTCATTCATGGCAGAATATGGGATATGTCTTCCTCAAAGAAGATACAAGGTATAAGCTTCAGCTCATGGCAGAGAGTAGGGACTCTTCCGCACGTTCATAACCATAGTTCAGTATCAGAAATGCTATGGCACCAAATGTCCATATCATACTAATATGGAATCTCAGAAAAATCTGGATGTAACTAAAAGACTCAGATTCCACTATACTCATAAACTAAGTACCCTTGGGGGCAGTAATGCATGTTACAATTAATGGTAAAAGACATTCAACAATTCAACCCTTGATTATAGTGTTATTTTATGCTAAATATGCTAGAATCTCTAGTATATGTTTTCTTCCAAGTCAGTTCATTACAAACTACCTGGTCAGTGGAGTCATGGGTGCTTTAGGAAAATTATTATATCATCCATCTCCTGAAGATCACCTTAATATTTTATACAGTATAAAAAATTAATGGACACAAAAATTCTCATGGCAACCTTATAATAGTGGATCCCTAGAGAACTAAGTATTTCCTGTTTTTTTTTCATTCTATCTTCAGAGTTCATGTCTCTGAGTTGTATCCTGAATATTTATTAAGTGTAGTACTTTGAATAGGATATTCTTGACATTAGTAAACAAAATACAACTGTATATTTGTCAGAAAATATTCTGGACTCTTTACAAGCACACATTATTTTCAATCACACATGTATTTTTGGGAATATCCACAGAATATAAACATTGTTTCCAATTCTGAATTACAAAAAATATGGTCCATGTATAGGAGAAACATCAGTGTCCCATCCAAACTGAGTAGTGGTGGTACAGAAAGTGAGAAGAATCTTGCATTTAGTTTTCTTAAATATATTTGATGACACACTATTGAACAGTACCAGTAAAGAAAGTGTACCATTAAAGGCTGTACTCAGAGCATACAACAGAAGTGGAGGAAGATATAGGCACATCACGATTACACAGCAGGCAGTAAAAATGCAAGATAGTAGTCACAATTAAAAAGGCTCAAAATGAAAAAGGGCAATTCTGGCCAACTGCTAGGATGTAGGTTGAAAGAGCTGGAAATAAGATTTGCTCCAAGGGTCCATTGAGGTGTTTGTCTATGGTGAGTGAAGAGAGAAGAATGCAAAACAACTATTCCTGCCAACCACTTTCAATTTTTCTGCTTCCATAAGGAATCCCAGGAAAGTAGGGGGCAAGAAATTAATCAGCTACACTGATGGAGATCTCCAAAACTACTGCAGTTTGATGTCCATGCCTAGATATGAGATCTTACTCCTAATTCGATTTGACTCTATTCTCTATTTGTATACACATTCTTAATCAATCAGAAGCAAAGAGAGCAAATACATCCCTCTTAAGGGGGAAATTTTTCAGTCAGGCTCTACTCCAGTTCTCACCTGGTCCTGGATAAAACCAATGTCAGATTGAATGGTGCTAAAGAGAAGGGAAAGTGCTGTGTCACTGTCAGCAGGTAGAGCCAGTGGAAACCTACAAGGACTATGCTTGTTTATTTTAGCATCTCCATGCTTTTATTCCTTAGCGGCTTTTTGTAAAGAATTTCTAGCCTCTGTTTGGATCTTGACTTCCATTTCTTAGTCATGCAGGGCTTTGCCATCTGCAAAGAATATACAATATCCAAGCTTCAGTTTGTGACAGAGACTAGAGATTTTCTGACATTTTTATATCTTTAGATCTGTCGCATGAGAACTGCTATGGCAGCAAATGCCCTCAACTTACCACCATGTACTCTAAATAAAAATCAGATGGAATTAAGACAGATATTACCATACCCAGAGTCCAAGCAGTCTTGAGACAATGATGCTGGTACAATGTTACGATTCATGGCCAAAGACATTCAATAATACAAAAGTTGTTTATTCTGTTATTGTTATTGTAGTTTGCTGGATTTTCTAGCCACTATTTGTCAGATAAATCCTTTGCTATCTATCACCTCAGTCATGATCCATTCAGCCTAAACAAAATATCATGTCCAGTTCAACTCTGCCTTGGTATGGCACTATGTTAATGAAGAACCAGAGCTGAGAATTAATTGCACTTTTCTATTTTTCCTTTTCCATTTCCCTGCTTCTACTGTAAATTCCAGGGAGAAGGTACAGCTACAGGAATTAGCATGTCTGATGACAGCCTCCAAGGTGACTGCAGGGATTTGCTTTCATTGCCTATGTTTGAGATCTTTTCTCTGATTCGTTCTTATTCACTTCTATATTTGAATATACATATTTCTCCAATCAGAAGCAACTATAGAAAATCAAATTCTCTGCAGTGAGGATTTTCTTAAGTCATGCTCCTGGCTAGAATCCAGCCTTCATCTGGTTTAGCCAAAGCCTGACTATAACGGGCTCCGGAGAAGGATGTCTGCTTCTGAAACCTTCAGGAGAACGGGACAATAGAACCCCATCATGGACATGTGTATGGTAGGATTCCCTGCACTTCCATGCTGAGTAGCTTGTTACTGTTTACAAGGAAGTAAATGTATTTTAGCCTATAAGCTATTTTTCTTGGTTTAAGTTTTGTCGTACCTTCTCAGACTTGGATTCCTGCCTCATCTGCAAGGAGGATGGTTCATTGTGGGGAACACTTTCTGGCAGATATCAGGGATCTGCTTCTCCTTTCTCTCTCTTGTGGAAGACACTGTGATGAATTGCTCTGCCACGGTCTCTTCTTAACTGGCAACATGAAATGATTTGAGAGCTTCTAGCTGTAACCTTTGAACACAGTCGAATATCTTTCATTGAAGGAGCACTTAGAGCAAGTAAGTATACTTGTAATCTTACTTCTTATCATCCTACTGCTAGCAGACCTCTTATGCAAACATTGTTTCTTTTTTAAACAAATTAATTTATTAATTAATTTATTTATTTTAAACTATAGATTTTCTTCCCCTTCTGGTCCACACTGACTGATTCAAACCCCATACCTGCTCCTTTTCCCTCTGTCTCCACAAGGAGGTCCCACCCCCAACCCAACCCCACTGGACAGGTGAACTTCCTGGGAACTCTAGTCTTTTGTTGGTCAGGAACATCTTCTCTGATTAAATCCAGACCTGACATTCCTGTGCTTTATATGTGTTGGAGGCCTCAAATCAGCTGATGTGTGCTGCCTGGTTGGTGGTCCGGGGTCCGGGATATCTCAGGGATCCAGGTTAATGAAGACCACTGGTCCTCCTACTTCATTGCCTCCTCTTCAGCTTCTTCCAGCATTTACCTAATTCAACCACAGTTTCTCTCCATTGGGTAGATGTAAATATCTACATCTGACTCTTTCAGCTGCTTATGGGTCTTTCGGGGGCAGTCATGATAAGAACCTTTTTGTGAGCACTCCATAGCCTCAGTAATACTGTCAGTATATGGGGCCACTCCCCATCCTGAGCTGGATCCCACCTTGGGCCTGTCACAGTACTTATTTTCTGCAGGCTCTTCTACATTTTTTCTCTGCAGTTCTTTCAGACTGGGTCTGAAAGAACAATTCTGGGTCAGAGTTTTGACTGTGGGTTGGCAACCCCATCCCTCAATTGATGCCCTGCCTTTCTGTTGGAGGCTGACTTTACAAGTTCCCTCTCCTCACTTTAGGGCATTTCATCTAAGGTCTCTCCCTTTTGGTCTGGAGGGTCTCTCACCTCCCAGGTCTCTGGTATATTCTGGGGGGTACTGATAAACTCCAACCTCTGGAGATTTCCTGTTTCCATTCTTTCTGCTGGCCCTCAATGCTTCAGTACTTTACCCCCACCCAATACCACCAGATCATGATCCACTTTCCCCTATCCATGTCCCCTCTTTTCCACAGAGGTCCCTACTTCCCTGTGCCATGATGCTTTCTTCCCCCTCCCAAATAAGACTGAGATATCCTCACTTGGGCCCTTTTGCTTGTAGAACTTTTTGAGTTCTGTGGGCTGTATTTGAGTATTCAGCAGTTTTTTCTTTGTTGATTTGTTTGGTAGAAAACTCAAGAAACAACAGGTGTTGGTGAGGATGTGGATAAAGACGAACACTCCTCCACTCTTGGTGGGATTGCAAGATGCTACAACTGCTCTGGAAATCAGTTTGGCGGTTCCTCAGAAAATTGGGCATGTCACTTCCAGAGGACCCTGTCATACCACTCCTGGGCATATACCCAGAGGATTCCCCTACATGCAATAAAGACACATGCTTCACTATGTTCATAGTAGCCTTATTTATAGTAGCCAGAAGTTGGAAGGAACCCAGATGTCCCTCAAAGGAGGAATGGACACAGAAAATGTGGTATATTTATACAATGGAATACTACTCAGCAATTAAAAATAATGAATTCATGCAATTTGTAGGCAAATGGTTGGATCTGGAAAATATCATCCTAAGTGGATTAACCAAATCACAAAAAAATACATAAATTGCAATCACTGATAAGTGGATATTAAGGAGCCCAGAAGCTCTGAATGCTTCAGGCACAATCAGCAAATCAAAAGATTCCCAAGAAAAAGAAAGGAGAGGACCCTGGTCCTGAAAAGACTGGATCCAGTTTTGTAGGAGAGTACCAGAACAGAGAAATGGTGTGTGTGTGGGGGGGGGTAATTGGGGAATGGGCAGGGGGAAGAGGACTTATGGGCCATATGGTGAGGGGGTAACTGGGAAAGGGGAAAGCCTTTGGAATGTAAACAAAGAATATAGAAAATAAAAAAAATTAAAAAAAAAGAATAGACTAATATACACTTATTAGTGAGTACATGTCTTGCATGTACTTTTGGGTCTTTGTTACCTTCCTCGGGATGATATTTTCTAGTTCCATCCACTTGCCTGCAAAATACAGGATATCCTCATTCTTAATACCTGAGTAACTCACACAATTACATTGTGTGAATAAACCACACTTTCTGTATCCATTATTCTGTTGTGGGACTTCTGGGATGTTTCAAAGTTGCCATGAGCATAGTGGAACACATGGCCCTGTGGCATGGTGGGGCATCCTTTGGGTATATTCCCAAGAGTGTTGTTGCTGGGTATTCAAGTAGATACATTTCCAATTTTCTGAGGAACTTCCAGATTGATTTCCAGAGTGGTGCTAAAATAAGGTTTAAATTGTTACTTTGGTAAATAATAGTTCTTATGGTTTGAGCTCCCATTCATGATTGGTCATTCATTTTTAGATCAGGCAAGAGTATTGGAAATAAAATTTTGTTTGTAAGTGAACGGTTTTCTGACAGCTTGGAGCCAAGCAATATCACAAAGTCATACCACACAACAAATCTCACATCAGGCATTTACTGGAGAGAAAAAGACAGCAAGATGACTGCCTTTGTTCTGGTTAGAAGCAGCAATGGACTGAACTAAAGACAATGTTTTTATAGTATTTCCTGAACATCAGCACTTTCCACAGTGGAGCTTTCCAGAATTGGAATAAATGAAATGTGCCCAGGGAGTGGTGGGATTTCAAATCATGAGTCTTGTGCCTTTTACCATGTATGTTTGTGGCCCAGTACAATTATTCATGCAGTTAGAAGATACTGTGCGGGTAGTTGGAGGTCCTCATTGGAGGAGTTGGCCACTCTGTGCCTCAAGGGACTTATATTCTGCTATTTTTGTTTCAGGAAATGATGTAATCTTATGATTATGCTACTTTCTCTAATATTGGGCCATCACAACACTTGGTTTAGACTTGACAGATTTTGTTGCTGTGTAATTGGGATTTGCCAGCCTCTGGCTACATAGCTAGTGGCCAGTTATCCCATGATAGGATCTGATGAAGAGTCTGTGTAGAAATATTTTACATGTGTTATTAAAAAATCTAGACAATAATTTTGCAAGACCAAGTTTGATTAATAGGATTAAGAAAATGATAAAAGCAGAGTTAAAAAGGGTAATATCGAAATCTATAACTATCAATGATGCACTTACCAGAGCTGTTACTTACATTTCCATAGATAAAATTGAACTTGTCAGATCTTATTTTTTACTATACTTGACAAGTTGACTTTGAAGTAACCTTTCTCCCGGAGGAAGAGACAAAGACTACCGCTATCCTCTGTTTAATAAATCTAATTCTCACTGATTTTCTATTTGCCCTCACAGAGTGAGGATATTCTGAGTATCCCTGATCCTGGATGAACATAGATAAATGTGATGGTAAATAATGAGAGAAATAAGCAGTCACATAGCTCCAATGGTGACAACAGTGATTATATCCATGACTTCAAGAAAGGGTAGGTTCAGACAACTCAGCTGTCAAGTTTAATACTATAAAACTTGTGATGGAAAAGAGCAAAGTGTCTTTGCCAGGGACTATTTCTAACTTGGGGGAAAAAAGAGTATTAGAGCATGGGTCCCAGACAATGAAATGGGTAAATAGAGATAAACCTGAGTGGTGCAGATTATTGGGGCATTTTGAGTGTTTGGACATAAGGGCTAGATATCAGTGTTCCTAATCAAAGAATTGTAGTCTGAGAAATACAGTGTGCCCATGAACTATTTCCCTAAATTAAAATGTATTAGTACAGTGAAGAGACATATGGTAGAGATAGGTAATTTTATTGGTATTTGGCTCATAGGAGTAAATATGATATCAGATGAAAGTGTCTAGGATTCCAGTAGGTGAGGCCATGAATGATCATCATGTGTTTGATACAAGAGGGAAAAACAATCATCATTCTTCAATGATGTCACAATGTTATACCACAGCTGATATGCAGTTATGAAAGCAGAGATCATTATCATTGTATATGCAAGAGTAATAAGGGTAACCTCTTTAATTTTCTAGCTACTATTATAATTTTTTTCCTTTTGGTCACTGGAAAAACAAACTTTGACATCCTGAAACAAGATTACCTGACCTTATTAGGAAGAGCTATTTGTTAAAAGTAGAGGTTTCTTGAATGTTAAATATTCATATGTAAGGGTAATCATGAACAGTGAACATATGTAGATTGGAAGAAATATAAGAAGATAGATCATATTTGAATATAAAATTTTATAGATCATCTATTCAATGGAAGAGGTATTGCCATAGAAAATAAAGCATCACTTTACATTTTTTTATTGATGTATAACCAGATGGGCCATCGCCAGAATATATTCTTGAAAATGAATGCGTTGATGCATAATTTTAATACCTTATTTTTAAAAGCAGCATTTTAAATGTTGTCATTTGGAACCAGAATATAGTGACCAGAAAGCTGAGACATAAATTCTGACCTCTGGCCAAAATATCTGCCATAGCAAGAAGCATTACAGGTAGTGGTTGGTGCCTGACACAGGAGAGAAAATAAGAAAATCCCAATAAATACAGGATACAGGAACCTCACACACTCAAAGAAGAGCAATCAAAAACAAAATACAAGGTGGCCAACATCACTCATATATTCAACTGAATATCACTGCTTTCTATCTAGGTAGCCATGTATAGAAAGGAAGCTATGGATAGATCTGAAACTATGGAGGCATCTGTGCACAGAAAACAGACAAGATTAAAAAAAAACTACATTCAAGCAGCAGGCAGTCTTACCTTTAACCATGAATGAGAATGAAAGTTTTTTTATTAAATAATTGGGAAATGATGGTTGACTATAGCGTGGTGGTGGTGGGAGTTGTTGTTGTCCCATATCCTGGGATTTACCTGGGAATTTGATAAGTGAAAAGGTAGGTCAGAATGTAAGGTTTGTGGGATAAGGGGGAAGATGATGATCTGCCAACCTGGAGTGGATTTTGAGGGCAAAAGAAATAGGGTTTCCAATTTTAGATACAGTATCCTTTCCTGGAAATTGTACAGGACACGATACCACTAGATTTTACTAGGATTTTATTAGGATACCACTGGAATGAGAGTGAATAAGAGGAATACCTATAAATTACAGCAAACTGTTAGGGTATGAGGAGGCTGTTTATACGGTCCTCCTACTTTAACAATAAAGGTACAAGAGGAGAATTGTGTCTCTAAAACTTTATCAGGACTGACAAGGTGGATACAGTGTCTAGAAGGAAGGAACAGGATCACCCTAATTCTGAGATGAATACCTTATGTTCTCTATTAGAGATCGTGTTGGTTAGGACAAAAGATCCTGGAAGCCCTCAATTGTCTATGGCCAGACCTACATGGTCAGCTGGAAAGTGATTTGATCTTGATTTCCTCATGGTCAGAGGACATAAAGACAATCATCAGATAAGTTTACCTATTGATGGTGCAATGGTTGATGCCAGAATATTTTGTGAGTATTTGACTTACCCTGCTGTAATAACCCTGCTGAGTATATTGGAAACAGGGACTTAAAGTTTAACAGAGTTTGAAAACCTGGGTAGCTATGATGTACAGATAAAAATTCCTAGTCTGCATCAGACATTTGTGTTTTCAAGCTTCTTCATCTCTCCTATGGTACACGTTGAAGGCCACAGTTAAGACTTTTCCCTGTGGAGTCAGGGGTGCTGTTTCTATATATTTCTATATATTTCTTTTTTGTGCTTAATGTTGGGGAACCTATAGGTGCAGATGTAGGTCATTAGAAGTTTTCCATATGAAGATGTTAGATGCAGATAGGTATACTTCAAGAGGTCAATAGTACAGCAGTCTGAGAATTGAGATGGGTTTTCACGTTTGTCTTCGATGACTTTATGTAAATTTTCATAATTTACAGCTTTAAGGGTAGACATGCAGAGACTATTAATTCCTAGTATGGATTCCCATGGAGCATTGTAATTCCATTCAGGTTACATATCAGGGACTGACTCAGTCACAAATTGGTGGGTAGCATTAGTTCAGTGGATTTCATCTGCATCTATCCTAGTCTGATCTCAGACTCTTTGGGAAGGGGATTGTTGGTGAGAATCACGTAAACATCATAATTTACTTGAATTATTTAGGTAAGGTAGAGACATTAATAGTCTATGAATTCAATGTCTTATCTTATTGAGAGTGTTCACTTAATGATATGGGATATATTCACAGATTAAGCCATCAACCCTGGCAACCTTCTGCAAATAAAGAACTCTGATTTTGGTCAGGGAGAGGAGGTACAAATGAGGAGAGCAAATATCTGGAAGACAAACACCTGCTATAGAGATGAATGTGTAGAGAGATAAATTGGGTAACCCACTTGCTAATAGTAAAGATAGGGAGACTGAAAATGTCAGAGAGAGAAAGAAGGTATGGCTGGTTGAGACTAATAATTGAGAACATTTTTAGCATTATTAAATATGTAAAGAAACCATCTAGTTTGTGCTTTATTACTAGAAAGAACAGTTTTTCCTTGGTTGCCTTTTCCCTTGTGGTCATTTTAATCAAGATAGAAATAAAGTCACATGACAAAATCCATCCTTTCCAATTCCAGAAAAGATGATTGTTGGACACATAGCTGCATTAATACCAATGTCAGTTGAAGTAGGTACAGCAGTTAAGATGCCATGTAGTCGATTTGTCCTTTTTACAGTGTCTTTTGCTTTACAGAAACTTTGTAATTTTATCAGGTTCCATTTGTCTATTCTTGACCTTAGAGCATAAGCTATTGGTGTTCTATTCAGGAAATTTCCCCCTGAGCCAATGTACTCAAGGGCTTTCCCCAGTTTCTTTTCTATTAGGTTCAGTGTGTCTGGTTTATGTGGACGTCCTTGATCCACTTGGAGTTGAGCTTAGTACAGGGAGATAAGTGTGGATCAATTCTCATTCTTCTGCATGCTGACCTCCAGTTTAGCCAGCACCATTTGTTGAAAAGGCTCTTTTTTCCTACTGGATGTTTTCAGCTTCTTTGTCGAAGATCAATTGGCCATAGATATATGGGTTTAATCTGTTTCTTCAGTCCTATTCCACTGATTCCCCTCCCTGTCACTGTACCACTACCATGCAGTTTTTAACACTACTGCTCTGTAGTATTGCTTGAGGTCCGGGATACTGATTCCCCCAGAAGTTCTTTTGCTGTTGATAATAGTTTTAGCTATTCTGGGTTTTTGTTATTCCAGATGAATTTGAGAATTGCTCTTTCTAACTCTATGAAGAACTGAGTTGGGATTTTGATGGGGATTGCATTGAATCTGTATATTGCTTTTGGCAATATTGCCATTTTAACTATATTAATCTTTCCAGCCCATGATCATGGAAGATTTTTTTCATTTTCTGAGTTCTTCCATTTCCTTCTTCAGGGACCTGAAGTTCTTGTCATGCAAATCTTTCACTTTTTTGGTTAGAGTCATACCAAGATACTTTATATTGTTTGTGGCTATTGTGAAGAGTGTCATTTCCCTAATTTCTTTCACAGCCTGCTTATCATTTGAGTATAGGAAGACCACTGATTTGCTTGAGTTGATTTTATAACCAGCCACTTTGCTGAAGTTATTTATCAGCTGTAGGAGTTCTCTGGTGGAGTTTTTTGGGTCACATAATTGTACAATCATGTCATCTGCAAATAGTGAAAATTTGACTTCTTCTTTTCCAATTTGTATCCGTTTGACTTCCTTATGTTATCAAATTGTTCTAGCTAGTATCTCAAGTACTATATTGAAAAGATATGGTGAGAGGGTGCAGCCTTGTCTAGTCCCCGATTTTAGTGGGATTGCTTCAAGTTTCTCTCCATTTAATTTGATGTTAGCTACAGCTCTGCTATAAATTGCTTTTACTATGTTTAGGTATGGACCTTGATGTCCTGTAATTTCCAAGATTTTTAGCATGAAAGGATGCTGAATTTTGTCAAATGCTTTTCAGCATCCAATGAGATGAACATGTGGTTTTTTTCCGTTGAGTTTGTTTATGTGGGAAAAGATCTTCACCAACCCTACATCAGACAGAGGGCTAATATCAAATGTATGCAATGAACACAAGAAGTTAGACCCCAGAAAAGCAAAAAACCCTATCAAAAATGGTGTCCAGATCTAAACAAAGAATTTTCAACTGAAGACCTTCGTATGGCTGAGAAGCACCTTAAAAGATGTTCAACATCATTAGTCATTAGGGAAATGCAAATCAAAGCAAGCCTGAGATTTCACCTCACACCAGTCAGAATGGCTAAGATTAAAAAGTCAGGAAATAGCAGGTGTTGGCTAGGATATGGAGAAAGAGGAACACTCCTTCACGGCTGGTGGGACTGCAAGCTAGTACAACCACTATGGAAATCAGTCTGGCATTTCCTCAGAAAACTGGACACGATACTTCCAGAGGACCCTGCCATACCACACCATTCCCCCTTATGTAATAAGGATACATGCTCCACTATGTTCATAGCAGCCTTATTTATAATAGCCAGAAGCTGGAAAGAACCCAGATGTCACTCAACAGAGGAATGGATACAAAAAATGTGGTATATATACACAATGGAGTACTATTCAGCCATTAGAAATAATGAATTCATGAAATTCTTAGAGAAATGGATGGAGCTGGAGAATATCATACTAAGTGAGGTAACCCAGTCACTGATAAGTGGATATTAGCCTAGAATCTTGGAATACCAAATACACAATCCACATACCAAATGATGTCAAAGAAGTAGGAAGGAGTGGACCCTGGTTCTGGAAAGGCTCAATGCATCAGTGTAGGGGAATACCAGAACAGGGAAGTGGGAAGGGGTTGAAGGGGGAACAAGGGAAGGGAAAAATCTTATGGGCACTTTGGGGGGCAGGGAACCAGGAAAAGGGAAATGAAATGTAAATAAATAATATACCCAATAACAAAAAAAGATTTGATGAAGTCACATGTTTCATTTAAGATTAACAATGCATAGATTATTTCCAAGTTTTGAATTAGCCAATTTGTTACAGACTGACAGGATTTTAATCCTACGCTCAACTCATACAAGTTATGAAGTCAGACTTACACTTTAGCAATTTTTTCCTTCACAATTGTTTATTTTCAAAGCAAACTGGACCTATTTGGACTGTCAACTTAAAGATACTTTCAGTTAATCTTTGGTGGTAGATTAGTAGGTGATTTTAGCATATAGCTTGTAAGAACATTGAGTAACATTTAAGAATGATTCTGACAATTCTTCTAAGCATGTAAACATGATATTTATCACATTTTATTCAATGCTATTTTAATGGTTGCCCAAATACTTTATTCAGATATTGTGTTAATTGTACATAATAAAATTCAACTTGGAATATAAATTACTGAAATATATTTTCTTCAATAACCCAACAAAAATCATGTATATGTCATTATATCTCTTTTTTACCATAAAAGTAATTTTTTCACTCATACACATTATCCCAACCACAGTTTCCTCTCCCTCAACTCCTCTCAGCTCTTCCCTAATTCCTCTCTCCAGGTTTAAATTATTAGCACATTTTATGAGTAATCCTTACGCAGGTTTTTCAGTGACTTAACTCTGTAATAGTCAATCCAACCCTAGAAGAAAATATTTCCTACTTCTCCACACTTTCTTACTGTTATATTCTCCCCCTGTTTCTTATTTGACTTTCCTTTTTCTTCTATTTTGATGATTGATGTAAACATTTAAATAATTTCAAAGTTATGAAAGTTTACAGAGACTTGGGGAGATACACACATAAGAACTGTGTTCATAATCCTTGGTGATTCTTCTTTCTGAAAGACATTTCTAGGAAAAATGGAGAAAAGAATCTGTGCAGATTTGACAATATGTCAAATCAACGGATCCAAGGTGCTTTTCGAACATTTAATCAAAAGATCATTTAGAAGAAAGCTAGATTGTGACCATTCTATCCCCTACTGCTACTAGAAAATCTTATAAATTTGTCTTTCTCACAAGTTCCATTTTTATTTGTTCCCAGTACATGAGCTGAGGGTTTACGCAGATGACACACTTCAAGTTATTTCTATTATTTCTTTTAAGGACTCGCCACATAATATTTTAGATAACCATTGCTTACACACTAATATTCCTGAATTAAAACTGTGGAGAAATACTGGATATGGCATGGTTCTCATGAATTTCTGAGGGCCTGACACCCTCTCAATAAGGGGACTGATAGCATGATGGGTAGTACAGTTTGAAACCCCAGTAGGTTTCCAATTCCAAGTGTAGTAAAAGATTAGGAGTATTATTTGCCATATGCAGTTTGTAGTTGTGTGTTAATGAGGGCATTTCTCCTTAATAAACCTTGGAAGAAGGATATGCCTAGAAAGGGAAGCTTTGGAAGCACGACTTTTCATGGGTTGTGTAACCAACACTAGAATCTCCCTTGATATAACTTTGAATAGCAGATATGAACACTCACTCCTCTGCTTATTCCCTTCTTGTCACAAAATCGGATTCCGAGTCCTTGAGTTTTGAATAGAAAAGGTTGTTTAGCAAATATCCACATTTGGGGGGGGGTGAGCTCCAGTAGTCATCAAAGACCCACAAATCAAGATCTTTGTTTGATTTAGACAGCAAAACTTAATCATACAGAGACAACAGAATAGACTTGGGCTGACTATATATTTGAATGTTTATCTTAGTACATATTGAAGCGGATAAATATATTTTATTATACCCTTACCACTACTGATTGATCAGGACCTCAGACCAGACTCAAAATCTGAATTGCAAACTCAAAAAGAAATTATGCAACATTTTTCAAAGGTGAGACTAAGAAGCCAAAGTGAGGGGGAGTGTGATTGGTGGTGTTGCTATTCAATCAAGAATTTAAGCAAGGGAATATCAGTCAGTGACTGGGTCTTATATGAGGCACCTGATGTCAAGGCCTTCAACTTAGAACTTTAGTGATCAGGTCTCATACTGGATATTTGGCCTGTTACTCAACATAATATAGGAACAATGGAATAGGTCAAATGAATGGAGTTAATTAAGTCATGCTAGGGAATACTTTTACAACTGTGTACCTCAGTTTAGGTATTAGACAAATTCTTTCTTACATTCTTTTGTAATTTACTGATTAAAAAACAAGAAACACTGGGAGAAGCAAGATAGAAGTTGTTTCTCTGCACTTCTTTCACCTGCAAGCATGATGGAGATGTTGTCTGACCACAGTCTTCACACACCTTCCACCCCCTGTCTCCATGTATGTTAATCAAATGTTAAGTCTCCTGACAATAAAATAAATCTGGCAGCATTAATGTGTTGTTGCCCAAAATGTAAAAGTGTCATAAAGCTTGACCGGGAGAAACAGAGCAAAGTACCCATTTTCTGGTATTTCAATTGGCCTTATAGACAAATTATCATTTGTCCCTTATGCTAGAGTGTGTGCTTTGGATGTAGTATTTCAGCCAGTTAGTTGGGACAATATTTGATGTATTCTCATTTTAACTACTTCCAACTGACTTCAGGACATTGTTACCTGCATGGCTTAAAGTCTAATCAAGGTTAACAATGGGGAATTTATCAGATGTAATCATATTCTGTAAATCAGTTTTAGCATGTCTAGTGCTTAACAGCTTGAAGTCCACAGTAAATATCTGCTTGGAGACTGACAGTCAGGTAAAAAGATACTGAGACAAATACAGATTCTTGACAAAAGTTAAAATTGTTTAGTAAATGGGGAAAAATGAGGAATCCCAAAACAAGTGGAAAATTCCATTTTCAAGGACATGTGTAAGTATCTAGCATCCATTTGATCAGTGGCAGGTGGATCAAAGTCTTATGATTTTTTCCTGAAATTTATGTGAATTTCAGTTTAGAAAATGAGGTATATTTGTATTACTATTGTATTTATGTCCATGTTTTAGAAAAAAACTGTTAATATGTTTCTGTAAGACAGCAGGAGTAGACTCCTGCCTCTGTGACCTAGAAAAAAGTATAGCTTTAGGTTAAAAAGCATACACATACTTTTCTAAGTCTAGAGGGCAAGATATGCAGACTAGAAAGATATAATATTTATGATGATAAGAAGCACTGTTAAGTCTGTATTCAGAAGACAAGTAAAGCAGATTTAAAATCTTGAGCTATGACTGGAGAGTGAGTAATCCGCCAGCATATCAGAGCTCTACTAATCAATGTTAAAATTCTGATCTTTTGAAATCTTAGTATGATGATAGCATAAAGAGGGGGCAGTTATCTGAAACATTTCACATTTTTCATATACCTTAAATCACTGTCTTACATCTCTGCTGCCTGGCTGAGCCTATTTTCTCAAGGGTGTTAGAGATGAGATGACTGAATCAATGGCATAGACACCTGGAGCAAGTTGAGAACACCTGAGCAAGCTCATTTACTAATACAACGTGGTGCAAAATTAATTCCCCCTGCTTGTGTTTCATTTCCCCCAAGCAAGATTCTCTTTCAAGCTGCCATTCCTGATTGAATGATATTGTCTGCTTCAGCAATCTTTGGTCTTCAGACAGTCTTCAATTAGGTCCTCCTGCAGGAATTGCCTTTGTGGCTTTTCTCCCACCCCACTTTCCAAGCCCCAGCATTTATGCAGTGGCAGCTACCTCTGATCCTCCTACATTTCCACCCTTTTGTTTTAAGATTTTTACAGCCTAGTGGAAGCTGGAGTGCCATTCCTCTAAATTGTTGATCCCACCTCAGAGTATTCCCAGTATACTGGACTGTGTCTTACTTACATTGTTCTGTGTTCCAGGATGTTACTCATCCTTGACTACCAGCCCTTAAATAGGCATCACTCCAGAGGCATGTGTCACAAGGGGGAGATGAGGAACAATCTACATAGTGGTCTCACAGATCTTGGCCATCCATGCTTTGATCACTTCCTTGTGGGGGTGCACAATCAGGATTTTTAAGAGCCATCAGTATCCCACCGTTGCCTTATTTATGGAGCACTGCCTGAAAATATGTTGAGTAACATACTTTAACAAAATAATTAGTAGTGGGACAATTCCAACCATCAGAGCATAAGTGGCTATCCATGATGGGTCAAAGAACTTCTTAATATTTTTCCACAGTTTTCCCAAGAATTGGGCATCTAGGGAAAGCACAGATTCTATGGTTGCACTGAGGCTGGCTATGTTCTCCCCTAGTAGCACAGAATAGTTAAGGGATTAGTTTGACCAGGTTCCTTAAATATATTTACCCAATTGTTGTCATGCTTCAGTGGCATTATGTACATGTTAAGGGGTTAGATACATTGAGTGAAACCTTGGGTTGCAGCCCAATTGAGGCATGTTCCTAACAAGGGCCAAATCTTGTGCGAATAAGTCAACCTGTTGTTATAAAATGTGGATGTCTTGATAAAGATGTTAATTTAATACCTGTAGTGGCCAGCTGACATAGAGGTTACTGTATTGACAGTCTATTCCATTGTGTCTCTTTGGGCCAAGGCAAAAGCAACTGTTTTTATCCCTACAAATCATGCAGTAATGGCAGCAATGATGCCAAAATCCCACTTTCTTCAATGTACTGGTTGTAAGTGAGTCTGAGCTTTCAGAGTGATAGCATGAAAGTGAGTGATATTTACCAGAGGCATCCAAATGACAACTGACTCCATTATCAGGATAGATATTTTTGAATACCCCATCCAACAGATTGTCAGAAAACATTTTTCATTAAAGCAGTTGAGGCTAATTCTGATAAAGATGACCAGAAAGAAAAAAAGAGAAGTTGGAAACAGACTGGGATGAATTTCCAGCCAACCTGGATGCCAGTGGTCACATTCACAGGGTCACCCATTCTACAATTTTGCCAATTAGAACGTATGGATATATATTCCATTAAAAGTAAGACAGGTCACCTTTTTGGAGTGTATGTGGAAATAAATCAAAACAATTAGAGGGCCCACCTAAATCCCAATTGCTATTAATGAGATCATATCAGAACTGAATGTGATCCCTGTTAACATAGGAAATAATATAAGAAGGGTCAGGTGAGGTAATCATCTCATACCAAGTTTGAGTTTAGATGACAGTATCAGGTAGTTCCTGGTGAATTTTACACCTGGTGCGGGATGGCAGTGCTCCCAAGGTTTAGGAAGTCCCACAAAACATGGGCATTTGAGGGACTCTTGTAAAGCAAGGCAGGGGTGGCCCTGATATGCTTCGGTTATCCTTTTGGTATTTGTGATCACAATGGGAATATAAAATTCCATGCCTAACATGTTTCCATAGGTTAGATTACCATGAAAGTTCCCCATAGTCATATTATGTAGTTAGATTCAAGGACTGATAGAAGAGGCATTGGTAGCAAAGCAGAGAATTACCTCCATGGGTCAGTTGGCTATTTATTTATTTATTTATTTATTTATTTATTTATTATTTTCTATAGTCTTTGTTTACAATCCAAATGATTTTCCCTTTCCTGGTTCCCCCCTCCCCTATGTTCCATAAGCACTCTTCCCTCTACCAGTTCCCCAATCAACCCCTTCCCTTTCTCTGTCCTGGTACTCCCCTACACGGCTGAATCAAGCATTTCCAGGACCAGGGCCCTCTCCTTCCTGTTGCCGCCTGCAGCTACTGCGAACTGGGTTCCTGGAAATGTAAGCCAAGGGATGGATGGGGAAGGACAAAAAGAAACAGGGCCAAGATGATAGGTTACCAATCAAGGCTGAAGTTTAATGAAGCTCAGACAATTTAACAGTTTTGGGGGAGCCCCTCCTCCCAGAGTCCTGCGTGGCTTCTTTGGGTGTTAGTTCCACTGCTCAGGAAGCTAGGCAGGTCACCTGCTTAATTCAGGAATTTGGAGGCCTGGTGGAACTTCACCTTCACTCTGAGCACTCCACCCTAGGTGGAGTCTGTTTCTGAATAGCACAGGAATCCCTGCTCAAAGGCTGGGAGGAGTTCACCTTGACCAATGTCAAGTTCCTGCATGTGGCCAGACATCCCAATATAGCTCTGTACATTTCCTCCCTTTTTATTAATTTGAAAATGAGGAGGTAGAAAACAAGTAATAAACATATCTGTCTAAAGGTGGTGAGCATTTACCAATGAGGAAAAGCAGAGACCTTGGCCCCCTTAAATGTTAAATGATGTCCTTTTTCGGGAGGGGAAATAGACTGTCTTATTATTTATTATGATGGTGGTCTCTCAACATTGACCCCTATGCATCCAGGTATGCTTTTAGGGAAACTCAGATGCAGGATTTCTTCCCTTTCCCTTGCAGTGCCTCACCTGGCATCTCAATTGGTGCCCATGTTTGTTAAAAAACAAGCATGCATAGATCTGAGTTATATGCAGCTCCCTCTTTGGAGATCCACTTGTATAATTTTGAAGCCAGGGGGTCTGCCTTTGTCTGTTGAAGACTTGTGATTTTTCATTCCAGGTGAGCCTTGGTGGAGACAAGCCAGTGTGCTTTAACAAATAAGGTCAAGAGTTAAAGGTGGAACAGGATTAACTTGTCTGGGGATGTCCCAGAGTTATCCAATTCAGTTGCAAACCAGTAACATAAGAGAAATAAGACCTGACCTTAGGGGTGATGTATGTAGCTTTGTTTATCAAGAGATAAGCTGTTACATCTCAGGAAAAGTGGAACCTGTATTTTAAATCAATTTAGCTGGCTGAAGATTGTTAGCCACCTTTACAAATGGAATTGTAAGACCCGAAAGAAAAAACGGGGTACTTCTGCACCCCATGCCTCGGAAACCAGCACCCCAAAACACTCACGAGAGACAGACCTGATGCAATTTTGCAAGAGGATTTTAATTTCCAGAGCTCTGGGGGGTTACAGCTTCCCCGGCAGGGTAAAGAAGTAAGTTCCGCGAGGAGTGGCCTGCCTTGGCCTTTTATAGACTTATAACAGAACCCGCCTACCACAAGCTTCTAAGCCAATCAGTTCAAACCATCCGAACTCATGCTCTCTGACGATCTACCAGCCTCTCACAGAGGCCGGAAGAACTAGTTAAGTCATTTCCGCTTACGTGGCCTCCACGCAGTGTCGCGCCCACCCTCCCCCACTGGAGTTGGAGATCCAGGTGCCTCCCACGTGCCCAGGCACAGGGGATTCCTAGCTTATAACCTTATCCTTTCATTCCCCACTTCCTGTCTTGTTAATAGTTCTAACCTTAGAACTAGGAGAATTAAAGGTCAGCCTCTTCTTGTCTCAGAAGGCTCTTATACTGCTGCCTAAGTACCATAATCTGGACCGCGCTCACCTGGTCCCTGATGAAGGCAACTAATCTACTGACTGTATAAGTCTAACTGTAAGAAACAGGAGCATTATCATTAGGGGTCCTATCAGGGCAGAAAACAGGGTGGTCAAGAATACAAGATAAGGGTCTTTTCACTGAGTCTTAAAGTTTCCCGCATGGTGGCATCTAATGTAGACCATATCTCCAACTTGGAAGTGATGTGGGACTTGCGGATCTCCTCCTGAGTAGGCCTCCGGGACCTCGATGCCTTATCCATTGGAGCGCCTTGAGCCTAGAGAGCAAAGGTCCAGTCTCTGTGATCAATTTGGTGAGGATCTCTTTCACCAGGGTTCCAGCAACTGTTTCTGAAGCCTTCTTTGACAGATCCAGTAACCTGTCTGGAAGCAACGAGGAGTCTCTGACATGCCTAGAGCATTAAAGCAGACAGTTTGAGCCAAATCTCATGTTGTGCTACACCTCTTGGGAGGACTCGGTAGATGACAAAGAAACTGGGTAACAAAGAGGATTAAAATGGCAAGGAAATGTGGGACCTTTGGGGGTGGGGAACCAGAAAAAGGGAAATGAATTGTAAATATAGAATATATACAATAAAAAAAATCAAAAAAAATGGCAAGGACTATTCAGAAACAAGGGGAGAGGCACCACCCAGCCTAAACCAGTCTCCCAGGTCAATTTAGTTAAGGTCTCTCATAGAGTTTTGTTTATTTTCTCTAGCTGTCTTGAGCCCTGGGGACAGTACATCCAATAACATTTCCAATTAGTCCCCAATATCTGTCAATTTCTGACTAACCTTAGAAACAAAAACAGAATCATTGTCTAATCCAATTACCTTGGGCACTCTGAAACTCGGGAAAATTTCTTTTAACCCTCGCTGCTGTTTCCTGCCTGCTAGGGGAAGTCTCAATCTATCTAGATTAACTATCTACAAGTGCTAGAAGATATTCATAACCATACTTTCCTGCCTTATCTTTTATATAACCTCTATATACTCTAGGTTGTTCTCTTCTAGGTCTTCTGCCCTATTTACTCTTTGCTGCATAAGCATTCACTCGCTGGCATACCTTACACTGTTTTATTGATCCCTTACATGAGTTCATGTGTGCATTTGTCCTGGCGAGTCCTTGGCTTACTTTCTGCGGAGTATAATTCTCCCTTCTTGTGTGCACCTTTCCTCGGTAATAGTTGGTCAGATGGCTACCAATCTTAGTCCTTTTTTCTTCAGCATATTTTAAGTGAGGCTATCTCACTTTGTCCCATTTTTCAGTGGGTGCCTCTCACAGACCCACAACCAGTATAGGCTCCTGTATATCTGTCCTTGGAGCCATTTGCTCTGCCGGGCTATTGCCCACTGAGTCTTTTCCCTTTTGACATCCTGGGCAAAGGGTGATACTCACGGATGTTCGCTTCATTTGGGCATCTAAGAGGTCCAAGATTTCCTGTTGGTTTTCTCTGATGTGAGCAGTCCTTTTGGCATATACACCTGTGGACGTGGGCTGTGGCAAAGGCATACCTGTTATCCATGTGGATGTTGATTTTCTTGCTGTCTCCAAGTTCTGAGGTCTTGGTAAGGGCCATTAGCTCCACTTTCTGCGTTGACATGCCAGGGGGTAAAGATTCTTTTACCCAGATGCCGTTTGTGCTGCCCACCATAGCAGCACCTGCTTGTCCCTGTCCTTCACGAAGAAAATTGCTCCTGTCTGTAGCAACTTTCAGCAGGGGTCAGTCTCTCTTTTTGGACCAGTTGCTGCAGCCCTTTGGACAGTAAGTATATCTGTCCTTCCCACCATTTTGGAGAGTATGCCTTGCTCCAACAGTTAGGAACATCCTGGGGTGACCTTAAATGAATGGGTAACCCATCCCATCCCTAGGTCCATTGTTCTTCGGGTAGTCCATGAACATATTTTGGTGCCAGTGGCTTCTTGGACCCTAGATCTTTGATTGGAAACAGGGCTATTGGGTTGGAAGACCGTGTGTTAAGCCCCTGTGTCCATCAAGAACTGAGTGGGTTTCTCTTTCCCTCTCACACTTATCCAGGGTTGGGGGAGGTGGTCAGAACACCCATCTCCCCTAGTCATTGTCTTTATCCAGGGATAACACCTTTGCCATTTGGGGGGCACTTCTCCAAAGACCTGTGAGTTCTTGCTCCCAGCTTGTTAGGACACACTCTGGCTCAGTGGCCTCTCCATATAGTATGTACATTGATTCCTTTCTGCCTTTTAGCCAGGATTTTCTGTAGCTTCCTTCTCTCATTTTTTCTTTCTCCTCTGTCTCCCTGTCTCAGCAAACTATACTAAATCTCTCTATAGACTTTTCTAACAACCTGCACCTTCTAAATAACTTGTACCAAATCCCTTTACATACTTTCTCAGCAAACTAAAGTCCTTCTAGTCTGGGGTGTATAGCAAAATGCTTCTGACCTGCACTAGAAAGGCTGCCAGTGACTCCTCTGGTCCCTGCTTCACATACCTTCACCAAATCTGTGGGCTATCATGCCCTCAAGACCTGCCAATGGAGTCTGGTGTCGGTCCTTCAGGTGCCTCTTACCTTTTGTCTGAGGGGGTATTCTTTTCTGGCTTCCTGTATTACAAATAAAACAGTCTCAAAGAGATTAATCAGTCTCTTGGGAAATATGTCTTTAGTGAGGGTGTCACCGTGAATCAGGATAGGTGGTCTCAGATCTTGGTCTTCTCTAAATATAAATTGAGCATACTATTATCATTTTGTAAATTATAAACTATAAGATAGGCCTAACATCCAATCTCTGTCAAACAGAACCTTTGTCATCTTTACTATCTTGAAAGACTATAAGAATTAACACCTGACTCATGTTTTGGCTATAAATTTTATATCACCTGAAAATCATTTCTGTAAACCTATATTAGCTTTCAAGATTAAAGAGCTTGAGCTGACTATGAGACTAACAGTTTTTATTCCTGTCAGAAATCCAAGAGTGACCAATATTAACTGAAAATATATAGAAAGCTTAACACACCTTTTAAGAATTAGCCAAATGATAGAGATTGCTAAACACCTGAACAGTTTATACTTTAAAATGTTGAAACATTGGTCTTCGGCCTTTTGGCACAAGAACATCTGACAGACTTAAAGAATCAGGAATTATTAAGTCATATAATAATCTATAGACACATTGAGTTTGTCCGTAAATGGAGAGAGGCAATCTCCTTGCACGCGCTCTCTCTTTCTCTCTCTCGCCATAAGAGAAGCAACTCTAATTAAAACATTGAAAACACCCTAATAATAAACTCAGAGCCTTATATTTTTGTATGACCCCAAACTCATAGGCTTAAACATTTCAGATCTATAACAATAACAGCAAGAAAGGACTGGGTGTAAATCCTGCATTTTTGCATTTTTAGTATTTATACCAATGAAAACCTTGATTTTTGTATCAAAATAAAATCAGTATCAAATAAGAATTTATGCCTTGAACATAATATAATTCTCAAAACAAGATTTTAGTATCACTGAGACAGATTTTTTGCTTAATGTTTCAGAATCTAGTCTTCTAGAGGTCCCCCTTATTTTTGACCTCTTCCCCAGAGAAACAATAAAGCCACAGCTTAATATTATATCTATTATAATAATTTAAACAATTTAAAATAAATGAAATAAGCCATCTGTAACTTAAATTCAGAATTCCTACATCTGCCACTTCGAGTGTCTTGTTAGAAATTATTTCCCCCACTAGGGGCCTCACAGCTTAAATATTTTGTCTCTTTCTTGTTCTAATATGGCGGGCCTGAGTCACGGGACCCGATCTTGGCACCAGACCCTAACATGGCGGGCCTGAGTCACAGGACCCGATCTTGCTGCCAAAAACCTCAACATGGCGGGCCTGAGTCACAGGACCCGATCTTGCCGCCACAGAGCCCACCATGGCGGTCCTTTCAGTCGGTCTAAATTCTTAACAAAATTATCAGTCGGTCTAAATCCCTATGCGTCAGTCATCTAAGTCCAAGAACACAAGACTATACAAAACAGAAACAATCACCACATAGACAGCCTGACCCTGCCACCATCAGGTGTCTCTGTTCAAGACAGTTTGCCTCTAGACAACCCAGTTTCAGATACCGAATGTTCCTGCCAGTTGCAGGAAACAAATACAAAGAGAAGAACCCTATTTGGACTTCTCTAGCTTCCTCCGGACCCCCGAGGTTTCGATTGCCAGTCGGAACTCTCCGCCCCAGTCAGGCTTTTGACAAAACAGTGAGACAAACAGAAAACAGAACCAGATCAGAAAACCAGACAGCCCAGAGGGCGTGTAAGTTCTCCAATGTAGAACTACCGTATCCTCCAGATGGGAATTTTCCAGGCGTCCCTGGATTTCCCCCACTCGTGGGACGTCTCCCCGAGTTACAGCTTGTGGCCTCCACTAGCACGTCTGCCTATACCACGGTCTCCTGGCCATCACAGTCCGAGAAGACAGCTGCATATCTAAAAGCACGCGTCTCATCAGATTCAGATCCCAAGAACAGAACAGAACACTCAGGACATCACATCGGCCGGCCAGCACACACACACACTTCAGAAGGGCGTCCCCTTACCTCCAAGTTGTTTCTCGAGTGTGTAGGAGTGTCCGCATTTCCCGGCCAATGCACCAATCTAAGATCCGAAAGGAAAAACGGGGTACCTCTGCACCCCATGCCTCGGAAACCAGCACCCCAAAACACTCACGAGAGACAGACCTGATGCAATTTTGCAAGAGGATTTTAATTTCCAGAGCTCTGGGGGGTTACAGCTTCCCGGCAGGGTAAAGACATAAGTCCCGCGAGGAGTGGCTTGCCTTGGCCTTTTATAGACTTATAACAGAACCTGCCTACCACAAGCTTCTAAGCCAATCAGTTCAAACCATCTGAACTCACGCTCTCTGACGATCTACCAGCCTCTCACAGAGGCCGGAAGAACTAGTTAAGTCATTTCCACTTACGTGGCCTCCACGCAGTGTCGCGCTCACCCTCCCCCACTGGAGTTGGAGATCCAGGTGCCTCCCACGTGCCCAGGCACAAGGGATTCCTAGCTTATAACCTTATCCTTTCAGAATCTCTAATACTGGATTTATTTCTAGACCCGTTTATGGCTGAGTCAGCTGATCACATTATAGGAAATAGAGTCATTATAACAACTCTTTATATTAATTTTCTTTTTAAGCATGTTCAACAGTGTCCTTGTTCTGTCCCACAAAGTCTAAAAGCTTGAAGCAAGGCAATTTATCTAATCTGGGACATTTGACAATTAAAGTATGTCAAGAACATATACCCAATATAGCTCTTATGTTACAGTTGTCTGGGCACTCAGCAAGCCCATAGTCAACATCATTAGCATGCCACACCAATTACTCTTGTAGCTAGCATGCTTCTGTAGTGTTCTGTGGAAAAAACATAGACATGCCTTCTTCCCCAATATTAAATCAGGATCATGGCATATGTCAATAAGTGAATCCCTTCATTTTACCTCGGTTTAGTATGCCTAGTTATAGGATGCCATATACATTTAGCAAGCTGTTTTATGGCATCCAAACTTTTAAAAGTATTTTTTTTATACAAGCACAACTTAAATAATATGTATGGGGACACAACTTCCCCTCTCTTCTCTCTTCCAAGAATATATTGTTTTATTAATTTAAGTTGGAACACTAAGCATATACCATAATGTATATAATAACTATACAATTATAGAAAATAAACATAGCATTTTTAGCTGCTTTTTCTGTTAGAGCAGTCAGGTTTAATAATTTTCAATGCCCCCTTTATACCAGTTTAGGTACATGCAGGAATTAAGGTCAAAAGTTAGTACAATGTGGAACAATAACCATAGAATTGTTCAAGGATGTGAAAGGATGACCAAAATACCTGAGCCTACTTTGTTTTCCAAGCCCAGGACTATGCCTGAAGCTTGTTTTTTTCTTTCCACCCTCAGATAAAAATTCCTGACTTAACCTACTTCCCTATTTTGCCTCAACATCAAATTCATGCTTGAAGCACTTGTCCTTGATGATTATAAGGAATCCCAGTAATATGGGTGATACTAAACTGTCTGCAGAAAGTATCAAATGCTTGACTGAAATAGCCAATTCCATTATGTGTTTTAATCTGATGTGGAACACTCAATATAGAAAAAGAGCTTAGGCAATGATTGATTATCTTTTTAGTTCCTTCTCTTGTTTTTAGGCAACTAGAAAGCCTGAAAAAGTGTCAATAGTCACACACACACACACACACACACACACACACATATATACATATATATATATATATATATACATATATATATATGTATATATATATATACTAATTTTCTAAATAAGAAAGCATGAGTAGTATCATTTATCTGTAATAATTAAGTCCTCTAGAATTAACACCATTATGTGGTATAGGTTAAATATTTATAATTTGATGTGCGCAAAAATACAAAATTATTTAAGCCATTATCCTTTTGATGATAAAAAGAATATGCTTATATAGCCACTTGTTTTCTATAAGTCTGTCTGAGATATAAATTCCATGTGCCTTGCCTTAAGGGGTCTGGTCCATACACCTTTTAAAGGAGTAATTATATATATATATAAGTATACTGAAGCTATCTTTAGACATGCCAGAAGACTGTGTCAGAACCCATTATAGGTGGTCGTGAGCCACCATGTGGTTGCTGGGAATGAACTTCCATACTCCATAATTGAGGGCCTAGCCTTTAATGGCTGAGCCATCTATTCAGGCTCACATCTATAAAATACAAGATCTCGGCTCCCAGCACCCACAGCTGTCTCTCCAGCCTTAGGACCAGCCCTTGAACATGCAGAGTACAGTCATTTAAAGAACATATCTTTTTTAACTTGAATTACATTTGCATAAACAATTATAAAAATTAGGAATTAGCAGTGATAAGAAGGGAACAAATTTAAGCAATTGTAAATGATGACCAATATATGTATGTGTATATATATATATGTATATGTATATACATATACATATACATATATATATATATATATATTATTAAAAGCTTGATATTTAACATCTTAAAAAGAGCCACTACAGCACTCAAGCCAATTATCTGTGCTGAAGCATGGGGAATCTCAAAAGAATAAACATGTGATCCAATTGCATGAGCTCTAATCCAATAATAGTTGTAGTCGTTATAGGATGTATGTATAGAAATATAAAAGCACATTGCAACAAATTATCTTTTGGATAACAATTATTAATTTTGCCTAAAAAGGCTTGCCATGTAATAGATCAACCATCAATAATATTCTATGATTGCTCCTTGAATCAAGGAACAAATGTTTTATCACGCTTTTAAAACATTCTTTTTAAAAAATATTTTTATAACTTTATCTTACAACACTTTACTAACACACATATATATTTATCGGATTGTGTCAAAACTTTACCTGGAGGAAAAAAAAAGTAATTCTACATTAATGTTCTCTTTGCTAAGAAATGGCAGTGAACACATATCATTAAGAGCTGATTACAGTAGCTTTCATTATCTGTAAAACTATCCTTTTGCCAGTTAATTTATATTTACCTTGAAAACAGAGGTTTAAGGTCTCCTGTGGCAAGCTTAAGATGAGGTTAATATAAGATAAGCCAATTAATATATCCTACCAACCTTTGAAAATCACTTACTTAAAAATTTAAAAGCCAATAGTTAAAGAAAAGGCCTGTAACAAACATTCCATGAACATTATACTCTGAAAACTCTAAGATCCTAGCTTCTCATATTGAAACAAAACCCCTTTTCACATAAGGTAAGGCTATCAGCCATCCTAGAAGGAAAAACCTTCTAATGAAAATCCTTTGTTTCTTTCAAGTTAGCCCATAGAAGCAAATACCTTTATAATTATCAGAATGTAAAGTAAAAAAAAAAACAAACAAACAACCTTTAAACTTATAATAATTTTGTATGGAGTAGGCAGGCCAAATTTTAATGCCTTTATAAGTTCTACATAGCCTTACTAACCTTTCATAAATTTGAACTGCATTTTGAACCACACCTGAATTAAGTCAAGAATGTTGTTTTGGCTAAACACTCCCTAGGTGGGGTCTGCAAGATAAAAATAGTTCCTCACAAACTTCCACTGAGTAAGTTCTAAGCTTTGCATTAACTCAAATGCATTTTTTTTTGCCAACACCCACTGGTTTCCCAAGGACAAAGCATGAGGTTCCTCAAATGTAAATATCTTCTAATCTGAGCCTATTGTCTAAGGCCAGAGGCAAACCCACCTGTCTTGCAAGGGCATGAAGGTTACATAGCAAACAAAAAGAACCTGTAATTTCAGGGTTTTTGGAAAGATGTTACTTCTTGGTTTTCAGTAGCCAAAGGAAACAGTTTGTTATCAAATTTCCACTAAGATCTCCTTTTCAATCTTCGAGGGTTAAATTTTGCTTCTACCACTGTACCAATAAACTTGTGAAAAAGTGGCAATAGGCCTATATTGGCCACAGCTGTTTCTAACCTTTATCTTAATTATAACATATGGTAAGAATCATGAGTCTTTACCCAGGCTGCAAATTGCAGCCAATGGCACATAGGCAATTTTTATTGTAACTTAATTTTCCCTAGCAATATTAGAGCTTAACTACAACTTTGGAAACAAAACCCACATTTAAGCAATCCACCTTCCTTAAAATTAATGGCAAATGCATTACTTTAATACAGCAAGGTTAGTCTGCCAGTTTTTATGTTTAAGTGTATGACAGTATAACTAATTGAAGAGACATTATTTTAAATCTTATTCCTTGTAAGTCTAATTTCTAGGTTAAGATTCATGCAAAACACCATGCTAATTTAGAAGCATCCCAGAGACCTGCATGCTCTGAGTCTCAACATGCCATGTGCTCAAGATGGCCGTAACCTTGAGCCATTAGCTCCAAACTCTTATTGTCAACTCTATACCATTTACATCATGCACAATAATTCATAAGGCAATACTCTATAGTCAAAACATGTAGAACATATTTAAATTTTTAAGACCAACTACATAAAAGCGAACAAAGCGTGTGCCGCACTAAGCCACGTGTCGCTGGCCAAACCAACTTTCTCTTAACAACATTATACCTTTTAAATTATGTCCAATTACTTATAAGCCAATTTTCTATAGTCAAGACATGTAAAATATATTTATACCTTTAAGACCAATTATAACCAAGAATAAAACGATTATATGAATCTTATAAACTTAAACCAAACAATTTTCCTTTTTCTAGCTGCAATTTCAAGAGGACAAAAAGCACTCTGAACCAAAAACCACAATTGTAGAGATTTTCCTTTAGGAGACACAACCATTAATTCACTTGTCATACATTTAAGGCAGCTGGTCTTTTTAAAAGCAACTTTCTCTCAACTTTGTCTGACTCCTAGCTGAGTACAGGATACCTAAAATCAACCTCTGCAGTGAATACCTTAAATCAACTTCTGCTGTGAACTGCGGCTAGATTAAGAGACCGCCAGAAGATGAAATTTCTACCAATTTTTCTTTTAACAGGAAACAATTACAATCATTCACACAATACCAAGAATAGGATATTTCACACACACATAGGACATGAACATGTAGACATGGTGCGCACCCGGGGACAAACACAGAAAGGAAAGCATGCTTGTTATGGAATTACATCCATTTTCCGAATCTCTTTCTCTCTCTCTCTCATTTTTCAACCTTTCTTAAAGCAGCTCTTGGAGGCTGCGGACATACATCTGTTTTAAAACCCTTTTCTTTTTCGCCTGAATTCCGCTCTTAAAAGTTGTGGACAAATGCCTGTGAATTTCTTTCCTTATATTCCACTGTCTGCCCCCTAAGCGAGATCAATGGTGGGTAGACACTGCCTCACTTAGTCTATATCCTCCAGCACCTATTTTGCTCACCGTGCAGGACCATCTTTTTCCGTTTTCTGCGAAGCTATGCCAAGACAGGGTCACCTCAGGAAATCTTCCACCCACGCGTTCAGGCACTATTCTGTTGCTGCGTGCAGCTACTGCGAACTGGATTCCTGGAAATGGAAGCCAAAGGATGGATGGGGAAGGACAAAAAGGAACAGGGCCTTGATGATAGGTTACCGATCAAGGCCAAAGTTTAATGAAGCTCAGACAATTTAACAGTTTTGGGGGAGCCCCTCCTCCCAGAGTCCTGCGTGGCTTCTTTGGTTCTTGGTTCCACTGCTCAGGAAGCTGGGCAGGTCACCTGCTTAATTCAGGAATTTGCAGGCCTGGTGGAACTTCACCTTCACTCTGAGCACTCCACCCTAGGTGGAGTCTGTTTCTGAATAGCACAGGAATCCCTGCTCAAAGGCTGGGAGGAGTTCACCTTGACCAATGTCAAGTTCCTGCATGTGGCCAGACATCCCAATATAGCTCTGTACACCTTCCTTCTTCTCGGGAATGATTTGATATGTGAGTTGTGTCTTGGGTATTCAGAGCTTCTGGGCTAATATCCACTTATCAGTGACTGCATTCCATGTTTTCTTTTTTCTTTCTTTTTTTGTGAATGAGTTAGGCAAATGGTTGGAACTGGAAAATATACTAAGCCAGTTTACTTTTAATCATCTTGTAGTACCAACTAAGTCCATAAAGGGCAAATTGAAACCTACATTGGAAGGGAAAAGAACAGGGTAGGCTGGGTAATTAACTTCCACAGGCAAAAGTATGGTCCACAGGTCCACCCAGATATCAGCTTCAGATATCCAGGCCAATTTTATAGGGTCGGGTACCTCAATGTCAATTGGCACAGGGTGAGCAGTGGCCATTAGAATTGGAGGTGATCCCCATCTTTATGACCCAGTTTGTCATGTTATATTATGTCATCAAAAAAGCAAATCATCTGTAGTAAGGACAATGTCCATGCTTTCCAGAACATCTCTTTCCTAGAGGTTGCAGTAATATCAACCATAAGAAGTGTAAAAGATCCCTGATTGCTATCCAAGTCTTGAGAAGACACAGGCCAGGTAGTAATTTTTATGGTCTGTTGGCCTCCAACTCCCATAATAGAGGGAACAGACTGGAATCTCCAAAGGGGGAACCACAATGATTCATTTTTTGTTATTATTATGACATCCACATACTTGTTAGCCATCACTTTTATGAGTATACAATCTAAATGTATAGTCATCATTTAGGGAGTGAGGAAACAAAAGCAAGGTCCAAAAGACTCCTGGCTGAGAAGGGCTCCCTCTTACTGGTGGGGCAGAAGGGTGCCCCACTAGTTTAAATTGTCTTCCTGTCCATGGGAAATCTTTGTTACAAGGGAAACATATGGTTTGGGGCCTAGATGAGGAACAGTCATGTCTGGGGTGACCAGGCTTGCCACAGCCCAAAAGGGTATGATCAGGGGGATATTCAGGAGGAGGGTATGCTCAGTGTACACTGTCCATGATCAAGGTGTCAATAGAGGCAGTAAGAACTACAATGCTTCAGGGACCAAATCACAGGGATCAAAACCCTTTTATAGGAATCATTATTGTTTAAGGCTACCACAGCATTGTGAGTAGGGGATGTTAAGGACCTCCCATGAAAGGCGCTTGATTATCATGGCTCTGTTAGGGCTGGCATAGACCTAACTTCCACTACCTTAGTCACAAGCCCTTCTGCTCCTACCCCAAAATGGAAGGTACCCCACTTTACCCCTGGTGTAATTTAGGGGGACTGTACCTTCTGGTGAAAATTTCTGCAATGCTTGTTCCTATGATGCCTGCCACTCATGCTAGATTGCCTCTCCCCCAAGGCATCATTCTCCTCAGTTATACCTCAATGTTCTCCCTGTCTTTCTTGGCCTACATACAACATTAGTACCTGAGACTGCAGGGCTGATGCACAGAAGGCTGTAGCAGAGTTGCCCTTATCTTAGTCATTGAGATCATCCTGTTTGCCCCAAAAAGGTGGAGTGGAGTTAGTAATGGAAAGGTGAATATTAACCTGATCCTGCAGTGTTTGTTATGGGTGTCCACTACTTCCACTCGGGAAGAGTCCTTAATATTGGCATTGACTGCAAGGAATATTGGGAGAAAGAAGAAGATATGGATGATCCTGCTGGCAAGTAAAGAACATGCATCCAGAGATCGGGGTCCTACATGTGCTCTGAGGAAATCCAGGAGACCAAACTATACTCCTCCCCAATTTGGGCCATGTCATGAGTTTTAACGCTAAGACCAAATGTCACCAGAAGGGTTTCAGTGCCTTAATCTTGGGTTCATTGATGGTGGAAGGGAGGTAACCCATAAGAATAAGTGCAAAGGAAACAAGCAATAGGTATAAGACAGAAGTGTTGAGAGTCCTGAGCTAATCAAGGGACCTGCTTGGGTTTTGCTCAAAGGCTGAATGCCTCCCAGGTGTCCTTGGGAAGGAAAAGGTGTTCCAGAACTGATATACCCAAAACTTTCTTTGAAGATGCTTAAAATCTCTTAATTTTGCTTGGTAACATCAAAATAAAGTGCCATTCAGACACAGTGCACAACCATATTCTTTTAGAAATCAAAATACAATTTTAACACTATAAAAATTTAGTGATTCTAAAATCAATACCAAGTGGGTTATTTTTGTATTACAAAGTTTATCTGATAATTAGAAACATTTTGTGTAGAAATGCATGGAGGGACCATTTTGATACCTCATTAAAGAAACGGTGTATTTAACCCTATTTTTCATGAGTCTGACTTCTAAGATAGGACAGGAATTACATAAAATTATTTTCCCAATTTAAATGTGTCTTTAGAGACCTGATTGTGGTTCTCTCATGTCATGTTTTATTGCCCAGAATGGCTCCCATCCTGCATTATTTGTTTTAAGCTAAATTATTGTAACATACAATATATATAGCCATCCCCAATAATTCATAAGGCAATAATCAATATGGAAGATATGCAGAATATACTATACTTATACGTTTAAGACCAGTTAAAAGTTAACATGTAGTGGCCACAAACATTTATTCATTTAAAACAGACATACAAAATGTTCCTTATTTCTTGCTGCTATAATTTCAAGAGAGGAAACACTTGCTACTTACTGAATCTATTTCTCATGGGCACAGCAGTTCTCTAGCTGAACTAGTCATCAGCCTAAATAATAGAGAAAACTGAGGATGGCTACTTCCCCTTTAGGAGCATCTGGGATTTATTTGTAGAAGATACATACTAAAAACCAGGCAGACAGGTACTAGCATGCAGTGTCAGTTAATGATGGAAGGTTGATGAACATAAACATTTCTGAGTTTGACTAGCCTGCTAAACCAGTTTGCAATGTTCCATTCATGAAAGAATCAGTATTTTAAATCAGCCAGTGACAGCATAGAACTGAGTTGAAACAGTATTTGATGGCTATTTAAGTAGACTTGCATAAATAAATTCCAATCAACTATAATAGCACCCACAATTCTTGCACCAAAATCTCACCAAGTACAGATGCAGGACATATGAAGCCCAACACATTTCAGAGTGACACTGGAATTTAAATAATGGATTAAGGAACAGGATCAGATTTCCTCAGAGATGCTTGCCCTGAGTGGCTACTCATGTTCTTGTAGAGAGTCCTGTATCTATGCAAACATAGTTGCCTTAAATGTACTCAGTTTTTATTATAGATGAAGTATATGAACTGAAGATAGAACATTGAAAAAAATGATTTGATAGTATTTTCTAACATATATTTTTCCTTTATTATGTGTATCACATGATTTTCAAAAATGTTTAGAATCACAAAGAAAAGTGACATGAGTTTTTTTTTCATGACAATCCAGTTCCCAACACATAGTACAATAAATAATGTCAATATTGTAGTATTTATTCTTATTATAGGAGTTTAGTTGATTATGAAACAACAGCAAACTTATATACAGTAAAATGCTGTATGCAGTTTAATAGAGGAGCAATAGTTCTTATATACATTAATTTGACATCTCCTGTTTGAACTCAGATAGAAAATTCAGCAAGAACAAGGAATATCCCACTAATGATTTATTATCAAAAAAATGTCTCAAAATATCCATTGAATCCCTCTTTTTTGTGGAAATCTTGAGTCTCAATTAGGAAGCCATAAGATAAAATCAACATTCAAAGAATTATGACATTGTGAAAATTATTGTATCTATTAAATCCGCGAGAGCCAGTAACAGGAAAAATACTACACATTTTTCATAGGTCTGCCATTTACATTAAATAAAAGGCAAAAGAAATTTAAGATATTTTCTGTTTTATGAATGGATTGCTTTTGGACATATTTTGTGGCAGAAAATGCCTCAACTTTTAAGACATTATCAAGCTTCCCTCTGGTGTACACTTTTATGAGAACTCTGTTGATCTTCGTACATAATCGATTTGTTATTTGTTGAAACTTTGCCTTATTAAATATTTTCTCTATATGATTTTACACTCTCATCCATCAATATCGTTGTCTCTGAAATAAAACAAACACAAATCTCACAGTATGTTAAGGGATTTGCTTGTGTATATTTAGAATGGTTATCAGAAATTTCTTTGTCTTGATAGATGTCAGAATGCATCATTGGAAGTTCAGATAGTGTCTACAGATTTACCTTCTTAAATCTGTAGGTGTTTTCTCATGGTTATCAATTTTATTTTACACTTGTCAACTTTTAATTATCAAGGGGAGGACTAAGAGGGTGGGACTAGAGGGTCAGAGAGTTGGTAATATAGGCAGGGAAAGAACAACTCATCAAGGAATGGTTATTTTAAGTAGGTCACCACTACTAAGAGATATTGGAGCAACTTGTGCAACGTGGATGGCAGGTTAATGGAATAAGGTCTTGATAGAACAGTTGACAAAGAAAAATGTTTACCTGATTGTAAGAGAGTGGATGTGTGGATGTGTGTATGTGTGTGTGTGTGTGTGTGTGTGTGTGTGTGTGTGTCTGTGTCTGTGTGTAGGTATGATTATAGAAATATCAGGGGTATGGACTAGATGAGGATCAAAAATGAAAGAGGGGAGTGTCACAGTGGTGAGTGGGTATGCTTTTTTAGGTATTATCAGTTTCATGAAAATGGAGTGAAATGGATAGATATTGCCTTAATTAATAGATTGCATCTGTCTGATTATCCTATGGCAATGACTGTTGCATTTCCAGATTTATGATTGGTGTGGGTTGGCTAGTCTCATATGGGTGATGCTACTTTTGGAGAATTGGTCTGGGCTTTATTAGTAAAAATATTGTGAATGTGTTTTGAACTTTGCTTTTGTTTCTGCTGTCAGGTACTTGTCTTGAGTACAAAGGTTGATTTTTGATGATGATGGAATCTAGATTTAAAAAAAAATAAAATAAAAATTTAATCTCAGTTTTCAAGTTGCTGTTGGTCAGTATTTTATGACAGCCATAGAAATGCAAGCAAGGACACGGGGGAAAGAAGAGGAAAGGAATGTGAATATAATGGCTAAGTACCAAATTGATGAGGTTTCCTTGCACTTCTTTTTGAACATGTATTTGAAGGAAGAGAAAGTTTTAAGAGATCACATTGTAACTAAGAAGACGATAGATTTGGGTGTATTGTTTTTTGGATGGGTTTGATTAGGAAAAAGAAATTTGTGTTGTATTTTCTAATGCTTATTATGAGACAACTATTGAATAATAAGAATAGTTGCATGGTTGCCTTTGTGGAAGTTACAGGAGATAGAGACTTGTAAATAGTCAAGTTCGACTCCACTATCCTTTTAAAACTGTTAACTGGGAAAGGGGAAAGCCTTTGAAATGTAAACAAAGAATATAGAAAATAAAAAAATTATAAAAAAAACTTAAAATTCATTTTAAATGGATATTCATTTAACATAAAATGGAAAGAATTCCTCAGTGCCCTATGCATAGTTAGCTTATATTAAACTAAATTATGTTTAGATAAAGCCAATAATCCTGTGTGTTCTTTGCATTGCACAAAATGTCTCCAACTCCATCAATCATGTGATTCTTCTAGTTCAGGGTCTTATGATGTATAAGCATAAAAATAGCACAAACACTGGCATATATAACTTTAGCATTTTTTAATATTTAAATTATAGCTTATGAGAAATACAGCTAACATTGACTTTGATCTTATGCATTTCTGAAAATTAATATCATTTACATATTATAAACTATTTTGAAGATTTAAAGGATATTTATATCTATAAAATTATGTTAATTTCATAATTATTCATCATGGAACAAAAGGCCATACTAAACTCAAGATTTTGTATGTTATTTTTCACATAATACACTCAATAATAACCTTGGACCAAGTACCGAGTAGAAATATTCAGGAAATACATGTAATCAGTTAATTGTCTATGTGTGTATTATAACAAATTAACTTTTAAAATAATATCTCTAGTGAATATTTGTTGCTCTCCCTTCTCAGTGTTAATATTTTGTCTGGATTTAACCTAAATAGGTTATTTTGTGTGCTGTTTTACTGCAAGTGTGTTCCTAGCTATCATTTATATTTGATCAGAAATATATAGCATATTTTGGAGTCATTGAACACCTCAAACTCTTTAGAATATTTCGGGCTACTTTTCCAGAAGCACTCATGAGAACTGACAGGAGTGGATTGATGAAGACATGTCAGTCCCAGTGCTCCAATGTCTTTCTGCCTCTATATAAAACATTTCTCTATTATTTCCCATCTAGTGAATAAGAATCATCACTGATAAGTGTGAAAAAATTCACTGATATATGGATATAGCAATACTTGTATTATGGTTCCTTCGACTACATATTCCTTAAAAATGGTAGTAGTTTTTTTTCTCTCCTGTCATGTGACTATCTAGTCCCAGAATCTTGGTCACTTTAGCAGTGTGAGTTATAGATTCTGTCACATGGAATAAGGCATAAATCCAAGAGAAAATGTAGTTGGTTATTCCCATAATATTTGTGACTCTCTGGCACAAGTGTATCTTGAAGACAGATTATTATTTGGAGTTGGAGAGTTTATACATGCTAATCTGAATGTTGTTGTTTTTCTTCCAATAACGTGAAGCATACTTTTTAGCCGTATGAATGTTGTCACTGCTGACAAAACTTCTATTTGGCTTCCAAATTATGTTTCCATCTTCTATGACATAAACAAGTCCTATTAAAATAACAGGCCATTTAATCAGGTTGTTGAAGTTCAACCATAGCTTTGGAAAGGGCCTGCAATATTTGAATCATGAACTATAAAGTCACGTTATCAGAACTTTAAAAAATATCCTATTACTGGCACCAGACAGATTACTTTGCAGTACGAATTACATAAATGGGGCAATGTATAGTGACTACATCTCAATTCTTTTCATGTGTGGAAGTATATGTCTGTCTGTCTATCTATCTACTATCTTCTATCTATCTATCTATCTATCTATCTATCTATCTATCTACCTACCCATCCATCCATCCATCCATCTATCTATCTATCTATCATCTATCCATCTATCTACACATGCAAATACATGCATGTTTTGTTTTCTTCTTGATAATTTCATACAGTCATATTGTATCTCCTTTTTAGCTTTGCTTCTCATATTCCCAACACATACATATCTGCTCCATTCACCACTAGAATGATTGCCATTTCTCATTAATCCTTACATATATGAAAAACTAATCAGTGCTGTGAACACTCAGTATTTTACACACACACACACACACACACACACACACGTATGTATGTATAAGTACAAATATACATATATGTAGAGATACATATAGAGGTGACTAGATATAGATTAGATACAGATACAAAGAAAGATATAGATAGAGATACAGGCACAGATATATTTGAGGTGTATGTATGTATGCATCTGTTTAGTTATGACATCTTGGGATTAAATAGCCTATTAGTTTGCTTTTCTAGAGAAAACTGAGTTTGACTCACCTAGCATCACTTAATTTTCTGTAGCATTTTCATAAGTTTTGGAATTATTAAAACTTTCTGCTTTGTATTAATATTTACATAACAACAGTGTGATAATTATTCCAATTTTATTTAGGTATCCATGCCATAAGATTTCATGTATCCAGATTCCCTTTTGCATATAGAAGACAATTTAATAATAATAGACATTCTGAACTTCATGTTGGCTACATGAGTGCCTGGAGTGTGTGTGTGTGTGTGTGTGTGTGTGTGTGTGAAGGGGCATTATCTGTAAAAGAAATATATTCTCCTTCATTGTGACTTAGTCTCAGAGAGACCCCAGGAATCCAGGTTACTTTACTTTATTTGTCTTCCTGTGGGGAATGAGGGGAATATCTAGCAAGTACCACAGACATGAGATGAGGCAGGCTCCCAGAAATCAATGCAAGTGACCTTAGCCAATATGTCTAACTTTAGGGACATGAAACCAGAAGAGGCCCACTTCCGTATCTAGGTAAGAGTCCCAGTGGAAATATGATACCAACCAACCCACAAAACTTTCCACCCAATATGTTTCCTGTCCAAAAGAAATGCAGGTGCTGCAAGAATCATCAACCATTAATTGGCCCAAATTGATACCAATCCCATTGGCAAGTACCAATCTCTGAAATTATTAATGACATTCTCTTATGCTTGCTGAAAAGAGCCTATCATAACTGTTCTCAAAGAGGTTCAACCCAGCAGCTGACTGAAAAAAAATATAGATACCAGTGTGGTTTTACATACTTTTGTCAGTTGTTCTTTTGATTTTGACAAGTTTTAGAATTCTGTCATGGTCTCTGCTTTAAAATTAAGCTTCTCTTCTGAGGAAGACAGGTAAAAATGTCTATTTTTATAATCATTGGCATTTACATATTGTTAGAAATTGTATTGTTTCAAACAATTAGCAGAAATAGCTTCTTTTCTGTGGTCTGATTTCAAAACCATGATTTGTTGTCTAGGTTTACAGCAGCTGACATAAAGTCTCTCTTTCATTATTATATAAGTCTACAATACTTGTAATATATGTTGAGAAATATGTATGATTTTAAGCACACAAAGCACTAATACCCTTATAAGGGATACAATTTAGAAAATTGTAACACTTCAAATAATATGGAAAAATCAGAGTTTACACAGAAACTTTATATCTGTTAGCTGAAAATTTTACAATGGTGTACTATAGTGCAATGGGGGCAGAACTACTAATGACCTGAATGACACAGCATCTTATTATTGTAATAAAGTCTAAAACAAAGTTTACTGGAATGTAGATCAATGTTTCTATCAATGTAGGATATAAACAACAGATTGTGATGGAAAATATCACTTAGTCCTCTCTGTTGGTGGTGATATAGAATATGTGTGGGGCCAAAGAGGAATAACAGAGTGAGTTGCCAATTTTCAATGAAGTCAGTCCAATATTAAAAAATAATAGCTGAAATTGGAAGAGCATAGAGGGCATCATCAGAACAAAGAAGGAAGAAGTGTAGACGGTTCCTTAGAGTGAGCAGCAGTTGTTTCAGTGTGTGGCTTTTCATTTTAAAGTCATCATATTCATGGCAAGGTAGAAAGTTCAGAAAGCAACTTGCTGTCTTGGGAATATGAACATCTAGGATTTTTCTAGGATATAAGTATTAAGAATAAAAGATACTGGTGTTATACTATAGTTAAATATATGGTGACAGAAGGGTAAAAGACACTCTTGAATTCCCATCAGGTACCATAGCATGCCAGATAAAATTTCAGTGTCACTGTTGGCAGGAGTAATAAAAAATATCCCACTAGAGCAGTTATTGGCATTTAATTAGCTGATATAGGATACAAAGTAATATTTATTCTTGGATGAATGCTCTAAGATGCATGTTCCAGTAGATGGTGCAATATCCATGCACACACAGATGATGTGAATGATGTCAGTTTTTATTAGAAAAAATATAAGTTTGAATGTAGAGGTGAAAGTGGTGTTAGTAGAATTCTTCAAAACATATTCTGCAAATATGTTTTAATTGTTCCAAAGGATAGCATTTAGAACTGATGGAGAGTAACAGGAAGTGAGCTAAATTTGTCATCTTTATGCAATGTTACATGAGAACATGCATACAAACAAAATGTGCAAAGAACATCTTTACCTTAAACATTTCATTTCTAAATAAACACCTCCATTATTATTTCTACATCATTATGACATTGTGCTAACTGAATATTTGTGGAACAAGGTTTGATCACAATTCTTTTTTTTTTCATATATTTTTTTATATATTCTATATTTACCTGTCAATTGATTTCCCATTTCCTGGATCCTGCCTCCCCGAAAGTCCCAGAAGCCCTCTCCCCTCTCCCTGTCCCCCAATTAACACCTTCCTGCTTCTATGTCCTGGTATTCCCCTATACTGCTGTACAGAGCCTTTTCAGGACCAGGAACCTCTCCTTCCTTCTTCTTTGGCATCATTTGTTATGTGAATTGCTTCTTGGGTATTCTGAGATTCTGGGCTAATATCCGCTTTTCAGTGAGTATATACCATGTGTGTTTTTTCATGATTAGGTGACCTCACTCAGGATGACATTCTCCAGTTCCACCCACTTGCCTAAGAACTTCAGGAATTTATTGTTTTTAATAGCTGAGAAGTATTCCATACTGTAAATATACCACATTTTCTGTATCCATTCCTCCACTGAGGGGCATCTTGGTTCTTTCCAGCTTCTGGCAATTATAAGTAGGGCTGCCATAAACATTGTGGAGCATGTGTCCTTATTATATGCTGGGGAATCCTCTGTGTATATACCCAGGAATGATATAGCAGGTTCCTCTAGTTTTATCATGCCCAGCTTTGTGAGGAAACATCAGACTAATTTCCAGAGTGGTTGTACCAGCTTGCAACCCCCACCAGCGGTGGAGGAGTATTCCTCCTTCTCCACTTTCTTGCCAGCACCTATTTTCTCCTAACTTTTTGATCTTAGCCATTCTGACATATGTGAGGTGAAATCTCAGGGTTGTTTTGATTTGCTTTTTTCCCTGATGACTACCAATGTTAAATATGTCTTTAGGTTCTTCTCAGCCGTTCAATATTCCTCAGGTGAAAATTCTTTGTTTAGCTCTGTATTCCATTTTTAATAGAGTTATTTGGCTCTCTGGAGTCTACCTTCTTGAGTTCTTTGTATATCTTGGATATTTGCCTTCTGTTGGATGTAGGGTTGGTAAAGATCTTTTCCCGGTTGGTTGGTTGCCATTTTGTCCTTCTGACAGTGTCAAAGAAAGTTTGTAATTTCATCAGGTCCCATTTTTCAATTCTTGATCTAACATCTAGCTAGAACAATTAGACAAATAAAAAGAGAGATCAAAGGGATACAAATTGGAAAGGAAGAAGTCAAATTATCACTATTTGTGATGATATGATAATTGAATACCTAAAAAACTCTGAAAGAAAATTGCAAGCATCAACAACAGAATAAAAGAGATAGAAGAAAGAACATTAGTTACTGAAGATGTCATAGAAAACATTTACTCAACAGTCACAGAAAATGCAAAATGCATAAAGCTGGTAACCCTAAACATCCAAGAACTCCAGGGCAAAATATGAAGAAGATACCTAAGTATTACAAGTATAGGGGAGAGTGAGGATTTACATCTTAAAGGCCCAGTAAATACCTTCAACAAAATTGTAGAAGAAAATATCCCTAACCTAGAGAAAGAGATGCCCATGATCATACATGAAGCCTTCAGAACTCCAAACAGACTGGACCAGAACAGAAACTCCTCCTGGCTTTTTACATTTTTAATGGCACTCAAATAGACATACTATACTATCCAATGTTAGAATTAATTAATGTTAGATTGTGAGATGTAATAAAAGACACAGGACATGTTTGGAGAAAACTGGAATGGACAGCCCAGTGTCAGAAACAGAAGACCTCAAACAGAAATGGACTTTTTTTTTGGTTTTTGTTTTTGTTTTTGTTTGTTTTTTGTTTTTGTTTTTGTTTTTTATTTTTTTTTAAAGAGCCAGGGTCTAGGTCCATGCAACCAGGTAGATGCAGTACCCACAGGTACCCCTGGCTGATTTAGTCTGTTGTAAACTAGAAACAGAGTGAGAACCCAGGATAAATTAAATTTTTCCTGTTTCTTATTTTACTTTCACCACTTTTGCTGCCACAGATACAAGCAAGTCATGAAAAATAAAAACAAACAATAACAATGATTGCAATCAAAACAGAAAAAAACCCACAAAAACAAAAGCACAACTCAGTCCTGATTAATATCTCCCAAGAAAGAGTAATCTTTTGACTCTTACTTATAGGTTTGAAAACTTCTAATGTGTTCTCAGTCCATTCTCTCTATTTCAATGCAGACACAGCAACAAGAGCAGATTCAACTCCCTGCATGTAGGCTTTTACCAGTCAGGCTCCTGTCTGGTATCCAGCTCTCAGCTGGTTCCAGGTGCTAGCCATGTCTTGAATATAAGCTGATTCTCCCAGAATCAAGTCTTTCTGTGAAACATGAGGAGAAAGAGGAAACCCAGCATATTCAGGATCTTTCTGTCCTTCTCCATTATCTTACTGAGTTACCTGCTCTTGTCATCTGTGCAAAACATGATCCTGCATCAAAAAAAAAAAAAACAGATTCTAATTACAATTCCCTCATTCATGACCCAGTATAGAAGTCCCACATCATCTGCCTTGAGTGTCATTTGACTTGTGGCTTCACTATCTGACAGTGACCAGAGTTGTGCAGTTTGGGAAATTTTCTTGCATCAACAGTTGTGAGATTACTTGCTTTGAATTGAAATTTCCCCATCTTTTTTAAGATTCAAATTCAACATTAATGTACATGATGGAGGAATCTCATAAATTTTCTATTCCGAAATGTCTTCAAACTCTTCCATCATTATTGTAAATAGAAAATTTGTATTGGGCAATACTTGACTGTTTAGATTCTTTTATTAATGTTTTCTCCCAGATTAATGGACCACTCTTCATGTCAGCCAAGGAAATGGCAAAGAGCAAACAAAACATGTCTAGTTTCATATGACATTTCTCTTTGTTATATTGGTATATTAGTTGTATTTTCAACATTATTTCCTTCTTCAAGGTGAATTCAGATTTGAATTTCCATCTTTATAAAAACTTATGTCTGCAAAGTGTTTATGAAGCTGGAGCAACCACATGCTCCTTCTTAATTCATAAGTACATGTTCAGTTACTTATTACAGTAAACCTCCTCTTTTTTTCTACCTTGTTGCCTATATACTTGGGAAATTCAACTTTCCAAGTTTAAGTAACCCTTTACTGAAGGTAGCATACATCTGGGGAAAAGAAAAAGGAGACTGGTGCTTATGAATACTGGTTTAAGCTAGCTGAGCTACCACTGATAGTAGCTGGCCATTAGAGAAAATAATGGAGAACAAACTCACAAACACACATACACATACACAGACAGACACACACACACACAGACACACACACACACATACACACACACACACACACACACACACACACACACAAGCACACACTGGATAGAGCAAAGCAGGGTCCAAAAGGCAAGTTCCAACTAATATATATATATATATATATATATATATATATATATACTTCCCTACATACATATATACATGTACAGGCACATACAGCCAGACAGTAGGATAGACATAAAGAAAAATAAACCCACATAATCCTCATATTGGGTAGATGGAGCAAAGTAGGATTCAACCATTTTATACATATGCATACTCACATATGTCATATCATATGATATCATATAATATCATATCACATCATGTATCATTTACATATTTGGTGGGTGGACAAAAGTCCAACAAGCTGTCTCCAATAATTGTATTTTTTCCTTTAGTTTCTTAATATGTCCTAAGACAAAATTCTCTATGTAAGAAGAATTACTTCATTTAAAAGCAAATAAAATGTTATATAAGAGGGAGTTACAACAGTGTCTTAGCTAGGGTTTCTATTGCAGTAAAGAGTCACCATGACCAAAGCAACTGTTATAAATGAAGTTTATAAGACATTTATTTGGGGGTGGTTCACAGGTTCTAAGGTTTGATCTTTTATCACCATGTCAGGAAGCATGGCAGCATCCAGGCAAGCATGGTACTGAAGTAGCTGAGAGTTCTACATCTTCTTCCAAAGGCAAACAGGAGAAGACTGGATTCCAGGCGGCAGGGAGGAGAGTATCAAGGCCCACCTGGGAAGTCACACACTTTCTCCAACAAGGCTACACCTATTCCTACAAGGCCACACCTCCTAATAATGCCAATTACTTCCCAGTCCAAGCAGTCTAAACCACCAGAGCCAGCATTATTAATTAAACATCCAAAGCTTACTTTTCCTATCTTTCATTTTATAAGCTGCTTATAAGTTCAAAGCAATACTTTTATTTAATTTTTAATTGATGTGCTAATTTTAGGTTTAAAGTAATAGTTTTAGTAAAGTTGACAGTTTTACTTCTCATGGCACACCGCTGTGACCTCTCATTTTTGGGCATGATTTAAAATGGATGCTTTTCTTGATCATTAATTTTTTCAAGCCTATTTCTCTCCCTAGTGCACTGAATTTAGGACATTCAGTGTATGAAAGCTTACTCTACTTCTTTATGGAGCATTTACTTACTATTCTATGAGGAGGGGTATATTCTATTCTTGATTTAAGTTTTTATATATTTCTGGCAAAACAAGTTAAATCATATTCTTAGACTCTCCATTAATTATTCTAACCCCAACTTCATAAAATTACATTAATGAAATCAGGAATTCTATAAAAGCACCAAACAGCATTATTTCATGAAAGTTCATATTCATTTTCACATGCATGAAATTTGCTCAATAGGGTAGGATAATACCCAAGAATTAATAGTAAAAGAATATAGGTAAAGGAGTTTTTCTTTGCCCAATCACATCATGTCAGAAAAGTGAGGAATATAGCAATGACAAAATAAGAAGACATATTAACAGGAAGAAACAATTCTACGAAAAATGTTGGTACTATCCTGTTCCAGGATTCAAACATCATAGCCATGTGAAATGGTGGGTCATCTCCAAGAATTTCATATTCCCAATAAAGCTTTTTTATGGTGCTTCCTATGTGGTGCCGTCCAGTTTACACTCAGAAATCCCACAGAAACAATTAAATTGAAGGTATGATACATGCAGTAAAGACCTGATGCTGACTCATCTCACCCCTGTACATGCTGTCTGTCTCTATGAGTTACTATGTGCCTGTATCAGTTGGATTTGGAGATTCTATCTTACTTGGTTTCCTCCCTCTCTGAGAGTTTTTATAGTGTTTCCATATTTTCTTTAACCAGGTTTTTCAGCCATAAAGTAATGAATTTTATGGAAAAGTCAGTCTTGGCCTGAGTCTTCGGTGGTCCTTCATTGTCTTCTAAATCTCTAGCTGTTGACATCTTTGTTGTTCTCATCTTCTGTTTAAAATTTTAGAATGGTATGAGACTTACACTATCTAGTGTCTGGTTTTTGTATATCTAAACCATGTAGGGTCTGAATACTATCTCATAGGCCATGCTTTAAGTCAAGATATTGATTGGATAACTCACACAATAATACTATCACTGGTCTTTGGAGACAAATCTTAGAATATAATCTTACTGTGGTTTCATATAAATTTAATGGAAGATTATCACCTTAGGATAATTTTATTATTAGCAAAAAATTACCTGGTGTAAGAGAGAACAAAGGTTAAGAAGTCTTAATACATGAAGACATCTGGACCAGATATTTGTTATACTGTTGCTATACACAACACTGACAAATTGGATAGTAGGATTTAAGAAATGTCCCTTTTAGATTGTTGCTCAAATGTTTACTCTCCATGAGAAGTTCTATAATGAAGATATTGAAAACAATACTGTAAACTACAGCATTAAACAGAAGTTTAACTTTAATTGTCACTTTACTAGTATAATTAGAATATGGTGTTTAGAGTAAGCAAGAGTCAAATATTTTAATAGGACATTACATTTTATTTTATACACTCATCCTAGATTGTATGTATATATTGTATGCATTGCCATACCCACGTGATTAGGAAGACTCATATACAAAGTTAAAGTTATAAAACAGTTGATGATTTAATGAATAACATGCATGTGCAGGTCAGGAGAACCTCACTCATGTTGCTATTATATGTTATATTATATAGTGTTAACATTATAATTATATGTAAGCTACATTTATATAGAACCAGGTAATTTTTTTGACCTTAATGTTATTTTTCAATATTGGAATGTATGTTTGAAATCTATAGAACATTCATTTATGAAAATTAATAGCAAATATATTTTATATTGCTTATATTGTTGCTTTTTTACACTATTTATTTACATTCCCGTCATTGCCAAGATAGGGTTTCTCTGTGTAACACTGTCTATTCTAGGAAGAGCTGTGTAGTTGAGTCTGTGCTTAAACACCCAGCCTGACTCTGCCTGCCAAGTATGGGGAATATAGATGTTCCCTACTATGCTCAGTGGAATTTAAATTTTGTAAGTAACCTTTGAACATTTTTGTTAAATCATGAAGATGGGTAGGAATTGTCAAAGACTTTATAATTTTTGTCATCCCTTGAATTAATGTACTACTATACATATATCCTTTATGTATGCTAAAGTAGTCCTGCATATTTAAGTCACAATTGTTCCTCCAAAGGATAATGAATGTCTCCTTGTATAAAAGGTCCCTCTCTGCTTCTGTCCTTCAGGATTTCTCTCCAAAATAATGAATAGACAACAAAATTTGGAAAATCAAAACATCCTTTATTATTGGCTAATTTAACCATTAACACAATAAATTTAGGACCCATTGCACCATCATCCCTGTTTTTCTATTCATATTCTATCTGAATACCTCTATTTTAAAATCTACTGCAAAAATTAATATTCCTGAAGTGGTAAATGTGATGCATATGTCTGTGCAGATATATTTTTTAAATAGTAGTTACTTAATATTGATAATCCTCTATCAGAATCAGAGAAAATTATGTTTGTATAGGTGGTTGACATATATTCTTGGGTTCATAACTATTTTACAGTGTATGGTTACAATGTATGGTTCCATCTTATCATGTTAATCCATATTATAATTTACAACTCTCATAATTTTGTGAAAATTTTGTGAATTTGGCAACTGTTTAGCTGAAAGACTGATTACTATGTTATGTTCCAGGGTTTATAACATAAATGTGAGGAATGGTTTACTACTTATTAAATATTATACTTTCTTTTTTTCTTTTTTTGGAGGGGGGCATCGAGACAGGGTTTCTGTGCGTAGTCTTGGCTGTCCTGGAACTCACGCTGTAGACCAGGCTGGCCTCCAACTCAGAAATCTGCCTGCCTCTGCCTCTCAAGGGCTGGGATTGCAGGCATGCAGCACCACCCCAGGCAATATTATACTTTCTTAAATGTAGAATGCTATAAATAAATAATCTTTTATTTATACATTGCCTGTTGATCATATGTAACTGTGCATAGTGCTCACCTGTTTGTAGTGAATATCTTGCCATTTGGATTACCCCACAAGAAGATTGGTTCTCCATCTTTTTTGTGCTATCATTGTTCTAAATTGTGGAGTCATTGTTCTATTTTCTGATATTCAGTTTTCTTAGTAGACTTGTTCCTCAGAAGAGATGTCCTGTTCCTTAGGCATTGATACCCTGTCTGTCCATTGTATGTTAGCTATTGTGTTTACATTAACGCAGTATGTTAATAATCTGTAGGAAAATAACCAAAAGGAATGCCATAGAGCATATTCACAAAGAACTTAATATTGAAAGAAATCCTTAATGAGAACTTATTGTAAAGTAGCCTGTAGAAGGCTGAATTTTTTTTTTACTAAATTCTGGGACTTTATAAGAGAAGATTTCTCTGTGTTAAACTTGCCCCATTATATATGTGGAGATCGAAATTGAGCAGTGCAAACACTTGCTTATTTCCTTGGATCTCAATCCACAATTCAGAAAAGAAAGTTTGAACATGAAGGAACATAGGATAGAATCAGTACTAGGGAAGAAGTAGAAAATATTGTTATGTGTGATTATAATATGCACAGCCAGGAAGTTGGCACTGTCACCCCATATTGACTTTGAAACTTGAGTATGTGAGATTTATTTCTAGAAATTCCATATTAAAACCATATGCTAAAAGCAGACAATTATAAAGCATGTTGGAGTGTTTTTTAACAATAAGATTATATGGTTTTAGTAATCAGCTGGTATACATGTTTGCAAAATTCCACACTTGTGAGAAATACTATCTTCATAGCAAGTTATAATATATATCTGCATGGAACCAATAATTTTGGTTATTTAAGCATCATCATGCACTTGTATTCCAACAGTTTAGCCTGCAATCACAATATTTAAGCTAGAGTAATAGATCCAAAGTTCTAGTATGTCCTAAGGCAAGATTCATGAAGCCCACATAATTTCATATGGATATTATTATTTAATGACCTGTTGAAAAAGAAAACAGAGATATTCAGTTGTATATTCCTTAAAAGGCTAATCATATTCTAATAGTTCCATATAAATATATGCAGTGGAGCCTTAAATGAAATCATTATTGCTAAATTGAGTTGATACAAAAAAAGAGATCATTGTGCTAGAAGGGGGCTAGGGGTACCAGCACATCACATGATGCTAGCAGGTATGATATGTCACAGACTAACCAAAGAAAGTGTTCCAACAAAGCTTTAGGATATGTTCTATGGCTGCAAGACCCTAAGTCAGCAGTTATGAAAAGCACTTTCAAGACAGTAGTCACTCAATGGTGGAAGATCTAATTTGTAATGGAAGGCTGGAAGGCTTGACATAAGGACCATGAGAAGCCATAGAGGTTGGTCAGACCTCTATGTGGAAAGGGACATTCCCTGCCAACTGAAGGAAAACCTTGTCAATCTTCATATACTTGTGGAAAAGTCTAGATATCTAGTATCAGTAAAAGTGGAACTGTGCTGCTGATGGATCTGTCCAAATAAGGTTTGGCCAATGGAGCTTAACCCACTAGGCAGCAGATAGCCCAAATGGAAGAGGTCTGTCAGTGGCAGCAACAACAGTGGTACATAACAGCTCTCATAGCCCACATGTTGGAGGTCTTTGTGCACCCAAGAGGTTGAGGTAGATGTCCATTGGCAGTTGGTTGCACTGGCTGGCAGCACTGTCTGTGCCCACAGCAGATTCTGACCATATGCAAAGCACAGACATCATTCTTTTTTTTTCAGAATGGTATTTTTTTTCTTTTTTTTATTTTCTATAATCTATGTTTACATTCCAAAGGCTTTCCCCTTTCCCAGTTCCCCCCTCCCTATGTCCCATAGTTCCTCTCCCCCCCCAACTATTCCCCAATCATTCCCCCTCCCCCCCACAGTTTCTCTACAAAACTGGATCTAATCTTTCCAGGCCTAGGGTCCTCTCCTTTCTTCTTGGGAATCATTTGACTTGCTAATTTTGCCTTGAGTATTTAGGGCTTCTGGGCTCATTAATATCCACTTATCAGTGATTGCATTTCATGTGTATTCTTTTGTGATTGGGTTAGCTCACTCAGGATGATATTTTCCAGGTCTAACCATTTACCTACAAATTGCATGAATTCATTATTTTTAATTGCTGAGTAGTATTCCATTGTATAAATATACCACATTTTCTGTATCCATTCCTCCTTTGAGGGATATTTGGGCTCCTTCCAATTTCTGGCTATTATAAACAAGGCTGCTATAAACATAGTGGAGCATGTGTCTTTATTGTATGCAGGGGAATCCTCTGGGTATATGCCCAGGAGTGGTATGCCAGGGTCCTCTGGAAGGAACATGCCCAATTTTCTGAGGAACCGCCACACTGATTTCCAGAGTGGTTTTACCATTTTGCAATCCCACCAACAGTGGAGGAGTGTTCCTCTTTCTCGACATCATTCTTAAGGTGTTTCATCCATGTCTTTGGCATGCACTACTGGAAAGATACTTGATTTTAAGCTCCATCTTGAGACAGAAGCAAGGAATCTGTTTATCCACTCACAAAATTATGTCAAGAAATTTCTATGATGATGAATGTTATCAGTAGTCACCCTTGTAATCAATGAAAATTTGGAGCTGTAATAGTCTCAGACACTATTGACCCTAGTAACAAAGTTCATTCTGTAAAGAGAGGTTGCAATTCTCTTGCCATAAATTCCACAAGTGTTCGACTATCCAACTTTGTTTACATTTTTATTGTGCTTTGACAAACACTAGATTCTGGAACATGTTTCTTTATCCATGTCAGTCTATTCCTTTCTATAAAATAAGGGGAGACATGGCCTTGTTGGTATATCAATATTCCATCAGCTGATGGTGTCGGCTTGGGGTCATAGACTAAAAAATGGAAATTCGCACAGTTAATTCTGTTTTTCATTTTAATAGTGGATGTGCAGAAAGTGATTATTACATCTTGGAATCCTGTGTTTATAAACCAGTACTGAGAGGTATGTCATTGATATTTATTTAATTATATTAATTTTCCTGAGGTACCCTGCATAATAAACCCATTTCATCTGTTTATATTTCAAGAAATCTGGTAATCTTTGGTGAAAGTACACAATGCAAGTACAAACACACTACTCCCACAGATAAATGAGGAATTGTTGAGAATGGGCATATACTATAAAAATCTCTTGCAAAAATCAATGTCTTTATATATTTTAGTATTATGCAAATACTCAATTTAGTATGAGAATTTAGGTATATGCAGAAAAACAACAGAAAGAATATTCTATATAGCCATCCAATCATCTTTGTTGGAGCACACTAATACACATTGATGTATTAAGAAGCACTAATTTGCAAGCATTCAAAAAATACACATGTGGAAACAGACATAGGTATATAATAAAAAGGGATCAGGAAGACACATTTGAAAGATCAGAGTCTCAAACAGAAATATTCAGACAGAAAAGAGACCCCTGGATATGTGGTTATAATCTAGGATGAAAGAGTCAGAAATATGATCAGTTCAAAGATTAGAACAACTTGCTAGGCTGTATATCAGTGTAAACACAGGATCCTGGCAAACAGTCAGAATGTAGTTGCATTTGAAAGATCAGTGTCAAACTCTGGATGATGTAAAGAGAAATACAGGGTTCATATTAAGCAATAAGCTGCCAAGTACATGATTCAGGAATATATCCAGCCACCAGGTACCACTGATTTGTTTTTCTGTGAGTCAATGTAGACAGCCAATAAGGTAAATGAATGTTTTTCCTGCCATACTGTTTTGGTTTTGCTGTTTCTGCCTTCAAACTCAGGGAGAAAGGAAAGAGATGAAATAGCAGCACTGATGGAGATTTTAAAGGTTACAGGAGGCTTTGATATCAGTACCTAGATATGAGATCACTTTCCTGATTGATACGGATTCCATTCTCTACTAGAAAGCACAAACTATAGCAATCAGAAGCAAGGAGAGCAAATAAATTTGCCTGCAAGAAGGGATTTGATCAATCAGGCTCCAGGCACTTATCCAGGGCTTATCTTGACCTGGGTAAAATAAAAGTCTGATTATATGGTACAAATGAGAAGGAAGTGTGCCGCTGGACTTGACAGGAGACAGGATCAGTGGAAACTGTCAAAGGCAGTGATTTTATCAGAGCCTCAATTTTCAGAATCTGGTAGTCCTCATTCTTGTACAGAAACTATCACCCAATGTGAAATTCAGGTATCACAATTGGACTGTGCCTTTCTTGGCTCAGTCATGCTGAGCTGTGTCTTAGGTATACATGATTCTTGATTTTAAGCTTCGGGTAGTGATGGAGACTAGGGATGTTCTGACATTTTACATTCTTAGATCACTCACTGTGAGGTGAACATACTCACCATTGGAAGGAGGTATAGGATGTGGACTTGTCAGAAAGTGGATGGGGGCAGGGGGAATAAAATATAGAGTATAAAAAAATAAATTAATTCATTAAAAATCAAGTTGTAACTAGCACACAGAGAATATCCGCTCTTGGTACACTGAAGCTGGCAGTCTCTTGCTGTTGAGGGTCGCAGATGATCTACAATCCAACATTTGCTTAAACTGTTATTGCCCTTTGACAATTACAAGTCTCTCTAAGATGTCTATTCTTCCATTTCAGTATTTTCTTTCTAACTGTTACAGGGTGTTTGATCTATTTTTGGGAAAATAATTCATTGTGGCCTGATGGTGTTCAGCTTAATATTAAACCCTGTAATAGAAAGAAATACATAAAGTGATTTTCATTGTGTCTTTGTACAAGGAACTAACCAAGATCTATTTAGTAGCATTCTGTCTTTAGCAATCAATTTCCATGGTATTTCTTGAATATTTAAGAAACTATATTACTTTGTCTGAGGTATTGCTGTAAATAGTATAAAACCTTGCAAGAGTGTGTTTTAGAAAATCTTTGGGTGTCATTGCAAATACACATAAAATGTTCCATATACACACGTGTATGTTTGGGAATATCAACAGCATATAAACATTTTTTCAAATTGAATTCTTGATAATATTGTGGTATTTTATTAAGTCACTGTTGAGTTTTTATACAAATTGATCAAATAGTGAACAGTGCCTGGACAGAATATTTTACATTAGAATCCAAGGATATAATTGAGAATGCACTATTAAACATGAACATCTTTGAAAGTGCTATAAAAAGAGCATACAGCAGTTTTACTTGGAGAAGCAGACACAAGCACATCACTATTAAGCCTGGAGCAACAATTGCAAGATAAGATTCACTGACCGAAAGGTTTACACAAAAACAGCTGCTCATATGCAAATGGCTGATCTAGGCTAGATCCATAAATAAGATCATACATAACTATCATTGATTTGTTTCTCTGTTTGTCAATATACACAAAAATAGGCAAAACCAGTTTATATGACATCCAGTTTTAAATATTTGCTTCAGTCAGGGAACCAAAGGAGGGGGTGGGGGATGATTTGGCAGCTCTATTAGAAATCTAAATGGTTACTGCAGACATTCATGTTGATGCCTAGATATAAGATCTCTCTCTCCTGATTGCATCTGATTTTATTTTCTATTTTAATAAAAAACTTCCATCAATCAGAAGCAATGGGAGCAAATACCTTTCTCTGTAGGGAAGGAATTTATCAGTCAGGCTGCTGGCTATATTCCAGGACTTATCTGGCCCTGGTATAGCCAAGCCCGACTCGTTGGTGCCAAAGAAAAGGAAGTATACATCTGTAACTAACAGGAAACAGTCAGAAGAAACCTGCAAACACAGTGGTTGTTTGTTTTTGATTCCCTGACTGCTGCACAGGAACTGTCACCCTATGTGAAATTCAGGTATCACATTTGGGGTGTGACCTCCTTATCTCAGTGATGCAGAGTTGTGTTTTCAGCAAATAAGATTCAAGATATCAAGCTTCAGCTAGTGACAGAAATTTGGTATATTCTAACATTTTATATCTTTAGGTCACCCACTGTGAGGAATTCTATGCCAGTGTAAGTACTCAGCATTCAAACTTGAACTCTCTAAAAATCCATGATGAAACTAATAGACAGAGACCCTACCATATATAGAAACCAAGAACATGTGGGACACTGATGCTTGCAGCCTGTTGCAATTAATGGTCACAGATGTTTAAGAAGCCAACCGTTGTTTACATTGTTATTGTCCTCTGGCTATTACCAATTTCTCTAGCATGTTTATCCTTCCATGAAATAACTTCCCTTACTAATACTTCAGGAGTGTGTGATTACTTTGGACAAATCAATGTGTCTTGTCCTGATTGTCTACAGCTTGGTCTTCTACATTGGTAAGAAAGAAATGGATACAGTAATTTTTATTTTGTCTGTGGATACCAATAGACTTAGCCTTTTCATATGGTTTGCATTCTGTCTTTTGCAAGGATGTCTCTGTGGTATATAATGGATATTTGTGAAATTTTACTACTTTGACTAGAGTTTTCCTGACAATAGTAAACAACTTACAATTATATGTATTTCACAAAATGTCATAGTCTCTTTGCAACCATATATTAAATGTTCCACATAAACCATATACTGTTAGGACTATCCAGATTGTATAAACATTGTGTTCAACCATGAATTCTCTTAGTATTTTCTGTATTCAGGAAGATACTCCAGAGTGGCTTCATCGGGTTATGGCTGAAAATTGCATTTATTGTCCATCATCTGTTTGAATATTCCCTATTAGATATGAATATATGAGAAATTGCTGTAATGAAAGCACACAGTAGAAACAATTGGGGAAGGTGATACTGTCACGTTACAATTATTTAGGAGATTGAGATAATTGATATATAAGTTTCATATTCAGAAAGACCTAGAAAATCTCAGAGGTACAGTGACAAAAAGCTTGAACCTAGGCAGAAGGAGCCAAAAATTTTAACAGCCCCAGGGATAAACTGGCTTATTTTTCTGTTTTTTTTTTTTTTTTTTTTTTTTTTTTTTTTTGTGGAAGAGAAAAACTGTTCCCTGCCATTCAACTTAGATTTTTCTGCATCAGTCAGGTAACCAAGGAAGGAGGGAAAGAGAGAAGAATCAGCAGCACTGATGGAGATTTTCAAGGTTACAGGAGGGTTTGATGTCCATGCCTAGATATGAGATCTCTCTCCTAATTGGATCTGATTCCATTCTTTATTTGAATGCACATTCTCTATCGATCAGAAGCAAGGCAAACAAATAAATTTATTGGCAGGGAAATTTATGATCAGTCAGAATGCTGGCTATATTCTGGGACATATCTGGATATAACCAAAGCCCAAGTGTATCATGTTAAAGAAAATGAAGAGTGCTTCTGTAACTGTCAGGAGACAGAGCCAGTTAAAAGGTATAAATACACTGCTTGGTTGAATCATAGCTTTCATACTCTGTTTCCTTGACTCCTGATTCCTATTCAGGAACACATTGTAAAATTCAACTATACACTTCATAGTGTTCTTTCCTTGTCAACATCATGCGTGACTGGTACTCTGCACACAAGATACAAAATTAAAGACTCAGTTTTAACAGAGCCAAAGGATGTTTTGATAATTTCTTGTGATTAAGTCAGGCACTATGAGTATTGCAATGGGCGCAAGTGTCCTCAACATACCACCTTGGAGTCTCTGAAAAATCTAAATATAACATACTGAGATTATACCAAACCCAGAAACAAATCACACTTGCTCCATTGATGCTGGTAGCCTGTTTCCATCAATGGCACAATACATCCAATAAATGAACCATTATTTACAATATCTTTGTTCTTTGGCAATTATCATCTAGTATGTTTTTTCCCTTCCATGTCAATCCTTTGCTATCTAACTCTTCAGGGGAGTCATGAGCCCCATTTAGGAATATATACATCATGAGTTTATATTCTCCACGTTGATATTACTTACTGAAAAAGAAAGGTTTGTGTACTAGTTTATACCTAGAGACTGAGTCTTTACATATTATTTGTATTTTGTTTTAGCTAAATTCTAATATAATGTGCAAATGTTTTCCTGACAGTAGTAAACACCTTACAACAGTATATTCTTCAGAAAATATTATGGCCTCTTGCAACTATATGTTAAATCTTCCTGTTACCACATACAGTTGGGAATGTCCACAGTATATAAACACTGTTTTCCAAAAATGCATTACTCTTAAAAGTGCAGATTTATGAAGACACTCCAGAGTTTCATCAAATAAATTGAATATATGTGGAGCATGGCATGGGTAGAAAATTTCGCATAGAATTCCATCATAATTGTGAGGATACACTATAAGAAATAAATTTATTAGAAAATGTTATAATCAGATCAGACAACACATACAACAGAAATAATTTGGGAAGGAGACACAGGCACATCACAACTAATCTACAGGCAGCAAAATGCTGAAAAAAAAGATTCACAGTGAGAAAGACCCAGAAAGGAGCAAAGGGTCTCTGGAAAATTATTCAGAACTAGGCACAAGTATTTCAGAAGAGAATCAGCCACAGGATTCTACTGACTTGTTTTTCAGTGAGGGAAACTCAGGGATGAGAGTGAGGGTTGATTCAGCATCAGTGAATGAGATCTCCAAGAAAACAGCAGGTTTTGATGTCAATGCCTATGTATAAGAACTCTCTCCTGAATGGTTCAGATTCCATTCTCTATTTAAATCTACAAAGTACATCACTCTGAATCAAGGAGCAAAAAGTAAATTTGTCTGCAGGGAAGGATTCAATCAGTGAACCTGCTGGATATATTCCAGGACTTATTTGGTTCTGGCTATAACCAAGCCCATCTTTGTCATACTAATGAAAAGGAAGAGTGCTTTTGTAATCAACAGGAGACAAAGCCCATGGAAAGCTGCAAGGAGTGTGCTGGTTTGTTTCTAAGCATCCATGCTCCGATTCCTTGGCTCCTAGTTCCTGTAAAGGAAATGTCAGCACATGTGAAATTCAGGTATCAACTTTTGGAGTGCATTCCTAGCTTTAGTCATGCTGGCCTATGTCTTTGCAAAGAAGATTCAAGATTTAAGGTTCAGCTAATGACAGAGACTTGGGGATTTCAGACATTATCCCATCCTTAGATCATCCTCTGTGAGAACTGCTATTGTAGCAAATGTCCTCGACATACCACCATGGAGTCTCTGAAAAATCCAGAAGTAACTAACAGACACAGATCCTACCATAGCCAAAATACAAGCACACTGGGGCAGGAATTTTGGCTCATTATTAGTAGCATAGTATGTCAGTAGTATAATGTACAGAGGTACATTCCTTCCATTGTTTCTCTAATGTATTTCCCATTCTTCCCAAAGATTGTCTTACTGTACTCCTCATTGATATTGTAAACTAATCTCTGAAACCCTGATTCCTCTAAGCATCATGAAAATCTGCCTTTACATATAATGACATTATTATTCACATGATCATATTGTAAAACCACTTCCCTGGTGATGCTGGTTCTCGAATGCCCCTCTTCTGCCAGTTTGAATGCCCTGTTGGTGCCAGTTCTCAAATGCCCTGCTCCTGCCAGTTCTCTAGAGAGTATTAGGAAGTAGGATCCTCCCTGAGTCAGAAGTGGTGCAGATCTACCACATCCTACAGAATAGGACAAAAAGTTGAGTTTTAAAAGGAGAGAAAGGCACATCAGGATTGGTTTGCAGGAAGCAAAAATTACAAGAGTAAATACACAGTCAGTGGTCTCAAAAAGACATAGAACACCTCTGTCAAATAGCTTAAAACTAGTCAGAAGGAGCCAGAAATAGGACCTCCCCACGTTTCCAGTAACTTATTTTTTTCTTCTTCAGTATAGAGAGAAGGTAAAAAACAGTTTTGTTTTGTTTGTTTGTTTTTCTGCCTTCCACTTTGATTTTTCTGCTTCCTTCTGGGAATAAAGGGATGAGGGCATGAGGTATAAATCAGCAGCACTGATGAAGATCTCTAAGTTTACCACAGGCCTGGATGCCCATGCCTAGATATGATATCTCACTCCTGATTGGATCTGATACCATTCTCTATTTGAATGTACATTCTCCAGCAATCAGAAGCAAGGAGAGCAAATACATTTGTTTGCAGGGAAGAATTTGATCAGTTAGGCTGCTGGCTATATTTCTGCTCTTATCTGTTCGTGGATATAACCCAAGCCTGACTGTATAATACTAAAGAAAAGGAAGAGTGCTTCTATAACTAACAGGAGATGGAGGCATTGGAAACCTGCAAGGACAGTGCTTGTTTGTTTCACATCCTCCTTGCTCTGATACTGTGGCTACTAATTCCTGATCATGGAATGCCCCTACTTTTGAAATTCAGGTATCAGCATTTGGTATCCACTTTTGAAATTCAGGTATCAGCATTTGGTATCCATTCCTTGCTTCATTCATGGTGGGATATGTCTTCCACAAAGATGATACAATATATAAGCTTCAGCAGAGACTAGAGATTTTTGACATTTCATAACCATAGCACAGACGGAGAAATGTTCTTGCACCAAATTCCACAACATAACAACATGGAATCTCAGAAAAATCTGGATGTAACTCAAAGACACATATTCTCCCATACTCATAAACTAAGCACCCTTGTGGCAGTGATGCATCAAGCAACATATTCCCATAAATGGAATATGTCATTCAACAATTCAACATTTGTTTGTAATTTTACTTTATGTTTAATATACTATAACCCCTAGCATGTTTGCTCTTCCAAGTCAGTTTATTAGTAACTTACTGTTCAGGGGAGTCACGGGCCCTTTAGGAAATTTAATACATCATCCATCTCCTGAAGATCTCCACCTTAATATTATATACAGTATAAAAAAATGGACCAAAATATTTCATGGGTACCTTGTACCAGTGGATCAATAAAGACCTAAGATTTACCTGTTATTTCATTCTGTCTTCAGAGTTCAGTTCTCTGAGTTGTATCCTGTAATTTTATTAAATATATTGCTTTGATTCACACATTCCTGACAGTAGTAAACAAAATACAACTGTACATGTGTCAGAAAATGTTCTGGCCCCTTTACAAACACACATTATTTTTTTCTATCACACTATGCATTGTTGGAAATATTCACAATATACAAACTTTTTTTTATTTTTGTATTCCAACTAATATGGTTGTTATTTATGAGACACATCGGTATCTCATGGAAACTGAGTACTGTTAGAACAGTGTATGGTAATGAACTTGCATTTAGTTTTCTTAAACCTCTTTGATGACACACTATAAAACAGTATTATACTAGCACAGACTGTACTGAGAATATACAAGAGAAGTTGAGGGAGATGAAGATACATCTCAATTAGTCAACAGGCAGTAAATAATGCAAGATAATAGTTATATTCAGATAGGCTCAACATGAAACAAAGCAACTCTGACCAACTGCTTCTTTCCAGGTTGAAAGAGACTGAAATAAGAACAGCTCCAATGTCTCCTGACTTGTTTTTCTATTGGTAATTTTAAAGAATGCACAACTGCTGGTACTGCCATCCACTTTCTAATTTTCTGCTTCCATAAGAAATCCCAGGAAATTAGGGGACAACAAATGAATCAGCAACACTGATGGAGATCTCCATAGGCCCTGCAGGATTTAATGTCCATGTATAGATGTGAGATCTTTCTCCTGATTGGATATGATTGTATTCTCTATTTGAATGCACATTCTCCATCAATCAGAAGCAAGGAGAACAAATAAATTTTTCTAAAGTGGGATATTTTTCAATCAGGATTCTGGCTGTACTCCAGCTCTTATCTGAACCTGAATATAAGCAAAGCCAGACTAAATGCTGCTAAAGAGAAGGAAGAAAGCTTGTGTCACTTTCAACAGACAAATCCAGTAGAGAACAGCAAAGACTGTGCATTTTATTTTTAATTTTAATGTCTCCATGCTCTGACTGCTTAGCACCCTATTTTGTATAGAATTTCTGTCCTCAGCTTTGGAGTTTGATTTCTTAGACTCAGTCATTGCAGGGCTGTGTTGCCTGAAAAGAAGACACAAGATTCAAGCTTCAACTTGTGACAGAGAATAGAGTTTTTTTTTTGACATTTTTATATCCTTAGATCAGCAATTGTGAGAACTGGTATGGCAGCCAGTGTCCTCAACATTTGTCCTTGAAGTCTACAAAAAATCAGGTGGAACTAACAAAGATATTACCATACCCTGAATCCAAGCTGTCTTGGGACAGTGATACAAGTAGCATGTTACCATAAATGGCCAAAGACATTAAACCATATAACCATTGTTTACTCTGTTATTGTTCTTGTATTTTACTAGATTTTCTAGATAGATATTTTTCTGAGTCTGTTCTTTGCTACCTAACACCCCAGTAGAGTCACAATTTCTTTAGGGAAAGCAATATATTTATATTACTCTTGGCATGACACTATGTCAATGAAGATATAGACAAAGGAATTTTTATTGTGATTTTGTACTTGTATATACCTTGTGTCCTAATATTTTATGTGATTTTCATTCTTTCTTTAGACATCAGTTCTCTGCCATATATCCATAATATTTAATTTATGTATTTGATTAATACATTCCTGACAGTAGAAATCACATTCCAGCTTTATATGTATCATAAGATCGCTTGACATTTTAAAAAATACTTATTTAATAATTGAAAAGGATGTGCAAAGCTATTAGAAGGTCAACAATATCAAGAACATCAATGAGACATTCCAGAGCTTCCAGGGAATGAACCACCAACCTAAGAGTACCCATGAAGGAACTCATAGTTCCTGCCTCCTAGGTAGCAGCAAATGGCCTTGTCAAGTGTCAATGGGAGAAGATGCCCTTGTTCCTAAGAAGATGTGATGCAACAATTTAAGAGAATGACAGGTCAGGGAGGCAGGATTGGATAGGTTTCTGGGTGGAAGAACAACCTCAGATAAGTTGTTAGTGGGGGCATTGGGGAGAGGGTTTCATAGGGAAAAACAGGAAAAAGGATGACATTTGAAATGTAAATAAAGAAAATATCCAGTATAAAAAGTAAATATAGGAAAAATATTCAAATATTTAAATTTCCACATACACGATATTTAAAGGTGAATAATCACAGCACACATACATTGTTTTCAACACTGAGCTGCAATTAATATTTTTTAGATTTATGGGGCCCTGTATTTTTTCCTGCAAACTGAGTTAACATAGATAATGCTATGGGCAAAATATTAAACTTAGCAATAAAATAGCTCTTACTAGATTCATGAATAAATATTACATTTTAAAGTAAAGGCTATATAGAGAATATAAAACAGTTGAATTGGAAATGAGAAAAAAGCGCATCACAATAGGTTAGCAGGCAGCAAAAATTGCAAGAATAGATATGCTGTCATTGTTCTCAAAAAGAAATAAGAATACTTGTGACAAATAGCTTAAAACTTGGCAGAATGAGCCAGAAATAGGACCATCCAGAAGGTTGCAGTAACTTAATTTTCTGTTAGTCACTATTGAGAGAAGAAGGAAAAAGAATTTTTTCTGCAATCCACCTTTTATTTATCTGCTTCCTTCTGGGAACCAAGGGAGGATGGTATGAGGTATGAATTAGCAGCACTGATGGAGATCTCCAAGATTACAGTAGGTTTTGGTATCCATGCATAGATAGGAGATATCTCTCCTGATAGGGTCTGATTCCATTCTCTATTTGAACGTGCATTCTCCATCAATAAGAAGCAAGGAAAGCAAATAAATTTATCTGCAAGGAAGGATTTGATAAGTCAGGCTGCTGGCTATATTCCAGGACTTATTTGGTCCTGGGTATAACCAAAGCCCAACTGTAGGGTACAAAAGAAAAGGAAGAGTGCTGCTGTAACTGACAGGAAATGGAGCCACTGAAAAGCTCCAAGAACAGTCCTTGCTTGTACCAAATCCTTCATACACTGATTCCTTGGCTAATGGTTCCTATACAGTGAATATCACCACATGTGAAATTCAGGTATCAGCATTTGGTATCCATTTCTTGCCTCATCATGGTGGGATATGTCTTTTGCAAGGATGGTACATGAATCAAGGTTAAGCTTGTGAAAGACACTAGGAAATTTTTTTGACATTTTCACAACCTTACATTAGACCTTCTGACAAATGTTTTGGCCACAAATATCTTCAAATTACAACCATGGAATCTCAGGAAAATATTGATCTAAAAATCTAAAATACACAGATTATACAATACTTGTAAACCAAGTACCTTTGGGGCAGTGTTCTATTAGGCAGCATGTGTCAGTTAATGGTAAAAGACATTCAAGAATTCAGCCATTGTTTATTGTGTTATTTATACTTAATATACTAGAAACCCTACCATGTTTGTTCTTCCAAGCCATTTTGTTACTAACTACCTATTCAAGGGAGGCATGGACAATTTAGGAAAATTAATACATCATCCATCTCCTCATGATCTCTACCTTGGCAATATACAGTATAGAAATTAAATGGACACTAAAATTTTCATCAGGAACTTATAACAGTGAATCCCTAAAGACCTAAGTTTTTCCTGTTATTTTCATTCTGTCTTCAGTGTTCAGGTCTCTGAGTTGTAAACTGAGTATTTATTAAAAGGATTAATTGATTTAGATATTTATGACAGCAGAAAGCAAAATTCAACTGTATATGCAACAGTCAATGTTCTGCCCACTTTACACATTATATTTTCAAGCCCACTGTGCATTTTTGGGAATATCCACAGTATATAAACTGTGTTTTCAACTCTGAATTCCAAATAATATGGTCAATATTTATGAAATACATCAGTATCTCATGAAAACTAAATGATGGTAGAACAGATTATGGGAAAAATCTTGCAGTGATGACACACTTTTAAAAAGTATTGTAGTAGTGAAAGCTGTACTCAAATCATACAAGAGAAGCAGATGGAGATGCAGGCACAGAACAATTAGTCAACAGGCAGTAAAAATGTAACATAGTCACCATCAGAAAGGCTCAAAATGAAAAATAAGTAGGAACTCTAGCCTATTGCTTGGGTCTAGGTTGAAAAAGCTGGAAATAGAAATAGCTCCAAGGACTCACTGACTTTTCTTCTGTTAGTCAGTGGATTGAGAAGAATACAAAAACAGGTTTTCCTACTATTCGCTTTTTATTTTCTACTTCCATGAGGAAACCCAGGAAACTAGGGGGACAACAAATGTATCAGCAACACTGATTGAAATCTCTAAAGGTACTGCAGGATTTTCTGGACATGCCAACATATGACATCTCTCTCCTAATTGGCTCTGATTGGATTCTCTATTTGAATACACATTCTCCATCAAGCAGAAGCAGGGAGAACAATTAAAATTTTCTGCAGGGGGAGATTTGTCAGTCAGGCTGCTGGCTATTCTCCAGGTTTTATCTGGTCCTGGGTATAACCAAAACCAGAGTAGGTGGTGTTAAAGAGCAGGGAGTGTCCTTGTGTCACTTTTAGCAATCAGAGTCGGTAGAAACTGCAAAAAACTGTACTTTTATTTTTATTTTAGTGTCTCCATGCTCTCATTCCTTAGCACCCTATTTTTGTAGAATTTCCAGCCTCTGGAGTTTGCCTTCTTTGTCTTAGTCAATCAGGGCTTTGTGATCTGCAAAGAATCAGGATTCAAGTTTCAACATGTGACAGAGACTAGGGATTTTCTGATATTTTTCTGTCCTTATGTCAGCTATTGTGAGAACTGCTATTGTGGCACATGTCCTCAACATAGCACCTTGGAGTTTGAAAAAGTCAGATCGAAATAACAGATAGTACCATAACTAGAATCAAAGCAGTCTTGTTACAATGGTGCTGGAAGCATGTTACCATTAATGGCCAAAGACATCCAACCATATAACAGTTTGTTGTTCTGTCATTGTCTTTGTAGTTTGCCACATTTTCCAAAAACCTTTTGGTTCCAGGTCAGTCCTTTGCTACCTAACACCTCAGCAGAGTCATGATCCCTTTAGGCAAAACACTATATCAAGTCCAGTTGATCCCTGCCTTGGTATGACACTATGTCAGTGAAGATATAGACACAGGGATTTTCATTGTCTTCTTTTACTGTGTATACCTTGAGTTTTTACTTTTCACGTGATTTTCATTCCATCTTTAGACATCAAGTCTCGGCCATATATCCAGGACATTTATGTTCATGTATTAATTCAATATATTCTGGAAGGTAGAAATCCCATTATGGCTTTATATGCATCAGAAGATGCCACGACCTCTATAAAACTACATATTAAGGAATTGAATGTGATTTGCAATGCTCTTGAAGAAACACCAATATCAACTAAACAGACCCTCCCAAGCTCCCAAGAAATTAATCTCCAACCAAAGGATATACGTGGAGGGACCCATGGATCCATCCTCACAAATGGAGCAGCAAATGGCCTTATCTGGCATCAAAGGAAGGAGATGCCCCTGTTGCTAAGAAGGCTTGAGGTTTCAGTATATGGGAAATCCAGGCTGGAGAGGCAGGATGAAGTTTGTGGACGGGTCAGAGATACCCTCATATAAACAGTGAGTGGGACATTGAACAGAGGGTTTCATTGAGGGGGGACAGGGAATGGGTATAACATTTGAAAGTTAAATAAAAAAATCCAATATAAAAACAAAACAATAGAATAACCCACACATTTAAAGTTACACACACACCATATTTTAATGTGAATAATCATATAAACATTGTTTTCAACACTGAGTAACATTAAATATTTTTAATAATCCTGGGACACTGCTTCTTCTCATATAAACTGAGTACATGTAGATAAAGCCATGTGCAGAATATTAAACTTAGATTTATAACAACTCTTTGTGGATGCACAAATACGGATTATATTTTCAACAAAAGACTATATACAGAGAATACAACAGTTAAATTGGAAAAGAAGAGAAAGTCACATCAAAATTGGTTTGCAGGAAGCAAATATGGCAATAGAAGAGACAAAGTTAGTGATCCATAAAACCAAAACAAGCAAAATATAAATATATTTTGCAGAACACCTCTGCAAAAAGCATAAAACTAGTCAGAAAGAGCCAGAAATAAGACCCTCCTCAAGGATCCAGTAACTTGAATTTATGTTGGTCAGTATATAGAGTAAAAATAGGTTTTTTTTCATCCACTTTTGATTTTTCTGCTTCCTTCCTAGAACCAAGGGAGGAGGGTGTGAGATAGGAATCAGCATAACTGATGAAAATCTGAGGTTACCATACTCTTTGATGCCCATGCGTAGATATGAGATCTCTCTCCTGGTTGGATCTGATTCCATTCTCCATTTGAATGCAAATTCTCCATCAATCAGAGGCAAGGTGAGCAAATAAATTTGTCTGCAGAGAAGGAATTGATCAGTCAGGCTCTGGCTACATTCCAGGGCTTATCTGGTCCTGAGTATAAACAAAGCTCAACTATATGGTACTAGAGAAAAGAACAAGTGCTCCTGCAACTGGCAGGAGATGGATGTAGTAGAAAGCTGAAAGGACATACCTTGTTTGTTTTAGAATCTCCATTCTCTGATGCCTTCGCTTTTAGTTCCTGTACAAGGAAAGTCACCACATGTGAAATTCAGATATCAGGGTTTGGTATCCATTCCTTGCCTCAGTCATGATGAGATGTGTCTTCTGCAAATATGACACAAAATTCAATCTTACACTTGTGGCAGACAATAGGGAATTTTTGACATTTTCAACAACCTTAGGTCAGACACTGTGAGAAATCTTGTGGCAGCAAATGATTGCAACAAACAGCCATTGAATCTCAGAAAAATCTTGACATAACATCCTAACAGACATAGATTCAACCATACGCTTAAACTAAGCACAATTGGGACAGTGATGCATGGAACAGCATGTTCCCATTAATGGTAAAAGACATTCAACAATTCAGCCCTTGTTTGTAGTGTTATTTTATGTTTAGTATACAAGAATCTCTAGCATGTTTTTTCTTTCAAGTGAGTTGGTTAATAACTGTTTAGTGTAGTCAAGGGGCCTTTAGCAAACATTAAAACATTATCAATCTCCTGACGATCATGACCTGGTAATTTTATACATTATTAAGAATAAAAGGACACAGAAATATTCATGGGAACCTTGTACCAGTGGATCCCTAGAGACGTGAGTTTTTCCTGTTATTTTCATTTTCTCCTAAGAGTACAGGTTTCTGAATTGTATCCTAAATATTTATTAAAGTCATTACTTTGATTCAGACATTCCTGAAAGTAGTAAACAAAATACAACTGTACTTGTGCCAAGAATGTTCTGGCCTCTTTACAAGCACATGATTTATTTTCAATCACACTTTGTATTGTTAGGAATATACACAGTATAAATGCCACTGTTTTCAATTCTGAATTCCAAATAATATAGTCTATATTTATGAGACACATCAGTGTATTATGCATACTGAGTACTGGTGGAACAATGTATGGGAAATATCTTTTTTTTTTAGTTATTTTTATTTTCTATATTCTATGTTTACATTTCAAAGGCTTTCCCCTTTCCCAGTTCCCACCCACCATAGTTCCCATAGTTCTTCTCCCCCCCAACTATTCCCCAATCATTCCCCCTCCTCCCTCGGTTTCTTTATTAAACTGGATGCAATCTTTACATGCCCAGGGTCCTCTCCTTTCTTCTTCTTGGGAATCATTTGACTTGCTATTTGTGTCTTGAGTATTTAGTGCTTCTGGGCTCATTAATATCCACTTATCAGTGATTGCATTTCATGTGCATTCTTTTGTGATTGGGTTAGCTCACTCAGGATGATATTTTCCAGGTCTAACCATTTACCTACAAATTGCATGAATTCATTATTTTTAATTGCTGAGTAGTATTCCATTGTATAAATATACCACATTTTCTGTATCCATTCCTCCTTTGAGGGATATTTGGGCTCCTTCCAATTTCTGGCTATTATAAACAAGGCTGCTATAAACATAGTGGAGCATGTGTCTTTATTGCATGTAGGGGAATCCTCTGGGTATATGCCCAGGAGTGGTATGCCAGGGTCCTCTGGAAGTGCCATGCCCAATTTTCTGAGGAACTGCCAAACTGATTTCCAGAGTGGTTTTACCATTTTGCAATCCCACCAACAGTGGAGGAGTGTTCCTCTTTCTCCACATCCTCGCCAGCACTTGTTGTCTCTCGAGTTTTTAATCTTAGCCATTCTGACTGGTGTGAGGTGGAATCTCAGGGTTGTTTTGATTTGCATTTCCCTGATGACTAATGATGTTGAACATCTCTTAAGGTGTTTCTCGGCCATCCGAATTTCTTCTGGTGAAAATTCTTTGTTTAGCTCTGTGCCCCATTTTTTGATAGGGTTATTTGGTTCTTTGCGGTCTAACTTCTTGAGTTCTTTGTATATATTGGATATTAGCCCTCTGTCGGATGTGGGGTTGGTAAAGATCTTTTCCCACTTTGTTGGTTGCCGTTTTGTCCTTCGGACAGTGTCCTTTGCTTTGCAGAAACTTTGTAATTTTATGAGGTCCCATTTGTCGATTCTTGATCTTAGTGCGTACGCTATTGGTGTTCTGTTCAGGAACTTTTCCCCTGTGCCCAAGTCCTCCAGGGTCGTCCCAAGTTTCTTTTCTAATAGTTTCAGTGTGTCTGGTTTTATGTGGAGGTCCTTGATCCACTTGGAGTTGATCTTAGAGCAAAGAGATAAGAGTGGGTCAATTCGCATTCTTCTGCATGTTGACCTCCAGTTGAACCAGCACCATTTGTTGAAAAGGCTATCTTTATTCCATCGGATGGTTGTGGCTCCTTTATCAAAGATCAAGTGACCATAAGTCTGTGGGTTAATTTCAGGGTCTTCAATCCTGTTCCATTGATCTGTTTGCCTGTTGCTATACCAATACCATGCAGTTTTTAACACAATTGCTCTGTAGTACTGCTTGAAGTCAGGGATATTGATTCCCCCAGAAGTCCTTTTATTGTTGAGAATAGTTTTAGCTATCCTGGGTTTTTTGTTGCTCCAGATGAATTTGAGAATTGCTCTTTCTAGATCTATGAAGAATTGAGTTGGGATTTTGATGGGGATTGCATTGAATCTGTATATTGCTTTTGGCAAGATGGCCATTTTTACTATATTGATCCTGCCAATCCAGGAGCAAGAAATATTTTTCCATCTTCTGAGGTCTTCTTCGATTTCTTTCTTCAAGGACTTGAAATTCCTGTTGTACAGATCTTTCGCTTGTTTGGTTAGAGTTACGCCAAGATACTTTATGCTGTTTGTGGCTATTGTGAAGGGTGTTATTTCCCTAATTTCTTTCTCAGCCTGCTTGTCCTTTGAGTACAAGAAGGCCACTGACTTGCTTGAGTTAATTTTATAACCTGCCACTTTGCTGAAGTTGTTTATCAGCTGTAGAAGTTCTCTGGTGGAGTTTTTTGGGTCGCTTAGGTAAACTATCATATCGTCTGCAAATAATGATAGTTTCACTTCTTCCTTTCCAATTTGTATCCCTTTGACTTCCTTATGTTGTCTAATTGCTCTTGCTAGAACTTCAAGTACTATATTGAAAAGATATGGAGAGAGAGGGCAGCCTTGTCTAGTCCCTGATTTTAGTGGGAATGCTTCAAGTTTCTCTCCATTTATTTTGATGTTGGCTACTGGTTTGCTGTAGATTGCTTTTACTATGTTTAGGTATGGGCCTTGAATTCCTGCTCTTTCCAAGACTTTTAGCATGAAAGGATGCTGAATTTTGTCGAATGCTTTTTCAGCATCTAATGAGATGACCATGTGGTTTTTTTCTTTCAGTTTGTTTATGTAGTGGATTACATTGATGGATTTCCGTATATTGAACCATCCCTGCATCCCTGGGATGAAGCCTACTTGATCATGGTGGATGATCGTTTTGATGTGCTCTTGGATTCGGTTAGCAAGAATTTTATTTAGTATTTTTGCATCTATATTCATCAGAGAAATTGGCCTGAAGTTCTCTTTCTTTGTTGGATCTTTTTGTGGTTTAGGTATTAGCGTAATTGTGGCTTCGAAGAATGAGTTGGGCAGTGTCCCTTCTGTCTCTATTTTGTGGAATAGTTTGGAGAGTATTGGTGTTAAGTCTTCTTTGAAGGTCTGGTAGAATTCTGCACTAAAACCATCTGGTCCCGTACTTTTTTTGGTTGGGAGGCTTTCTATAACCCCTTCTATTTCTTTAGGGGTTATGGGACTATTTAGCTGGTCTACTTGATGCTGATTTAATTTTGGTATTTGATATCTGTCTAGGAAATCGTCCATTTCCTCCAGATTCTCCAGTTGTTTTGAGTATAGACCTTTGTAGTAGGATCTGATGATCTTTTGAATTTCCTCAGTTTCTGTTGTTATGTCTCCCTTTTCATTTCTAATTTTGTTAATTTGTATACTGTCTCTGTGTCCTTTGGTTAGTCTGGCTAAGGGTTTATCTATCTTGTTGATTTTCTCAAAGAACCAGCTCCTGGTCTTGTTGATTCTTTGTATGGTTCTCTTTGTTTCTATTTGATTGATTTCAGCCCTGAGTTTGATGATTTCTTGTCTTCTACTCCTCCTGGGTGAATTAACTTGTTTTTCTTCCAGGGCTTTAAGGTGTGCCATTAAGCTGCTAGTGTATGCTCTCTCCAGTTTCTTTTTGGATGCACTTAGAGCTATGAGTTTTCCTCTTAGCACTGCTTTCATTGTGTCCCATAGATTTGGGTAGGTTGTACCTTCATTTTCATTGAATTCTAAAAAGTCTTTGATTTCTTTTTTTATTTCTTCCTTGACCAAGGTGTCATTGAGTAGAGTATTGTTCAGTTTCCATGTGTATGTGGGCTTTCTGTTGTTTTTGTTGCTATTGAAGACCACTCTTACTCCATGGTGATCTGATAAGAGGCATGGGATTAGCTTGATCTTCTTGTATTTGTTGACATCTGTCTTGTGACCGATTATATAGTCTATTTTGGAGAAGGTACCATGCGGTGCTGAGAAAAAGGTATATTCTTTAGCTTTAGGATGAAATGTTCTATATATATCTGTTAAATCCAATTGGTCCAGAGTTTCAATTAGTTTCACTGTGTCCCTGTTTAGTTTCTGCTTTCCTGATCGGTCCATTGTGGAGAGTGGGGTGTTGAAGTCACCCACAATTATTGTGTTAGGTGTAATGTGTGCTTTAAGCTTTAGTAAGGTTTCTTTTACGAAGGAGGGTGCCCTTGCATTTGGAGCATAGATGTTCAGTATTGAGAACTCTTCCTGGTGGATTTTCCCTTTGGCCAGCAAGAAGTGACCTTCTGAGTCTCTTTGGATGATTTTAGGTTGAAAGTCAATTTTATCTGATATTAGAATGGCTACTCCAGCTTGTTTCCTGAGACCATTTGCTTGTAAAATTGTCCTCCAGCCTTTTACTCTAAGGTAGTGTTTGTCTTTAACACTGAGATGTGTTTCCTGTATGCAGCAAAATGTAGGGTCCTGTTTCCGTATCCAGTCTGTTAATCTATGTCTTTTTATTGGGGAATTGAGTCCATTGACGTTAAGAGATATTAAGGAATAGTAATTATTACCTCCAGACATTTTTGAAATTATATTTATTTATCTTATTTATTTTTTATATTCGAGAGGTTATCTTCTTTTGGGTTTGATGAGAGGAGGTTTCTATCTTGCTTCTTCCCGGGTGTAGTTTCCGTCCTTGTCTTGGTGTTTTCCCCCTATTATCCTTTGTAGGGCTGGATTTGTGGAGAGATATCTTGCAAATTTGGTTTTGTCATGGAATACCTTGATGTCTCCATCAATGGCAATTGAGAGTTTTGCTGGGTAAAGTAGTTTTGGCTGAAGTTTGTGTTCTCTTAGAGTTTGCATGATATCTGCCCAGGATCTTCTAGCTTTCATGGTCTCAGGTGAGAAGTCTGGTGTTATTCTGATAGGTTTTCCTTTATATGTTACTTGGCCTTTTTCTCTTGCTGCCTTTAGTATTCTTTCTTTGTTTATTACATTTGGAGTTTTGATTATTATGTGACGGGATGTATTTCTGTTCTGGTCCAGTCTGTTTGGGGTTCTATAGGCTTCTTGTATATTCATGGGCATCTCTCTCCTTAGGTTGGGGAAGTTTTCTTCCATAATTTTATAGAAGATATTAGCTGGCCCTTTAACTTGTAAATCTTCACTCTCGTCTATACCTATAATCCTTAGGTTTGGTCTTCTCATAGTGTCTTGGATTTCCTGGATGTTTTGGGTTACCACCTTTTTGCATTTAGTATTTTCTTTGACTGTTGAATCAATGGTTCCTATGTTATCTTCGGCTTCTGAGATTCTGTCTTCTCTCTCTTGTATTCTATTGTTGATACTTGCGTCTATGGTCCCTGATTTCTTCCCCAGGTTTTCTATCTCCAATGTTGTCTCCCTCTGTGATTTCTTAGTTGTTTCTACTTCTGTTTTTAGTATCTGGATGGATGTGCTCAGATCTTTCGCTTGCTTGATTGTGTTTTCATGTATTTCTTTAATAGATTTTTGTGCTTCCTCTTTCATAGCTTCTACTTGTTGGCCCACGTTCTTCTGTAGTTCTTTAAGTGACTTTTGTCTTTCTTCCTTATTGTCTTCTTCTCTTTGATCCATCTTCTCCTGCATTTCTTGAAGTGATTTTTGTATTTGCCTCGTAAAGGCTTCTAACTTTTGATCCATTTTCTCCTCTATTTCTTTACGAGATTTTTCTATGTGTTCAGCTACCAGCATCCTGACCAGTGATTTTATATCCAAGTCTTGTTTTTCTGGTGTTTTAGGGTATCCAGGGATTCCTGTTGTTGGAGAACTGGGTTCAGATGCTGTCATGTTGCCTTGATTTTTGTTAGTAACGTTCCTTCGTTTTCCTTTTGCCATCTGGTTATTTCTGGTTTTAGTTGGCCTTGTTGTCAGTGGCTGGTGTTTGAATCTCCTGTGAGGCTGGGCTCACCTGTTGTTTCTCTATTGGTGAATATGTGTGACTGCTGCTTTAAGGGATCATAAGCTGGCTGCCACCCATGCGATTGTAGCCCCTGTTGGAGTCTGTCTACCTGGGCTTCTCCAGCTGTGTCCTGGTTGCAAGGAACTCCGAGAGCCTAGCAGATCCCCCGTGAGGGTAGCCCTGGAAGGGGTGTTTACCTGGGCCTTTCCAGCTGTGTCCTGGTTGCAATATGGAGGCCCGCCGCTACACCGCTGGTCTAGGGGCCGGCGAGCTGGTTGCAGAGCGCAGCTTAGGTGCTCACCAGAGGGCGGAGATGTCCCACAGAGCCTGGGACCTTCCAGCTGTGTCCTGGTTGCAATATGGAGGCCCGCCGCTACACCGCTGGTCTAGGGGCCGGCGAGCTGGTTGCAGAACGCAGCTTAGGTGCTCACCAGAGGGCGGAGATGTCCCACAGAGCCTGGGCCCTTCCAGCTGTGTCCTGGTTGCAATATGGAGGCCCGCCGCTACACCGCTGGTCCAGGGGCCGGCGAGCTGGTTGCAGAAGCAGCCTTGGTGCTCACCAGAGGGCTCGGGGATGTCTCACAGAGCCTAGGCGGGACTCCGCCTGCTTGGCTCCGAGACCCTAGCAGATACCCCCGTGAGTGTTGCCCTGGAAGGGGTGTTTACCTGGGCCTTTCCAGCTGTGTCCTGGTTGCAATATGGAGGCCCGCCGCTACACCGCTGGTCTAGGGGGAAATATCTTATATTTAGTTTTCTTAAACTTCTTTGATGGCACATCATTAAACAGAATTGTACTAGTAAAGGCTATACAACAGAAGTAGAGGGAAATGCAGACACATCGCAATTAGTCAGCAGGTAGTAAAAATGCAAGATAATAGTCACAGTCAGAAAGGCTCAATATGAAACAGGCCAATTCTGGCCAACTGCTTGGAACTAGGTTGAAAGAGCTGGAAACAGGAATAGTCACAAGGTTCCACTGACTTATATTTCTTTTGGTAAGTATAGAAAGAAGAGTGCAAAATCCTGAGACCTCTTTCAAGATCTGCTTCCACAAGGAAACCCAGTAAATTAATGATGCACGGTATGAATCAGCAACACAGGGGGAGATCTCCAAAGGTACTGCAGGGTTTATATTCATGTCTGGATATGAAATGTCTCTCCTTGTTTGATTTTATTGAATTCTCTATTTGAATACACATTCTCCATCAATCAGAAGCAAGGAGAGCAAATAAATTTGTTTGAAGGTAGGGAATTTTGGTCAGCATCCTGGCTATACTCCAGGCCTTATCTGATCCTGGATATAACCAAAGCCAGATTGAATGTTGCTGAATAGACGGGAGAAATCTAGTGTCACTTTCAGCAGAAAGAGCCAGTGGAAAGCTGCAAAGACTGAACTTGTTTATGTTTGAGTCTCCATGCTGATTCCTTAGCGCCATATTTTTAATAGAGTTGAAGTCTCTGTTGGAGTTTGACTTTCTGGTCTCAGTCATGCAGCACTGTGCCACCTACAAAATAAAGAATCTAGATTTAAGCTTCAGCTTGGGACATAGAGTAGAACTTTTTTGGCATTTTTATCTTTAGATGAGCTCCTGTGCGAACTGCTATGGCGGCAAATGTCCTCCATGCAGTCTTGAGACAGTTATTCAAGTAGCATGTTACCTTTAATGGTCAAAGACATTATACCATATGGCAGTTGTTTATTATGTTATTGTACTTGTAGTTTACTAGATTTTCTAGCTCGCTATTTTCCAGGTCAGTTCTTTGCTTACTAATACCTAAACAGTGTATACAATCTCTTTACTGTATCTACTGTATGTCATCTCTAGATCATCTCTGCCTTTGTATGATACTATGTAAATGAAGATATAGACAGAGAAATTTTCATTTTAACTTTGTACTTCTGTATACCTTGAGTCCTATGATTTCATGTTATTTTCATTCTGTCTTTAGTCATTAGGTTTCTGCCACATACAAGAATATTTCTTGATAATGTATTATGTTGACTAATTCTTTCCTGAAAATAAGAATCGTATTACAGCTTTGTATGCATCAAAAGATGCCATGACCTCTTTAGATGTACATATTAAGGAATTGAAAGAGATTTGCAATGCTATTAGAAGAACAACAATATCAATCAACCAAATCCTCCAGAGCTGCCAAGGAATAAACCACCAACCAAAGAGCACACATGGAGGGGCCCATGGCTCTCCCTCCTAAGTAGCAGCAGATAGCCTTGTCAAGTATCAATTGAAGGGATGCCCTTTTTCCTAAGGAGGCCTGATGCCCGATTGTATGAGAATGTCAGGCGAAGGAGGTAGGAAAGTTCGGGTGGCTGTGTGGGAGAACACTCTCATATAAGCAGTGAGTTGGGGGAATTGTCAGAGGGTTTCATGGAGTGAAACAGTGAAAGGATATAAGATTTGAAAGGTAAATAAAGAAAATATCCAGTATAAAAGGAAAAATAGAAAAAAACCCATACATTTAAAATACCACATACACCATAGAAATTGTTTTCAACACTGAGTTGCATTTAATATGTTTCCAATTTATGGGACACTTTTTGTTTTGTTGCAAAATGAGTACACATGGATAATGGCATAGGCAGAATATTAAGAATATTTAGCAGGCCTGTTTCTGTTTTCTCCAATTGTTTTCTCTAGTAAAGAATGAGATAAAAGGTCAACCTTAAAAGCTTTAAAAAAAGATAAGCATAGATAACATAGTCAGGAGAGGGAACTGAGAGGCTTCCTAGCCAAAGCATTAGCAGCTTGCTGGCTAGTGTGAGAGGGTGAAATAACCCCCTCCTCCAGCCCACAGAGACCCTAAGGAAGGGCAGATTTGCAGACCAAGATAGCAGTCTATGGGAGTCTCACTAAGGGGTTTGGGGATGAGAAGAGATGTAGGCAGAGGTCTGTGAAGTGTAAGCAGGCTGAGGAAGCAAGGCAAGGATTGCCATTTGGTCACATGGTTGCAGAGCAGGGATGAGGGAGGGAACCAAGATCTCTCTTGTGGAGCAGGGGGAAAGGGACAGGGAGGAAACAGGCACCGGGCTGGAGCTCTGGGAGAGCAGACCTGGGAGTTGGACTGTTGCTGTGACCTCACAGGGCCAAGGGAAAGAAGGAATAACTGGGCCTGTGAGGTTGCTGGACTCGGTTGGGGGGGTAGGGTGAGAGCCAGGCTTGCAGTCAGAGGTTGGAGGCCTCATAGAAGTGGGGGGACGAAGGGGGCAATAAATTTTCTAGGCCTAGGGCAGCATAGGGCTGCATCACTGGATACTGCAGAAGAGCTGAGAACTGGTTGGGGAAGAAATATGGGTATGGAGGAAGGTGCTCTGGGCACTGGTTAGTTGGACTGTATGCACTCTCTACATCATGAGGCCAGTGTCTGGCCATGAGAAGTTACAAGACCCCTATCCACAGGAGTGGACAAGGAGAAGTTCGGGACCCCTAGTTCTCAGAAGCCAAGGGGAACAGGTTCTCTAACTCTCTGGTATTGCAGAGCATTGCTGGATACAGCAGCAAAGCTAAGAACAGGGATGCAGGAGAGGAACCCCATCCATATGTTCCATGTCAGGCTACAGAGAAAAGTAGGTTATGCACTGTGTTAGACCGTGTGTATGGGCAGGTTTGCCCCAGTTGTGGGAGCCAGCAGTGGGTGTGATTATGGGGACCTGCGTACCTGTAGAGGGAGACTACCCAGCTAGAAGGGATGGAGTACTTGATTTAGTCTTTATTCTGTTGGTTGGAGGCCGAAGTACCTGCAGAGGAATACCAGCTGGGCAGGGAAGCCTTTGGTCCTTTCTTTTGGCTGGGAAATCTACATGGCCTATTCTATTACTCCAGCACAACAGGTTTTGATAAGAAGAGACAACCCATGATTTTATTATAGAGAAATAAAGTGAGAAAGGGGAAGTAGAGAAGTAAAAACCTGCCATTACCACTTGGCATGAGGAAGAAAAGAAGAAAAAGAGAAAGATAAGAAAAAAGAAGAGAATAGAAAAGAGAGAATACAGAGGGGCAAGAAAGAAGGGCGAGAGCAAAAGGCAGGAGAAGAGGGAGGGGCAAAACAGCCCCTGTAATAGTGGGCACGGTTACCTGGCTGTTGACAGGCACCTGTGGGGATGTGAACACCTGGCTGTAGCCAGGGGACAGTGGGGGTGAATCCCAGTCAGAGTACTAGTGTTCTGGCCCTACAGGACTGATGGCCACAGAGTAATCTCCAAGAGCACACCACAATTGCTTTACAGGAAGCAAAAATTGCAAAAGAACAGACATAGTCAGTGGTCTCAAAAGGAAACAAAGCACCTCTGGCAAATAGCTTAAATCTAAGGAGAAGGAGCCAGAAACAGGACCCTTTCTAAGGATACAGTAACTTAAATTTCTGTTGGCCAGTATAGAGAGAAGAAAGTAAAAAACTTTTTTTTTTACCGGGTGGTGGTGGCACACACCTTTAATCCCAGCACTTGGGAGGCAGAGGCAGGCAGATTTCTGAGTTTGAGGCCAGCCTGGTCTACAAAGTGAGTTCCAGGACAGCCTGGGCTACACAGAGAAACACTGTCTCGAAAAAAACAAAAAAAAATTTTTTCTGCCACTCACTTTTGATTTTTCTGCTTCCTTCCAGGAGCAAAGGGTGTGAGGAATGAATCAGCAGCACTGGTGGAGATCTTCAAGGTTACAGCAGGTTTTGATGCCCATGTCTAGATAGGAGATCTCTCTCTTGGCTGGATTCCATTCTCTATTTGAATGCACATTCTAGATCAATCAGAAAAAAGGGAGTGCAAATAAATTTGACTGCAGGGAGGGATGTGATCAATCAGACTGCTGGATATATTCCTGGGCTTATCTGGTCCTGGGTATAACCAAAGCCCGACTGTATGTTGCTAAAGTAAAGGAAGAGTGCTGCTGTAACTGACAGGAGATGGAGCCAGTGGAAAGCTCGAAGGACAGTCCTTGTTTGTATCAGATCCTTCATATGCTGATTCCTTGGCTAATAGTTTCAGTACAGGGAATGTTACCACATGTGAAATTCTGGGATCAGCATTTGGTATCTATTTCTTGCCTCATCATGGTGGGATATGTCTTTTGCAAGAACAATACATGATTCAAAGCTAAGCTTGTGACAGATACTAGGGAATTTTTGACATTTTTCACAAACATGTCAGACACTGTGAGGAGTGATTTGGCAGCAAATATATTCAACATACAATCATGGAATTTTATTAAAATAGTGATGTAACAATCTAAAAAAAACACAGATACTACAATACTGGTAAACTAAGCACCACTGGGTCAGTGATGCATCAGCCAGCCTCTTCTCATTAATTGGAAAAGACAGTCAACAATTCAATACATGTTTAAAATGTTATTTTATGTTTAATATACTAGAATCTCTAGCATCTTCGTCAGTTCATTATTAACTACCTCTTCAGGGGAGACATGAACCCTTTAGGAAAATTAATACATCATCAAGCTCCTGATGATCTCCATCTTAGTGTTAATACAGTATAAAAATTAAATGGACACTAAAATTTTCAAGATGACCTTGTACCAGTGGATACCTAAAGACCTAAGTTTTTCTTGTTATTTTCATTTTCTCTTTAGTGTTCAAGTCTCTGAGTTGTAATCTGAGTATTTATTAACTGTATTAATTTGATTCAGATATTCCTGACAGGAGTAAACAAAATACAACTGTGTATGCATCAGGCAATGTTTCAGCCTCTTTACAAGCACATGTTATATTGCACTGTGCATTGTTAGGAATATCCACAGCATATAAACAGTGTTTTCTATTCTAAATTTCAAATACTATCATCCATATTTATGAGATATATCAGTATCTCATGAAAACTGAATACTGGTAGAACTGGTTATAGGAAAAATCTTGCAGTAATTTTCTTAAACCTCTTTGATGACACACTATTAAAAATTGTTGTAGCAGTAAAGGCTGTATTCAAACCATACAACAGAAGCAGATGGAGATACAGGCACATCACAATTAGTCAACAGGTAGTAAAAATGCAAAGAAGTCACTATCAGAAAGGCTCAAAATGAAAAAAAAAGGAACTCTGGCCAACTGCTTGTACCTAGGTTGAAGGAGCTGGAAATAGAAATAGCTGCAAGGGTCCACTGACATTTTCTTCTGTTAATCAGTAGATTGAGAAGAATGCTCAAACAGGTTTTCCTGCCATTCACATTCTAATTTTTCTGCTCCCCAAATGAAACCCAGGAATTTAGGGTGGCAAGAAATGAATCAGCAACACATTTGGAGATCTCCAAAGGTATTGTAGGATATTTTGGCTATGCCAACATATGACAACTCTGTCCTAATTGGATCTGGTTGCATTCTCTATTTGAATATACATTCTCCATCAATCAGAAGCAAGTAAAACAATTAAATTTTTCTGTACTGGGAGATTTGTCAGTCAGGCTGCTGGCTATACTCCAGGTCTTATCTGGCCCTGGGTATAACCAACTCTAGACTGAGTGGTACTAAAGAGAAGGGAGTGTGCTTATGTCACTGTCAGCAGACAGAGGCAGTAGAAACTGCAAAACTGTACTTTTTTAATTTTAGAGGTTCCATGTTCTTATTCCTTACCACCTTTTTGGATAGAATTTCATGCCTCTTTTTGGAGTTTGACTTCCTTGTCTTAGTCAAGCAGGGCTGTGACATTTTCAAAGAAAAATCAGGATTCAAGCTTCAGCTTGTGACAGAGACTAGGGATTTTCTGACATTTTTCTATCCTTATGTCAGCCATTGAGAGAACGGAGTTTATGAAAAATCAGATCGAACTAACAGACACAGATACTACCATACCCAGAATCCAAGCAGTCTTGGGATAATTATGCTGCTAGCATGTTACTATAAATGGCCAAAGACATTCAACCATACAACTGTTTGTTATTCTGTCATTGTTCTTGGAGTTTACTAGAATTTATAGATACCTTTTTTCCCACTTCAGTCCTTTGCTACCTATTCCTCAGCAGAGTCATGATCCCCATAGGGAAAACAATATATCATATCTAGTTCATTTCTGCCTTGGTATGGCACATTGTCAATGACGATATAGATACAGGTATTTTCATTGTGACCTTGTAGTTGTGTATAACTTCTGTCTTAATATTTCATGTTATTTTCATTCTGTCTTTTGACATGAGGTCTATACCATATATCTAGGATATTCATGATAATCTATTACTTTGATTAATACATGCATGACAGTAGAAATCACATTCCAATTTTATACACATCAGAAAATGTCATGAGCTCTTTAAAACTACATATTAAGGAATTGAACGGGATTTGCAATGCTATTGGAAGAACAATATCAACCAACCAGACCCTTCCAACCTCTTAAGGAATTAACCACCAACCAAAGAGTATACATGGAGTGACCGATGGCTCCAACCTCCTAAGTAGCAGCAGATGACCTTATATAGCTTCAGTGGAAGGAGATACCCCATTGCTAAGAAGGCTTGAGGCCCCAGTATATGGGAATTCCAGGCCAGGGAGGCAGAATAAGGTATGTGGGAGAGACGGGGAACACCCACATATAAACAGTGAGTGGGGGCAAAGAACAGAGTATTTCATGGGGTGGGCAGGGAATGTGTATAAAATTTGAAAGTTAAAAAAATCCAATATAAAAAGAAAACAAAAAACCCACACATTTAAAGTTCCACATATACCTTATTTTGAGGTGAATAATCACAGCATATAAAAATTGATTTTAACACTGAATTCCTTTGAATGTTTTTCAGATTTATGGGACACTGCTTCACGTCATGCAAACTGTGTACATTTAGATAAAGTCATGAGTATAATATTAAATTAGTATAAAAATATCTCTTTGTGGATGTAGGAATAAAAATATTTTCAAGAAAAAGCTATATACAGAGCATACAACAGTTAAATTGGAAAAGGAGAGAAAGTCACATCACAATTGGTTTGCAGGAAGCAAAAATTGCAAGAGAATAGACAAAGTCTGTGGTCTGCAAAAGCAAAACATTACAAAACAAACAAACAAACAAACAAAAACAAAAAGGTAGAGTACCTCTGGAAAACAGCTTAAAACTAGGCAGAAAGAGACAGAAATAGACCCCTCCAGAAATTTCCAGTAACTTAATTGTCTTTTCATCAGTATAGACAGAAAAAGGAAAAAATGGTCTTTTTCTGTTATCCTTCCTGGAACCAAATGAGGAGGAAGTCAAGAATGAATCAGCAGCAGTGATGGAGATCTCCAAGGATGTCCATGCCTAGATATGAGATCTCTCTCTCTTGATTGGATCTGATACCATTCTCTATTTGAATTTACATTGTCCATTAATCAGAAGCAAGGAGAACAAATAATTTGTCTGCAGGGAAGGATTTGATGAATCAGGCTGCAGGCTATATTGCAGGAGTTATCTGGTTCTGGGTATAACCAAAGCCGAACTATATTGTAATAAAGAAAAGGAAGAGTGATACTGTAACTGACAGGAAATGGCACCAGTGAAAAGGTGAAAGAACAGTGCCAACGTGTTTCAGATCCTGCATGCTCTGATTCCTTGTCTCCTAGTTCCAGCACAGGGTATGTAGCCTCATGTGAAATTCAGATATTAGCCTTTGGTACCCATTCCTTTACTCAGTCATGGTAGAATATGTCCTCTGCAAGGATGATACATTATTCAATGATAAGCTTGTGATAGACACCAGGGAATATTTTTTATATATTTTTACAATAAATGTCCACAACTTACAACCATGAATATCTGAAAAATCTTGATGTAACAAACTAACAGACACAGGTTCGACTATACCCACAAACTAAGCACCCTTGTTGCAGTACTACACCAGGCAGCATGTTTACATTAATGGTAAAAGACATTCAACACTTCAACCCTTGGTTATGGTGTTATTTTATGTTTAACATACTAAAACCTCTAGCATGTTTGTTCTTAGTCAGTTCGTTAATAGCCTCGAGTTCAGTGGAGTCATGTGCACTTTAGCAAAATTAATACAGCATTCATCTTCTGAAGATCTCACCTTGGTATTACATACAGTATAAAAAAGAAATGGACACAAAATATTTCATTAGGACCTTGTATGAGTGGATCCCTAGAGACCTAAGTGTATTTTTTTGTTGTTTTTTAATTGTTATTTTTTTATATTCATACTGTCTTTATAGTTCAGGTTCCTGAGTTGTATCTTGGATATTTATTAAATGTATTACTTTGATTCAAATATTCCTGACAGTAATAAACAAAATACATCTGTATATGTGTCAGACAATTTTCTGGTTACTTTACAAGCACACGTTAAATTTTCTATCAGACTATGTATTGTTTGGAATATCCACATTATATATATTTTTATTTATATGAATTCCAATTAATATGGTCCATATTTATGAGACACATCAGTGTCTTTTGCAAACTGGGTACTGGTGGAAAAATGTATGGGAAGAGTTACTAAAAAACCTCTTTGATGACACTATTATACAGTTTTTTACTAGAAAAGAGCATACAACAGAAGTGGGGGGAGATGAAGACACATTAGATTAGTACACAGGCAGTAAATATTGCAAGATAATAGTCATAATCAAATAGACTAACAATAAAACAAAGCAACTTTGGCCAACTGTTTATGTCTAGGTTGAAAGAAATGGAAATGGGAACATCTCAAATATCCACTGATTTGTTTTTCTGTTAGTCACTGTAGAGTAAAGATTAAAAAAACTCTTTTTAATGTCATACACTTTACATTTCTCTTATTCTATAAGGAATCCCAAGAAATTAGGAGTACATGAAATGCATCAGCCAGACTGATGGAAATCTCCAAATATACTGCAGGATTTGATGTCTATGCCTACATGGGAGATTTCTCTCTGAGTGGATCTGATTGAATTCTCAATTTCAATGCATATCCTCCATCAATCAGAAGCAAGGAGAGAAAATAAATTTGTCAGAAGTGGGAGTTTTGTCAGTCAGGCAGATGGCTCTTGTCCAGATCTTATCTGACCCTGAATTTAAACAAAGACAGACAGAATGGTGCTAAAGAGAAGGGAGAGTGCTTGTGTCACTGTGAACAGCCAGAGCCAGAGGAAACCTTCAAAGACCGTGCTTGTTTATTTTAGACACCATGCTATTTCTCCTTAGCACCCTATTTTGGATAGTATTTCAGGCTTCTACTTTGGAGTTTGACATCCTTTCCTCAGTCATGCAGGGCTGTGCCAGGTTTCTTAACTATTATTATTATTATTATTATTATTATTATTATTTTGGTTATTTGAGACAAGGTTTCTCTGTGTAGCCTTGGCTGTCCTGGAACACACTCTGTAGACCAGCCTGGCTTTGAACTCAGAAATCTGCCTGCCTCTGCCTTCCAAGTGCTGGAATTAAAGGCATATGCCACCACTGCCTGGCTTGCCGTGCCCTTTGTAAAGAAAATATGAGATGCAATCTTCAGCTTTTGACCTAGATGGGTGATTTTCTGACATTTTTATATCCTTAGATCAGCCACAGTGAGAATTGCTATAGCAGTAAATGTCCTTAACGTACCACCTTGCAGTATAAGAAAAATAAGAAGGAACTATGAGATACAGATACTGCCATATCCAGAATCAAAAGTCTTGGGACAGTAGAAAGTTACCATTAATGGCCAAAGATATTCACCCAAACAATCATTGTTGATTCTGTTATTTTTTGTTGTTATTGTTGTTTACTAGACTTTCTAAGTAGTTCTTCTTCTGGGTCAGTCCTTTGCTACCTAACAACTCAGCAGAGTCAGAATTTCTTTAGGGAAAAGAGCATATCATGTCTGGTTCATCTCAGCCTTCTTATGACATTATGTCAATGAAGACATAGACACAGCAATTTTCATTCTGACCTTATACTGTGTATACCTTGTGTACTAACATTTTATGTGATTTTCATACCATCTTTAGACATCAGATCTCTTCCATATATTGAGAATATTTATAATGTATTATTTGGATTAATAAATTCCTAACAGTAGAACTCACATTCTAGCTTTTAATGCATCAGAAGATGCCATGATAGCTTTAAAACTACATATTAAGGAACTGAAAATGTTTTGCCATGCCACAGGAACAACAATATCAACCAACCAGACCTTCCAGAGCTCACAGGGACTAAACCTCCAGCCAAAGGTTACACATGGAGGGAACCAGGGTTCCAGCCTGCTAGGTAGCAGTAGATGGCCTTGTCAAGCATCAATGGGAGGAGATGCCCTTGTTTGTAGGACTGTGTAATGCCCCAGTAAAGGAGAATGGCAGGCCGGGAAGCAGGATTGGGTGAGTAGCTCAGTGGGAGAACAACCTCCTATAACCAGTGAATGGAAGGATTTGTCAGAAAGTTTCTAAGTGTGACACAGTAAAAATAGTATGACATTTGAAATGAAAATAAAGAAATATCCAATACAAATGTAAAAAAAAAAGAAGAAATATTTAAAGTTTCTCATTCATGATATTTAGGGGTGAATAATCACAAGCAAATACACATTGTTTTTGATTCTGAGTTACATTTCATATTTTTCAGATATATTGGACAGTGAATCTTTTCATGAAAATGAAGTACACATAGATAATGACATGGACAAAATATTAAACTTAGTATTAAAACATCTATTTGTGATACGCTAATAAACATTACATATTTACAGAAAGGCTATATACAGAGCACACATCAGTTAAATTTGAAAAGAAGAGAAAGGCACACCATAAATGGTTAGCAGGTAGCAAAAATTGTGAAAATAGAGTCACATTCAATGGTCTCAAAATGAAACTGAGCACCTCTGGAAAATCACTTAAAACTAGGCAGAAGGAGCCAGAAATAGGACCCTACCTAAGATTCTAGTGACTTAATTTTCTCTTGGTCAGTATAGAGAGAAGAAAGTTATAAAAACGTTATTTTCTGCTATAAACTTTCTATTTTTCTGCTTTCTTCAGGAAAAAGGCAGGATGGTATAAGGTAGGAATCAGCAGCATTGATGGAGATACCATGGACCTTGATGGCATGGTGCTAGGTGTGAGATCTCTCTCCTGATTGGATCTGATAGCATTCTCTATTTGAATGTACATACTCCATCAAACAGAAGCAAGGAAAGCAAATATAATTGTCTGCGAGGAAGGATTTGATCAGTCAGGCTGCAGGTTATATTCTAGGATGTATCTGGTCCTGGATATAACCAAATCCTGACTTTATGGTAATAAAGAAAAGGAAGAGTGTTCCTGTAACTGACAGGAGATGAGCCAGTAGAAACCTGCAAGAACAATGCTTGTATGTTTCAGATCCTCCATACTCTGATACCTTCTCTCCTAGTTCCTGTAAAGGGAATTTCAGCACATGTGAAATTCAGATATCAGCATTTGGTATCCATTCCTTGCCTCAGTCATCCATCTTCTGGAAGGATGATACATGATTCAAATCTATGCTTATGAAAGACATTAGGATTTTTTTTTAAATTTTTACAACATTAGTTCAGACACTGTGAGAAATGTGGCAGCAAATGTGTGCAACATACAATGATGGAATCTGAAAGAATTTGAGGTACAAACAAACAGACATAGATTCAAACATACCCATAAATTAAGCACTGTTGGGTCAGTGATGTTTCAGGCAGCATGTTCCTATTAATGGTAAAAAGACCTTCCATAATTCACCCTATGTATATAGTGGTATTTTATGTTTAATATGCAAGACTCTCTAGAATATTTGTTCTTCCAAGTCAATTCTTTAGTTGCTACCTATTCAGGAGACTCATGGGCCCTTAGAGAAAATTAAAACATCATCCATCTCCTGAAGATCTTGACCTTGTAATTATATACATTTTAAAAAAGAAATTGTTGCAAAAATTTTCATGGAAACCTCGTAAGAGTTAATCCCCAAGGATGGACATTTTCCCTGTTATTTTCATTTTGTCATAAGAGTTCAGGTCTCTGAGTTTTATCCTGAATATTTATTGAATGTATCACTTTGGTGCAGATATTTCTGACAGTAGTAATAAAAATACAGTTGTATATGCATCACAAATATTCTGGCCTCTTTACAAGCACATGATATATTTCCACTGCACTATGTTTTGTTGGGAATATACAGTATAAAACACTGTTTTCAATTCTGAATTCCAAATAATATGTCAAATATTTTGGACATATTAGTGTCTCATGGGAACTAAGTACTGGTGGAACAGGATATGGAAAGAATCTTGCATTAATTTTCTTAAATCACTTTGATGACACACTATTAAAAAGTATTGTAGTAGTAAAGGCTGTATTCAGAGTATACAACAGAAGTGGAGTGATATGTAGTCACATCACAATTAGTCAGCAGGCAGTAAAAATGCAAGATAATAGTTAGAGTCAGAAAGACTCAAATGAAACAGAGGAATGCTGGTCAATTTCTTAGATCTAATTTGAAAGAGCTGGAAATAGGAAGAGCCCCAATTTTCCACCGATTTTTTATTTCTCTTGGTCAGTATAGAGAGAAGTATATCAAAAGAGCTACTGCTGTGATCACTTTCTAATTTTCGCTTCCACAAGGAAATCAAGGAAATTAGGTGTGTAACAAAAGAAGCAGCTATACAGATGTAGATCTCGAAATGTACTGCAGGATTTAATGTCCCTGTCTTGAAATGAGATCTCTTTCCTGATTGGATCTGATTGGATCCTCTATTTGACTACAAGTTCTCCATAAATCAGAAGCAAGGAGAGCAAACAATTTTGTCTGGAGGTGGGGATTTGTCAGCCATCCTTCTATCTATATGCCAGGCCTTATCTGATCCTATATATAACAAAAGCCAGATTAAATGGTGCTAAAGAGAAGGGAGAGATCTTAGGTCACTTTCAGCAGACAGAGGCAATAGAAAGCTGCAAAGATTGAACTTGTTTATATTAGAGTTTCCATGCTCTGATCCCTTAGCGCCTCTATTTGGAGTTTGACTTCCTTGTCTCAGCCAAGTAGGGTTGTGACATCTGGAAAAATTAATCAATATCCAAGCTTCAGCTTGTGCAGAGACTCACAATTTTTTGACATTTTTATATCTTTAGATCAGCTACTATGAGAGATGCTATGGCAGGAAACGTACTCTACATATCACCTTTCAGTCTAAGAAAAATCAGATGCAGATACTACCATACCCCGACATCAAGCAATCCTGAGACAGTTATACAGGAGGAATGTTACCATTAATGTTGAAAGACATTCATCCATACAGTCATGGTTTATTCTGTTATGGTTCTTGTAGTTTACTAGACTTTCTAACTAGCTATTTTTCCAGGTCAGTCCTTTGCTACCTAACACTTCAACAGTGTTACAATTTCTTTTTTTATTTATTTATTTTCTATATTCTTTGTTTACATTTCAAAGGCTTTCCCCTTTCCCAGTGCCCTCCTCACCATATGTCTCATAAGTCCTCTTCCCCCAACCCATACCTAAATAAACCCCCACCATTTCTCTGTTCTGGTACTCTCCTACAAACCTGGATCCAGCCTTTTCAGGATCAGGATCTGATCCTTCCTCTTCTTGGGAATCTTTCAATTTGCTACAATTTCTTTAGTATAAACAATATATCATGTCCAGTTCATCTCTACATTGGTATGACACTATGTCAATGAAGATATAGACACAGGAATTTTCATTGTAACCATGTACTTGTGCATACCATGAGTCCTATGTTTTCATGGTATTTTCATTCTGTCTTTAGACATCAGGTCTCTGTCAGATATACAGGATGTTAATGATAATATATTACTTTGAATAATAAAATTCTGACAGAAAAAAATAGCATTACAGCTTTACATGCATCAAAAGATGCCAGGAACTCTTTAAAATTACTTATTAAGGAATTGAATGTAATTTGAACATAGGAAGAACAACAATATCAACCAAACTGACCCTCCTGAACTCCCAAGGAATAAACCACCAAGGGCATACATGGACAGAACCATGGCTCCAGCCTCCTACGTATCAACTGATGGCCTTTTCAAGTATCAATGGAAGTATATACCTCTTTTACTAAGAAGGCGTGATGCCCCTGTGTATGGAAATCCAGTCCAGGAGGCAGGATAAGGTGAGGGGCTGGGAGGGAGTACAACCACTTATAAGCAGTGGGTTGGGGAAGAGTAGGAAGGGTGTTTTATTTAGGGAAAGAAGGAAAGCTTACGACATTTGAAAGGTAAATAAAGAAAATATATAATATAAAAAAATAGAAAAAAACCCAACATTTACTTTTCAACTTACACTATATTTTGTTGTGAATAAACAAAGCATATAAATATACTTCAACACTGAATTGCATTTAATATTTTTATGATATTTGGAACACTACTTTTTATGCAAAATAAGTACATATGAGTAATGGCAATGGCAGAATATTAACCTTAGTATAAATAAAACCTCTTTCTGGATGCATGATCAAACATTCTATTTTCAAGGAAAGGTTATACCCAGAGCATACAACAGCTGAGTTAGAAAAGGAGAGAATGGCAAATCACATTTTGTTTGTAGGAAATAAAAAATTCAAGGCAAGAGACACAGTTTGTGCTCTCAAAAAGAAACAGAACACCTCTGGGAAATAGCTCAAAACTAGGCAGAAGGAGCCAGAAACAGGACCAACCTCAAGGAGCCAGTAACTTAATTTTCTCTTGTTCAGTATAGAGAAAAGAAGATAAAAAAGCTCTTTTTTATTCTCCCATCCACTCTTGAATTTTTTGCTTCCATCTGGGAACAAAGTGAGGAGGGCGGTGAGGTATTAATCATCAGCACTGTTGGAGATCTCCATGGTTACCACAGACGTTGATGTCCATGTCTAGATAAGAGAACTCTCTCCTGATTAGCTCTGATACCATTCTCTATTCAACTGTACATCCTCCATCAATCAGAAGCTAGGAGAGCAAACAACTTTGCCTGAAGTGGGAGACTTGTCAGTCAGGCTGCTGCCTATGTTCCAGTATGTATCTGGTCTTGGATATAACCAAAGCCAGACTGATTGGTGCTAAAGAGAAGGGAGTGTGATTTTTTCACTGGGAGCAGTCATAGCCAGTGGAAAGATAGAAAGACTGGGATTTTTAGTTTAGAGTCTCCATGCTCTGATTCCTTAAAATCCTACTTTGTATAGAATTTCAAAAATCTGTTTGGACTTTGTGTTGGTTGTGCCATCTGCAAAGAAGAATCAAGATTTAACGTTCAGCTTATGACAGAGACTAGGCATCTTCTTACTTCACACATTGTCAGAACTGCTATGGCAGAAAATGTCCTCAACATACCTCTTTTCAGTCGAAGAAAATCAGATGGAACTAAATAAGACAGATACTTACATTTCCAGAATCCAAGCATTCTAGGGACAATGAGGCTGGTAGTATGTTACCTTTAATTGCCAAAGACATTCAAACATACAGCTCTTGTTTGTTCTATTTACTGTTCTCATAATTTACTAGATTTTCTAGATAGTCTAGATAGATCTTTAAGTCAGTCCTATGCTACAGAACACCACAGCAGAGTCATAATCTCTACAGGGAAAACAATATAACATATCTAGTTGAACTCTGCCTTGGAATGACACTGTGTAAAAGAAGATAAAGGCACAGAAATTATGATTGTGATCTTGTACTTGTGTATACCTTGAGTTCTTAGATTATAATTATTTCAATTATGTTTTTAGAAATCAGTACTCTGGCATATATCCAGGACATTTATGATAATATATTAGTTTGATTAATACATTCCTGTATATAGAAGTCAAATTACAGATTTATATTCATCAAAAAATACCATGACCTCTTCAAAACTACACTATTGAATTGAAAAGGTTATGTAACACCATAGGAAGAGCAACAATATCAAACATTCAGACACCTCAGATACCCAGGGATTATTATACCAACCAAAGACTACACATGCAGGGAAACAGCTCTAGTCTATTAAGTAGCAGCAGATGGCCTTGTGATGAATCAATGGGAGCAGATGTCCTTCTTTCTAAGAAGGCTTGATGTCACAGTTAAGGAAAATGTCATGTCAGGGAGGCATGATTGAGTGGGTGGCTGTGAGGAGGAAAACCGTCATATGAACAGTGAGTGGAAGGATTGGACAAAGGTTCTTTTGTGGGGGAGAGAAACAGGAAAAGTGAATAACTTTAGAAAATTAAATGAATAAATAAATAAATAAATAAATAAATAAATATATAAATATCCACTATAAAATGAAAAATAGTAAAAAATCCACATATTTAAAGTTCTACATATACCATAGTTGGATATGCATAATCACACAACCAAGAGAGGATGGTGTGAGGTATGAAGCAACTGTATTGGCAGAGAGCTCCAAAGTTACCACAGGTTATGATGCCCATGCCTAAATATGGGATCTCTCTCCTGATTGGATCTGAGTCGATTCTCTATTTGAATGAACATTCTTAATAAATGAGATGCATGGAGAACAAATAAATTGCTTTGGAGGAAAAGATTTGATCACTCAGTCTGCTGGTTATATTCCAGGACATATCTGGTTCTGGGTATAACCAAAGTCCAACATTGTAGTACTAAAGAAAAGTAACAGTGCTTCTGTAACTGACAGGAGACAGAGCCAGTAGAAAGCTAAAAGCACAGTGCTGTATCATTTAGAGCCTCCATGCACTGATACACTCACTCCTAGTTCCTGTACAGGGAATGCCAACACATGGGGAACTCATGTATCAGCCTTTGATATCATTCCTTGCCTCAGTCATGGTAAGACATGTCATCTACAAAGATGATACAAGATTTAAGCTTAAGTTTCTGGCAGAAAATAGGGAAATTTTGACATTTTCACTAACTTAGGTCAGACACTGTGAGAAATATTGTAGCCACAAATATCTTCAACATACAATCATGGAATCTCAGAAAAATCTTGATGTAACAAACTAACAGAAATAGATTCAACCATACCCATAATCTAAGCACCCTTGTTACGATGATGAATCAGGCAGCATGTTCTGATTAATGGCAGAAGACATTCAACAATTCAACCCTTTTTGTGTAGTGTTATGTTATGTTATGTTATGTTATGTTATGTTATGTTATGTTATGTTATGTTATGTTATGTTATGTTCAATATACTAAAACCTCTAGCATGTTTCTTCTTCCATGTCATTTCGTTACAAACTGTTTACGGGAGTCATGTGCCCTTTACTAAAAATAAAATATCATCAATCTACTGAATATCTTGACCTTGTAATTTTATATATTATAAAAAATAAATGGACACAGAAATTTTCATGGGATCCGTGTATCTGTGGATCCCTAGAAATGTGAGTTTTTCCTGCTAATTTCATTTTCTCCTAAGAGTTCAGTTTTCTGAGTTCCATTGTGAATATTTATTAAATATATTACTTTGATTCAGATATTCCTGACAGTAGTAAACAAAATACAACTGTATATGTGTCAAGACTGTTCTGGACTCTTTACAAGCCCATGGCATATTTTCCATCACACTATGTATTTTTGGGACTATACAGAATAAAACACTGTTTTCAATTCTGAATTCCAAATTATATGTCAAATATTTTGGACACATAAGTGTCTGATGGGAACTAAGTACTTGTGGACCAGGGTATGGAAAGGATCTTGCATTAATTTTCTTTTTTTTTCTTTTTTTTTATTGGATATATTCTATATTTACAATTCATTTCCCTTTTTCTGGTTCCCCACCTCCAAAGGTCCCACATGCCCTTTTCCCTCCCCCTGCTCCCTCATCCACCCCCTCCCACCTCCCTGTTCTTATACTCCCCCACAATGATGCTTTGGTCCATTCTAGCACCAGTGTCCACTTCTTTCTTCTTGTCAGACATCACTTGGTATGTGATTTATGTCTTTGGTGCTCCAAGATTCTAGGCTAATATCGACTTATCAGTGAAGGCATACCATGGGTATTCTTTTGAGACTGGGTCACCTCACTTAGTATGATGTTCTCCAGCTCCACCCATTTCTCTAAGAATTTCATGAATTCAATGTTTCTAATGGCTGAATAGTACTCCATTGTGTATATAGACCACATTTTTTGTATCCATTCCTCCGTTGAGAGACATCTGGGTTCTTTCCAGCTTCTGGCTATTATATATAAGGTTGCTATGAACATAGTGGAGCATGTATCCTTATTGCATGCTGGGGAATCTTCTGGGTATATTCCCAGGAGTGGTATGGCTGGGACCTCCAGAAGTATCACGTCCAGTTTTCTGAGGAACCACCAGACTGATTTCCAGAGTGGTTGTACCAGCTTGCATTCCCACCAGCAGTGGAGGAGTGTTCCTCTTTCTCCACATCCTCGCCAACACCTGATGTCTTCTGAGTTTTTAATCTTAGCCATTCTGACTGGTGTGAGGTGAAATCTCAGGGTTGTTTTGATTTGCATTTCCCTAATGACTAATGATGTTGAACATTTATTAAGGTGTTTTTCAGCCATCCAAATTTCTTCAGGTGAAAAGTCTCTGTTTAGCTCTGTACCCAATTTTTGGATAGGGTTATTTGGTTTTCTGAGGTCTAACCGCTGGAGTTCTTTGTAACCATTGGATATTAGCCCTCTGCCGGATGTTGGGTTGGTGAAGATCTTTTCCAAATTTGTTGGTTGCTGATTTTTCCTTTTGACAGTGTCTTCTTCCTTAGAGAAACTTTGTGATTGTATGAGGTCCCATTTGTCTATTCTTGCTCTTAGAGCATAAGCAATTGGTGTTTTGTTCAGGAATTTTCCCCCTGAGCCAATGTCCTCGAGGGTCTTCCCCAGTTTCTTTTCTATTAGTTTTAGTGTGTCTGGTTTTATATGGAGGTCCTTGATCCACTTGGAGTTGAGCTTAGTGCAAGGAGATAAGAGTGGATCAATTCTCATTCTTCTGCATGTTGACCTCTGGTTTTCAGCTCCTTTGTCGAAGATCAATTGGCCATAGATGTGTGGGTTCAATTCTGGGTCTTCGATCCTATTCCATTGATCCGCCTCCCTGTTACTGAACCAATAGCATGCAGTTTTTAACACTACTGCTCTGTAGTTTTGCTTGAGGTCCAGGATATTGATTCCCCCAGAAGTTCTTTTGCTTTTGATGATAGTTTTAGCTATCCTGTTTTGTTTTGGTTTTTTTTTTTTTTTTTGTTATTCCAGATGAATTTGAGAATTGCTCTTTCTAACTCTATGAAGAACTGAGTTGGGATTTTGATGGGGATTGCATTGAATCTGTATATTGCTTTTGGCAAGATTGGATTTTAACAATATTAATCCTGCCAACCCATGAGCATGGAAGATTTTCCCATTTTCTGATGTCTTCTTCAATTTCCCTCTTCAGAGACCAGAAGCTTTTGTCATATAAATCTTTCACATGTTTGGTTAGAGTCACTCCAAGATACTTTATATTCTTTGTGGCTATTGTGAAGGGTGTCATTTCCCTAATTTCTTTCTTGGCCTGCTTATCCTTCGCATATAGGAAGGCTACAGATTTGTTTGAGTTGATTTTTTTTTAATTTTTATTTTCTATATCCTATGTTTACATTCCAAAGGCTTTCCCCTTTCCCAGTTACCCCCCACCATATGTCCCATAATTCCTCTCCCCCCCATATTCCCCACTCACCCCCCCCACGATTTCTCTGTTCTGGGTCTACAATACTGGATCCAATCTTTACAGGCCCAGGGTCCTCTCCTTTCTTCTTCTTGGGAGTCATTTGACTTGCTAATTGTGCCATGAGAATTTAGGGCTTCTGGGCTCATTAATATCCACTTATCAGTGATTGCATTTCACATGTATTCTTTTGTGATTGGGTTAGCTCACTTAGGATGATAGTTTCCAGATCTAACCATTTACCTACAAATTGCATGAGTTCATTATTTTTAATTGCTGAGTAGCATCCATTGTATAAATATACCACAATTTCTGTATCCATTCCTCTTTTGAGGGATATCTGGGCTCCTTCCAATTTCTGGCTATTATAAACAAGGCTGCTATAAACACAGGGGAGCATGTGTCTTTATTGTATGCAGAGGAATCCTCTGGGTATATGCCCAGGAGTGGTATGCCAGGGTCCTCTGGAAGTGGCATGCCCAATTTTCTAAGGAACCGCCACACTGATTTCCAGAGTGGTTTTACCATTTTGCAATCCCACCAACAGTGGAGGAGTGTTCCTCTTTCTCCACATCCTCACCAGCACTTGTTGTCTCTCGAGTTTTTAATCTTAGCCATTCTGACTGGAGTGAGGTGGAATCTCAGGGTTGTTTTGATTTGCATTTCCCTGATGACTAATGATGTTGAACATCTCTTAAGGTGTTTCTCGGCCATCTGAATTTCTTCTGGAGAAAATTCTTTGTTTAGTTCTGTACCCCATTTTTTTGATAGGATTATTTGGTTCTTTGGGGTCTAACTTCTTGAGTTCTTTGTATATATTGTATATTAGCCCTCTGTTGGATGTGGGGTTGGTGAAGATCATTTCCCACGTTGTTGGTTGCCATTTTGTCCTTCTGACAGTCTCCTTTGCCTTACAGAAACTTTGTAGTTTTATGAGGTCCCATTTGTCAATTCTTGATCTTAGTGCATAAGCTATTGGTGTTCTGTTCAGGAACTTTCCCCCTGTGCCCATGTCCTCTAGTGTCTTCCCAAGTTTCTTTTCTAATAGTTTCAGTGTGTCTGGTTTTATGTGGAGGTCCTTGATCCACTTGGAGTTGATCTTAGTACAAGGAGATAAGGATGGGTCAATTCACATTCTTCTGCATGTTGACCTCCAGTTGAACCAGCACCATTTGTTGAAAAGGCTATCTTTTTTCCACTGGATGGTTGTGGCTCCTTTATCAAAGATCAAGTGACCATAAGCCTGTGGGTTCATTTCTGGGTCTTCAATCCTATTCCATTGATCTACCTGCCTGTTGCTGTACCAATACCATGCAGTTTTTAACACAATTGCTCTGTAGTACTGCTTGAGGTCAGGGATATTGATTCCCCCAGAAGTCCTTTTATTGTTGAGAATAGTTTTAGCTATACTTTTTTTTTGTTATTGTTGCTCCAGATGAATTTGTGAATTGCTCTTTCTAGATCTATGAAGAATTGATTTGGGATTTTGATGGGGATTGCATTGAATCTGTAGATTGCTTTTGGCAAGATGGCCATTTTTACTATATTGATCCTGCCAATCCAGGAGTAAGAAATATTTTTCCATCTCTGAGATCTTTGATTTCTTTCTTCAAGGACTTGAAGTTCCTGTCATACAGATCTTTTGCTTGTTTGGTTAGAGTTACACCAAGGTACTTTATGTTGTTTGTGGCTATTGTGAAGGGTGTTATTTCCCTAACTTCTTTCTCAGCCTGCTTGTCCTTTGAGTACAAGAAGGCTACTGATTTGCTTGAGTTAATTTTATAACCAGCCACTTTGCTGAAGTTATTTATCAGCTGTAGAAGTTCTCTGGTGGAGTTTTTTGGATCGCTTAAGTAGACTATCATATCGTCTGCAAATAATGATACTTTGATTTCTTCCTTTCCAATTTGTATCCCTTTGACTTCCTTATGTTGTCTAATTGCTCTCGCTAGAACTTCAAGTACTATATTGAAAAGATGTGGAGAGAGAGGGCAGCCTTGTTTAGTCCCTGATTTTAGTGGGATCGCTTCAAGTTTCTCTCCATTTATTTTGATGTTGGCTACTGGTTTGCTGTAGATTGCTTTTACTATGTTTAGGAATGGGCCTTGAATTCCTGCTCTTTCCAAGACTTTTAGCATGAAAGGATGCTGAATTTTGTCGAATGCTTTTTCAGCATCTAATGAGATGACCATGTGGTTTTTTTCTTTGAGTTTGTTTATGTAGTGGATTACATTGATGGATTTCCATATATTGAACCATCCCTGCATCCCTGGAATGAAGCCTACTTGATTGTGGTGAATGATTGTTTTGATATGCTCTTTTATTCGGTTGGCAAGAATTTTATTTAGTATTTTTGCATCAATATTCCTAAGAGAAATTGGCCTGTAGTTCTCTTTCTTTGTTGGATCTTTTTGTGGTTTAGGTATCAGCATAATTGTGGTTTGGAAGAACGAGTTGGGCAGTGTCCCTTCTGTCTCTATTTTGTGGAATAGTTTGAAGAGTATTGGTGTTAAGTCTTCTTTGAAGGTCTGGTAGAATTCTGCACTAAAACCATCTGGTCCTGTACTTTTTTTGGTTGGAGGCTTTCTATAACCCCTTCTATTTCTTTAGGGGTTATGGGACTGTTTAGCTGATCTACTTGATGCTGATTTAATTTTGGTATTTTGTATCTGTCTAGGAAATTGTCCATTTCCTCCAGATTCTCCAGTTGTTTTGAGTATAGGCCTTTGTAGTAGTATCTGATGATCTTTTGAATTTCCTCCGTTTCTGTTGTTATATCCCCCTTTTCATTTCTAATTTTGTTAATTTGGATACTATCTCTGTGCCCTTTGTTTAGTCTAGCTAAGGGTTTATCTATCTTGTTGATTTTCTCGAAGAACCAGCTCTTGGTTTTGTTGATTCTTTGTATGGTTCTTTTTGTTTCTACTTGATTGATTTCAGCCCTTAGTTTGATGATTTCCTCTCTTCTACTCCTCCTGGGTGAGTTAGCTTCTTTTTGTTCCAGGGCCTTCAGGTGTGCTGTTAATTTGCTAGTGTATGCTCTCTCCAGTTTCTTTTTGGAGGCACTCAGGGCTATGAGTTTTCCTCTTAGCACTGCTTTCATTGTGTCCCAGAGATTTGGGTATGTCGTACCTTCATTTTCATTGAAGTCTAAAAAGTCTTTGATTTCTTTCTTTATTTTTTCCTTGACCAAGGTGTCATTGAGTAGGGTATTGTTCAGTTTCCATGTGTATGTGGGCTTTCTGTTGTTCTTCTTGCTATTGAAGATCACTTTTACTCCATAGTGATCTGATAGGAGACATGCGATTAGTTCGGTCTTCTTGTATTTGTTGAGGTCTATCTTGTGACCAATTACATGATCAATTTTTGAGAAGGTACTGTGCGGTGCTGAGAAAAAGGTATACTCTTTTGCTTTAGGATGGAATGTTCTCTCTCTCTCTCTCTCTCTCTCTCTCTCTCTCTCCTCTCTCTCTCTCTCTCTCTCTCTCTATATATATATATATATATATATATATATATATATATATATATATATATGTCCAATTGTTCCAAAGCTTCAATTAGTTTCACTGTGTCCCTGTTTAGTTTCTGCTTTCCTGATCGGTCCATTGAGGAGAGTGGAGTGTTGAAGTCACCTACAATTATTGTGTTAGGTGCGATGTGAGCTTTAAGCTTTAGTAAAGTTTCTTTTACGAATAAGGGTGCCCTTACATTTGGTGCATAGATCTTCAGTATTGAGAATTCTTCTTGGTGGATTTTCCTTTTGACAAGCAGGAAGTGACCTTCTGTGTCTCTTTTGATGACTTTAGGTTGAAAGTCAATTTTATCTGATATTAGAATGGCTACTCTGGCATGTTTCCTGGGACCATTTGCTTGTAAAACTGTCTTCCAGCCTTTTACTCTAAGGTGGTATTTGTCTTTGACACTGAGATGTGTTTCCTGTATGCAGCAAAATGTAGGGTCCTGTTTCCGTATCCAGTCTGTTAGTCTGTGTATTTTGATTGGGGAATTGAGTCCATTGATATTAAGAGATATTAAGGAATAGTAATTATTACTTCCTGACATTTTGGGCATTATTATTATTGTTAATTTTTTTTTGTATTAGAGTGGTTCTCTTCTTTTGGGTTGGATGAGATGGGGTTTCTATCTTGTTTCTTCTGGGGTGTTGTTTCCCTCCTTGTGTTGGTATTTTCCCCTATTATCCTTTGTAGGGCTGGGTTTGTAGATAAGTATCTTGCAAATTTGGTTTTGTCATGGAATATCTTGTTTTCCCCATCTATGGCAATTGAGAGTTTTGCTGGGTATAGTAGTTTTGGCTGAAGTTTGTATTCTCTTAGGGTCTGCATGAGGTCTGCCCAGGATCTTCTAGCTTTCATGGTCTCAGGTGAGAAGTCTGGTGTAATTCTGATAGGTCTTCCTTTATATGTTACTTGTCCTTTTTCTCTTACTGCCTTTAATATTCTTTCTTTGTTTAGTACATTTGGGGTTTTGATTATTATGTGACAGGAAGTATTTTATAGCCAGCCACTGTGCTGAAGTTGTTTATCAGTTGCACGATTTCTCTGGTGGAGGTTTTTGGGTCACTTAAGTATACTATCATATCAGCTATGAATAGTGATAGTTTGACTTCTTCCTTTCCGATTTGTATCCCTTTGATTTCCCTATGTTGTCGAATTGCTCTAGCTAGTACCTCAAGTACTATATTGAAGAGATATGGTGAGAGGGGGCAGCCTTGTCTAGTCCCTGATTTTAGTGGTATTGCTTCAAGTTTTTCTACGTTTACCTTGATGTTGGCTACTGGTCTGCTGTATATTGCTTTTAGTATGTTTAGATATGGGCCTTGAATTCCTGCTCTTTCCAAGACTTTTGATATGTAAGGATGCTGAATTTTGTAAAAATGCTTTTTCAGCATCCAATGAGATGACTGTGTATTTTCTTTATTTGAGTTTGTTTATGTAGTGGATTACATTGATGGATTTCCGTATATTGAACCAACCCTGCATTCCTAGGATGAAGCCAACTTGACAATGATGAATAATCATTTTGATGTGTTCTTCGATTAGGTTGGCAAATATTTTGTTTAGTATTTTTGCATCGGTATTCATAAGAGAAATTGGCCTGTAGTACTCTTTCTTAGTAAGATCTTTGTGTGGTTTTGATATCAGGGTCATTGTGGCTTCATAGAATGAGTTGGATAGTGTTCCTTCTGTTTCTATTTTGTGGAATAGTTTGAAGACTTTCGGTATCAGGACTTCTTTGAAGGTCTGATAGAAGTCTGCACTAAAATCATCTGGTCCTGTACTTTTTTTTTTTTTTGGTTGGAAGACTTTCTATGACCCCTTCTATTTCTTTGGGGGTTATGGGTCTGTTTAGACGATCTACTTGATCCTGGTTTAATTTTGGTATTTGGTAACTGTCTAGGAAATTGTCCATTACCTCCAGATTCTCCAGTTGTGTTGAGTATAGGTTTTTGTAGTAGGATCTGATGATTTTTTGAATTTCCTCAGTTTCTGTTCTTATATCTCCCTTTTCATTTCTAATTTTGTTAATTTGAATACTGTCTCTGTGCCCTTTGTTCAGACTGGCTAGGGGTTTATCTATCTTGTTAATTTTCTCAAAGAACCAGCTCCTGGATTTGTTGATTCTTTGTATGGTTCCCTTTGTTTCAACTTGATTGATTTCAGCCCTGAGTCTGTTGATTTCCTGTCTTCCACTCCTCCTTGGTGAGATTGCTTCTTTTTTTCCCAGAGCTTTCAAGTGCGGCATTAAGTTGCTAGTATATCCTCTCTCCTCTTTCTTTTTGGAGACACTCAGGGCTATGAGCTTTTCTCTAAGCACTACTTTCATTGTGTCCCATAGATTTGGGTATGTTGTGCCTTCATTTTCATTCAATTCAAAAAAATCTTTGATTTCTTTCTTTATTTCTTCCTGGCCTAAGTTACCATTGAGTAGAATATTGTTCAGCCTCCACGCGTATGGGGATTTTCTGTTGTTTTTGTTGCTATTGAAGAACACTCTTACTCCATGGTGATCTGATAAGAGGCATGGGATTAGTTCGATCTTTTTATATTTGTTTAGATCAGTCTTGTGACCAATTATATGGTCGATTTTGGAGAAGGTACCATGAGGAGCTGAGAAAAAGGTATAGTTTTTTGCTTTAAGGTGAAATGTTTTATATATATATATATATATATATATATATATATATATATATATATCTGTTAAATCCAATTGGTCCAAAGTTTTGATGAGTTTCTCTGTGTCCCTGTTTAGTTTCTGTTTTCCTGATCGTTCCACTGAGGAGAGTGGAGTATTGAGGTCCCCCACAATCATTGTGTTAGTTGCAATGTGTGCTTTGAGCTTTAGTAAAGTTTCTTTTACAAATGAGGGTGCCCGTACAATTGGAACTTATATGTTTAGAACTGTGAGTTTTTCTTGGTGGATTCTTCCTTTGACTAGCAAGAAGTGACCTTCTGTGTCTCTTTTGATGAGCTTGGGTTGAAAGTCAATTTTATCTGATATTCAAATGGCTATTCCAGCTTGCTTCCTGCGACCATTTGCTTGCAAAATTGTCTTCCATCCTTGTCCTCTAAGGTAGTGTTTGTCTTTGTCTTTGAGGTGTGTTTCCTGTAAGCAGCAAAATGTAGGGTCCTGTTTTTGTATGCAGTCTGTTAGTCTATTTCTTTTTATTGGGGAATTGAGTCCATTGATGTTAAGAGATATTAAGGAATAGTGATTATTACTTCCTAAAATTTTTGATGTTATTTTTGTTTTTGAGTAGTTATCTTCCTTTGAGTTTGATGGAAGAAGGTTACTGTCTTGCTTTTTCTTGGGTACAGTTTCCTTCCTTGTATTGGAGTTTTCCTCCTATTATCCTTTGTAGAGCTGGGTTAGTGGAAAGATATTGTGTAAATTTGGTCCTGTCATGGAATATTTTGATTTCTCCATCTATGTTGATTGAGAGTTTTGCTGGGTATAGTAGTCTTGGCTGACATTTGTGTTCTCTTAGGGTCTGCATGAGGTCTGCCCAGGATCTTCTAGCTTTCATGGTTCCTGGAGAGAAGTCTTGTGTGATTCTGATAGGTCTTCCTTTATTTGTTACTTGGCCTTTTTCTCTTACTGCCTTTAATATTCTTTCTTTGTTTAGTACATTTGGGGTTTTGATTATTATGTGACGGGAGGTATTTCTGTTCTGGTCCAGTCTGTTTGGAGTTCTGTAGGCTTCTTGTATATTCATGGGCATCTCTCTCTTTATGTTAGGGACGTTTTCTTCCATAATTTTGTTAAAGATATTTGCTGGCCCTTTAAGTTGTAGATCTTCACTCTCATCTATCCCTATAATCCTTAGGTTTGGTCTTCTAATTGTGTCCTTGGTTTCGTGGATGTTTTGGGTTACAAGCCTTTTGGATTTTGCGTTTTCTTTACTGTGGAGTCAATGGTTACTATGTTATCTTCAGCATCTGAGATTCTTATCGCTATCTCGTGTATTCTGTTTTTTTTTTGTTTGTTTGTTTGTTTGCATCTATGACCCCTGATTTCTTCCCACGGTTTTCTTATTCCAAAGTTGGCTCCTTTTGTGATTTCTTAGTTGTTTCTACCTCTGTGTTCAGATCTTGGATGGTTTTGCTCATTTCCTTCATTTGTTTGTTTGTGTTTTCATGTAATTCTTTAATATATTTTTGTGCTCCCTCTTTCATGACTTCTGCATGCTGTTTCAAGTTCTCCTGCATTTCTTTAACTGATTTTTTCATTTCCTCTTTATTGGTTTCTGTCTGTTGGCCCATATTCTCCTGGAGTTCTTTAAGTGATTTTTGTGTTTGCATTGTAAGAGCTTCTACCCTATTGATGTTCCCCTACATTTCTTTAAGAGGTTTGTTTATGTCTTTTTTGTCTTCCTCTAGCAGGATCATGACCAGTGCTTTTATAGCTATCTCTTGTTTTTCTGGTCTGCTGGGGTATCCATGACTGGCAATGGTTGGCAACTTGGGTTCAGATGGTGCCACATTGCCTTGATTTCTGTTAGTAATAGTCCTATGTTTGCCTTTTGCCATCTGTTTATCTCTGGAGTTAGTTGATCTTATTGTTACTGGTTGGAGTTTGAAGCTCCTGTGAGCCTGGCCTTTGGCACTGTTGTAGTAGAGGGTGTCCGTGTTCCTGATCCTATCCTCCAGTCGTCCACCGTGACCTGACCCCAGCAGCTAGCAGTCTGCTGTGTCCCGAGTCAAGATAGCACCTCCTGCCTGCCTGGTTAGCTGGTCCGCAGTGCTCTGCAACCACAGCTGAGCTGTAGGTGCATGGATCTGCTGATCTCATCTGACTCTGGGTGCTGGCCAGAGCCTGGCGGTGTTGTCTATGCTAAACTAAGCTAGGTCTCAGTCCACGCACCTGACTCCAGCTGCTAGAATTCCGCATGGTGTCCCGAGGCAAGATTGCATTAATTTTCTTAAATCACTTTGATGACACACTATTAAAAATATTGTAGTAGTAAAGGTTGTATTCAGAGTATACAACAGAAGTGGAGTGATATGTAGTCACATCACAATTAGTCAGCAGGCAGTAAAAATGCAAGAAAATAGTTACAGTCAGAAAGACTCAAGTGAAAGAGAGGAACTCTGGTCAATTTCTTATATCTAATTTGAAAGAGCTGGAAATAGGAATAACCCCGATTTTCCACTGATTTTTTATTTCTCTTGGTCAGTATAGAGAGAAGAATATCAAAACAGCTATTGCTGTGATCACTTTCTAATTTTTGCTTCCACAAGGAAATCAAGGAAATTAGGTGTGTAACAAATGAAGCAGCTACACAAATGGAGATCTCCAAGTATACTTCAGGATTCAATGTCCCTGTCTGGAAATCAAATATCTTCCCTGATTGGATCTGATTGGATCCTCTATTTGTCTAGAAGTTCTCCATAAATCAGAAGCAAGGAGAACATACTATTTTGTCTGGAGGTAGGGATTTGTCAGGCATCCTTCTATCTATATGCCAGGCCTTATCTGATCCTGTATATAACAAAGGCCAGATTAAATGGTGCTAAAGAGAAGGGTCAGATCTTAAGTCACATTCATCAGACAGTGGCAGTAGAAAGCTGCAAAGACTGAACATGTTTATTTTACAGTTTCCATGTTCTTATCTTTTAGCGCCTCTAGTTGTGTTTGACTTCCTTGTTCTGTGCCAAGGAGGGTTGTGCCATCTGCAAAAAAAATCAAGATTCAAGCTTCAGCTTATGTAGAGACTAATAATTTTTTGACATTTTCATTTCTTTAGATTAGCTACTGTGAGTGATGCTATGGCAGGAAACATCCTCTACATACCACCTAGCAGTTTAAGAAAAATCAAATGGGACCATAAGATGCAGATACTACCATACCCCCAAATCAAGCAGTATTGAGACAGTTATACAGGAGGTATGTTACCATTAATGGCCAAAGACATTCATCCATACAATAGTTGTTTATTTTGTTATTGTTCTTGAAGTTTACCAGACTTTCCAGCTAGCTATTTTTCTAGGTCAGTCCCTTGCTACCTAACACTTCAGCAGAGTTACAATTTCTTTAGTGCGAAAAATATATCGTGTCTAGTTCATCTCTACATGGGTATGACACTATGTCAATGAAGATATAGACACAGGAAGTTTCATTGTAACTATGTACTTGTGCATACCATGAGTCCTAAGTTTTCATATTATTTTCATTCTGTCTTTAGATATCAGGTCTCTGTCAGATATAGAGGATATTAATGATAATATATTGCTTTGATTAATAAATTCCTGACAGTAGAAATCACATTACAGCTTTATATGCATCAAAAGATTCCAGGACCTTTTTAACACTACTTATTAAGGAATTTATACTGATTTGTAATGACATAGGATGAACAAGAATATCAACCAAACTGACCCTCCAGAGCTCCCAAGGAATAAACCACCAAAATGGCACACATGGATAGACCCATGGTTCCAGCCTCTGAAGTATAAGCTGGTGGCCTTCTCGAGCTTCAATGGAAGTAGACACCCCTGCTACTAAGAAGTCGTGATGCCCCAGTGTATGGGAAATCTAGTCCAGGAGGCAGGATAGGGTGAGGGGCTGGGAGCAAGAACACCCATTTATAAGCAGTAAGTCTCGGTGGGGTAGGCAGAGTGTGTCATATAGGGAAAGAAAGAAAGCTTATGACTTTGAAAGGTAAATAAAGAAAATATACAATATAAAAAGATAAAAATAGAAAAAAGCCAAACATTTACTTTTCAACATATACCATATTTTGATGTGAAAAAAAAACACAGAATATAAATATTTTTCAACACTGAATTGCATTTAATATTTTTTATGATTTTTGGGACACTACTTTTTTATTTAAGTTGAGTACAAATGAATAATGGCATGGGCAGAATATTAACCTTAGTATAAATAAACCCCCTTTCTGGATGCATGATCAAACATTCTATTTTCAAGAAAGGATATACCCAGAGCAAACAACACCTGAGTTAGAAAAGGAGAGAATGGCACATCACATTTTGTTTTCAGTAAACAGAAATTTCAAGATAAGAGACACAGTCAGTTGTCCCAAAAATGAACAGAAGACCTCTTGGAAATAGCTCAAAACTAGGCAGAAGGAGTCAGAAATAGGGCCCTCCTCAAGGATCCATTAACTTCATTTTCTCTTGTTCAGTATAGAGAAAAGAAGATTAAAAAACAGTCGTTTTTGCCATCCACTCGAATTTTCTGCTTCATTCTGGGAACAAAGTGGGGAGGGTGGGGAGGTATGAATCAGCAGCACTCTTGGAGATCTCCATGGTTACCACAGACAGTGCTGTCCATGTCTAGATATTAGATCTCTCTCCTGATTAGCTCTGATTCCATTCTCTATTCAAATGTACATCCTCCATCAATCAGAAGCTGGGAGAACAAACAAATTTTCCTGAAGTGGAAGATTTGTCAGTCAGGCTGCTGCCTATGTTCCAGCATTTATCTGGCCTTGGATATAACCAAAGCCAGACTGATTGGTGCTAAAGAGAAGGGAATGTGATTTTGTCAGTGGGAGCAGTCATAGCCAGTGGAAAGATAGAAAGACTGGGATTTTTAGTTTAGAGTCTCCATGTTCTGATTCCTTAGATCCCTACTTTGCATAGAATTTTCAAGAATCTATTTGGACTTTTTGTTGTTTGTCTCACTCAAGTAGGGCTGTGCCATCTGCAAAGAAGAATCAAGATTTAAAGTTTGACTTGTGACAGAGACTAAGCTTTTTCTGATTTTTTATATACTTACATCACCCATTGTCTGAACTGCTATGGCAGAAAATGTCCTCAACCTACCTTCTTGCAGTCTAAGAAAAATCAGATGGAACTAATAAACACTGTTACTAACATTCCCAGAATCAAAGCAGTCTTGGGACAATGAGGCTGGTAGTATGTTACATTCGATGGCTAAAGATTAAAACATGCAAATCTTGTTTGTTCTATTTACTGTTCTTATAATTTACTAGATTTTCTAAATAATCTAGAAGAATATTTAGTTCAGTCCTATGCTACTGAACACCTCAGCAGAGTCATAATCTCTACAGGGAAAACAGTATATCATATCCAGTTGACCTCTGTCTTGGAATGACACTGTGTAAAAGAAGATAAAAGCAGAGTAATTATGATTGTGACCTTGTACTTGTTATACCTTGAGTTCTTAGATTATAATTATTTCAATTATATTTTAGGAGATAAGTACTCTATCATATATCCAGGATATTTATGAAAATGTATTACTTTGATTAATACATTCCTGTCTATAGAAGTAAAATTACAGATTTATATTCATCAAACGATTCCATGACCTCTTCAAAAGTATACACTAATGAATTGAAAAGGTTTAGTAATACCATAGGAAAAGCAACAATATCAAACAATCAGACACCTCAGATACCCAGGGATTATTATACCAACCAAAGACTACACATTCAGGGAAACAGCTCTAGTCTCTTAAGTAGCTGCAGACCAGCCTTGTGAAGAATCAAAGGGAGCAGGTGACCTTGTTCCTTAAAAGGCTTGATGTAAGGTCAGCGAGGCATTATTGAGTGGGTGGCTGTGTGGAGGAAAACCCTTATATAAACAGTGAGAGGAAGGATTGGACAAAGGTTCATGTGTGTGTGTGGGGGGGAACAGGAAATGAAAATAACTTTAAAAAATAAATAAAAGATCCACTATTAAAAGAAAAATAGAAAAAAATCCCACATATTTAAAGTTCCATTAAGACAATATTTGGATGTGAATAATCACAACAACCAAGAGAGGATGGTGTGAGTTATAAAGCAACTGCACTGGCAGAGAACTCTAAGGTTATCATAGGCCATGATGCCCATGCCTAAATATGGGAACTCTCTCCTGATTGGATCTGATTTTATTCTAAATTTGAATGAACATTCTTCATCAATCAGAAGCATAGAGAACAAATAAATTTCTTTGCAGGGAAGGATTTGATTACTCAGGCTGCTGGCTATATTCCAGGACATATCTGTTTCTGGGTATAACTAAAGTCCAACATTGTATTACTAATGAAAAGGAACAGTGTTTCTGTAACTGACAGGAGACAGAGCCAGTAGAAAGCTGAAAGGACAGTGCTTGTATCTTTTAAAGCTTCCATGCACTGATACAATCACTCATAGTTCCTGTACAGGGAATGCCAACACATGGAAAATTCAGGTATCTGCATTTGGTATCCATTCTTTGCCTCAGTCATGGTAAGATATGTCTTCTGCAAAAATGATACAAGATTCAAGCTTAAGTTTGTGGTAGACAATAGGGAAATTATGACATTTTAATTACCTTAGGTTAGACACTGTGAGAAATGTTGTGGCCACAAATATCTTCAACATACAATCATGGAATCACAGAAAAATCTTGATGTAACAAACTAACTGATTCAACCATACCCATAAACTAAGCACCTTTGTGTCAATGATGCATTAGGTAGCATGTTCTGTTTAATGGCAAAAGACATTCGGCCAGGCAGTGCTGGCTCACGCCTGTAATCCCAGTACTTGGGAGGCAGAGGCAGGTGGATTTCTGAGTTCGAGGCCACCCTGGTCTACAGAGTGAGTGCCAGGACAGCCAGGACTGCACAGAGAAACCCTGTCTCAAAAAAAAAGTCATTCAACAATTCAACCCTGGTTTGTAGTGTTATATTTAATATACTAGAATCTCTGGGATGTTTCTTTTTCCAAGCCATTTCATTATAAAGTGTTTAGGGGAGTGATGTTCCCTTTACTAAAATTAAAACACGATCCATCTCCTCAATATCTTGACCTTGTAAATTTTCTTTATTATAAAAAATAAATGTACACAGAAAATTTCATGGGAACCTTGTAACTGTGGATTCCTAGAAATGTGAGTTTTTCCTGTTAATTTCATTTTCTCCTAAGAATTAATTTTTCTTTTTTCCACTGGATGTTTTCAGGTCCTTTGTCGAATATCAATTGGCCATATATGTGTGGGTTCAATTCTGGGTCTTCAATCCTATTCCATTGATCCACTTCCCTGTCACTGTACCAATACCATGCAGTTTTTAACACTACTACTCTGTAGTATTGCTTGAGGTCCGGGATATTGATTCCCCCAGAAGTTCATTTACTGTTGATGATAGTTTTAGCTAGCCTGGGTTTTTTCTTATTCCAGATGAATTTGAGAATTTCTCTTTCCAACTCTATAAAGAACTGAGTTGGGATTTTGATCCACTTTTATCTCTGCACTAAGCTCAACTCCAAGTGGATCAAGGACCTCCACATAAAACCAGACACACTAAAACTAATAGAAAAGAAACTGGGGAAGACCCTCGAGGACATTGGCTCAGGGGGAAAATTCCTGATCAGAACACCAATCGCTTATGCCCTAAGATCAAGAAAAGACAAATGGGACCTCATAACATTACAAAGTTTCTGTAAGGCAAAAGACACTGTCAAAAGGACAAATCTGCAACCAGCAAATTGGGAAAAGATCTTCACCAACCCCACATCCGACTGAGGGCTAATATTCAATGTATACAAAGAACTCAAGAAGTTAGAGCCCAGAAAACCAAATAACCCTATCCAAAAATGGGGTACAGAGTTAAACAAAGACTTTTCACCTGAAGAAATTCAGATGGCTGAGAAACACCTTTAAAAATGTTCAACATCATTAGTCATTAGAGAAATGCAAATCAAAACAACCCTGAGATTTCACCTCACACCTGTCAGAATGGCTAGGATTAAAAACTCAGAAGACATCAGGTGTTGGCGAGGATGTGGAGAAAGAGGAACACTCCCCCACTGCTGGTGGGACTGCAAGCTGGTACAACCACTCTGGAAATCAGTCTGGTGGTTCCTCAGAAAACTGGACATGATACTTCCAGAGGATCCAGCCATACCACTCCTGGGAATATACCCAGAAGTCTCCCCAGCATGCAATAAGGATACATGCTCCACTATGTTCATAGCAGCCTTATTTATAATAGCCAGAAGCTGGAAAGAACCCAGATATCCCTCAACGGAGGAATGGATACAAAAAATGTGCTATATATACACAATGGAATACTATTCAGCCATTAGAAACAATGAATTCAGGAAATTCTTAGAGAAATGGATGGAGCTGGAGAACATCATACTAAGTGAGGTAACCCAGTCTCATAAGAATACCCATGGTATGTAGTCACTGATAAGTGGATATTAGCCTAGAATCTTGGGACACCAAAGACACAATTCACATACCAATTAATGTCTGACAAGAAGAAAGGAATGGACACTAGTGCTGGAAAGTATCAAAGCATCAGTGTAGGAGAATACCAGAACAGGGAAGTGGGAAGGGTTGGATGAGGGAGCAGGGGGAGGGAAAAGGGCATTTGGGACCTTAGGGGTGTGGGGAAACATAAAAAGGGAAATGAAATGTAAATATAGAATATATCCAATAAAAAAGAATTCATTTTTTGAGTTGTGTCGTGAATATTTATTAAATATACTACTTTGATTCAGATATTTCTGACATTATTAAACAAAATACAACTGTATATGTGTCAAGAATGTTCTGGCCTCTTTACAAGGACATGATGTATTTTCCATCACACTATATATTGTTGGGAATATACAGTATAAAACACTCTTTTCAATTCTGAATTCCAAATAATATGTCAAATATTTTGGAAATAAGTGTCTAATGGGAACTAAGTACTGGTGGAACAGGGTATGCAAAGAATCTTGTATTAATTTTGTTAAATCACTTTGATGACACACTATTGAAAAGTATTGTAGTAGTAAAGGCTGTATCCAAAGTATACAACAGAAATGGAGTGATATGCTGTCACATCACAATTAGTCAGCAGGCAGTAAAAATGCAAGAAAATAGTTACAGTCAGAAAGACTCAAGTGAAACAGGGGAACTCTTGTCAATTTTTTAGATCTAATTTGAAAGAGCTGGAAATAGGAAGAGCCCCAATTTCCCACCGATTTTTTATTTCTCTTGGTCAGTATAGAGTGGAGAATATCAAAAGAGCTATTGCTGTGATCACTTTCTAGTGTTTGCTTCCACAAGGAAATCAGGGAATTTAGGTAGGTGTGTAACAAATGAAGAAGATACACAGATGGAGACCTCCAAATGTACTGCAGGATTTAATGTCCCTCTCTTGAAATCAGATATCTTCCCTGATTGGATCTGATTGGATCTTCTATTTGACTACAAGTTCTCCATAAATCAGAAGCAAGAACATACAAATTTGTCTGGAGGTGGGGATTTGTCAGTCATTCTTTTATCTCTATGCCAGGCCTTATCTGATCCTGTGTATAACAAAAGCCAGACTAAATGGTGCTAAAGAGAAGGGCGAGATCTTAGGTCAATTTCAGAAGAGGCAATAGAAAGCTGCAAAGACTAAACTTGTTTATATTAGAGTTTCCATGCTCTTATCCCTTAGCACCTCAATTTGGAGTTTGACTTCCTTGTCTCAACCAAGCAGGGCTGTGCCATCTCAAAAATTAGTCAAGATTCACGCTTCAGCTCCTACATGGAATAAGAATTTTTTGCTTTTTTTGTCTTCAGATCAGCTACTACAGTAGCTGCTATGGCAGGAAATGTCCTCTACATACCACATTGCAGTTTAAGAAAAATCAGATTGGACCATCAGATGCAGATACTATCATTCCCTAAAACCAAGCTGTTTTGAGACAGTTATACAGGAGGTATGTTACCATTAATGGCCAAAGACATACATTCACACAATCGTTGTTTATTCTGTTATTGTTCTTGTAGTTTACTAGACTTTCTAGCTAGCTATTTTTTCCAGGTCAGTCGTTGCTACTAACACTTCAACAGAGTTACAATTTCTTCAGTGCAAACGATATATCATGTCTAGTTCATCTCTACCTTGGTATAACACTATGTCAATGAAAATATAGACACAGGAATTTTCATTGGAACCCTGTACTTGTGAATAACATGAGTCCTATGTTGTCATGTTATTAATATTCTGTCTTTAGACATCAGTTCTCTGTCAGATATATAGGGTAGTAATGATATTATATTACTTTTATTAATAAATTCCTGACAGTAGATATCACATTACAGCTTTACATGCATTAAAAGATGCCAGGACCTCTTTTAAAGTACTTACTAAGGAATTGAAAGTGATTTGTACTGACATAGGAAGAAAAAGATAACAACCAAATAGACCCTCCTGAGCTCCCAAGGAAAAAATGACCAACAAGGGCACACATGGAAAGACCCATGGCTCCAGCCTCCTAAGTATCAGCTGGTGGCCTTTTCAAGCATACTAAGAGGGCATAATGTCCTAGTTAATGGAAAATGCAGTCCAGGAGGAAGGATAGTGTGAGGGGCAGGGAGGGAGAACAACCACTTAGAAGCAATGAGTTGGGGTGGTGTAGGCAGAATGTTTCATGTAGGGAAAGATGGAAAGCTTATAACATTTGAAAGGTAAATAAAAAAATATATAATATAAATAGAATAAACCCAAAACATTTACTTTTCAACTTACACCATATTTTGATGTGAATAAACACAGCATATAAAATTCTTTCAACTCTGAATTACATATAATATTTTTATGATTTTTGGGACACTACTTTTTTATGCAAAATGAGTACACATGAATAATGGCATGGGCAGAATATTAACCTTAGTATAAATAAAACCTCCTTCTGGATGCATGATCAAGCATTCTGTTTTCAAGGATAGGTTATGGCCAGAGCATACCACAGCTGAGTTAGAAAAGGAGAAAATGGCAAATCACATTTTGTTTGCAGGAAACAAAAATTTCAAGATAAGAGACACAGTCAGTGGTCTCAAAAAGAAACAGAACATCTCTTGTAAATAGCTCAAAACTAGGAAGAAGGAGCCAGAAATAGGACCCTCATCAAGGATCCAGTAACTTCAATTTCTGTTGTTCAGTATAGAGAAAAGAAGATAAAACCAGGCTTTTTATTTCTGCCATCCCCTCTCAAATTTTCTGCTTCCCTCTGGGAACAAAGTGAGGAGGGAGGTGAGGTATGAATCATTAGCACTCTTGGAGATCTCCATGGTTACCACAGACGTTGCTGTCTATGTCTAGATATGCTATCTCTCTCTTTAATAGCTCTAATTCCATTCTCTATTCAACTGTACATCCTCCGTCAATCAGAAGCTAGGGGAGCAAACAAAATTTCCTGAAGTAGGAGATTTGTCAGTCAGGCTGCTGCCTATGTTCCAGTATTTATCTGATCTTGAATATAACCAAAGCCAGACAGATTCGTGCTAAAGAGTGTGATTTTGTCATAGCCAGTGAAAAGATAGAAAGACTGGGATTTTTAGTTTATAATCTACATGCTCTGATTCCTTAGAACCCTATTTTGTATAGAATTTAAAGAATCAGTTTGGACTTTGTGTTGCTTTTCTCATTCATGTAGGGCTGTGCCATCTGCAAAGAAGAATCAAGATTTAAAATTTGGTTTGTGACAGAGACTAGGCATTTTCTGATTTTTTACATACTTACATCACCCATTGTCTGAACTGCTATGGCAGAAAATGTCCTCAACATACCTCCTGCAGGCTAAAAAAAATCAGATGGAACTAATGGACACAGGTACTAACATTCCCAGAACCCAAGCAGTCTTGGGACAATGAGTCTGGTAGTATGCTACCTTTAATGGCCAAAGACATTCAAACATGCAAATGTTGTTTGTTCTGTTTACTGTTCTTATAATTTACTAGATTTTCTAGATAGTCTAGATGGATCTTTAGTTCAGTCTTATTCTTCTGATCACCTCAGCAGAGTCATAATCTCTACAGGGAAAACAGTATATCATATCCAGTTGACCTCTGTCTTGGAATGATACTGTATAAAAGAAGATAAAAGCAGAGTAATTATGATTGTGACCTTCTACTTGTTATACCTTGAGTTCTTAGATTATAATTATATCAATTATATTTTAGGAGATAAGTACTCTATCATATATCCAGGATATTTATGAAAATGTATTACTTTGATTAATACATTCCTGTCTATAGAAGTCAAATTACAGATTTATATTCATCAAAAGGTACCATGACCTCTTCAAGAGTATACACTAATGAATTGAAAAAGTTATGTAACACCATAGGAAGAACAACTATATCAAATAATCAGACACCTCAGATATCCACCGATTATTATACCAACCAATGACTACACATTCAGGGAAACAGCTCTAGTCTCTTAAGTAGCAGCAGAAGGGCTTGTGAAGAATCAAAGGGAGCAGATGACCTTGTTCCTAAGAAGTCTTGATGTACCTGTGTAGGAAAATGTCAGGTCAGGGAGGCATGATTGAGTGGGTTGCTGGGAGGAGGAAAACCTGCATATAAACAGTGAGTGGAAGGATTGGAGAGAAGGGTCATATAGGTGTAAACAGGAAAAGGAAATAACTTTTGAAAAAATAAATAAAATATCCTCTATGAAGAGAAAAATAGAGAAAAATCCCACATATTTAAAGTTCCACATATCCCATATTTGGATATGAAAAATCACAACAACGATGAGAGGACATCATGAGGTATGAAGCAACTGCCCTGGCAGAAAGCTCCAAGGTTACTACAGGCCATGATGCCCATGCCTAAATATGGGATCTCTCTCCTGATTGGATCTGATTCTGTTTGCTATGAAATGAGGAAACCTTATGACAGTTGAAAGGTAAATAAAGAAAATATACAATATAAAATGCAAAAAATAGAAAAAACCCAAATATTTACTTATCAACTTACAGCATATTTAGATGTGAAAACCACAGCATATAAATATTTTCAACACTGAATTGCATTTAATACCTTTTTTATGATTATTTGGACACTACTTTTTATGCAATATGATTACACATGAATAATGGCATGGGCAGAATATTAACCTTAGTATAAATAAAATTTCTTTTGGGATGCATGATCAAACATTCTATTTTCAAGGAAAGGTTATACCCAGAGCATACCACAGCTGAGTTAGAAAAGGAGAGAATGGCACATCATATTTTATTTGCAGGTAACAAAAATTTCAAGATAAGAGACATAGTCTGTGGTTTCAAAACGAAACAGAACACCTCTGGCAAATAGCTCAAAACTAGGCAGAAGGAGCCAGAAATAAGACCATCCTTAAGGATCCAGTAACTTCATTTTCTCTTGTTCAGTAAAGAGAAAAGAAGATTAAAAAACAGTCTTTTTTTGCCATCCACTCGAATTTTCTGCTTCCTTCTGGGAACAAAGTGAGGAGGGTGGTGAGGTATGAATCAGCAGCACTCTTGGAGATCTCCATGGTTACCACAGACGTTAATGTCCATGTCTAGATATGAGATTTCTCTATTGATTAGCTCTGATTCCATTCTCTATTCAACTGTACATCCTCGATCAATCAGAAGCTGGGAGAGCAAACAAAATTTCCTGAAGTGGGAGATTTGTCAGTCAGGCTGCTGCCTATGTTCCAGTATTTATCTGGTCTTGTATATAACCAAACCAGAATGATTGGTAAAGAGAAGGGAGTGTGATTTTGTCACTGGAAGCTGTCATAGCCAGTGGAAAAAATAGAAAGACTTGGATTTTTAATTTAGAGTCTCCAAGCACTGATACCTTAAAACCCTTCTTTGTATAGAATTTCAAGGACTTTGTGTTTCTTGTCTCACTCGAATAGGGCTGTGCCATCTGCAAATAATAATCAAGATTTAAAATTCGGCTTGTGACAGAGACTAGGCATTTTCTGATTTTTTATATACTTACATCACCCATTGTCTGAACTGCTATGGAAGAAAATGTCTTCAACATACCTCCTTGCAGTCTAAGAAAAATCAGATGTAACTAATCAACACACATAATAACATTCCCAGAACCCAAACAGACTTGGGACAATGAGGCTGGTAGTATGTTACCTTTAATGGCCAAAGACATTCAAACATACAACTGTTGTTTGTTTTATTTACTGTTCTTATAATTTACTACATTTTCTCGATAGTCTTGATAGATATTTAGGTCAGTCCTATGCTACCGAACACCTCAGTAGAGTCATAATCTCTACAGGGAAAACAGCATATCATGTCCAGTAGACCTCTGCCTTGGAATGACACTGTAAAAGGAGATAAAGGCACAGTAATTATGATTGTGACCTTGTACTTGTGTATACCTTGAGTTCTTAGATTATAATGATTTTAATTATGCTTTCAGAGATTAGTATTCTGTCATATATCCAGGATATTTATGATAATATATTACATTGATTAATACATTCCTGTCTATACAAGTCAAGTTACAGATTTATATTCAACAAAAGCTACCATGACCTCTTCAAAAATATACACTAATGAATTGAAAAGGGTATGTAGCACCATAGGAAGAGCAACAATATCAAACAATCAGACACCCAGGGATTATCATACCAACCAAAGACTACACATGTATGGAAACAGCTCTAGTATCTTAAGTAGAAGCTCACATTCTTGTGAAGAATCAATGGGAGCAGATGACCTTGTTCCTAAGAAGGCTTGATATCCCTGTGCAAGAAAATGTCAGGTCAGGGAGTCATGATTGAGTGGGTGTCTGGGTTGATGAAAACCCTCATATAAACAGTGCAGGGAAGGATTGGGTAGAAGGTTCATGTGGGGGGAGAAACAGAAAAGGGAATAGCTTTTGAAAAAAATATCTCTTGTGAAAAGAAAAATAGAAAAAAATCCCACATATTTTAAGTTCAACATATACCATAGTTGGATATGAATAATCACAACATCCAAGATAGGACATTGTGATGTATGAAGCAACTGCACTGGCAGAGAGATCCAAGGTTACCACAGGCCATGATGGCCATGCCTAAATATGGGATCTCTCTCCTGACTGGATGTGATTCCATTCTCTATTCATCATTCAGAAGCATGGAGAACAAATAAATGTCTTTTCAGGGACGGATTTGATCACTCAGGCTGCTGGCTACATTCCAAGACATATCTGACTCTGGGAATAAGCAAAGTCCAACATTGTAGTACTAAAGAAAAGGAACAGTGCTTCTGTAACTGACAGGAGACAGAGCCAGTAGATAGCTGAAAGGACAGTGCTTGTATCTTTTAGAGCCTCCATGCCCTGATACACTCACTCTTAGTTCCTGTACAGGGAATGCCAACACATGGACAATTCAGGTATCTGCATTTGGTATCCATTCCTTTCCTCAGTCATGGTAAGGTATGTATTCTGCATTGATGACACAAGCATCAAGCTTAAGTTTGTGGCAGACAATAGGGAATTTATGACATTTTCATTACCTTAGGTCAGACACTGTGAGTAATGTTGTGGCCACAAATATCTTCAACATACAATCGTGGAATCTCACAAAATTCTTGATGTAACAAACTAACAGAAATAGATTCAACCATACCCATAAACTAAGCACCCTTGTGTCAATGATGTATCCTGCAGCATGTTTTGATTAATGGCAAAATACATTCAACAATTCAACCCTTGTTTGTCGTCTTATTTTATGTTTAATATACTAGAATCTCTAGCATGTCTCTTCTTCCAAGTCATTTCATTACAAAATGTTTAAGGGAGTCATGGGCCCTTTACTATAAATAAAACATCATCAATCTCCTGAATATTTCGACCTTGTAATTTTGTACATTATAAAAAATAAATGAACACAGAAATTTTCATGAGGACCTTTTTTTCCCTTGGATCCCTAGTAATGGGGGTTTTTCCTGTTAATTTCATTTTCTCCTAAGAGTTTAGTTTTCTGTGTTGTATCATGAATATTTATTAAATAGATTACTTTGAATCAGATATTCTTGACAGTAGTAAACAAAATAAAACTGTATATGTGTCAAGAATGTTTTGGCTTCTTTACAAGGACTTAATATATTTTCCATCACACTATGTATTTTTGGGAATATACAGTATAAAACAATTCTGAATTTTCAATTCAGAATTCCATATAATATGTAAAATATTTTGTACACATAAGTGTCTCATGGGAACTAAGTACTGGTGGAGTAGGGTATGGAAAGGATCTTTCATTAATTTTCTTAAATCACTTTGATGACACACTATTAAAAAGTATTATAGTAGTAAAGGTTGTACTCAGAGTATACAACAGAAGTGGTGTGATATGCTGTCATATCACAATTAGTCAGCAGGCAGTAAAAATGCAAGGTAATAGGTACAGTCAGAAAGACTCAAATGAAACAGAGAAACTCTGGTCAATTTCTTAGATCTAATTTGAAAGAGCTGGAAATAGGAATAGCCCCAATTTTCTACAGATATTTTCTTTCTCATGGTCAGTTTAGAGAGAAGAATATCAAAAGAGCTATTGCTGTGATCACTTTCTAATTTTCGCTTCCCCAAGAAAATCAAGGAAATTAGGTATATATTAAATGAAGCAGCTACACAGATGGAGGTCTCCAAATGTACTGCAGTATTTAAGGACCCTGTCTGGAAATGAGATCTCTTTCATGATTGGATCACATTGGATCCTCTATTTTACTACAAGTTCTCCATAAATCAGAAGTAAGGAGAGGAAAAAAATTGTCTGGAGGTGAGGATTTGACAGTCATTCTTCTATCTATATGTCAGGCTTTATCTGATCCTGTATATAACAAAAGCCAGATTACATATTGCTAAAGAGAAGGGAAAAATCTTAGGTCACATTCAACAGATAGAAGCTGTAGAAAGATGCAAAGACTGAACTTGTTTATATTAGAGTTTCCATGCTCTGATCCCTGAGCACCTCTATTTGAAGCTTGACTTCTTTGTCTCGGCCAAGGAGGGCTGTGCCATCTGCAAAAATTAATCAAGTTTCAAGCTTCAGCTTTTGCAGAGACTACGGAGTTTTTGACATTTTCATAACTTTTGATCAGCTACTGCGCAAGATGCGATTGCAGGAAATGTCCTCTATATACCACCTTGCAGTCTAAGAAAAATCAGATGGGAACATAAGATTCAGATACTACCATACCCAAAACCAAGTAGTCTTGAGACAGTAGGAATGTTACCTTTAATGGCCAAAGACATTCATCCATACAATCAATGTTTATTCTGTTATTGTTCTTGCAGTTTACTAGACTTTCTAGCTAGCTGTTTTTTCAGGTCAGTCCTTTGCTACCATACATTTCAGCAGAGTTACAATTTCCTTAGAGCAAACAAAATATCGTGTCCAGTTCATCTCTTGGTATGACACTATATCAATGAAGATATAGACACGGGAATTTTCATTTTAACCATGTACTTGTGGATATCATGAGTCATAAGTTTTCATGTTATTTTCATTCTGTCTTTAGACATCAGCTCTGTCAGATATACAGGGTATTAATGATAATATATTACTTTGATTAATAAATTTCAGAGACTAGAAATCACATTATTGCTTTATATGCATTGAAAAATGCCAGGACCTCTTTTTTTTTACTGGTTCAATTTATTTATTTTTATTCTTTATTTTATTCATTTACATTTCAGATGTTGTCCGCTTTCTCAGACTCCTCACCATACGCCCCCATCCAAACTACACTTCCCTTGCCTCCATGGTTTTTTTGTTTTGTTTTGTTTTGTTTGGTTTGGTTTGGTTTTTTAATTTTTATTGTTTCTATTCTATGTTTACATTCCAGAGGCTTTCCCCTTTCCCAGTTCCCCCCTCCCTATGGCCCATAATTCCTCTCCCCCCAAACTATTCCCCAGTCATTCCCCCTCCAGCCACAGTTTCTCTACAAAACTGGATCCAATCTTTACAGGCCCAGGGTCCTCTCCTTTCTTCTTGGGAATCATTTGACTTGCTAATTGTGCCTTGAGTATTTAGGGCTTCTGGGCTTATTAATATCCACTTATCAGTGATTGCATTTCATGTGTATTATTTTGTGACTGGGTTAGCTAACTCAGGATGATATTTTCCAATCTAACCATTTACCTACAAATTGCATGAATTCATTGTTTTTAATTGCTGAGTAGTATTCCACTGTATAAATATACCACATTTTCTGTATCCATTCCTCCTTTGAGGGATATTTGGGCTCCTTCCAATTTCTGGCTATTATAAACAAGGCTGCTATAAACATAGTGGAGCATGTGTCTTTATTGTATGCAGGGGAATCCTCTGGGTATATGCCCAGGAGTGGTATGCCAGGGTCCTCTGGAAGGGACATGCCCAATTTTCTGAGGAACCGCCACACTGATTTCCAGAGCAGTTTTACCATTTTGCAATCTCACCAACAGTGGAGGAGTGTTCCTCTTTCTCCACATCCTCACCAGCACTTGTTGTCTCTTGAGTTTTTAATCTTAGCCATTCTGACTGGTGTGAGGTGGAATCTCAGGGTTGGTTTGATTTGCATTTCTCTGATGACTGATGATGCTGAACATCTCTTAAGGTGTTTCTTGGCCACCCGAATTTCTTCTGGTGAAAATTCTTTGTTTAGCTCTGTACCGCATTTTTGGATAGGGTTATTTGGTTCTTTGGGGTCTAACTTCTTGAGTTCTTTGTATATATTGGATATTAGCCCTCTGTCGGATGTGGGGTTGGTGAAGATCTTTTCCCACTTTGTTAGTTGCCGTTTTGTCCTTCTGACAGTGTCCTTTGCCTTGCAGAAACTTTGTAGTTTTATGAGGTCCCATTTGTCTATTCTTGATCTTAGTGCATAAGCTATTGGTGTTCTGTTCAGGAACTTTCCCCCTGTGCCTATGTCCTCCAGGGTCTTCCCAAGTTTCTTTTCTAATAGTTTCAGTGTGTCTGGTTTTATGTGGAAGTCCTTGATCCACTTGGAGTTGATCTTAGTGCAAAGAGATAAGTGTGGGTCAATTCGCATTCTTCTGCATATTGACCTCCAGTTGAACCAGCACCATTTGTTGAAGAGGCTATCTTTATTCCACTGGATGGTTGTGGCTCCTTTATCAAAGAGCAAGTGACCATAAGTCTGTGGATTAATTTCTGGGTCTTCAATCCTGTTCCATTGATCTTCTTGCCTGTTGCTGTACCAATACCATGTAGTTTTTAACACAATTGCTCTGTAGTACTGTTTAAGGTCAGGGATATTGATTCCCCAAGAAGTCCTTTTATTGTTGAGAATAGTTTTAGCTATCCTGGGTTTTTTGTTGCTCCAGATGAATTCAACAAAATTCAGCATCCTTTCATGCTAAAAGTCTTGGAAAGAGCAGGAATTCAAGGCCCATACCTAAACATAGTAAAAGCAATCTACAGCAAACCAGTAGCCAACATCAAAATAAATGGAGAGAAACTTGAAGCAATCCCACTAAAATCAGGGACTAGACAAGGCTGCCCTCTCTCTCCATATCGTTTCAATATAGTACTTGAAGTTCTAGCGAGAGCAATTAGACAACATAAGGAAGTCAAAGGGATACAATTTGGAAAGGAAGAAGTCAAACTATCATTATTTGCAGATGATATGATAGTTTACTTAAGTGACTCAAAAAACTCCACCAGAGAACTTCTACACCTGATAAACAACTTCAGCAAAGTGGCTGGTTATAAAATTAACTCAAGCAAATCAGTAGCCTTCTTGTACGCAAAGGACAAGCAGGCTGAGAAAGAAGTTAGGGAAATAACACCCTTCACAATAGCCACAAACAACATAAAGTACCTTGGCGTAACTCTAACCAAACAAGCGAAAGATCTGTATGACAGGAACTTCAAGTCCTTGAAGAAAAAAAATCGAAGAAGACCTCAGAAGATGGAAAAATATTTTTTCCTCCTGGATTGGCAGGATCAATATAGTAAAAATGGCCATCTTGCCAAAAGCAATCTACAGATTCAATGTGATCCCCATCAAAATCCCAACTCAATTCTTTATAGGTCTAGAAAGAGCAATTCTCAAATTCATCTGGAGCCTCCATGGGTTTTACTACCCACCTCCCCAATTCTACTCCTGCCTCACCACTCTAGAGTCCCCTTATGCTGGGGTATCATGCCTGTATAAGACCAAGGGCCTCTTCATCCATTGTTGCCAGACATGGCCTCCTGTGCTATACATGCAACTGGACCCATGGGTCATATCATGTACAATTCCTGGTTGTTAGCTGGTCCAGGAAGCTCTGAGTGTTCAGGCTAGTTGGTATTGTTATTCTTCCCATGGGGTTGCAATGTGGCAGCCCACCCATCTCAAAAAATTAACCCAGAACTGTTCATATCAAAAGGAAATTCAGAGACAGAATGGAGCAAAGACAGAAAAAAATGCCATCCAGAGACAGCCCCCCTCCACCTGGGGATCTGTCCCACCTGCAGACACCTTAGAGACTCTGCCAGGGTCTGGCCTATGCAGGTGAATATACTCACAGACAACAATTGGATGGAGTCCAGGGACACCAATAAAATAGGGGAAGAATTGAAGTTATTTATACTTCATAATTTGAATTTTGGTAAATGTGAATTTAGATGTTTTTCTATGTCTTGTAGGCTTTCCATTTCTTTAAGTTTTATTCACTTTAAAAGGTTTTGTTTAATTGTTTTTGTTTTAATTAAAGCACTCAGAATATAAGCATGGGGGTGCAGACCTGAAATTTCAGCCCTTGGGAGATGGAGACATGAAGGCCTGTTCAAAGCCTGCCTGGGCTACAGCAGTCTCTAGCTCAAAGACCAAATCAAACCAAAGCAGCAAAGAAAGCCCTCCTAAACAGGCCAGGACCTCTTTAAAAGTACTTATTAAGGAATTGAAAGTGATTTTTAATAATATAGGAAGAACTATATTAACAACCATATTGACCCTCCTGATATTCCAAGGAATAAACCTCCAACAGGGGCACACATGGACAGACCCATGGTTCCAGACTCCAAATTATCAGCTGGTGGGCTTTTGAAGCATCAATGGATGTAGATGCCACTGTTATTAAAAAGCTGTGATGCCCCAGTGAATGGGTAATCCAGTCCAGGGTTCAGAATAGGTTGAAGGACTGGGAAGAAGAAAAACCACATAGAAGCAATGAGTTGGGATGGGATAGGCAGATTGTTTCATGCAGAGAAATGAGGAAACCTTATGACAGTTGAAATGTAAATAAAGAAAATATACAATATAAAAGCAAAAAAATAGAAAAAACCCAAACATTTACTTTTCAACTTACAGCATATTTAGATATGAAAACCACAGCATATAAATATTTTCAACACTGAATTGCATTTAATATCTATTTATGATTATTTGGACACTACTTTTTTATGCAAAATAATTACACATGAATAATGGCATGGGCAGAATATTAACCTTAGTATAAATAAAACTTCTTTTGGGATGCATGATCAAACATTCTATTTTCAAGGAAAGGTTATACCCAGAGCATACCACAGCTGAGTTAGAAAAGGAGAGAATGGCACATCATATTTTATTTGTAGGAAATAAAAATTTCAAGATAAGAGGCACAGTCTGTGGTTTCAAAACAAAACAGAACACTTATGGCAAATAGCTGAAACTAGGCAGAAAGAGCCAGAAATAAGACCATCCTTAAAAATCCAGTAACTTCATTTTCTCTTGTTCAGTAAAGAGAAAAGAAGACTGAAAAACAGTCTTTTTTTGCCATCCACTCGAATTTTGTGCTTCCTTCTGGGAACAAAGTGAGGAGGGTGGTGAGGTATGAATCAGCAGCACTCTTGGAGATCTCCATGGTTACCACAGACGTTAATGTCCATGTCTAGATATGAAATTTCTCTATTGATTAGCTCTGATTCCATTCTCTATTCAACTGTACATCCTCGATCAATCAGAAGCTGGGAGAGCAAACAAAATTTCCTGAAGTGGGAGATTTGTCAGTCAGGCTGCTGCCTATGTTCCAGTATTTATCTGGTCTTGTTTATAACCAAATCCAGAATGATTGGTAAAGAGAAGGGGGTGTGATTTTGTCACTGGAAGCAGTCATAGCCAGTGGAAAAAAATAGAAAGACTTGGATTTTTAATTTAGAGTCTCCAAGCACTGATTCCTTAAAACCCTACTTTGTATAGAATTTCAAGGACTTTGTGTTTCTTGTCTCACTCGAATAGGGCTGTGCCATCTGCAAATAATAATCAAGATTTAAAATTCGGCTTGTGACAGAGACTAGGCATTTTCTGATTTTTTATATACTTGCATCACCCATTGTCTTAACTGCTGTGGAAGAAAATGTCCTCAACATACCTACTTGCAGTCTAAGAAAAATCAGATGTAACTAATCGACACACATAATAACATTCCCAGAACCCAAACAAACTTGGGACAATGAGGCTGGTAGTATGTTACCTTTAATGGCCAAAGACATTCAAACATACAACTGTTGTTTGTTTTATTTACTGTTCTTATAATTTACTACATTTTCTCGATAGTCTTGATAGATCTTTAGGTCAGTCCTATGCTACCGAACACCTCAGTAGAGTCATAATCTCTACAGGGAAAACAGCATATCATGTCCAGTAGACCTCTGCCTTGGAATGACACTGTAAAAGGAGATAAAGGCACAGTAGTTATGATTGTGACCTTGTACTTGTGTATACCTTGAGTTCTTAGATTATAATGATTTCAATTATGCTTTTAGAGATCAGTACCCTGTCATATATCCAGGATATTTATAATAATATATTACATGGATTAATACATTCCTGTCTATACAGTCAAGTTACAGATTTATATTCAACAAAAGCTACCATGACCTCTTCAAAAATATACATTAATGAATTGAAAAGGGTATGTAGCACCATAGGAAGAGCAACAATATCAAAGAATCAGACACCCAGGGATTATCATACCAACCAAAGACTACACATGTATTGAAACAGCTCTAGTCTCTTAAGTAGCAGCTCACATTCTCGTGAAGAATCAATGGGAGCAGATGACCTTGTTCCTAAGAAGGCTTGATATCCCTGTGCAAGAAAATGTCAGGTCAGGGAGTCATGATTGAGTGGGTGTCTGGGTTGATGAAAACCCTCATATAAACAGTGCAGGGAAGGATTGGGCAGAAGTTTTATGTGGGGGGAGAAACAGAAAAGGAAATAGCTTTTGAAAAAATATCTCTTGTGAAAAGAAAAATAGAAAAAAAAATCCCACATATTTTAAGTTCAACATATACCATAGTTGGATATGAATAATCACAACATCCAAGAGAGGACATTGTGATGTATGAAGCAACTGCACTGGCAGAGAGATCCAAGGTTACCAAAGGCCATGATGGCCATGCCTAAATATGGGATCTCTCTCCTGACTGGATGTGATTCCATTCTCTATTCATCATTCAGAAGCATGGAGAACAAATAAATGTCTTTTCAGGGATGGATTTGATCACTCAGGCTGCTGGCTACATTCCAAGACATATCTGACTCTGGGAATAAGCAAAGTCCAACATTGTAGTACTAAAGAAAAGGAACAGTGCTTCTGTAACTGACAGGAGACAGAGCCAGTAGATAGCTGAAAGGACAGTGCTTGTATCTTTTAGAGACATGCACTGATACACTCACTCTTAGTTCCTGTACAGGGAATGACAACACATGGACAATTCAGGTATCTGCATTTGGTATCCATTCCTTTCCTCAGTCATGGTAAGGTATGTATTCTGCCTTGATGATACAAGCATCAAGCTTAAGTTTGTGGCAGACAATAGGGAATTTATGACATTTTCATTACCTTAGGTCAGTCACTGTGAGTAATGTTGTGGCCACAAATATCTTCAACATACAATCATGGAATCTCAGAAAATTCTTGATGTAAGAAACTAACAGAAACAGATTCAACCAAACCCATAAACTAAGTACCCATGTGTCCATGATGCATCAGGGAGCATGTTCTGATTAATGGCAAAATAGATTCAACAATTCAACCCTTGCTTGTTGTGTTATTTTATGTTCAATATACTAGAATCACTAGCATGTCTCTTCTTCCAAGTCATTTCATTACAAACTGTTTAGGGGTGTCATGGGCCCTTTCCTCAAAATTAAACATCATCAAACTCCTGAATATCTTGACCTTGTAATTTTATACATTATAAATAATAAATGGACACAGAAATTTCAATGGGAACATTTTATCTGTGGATAACTAGAAATGGCAGTTTTTCCTGTTAATTTCATTTTCTCATAAGAGTTCAGTTTTCTGAGTTGTATCCTGAATATTTATTAAATAAATTACTTTGACTCAGATATTCCTGACAGTAGTGAATAATATACAACTGTATATGTGTCAAGAATATTCTGGCCTCTTTACAAGCACATGATATATTTTATATCACACTATGTATTGTTGGGAATGTACAGTATAAAACAATGTTTTCAATTCTGAATTCCAAATAATACATCATAAATTTTGGACACATAAGATTCTAATGAGAACTAAGTACTGGTGGAAAAGGTTATGGAAAGGATCTTGCATTAATTTTCTTAAATCACGTTGATGAAACACTATTAAAAAGTATTGTAGTAGTAGAGGTGGTACGCAGAGTATACAACAGAAGTGGAGTGATATGTAGTCACATCACAATTAGTTCAGCAGGTAGTAAAAATCCAAGATAAGAGTTACAGTCAGAAAGACTCAAATGAAACAGAAACTCTGGTCAATATCTTATATCTAATTTGAAAGAGCTGGGAATAGGAAAGCCCCAATTATCCACCAATTTTTTTTATTTTTCTTAGTCAGTACAGAGAGAAGAATATCAAAGCAGCTATTGCTGGGATCACTTTCTATTTTTTGCTTCCACAAGGAAATCAAGGAAGTTAGGTGTGTAACAAAAGAAGCAGCTACACAGATGTAGATCTCGAAATGTACTGCAGTATTTAATGTCCCTGTCTTGAAATGAGATCTCTTTCCTGATTGGATCTGATTGGATCCTCTATTGGACTAAAAGTTCTCCATAAATCAGAAGCAATGAGAGCAAACAATTTTGTCTGGAGGTGGCGATTTGTCAGTCATCCTTCTATCTATATGCCAGGCCTTAACTGATCCTGTATATAACAACAGCCAGATTACATGTTGCTAAAGAGAAGGGTCAGATCTTAGATCACATTCAGCAGACAGAGGCAGTAGAAAGCTGCAAAGACTGAACCTGTTTATATAAGACTTTCCATGCTCTCATCCCTTAGTGCCTCTCTTTGGAGTTTCACTTCCTTGTCTCAGCCAAGCAGGGCTCTGCCATCTTAAAAAATAATCAAGATTCAAGCTTCAGGTTGTGCAGAGACAAAGAATTTTTTGACATTTACATATCTTTACATCAGCTACTGTGAGTTATGCTATGGCAAGAAATGTCCTCTAATATCATCTTGCAGTCAAGGGAAAATCAGATGGGACCATCAGATTCAGATACTACCATTCCCGATACCAAGCACTCTTGAGACAGTTATACAGTAGGTATGTTACCATTAATGGCCAAAGACATACATCCACACAATCGTTGTTTATTCTGTTATTGTTCTTGTAGTTTACTAGACTTTCTAGCTAACTATTTTTTCCACGTCAGTCCTTTGCTACCTTATACTTCAGTAGAGTTACAATTTCCTTAGTGCAAACAATATATCGTTTCCAGTTCATCTCTGAGTATGACACTATGTCAATGAAGATATAGACATGGCAATTTTCATTTTAACCATGTCCTTGTGCATACCATGAATCCGATGATTTCATGTAATTTTCATTCTGTCTTTAGGCATCACTTCTCCGTCAGATATATAATATATTACTTTGATTAATAAATTCCTGACAGTAGAAAGCTCATTATAGCTTTATATGCATTAAAAAATGCCAGGACCTCTTTTCATTTTTACTGGTTCAATTTAGTTTTTTTTATTCTTTATTTTATTCATTTACATATAAGGTTTTGTCCCTTTTCCAGGCCTCTCCTTCAAACCCCCCCTTTCAAACTCCACTTCCATTGCCTCCATGGGCGGTACTCCCCCATGTCCCCAGTCCTAATCTTGCCACACTGCTCTAGAGTCCCCCTATGCTGGGGCATCAAGCCTCTATATGACCAAGGGCCTCTCCATCCATTGTTGTGAGACATGGCCTCCTGTGCTATGTCTCATGCACATGCAACTGGAGCCATGGGTCACATCATGTGAAATCCCTGGTTGTTAGCCAGTCCAGGAAGCTCTGAGTGGTCAGGCTAGTTGATATTGTTATTCTTCCCATGGGGCTGCAATGGGGCAGCCCACCCATCTCAAAAAAAAAATTAACCCAGAATTGTTCCTATCAAAAGGAAATTCAGAGACAGAATGGAGCAAAGACAGAAAGAAATGCCATCCAGAGACAGGCCCCCTCCACATGGGGCTCTCTCACACCTGCAGACACCTTAGAGACTCTGCCAGGATCTGAGCTATGCAGGTGAATATACTCACAGACAACCTTTGGACTGAGTCAAGGGAACCCAGTAGAATAGTTAGGGGAGGGACTGAAGTTATTTATACTTCATGATTTGAATTTTGGTAAATGTGAATTTAGAAGTTCTTCTATTTCTTGTAAGCTTTCCATTTCTTAGGTTTTATTCACTTTAAAAAGGTTTTGTTTCATTGTTTTTGTTTTAATTAAAGCACTCAGAAAACAAGCATGGGGGTGCAGACCTGAAATCTCAGCCCTTGGGAGATGGAGACAGGAGGACCAGTTCAAAGCCTGCCTGGACTACAGGAGTCTCTAGCTCAAAGACCAAATCAAACCAAAGCAGCAAAAAGCTCTCCTACACATGCCAGGACTTCTTTAAAACTACTTATTACAGAACTGAAAATGATTTGTAATGATATAGGAAGAACAACATTAACAACCAATCTCACCATCCTGAGATCCAAAGGAATAAATCACCAACAAAAGGCACACATGGACAGATCCATGGCTCCAGCCTCCTAATTATCAGCTGGTTGCCTTTTCAAGCATCAATGGAAGTAGACCCACTTTTACAAATAAGGCATGATGACTCAGTGAATGGGAAAACCAGTCCAGGATCCAGGATAGGTTGAAGGACTGGGAAGGAGAAAAACCACTTAGAAGCAGAAGTTGGGGTGGGGTAGGCAGAGTGTTTCATGTACAGAAAGAAGGAAAGCTTATGTCATTTGAAAGGTAAATAAAGAAAATATACAATATGAAAAGCAAAATATAGAAAAGAACCCAAATATATACTTTTCAACTTACAGCATTTTTTGTTTTTATATTTTTTTAATTTTTTATTTTCTATATTCTATGTTTACATTCCAAAGGCTTTCCCCTTTCCCAGTTCCCCCCTCCCTATGTCCCATAATTCCTCTCCCCCCCAAATATTCCCCAATCATGCCCCCTCCCCTCCACGGTTTCTCAACAAAACTGGATCCAATCTTTACAGGCCCAAGATCCTCTCCTTTCTTCTTGGGAATCATTTGACTTCCTAATTGTGCCTTGAGTATTTAGGGATTCTGGGCTCATTAATATCCAATTATCAGTGATTGCATTTCATGTGTATTCTTTTGTGATTGGGTTAGCTCACTTAGGATGATAGTTTCCAGATGTAACCATTTACCTACAAATTGCATGAGTTCATTATTTTTAATTGCTGAGTAGTACTCCATTGTATAAATATACCACAATTTCTGTATCCATTCCTCTTTTGAGGGATATCTGGGCTCCTTCCAATTTCTGGCTATTATAAACAAGGCTGCTATAAACACAGTGGAGCATGTGTCTTTATTGTATGCAGAGGAATCCTCTGGGTATATGCCCAGGAGTGGTATGCTAGGGTCCTCTGGAAGGGACATGCCCAATTTTCTGAGGAACCGCCACACTGATTTCCAGAGCAGTTTTACCATTTTGCAATCCCACCAACAGTGGAGGAGTGTTCCTCTTTCTGCACATCCTGGCCAGCACTTGTTGTCTCTTGAGTTTTTAACCTTAGCCATTCTGACTGGTGTGAGGTGGAATCTCAGGGTTGTTTTGATTTGCATTTCTCTGATGACTAATGATGTTGAATATCTCTTAAGGTGTTTCTTGGCCATCCAAATTTCTTCTGGTGAAAATTCTTTGTTTAGCTCTGTACCCCATTTTTGATAGGGTTATTTGGTTCTTTGGGGTCTAACTTCTTGAGTTCTTTGTATATATTGGATATTAGCCCTCTGTCGGATGTGGGGTTGGGGAAGATCTTTTCCCACTTTGTTGGTTGTTGTTTTTTCCTTCTGACAGTCTCCTTTGCCTTGCAGAAACTTTGTAATTTTATGAGGTCCCATTTGTCAATTCTTGATCTTAGTGCATAAGCTATTGGTGTTCTGTTCAGGAACTTTCCCCCTGTGCCTATGTCCTCTAGGGTCTTCCCAAGTTTCTTTTCTAATAGTTTCAGTGTGTCTGGTTTTATGTCGAGGTCCTTGATCTACATGGAGTTGATCTTAGTGCAAAGAGATAAGAGTAGGTCAATTCGCATTCTTCTGCATGTTGACCTCCAGTTGAACCAGCACCATTTGTTGAAGAGGCTATCTTTATTCCACTGGATGGTTGTGGCTCCTTTATCAAAGATCAAGTGACCATAAGTCTGTGGGTTCATTTCTGGGTCTTCAATCCTATTCCATTGATCCACTTGCCTGTTGCTGTAACAATACCATGCAGTTTTTAACACAATTACTCTGTAGTACTGTTTAAGGTCAGGGATATTGATTCCCCCAGAAGTCCTTTTATTGTTGAGAATAGTTTTAGCTATCCTGTATTTTTGTTGCTCCAGATGAATTTGAGAATTGCTCTTTCTAGATCTATAAAGAATTGTGTTGGGATTTTGATGGGGATCATATTGAATCTGTATATTGCTTTTGCCAAGATGGCCATTTTTACTATATTTATCCTGCCAATCCAGGAGCAAGAAATATTTTTTCCATCTTCTGAGGTCTTCTTTGATTTCTTTCTTCAAGGACTTGAATTTCCTGTCATACAGATCTTTCACTTGTTTGGTTAGAGTTACGCCAAGGTACTTTATGTTGTTTGCTGCTATTGTGAAGAGTGTTATTTCCCTAACTTCTTTCTCAGCCTGCTTGTCCTTTGAGTACAAGAAGGCTACTGATTTGCTTGAGTTAATTTTATAACCAGCCACTTTGCTGAAGTTGTTTATCAGCTGTAGAAATTCCCTGGTGGAGTTTTTTGGGTCACTTAAGTAAACTATCATATCATCTGCAAATAATGATAGTTTGACTTCTTCCTTTCCAATTTGTATCCCTTTGACTTCCTTATGTTTTCTAATTGCCCTCGCTAGAACTTCAAGTACTATATTGAAAAGATATGGAGAGGGCAGCCTTGTCTAGTCCCTGATTTTACTGGGATTGCTTCAAGTTTCTCTCCATTTATTTTGATGTTGGCTACTGGTTTGCTGTAGATTGCTTTTACTATGTTTAGGTATGGGCCTTGAATTCCTGCTCTTTCCAAGACTTTTAGCATGAAAGGATGCTGAATTTTGTTGAATGCTTTTTCAGCATCTAATGAGATGACCATGTGGTTTTTTCTTTTAGTTTGTTTATGTAGTGGATTACATTGATGGATTTCCATATATTGATCCATCCCTGCATCCCTTGGAGGAAGCCTACTTGATCATGGGGAATGATTGTTTTGATGTGCTCTTGGATTCGGTTGGCAAGAATTTTATTTAGTATTTTTGCATCGATATTCATAAGTGAAATTGCCTGTAGTTCTCTTTTTTGGTGGATCTTTTTGTGGTTTAGGTATTAGCATAATTGTGGCTTCAAAGAATGAATTGGGCAGTAACCCTTCTGTCACTATTTTGTGGAATAGTTTGAGAAGTATTGGTGTTAAGTCTTCTTTGAAGGTCTGGTAGAATTCTGCACTAAAAACATCTGGTCCCGTACTTTTCTTGGTTGCGAGGCTTTCTATAACCCCTTCTATTTCTTTAGGTGTTATGGGACTATTTAGCTGATCTATTTGATGGTGATTTAATTTTGGTATTTTGTATATGTCTAGGAAATTTTCCATTTCCTCTAGATTCTCCAGTTGTTTTGAGTATAGACCTTTGTAGTAGGATCTGATGATCTATTGAATTTCCTCAGTTTCTGTTGTTATGTCTCCCTTTTCATTTCGAATTTTGTTAATTTTTATACTGTCTCTGTGTCCTTTGGTTAGTCTGGCTAAGGGTTTATCTATCTTGTTGATTTTCTCAAAGAACCAGCTCCTGGTCTTGTTGATTCTTTGTATGGTTTCTTTGTTTCTATTTGATTGATTTCAGCCCTGAGTTTGATGATTTCTTGTCTGGAGGTAATAATTACTATTCCTTAATATTTCTTAACATCAATGAACTCAATTCCCCAATAAAAAGACATATATTAACAGACTGGATACAGAAACAGGACCCTACATTTTGCTGCATACAGGAAACACATCTCAGTGTTAAAGACAAACAATGCCTTAGAGTAAAAGGCTGGAAGACAATTTTACAAGCAAATGATCACAGGAAACAAGCTGGAGTAGCCATTCTAATATCAGATAAAATTGACTTCCAACCTAAAATCATCAAAGAGACTCAGAAGGTCACTTCTTGCTGGCCAAAGGGAAAATCCACCAAGAAGAGCTCTCAATACTGAACACTTATGCTCCAAATGCAAGGGCACCCTCATTCGTAAAGAAACCTTACTAAAGCTTAAAGCACACATTACACCTAACACAATAATTGTGGGTGACTTCAACAGTCCACTCTCCTCAATGGACCGATCAGGAAAGCAGAAACTAAACAGGGACACAGTGAAACTAATTGAAACTCTGGACCAATTGGATTTAACATATATATATATATATATATATATATATATATATATATATATATATATATAACATTTCATCCTAAAGCTAAAGAATATACCTTTTTCTCAGCACCGCATGGTACCTTCTCCAAAATAGACTATATAATTGGTCACGAGAGAGATGTCAATAAATACAAGATCGAGCTAATCCCATGCCTCCTATCAGATCACCATGGAGTAAGAGTGGTCTTCAATAGCAACAAAAACAACAAAAATCCCACATACACATGGAAACTGAACAATACTCTACTCAATGACACCTTGGTCAAGGAAGAAATAAAAAAAGAAATCAAAGACTTTTTAGAATTCAATGAAAATGAAGGCACAACCTTCCCAAATCTATGGGACACAATAAAATCAGTGCTAAGAGGAAAACTCATAGCTCTAAGTGCATCCAAAAAGAAACTGGAGAGAGCATACACTAGCAGCTTATCGGCACACCTTATAGCCCTGGAAGAAAAACAAGTTAATTCACCCAGGAGGAGTAGAAAACTTACAGCATATTTAGATGTGAAAACGCAGCATATAAATATTTTTTCAATTGCATTTAAAATTTTTATGATTTTGGGGACACTAATTTTTCATGCAAAATAAGTACACATGAATAATGGCATAGGCAGAATATTAATCTTAGTATAAATAAAACCTCTTTCGGGATGTATGATCAAAACTTCTATTTTCCAGGATAGGTTATACCCAGAGCATACAAGAACTGAATTAAAAAAGGAGAGAATGGCACATCACAGTTTGTTTGCAAAAAACAAAAATTTCAAGATAAGAGACACAGTCTGTGGTCTCAAAAAGAAACAGATTACCTCTGGCAAATAGCTCAAAACTAGGCAGAAGGAGGCAGAAATAGGACTGTCCTCAAGGATCCAGTAACTTCATTTTCTCTTGTTCAGTAAAGAGAAAAGAAGATTAAAAAACAGTCTTTTTTTGCCATCCACTCGAATTTTCTGCTTCCTTCTGGGAACAAAGTGAGGAGGGTGGTGAGGTATGAATCAGCAGCACTCTTGGAGATCTCCATGGTTACCACAGACGTTAATGCCCATGTCTAGATATGAGATTTCTCTCCTGATTAGCTCTGATTCCATTCTCTATTCAACTGTACATCCTCCATCAATCAGAAGCTGGGAGAGCAAACAAAATTTCCTGAAGTGGGAGATTTGTCAGTCAGGCTGCTGCTGCCTATGTTCCAGTATTTATCTGGTCTTGTATATAACCAAACCAGAATGATTCGTGCTCAAGAGAAGGGAGTGAGATTTTGTCACTGGAAGCAGTCATAGCCAGTGGAAAAAATAGAAAGACTTGGATTTTTAATTTAGAGTCTCCAAGCACTGATACCTTAAAACCCTACTTTGTATAGAATTTCAAGGACTTTGTGTTTCTTGTCTCACTCAAATAGGGCTGTGCCATCTGCAAATAATAATCAAGATTTAAAATTTGGCTTTTGACAGAGACTAGGCATTTTCTGATTTTTTTTATATACTTACATCACCCATTGTCTGAACTGCTATGGAAGAAAATGTCCTCAACATACCTCCTTGCAGTCTAAGAAAAATCAGATGGAACTAATCGACACACATACTAACATTCCCAGAACCCAGGCAGTCTTGGGACAATGAGGCTGGTAATATCTTACCTTTAATGGCCAAAGACATTCAAACATACAACTGTTGTTTGTTCTATTTACCGTTCTTATAATTTACTAGATTTTCTCGATAGTCTTGATAGATCTTTAGGTCAGTCATATGCTACCGAACACCTCAGTAGAGTCATAATCTCCACAGGGAAAACAGCATATCATGTCCAGTAGACCTCTGCCTTGGAATGACACTGTAAAAGGAGATAAAGGCACAGTAATTATGATTGTGACCTTGTACTTGTGTATACCTTGAGTTCTTAGATTATAATGATTTCAATTATGCTTTTAGAGATCAGTAATCTGTCATATATCCAGGATATTTATGATAATATATTACATTGATTAATACATTCCTGTCTATACAAGTCAAGTTACAGATTTTTATTTAACAAAAGCTACCATAACCTCTTCAAAAGTATACACCAATGAAGTGAAAGTGGTATGTAACACCATGGGAAAAGCAACAATATCACACAATAAGACACCCAAGGATTATCATACCAACCAAAGACTACACATGTATGGAAACACCTCTTGTCTCTTAAGTAGCTGCACACATTCTTGTGAAGAATCAATGGGAGCAGATGACCTTGTTCCTAAGAAGGCTTGATATCCCTGTGTAAGAAAATGTCAGGTCAGGGAGTCATGATTGAGTGGGTGTCTGGGTTAATGAAAACCCTCATATAAAGAGTGCAGGGAAGGATTGGGCAGAAGGTTCATGTGGGGGAGAAACAGAAAAGGGGAATAGATTTTGAAAAAAAAAATATTTCTTGTGAAAAGAAAAATAGAAAAAATCCCACATATTTTAAGTTCAACATATACCATAGATGGATATGAATAATCACATCATCCAAGAGAGGACATTGTGATGTATGAAGCAACTGCACTGGCAGAGAGCTCCAAGGTTACCACAGGCCATGATACCTATGCGTAAATATGAGAGCTCTCTACTGACTGGATGTGATTCTATTCTCTCTTCATCAATCAGAAGCATGGCGAACAAATAAATGTCTTTTCAGGGAGAGATTTCATCACTCAGGCTGCTGGCTACATTCCAAGACATATGTGATTCTGGGTATAAGCAAAGTCCAACATTGTAGTACTAAAGAAAAGGAACAGTGCTTCTGTAACTGACAGGAGACAGAGCCAGTAGATAGCTGAAAGGACAGTGCTTGTATCTTTTAGAGCCTCCATGCACTGATACACTCACTCTTAGTTCCTGTACAGGGAATGCCAACACATGGAAAATTCAGGTATCTGCATTTGGTATCCATTCCTTTACTCAGTCATGGTAAGGTATGTATTCGGCATTGATGACACAAGCATCAAGCTTAAGTTTGTGGCAGACAATAGGGAATTTATGACATTTTCATTACCTTAGGTCAGTCACTGTGAGTAATGTTGTGGCCACAAATATCTTCAACATACAATCATGGAATCTCAGAAAATTCTTGATGTAACAAAGTAACAGAAACAGATTCAGCCAAACCCATAAACTAAGTACCCATGTGTCCATGATGCATCAGGGAGCATGTTCTGATTAATGGCAAAATACATTCAACAATTCAACCCTTGCTTGTAGTGTTATTTTATGTTCAATATACTAGAATCTCTAGCATGTCTCTTCTTCCAAGTCATTTCATTACAAACTGTTTAGGGGTGTCATGGGCCCTTTACTAAAAGTAAAACATCATCAATCTCCTAAATATCTTGACCTTGTAATTTTATACATTATAAATAATAAATGGACACAGAAATTACAATGGGAACATTTTATCTGTGGATAACTAGAAATGTCAGTTTTTCCTGTCAATTTCATTTTCTCATAAGAGTTCAGTTTTCTGAGTTGTATCGTGAATATTTATTAAATATATTACTTTGACTCAGATATTCCTGACAATAGAAAATAATATACAACTATATATGTGTCAAGAATATTCTGGCCTCTTTACAAGCACAGGATATATTTTATATCACACTATGTATTGTTGGGAATATACAGTATAAAACAATGTTTTCAATTCTGAATTCCAAATAATGCATCAAATATTTTGGACACATAAGTTTCTAATGGGAGCTAAGTACTGGTGGAACAGGTTATGGAAAGGATCTTGCATTAATTTTCTTAAATCACGTTGATGACACACTATTAAAAAGTATTGTAGTAGTAAAGGCGGTACGCAGAGTATACAACAGAAGTGGAGTGCTATGTAGTCACATCACAATTGGTTCAGCAGGTAGTAAAAATGCAAGATAAGAGTAACAGTCAGAAAGACTAAAATGAAACAGAAACTCTGGTCACTTTCTTAGATCTAATTTAAAAGAGCTGGGAATAGGAAAGTCCCAATTATCCACCGATTTTTTATTTTTTATTTTTAGTCAGTACAGAGAGAAGAATATCAAAACAGATATTGCTGTGATCACTTTCTATTTTTTGCTTCCACAAGGATATCAAGGAAATTAGGTGTGTAACAAAAGAAGCAGCTACACAGATGTAGATCTCGAAATGTACTGCAGGATTTAATGTCCCTGTCTTGAAATGAGATCTCTTCCCTGATTGGATCTGATTGGATCCTCTATTGGACTACAAGTTCTGCATAAATCAGAAGCAAGGAGAGCAAACAAATTTGTCTGGAGGTGGGGATTTGTCAGCCATCCTTCTATCTATATGCCAGGCCTTATCTGATCCTGTATATAACAAAAGCCAGATTATATGTTGCTAAAGAGAAGGGTCAGATCTTAGATCACATTCAGTAGACAGAGGCAGTAGAAAGCTGCAAAGACTGAACCTGTTTATATAAGACTTTCCATGCTCTCATCCCTTAGCGCCTCTCTTTGGAGTTTCACTTCCTTGTCTCAGCCAAGCAGGGCTCTGCCATCTTAAAAAATAATCAAGATTCAAGCTTCAGGTTGTGCAGAGACAAAGAATTTTTTGACATTTACATATCTTTAGATCAGCTACTGTGAGTTATGCTATGGCAAGAAATGTCCTCTAAATACCATCTTGCAGTCAAGGGAAAATCAGATGGGACCATCAGATTCAGATACTACCTTTCCCGAAACCAACACTCTTGAGACAGTTATACAGTAGGTTTGTTACTATTAATGGCCAAAGACATACATCTCCACAATCGTTGTTTATTCTGTTATTGTTCTTGTAGTTTACTAGATTTTCTAGGTAACTATTATTCCAGGTCAGTCCTTTGCTACCTTACACTTCAGTAGAGTTACAATTTCCTTAGTGTAAACAATATATCGTGTCCAGTTCATCTCTTAGTATGACACTATGTCAATAAAGATATAGACATGGCAATTTTCATTATAACCATGTCCTTGTGCATACCATGTATCCTATGTTTTCATGTAATTTTCATTCTGTCTTTAGGCACCAGTTATCTGTCAGATATATAATATATTATTTGATTAATAAATTCCTGACAGTAGAAATCTCATTATAGCTTTATATGCATTAAAAAATGCCAGGACTTCTTTTCATTTTTACTGGTTCAATTTATTTAATTTTATTCTTTATTTTTTACATTTACATATAAGGTGCTGTCCCCTTTCCAGGCCTCTCCTTCATACCCCCCATTCAAACTCCACTTCAATTGCCTCCATGGGCAGTACTCCCCCACGTCCCCAATCCTAATCTTGCCAAACTGCTCTAGAGTCCCCCTACACTGGAGCATCAGCCTCTATATAACCAATGGTCTCCCCATCCATTGTTGTGAGACATGGCCTCCTGTGCTATACATGCAACTGGAGCCATGGGTCACATCATGTGAAATCCCTGGTTGTTAGCCAGTCCAGGAAGCTCTGAGTAGTCAGGCTAGTTGATATTGTTATTCTTCCCATGGGTTGCAATGGAGCAGCCCACACATCTCAAAAAAATGTAACCCAGAATTGTTCCTTTCAAAAGGAAATTCAGAGACAGAATGGAGCAAAGACAGAAGGAAATGCCATCCAGAGACAGTCCCCCTCCACCTGGGGCTCTCTCCCACCTGCAGACACCTTAGAGAATCTGCCAGCATCTGAGCTATGCAGGTGCATATACTCACAGACAACCTTTGGAATGAGTCAAGGGAACCCAGTAGAATAGTTAGGGGAGGGACTGAAGTTATGTATACTTCATGATTTGAATTTTGGTAAATGTGAATTTAGAAGTTCTTCTATTTCTTGTAAGCTTTCCATTTCTTAGGTTTCATTCACTTTAAAAGGTTTTGTTTCGTTGTTTTTGTTTTAATTAAAGCACTCAGAAAACAAGCATGGGGGTGCAGACCTGAAATCTCAGCCCTTGGGAGATGGAGACAGGAGGACCAGTTCAAAGCCTGCCTGGACTACAGGAGTCTCTAGCTCAAAGACCAAATCAAACCAAAGCAGCAAAAAGACCTCCTACACATGCCAGGACTTCTTTGAAACTACTTATTACAGAACTGAAATGATTTGTAATGATATAGGAAGAACAACATTAACAACCAAACTCACTCTCCTGAGATCCAAAGGAATAAACCACCAACAAGGGCACACATGGACAGATCCATGGCTCCAGCCTCCTAATTATCAGCTGTTTGCCTTTTCAAGCATCAGTGGAAGTAGACCCACTTTTACGAATAAGGCATGATGCCTCAGTGAATGGGAAAACGAGTCCAGGATCCAGGATAGGTTGAAGGACTGGGAAGGAGAAAAACCACTTAGAAGCAGAAGTTAGGGTGGGGTAGGCAGAGTGTTTCATGTACGGAAAGAAGGAAAGCTTATGTCATTTGAAAGGTAAATAAAGAGAATAAACAATATGAAAAGCAAAATATAGAAAAAAACCCAAATATTTACTTTTCAACTTACAGCATATTTAGATGTGAAAACACAGCATATAAATATTTTTCAATTGCATTTAATATTTTTATGATTTTTGGGACACTAATTTTTCATGCAAAATAAGTACACATGAATAATGGCATAGGCAGAATATTAACCTTAGTATAAATAAAACCTCTTTCGGGATGCATGATCAAACCTTCTATTTTCAAGGAAAGGTTATACCCAGAGCATACAAGAGCTGAATTAAAAAAGGAGAGAATGGCACATCACAGTTTGTTATCAGGAAACGATAATTTCAAGATAAGAGACACAGTCTGTGGTCTCCAAAAGAAACAGAACACCTCTGGCAAATAGCTCAAAACTAGGCAGAAGGAGGCAGAAATAGGACCATCCTCAAGGATCCAGTAACTTCATTTTCTCTTGTTCAGTAAAGAGAAAAGAAGATTAAAAAACAGTCTTTTTTTGCCATCCACTCGAATTTTCTGCTTCCTTCAAAGTGAGGAGGGTGGTGAGGTATAAATCATCAGCACTCTTGGAGATCTCCATGGTTACCACAGACGTTAATGTCCATGTCTAGATATGAGATTTCTCTCCTGATTAGCTCTGATTCCATTCTCTATTCAACTGTACATCCTCCGTCAATCAGAAGCTGGGAGAGCAAACAAAATTTCCTGAAGTGTGAGATTTGTCAGTCAGGCTGCTGCCTATGTTCCAGTATTTATCTGGTCTTGTTTATAACCAAACCAGAATGATTGGTGCTCAAGAGAAGGGGGTGTGATTTTGTCACTGGAAGCAGTCATAGCCAGTAGAAAGATAGAAAGACTAGGTTTTTTAGTTTAGAGTCTCCATGCTCTGATTCCTTAGATCCCTACTTTGTATAGAATTTCAAGGACTTTGTGTTTCTTGTCTCACTCAAATAGGGCTGTGCCATCTGCAAATAAGAATCAAGATTTAAAATTCGGCTTGTGACAGAAACTAGGCATTTTCTGATTTTTTATATACTTACATCACCCACCGTTCTGAATTGATATGGAAGAAAATGTCCTCAACATACCTCCTTGCAGTCTAAGAAAAATCAGATGGAACTAATCAACACACATACTAACATTCCCAGAACCCAAGCAGACTTGGGACAATGAGGCTGGTAGTATGTTACCTTAATGGCCAAAGACATTCAAACATACAACTGTTGTTTGTTCTATTTACTGTTCTTATAATTTACTAGATTTTCTCAATAGTCTTGATAGATCTTTAGGTCAGTCCTATGCTACTGAACACCTCAGTATAGTCATAATCTCCACAGGGAAAACAGCATATCATGTCCAGTAGACCTCTGCCTTGGAATGACACTGTAAAAAGAGATAAAGGCACAGTAATTATGATTGTGACCTTATACTTGTGTATACCTTGAGTTCTTAGATTATAATGATTTCAATTATGCTTTTAGAGATCAGTACCCTGTCATATATCCAGGATATTTATGATAATATATTACATGGATTAATACATTCCTGTCTATACAAGTCAAGTTACAGATTTATATTCAACAAAAGCTACCATGACCTCTTCAAAAGTATTCACTAATGAATTGAAAAGTGTATGTAGCACCATAGGAAAAGCAACAATATCAAACAGACACTCAGGGATTATCATACCAACCAAAGACTACACATGTATGGAAACAGCACTAGTCTCTTAAGTAGCAGCACACATTCTTGAGAAGAATCAATGGGAGCAGATGACCTTGTTCCTAAGAAGGCTTGATATCCCTGTGTAAGAAAATATCAGGTCAGGGAGTCATGATTGAGTGGGTTTCTGGGTTGAGTAAGACTCTCATATAAACAGTGCAGGGAAGGATTGGGCAGAAGGTTCATGTGGGGGGAGAAACAGAAAAGGGGAATAGCTTTTGAAAAAAATATCTCTTGTGAAAAGAAAAATAGAAAAAAACTCACATATTTTAAGTTCCACATATACCATAGTTGGATACGCATAATGACAACATCCAAGAGAGGACATTGTGATGTATGAAGCAACTGCACTGGCAGAGAGCTCCAAGGTTACCACAGGTCATGATGGCCATGCCTAAATATGAGATCTCTCTTCTGACTGGATGTGATTCCATTCTCTATTCATCAATCAGAAGCATGAAGAAAAAATAATGTCTTCTCAGGGACGGATTTGATCACTCAGACTCCTGGCTACATTCCAAGACATATCTGATTCTGGGTATAAGCAAAGTCCAACATTGTAGTACTAAAGAAATGGAACCGTGCTTCTGTAACTGACAGGAGACAGAGCCAGTAGACAGCTGGAAGGACAGTGCTTGTGTCTTTTAGATCCTCCATGCACTGATACACTCACTCTTAGTTCCTGTACAGGGAATGACAACACATGGAAAATTCAAGTGTCAGTATTTGGTATCCATTCCTTGCCTCAGTCATGGTAAGATATATATTCTGCATTGATGATACAAGCATCAAGCCTACGTTTGTGGCAGACAATAGGGAATTTATGACATTTTCATTACCTTAGGTCAGTCACTATGAGTAATGTTGTGGCCACAAATATCTTCAACGTACAATCATGGAATCTCAGAAAATTCTTGATGTAACAAACTAACAGAAACAGATTCAACCAAACCCACAAACTAAGTACCCATGTGTCCATGATGCTTCAGGCAGCATGTTCTGATTAATGGCAAAATACATTCAACAATTCAACCCTTGCTTTTAGTGTTATTTTATGTTCAATATGCTAGAATCTCTAGCATGTCTCTTCTTCCAAGTCATTTCATTACAAACTGTTTAGGGGTGACATGGGCCCTTTACTAAAAATAAAACAACATCAATCTCCTAAATATCTTGACCTTGTAATTTTATACATTATAAATAATAAATGGACACAGAAATTTCAATGGGAACATTTTATCTGTGGATAACTAGAAATGGCAGTTTTTCCTGTTAATATCATTTTCTCATAAGAGTTCAGTTTTCTGAGTTGTATCCTGAATATTTATTAAATAAATTACTTTGACTCAGATATTCTTGACAGTAGTGAATAATATACAACTGTATATGTGTCAAGAATGTTCTGGCCTATTTATAAGCACAGGATATATTTTCCATCACACTATGTATTTTTGGGAATATACCGTATAAAACAATGTTTTCAATTCTGAATTCCAAATAATACATCAAATATTTTGGACACATAAGTTTCTAATGGGAAATAAGTACTGGTGGAACAGGTTATGGAAAGGATCTTGCATTAATTTTCTTAAATCACGTTGATGACACACTATTAAAAAGTATTTTAGTAGTAGAGGCGGTACGCAGAGTATACAACAGAAGTGGAGTGATATGTAGTCACATCACAATTAGTTCAGCAGGTAGTAAAAATGCAAGATAAGAGTAACAGTCAGAAAGACTCAAATGAAACAGAAACTCTGGTCACTTTCTTAGATCTAATTTGAAAGAGCTGCGAATAGGAAAGCCCCAATTATCCATCGACATTTTATTTTTCTTAGTCAGTACAGAGAGAAGAATATCAAAACAGCTATTGCTGTGATCACTTTCTATTTTTTGCTTCCACTAGGAAATCAAGGAAATTAGGTGTGTAACAAAAGAAGCAGCTACACAGATGTAGATCTCGAAATGTACTGCAAGATTTAATGTCCCTGTCTTGAAATGAGATCTCTTCCCTGATTGGATCTGATTGGATCCTCTATTGGACTACAAGTTCTCTATAAATCAGAAGCAAGGAGAGCAAACAATTTTGTCTGGAGGTGGCGATTTGTCAGTCATCCTTCTATCTATATGCCAGGCCTTATCTGATCCTGTATATAACAACAGCCAGATTATATGTTGCTAAAGAGAAGCGTCAGATCTTAGATCACATTCAGCAGACAGAGGCAGTAGAAAGCTGCAAAGACTGAACCTGTTTATGTAAGACGTTCCATGCTCTCATCCCTTAGAGCCTCTCCTTGGAGTTTCACTTCCTTGTCTCAGCCAAGCAGTGCTCTGCCATCTTAAAAAATAATCAAGATTCAAGCTTCAGGTTGTGCAGAGACAAAGAATTTTTTGACATTTACATATCTTTAGATCAGCTACTGTGAGTTATGCTATGGCAAGAAATGTCCTCTAATATCATCTTGCAGTCAAGGGAAAATCAGATGGGACCATCAGATTCAGATACTACCATTCCCGAAACCAAGCACTCTTGAGACAGTTATATAGTAGGTATGTTACCATTAATGGCCAAAGACATACATCCACACAATTGTTGTTTATTCTGTTATTGTTCTTGTAGTTTACTAGACTTTCTAGCTAACTATTTTTCCACTTCAGTCCTTTGCTACCTTATACTTCAGTAGAGTTACAATTTCCTTAATGCAAACAATATATCGTGTCCAGTTCATTTCTTAGTATCACACTATGTCAATGAAGATATAGACATGGAAATTTTCATTTTAACCATGTACTTGTACATAACATGAATCCTATGTTTTCATGTAATTTTCATTCTGTCTTTAGGCATCACTTCTCCGTCAGATATATATTACTTTGATTAATAAATTCCTGACAGTAGAAATCTCATTATAGCTTTATATGCATTAAAAATGCCAGGACCTCTTTTCATTTTTACTGGTTCAATTTATTTATTTTTATTCTTTATTTTATTCATTTACATATAATGTTTTGTCCTTTTTCCAGGCCTCTCCTTCAAACCCCCCATTCAAACTCCACTTCCATTGCCTCCATGGGCGGTACTCCCCCATGTCCCCAATCCTAATCTTGCCAAACTGCTCTAGAGTACCCCTATGCTGGGGCACCAAGCCTCTATATGACCAAGGGCCTCTACATCCATTGTTGTGAGACATGGCCTCCTGTGCTATACATGCAACTGGAGCCATGGGTCACATCATGTGAAATTCCTGGTTGTTAGCCAGTCCAGGAAGCTCTGAGAGGTCAGTCTAGTTGATATTGTTATTCTTCCCATGGGGCTGCAATGGGGCAGCCCACCCATCTCAAAAAGATTTAACCCAGAACGGTTCCTTTCAAAAGGAAATTCAAAGACAGAATGGAGCAAAGACAGAAGGAAATGCCATCCAGAGACAGTCCCCCTTCACCTGGGGCTTTCTCCCACCTGCAGACACCTTAGAGACTCTGCCAGCATCTGAACTATGCAGGTGCATATACTCACAGACAACCTTTGGACTGAGTCAAGGGAACCCAGTAGAATAGTTAGGGGAGGGACTGAAGTTATTTATACTTCATGATTTGAATTTTGGTAAATGTGAATTTAGAAGTTTTTCTATTTCTTGAAAGCTTTCCATATCTTAGGTTTTATCCACTTTAAAAGGTTTTGTTTCATTGTTTTTGTTTTAATTAAAGCACTCAGAATACAAGCATGGGTGTGCAGACCTGAAATCTCAGCCCTTGGGAGATGGAGACAGGAAGACCAGTTCAAAGCATGCCTGGACTACAGGAGTCTCTAGCTCAAAGACCAAATCAAACCAAAGCAGCAAAAAGCCCTCCTACACATGCCAGGACTTCTTTGAAACTACTTATTTGGAAATGAAAATGATTGGTAATGATATAGGAAGAACAACATTAACAACCAAATTCACCCTCCTGAGATCCCAAGGAATAAACCACCAACAAGGGCACACATGGACAGCTCCATGGCTCCAGCCACCTAATTATCAGCTGGTTGCCTTTTCAAGCATCAATGGAAGTAGACCCACTGTTACGAATAAGGCATGATGCCTCAGTGAATGGGAAAACCAGTCCAGGATGCAGGATAGTTTGAAGGACTGGGAAGGAGAAATACCACTTAGAAGCAGAAGTTGGGGTGGGGTAAGCAGAGTGTTTCATGTACAGAAAGAAGGAAAGCTTATGTCATTTGAAATGTAAATAAAGAAAATAAACAATATGAAAAGCAAAATATAGAAAAGAACCAAATATTTACTTTTCAACTTACAACATATTTAGATGTGAAAACACAGCATATAAATATTTTTCAATTGCATTTAATATTTTTATGATTTTTGGGACACTAATTTTTCATGCAAAATAAGTACACATGAATAATGGCATAGGCAGAATATTAATCTTAGTATAAATAAAACCTCTTTCGGGATGCATGATCAAACCTTCTATTTTCAAGGAAAGGTTATACCCAGAGCATACAAGAGCTGAATTAAAAAAGGAGAGAATGGCACATCACAGTTTGTTTGCAGGAAACAATAATTTCAAGATACGAGACACAGTCTGTGGTCTCAAAAAGAAACAGAACACCTCTGGCAAATAGCTCAAAACTAGGCAGAAGGAGGCAGAAATAGGACCATCCTCAAGGATCCAGTAACTTCATTTTCTCTTGTTCAGTAAAGAGAAAAGAAGATTAAAAAACAGTCTTTTTTTGCCATCCACTCGAATTTTCTGCTTCCTTCTGGGAACAAAGTGAGGAGGGTGGTGAGGTATGAATCAGCAGCACTCTTGGAGATCTCCATGGTTACCACAGACGTTAATGTCCATGTCTAGATATGAGATTTCTCTCCTGATTAGCTCTGATTCCATTCTCTATTCAACTGTACATCCTCCGTCAATCAGAAGCTAGGAGAGCAGACAAAATTTCCTGAACTGGGAGATTTGTCAGTCAGGCTGCTGCTGCCTATGTTCCAGTATTTATCTGGTCTTATATATAACCAAACCAGTATGATTGGTGGTAAAGAGAAGGGAGTGTGATTTTGTCACTGGAAGCAGTCATAGCCAGTAGAAAGATAGAAAGACTAGGTTTTTTAGTTTAGATTCTCCATGCTCTGGTTCCTTAGATCCATACTTTGCATAGAATTTTCATGGTCTTTGTGTTTCTTGTCTCACTCAAGTAGGGCTGTGCCATCTGCAAGGAAGAATCAAGATTTAAAATCCAGCTTGTGACAAAGACTAGGCATTTTCTGAATTTTGTACACTTAAATCAACTATTGTCTGAACTGCTATGGCAAGAAATGTCCTCAACATAAGTCCTTGCAGTCTAAGAAAAATCAGATGGAACTAATCGACACAGGTACTAACATTCCCAGAACCCAAGAAGTTTTGGGACAATGAGGCTGGTAGTATGCTACCTTTAATGGTCAAAGACATCCAAACATACAACTGTTGTTTGTTCTATTTACTGGTCTTATAATTTTCTAGAATTTCTAGATAGTCTAGTTGGATCTTTAGTTCAGTCCTATGCTACCTAACACCTCAGCAGAGTCATAATCTCTACAAGGAAAACCACATATCATATCCAGTTGACCTCTTCCTTGGAATGCCACTGTAAAAGAAGATAAAGGCACAGTAATTATGATTGTGTCCTTCTATTTGTGTATATTTTGAGTTCTTATATTATAAAGATTTCAATTACACCTTTAGAGATCAGTACTCTGTCATATAACCAGGATATCCATGTTAATGTATTACTTAGATAAATATATTCCTGTCTATATAAGTCAAGTTACAGATTTATATTCAAAAAAAGATACCATGATCTCTTCAAAAGTATACACTAATGAATTGAAAAGGGTATGTAGCACCATAGGAAGAGCAACAATATCAAACAATCAGACACCTCATATACCCAGGAATTATCATAACAACCAAAGATTACACATGCAGGGAAACAGCTCTAGCCCCTTAAGTAGCAGCAGACGGCCTTGTGAAGAATCAATGGGAGCAGATGACCTTGTTCATAAGAAGGCCTGATGTCCCTGTGTAGGAAAATGTCAGGTCAGGGAGTCATGATCGAGTGGGTGGCTGAGTGGAAGAAAACCCTCATATAAACAGTGCATGGATGGATTGGGCAGAAGGTTCATGTCAGGGGAGAAAAAGGAAAAGGAAATAACTTTTGAAAAAAAATATCCACTATGAAATATAAAGAAAAAAATCCCACATATTTTAAGTTCCACATACACAATAGTTGGATATGAATATTTACAACAACCAAGAGAGGATGTTGTGATGTATGAAGCAACTGCTGTTGCAGAGAGCTCCAAGGTTACCACAGGCCATGATGGCCATGCCTAAATATGGGATCTCTCTCCTGATTGGATGTGATTCCATTCTCTAGTCATCAATCAGAAGCATGGAGAACAAATACATGTCTTTTCAGGGACAGATTTGATCACTCAGGCTGCTGGCTACATTCCAAGACATATCTGTTTCTGGGTATAAGCAAAGTCCAATATTGTAGTACTAAAGAAAAGGAACAGTGCTTATGTAATGGACAGGAATCAGAGCCAGTAGACAGCTGAAAGGACAGTGCTTGTATCTTTTAGAGCCTCCATGCACTGATACACTCACTCTTAGTTCTTGTACAGGGAATGCCAACACATGGAAAATTCAGGTATCTGCATTTGGTATCCATTCCTTTCCTCAGTCATGGTAAGGTATGTATTCTGCATTGATGACACAAGCATCAAGCTTAAGTTTGTGGCAGACAATAGGGAATTTATGACATTTTCATTACCTTAGGTCAGTCACTGTGAGTAATGTTGTGGCCACAAATATCTTCAACATACAATCATGGAATCTCAGAAAATTCTTGATGTAAGAAACTAACAGAAACAGATTCAACCAAACCCATAAACTAAGTACCCATGTGTCCATGATGCATCAGGCAGCATGTTCTGCTTAATGGCAATATACATTCAACAATTCAACCCTTGCTTGCAGTGTTATTTTATGTTCAATATACTAGTATCTCTAGCATGTTTTTCCTTCCAAGTCCTTTCATTACAAACTGTTTAGGGATGTCATAGGCCCTTTACTAAAAATAAAACATCATCAATCTCCTGAACATCTTGTCCTTGTAATTTTATACATTATAAATAATAAATTGACATAGAAATTTCAATGGGAACCTTGTATATGTGGATCCCTAGAATTGTCAGTTTTTCCTGTTAATTTAATTTTCTCCAAAGAGTTCAGTTTTGTGACTTGTATCATGAATATTTATTAAATATATTACTTTGATTTAGATATTCCTGACAGTAGTAAACAAAATACAACTGTATATGTGTCAAGACTGTTTTGGGCTCTTTACAAGCACACGATATATTTTCGATCACACTATGTATTGTTGGGAATATACAGTATAAAACACTGTTTTTAATTCTGAATTCCAAATAATACGTCAAATATTTTGGACACAGAAGTTTCTGATGGGAACTACATACTGGTGGAACAGGTTATGGAAAGTGTCTTGCATTAATTTTCTTAAATCACTTTGATGACACACTATTAAAAAGTATTGTAGTAGTAAAGGCTGTATTCAGAATACAACAGACGTGGAGTTATATGTAGTCACATCACAATTAATCTGCAGGTAGTAAAAATGCAAGATAAGAGTTACAGTCAGAAAGACCAAATGAAACAGAGAAACTCTGATCAATTACTTAGATTAATTTTAAAGAACTGGAATAGGAATAGCCCCAATTATCCACCGATTTTTTATTTCTCTTAATTTAGAGAGAAGAATATCAAAAGAGCTATTGCTGTGATCACTTTCTAATTTTTGATTCCACAAGGAAATCAAGGAAATTAGGTGTGTAACAAAAGAAGCAGCTACACAGATGAAGATCTCAAAATGTACTGCAGGATTTAATGTCCCTTTCTGGAAATGAGATCTCTTTCCTGATTGGATCTGATTGGATCCTCTATTGGACTACAATTCTCCATAAATCAGAAGCAAGGAGAGCAAACAATTTTGTCTGGAGGTGGTGATTTGTCAGCCATCCTTCTATCTATATGCCAGGCCTTATCTGATCCTGTATATAACAAAAGCCAGATTATATGTTGCTAAAGAGAAGGGAGAGATCTTAGGTCACAAAGACTGAACCTGTTTATATCAGACTTTCCATGCTCTGATCCCTAAGCGCCTCTCTTTGGAGTTTGACTTCCTTATCTCAGCCAAGCAGGGCTCTGCCATCTGTAAAAAATAATCAAGATTCAAGCTTCTGGTTGTGCAGAGACTAAGAATTTTTTGACTTTTTTCATATCTTTAGATTAGCTACTGTGAGTGATGCTATGGCAGAAAATATCCTCTACATACCATCGTGCAGTCAAGGAAAAATCAGATGGGACCATCAGATTCAGATACTACCATAACCCGAAACAAAGTAGTCTTGAGACAGTTATACAGTAGGTATGTTACCATTAATGGCCAAAGACATTCATCCACACAATCGTTGTTTGTTCTGTTATTGTTCTTGTAGTTTACTAGACTTTCTAGCTAGCTATTTTTCCAGGTCAGTCCTTTGCTGCCTAACACTTCAGCAGAGTTACAATTTCTTTATTGCAAACAACATATCGTGTCCAGTTCATATCTTGGTATGACACTATGTCAATGAAGATATAGACACAGGAATTTTCGTTGTAACCATGTAGGCGTGTTTGCCATGAGTCCTACATTTTCATTCTGACTTTAGACATCAGTTCTCTGTCAGATATACAGGATATTAAAGATAATATATTACTTTAATAAATTCCAGACAGTAGAAGTCCCATTATAGCTTTACATGCATCCAAAGATGCCAGGACCTCTTTAAAACTACTTATTAAAGAATTGAAAGTGATTTGTAATGACATAGGAAGAACAACATTAACAACCAAACTGACCGTCCTGAGCTCCCAAGGAATAAACCACCTCCAAGGGCACACATGGAAAGACCCATGGCTCCATCCTCCTAAGTATCACCTGGTGGTCTTTTCAAGCATCAATGAAATGCTGTTACTAAGCCACCCTATTACTAATAAGTCATGATGCCCCAGTGTATGGAAAATAAAGTCCAGGAGGCAGGATGGGGTGAGGGGCAGGGAGGGATTACACCCACTTATAAGCAATGAGTTGGCATGGAGTAGGCACAGTGTTTCATGTAGGGAAAGAAGGAAAGCTTATGACATTTGAAAGATAAAGAAAATATACAATACAAAAAGCGAAAAATAGAAGAAACTCAAACATTTACTTTTCAAATTACACCATATTTTGATGTGAATAAACACAGCATATAAATATTTTTCAACACCGAATTGCATTTAATATTTTTTATGATTATGGGGCACTACTTTTTAATGCAAAATAAGTACACATGAATAATGGCATGGGCTGAATATTAACCTTAGTATAAATAAAACCTCTTTCGGGATGCATGATCAAACATTCTGTTTTCAAGGTAAGGTTATAGCCAGAGCATACCACAGCTGAGTTAGAAAAGGAGAAAATGGTACATCACATTTTGTTTAAAGGAAACAAAATTTTCAAGAAAAGAGACACAGTCAGTGGTCACAAAAAGAAACAGTACACCTCTGGCAAATAGCTCAAAACTAGGCAGAAGGAGCCAGAAATAGGACCATCCTCAAGGATCCAGTAGCTTCATTTTCTCTTGTTCAGTATAGAGAAAAGAAGATAAAAACCGGGCTTTTTTTTCTGCCATCCCCTCTCAAATTTTCTGCTTCCTTCTGGGAACAAAGTGAGGAGGGTGGTGAGGTATGAATCATTAGCACTCTTGGAGATCTCCATGGTTACCACAGACGTTGCTGTCCATGTCTAGATATGATATCTCTCTCCTGATTAGCTCTGATTCCATTCTCTATTCAACTGTACATCCTCCGTCAATCAGAAGCTAGGGGAACAAACAAAATTTCCTGAAGTGGGAGATTTGTCAGTCAGGCTGCTGCCTATGTTCCAGTATTTATCTGGTCTTGGATATAACCAAATCCAGAATGATTGGTGCTAAAGAGAATGGAGTGTTATTTTATCACTGGGAGCAGTCATGGCCAGTGGAAAGTTAGAAAGACTGGGATTTTTAGTTTAGAATCTCCATGCTCTGATTCCTTAGAAACCTATTTTATATAGAATTTCAAGAATCTGTTTTTACTTTGTGTTGCTTGTATCACTCAAGTAGGGCTGTGCTGTCTGCAAAGAAGAATCAAGTTTTAAAGTTTAGCTTGTGACAGAGACTAGGCATTTTCTGATTTTTTTATATACTTTCATCACCCATTGTGTGAACTGCTATGGCAGAAATTGTCCTCAACATACCTCCTTGCAGTCTAAGAAAAATCAGATAGAACTAATGGACACAGGTACTAACATTCCCAGGATCCAAGCAGCCTTGGGACAATGAGGCTGGTAGTATATTACCTTTATGGCCAAAGATATTCAAACATACAACTGTTGTTTGTTCTCTTTACTGTTCTTATAATTTTCCAGATTTTCTAGTCTAGTTGGATCTTTAGTTCAGTCCTATGCTACTGAACACCTCAGCAGAGTCATAATCTCTTCAGGCAAAACAGTATATCATATCCAGTTGACCTCTGCCTTGCAATGACACTGTGTAAAAGCAGATAAAGGCACAGAAATTATGATTGTGACCTTATACTTGTGCATACCTTGAGTTCTTTGATTATAATAATTTCAATTATGTTTTTAGAGATCAGTACTCTGTCATATATCCAGGATATTTATGATAATGTTTTACTTTGGTTAATACATTCCTGTCTATACAAGTCAAATTACAGATATATATTCATCAAAAGATACTGTGACCTCTTCAATAGTATACACTAATGAATTGAAGTGGTTATGTATCACCTTGGCAGAGCAACAATATCAAACAATCAGACACCTCAGTTACCCATGGATTATTACACCAACCAAAGACTACACATGCAGGGAAACAGCTCTAGTCTCTTAAGTAGCAGCAGACAGCCTTGTGAAGAATCAAATGGAGCATATGACCTTGTCCGTAGGAAGGTTTGATGTCCCTGTGTAGGTCAGGGAGGCATGATGGATGACTGGGTGGATGAAAACCCTCATATAAACAGTGAATGGAAGAATTGTGCAGAAGGTTCAGGTGGGTGGTGGTAAAAAAGGAAACAGAAATAACTTGAAAAAATGAATAAATAAATAAAATATCCCATATGAAATGAAAAATTGAATAAAAATCCCATATATTTAAAGTTTCACATGTACCATATTTGGATATGAATAATAACAACAACCAAGAGAGAACAGTGTGAGATATGAAGCAACTGCACTGGCAGAGAGCTCCAAGGCTACTATATTCCATGATGCCCATGCCTAAATATGGGATCTCTCTCCTGATTGGATCTGAGTCCATTCTCTATTTGAATGAAAGTCTTCATCAATCAGAAGTCTGGAGAACAAAGATATTTCTTTGCAGGGACGGATTTGATCACTCAGGCTGCTGGCTCTATTCTAGGACATATCTGATTCTGGGTATAACCAAAATCCAATATTGTAGTACTAAAGAAAAGGAACCGTGCTTCTATAACTGACAGGAGACAGAGCCAGTAGACAGCTGATAGAACAGTGCTTGTATCTTTTAGAGCCTCCGTGCACTGATACACTCACTTTTATTTCCTGTACAGGGAATGCCAACACATGAAAAATTCAGGTGTCAGTATTTGGTATCCATTCCTTGCCTCAGTCATGGTAAGATATGTCTTCTGCAAAGATGATACAAGATTCAAGCTTAAGTTTATGTCAGACAATACAGAAATTATGACATTTTCATTACCTTAGGTCAGACACTGTGAAAAATGTTGTGGCCACAAATATTTTCAACATTAAGTCAGGGAATCTCAGAAAAAGTCTTGATGTAACAAACTAACAGAAATAGATTCAACCATATGCATAAACTAAGCACCCTTGTGTCAATGATGCATCAGGCAGCATGTTCCAATTAATGACAAAAAAATTCAACAATTCAACCCTTGTTTTTTAGTGTTATTTACTAGAATCTCTAGCATGATTCTTCTTCCAAGTCATTTCATTGCAAACTATTTAGGGGAATCATGGGCCCTTTACTAAAAATAAAACATCAATATCCTGAATATCTTGACCTTGTAATTTTATACATTATAAAAAAGAAATGGGAATATACCCAGAAGACTCCCCAGCATGCAGTAAGGATACATGCTCCACTATGTTCATAGCAGCCTTATTTATAATTGCCAGAATCTGGAAAGAACCCAGATGTCCCTCAACTTAAGAATGGATACAAAATTTTGGTATATATACACAATGGAATACTATTCAGCCATTAGAAACAATGAATTCGTGAAATTCTTGGAGAAATGGATGGAGCTGGAGAACATCATACTAAGTGAGGTAACACAGTCTCAAAAGAATACCCATGGTATGCAGTCACTGATAAGTGGATATTAGCCTAGAATCTTGGAACACCAAAGACACAATTCACATACCAAATGGTGTCTGTCAAGAAGAAAGGAATGGACACTAGTGCTGGAAAGGATCAAAGCATCAGTGTAGGGGAATACAAGTACAGGGAATTGGGAAGGGGTGGATGAGGGAGCAGGGGAAGGGAAAAGGGCATGTGGGACCTTAGGGGAGTGGGGAAAAATAAAAGGGAAATAAAATGTAAATATAGAATATATCCAATGAAAAAAATCTAAAAAAAAAAAAGAAATGGACACAGAAATTTTCATGGGGACCTTGTACCTTGGATCCCTAGAGAAATTAGTTTTTCCTATTAATTTCCTTTTTCTCCTAAGAATTCAGTTTTCTGAGTTTGATCCTGAATATTTATTAAATATATTACTTTGATTCAGATATTCCTGACAGTAGTAAAAAATACAACTGTATATGTGTCAAGAATGTTTTGGACTCTTTACATACACATGATATATTTTCAATCACACTATGTATTGTTGGGAATACACACAGGAAAAACACTGTTTTCATTTCTGAATTCCAAATAATATGGTCATTATTTATAAGACACATCAGTGAATCATGCAAACTGAGTACTAGTGGAACAATGTATGGGAAATTACATTTAGTTTTCTTTTTTTCCCTTTTTTATTGGATATATTCTATATTTACAATTCATTACCCTTTTTCTGGTTCCCCACCCTCAAAGGTCCCACATGTCCTTTTCCCTCCCCCTGCTCTCTCATCCACCCCCTCCCACCTTACTGTTCTTGTACTCTCCCACAATGATGTTTTGGTCCATTCTAGCACCAGTGTCCACTACTTTCTTCTTGTGAGACATCACTTGATATGTGATTTATGTCTTTGGTGTTCCAAGCTTCTAGGCTAATATCCACTTATCAGTGACTGTATACCATGGGTATTCTTTTGAGATTGGGTCACCTCACTTAGTATGACGTTCTCCAGCTCCATCCATTTCTCTAAGAATTTCATGAATTCATTGTTTCTAATGGCTGAGTAGTACTCCATTGTGTATATAGACCACATTTTTTGTATCCATTCCTCTGTTGAGGGACATCTGGGTTCTTTCCAGCTTCTGACTATTATATATAAGGCTGCTATGAACATAGTGGAGCAAGTATCCTTATTGCATGCTGGTGAATCTTCTGGGTATATTCCCAGGAGTGGTATGGCTGGGTCCTCCAGAAGTATCACGTCCAGTTTTCTTAGGAACCGCCATACTGATTTCCAGAGTAGTTGTACCAGCTTGCATTCCCACCAGCAGTGGAGGAATGTTCCACTTTCTTCACATCCTCGCCAAAACCTGATGTCTTCTGAGTTTTTAATCTTAGTCAGTCTGATTGGTGTGAGGTGAAATCTCAGGGTTGTTTTAATTTGCATTTCCCTAATGACTAGTGATGTTGAACATTTTTTAAGGTGTTTCTCAGCCATCCGAATTTCTTCAGGTGAAAAGTCTCTGTTTAGCTCTGTACCCCATTTTTGGATAGGGTTATTTGGTTTTCTGGGGTCTAACCTCTTGAGTTCTTTGTATACATTGGAAATTAGCCCTCTGTCGGATGTGGGGTTGGAGAAGATTTTTTCCAAATTTGTTGGTTGCCAATTTATCCTTTTGACAGTGTCTTTTGCCTTACAGAAACTTTGTAGTTTTATGAGGTCCCATTTGTCTATTCTTGCTCTTAGAGCATAAGAAATTGGTGTTCTGTTCAGGAATTTTTCCCCTGAGCCGATGTCTTCAAGGGTCTTCCCCAGATTATTTTCTATTAGTTTTAGTGTGTCTGGTTTTATGTGGAGGTCCTTGATCCACTTGGAGTTGAGCTTAGTGCAAGGAGATAAGAGTGGATCAATTCTCATTCTTCTGCATGCTGACCTCCAGTTGAGCCAGCACCATCTGTTGAAAAGGCTATCTTTTTTCCACTGGATGTTTTCAGCTCCTTTGTCGAAGATCAATTGGCCATAGATGTGTGGGTTCAATTCTGGGTCTTCGATCCTATTCCATTGATCTGCTTCCCTGTCACTGAACCAATACCATGCAGTTTTTAATACCACTGCTCTGTAATATTGCTTGAGGTCCGGCATATTGATTCCCCCAGAAGTTCTTTTGCTGTTGATGATAGTTTTAGCTATCCTGGGTTTTTTGTTATTCCAGATGAATTTGAGAATTGCTCTTTCTAACTCTATGAAGAACTGAGTTGGGATTTTGATGGGGATTGCATTGAATCTGTATATTGCTTTGGGCAAGATTGCCATTTTGACTATATTAGTCCTGCCAACCCACGAGCATGGAAGATTTTGCCATTTTCTGATGTCTTCTTCAATTTCCCTCTTCAGATACCTGAAGTTTTTGTCATATAAATCTTTCACATGTTTGGTTAGCGTCACTCCACGATACTTTATATCATTTGTGGCTATTGTGAAGGGTGTCATTTCCCTAGTTTCTTTCTCGGTCTGCTTATCCTTCGCGTATAGGAAGGCTACTGATTTACTTGAGTTGATTTTATAGCCAGCCACTTTGCTGAAGTTGTTTTTCAGTTGCAGGAGTTCTCTGGTGGAGGTTTTTGGGTCACTTAAGTATACTATCATATCATCTGCAAATAGTGATAGTTTGACTTCTTTCTTTCTGATTTGTATCCCTTTGACTTCCCTCTGTTGTCGAAATGCTCTAGCTAGTACCTCAAGTACTATATTGAAGAGATATGGCGAGAGGGGGCAGCCTTGTCTAGTCCCTGATTTTAGAGGGATTGCTTCAAGTTTTTCCCCGTTTACCTTGATGTTGGCTACTGGTCTGCTGTATATTGCTTTTACTAAGTTTAGATATGGGCCTTGAATTCCTTTTCTTTCTAAGACCTTTAGCATGAAAGGATGATGAATTTTGTCAAATGCTTTTTCAGCATCCAATGAGATGACTTTGTGGTTTTTTTGTTTTGAGTTTGTTTATGTAGTGGATTACGTTGATGGATTTCCATATATTGAACCATCCCTGCATCCCTGGGATGAAACCAACTTGATCATGGTGAATGATCGTTTTGATGTGTTCTTGTCTTCGTTTGGCAATTATTTTGTTTAGTATTTTTGCATCGATATTCATAAGCGAAATTGGCCTGTAGTTCTCTTTCTTAGTTGGATCTTTGTGTGGTTTTGGTATCAGGGTCATTGTGGCTTCATAGAATGAAGTAGTGTTCCTTCTGTTTCTATTTTGTGGAATAATTTGAAGAGTATCGGTATCAGGACTTCTTTTACGGTCTGATAGAATTCTGCTCTAAAACCGTCTGGTCCTGTGCTCTTTTTGGTTGGAAGACTGTGTATGACCCCTTCTATTTCTTTGGGGGTTATGGGTCTGTTTAGACGATCTATTTGATCCTGGTTTAATTTTGGTATTTGGTAACTGTCTAGGAAATTGTCCATTTCCTCCAGATTCTCCAGTTGTGTTGAGTATAGGTTTTTGTAGTAGGACCTGATGATTTTTTGAATTTCCTCAGTTTCTGTTCTTATATCTCCCTTTTTATTTCTAATTTTGTTAATTTGAATACTGTCTCTGTGCCCTTTAGTAAGTCTGGCTAGGGGTTTATCTATCTTGTTGATCTTCTCAAAGAACCAGCTCCTGGTTTTGTTGATTCTTTGTATGGTTCTCTTTGTTTCAACTTGATTGATTTCAGCCCTGAGTTTGATGATTTCCTGTCTTCTACTCCTCCTGGGTGAAATTGCTTTTTTTTGTTCCAGAGCTTTCAAGTACGCCATTAAGTTGCTAGTATATGCTCTCTCCTGTTTCTTTTTGGAGACACTCTGGGCTATGAGTTTTCCTCTAAGCACTGCTTTCATTGTGTCCTATAGATTTGGGTATGTTGTGCCTTCATTTTCATTAAATTCTAAGAATTCTTTGATTTCTTTCTTTATTTCTTCCTGGACTAAGGTATCATTGAGTAGAATATTGTTCAGCCTCCACACGTATGGGGATTTTCTATTGTTTTTGTTGCTATTGAAGACCACTCTTACTCCATGGTGATCTGATAAGAGGCATGGGATTAGTTCTATCTTTTTATATTTGTTGAGATCTGTCTTGTGTCCAATTATATGGTTGATTTTGGAGAAGGTACCATGAGGGCCTGAGAAAAAGGTATATTCTTTTGCTTTAGGGTGAAATGTTCTATATATATCTGTTAAATCCAATTGCTCCAAAGTTTCGATGAGTTTCTCCGTGTCTCTGTTTAGTTTCTGTTTTCCTGGTCAGTTCACTGTGGATAGTGGAGTATTGAGGTCCCCCACAATCACTGTGTTAGGTGCAATGTGTGCTTTGAGCTTTAGTAAGGTTTCTTTTACAAATGAGGGTGCCCTTACATTTGGAGCGTAGATGTTTAGAATTGTGAGTTCTTCTTGGTGGATTCTTCCTTTGACTAGCAAGAAGTGACCTTCTGTGTCTCTTTTGATGACTTTGGGTTGAAAGTCAATTTTATCTGATATTAAAATGGCTACTTCAGCTTGCTTCCTGTGACCATTTGCTTGCAAAATTGTCTTCCATCCTTTTACTCTAAGGTAGTGTTTGTCTTTGACTCTGAGGTGTGTTTCCTGTAAGCAGCAAAATGTAGGGTCCTGTTTCTGTTTCCAGTCTGTTAGTCTACATTTTTTTATTGGGGAGTTGAGTCCATTGATGTTAAGAGATATTAAGGAATAGAGATTATTACTTCCTGACATTTTTGATGTTATTTTTGTTTTTGAGTAGTTACCTTACTTTGAGTTTGATGGAAGAAGTTTACTGTCTTGCTTTTTCTTGGGTGCCATTCCCTTCCTTGTATTGGAGTTTTCCTCCTATTATCCTTTGTAGAGCTGGGTTAGTGGAAAGATATTGTGTAAATTTGGTCCTGTCATGGAATATTTTGATTTCTCCATCTATGTTGATTGAGAGTTTTGCTGGGTATAGTAGTCTTGGCTGACATTTGTGTTCTCTTAGGGTCTGCATGAGGTCTGCCCAGGATCTTCTAGCTTTCATGGTTTCTGGAGAGAAGTCTGGTGTGATTCTGATAGGTCTTCCTTTATATGTTACTTGGCCCTTTTCTCTTACTGCCTTTAATATTCTTTCTTTGTTTAGTACATTTGGGGTTTTGATTATTATGTGACGGGAGGTATTTCTGTTCTGGTCCAGTCTGTTTGGAGTTCTGTAGGCTTCTTGTATATTCATGGGCATCTCTCTCTTTATGTTAGGGAAGTTTTCTTCCATAATTTTGTTGAAGATATTTGCTGGCCCTTTAAGTTGTAGATCTTCACTCTCATCTATCCCTATAATCCTTAGGTTTGGTCTTCTCATTTTGTCCTGGATTTCCTGGATGTTTTGGGTTACAAGCCTTTTGGATTTTGCGTTTTCTTTGACTGTGGAATCAATGGTTACTATGTTATCTTCAGCATCTGAGATTCTTATTTCTATCTCTTGTATTCTGTTTTTACGTTTGCATCTACGACCCCTGATTTCTTCCCAAGATTTTCTATCTCCAAAGTTGCCTCCTTTTGTGATTTCTTAGTTGTTTCTACCTCTGTGTTCAGATCTTGGATGGTTTTGCTCAGTTCCATCATTTGTTTGTTTGTGTTTTCATGTAATTCTTTAATATATTTTTGTGCTCCCTCTTTCATGACTTCTGCCTGTTGTTTCAAGTTCTCCTGCATTTCTTTTTTTTTATTTTTATTTTTTTCTCCTGCATTTCTTTAACTGATTTTCTCATTTCGTCTTTATTGGTTTCTGTCTGATGACCCATATTCTCCTGGAGTTCTTTAATTGTTTTTTGTGTTTGGATTGTAAGAGCTTCTACCCTATTGATGTTCCCCTGCATTTCTTTAAGAGATTTGTTTGTGTCTTTTTTGTGTTCCTCTAGGAAAATCATGACCTGTGCTTTTATATCTAACTCTTGTTTTTCTGGTGTGCTGTGGTATCCTGGACTTGCTCTGGTTGGCAAATTGGGTTCAGATGGTGCCATATTGCCTTGATTTCTGTTAATAATGTTCCTACTTTTGCCTTTTGCCATCTCTTTATCTCTCGCGTTAGTTGGTCTTATTGTAGATGGCAGCCCTGCTGAAAGCACAGCATGCCTGTCTCCAGGAGACAGTGACCTTGGCTGAGCTGCTGGTATCTGGCTCTGCCGATCTATTCTGGCAGCGTTGTCTGTACTGGACTATGCTAGCTCTGAGTCTAAGCCCCTGACTCCAGCTGCTAGAATTCTGAGCTGTGTCCCGAGGTGGCAAGGTGGCCCCCTCGCTGCTAGTCCGCTCAGAGAGCCGGCCCCGGCCACGGTAGTCTGCACCTGTAGCTGAGCTTTCTGTGCCCAGATCTCCTGCAGAGCTAAGCTAAGCTATAACTCTGGCCATGCACCTGACTCCAGCCGCTCGCTGTGCCCGGTGTGCCCGCTGTTTGCGCGCGGTGTCCTGAGGCAAGATGGCTGCCCCGCTGAAAGCACAGTGTGACCTTGGCTGAGCTGTTGGTACCCGGCTCTGCCAATCACTTCTGGCAGTGTTGTCTGTGCTGGACTATGCTAGTTCTGAGTCCAAGCCCCTGACTCCAGCTGCTAGAATTCCGAGCTGTGTACCGAGGTGGCAAGGTGGCCCCTTACTGCTAGTCTGCTCAGAGAGCCGGCCCCGGCCGCAGTAATCTGCACCCGCAGCTGAGCTTTCTGTGCCCGGATCTCCTGCAGAGCTAAGCTAAACACATTTAGTTTTCTTAAACTTCTTTGATGACACATCATTAAACAGTATTGTACTAATAAAGACTGTACTCAGAGCATACAAAAAGAGTGGAGGCACATCACAATTAGTCAGCAGGTAGTAAAAATGCAAGATAATAGTCACAGTTAGAAAGGCTCAAAATCAAACAGGTGAACTCTGGCCAACTGCTTGGACATAGGTTGAAAGAACTGAAAATATGAATGGCACCAATATTCCACCAACTTGTATTTCTGTTGTTCAGTATAGAGAGAAGAATGTAAAAACAGCTATTCCTGTGATCTACTTTCAATTTTTCTGCTTCCATAAGGAAACCCAGGAAATTAGGGGTGCAGGAAATGAATCACTTACACAGATGTAGATCTCCAAAGGTACTGCAGGGTTTGATGTCCATGTCTGTGTATGCGATCTCTCTCCTGATTGGATCTGATTGGATTCTCTATTTGATTATACATTCTTCATCAATAAGAACCAAGTAGAGCACATACATTTGTTTGAAGATGGTGTCTTGTCATTCAGGTTGCTGGCTATACTCTAGGCCTTTTCTGATCCTGGATATAACCAAAGCCAAACTGAATGGACCTAAAGAGAAAGGAAAGATCTGTCACTTTCAGCAGACAGAGTCAGTGGATAGCTTCAAACACTGAACTTTTTAAAATTAGAGTCTCCATGCTCTGATTCCTTAGCACCATGTTTTGAATAGAATTTCAGGCCTCTGTTTGGAGTTTGACTCCCTAGTCTCAGTCATGCAGGGCTGTACCATCTGCAAAAAGGATTAAGGTTTAACTTCAACTTGCGACAGAGACTAGTTGTTTTCTGGCTTTTTTATATCTTTAGATGAGCTCCCATGATTACTGTTATGGCAGCAAATGTCCTCGACATATCACCTTGCAGTTGAAGAAAAATCAGATGGAACTATCAGATGCAGATATTACCATACCCAGAATCCAAGCAGTCTTGGGATAGTTATACAAGTAGTATGTTGTCATTAATGCCTGAAGTCATTCATCCATGCAATCATTGCTTATTCTGTTATTGTTCTTGTTGTTTACTAGATTTTCTAACTAGTTATTTTCTAGGTCAGGCCTTTGCTACCTAACACCTCAGCAGAGTCTCAATCCTCTAGGGAAGACAGTATAGCATGTCCAGTTGATCTCCACCTTTGAATGACACTAAGAAAATGAAGATAAAGACAGTAATTTTGATGTTAACATTGTACTTGTTTAAAACTTGAGTCCTTAGATTTAAAATGATTTCAATTCTGTCTTTAGAGATCAAGTCTCTGTCATATATTGAGGATATTTATGATGAAGTATTACTTTGATTAATATATTCCTGACAGTAGAAATCACATTCCAGCTTTATATGGATCGGAAGATGCCATGACATCGTTAAAACTACATATTAAGGAATTGAAAAAGATTTGCAATGTCACAGGAAGAACAACATCAACCAACCAGACCCTGCAGAGATCCCAGCGACTATACCACCAACATAAGAGTAGACTTTTAGGGACCCATGGTTTCAGACTCTTTGGAATCATCAGATGGCCTTGTCAAGCATCAGTGGAAGGAGATGCCCTTGTTCCTAAGTAGGCATGATGCCCCAATGTTGGAGAATGACAAGCCAGGGAGGCTGGATTGGATGGGGTTTTGAGTAGAAGAACAACCTCGTAAAAGCAGTTAGTAGGGGGATTAGGCAGAGAGTGAGAAACAGTGAAAGGTATGACATTTGCAATGTAAATAAAGAAAACATCCAATATAAAAATAAATATAGAAAAAACTGCAAATATTTAAAGTTCCACATTTAGAGGTAAATATTCACAGCATATAAACACCGTTTTCACCAACATGATGCAGTTAATATTTTTCAGATGTATGGGGCATTCCACCTTTCTTGCAAACTAAGTACACCTATATAATGCCATGGGCATAATATTACACTTAGTATTAAAACAACTCTTTGTGAATGTATGAATAAACATTGCAGTTTAAAGGAAAGGCTTTATATAGAGTACACAACAGTTGAATTGGAAAGGGAGAGAAAGGCACATCAGAATATGTTATCAGGCAGCAAAAATTTCAAGAGTAGAATCACATTAAGTGGTCTCAAAAAGAAACAGAGCACCTCTGGCTTATAGCTTCAAATGAGGCAGAAGAAATGAGAATACACACCAAGGTTCCAGTAACATAATTTTCTGTTAGTCAGTATAGAGAGAAGAAGGTAAAAACTTTTTTTCTGCCATCCACTTTTTATATATCTGCTTCCTTCCAGGAACAAAGGGAGGAGGGTGAGAGGTACATATCAACAGCGCTGATGGAGATCTCCAAAGTTAAAATAGGGCTTGATGTCCATGCCTAGATATGAGATCTCTCTCTTCATTGGATCTAATTCCATTCTTTATTTGAATAAACATTCTCCATCAATCAGAGGCAAGGAGAGCAAATGTATATGTCTGCATGGAAGGATTTGATGAGTCAGGCAGCCAGCTATATTGCAGGATGTATTTGGTTGTGGGTATAACCAAAGCCCAACTGTATGGTACTAAAGAAAAGGAAGAGTGATCCTGTAACTTAGAGGAGATCGAGCCAGTGAAAAGCTGCAAGGACAGTGCTTGTTTGTTTCAGATCTTCCATGCTCAGATTCCTTGTCTCCTAGTTCCTGTACAAGGAATATCAGCACATGTGAAATTCAGATATCAACATTTGGTATCTATTGCTTTACTCAGTCATGGTTGGATATGTCTTCTGCATGGATGATACATTATTCAAAGATAAGCTTCTGACAAACACTAGGCAATTCTTTACATTTTTAAAACAGATGTCTGGAATCTATGAAAAATCTTGATGTAACAAACTAACAGTCATAGATTCGGCCATACCCACTAACTAAGCACCCTTGTGGCAACAGTGATGCATCAGTCAGCATGTTCACATTAATGGTAAAAGTCATTCAACATTTCACCCTTGGTTATGATGTTATTTTATGTTTAATATACTAGGACCTCTGCCATGTTTGTTCTTCCCAGTTATTTCATTAGTAACTACCTGTTCAGGGAAGTCATCGGCCCTTTAGAAAAAGTAATACATCATTGATCTCCTGAAGATCTCACCTTCATATTACATACACTATAAAAACAGAAATGGACACAAAATGTTTCATGAGGACCTTGTACCAGTGGATCCCTAGGGACCTAACTATTCTTTGTATCCTGGATATTTATTAAATATATTAATTTGATTTAGATATTGCTGACAATAATAAACAAAATACAACTGTATATGAGTCTGACAATGTTCTGGAACCTTTACAAGCACCCGTTAAATTTTCTATCAGATTATGAATTTTTAGGGATATTCACAGTATATGAATTTTTTCTTATATGTACTCCAATTAATATGGTCTATATTTATGAGACACATAATTAACATTAACATTAAACAGTATTATACTAGAAAAGTCTGTAGGCAGAGCATACAACAGAAGTGGAGGAAGATGCAGTCGCATTGAATTTGTCCAAAGGCAGTAAATATTGCAAGATTATAGTCATAATCAGATAGGCTAACAATAAAAAAAGCAACTCTGGCCAACTGCCTAGATCTAGGTTGAAAGAAATGGAAATAGGAACAGCTCCAAAGTCCACTGACTTGTTTTTCTGTTGGTCACTGTAGAGAAAAGAATGCAAAAACTGCTTTTACTGCCATCCACTTACATTTTTCTTCTCCTATAAGGAATCCCAGGAAATTAGGGGTACATGAAATGAATCCGCTATACTGATGGAGGATCTTGAAATATACTGCAGAATTTGATGTCCAAGCCTAGATTTGAGATTTTTCTCCTGATTCAATCTGATTGGATTCTCTATTTGAATGCACATTTTCCATCAAAGCAAGGAGAACCAATAAACTTGTCTGAAATCGGAGATTTGTCTGTCAGGCTGCTGGATCCCCTCCTGATCTTATCTGGTCCTGGATTTAACCAAAGCCAGACTGAATGGCGCTAAAGAGAAAGGAGACTGCTTGTGTCACTTGTGTCAGCCAGAACCAGTGGAAACCTTCAAAGACTGTGTTTGTTTATTTTAGAGACTCCATGCTATTTCTCCTTAGCACACTATTATGTATATGATTTTAAGCCCCTGGTTTGGAGTTTGACTACTGTGCCTCAGTCATGCAAGGCTGTGCCATTTGTAAAGAGAATATAAGATGCAATCTTCAACTTGTGACAGTGACCAGAGATTTTCTGACATTTTTATATCTTTAGATCAGCCACGGTGAGAATTGCTATGGCAGTAAATGTCCTTAACATACAATTTTGCAGTCTATGAAAAATCAGATGGAAGTAACAAATACAGATACTACCATATCCAGAGTCCAAGCAGTCTTGGGACAGTGATACCAGTAGCATGGTATCATTAATGACCAAAAATATTCAACCATATAATCATTGTTTATTCTGTTATTGTTCTTGTAGTTTACTAAATTTTGTAAGTAGCTATTTTTTCTGTGCCAGTCCTTTGCTATCAAACAGCTCAGCAGAGTCACAATTTCTTTCGGGAAAACAATATAATATGTATGGTTCATCTCATCCTTGATATGATACTATGTTAATGAAGATATAGACACTGGAAATTTAATTGTGACCTTTTATTTGTGGATACAATGTGTCCTAACATTTTATGTGATTTTCATACTTTCTTTAGGCATCAGAGATCTGCAATATATCCAGAATATTTATGATAATGTATTATTTGGATTAATACATTCCTGACAGTAGAAAACACATTTCAGTTTTTTATTCATCAGAAGATTCCATGATATCTTTAAAACTACACATTAAGGAATTGAAAAAGTTTTGCAATGCCACAGGAAGAACAACAATATTAACCAACCAGACACTTCAGAGCTCACAGGGACTAAACCTCCAATCAAAGAGTACACATGGAGGCAACCAGGGCTCCAGCCTCCTAGGTAGCAGCAGATGGCCTTGTCATGCATCAATGGGAGGAGATGCCTTTCTTCCTTAAGAACGCTTGGTGCCCCAGTGTAGGAGAATGATAGGCCAAGAGGCAGGATTGGGTAGTTAGATGTGTGGGAGCACAACATCATATAAGCAGTTTATAGGAGGATTTGGCAGAGAGTTTCTCAGGGTGATATTGAAAAATTAATGACATTTGAAAAGTAAAGAAAATATCCTATATAAATGTAAAAAAACAAATAATTTTTGCCATTCATGATATTTAAGGGTGAATAATCATAGCATATATACATTGTTTTCAACATTGAGTAGCATCTAATATTTTTAAGATTTATGAAGCACTGAATCTTTTCATGCAAATGAAGTACACATAGATAATACCATGGGAAAAATATTAAACTTAGTATTAAAATGACTCTTTGTGGATGCACAAATAAACATTACACTTTCATGGAAAGGCTGTGTACAGAGCACACATCAGTTGAATTTGAAAATGAAGAAAGGCACACCATAATTGGTTAGTAGGCAATAAAAATTCCAAGACTAGAGTGACATTCAGTGGTCTCAAAATGAAACAGAGCAAATCACTTAAAACTAGGCAGAAGGAGCCAGAAATAGGACCCTACCCAAGATTCTAGTGACTTAATTTCTGTTGGTCAGTATAGAGAGAAAAAGGTTAAAAACGTTTTTTTTTCTGCAATAAAATTTCTATTTTTCTGCTTTCTTCAGGGAACAAAGTGAATGGAATGTGAGATATGAATCAGCAGCACTGATGGAGATCTCCAAGGTTACAACAGGAATGGATATCCATGCCTAGGTATGAAATCTCCTGATTGGATCTGATACCATTTTCTATTTGAATGTATATTCTCCATCAACCAGAATCAAGGAGAGAAAATGCATTTGTCCTCATGGAAGGATTTGATCAGTCAGATTGCTGGCTATATTCCAGGATGTATCTGGTCCTGGGTATAACCAAAGCCTGACTTTATTGTAATAAAGAAAATGAAGAGTGAACCTGTGACTGACGAGAGATGAGCCAGTGGAAAGCTGCAAGAACAGTGCTTGATTGTTTCAGATTCTCTGAGCTCTGATACCTTCTCTCCTAGTTTCTGTAGAGGTAATGTCGGCACATGTGACATTCAGATATTAGCATTTGGTATCCATTCCCTGAATCAGACATGGTGAGATGTGTCTTCTGCTAGGGTAATACGTGATTCAAGGTTATGCTTTTAACAGACACAAGGGAAATTTTTACATTTTTATAACATTAGTTCTGACACAGAGAGATATGTGGTAGCAAATGTCTGCAATATGCAAAAATGGAATCTCTGAAAGATCTTGATGTAAGATACTAACAGATATAGATTAAACCAAACCTATAAACTAAGCACGCTTGGGTCAGTGATGCATCAGGCAACATACTCCCATTAATGGTAAAAGACCTTCCACAATTCACCCCTTGTTTATAGTGTTATTTTTTGTTTAATATACAAGTATCTCTAGAAAGTTTGTTCTTCCAATTCAGTTCATTAGTTACTATGTGTTCAGGGGAGTCATGGGACCTTTAGGAAAATTAAAATATCATCCATTTCCTGAAGATCTTGACCTTGTAAATATATACATTTAAAAAAATGGATGCAAAAATTTTCATAGGAATCTTGTAACAGTTAACCCCTAGAGACAAATGTTTTAGATCTTATTTTATTTGTCCTGAATATTTATTAAATGTATCACACTGATTCATATATTCCTAAGTGTAGTAATAAAAATACAACTGCATATATGTCAAAAAATGTTCTGGCCCCTTTACAAGCTCATGATATATTTTCAATCACACTATATATTCTTGGGAATATACACAGTATAAAAATACTGTTTTCAATTCTGAATTCTAAATAATATGGTCTATATTTTATGAGACCCATAAATGTCTCATGCAAACTGAGCACTGGTAAAAGAGGGTATGTGAGGGATCTTGCATTAAATTTCTTGAACCTCTCTGTTGACACACTAATAAAATTATTCTACTAGTAAAGGCTGTACTCAGAGCATACAACAGAAGTGGAGTGATCTGCAGTCACACCACAATTAGCTAGCATGCAGAAAAATACAAGATGATAGTCACAGTCAGAATAAAAATGAAACAAAGTAACTCTGGTCAACTACTTGGATCTAATTTGAAAGGGCTGGAAATAGGAATAGCCCCAATGTTCCACTGATTTTTATATCTGTTGGTCAGTATAGAGAGGAGAATGCAATAATGGCACTTCCTGTGATCCACTTTTTAATTTTTGCTTACACAACGATATCCAGAAAATAGCTGTTCAACAAAAGAACCAACTACAGAGATGGAGATCTCCAAATGTACTACAAATTTTGATGTCCATGTCTGGATATATTTCTCTCCTGATTGGATCTGATTAGAGTCTTTATTTGACTACACATTCTACATAAATCTGAAGAAAGGAGAGCAAACAAATTTGTCTGGAGTTGGGGATTTGTCAGCATGTTGGCTATACTCAAACCTTATCTGATCCTGTATATGACAAAAACCAGACTAAATAATGTTAAAGAGAAGGGAAAGATCTTGGTTCACTTTGAGCAGACAGGGACAGGGGAAAGCTACAAATACTGAACTTGTTTAAAGTAGAGCCTCCATGCTCTGATTCCTTAATGCCATATTTTGAATAGAATTGAAGTCTCTTTGGAGTTTGGCTTCCTTTTCTCAGTCATATAGGACTGTGCCATCTGCAAAAAAAGAATCAAGATTCAAGCTTCAGCTTGTGACAGAGACTAGAAATTTTCTGACATTTTTTATATCTTTAGATGAGAGTTCCTGTGATTAACGATATGGCAGCAAATGTCCTCAACATATCACTTTGCAGTGTTAGAAAAATAAGATTGAACTATCAGATGCAGATACTACCTTACCCAGAATCCAAGCAGTCTTGGGACATTTATACAGGTAGTATGTTACCATTAATGGCTGAAGTCATTCATCCTTGCAGTCATTTATTCTGCTAGTGTTCTTGTAGTAAACTAGATTTTCTAGCTAGCTATTTTTTAAGGTCAGTCCTTTGCTACCTAACACTTCAGAAGAGTCAACATTTCTTTAGGGAAAACAAAATATCATATCCAGTTCATCTCTGCTTTGGTATGTCACTATGTCAATAAAGATATAACACAGGAATATTTTTCATGACCTTGTACTTGTGTATACCACGGGCCTTATGTTTTCAGTGTTTTTTTTCCTCTGTCTTTAGACATCAGGTCTATGCAATATATACAGTATATTTATGATAATGTATTACTTTGATTAATAAATTCCTGACAGTAGAAATCACATTACAGCTTTATATGCATCAAAAGATGCCATGACCTCTTTAAAAATACTTATTAAGGAATTTAAAGAGATTTGTAATGCCATAGGAAGAACAATAATATCAACAAACCACACCCTCCTGAGCTCCCAAGGAATAAACCATCATCAAAGGCACACATGGAGAGACCCATGGCTGCAGCCTCCTAAGTATAAGTCGAAGGCCTTTTCAAGCATCAATGGAAGTAGATGCCCCTGTTCCTAAGAAGGTGTGATGCCCCAGTGTATGGCAATTCCAGTCTAGGAGGCAAGATAGAGTGTGAGGCTGGGAGACAGAACACTCACTTTTAAACAGTGAGTGTGGGGTGTGTGGGCAGAGTGTTTCTTGTGGGGAAAGAGGGAATGTTTATAACATTTGAAAGGTAAATAAAGAAAATATCCAATTTAAAAAGAAAAAAGATAGAAGAAAAAACCCACACATTTAACTTTCAACTGTTACCATATTTTGATATGAATAAATACAGCATATAAATATTTTTCAACACTGAATTACATTTAATATTTTTAAGATTTATGGGACACTGCTTGTTTTTATGAAAAATGAGTACACATGAATAATGACATGGTCAGAATATTAACCTTAGTATAAAAACAAAAAACAGCAACAACAACAAAAAGCAACCTCATTTGGATGCATGAGCAAGCATTCTATTTTCAAGGAAAGGTTATACCCAGAGCACACAAGAGTTGAATTAAAAAAAAGGAAGGAATGGCACAACACATTTGGGTTGTAGGAAGCAAAAATTGCAAGAAAAGAGACATGGTCTGTGGATTCAATAAGAAACAGAGCACCTCTGGCAAATAGCTTAAAACTAGGCAGAAGGAGCCAGAAATAGGACACTCCTCAAGGATCCAGTAACGTCATTTTCTTTTGTTCAGTATAGGGAAAAAATGGCAAAAACAGGTCTGTTTTTTTTTTTTCTGCCATCCACTCTCAAATTTTCTGCTTCCGTCTGGGAACAAAGTGAGGAGGGTGGTGAGGCGTGAATCAGCAGCACTGATGGAGATCTCCATGGTTACCACAGTCTTTGATGTCCATGTCTAGATAAGAGATCTCTCTCCTGATTAGATCTGATTCCATTCTCCGCTTGAATGTGCATTCTCCATCAATCAGAAGCTAGGGGAACAAACAAATTTGTCTGTAGGGGGAGATTTTTCAGACATGCTACTGGCTATATTCTGGTACTTATCTGTTCCTGGAGATAACCACAGCCAGACTGAATAGTGCTACAGAGATGGCAGAGAGCTTGTGTCACTGTCAGTAAACAGAGCCAGTGGAAAGCTGCAAAAATATGCTTGTTTATTTTAGAGTCTCCATGCTCCGTTTCCTTAACACCATATTTTGTATAGAATTTCAAGCCCTTGCTTGTAGTCTGACATCCTTGTCTCAGTCATGTAGGGCTGTACCATCTGCAAAAAGTATCAAGATTCAAGCTTCACTTCTTGATAGAGACTAAAGATTTTCTGACATTTTTGTATCTTTAGATCAGTCACTGTTAAAACTATTATGAGAGCAAATGTTTTCAACATACTACTTTTTAGGCTAAGAAAAATCAGATGGGTCTTGGAGACAAAGATACTACCATACCCAGAGTCCAAGCAGTGTTTTGACAGTGATACAGGTAGCATGTTACCATTAATGTCCAAAGATATTCACCCAATCACTGTTTATTCTATTATTATTTTTGTAGTTTAATAGATTTTCTAGCTAGCTATTTTTTCCAGGTCAATCCTTTGCTACCTAACACAGCAACAGAGTGACAATTTCTTTAGGGAAAACAAAATTTCATGTCTAATTCATGTCTGTATTGGTATGACACTATATCAATGAAGATATAGACACCAGAAGTCTCATTTTAACCTTGTACTTGGGTATACCATGAGTCATTTATTTTCATGTTACTTTCAACATCAGGCCTCTGCTATACATCCAGTATATTTATGATAATGTATTACTTTGATTAATATATTCCCGATAGTAGTAATCTCATTGCTTTATATAGATCAGAAGATGCCATTACTCTTTAAAACTACATATTAAGTATTTGAAAAGGATTTGCAATGTCATAGGAAAACAAGAATATCAACCAACCATATCTTCCAGATCTCCCAGGGCCTAAGCTGCCAACCCAAGAGTTCACATGGAGGGCCCCATGGTTCCACCATCTTAAGTAGTAGAAGATGCCCTTGTTAAGCATCAATAGAAGGAGATACCCTTATTCATAAGAAGGTGTGATACCACATCGCATCGGAATGCCAGGCCAGGGAAGCAGGATTTGTTGGGTGGATGGGTGGGAGAACACCCTCATTTAAGCAGTAAGTGGCGGGACTGGTTAGAGTGTTTCATGAGATAAAACAGGGAAAGTGTATAACATTTGAAAGGTAAATTAGAAAAATCTCTGTTATAAATGGAAAAAAATAGAAAAAACCCACACATTTAAAGTTACACACCCACACCATATTTTGATACAAATAACAACAGCATATAAACATTGTTTGCAACACTGAGCTGCATTTAGTATGTTTCTGATTTATGGACACTGATTGTTTTCATGCAAAATGAGTACACATAGATAATGGCATGGGCAGAATATTAAACTTAGTATCAACTCTTTTAAGGAAAAGTTATAAACAAAGCATAAAAAGAGTTCAATTGGAAAGGAATAGAAAGGCAATTTGTAGGTCTGATTAGTGAGACACAATTAACTGCAGAGGGAGACTACCTGGCTACGTGGGGATAGAGTCCTTGATTCAGTTTTGATCCTGTGGGGCAGAGGTCAGAGTACCTCAGAAGAAGCACTACAGGACCTGGAAGTGCTTGGTCCTTTTTGTCCAGCTGGAAACACTAAGAGGCTTGTGGTATTACTCCAGCACAGTGGGTTTTGATAAGAAGAGACAGCCATGGTTTTAAAGCTTTTATGAGAAATAAAGTGAGAGAGGGGAAGTAGAGAAGTAAAAGCCTGCCATTACCATGTGGGAGGAGTAAGAAAAGAATAGAAAAGAGAGAGAGAAGAGAAAGAGACAAAGAAAAGAAAAGAAAAGAAAAGAAAAGAAGAGAAAAGAAAAGAAAAGAAAAGAAAAGAAAAAAGAGAAAAAAGAATGAGAGGACAAGACAGAGGGGTGAGAGAGTGAGGAGGGGCCAAGCAGTCCCAATGTTAGTGTGCCAGGATGCCTGGCTATTGCCAAGTAACTGAGGAGTGTGGAAAATCTAGCTGTATCCAGGTGACTCCGGGGGTGGACTCCAGCCAGAACACTAGGGTCTAGGCCCTACATGACTGATGGCCACAGGATTATATCCAACATCTCCTCGCTTTTCTTCTTTTAAAAAATAGGTGTCTCTCTATGGTCCTATGTAATTGATGGCCACACACATCCTCTGTGGGGTGTGGGGCTATGGGAGCTCTACCTGTGACAGGGTCCAGGGGCCCAGGTGTCATGACCAAACTTCTTCAGTTCCATGTAGATGGAATCACTGTCCACCAGGTCTCCAGCATTCAAGGTCAGTGTTCAACCTGAAAGCAGGCTACCTGTGCACAGCTTACCTTCTATCAAGTTTCCATTTTAACAGAGAGGTGTCATTTGTGGTGAAAATTTTGGGTGGGGTAGAAGTATCAGAAGACAACACATAGGCCAGACTTGTAAAACAACTAAGTCAGAGTTGTAAGGAGGGTTCAGGGAGGGGTTGGGAGGACGAAGGATGATAGAATCAATGGGTAGTAGAGTTTGAGGATAATAACATCAGTTTTAAACTGATTAAATCCATTAATCTAGATAAATATTATGTATTCCTCACTATCATGTGATTTCCCCTAATTTCAGCAGCCATTTGACTTTGGCAAGAGAGTACATCTGTATTTGGAAAGTCCCACCTCTGTCCTCTGTGGGTTTCAACATGTGTCTCTGGATCTCAGCATGTGGTGTGTCTTGGGAGTCTTCATTCAGATGAGGTGTCTGGAGAAAGGCAGCTGTTGTCTCAAGTAGATTCCAGGAGATAGCACTGCCTCTGCTGGATCTCTGTGGCAGCAGGAAAATTGTAGGTATAAATCTGTAGAGTAACTACAACAGAGGCGCAGAACCCCAACAGGGGTATATCTGTATAGGGTGGATGGCAAATGTTGAGCCTGTAATAGTGCTGGAAGGCATCTTTAATTCTGCTTTGGGTGGCTGAGGAAGAAATGCTATGTTAATTGTGTATCTTGATTAGGCCTGTAAAAGGAAACCAGTTTTCAATTATCATAGTTAATTCGACCTGTGGAAGAATCTTAGATAGCTTTTAGGCCTTAAACGAAATTTTAAACAAGTTGAAAACTTTGGACATGTCTCACAAATGCTAGGGAGAAAAAATAAGCATTTAAATAAGGAAGCAAGAAAATCTTGAGTTACAAAGCACTATTTAGGTAATCCTGCAGGGGGCGCAAGTGAGCAAAACCTTGGGTGTGGGACAGGGGGTGGTGGTGCATGCCTTTAATCCTAGCACTTGGGAGGCAGAGGCAGGTGGAGTTCGAGGTCAGCCTGGTCTACAGAGTGAGTTCCAGGACAGCCAGGGGCTACACAGAGAAACCCTGTCTCGAAAAACCAAAAAAATAAAAAAATAAAAAAAACATGGGCGTGGCTTTGCAGGCTTAGGTGAGTAGGGGAGGAGCTGGTTTGCTCTGAGGTGGTTGTGTCTTTTAGCAGACTGTTTCTGTTTTCTCCATTTGCTTTTTCTAGGAAAGAATGAGATGAACGGCCAACCTTAAAAGCCTTAAAAAATAAACATAGATAACATAGTCAGGGAGAGGGAAATGAGAGGCTTCCTAGCTAAAGCAGCAGCAGCTTGCTGGCTAGTGTGAGAGGGGGAACTCACCCTCTCTGACCAGCCCACAGGACCCCTAAGGAACTGCAGGTTGTCAGATGCCCATGCTTTGATGCCCATGACTAGATATGAGATTTCTCTCTGGATTTGGATCTGATTCCTTTCTCTATTTGAATATAGATTCTTCATCTATCAGAAGCAAGAAGGGCAAATAAATTTCTCTGCAGGAAAGGAATTGATCAACTAGGCTGCTGGCTGTATTTCAGGACTTATCTGGTTCTGGGTATAACCAAAGGCCAACTGTATGGTATTAAAGAAAAGGAAAAGTGCTGCTGTAACTGACAGGAGATAGAATCAGTAAAAAGTTGCAAGGACGGTGTTTGTATCTTTCAGAGCCTCTATACTCTGATACATTCACCCCTCGTTCCTGTACAGGGAATGTCAACACGTGAAATTCAGGTATCAGCGTTTGGTATCCATTCCTTGACCCAGTCATGGTGGGATATGTCTTCTGCAAGGGTGATGCAAGATGCAAGCTTAAGCTTGTGGCAGTTAATAGCAAATTTATGACATATTCACAACCTTACATCAGACACTTTGAGAAATGTTGTGCCACAAATATGTCCAATATACAATCATGGAATCTCAGACAAATATTGATGTAACAAACTAAGAGACATAGATTCAACCATACCCATAACTAAGCACCCTTGCTTCATTAAGGCATCAGGCTGCATGCTCCAATTAATGGTAAAAGACAATCAACAATTCAACCCTTGTTGATAGTGTTATTTTATATTTAATATACAAGAATCCCTACCATGTTTGTTCTTCCATGTTAGTTTGGTACTAACTACATGTTGAGGGGTGTCATGGGCCCTTTATGCAAAGTAATACATCATCCATCTCTTGAAGGCCTCCACCTTTGTATTGTATACAGTATAAAAATTAAACAGATACATTTTTTTTCATGGGAACCTTATACTAGTGGATCCCTAGAGACCTAAGTTTTCCCTGTGAGTTTCATTCTGTCTTCAGAGTTCAGGTCTCTGAGTTGTATCCTGATTTATTTATTAAATGTATTAGTTTGATTCATATGTTCCTGACAATAGTAAACAAAATATGTGTCAAAAATACAAATTTTTATTTGCAATACATGTTATATTTATAATTACACAATGCATTGTTGCGAATATCCACAGTATATAAACAATGATTTCAATTCTAAAGTCCAAATAATATGGCCCATATTTATGAGACACATCAGTATCTCCTGCAAACTGAGTACTGGAGGAACAGGGTATGGGAAAAAACTTGCATGCAGTTTTCTTAAACCCCTTTGATTATACACTATTAAACAGTTTTGTACCAGAAAAATATGTACTCAGAGCATACAACATAAGTGGAGGGATATGCAGGCACATCACAGTCAACAGGCAGTAAATGTGCAAGATAATAGTCACAGTCAGAAAATTTCAAAATAAACAGAACAACTCTGCCCAACTCCTTGGATCTAAGTTGAATGAGATGGGAATAGAAATAGGCCCGATGTTCCATTGACTTTTTTTCTGCTGTTCAGTGTAGATAGAAGAATGAAACATCATCCATTCCTGTGATCCACTTTCTATTTGTTTGCTTTCATGGAAACCCATGAAATTGGGGTGGGGGACAAAAACTGAATCAACAACACTGGTGGAGATCTCCAAAGTTACTGAAGAATTTAATGTCCATGCTTAGGTATGAAATCTTTCTCCTGATTGGATTTGATTATATTCTCTATTTGAATACACATCCTCTATCAATCAGAAGCAAGGAGAGTAAATAAATTTGTCTGTAGGGGGAAATTTATCAGTCAGCATGCTTGCAATAATCAAGGTCTTATCTAGTGTTGGATATAACCAAGGCCAGGTTAAATGGTGCTAAGGGGGGGGGGACTTGTGTTACTATCAGCAGAAAGTACAAGGGGAAACCTGCAAAGATTGTGCTTGTTTATTTTAGAGTCTCCATGCTCTGGTTCTTTAGGACTCTTTTTTGTATAGAATTTCAAGAATCTGTCTGTAGTTGAATTCCTTGTCTCAGCCATTCAGAGCTGTGCCATCTGCAAAGAGTATACAAGATCCAATCTTCAGCTTGTGACCGAGACTGGAGATTTCTGACATTTTTATATCTTTCCATCAGCCACTGTGAGAACTGCTGTGGCAGCAAATGTCCTTAACATTCCACCTTGGAGTCTAAGAAAAATCAAATGGAACTAACAGACAAAGATTCTACCATGCTCTGAATCCAAGCAGACAGAGATGCAAGTAGCATGCTACCATTAATAACCAAAGACATTCAATGATACAACCATTGTCTATCCTTCTATTATTCTTGAAGTTTACTAGATTTTCTAGACTGCTTTTTTTCCAGATCAGTCCTTTACTTATTTAATAGCTCAGCAAAGTCATGAATCCTTTAGGGAAAAATAAATCTTGTCCTGATGATCTCCAATTTGGTATTATACTATGTAAAAATAGATATGGGTACAGTAATTTTCATTGTTACTTTATTCTTGTGGAAATGTGGAGTCCTAGGATTTCATATTATTTTTATTCTTTCTTTAGAGATCAGGTCTCTGTCATATATCTTGGATAGATACTATACTGTATTACTTTGATTAATGCATTACATACAGTACAAACCATATTACAGTTTTATATATGCCAGAAGATTCCATGACTTCTTTAAAACCACAAATTTAGGAATTGAAAGGGGTATGGAACATCATAGGAAGAACAACAGTATCAACCAAATAGACCCCCCAAAGCTCCCAGGGACTAAACTACCAACCAGTGAGTACACATGGAGGGAACCATGGCTTCAGCCTCATTGGAAACAGAGGGTAGCTTTGTCTGGTATCAATGGGGGGAGAGGCCTTGGTCCAGTGAAGTTTCAATGTGGCTGTGAAATTGAATGCCATAGTGGGAAGGTTGGATTGTGAGAGTGGATGTGGGAACATCCTAATAAAAGGAGTGGGAGGTGGGATGGTAGAAAATAATTTTATTGGGAGGGTGAAAAGTGTAAAGGGGTTAACATTTGAAATGTAAATAAAGAATATATCTATTTTAAAAAGGAAGACAATCCCACATATTAAATTGTCCACATTTACCATGTTTTGTTGTGAATAATCACAGCACATAAACCTTGTTCTCAACACTGAAATGCATTTAATATTGTCCAGATTTATGGGACACTACAGCTTTTCATACACAGTGAGTACCAATGGAGTAGGGCATGGGAAGAATGTTAAACTTTGAATTAAAACAACTCATTTCAATGCACAAATAAACATATTTCCAAGGTAAGGCTATACACAGAGCCAACCATACAGAAATTGGATAAGGGGACAAAGGCACTTCAAAATTGGTCAGCAAGCAGCAACAATTGCAAGATAAGTGACCCAGTCAGTGGGCTCAAAAAGGAACAGAGCATCTCTGGCAAAGAGCTTAAATATTGGCAGAAGGAACCAGAAGTGGACCATCCCCAAGTTTCCACTGACTTTTTTTTCTGTTGGGCAATTCAAAGAGAAGAAGGTAAAAACAGGTGTTTCTGCCCATCCAATTTCAATTTTTCTGCTTTGTTCCAGGAACACAGGGAGGAGGGTCTGAGGTATGAATCAGCAGTGATGGAGATCTCCAAGGTTACCACAGTCATTGTTTTTGATGTTTTGAAATGAGACTGTATGGTACTAAAGAAAAGGAAGCTGTTTCTGTAACTGACTGGAGTTGGAGCCAATGGAGAGCTGCAAGGAGAGTGTTTGCTTGTTTCAGAGATCCATTCTCTGATTTCTTCAATACATTATCCATCTCCAGAAGATCTCCATGTAGGTGTTACATACAGTTTATAAAAGAGAGAGACAATAATTTTCATGGGGACATTGTACCAGAGGATCCCTAGAGACCCAAGTTCTTTTTTCTATTCTGTTCATCCTGTCTTCAGAATTCAGGTTTCTGTGGTATATCCTGGATATTTATTAAATATATTCCTTGGGTTCAGATATTCAGGATAGCATTCAACAAATAAAACTGAATGTTCACCAGAAAATGTTCTGGCCTTTTTACATGTATGTATTAATTTTCCCTACTCAATATGTAATGTTGCAGCCTCACATGAAGTAGAGCATGGCCTTGTTGGGCATCAATGGGAGGTGAGAGTTTGGTCATGTTACAGCTCAATGCCCCAGCATAGTGAATGCCATTACTAGGACGTGGTATTAGGTGTATGGGAGGGTCTGGGAACATCCTTATAAATGCAGTGGGAGATGGGATGGGATAGGAGATTTCCAGGGGGAGGAAGAAATCTGTAAAGGGGATAACATTTGAAATGTAAATAAAGAAACCATCCAATTAGAAAAAGGAAAAAACACACATGTAATATTCCCCATATTCCATGTTCTGTTGAGAATAATCTGAGCACATAAACCTTGTTTTCAACACTGAATTGAATTTAATAATGTTCAGACATATGGGACACTACAGCTTTTCATACAAATTTTATACATGTGATTTAGGGCCTGGGCAGATTATTAAACTTAGTATTAAAACAACTCTTTTTGGATGCATGAGTAAACACTATATTTTCAAAGACAATATACACAGAGGTCATATTATTGTTGCACACAAATTCGTCAGCAAGCAGCAAAAACGGCAAAACAAGTGACCAAAATATTGGACTAAAAAAGAAACAGAGAATCTCTAGCAAATAACTCAAAGCTATGCAGACTGAGCCAGAAGTGAGACCCTCCCCAAGGGTCCAGTGACTTATTTTCTGTTGGTCAGTATAGAGGCAATAAGGTAAAAATAGTTTTCAGGTTTTTTTTGTTTGTTTGTTTGTTTTTGCCATTCACTTTCCCTTTTTCTGCTTCCTTCCAGGAACTAAGGGAGGAGGGTTTAAGGTATGCATCAGCAGCACTGATGGGGATCTCCATTGTTACCCAAGATTTTGATGTACATGCCTAGATCTGAGATCTCTCTGCTGATTTGATCATATTCTGTCCGCTATATTAGTGTACATTCCCCACTAGCCATGAGCAAACTGAGCAAATAAATTGTCTGAAGGAAAATATTTCTTAAGTATGGTTGCTATCCATATTCCTGGACTTATCTCTTTCTGGTTATAACAAAAGCCCTACTGTACGGTACTAAAGAAAAGGAGGATTTCTTGTGTCACTGTCAGCAGACAGAGTTAGTGGAAAGCTGTGAGGACTGTGCTTGTTTATTTCAGTCTACATGCACTGACTACCTAGCTCCATTTTTTTTAGTAGCTTTCACCCCTTGGGAAATTCAGGTGTCTGATTTGGTGTGTGACTTCCTTGTCTCTGTCAGGCAGGATTGTGCCATCTGAAAAGAAAAATCAAGATTCAAGCTTCAGATTGTGGCAGAGACTAGAAATTTTCTGACATTTGTATATACTTAAAACAGGCACCGGGATAACTCCTATGGCTCAACATACCACCTCTCACTCTAAGTGAAATCAGATTAAACTAACAGACACAGATATGACCATATTCACAATATACACAGTCTTGGCACAGTGATGCTGGTCATATGTTACCACTAATGGTAAAAGTCATTCAAAAAACAATACAACTATTGTTTATTCTGTTATTGTTCTGTTATTTATATATGCCTGATAGTAGAAATCACATATGACTGTTTATGCATCAAACAATGCCATGGGCTCTTTAAAACCGCACATTACATATTCCTACAAACCATGTTTTGTTTTGAATAGTCATAGAATATGAACATTGTTTGCAACACTGAATCAAATTTAATATTGCTCAAATTTTTGAGTCACTCCAACATTTCATGCGAACTGAGTTGTTGTCAGCTAAGGTAGGGGCAGAATATTGAACTAGTGTTATAATACCTCATTGAGGATATACTACTAATGTTATTGTACTAGGTAAAGCTGAAATCAGAACATACAACAGAAGCAATTGAGAAGGGAGATGCAGGCACATTGCAGTTATTCAGCAGGAAGCAAATTTTTAAGATAATATTCACAGTCAGAAAGGCTCGAAAAGAAGCATAGTAACAATGGCAAATAGCTTAAATCTAGAGAGAAGCAGATAGAAAACAGAATATCTTTAAGGTTACACTAACTTGTATTTCTCTTGGTTTGTGTAGAGAAAAGAATATAAAAACTGCTTTTTCCACCATCCACTATCGATTTTCCTGCTTTGTTCAGGGAAACCATGGAGGAGGGTGTGAGGTGTGAATCAGCAGCACTGTGAAGATCTCCATGGTTACAGAAAATTTCATGGCCATGCCTAGATATGAGAGCTCCCTCCTGATTGGATCTGATTACAGTCTTTATTTTAATGCACATTCTCCATCAATCAGAAGCAAGGAGACCAAATAAATTTGTCTGCAGGGAAGGATTTTCTCAGTCAGGCTTCTGGCTATATCCCAGGTCTTATCTGGTCCTGGATATATCCAAAGCCCGACTGATACTAAAGAAAATGAAAGTGCTTCTGTAAGTGACAGAAGACAGAGCCAGTAGAAAGCTGCAAGGACAGGGCATGATTATTTCAGAGTCTTCATTCTCTGCTAGGTGTGCTCCTATTTACTGTTGAGGGAATGTTACCACAAGTGTAATTCAGCTATCAGCATTTGATACCCATTCCTTGCCTCCTTCATGGTGGGATATGTCTCTGTAAAGATGATATAACATTCAAGCTTAAGCTTACGACAGACACTAGGGAATTTATGACATTTTCACAATCTTCAGTCAGATACTGTGAGAAATGTCTCAGAGCATGTGAAAAATCTTTTAGCAACAATGTATGCAACATAATACCATGGAATCTCTGATAAAATGTGGTGTAACAAACTAAGAGATATAAATTCTTCCATACCCAGATACTAATCATGCCTGTGGTGGTGATGCATCAGGCACAATATTCCCATTAATGGTAAAAGAGATTCAAAATTTCAACCCATTTTTATAGTGCTATTTAATGTTTAATTTACTAGAATCGCTACCATGTTTGTTCTCCCATATTGTTACTAACTACAAGTTTAGGAGAGTCATGGGCCTTTTAGGAAAATTAATACACCATCCATCTCCTGAACATCTTCAAAATTGTATTATATACAGTACAAAAAGTAACTTGACAATAAATTTTTCATGGAAAGCTTTTACCAGGGCATATCTAAAGACCTAAGTTTTTCCTGTTATTTTCTTTCTGTCTTCTGAGTTCATGTCTCTGAGTTGTAAACTGTATATTTATTTATTATATCACTTTGATTCAAATATTCCTTCAGTAATAAAGAAAATACAACTCTACATGCATCAGATAATATTCTGGCCTTTTTATAAGTGCACATTATATTTTCAATCACAGTATGCATTGTTGGGAATATCCAGAGTATATAAACATTCCTCTCATTCCTGAATTCCAATAAATAAGGCACAAATTTTTAAGACACATCATTGTCACATGCAAACTGATTACTAGGGAAGCATGGTATGGGAAGCATGTTGCACTTACTTTTCTTAAAGTCTTTGAAAACACACTGTTAAACAATATTATACCAGTAAAGTTTGTATTGAGAGCATAACACAGAATTTTCAGGAGATGTAGACACATCACAATAAGTCAGCCGGCAGTAAATATTGCAAGAAAATAGTCACAGTATGAAGGGTTCAAACTGAAACAGAGGAACTCTGATAAACTGCCTGGATCTAGGTTGAAAGAGCAGGAAATTGGAATAGCCCCAATGTTCCACTAACATTTTTTTTTCTGCTGGTCAGTGTAGAGAGTGGAATACAAAAACAGCTTTTCCTTGATCCACTTTCTTTTCTGCTTCTGTAAGGAATCCCACAAAAATAGGGTGTGGGGGCAATAAATGAATCTGCAACACTGATGGAGATCTCCAAAATTACTGCAGGATTTGATTTCCATACCTAGATATGAGATATCTTGCCTGTTTGGATCTGATTGGATTCTCCATTTGAATACATATTCTCCATCAGTCAGAATCAAGGAGAGCAAACAAATTTGTCTGAATGGTTGAGATTTGTCATTGAGGCTGCTGGCTATACTCCAGATCTTATCTGGTCCTGGATATAGCCAAAGCCAGACTGAATGGTGCTAAGGAGAAGGGAGAGACCCATTGCTCAAGCCTCAGGAGGAGTGTACGAGGTATGAATAAGCAGCACTGATGGAGATATCCAAATTTACCACAGGCATGTATATCGATGTCTAGAAGTGAGACTGTATGGTACTAAAGGAAAGGAAGACTGCCTCTGTTACTGACGTGAGCTGGAGCCATTGGAGAGCTGTAAGGAGAGTGGTTGCTTGTTTCAGAGATGCATTCTATGATTTCTTCAACATAGTATCTACCTCCAGAAGATCTCCAACTAGCCATTTCATACAGATTAAAATAGAAATAGTAATAGTTATGTCATGGGGACCTTATGCCAGTGGATCTCTAGAGACCCAATTTTTTCCTGTCTTTTTAATTCTGTCTTCAGGGTTCAGGCTCTGTTTTGTATCCTGGATGCTTATTAAATATATTCCTTGTATTCAGATATTCATGACAGTAAATAAATTACAACTGTAGGTTCATCAGAAATAATTCTGGCTTCATTACAAATATTCATTAAATTTTTATACATAGTATGTATTTTTGCAACTATCCACAGTATATAAACATTGTTTTCCACTCTGAAATCCAAAAAATACAATTGATATTCATGACACAAACCAGTGTGAATTGAAAACTGAGTACTTGTGGAATGGGCTATGATAAGATATTGAGTTTATTATTCCTAATCCCTTTTGATGATACAATATTAAGACATATTGTACTAGGAAAGGCTGTATTAAGAGCATACTACAGAAGTAGAAGGAGATGCAGGTACATAATAATAAGTCAGCAGGCAGCAGAAATTTTGATATAATACTCTCAGTCAGAAATGCTCAAAATGAAACAGTGGTACTCTGGCAAATTGCTTTGATGTAGGTAGAAGGAGCCAGAAATTGGAACAATATTATGGTTATGATGAGTTAATTTTCTCTTAGTTATTGTAGTAAGAAAAATGTTAAAAGAGCTTTTCCTGCCATCCACTTTCTATTTTTGCTTCCCTAAGTAAATCTATGTAGGAGGGTAGCAAGAAATATGCACCACTGATGGAAATCTCCAAATATACTGCAGCATTTGATGTCCTGCTCAGATAGGAGATCTAACTCCACATTGATTATGACTCCACTCTCTATTTGAATGCACATTCTCCATCTATGAGAAGCAAGGAGAGCAAATAACTGTCTGTTTGAGGATATTTGAACATCAGGCTGGTGGCTATACTCAAAGTTTATCTTATAGAAGCATATGAAACAGGGATTATGTAGGGGATTTTGGAAGTGTACACAGGAAAAAGGGTTGAAATTTGAAATATAAAGAAAATCTGCAATAAATGAAAAAATAGAAAAAATACATTAAAATTTCCACATACCCCGTATCTTGTCAAAGGTATTTTCTGCCTCCAAGGAGATGATCATGTAATTTCTTTTTCTTGATTTTGTTTCTATAGTGGATTACATTAAAAGATTTGCATATATAAAACCAACCATGCATCCTTGGGATTAAGCCTACTTGGTTGATGGTTTAGATTCTGATTGCAAAAAGTTTATTGAGTATTTTGCATTGATATTCATACATGAGATTTGGCTGAAGTTCCCATTTTAGGTTTGGTCCTTGTGTGCTTTAGGTAATTGTAATTTCATAGAATGAGTTAGTGTTCCTTTTCTTTCTTTTTTATGGAATAATTTGAGGAGAATTGGTATCAGGTTCTCTTTGAAGTTCTGGTAGAAATCAGTAGGAATTCCATCTGGCCCTGGACTTTCATTGTTTGGGAGGATTTTGATGACATCGTCTAGATCCCTGATATGGGCCTGTTTAAGTAGATTATGTTCACTTGATATAACTTTTCTATGTGGTATCTATCATGAAAACCATCTATTTCTTATGGATTATGACCTAGTTAAAAGCACACATTAATGAAATGAAAGGTGTTGGCAGCCTTATAGAAACAACAACAATGCTAACCAACAAGACTCTCCAGAGCTCCCAGAATCCAAACCACCATTCAAATAGTATACATGGAGGGAACCTTGGCTATATTTTCATAGGTAGTAGTGGATGTCCTTGTGCGGCATGAATGGCAGAAGAGGCCTTTGGTTCTGAAAAAGCTTGATGCCCTAGTGTAGGACAATACCATGTCTGGAAGGCAGATTGGGTAAGTATACAAGTTGTGGAACACCCTAAAAGATGCAGTAGCTTGGGGTATTGGACATCAGGTTTCTTGTGAGATAAATGGGGAAATGGAATAGTATTTAAATAAAGAAAATATCCACTATAAGGAGAATAAAATTGTAAAAAGCCAAAACATTTAAAGTTCTATATAAACCATATATTGATGAGAACAATCACAGCCTCTGAACATTGTTTTCAACAGTGAGTTCCATTTAATATTGTTCAGATTTATGGGACACTGTAGCTTTCCATATGAAATGAGTTTGCATTGAGAAGTCAATGGTCAGAATATTATATTTGGCATTAGAAATCTTTGTATATTCACAAATAAACATTATATTTCAAGGAAAAATCATAAGCAGAGCATGCAACAGTTGAATAGGTAAAAAAAAAAAAGGCACATCACAGCTGGTCACCAGGGAGCAATAATTGCAAGATATATGATCCAGTCTGTGGGGAGAGAGAGAGAGAGAGAGAGAGAGAGAGAGAGAGAGAGAGAGAGAATGTCTGCGATATAGCTTAATGATAAGAAGAAGGAGCCAGAATAGGACCATCCACAAGATTCCACTGACTTCTTTTTCTGTTGGGCAGTTTAGATAGAAGAATATAAAAACAGTTATTTCTTCCCACCCACTTTCGATTTTTTCTGCTTCATTCTGAGAATACAGGGAGGAGGGTGTAAGTTATGAATTAGCAGCACTGATGGAGATCTCCAAGGTTACCAAAGGAATTGATATTCATGATTATATATAAGACTGAATGGTATAAAGGGGAAATAAACCTGCGTCTTTAACTGAGAGGAGAAGGAGCCAGTAAAGAGCTGCAAGGACAGTGCTTGTTTGTTTCATAAACTCCGTGCTCTGATTCCTTGACTACTAATTCCTATAAAGAGAATGTTACCACATGTGAAATTCAGCTACCAGCTTTTGGTGTCCATTCCTGCCTCAGTTGTGCTGGGATATATTTTCTGCAAAGGAGATACAATATTCTACATTTACCTTAAGACAGAAACCAGGGATGTACTGACATTTTAATATCTTTAGATAATTGGCTCTGAGAACTGCAGCAAATATCCTCAACATGCTGCCTTTTAGTCTAAGAAAAATCAGATTGAACTTAAAGACACAAAAATTCCTCCACCAAGAATCTAAGCAGTCTTGGAACTGTGATAGTGATAGCATGTTCCCATAAATGGTAAAAGACATTCAACATTTCAACACTTGTTTATCTTGTTATTTTATGTGTAATATACTAGAATCTCTAGCGTATTTGTTCTTCCAAGTCATTTCAATTCTAACAACATCTTCAGGGGAGTCATGAGACCTTTAGGAATATCAATACAATATCCATCTCTAGAAGATATCCCCCTTGGTGTTACTACAGAATACAAAAGAAATGGACACAGTAATTTTTATGGGTATCTTGTACTAGTGGATCCCTAGAGCCCCAAGTATTTTTTTCTTCTGTTATTTTAATTCTGTCTTCAAAATTCTGATCTCTGTGATAAATCCTGGATATTTCTTCAATGTATTACTTGGATTCAATTATTCTTTACATTAGTAAACTAATTGCAACTTTATAAGCAGTTTTGGGACAGTAATGCTGGTAGCATATTACCAAGAAGGGCCAAAAACATTCAACAATACTGTTAGTACCTGGACCTCAGACACCCGTGACATGACATAGTTGACAGTGTGACATATAGGCTACACAGGTGGCCAAGGCAACAGCCACCATGTACCCAGAGTTCACTAGGCTCACCTTTACCTATGACCATGTCACCATCCATATAAATGTGAGTAGCACCACTCTCTCTCTCTGTGTCTTCCCCTCTTTCTTTCTGACACGACCATGGTCCCCCCAATGCCCAATCAATCCCATGTTGAACAGTTTGGCCTGGTGTGGTCTCTCTGCTTCTGTTGCATTCCCTGTCATCTACTGCTGTGCTTCTCTGATTCCCTGCTCAGCACTCCACAGACAGTCATCCGCTATACATAAAAATACAACCATTGTTTATTCTGTCATTGTATTTGTAGTTTACTAGATTTTCTAGTCTGCTTTTCTTCCATGTCAGTCCTTGTGCATACCTAACAGCTCAGCAATGTCGTTTAGCAAAAAAAAATCATTTGGTCCTTATCATCTCCAGCTTAGTATTTTACTATGTAAAGGGATATATGGGAACAATAATTTTTATTGTGACCCTGTACTTATGAAAATGTGGCACCCATGATTTCATATTACTTTCATTCTGTCTTTAGAGATTTGGTCTCTAGACAAGGCTGCCCTCTCTCTCCATATCTTTTCAATATAGTACTTGAAGTTCTAGCGAGAGCAATTAGACAACATAAGGAAGTCAAAGGGATACAAATTGGAAAGGAAGAAGTCAAAGTATCATTATTTGCAGACGATATGAGAGTTTACTTAAGCGACCCAAAAAACTACACCAGAGAACTTCTACAGCTGATAAACAACTTCAACAAAGTTGCTGGTTATAAAATTAACTCAAGAAAATCTGTAGCCTTCTTGTACTCAAAGGACAAGCAGGCTGAGAAAGAAGTTAGGGAAATAACACCCTTCACAATAGCCACAAACAATATAAAGTACCTTGGCGTAACTCTAACCAGACAAGTGAAAGATCTGTATGACAGGAAGCTCAAGTCCTTGAAGAAAGAAATCGAAGAAGACCTCAGAAGATGGAAAAATATTTCTTGCTCCTGGATTGGCATGATCAATATAGTAAAAATGGCCATCTTGCCAAAAGCCATCTACAGATTCAATGCGATCCCCATCAAAATTCCAACTCAATTCTTTATAGATCTAGAAAGAGCAATTCTCAAATTCATCTGGAGCAAAAACAAACAAACAAACAAACAAACAAACAAAAAAAAAACAAAAACAAACAAACAAAAAAAATCCCAGGATATCTAAAACTATTCTCAACAATAAAAGGACTTCTGGGGGAATCAATATCCCTGACCTCAAGCAGTATTACAGAGCAATTGTGTTAAAAATTGCATGGTATTGGTACAACAACAGGCAAGTAGATCAATGGAATAGGATTGAAGACCCAGAAATTAACCCACATACTTATGGTCACTTGATCTTTGATAAAGGAGCCACAACCATCCAGTGGAAAAAAGATAGCCTTTTCAACAAATGGTGCTGGTTCAACTGGAGGTCAACATGCAGAAGAATGCTAATCGACCCACTCTTATCTCCTTGTACTAAGATCAACTCCAAGTGGATCAAGGACCTCCACATAAAACCAGACACACTGAAACTATTTGAAAAGAAACTGGGGAAGACCCTGGAGGACATGGGCACAGGGGGAAATTTCCTGAACAGAACACCAATAACTTATGCTCTAAGATCAAGAATTGACAAATGGGACGTCATAAAATTACAAAGTTTCTGTAAGGCAAAGGACACTGTCAGAAGGACAAAATGGCAAGCAACAAAGTGGGAAAAGATCTTCACCAACCCCACATCTGACAGAGGGCTAATATCCAATATATACAAAGAACTCAAGAAATTAGATCCCAAAGAACCAAATAACCCTATCAAAAATGTGGTAGAGAGCTAAACAAAGAATTTTCACCAGGAGAAATTTGGATGGCTGAGAAACACCTTAAGAGATGGTCAACATCTTTAGTCATCAGGGAAATGAGAATCAATACAACCCTGAGATTCCACCTCATACCAGTCAGAATGACTAAGATTAAAAACTCAAGAGACAACAAGTGCTGGTGAGGGTTTGGAGAAAGAGGAACACTCCTCCACTGTTGGTGGGATTGCAAAATGGTAAAACCGCTCTGGAAATCAGTTTGGCAGTTCCTCAGAAAATTGGGCATGTCACTTCCAGAGGACCATGGCATACCACTCCTTGGCATATACCCAGAGGATTCCCCTGCATACAATAAAGACACATGCTCCACTATGTTTATAGCAGCCTTGTTTATAATAGCCTGAAATTGGAAGCAGCCCAAATATCCCTCAGAGGAGGAATGGATACAGAAAATGTGGTATATTTATACAATGGAATACTACTCAGCAATTAAAAATAATGAATTCATGCGATTTGTAGGTAAATGGTTAGATCTGTAAAATATTATCCTTAGTGAGTTAACCCAATCACAAAAGAATACACATGAAATGCAATCACTGATAAGTGGATATTAATGAGCCCAGAAGCCCTAAATACTTAAGGCACAATTAGCAAGTCAAATGATTCCCAAGAAGAAGAAAGGAGAGGACTGTGTGCCTGAAAAGTTTGGATTCAGTTTTGTAGACCCAGAACAGAGAAATCATGGGGGGGGATGATTGTGGAATGGTTGGGTGGAGAGGAATTATGGGACATATGATGGGGGGTGGAACTGGGAAAGGGGAAAGCCTTTTGAATGTAAACATAGAATATAGAAAATAAAAATTTAAAAAAAAAGAGATTAGGTCTCTGTCACAAATAATGGATATTTAGTATATGGCATTACTTTGATTATTATAATCTTGAGAATAGAAATCACATTATAGCTTTTTTTAAATTTTTATTTTCTATATTCTATGTTTACATTCCAAAGGCTTTCTCCTTTCCCAGTTCCTACCCACCATACTTCGCATATGTGTCATAAGATACCATGACCTCTTTAAAACCACAGGTTAAGGAATTGGAAGGGGTTTGCATGCCCATTGGAAGAACAACAATATCAAACAACTAGACCCCCCAGAGCTTACAGGGATTAAATCCCAAATGCAAGAGTACTTATGGAGGGACTCATGGCTCCAGACTCATATGTTGTAGATAATGGCCTTGTTGGGCATCAATAGGAGGTGACAGTTTTGTCCTGTGAAATCTCAATGCCCCAGTGTAAAGAATGTCATTTCTGGGAGGTGGTATTAGGAGGATTAGTGGGTGGGGGAACATCCTTATGAATGCAGTTGTAGGTAGGATTTAATAGGATATTTCCAGAGGGAAGAAGAAACCTGTAAAGCAGTTAACATTTGAAATGTCAATAAAGAAAATATCCAATTAGAAATAAAGAAAAAAACACATTAAATAATCCACATATACCATGTTTTGTTGTGAATAATCCCTGCACATAAAACTTTTTTTCAACACTGAATTGCATTTAATTCTGTTCAGACTTGTGGAAAACACTGCAGCTTTCCATGCAAAATTTATACATGTGAATTAGGGCATGGGCAGAATATTAAACTTAGTATTAAAACAACTCTCTTTTGATGCACAAAATAGATTATATTTTCATGGAAAAGTTATGCAAAGATTATACAACAGCTGAATTAGAAAGGGAGAGATTGTTCAGTAAACAGCTAATTGCAACTTTAGAAGCAGACTTGGGACAGTGAAGGTGATAGCATGTTACCACTATTCACCAAAATCTTTCAACAATACAATTATTTATTCTGTAATAGCGCTGGTAGATTTTTTCTGTAATAGCTCTTGTAGTTTTCTAGATTTTCTGGCCTATATTCTTCCAGGTCTGTCCTTTGATCACCCAATGGCTCAACAGAGTCATGTCACTTTAGGGAAAAATACATTTTACCCTTGTGTACTACAACATAGTATTATATCATATAAAGGAAGATAAGGACACAGTAATTTTTATTGTGACTTTGTACTTATGGATAGGTGGAGTCCTAAGATTTCATGGTATTTTCATCCTGTCTTTAGAGAATACGTCTCAGTCATATATACTGGATATTCATTATACTCCATTGCTTTGATAAATATATTCCTGAGAATAAAAATCACATTATAGTTCTTTGTGTCAGAAGATTCCCTGACCTATTTAAAACCACACATTAAGGAATTGGAAGGAAAGGTGAGCATTTGTGGTGCATGCCTTTAATCCCAGCCCTTGGGAGGCAGACGCAGGCAGAAGCAGATTTCAGAGTTCATGACTATCCTGGTCTACAGAGTGAGGACCAGGGCAGCCAGGGCTACACAGAGAAACCCCAACTCAAAAAAAAATGAAAGAAAAAAAAAGAATAGGAAGGGATTTATTTCCCCATAGGAATAACAACAATATCAAACAACCAATCCCTCAGAGCTCAAGGGACTAAACCAACAACCAAAAAGTATATATAGAAGGAACCATGGCATTATTTGGAGGTGAGAGCTTGGTCCTGTGGCAGCTCAATGTCCCAGTTTAATAAATGCCATTGCTTGGAGGTGATATTGGATGGGTGGTAGGAGTGACATTGTTATAAATGCAGTTGGAGGTGGGATGGAAAAGGAGATTTCCAGAGGAAGGGAGAAACCTGAAAAGGTTTGAAAAGCAAGGCAGAAGGAGTCAGAAAGAGCCAGAAATAAGACCCTCCCCAATATTCCAGTGACTTATTTTTCTGTTGGTAAGTATAGAGAGAAGACGGTAAAAAGAGGTTTTTTTTGTTTTTTGTTTTTTTTTCTTTTTCGGCGATTCACTTTCACTTTTTTTGCTTCTTTCTGAGAAACCTGGGAGGAGGGTGTGAGGTATGATTCAGCAGCACTGATGGAGATATCCAAGTTTATCAAAGGTGTTGGTATCAATACTAGATATAAGACGCTATGGTATTAAAGGAAAGAAAGAATGCTTCTGTAACTGACAGCAGATGGACCATGTGGAGATCTCCAAGGACAGTGATTGTTTCATAGCCTATGTACTCTGCTCTGATTCCTTGACACGTTGTTCCTGTACATGGAATGCCACAGAATTTGAGATTCAGGTACCAGCTTTTGGTATACATTCCTGCCTCAGTTTTGCTGGGATATGCTTTCTGCAAAGAAGATACAATATTCTAGCTTTATCTTATGAGAGAAACTAGGGATTTTCTTAAATTTTTATATCCTTAGATCATCTACTCTGAGACTTGTACCAAATATCCTCAACATACTGCCTTAGAGCCCAAGGAAAATCTGATTTAACTTAAACCAAAAAAAATTACTGTACCCAGAATCTAAGCAGTCTTAGGACTGTGATAGTGGCTGCATGTTGCTATAAATGGTAAAAGACATTCAACATTTCAAACCTTTTTTATCTTGTTATTTTACATTCAATATACTAAAATCTCTAATGTATTTGTTCTTCCAAGTCATTTTGTTTCTACCATGATCTTCAGGGGAGTCATGTGCCCTTTAGGAAAAACATTACATTATCCATCTCTAGAAGATCTCCCCGTTGGTGTTACTAAAGAATAAAAAATAAATGGACACAGTAATTTTCATGTGGACCTTGTATTTTGGATCCCTAGATACTCAAGTTTTTTTCTCTTATTTTAATTCTGTCTTCAAAGTTCAGAATTCTATGATGTATCCTGCATATTTCCTAAATACATTACTTTTTATTCAGATATTCTTGACATTAGTAAAGTATATTACAACTTTTTTTAAGCTTACTTTGCAATCCCAGTTGGCTTTCGATTTATTTTTTCTTTCTTTTCCTTTATTTTCTATATTCTTTGCTTACATTCCAAAGTCTTTCCCCTTTCCCAGTTCCCCCCTCACCATATGTCCCATAAGTCCTCTTCCCTCCGCTCATTCCCCAATCACCCCCCCCATTTCTCTGTTCTGATACTCTCCTACAAATCTGGATCCAGTTTTTTCAGGACCAGGGCCCTTTCCTTCCTTCTTCTTGGGAATCTTTTGATTTGCTAATTGTGCCTTGAGTATTCAGAGCTTTTGGGCTCATTAATATCCACTTATCAGTGATTGCATTTCATGTGTATTCTTTTGTGATTGGGTTAACTCAATTAGGATGATATTTTGCAGATCCAACCATTTGCCTACAAATTGCATGAATTCATTATTTTTAATTGCTGAGTAGTATTCTAAGCAGTCTTGGGACAGTGATGCTGGTAGCATATTACCAATAAGGGCCAAAAACATTTAACAATTCTGTTATTACCAAGACCTCAGATACCTGTGACATCACATATTTGAGAGTGTGACATATAGGCCTGTTGCCAAGGCAACAGCCACCATGTACAGAGAGCACTAGGCTCACCTTTACCAGTGAACATGTCACCATCCATATGAATGTGAGTAGTACCTTTCTCTCTCTCTCTCTTTCTCTCTCTCTCTCTCTCTCTCTCTCTCTCTCTCTCTCCCCCATTATTTGTTTCTGACACCATCTTTGTCAATTCCATCCCCAATAAATTCCATGTGGAACTGTTTGGCCTGGTGTGGTCTCTGCTGCTGATGCATTCCCTATCTCCCACTGCCATGCTTCTCTGCTGTCCTGCTCAGTACTGCATAGTCATCTGGCAAACATAAAAATACTATCATTATTCATTCTGTCATTATACTAATGTCTTTTAGCAAGAAAATACATCCTTTTCTTTATCATCTCAACTTAGTGTTTTACTATGTAAAGGAAGATATGGACACAGTAGTTTTTATTGTGACCTTGTACTTATGGCTATGTGGCACCCATGTTTGCATGTTATTTTCATCCTGACTTTAGAGATTAATTCTGTCATATATAATGGATATTTAGTATAGTGCATTACTTTGATTATTTTATTCCTGAAAATAGAAAAAAATGCATTACAATTTTATATGTGTCAGAAGATGGCATGACCTCTTTAAAACCACAGGTTAAGGAATTGGAAGGGGTTTACATCCCCATAGGAAGAACAACAATATCAAACAATCAGACCCTCCCCCCAGAACTCACAGGGACTAAAACACCAACCAAGGTGTACTTACGGAAGGACTCATGGCGCCAACCTCATATGTAGTAGAGCATGGCCTTGTTGGGCATCAATGGGAGGTGAGATCTTGGTCCTGTGACAGCACAATGTCACAGAGTAATGAATGCCATCGCTGGGAGGTGGTAATAGGTGGATGGGTCATTGGGGGAAACATTCTTATAAAGGCAGTTGGAGGTGGGAGGTGATAGGAGATTTCCAGGGGGAGGAAGAAATCTGTAAAGCAGATAACATTTCAAATGTAAGTAAAGAAAATATCCAATTAGAAATAAAGAAAAAAGTATATTAAATATTCCACATATACCATATTTTGTTGTGAATAATCACTGCACAAAAAACTTGTTTTCAACATTGCATTTAATGCATATTCAGACATGAGGGACACTACATATTTTCATACAAATTTTATAAATGTGAATTATGGCATGGGCAGAATATTAAACTTAGTATTAAAACAACTCTTTTTTGATGCACAAAGTAGATTATATTTTCATGGAAAAGATATGCAAAGATTATACAACAGTTGAATTAGAAAAAAAAAAGATTGCCACACCACAATTTTTCAGCAAACAGCAAACATGGCATAATAAGAGACCCAAATATTGGGATCAAAAAGAAACAGAGAATCTCTGGAAAAGAGCTCAAAGCTAGGCAGAAGCAGCCAGAAATAAGACCCTCCTTAAGGTTTAGTGGGGTATTTTGTTGTTGGTCTCTGTAGAAGAAGAAGGTAAAATGTGATTTGTTTCTTTTTTCTCCCACACACTTTCCCTTTTTCTGTACTTCTGTACAGAGGAGGGAAACTAAGGGAGGAGCGTGCGAGGTATGAATCATCAGCACTGATGGAGATATCCCAGGTTACCATAGGCTTTGCTGTCCATGACTATATTTGAGATCTCTTCCTGTTGATTGGATCTGATTCTATTCTCTATTTTAATGCACATTCTCTATCAGCCATAAGCAAGCAGAGAAAATAAATTGTCTTCAGGAAAATATTTGGTAAGTCAGGATGTTCTCCATATTCCTGGATTTACCTGCTTCCAGGTATAACCAAAGCTGTACTGTGTGGTACTAAAGAACAGGAAGAGTACTTGTGTCATTGTCAACAAACAGAGCTAGTGAAAAGCTGTGAGGACTGTGCTTGTTTATTTCAGTGTCTACATGCACTGATTACTTAGCTCCATGCTTTTTAGTAGCTTTCACCCCTTGGGAAATTCAGGTATCTGAATTGGTGTGTGACTTCCTTGTGTCAGTTATATAGGATTATACCATCTGCAAAGAAAAATCAACATTCAAGCTTCACCTTGTGAAAGAGACTAAAAATTTTCTGACATTTATATATCTTTAGATCAGGCACTGAGAGAACTGCTATGGCTGCAAATGTCTTCAACATACCACCTTTCCCTCTAAGAAAAATCAGATGAAACCAACAGACACAGATACAACCATATTCACAATCCACACAGTCTTGGGACAGTGATGCTAGTAGCATGTTACCACTAATGGTAAAAGTAATTAAAAAAATACAACTATTTTTAATCTGCTATTGTTCTGTTATTTGTAACTGCCTGAGAGTAGAAATCACATTATGACTTTTTTTGAGACAGGTTTTCCCTGTGCATCTCTGGATGTCCTGGAACTCACTTTGTAGACCAAGCTGGCCTCAAACTCAGAAATCCACCTGCGTCTGCCTCCCAAGTGCTGGGATTAAAGGCATGCACCACCACGGGCTGGCACATTATGACTTTTTATGCATCAGACAATGCCATGGCCTCTTTAAAACAAAAAAAAATTATATGTTCCTACAAACCATGCTTTATTTTGAATAGTTATAACATAAGAACATTGTTTTCAATACCATGTTGCATTTAATATTGTTCCAATTTTTGAGACACTTCAGCATTTCAAGCAAACTGAGTAGTTGACAGTCAAGGTAGGGGCAGAATATTGAACTAGAATTATAACACCTCTTTCAGGATACACTACTAACATTATTATACTAGGAAAGGCTGTAATCAGAATATAGAACAGAAGCAAATGTGAAGGGATTTGCAGGCACATTGTAATTATTCAGTAGGCAGCAGAAAAAAATTTAAGATAACATCACAGTCAGAAAGACTTGAAAGGAAACAGAGTACCTATGGCAAATAGCTTAAGTCTAGACAGAAACAGCTAGAACATGGAAGATCTTTAAGGTTACACTAACTTGTATTTCTCTGGGTGTGTAGAAATAAGAATGTAAAAACTGCCTTTTCCACCATCCACTATCGATTTTTCTGCTTCACTGAGGGAGACGAAGGAGGGGGTTGTGAGGAATGAATCAGCAGCACTGATGGAGATCTCCATGGTTACAGGATGATTTCATGATCATGCCTAGATAATAGAGCTCGCTCCTGATTGGATCCGAGTACACTCGCTATTTGAATACACATTCTCGATCAATCAGAAGCCAGGAAACCAAATAAATTTGTCTGCAGGGACGGATTTTCTCAGTCAGGCTTCTGGCTATATCCCAGGTCTTATCTGGTCCTGGATATATCCAAAGCCCGACTGATACTTAAGAAAAGGATAAGAGCTCTGTAACTGACAGAACACAGAGCCAGTGGAAAGCTGCAAGGACAGGACTTTTTTTTTTTCAGAGTCTGCATGCTCTAGTACGTATGCTCCTATTTCCTGTACAGGGAATGTCCCCACAAGTATAATTCAGGTATCAACATTTGGTATCTATTACTTGCCACTGTCATGATGGGATATGTCTTCTGAAATGATGATATAACTTTCAATCTTAAGCTTGTGACAGACACTAGGGAATTTATGACATTTTCACAAACTTAAGTCTGAAACTGTGAGAAATGTGTTGGAGCATGTGAGAAATGTTGTAGCAACAATGTATGCATCATACAACCATGGATACTGTGAAAAAACTTGGTGTAATAAACTAAGACATATAAATTCTATCATGCCCATATAATAATCACAATTGTGGCTGTGGTGCACCTGGCATAATATTCCCATTAATGGTGAAAGACATTCAACAATTCAAACCATTTTTATAGTGTCATTTTATGTTTAAATTGACATAGAATTCCTACCATATATGTTCTTCCAAGTTAATTCAGTGGTAACTACAAGTTTAGGGTAGTAATGGGCTGTTTAGGAAAATTGATACCCATCCATCTCCTAAAGCTCCCCAGAGCTAATATCCAATATATAGAAAGAACTCAAGAAGATATACCCCAGAGAACCAAATAACCCTATGAAAATGGGGGTACAGAGCTAAAAAAGAATTTTCACCTGAAAATTCGGATGGCTGAGAAGCACCTTAAAAACTGTTCAACATCATTAGTCATTAGGGAAATGCAAATCAAAACAACCCTGAAATTTCACCTCACACCAGTCAGAATGACTAAGGATAAAAACTCAGAAGATAGCAGGTGTTGGCGAGGATGTGGAGACAGATAAACACTTATCCACTGCTGGTGGGATTGCAATAAGCTACAACCACTATGGAAATCAATCTAGTGGTTCCTCAGAAAATTGGGCATGACACTTCCATAGGACCCTGTCATACCACTCCTGGGCATATACCCAGAGGATTCCCCTGCAAGCAACATGGACACATGCTCTACTATTTTCAAAGCAGCCTTGTTTATAATAGCCAGAAGCTGGAAAGAACCCAGATGTCCCTCAATGGAGGAATAGATACAGAAAATGTGGTATATTTATACAATGAAATACTACTCAGCAATTAAAAACAACGAATTCATGAAATTTGTAGGCAAATGGTTGGAACTGGAAACCATCATCCTAAGTGAGGTAACCCAATCACCAAAGAATACACATGCAATGCAATGACTGATAAGTGGATAATAATTAGCCCAGAAGCTCTGAATACTCAATATACAATTATTAAATCATATGCTTCCCAAGAAGAAAGGAGAAAAGGGCCTTGGTTCTGAAAAGACTTGATTCAGTATTGTAGGGGAGTGCCAGAACAGAGACATGGGAGGGGGTGATTGGGGAAAGGGCTGAGGAAAGAGGACTTATGCTACATATGGTGAGGGGGGAGCCAGGAAAGGGGAAATCATTTGAAATATAAAAAAGAATATAGAAAGTTAAAAAAAGAAATGGACACTAAATTTTTCAAGGAGCATTTATAACAGTGGATCCCAAAGACTTAAGTTTTTCCTCTTCTTTTCATTCTGTCTTCTGATTTCAGGTCTCTGAGCTGTAAACTGAATATTTATTTATTGTATCACTTTGATTCAAATATTCCTTCAGTAGTTAAGAAAATACAACTCTATATCAGAAAATGTTCTGGCATTTTTATAAGTACACATTATGTTTTCAATCACACTCTGCAGTGTTGGGAATATGCAGAGTATATAAACATTCTTCTCTTTTCTGAATTCAATATTTTTAAGACACATCATTGTCACATCCAATCTAATTACTAGAGGAGGATGGTATGGGAAGTATCTTGTACTTACTTTTCATAAACATCTTTGATGACACATTATTAAACAGTATTGTTCTAGTAAAGTTGTACTAAGAGCATACCACATAATTTAAGGGAGATGCAGGCACATCACAATAAGCCATCAGGCAGTAAATACTGCCCCAAAATAGTAACAATAATAAAGGCTCAAAATGAAATGAGGATTTCTGGTAAACTGCATAAATCTAGGTTGAAGGACTTGGAAATATGAATAGCCCCAATGTTCCACAGACTTGTTTTTCTGTTGGTCAGTGTAGAGAATAAGATACAAAAACAGCTTTTCCTGTCATCCTCTTTCTATTTCCTGCTTCCCTACGGAATTGCACAAATTAGGGTGTGGGGGCAATAAATGAATCAGCAACACTGATGGAGATCTTCAAATTCACTGCAGTATTTGATTTCCATGCCTAGAAGTGAGATATCTCACCTAATTGGGTCTGATTGTATTCCCCATTTGAATACATATTCTCCATCAGTCAGAACTAAGGAAAGCAAACACATTTGTCTGAAAATTTGAGATTTGTCAGTTAGGCTGCTGGCTATACTCCAGATCTTATGTAGTCCTGAATATAGCCAAAGCCTGGCTGAATGACTGAAGAGTATGGAGAGAGCTTGTGCCACTGTAAAGAGAAAAAACAGTGGAAAGCTACAAAGAATCTGCTTCTTTATTTTAGAGTTTCCATGCTCTGACCCCTTTACACCCAATTTTGTACAGAATTACAGGCCTCTGCTTTGGAGTTGGAATTCCTTTTCTCACTCATGCAGGGCTTTGCCATCTCCCAAGAAGATACAATATCTAAGCTTCAGTTTGTGATGGAGACAGGAGGTTTTCTGACATTTGTATATCCTTAAATCAGCCACTGATAGAAATGTTAAGGGAGAAAATGTCCTCAACATACCACATTAGAGTCTAAGAAAAGTCAGATGGGACTAACAGAAAAAGATACTACCATGCTCTGACTAGAAGCCAATTTGTGACAGTGATGCAAGTAACATTTTACCATTAATAATAAAAGCTTTTCAACCATACAACCATTGCTAATGCTTTATTTATTCTTTTAGTTTACAAGAATTTCAAGACTGCTTTTCTTTCAGATGATTCCTTTGCTTATCTCATAAATCAGCAAAATCATGAGCAGTTTAGGGAAAAATATGTCTTGTTCTGTTGATCTACAACTTGATATTATACCATGTAAAGGTAGATATTGAAACAGTAATTTTCTTTTTTTCTCCTTTTTTATTTTTTATTGGATATATTCTATATTTACATTTCATTTCCCTTTTTCTGTTTTCCCGCCCCCCAAAAGTCCCACATGTCCTTTTCCCTCCCCCTATTCCCCCATCCACCACTTCTTATTTCCCTGTTCTGGTATTCCCCTACACTGATGCTTTGATCCTTTCCAGCACCAGTGTCCTCTCCATTCTTCTTGTCAGATATCATTTGGTATGTGGATTGTGTCTTTGGTGTCACAATATTCTAGGCTAATATCCACTTATCAGTGACTGCATTTCTCTAATGACTAATGATGTTGAACATTTTTAAGGTGTTTCTCAGCCATCCGAATTTCTTCAGATGAAAAGTCTTTGTTTAGCTCTGCACCCCATTTTTAGATGGGGTTATTTGGTTTTCTATGGTCTAACTTCTTGAGTTCTTTGTATACATTGGATATTAGCCCTCTGTCTAGGGTTGGTGAAGATCTTTTCCCAATTTGTTGGTTGCCGATTTGTCCTTTTGACAGTGTCTTTTGCCTTACAGAAAGTTTGTAATTTCATGAGGTCCCATTTGTCTATTCTTGATCTTAGAGCATAAGCAATTGGTATTCTGTTCAGGAACTTTCCCCCTGAGCCAATGTCCTCAAGGGTCTTCCCCAGTTTCTTTTCTATTAATTTTAGTGTGTCTGGTTTTATATGGAGTAATTTTCATTGTTACCTTGTACTTGTGGCAATTTGGAGTCATAAGATTTCATGTTATTTTCATTGTTTAGAGATCAGTTCACGGTCATATATCATTTATAGGTATTATACTGCACTACTTTGTTTAATGTATTACTGACAATATGAATCATATTAAAGTTTTATATGTGCCAGAAGATGCAATGGCTTTTTTAAAACGAGAAATTAAGGAATTGAAAGGGGTTTGGAACCCCATAGGAAGAACAACAATATCATCAAAACATACCCCTATAGATCTCCCAGGTACTAACCAATGAGTAAACATGAAGGGACCCAATGTTCCAGCCTCAGGAGGAGTGTGTGAGGTATGAATCAACAGCACTGATGGAGATCTCCAAATTTACAAGCATTGATATCATCATCTAGAAATGAGAATGTATGGTACTAAAGGAAAGGAAGCCTGCTTCCATTACTGACAGGTGATAGAGCCAGTGCAGAGCTGCAAGAAGAGTGGTTGCTTGTTTCAGAGATCCATTTCTGATTTCTTCAACATATTTGTCACTTTCAGAAGATCTCAACCTATGTGTTTCAAACAGATTAAAACATAAATAGCAATAGTAATTTTGATGGGGACCTTATACCAGTGGATCTTTGGAGACCCAAATTTTTCCTGTCATTTTTATTCTGTCTTCAGAGTTCAGGTCTGTGTGGTGTATCCTGGAAATTTATTAAATATAATACATGGGTTCAGATATTTATGGCAGTAGTAAACAAATTACAACTGTAGGTACATCAGAAATAGTTCTGCCAGGGTGGTGGTGGCACATGCCTTTAATCCCAGCACTTGGGAGGCAGAGGCAGGCGGATTTCTGAGTTTGAGGCCAGCCTGGTCTACAGAGTGAGTTCCCGGGCAGCCAGGACTACACAGAGAAACCCTGTCTCTAAAAACAAAAAAAAACAAAACAAAACAAAAAAGAAATAGTTCTGCCTTCTTTACAAGCATACATTACATTTTCCTACACACTATGTATTGTTGCAAATATCCACAGTATATAAACATAGTTTTCAACTTTGAAACCCCAAAATATAGTTCATATTCACCACACACACCAGTGTGGCATGAAAATTTAGTACTGGTGGAGCAGGCTAGGATAAGAATATTGTATTTAGTATTCCTAATCCCCTTTGATAATACAATATTAAAATATTGTACTAGAAAATGCTGTATTGAGATCATACTACAGAAGTTGAGGGAGATATAGCCACATAATAATAAATCAGCAGACAGCAAAATTTTGATATAATAGTCTCAGTCAGAAAGGCTCAAAATGAAAAAGATGTACTCTGGCAAACTGCTTGGATGTAGGTAGAAGGAGACAGAAATTGGAACAATAATATGGTTACAATTATTTATTTTGCTCTTGGTTAATGTAGTAAGAAACATTTTAAAACAGCTTCTCTGCCATCCACTTTCTATTTTTCTGCTTCCTTAAGTAAACTCAGGAAGTAGGGTGGCAAGAAATGAATCAGCACAACTGATAAAGATCTACAAAAGTGCTACAGCATTTGATGCTCATGCACAGATATGAGATCTCACTCCTGATTGGAAATGACGCCATTCTCTATTTGAATGCACATTCTCTATCTATTAGAATCAAAGAGAGGAAATAAGTTTGTCTATTTCAGAACATTTGACAAGTCATGGTTTTGGCTATATTCCAAGTTTATCATATACAAGCAGAGAAAATAGGGGTCATAAAGATAATTTGGGGGGTAGAAACAGGAAAAGGGTTGAAATTTGAAATATAAAGTAAATATCCAATAAATGAAAAAAATAGAAAAATGCACTAAAAGTTCCACATACACTATATATTGTCAATTTTTTTCCATCTGAGGAAATGATCTTGCATATTTTTTCTTGAGTTTATTTCTATTGTTGATTACATTAATGGATTTTCATATATAAACCCAACCTTACATTCCTGGGATGAAGCCTACTTGGTTTTTGGTTTAGATGTGCTCTTGGATTCAGTTTGCAAGGATGTGATTATTTTTGGATCAATATTCATAAATGACATTTTGCTGAAGTTCTCTTTTTAGGTTGTGTCCTTGTGTGGTTTAGGTATCAGAGTAAATGTGGCTTCACAGAATGGGTTAGTTAGTGGTCCTTCTCTTTCTATTTTATTGAATAATTTGAGAAGAATTTTTATTAGGTTCTCTTGGAAGGTCTGTTAAAAATCTGCATTAAATCCATGTGGCCCTGTTCTTTTATTGGTTGGGAGGTTTCTGATGATCCCTTCTAGTTCCTTATTCGATATGAACCTGTTTAAATAGATTAACTCCTCTTTATATAGCTTTGGTATGTGGTATCTGTCAAGAAAACCATCCATTTCATCTGGATTATGACCTAGTTAAGCACACATTAAAGAAATGAAAGGTGTTGGCAACCATACAGAAACAACAATATCAACCAATGAGACTCTCCAGAACTCCCAGAGACTAAATAACAACTCAAATAGTATACATGGAGAGAACCATAGGTATAGTTTCATGGGTAGCAGTGGATGGCTATGTCAGGCATAAATGGGAGGAGATGCCTTTGGATCTGAGAAACCTCAATGCCCCAGTGTAGGACAATGTCATAACTGTAAGGCAGATTGAATGGTTGTTTAAGTATTGGAACACCCTAAAAGAAGCAGTGGTTCTGGGTATCAGACACTGGGTTTCTTGGGAGGGAAATGAGGAAATGGAATAACTTTTGAAATAAAGAAAATATCTAATAAAATGAGAATAAAATGTTAAAAAATCCACTCATTTAAAGTTCTATATAAACCATATTTTGATGAGAATCATCACAGCTTATAAACATTATTTTCAACACTGAGTTGTATTTATTATTGTTCTAACTCATGGGACACCCAAGCTTTTCATACTAAATGAGTACACATGGAGAAGTGAATGGCCATAACATTAAATTAGGTATTAAAACAAATCTTTGTGCACTCACTAATAAATACTACATTTTCAAAGAAAGGCCATATGCCTAGCATGTAACAGTTGAATTGATAGAGAAATGTACTTGGTCAGCAGGGAGCAATAATTGCAAGAAAAGAGACCCATTCAGTGGGCTCAAAAAGAAACCAAGAATCTTTAGCAAAAAGAAGCCAGAATAGGACCATTCACAAGATTCCTCTGACTTCTTTTTCTGTTAGACAGTTTAGATAGAAGTTGAAAACAGTTATTCCTGCCCATCCACATGCTTCATTCTGGGAACATAAGGAAGAGGGTGTGATGTTTGAATCAGCACCACTGATCTCCAAGGTTACCAAAGATGTTGATATCAATGTCTAGATATGAGATTGTATGGTGCCAAAGAAAAGATAGACTTTTTCTGTAACTCACAGGAGATGGAGACAGCAAGAGACCTACAATGACAGTTATTGTTTATTTCATAGCATCCTTGCTCTGATTCCTTGACTACTAAATCTTGTAAATGGAATAACACCACATGTTAAATTCAGGTAGCAGTTTTGAAGTCCATTCTTCCCTCAGTTGTGCTAGAAAATGATTTCTGCAAAGAAGATATAATATTCTAGCTTTACCTTATAACAGAGAATAGGGATTTTCTGACATTTTTATATACTAAGATCATCCTCTGATAGTACTGCTGTGGCAGCAAATGTCCTCAACATACTCTCTAGAGTGTACAAATATCAGATGGAACTTAAAGACACAAAACAACTGCTTACAGAGCCCAAGCACTCTTTGGACAGTGATAATAGTAGCATGTTTAAATTAATGGTAAAAAACATTCAACACTCCATCCCTTGTTTATAATGTTATTTAACTTTTAATATACTAGAATCTCTAGTATGTTTGTTCTTCCAAATATTAGTTTGTTTCTAAGGAGTACTGAGTGCTTTAGGGAAATCAAGTCATTACCCACCTCTGGAAGATCTCCCCCTTGGGAGAATAAAAAAGAAATAGAATAATATGCATGGGGACCTTGTACTAGTGGAACCTAGAGACCCAAGTTTTTCGTGTCATTTTAATTCTGCTTTCAGAACTCAAGTCTCTGTGATGTATACTGGATATTTATTGAATATATTACTTCGATTCAGATATTCTTGACATTAGTAAACTAATTAAAACTTTATAAGCAGGGCCCATTCCTGGTTGGCAGGAATGGATGCTCTGCCTGGATCTCTGCTTGGAGGCATTGAGTCCCCAGAGATCACAAATTCTGGATATCAAGGGTTCAGTTCGCTTAGTCCAGACAGGTGCAAGGATCACAGCAATGGCCATGGGGAGTGGGGAGTGTGGCTTTAAGAGTCTCCTGCAGGGCAGAGAACCCATGCCCTGCTGGACACAGGAACCCCTGTTCTGCCAAGCTCCCATTCTTAGATGACTGGCTGGTGGCCCGAGTCCCCAGAGATCTTAAGCATGTAATATCTTGGGTATCTGATTCTGCCCGCTCAATCTAAGTACCCACCACCAAGATGGCTGTGGTTCAACTGGAGGTCAACAGGCAGAAGAAAGCAAATTGACCAACTCTTATCATCTTGCACATAGATCAATGCCAAGTGGATCAAGGACCTCCACATAAAGCCAGACACACTGGAACTAATAGAAAAGAAACTGGGGAAGACACTCGAGGACATGGGTACAGGGGGAAAGTTCTGGAACAGAACACCAATAGCTTATGCTCTAAGATCAAGAATTGACAAATGGGACCTCATAAAATTACAAAGTTTCTGTAAGGCAAAGGACACCATCAGAATGACAAAACAAAAACCAACAAACAAATTGGGAAAAGATCTTCACCAACCCCACATCCAACAGAGGGCTAATATCCAATGTAAACAAAGAACTCAAGAAGTTAGACACCAAAGAAGCAAATAACCCTATTAAAATAGGGTACAGAGCTAAACAAAGAATTGACACCAGAAGAAATTCAGATGGCTGAGAAGCACCTTAAGAGATGTTCAACATCATTAGTCATTAGGGAAATACAAACCAAAACAACCCTGAGATTCCACCTCACACCAGTCAGACTGGCTAAGATTAAAATCTCAAGAGACAACAGGTGCTGGTGAGGATGTGGAGAAAGAGGAACACTTCTCCACTGTTGGTGGGATTGCAAGATGGTACAACTGCTCTGGAAATAAGTCTGGTGATTTCTCAGAAAATTGGGCATGACACTTCCATAGGACCTTGTCATATGACTCCTGGGCATATACCCAGAGGATTCCCCTGCATACAATAAAGCACATGCTCCACTATGTTTATAGCAGACTTATTTATAATATCCAGAAGCTGGAAGGAGCCCAGATGTCCCTCAAAGGAGGAATGTATACAGAAAATGTGGTACATTTATACAATGGAATACTACTCAACAATTAAAAATAATGAATTCATGGAATTTGTAGGCAAATGGTTGGATCTAGAAAATATCATACTAAGTGAGTTAACCCAATCACAAAAGAATACACATGAAATGCAATCACTGATAAGTGGATATTAATGAGCCCAGAAGCTCTGAATATTCAAGGCACAATTATCAAAGCAAAAGATTCCCAAGAAGAAGGAAGGAGAGGGCACTGGTCTTGAAAAGACTGATTCCAGTTCTGCAGGGCAGTACCAGAATAGAGAAAGGTTGGGGGGGTGATTGGGGAATGGGCAGTGGGGGGGGTGAAGAGGACATATGGGACACATGGTGAGGGGGGAACTGGGAAAGGGGAAAGCCTTTGGAATGTAAACAAAGAATATACAAAATTTAAAAAAAAAGCTTTATAAGCAGTTTTGGGACTGTGATGCTGGGAGCATGTTAGCACTAATGGCCAAAAACTTTCAACAATGCAATAGTTGTTTAATCTGTTATTGTCCTTGAAATTTTCTAGATTTTCTAGCATCTTTTTCTTGGATATGTTGAGTACTATGATTTCATGTTATCGTCTTGAGATTAGGTCTCTGTTATATATATTGGATATTTATTATACTGCATTGCTGTGATTAATGTATTCCTGAAAATAGAAATCACATTACCGCTTTATATGTGTCAGAAAATGACACGTCATCTTTAAACCACATGTTAAGGAATTGGCAGGGGTTTGCATCCCCATAGAAAGAACAACAATGTCAAATAACCAGACACCCCAAAGCTCACAGGGACTAAACTACCAACACAAGAATATATATGGAGGGACCCATGGCTCCAGCCTCTTTTGTAGTAGAGCATGGCCATGTTGGGCATCAATGGGAAGTGAGAACTTGGTCATGTGACAGCTCAATGTTCCAGAATAATGAATGCCATTACTAGGAGGTGGTGGTATTACATGGATGACAGAGTGAGGGAATATACTTATGAATGCAGGTTGGAGGTGGTAGGAGATTTCCAGGGGTAGGAAGAAATCTGTAAAGGGGATAACATTTGAAAAGTACTTTAACAAAATATCCAATTAGTAAAACGAGAAATAAAGCACACACATGAAATGCTCCATGTATTCCATGTTTTATTGCGAATAATCAGAGCATGTAAGCCTTGTTTTCTGTACTGAATTGCATATAATATTTTTCAGACCTATGGGACACTACAGATTTTCATACAAATTTTATACATGTGAATTTGGGCATGGGCAGAATATTAAATTTAGTTATTTAAAGAACTCTTTTTGGATGCACAAGTAAACACTATATTTTCAAGGGAAGGATATACATAGAACATAGTATTGTTGCATTGGAAAAGAAGAGATAGGCACATCACAATTGGCCATCAAGCAGCAAAAATGGCAAAATAAGAGACCCAGATATTGGGCTCTAAAAGAAACAGAGAATCTTTAGCAAATAGTTTAAATCAAGGCAGACTGAGCCAGAAATAAGACCCTCCCTAAGGTTCCAGTGATTTATTTTTCTATTAGTCTGTGTAGAGGGAAGAAGGTAAAATGTGTTTTGCTTTCTGCAATTCCCTTTCCATTTTCTGTTTCCTTCTGGGAATCAAGGGAGGAGGGTATGAGGTATGAATCAGCAGCACTGTTGGAGATCTCCATTGTAACCACAGGCTTGGATGTCCATTCCTATATATGAGATTTCTCTTCTGATTTGACCATATTCTCTTCATTATTTTAGTGTACATTCCCCACCAGCCATAAGCAAACTGAGCAAATAAATTGTCTACAGGAAAATAGTTCCTAAGTCAGGTTGCTATCCATATTTTAGGACTTATCTGTTTCTGGGTATATCCAAAGCCCTACTGTATGGTACTAAAGAAAAGGAAGAGTCCTTGTGTCACTGTCAGCAAACAGAGCTAGTGAAAAGCTGTAAGAATTCTGCTTGTTTATTTCAGAGTCTATATGCACTGATTACTTAGCTCCATGTTTTTTAGTAGCTTTAAAGATATGGGAAATTCAGCTGTTTGATTTGGTGTGTGACATCCTTGTTTCAGTCATGCAGGGATATGTCATCTGCAGTGAAAAATCAAGATTGAATCTCCAGCTTGTGACAAAGAAGAGAAATTTTCTGACATTTGTATATCCGTAGGTCAGGCACTGGGAGAACTGCTATGTCTGCAAATGTCCCTAACATACTACCTTTCTCTCTAATAGAAATCATATGTAACTAACTGAGACAGATGCTACCATGCCCACTATCCAAACAGTCTTGGGACAATGATGCTGGTAGCAATTTACCACTAATTGTAAAATATATTCAACAATACAACTATTGTATGTTCTGTTATTGTTCTGTTATTCATACCTGCCTGACAGGAGAAATCACATTATGACTGTTTAAGCATCAGACAATGCCAGGGTCTCTTTAAAACCACACATTACATGTTGGTAGACACCATGTTTTGTTTTGAATAGACAGAGCACATGAACATTGTTTTCAACACTGGATTGCATTTAATATCATTCAAATTTTTGAGAAACTCCAGCATTTCATTCAAACTGAGTAGTTGTAGGCCAGTGTAGGGGCAGAATATTGAACAAGTATTCCAATACCTCTTTGAGGATACACTACTAACATTATTGTACCAGAAAAGACTGTAATTAGAACATACAATATAAGCAATTGAGAAGGGAGATATAGGCACATTGCAATTATTCAGTAGGTAGGAAAATTTTAAGATAGTAGTCACAGTCAGAAAGACTTGAAATGAAGCAGAATAACTATGGCAAATACCTTAAATCTAGGCAGAAGCAGCTAGAAAAAAGAACATGTTTAAGGTTCTACTAACTTGTATTTCTCTTGGTTTGTATAGAGATAAGAATGTAAAAATTGCATTTCCACCATCCACTATCGATTTTTCTGCTTCTTTCTGGAAACCATGGAGGAGGGTGTGAGGTATGAATCACCAGCACTGATGGAGTTCTCCGTGTTTACAGAAGGATTACATGAGCATGCCTAGATATGAGAGCTCTTTCCTGATTGGATCTGATTCCATTCTTTATTTGAATACACATTACCCATCAATCAGAAGCCAGGAGAACAAATAAATATGTCTGCAAGGAAGGATTTGCTTAGTCAGGCTTCTGGCTATATCCCAGGATTTATCTGATCCTCAATATATCCAAAGCCTGACTGATACTAAAGAAAAGGAAAAGTACTTTTGTAACTGATAGAAGATGGAGCTAGTAAGAAAGCTGCAAGGACAGAGCATATTTGATTCAAAGTCCTCATACTCTGCTAAGTGTACTCCAGTTTCCTGCAAAGGGAATGTAATCACATGTGTAATTAGTGGTGTCAGCATTTGATTCCATAATGGTGGGATATGTCTTCTGTAAGGATGATACAACATTCAAGCTTAAGGTTGGGAAAGACACAAGAGACTTGATGACATTTTCACAAACATGTCTGAAACTGTGAGAAATGTGTGGGAGCATGTGAGAAATATTGTAACAACAATGTATGCAAAATACAACCATGTATTTTCTGAAGAATTGTGGTATAACAAACTAAGAAAAATAAGTTCTACTATACCCAGATGCTACAAATTTAAGGGAGTCTTCTTAGGAAATTGATACACCATCCATCTCCTCAAGATCTTCACCATGGCATTATATAAAGTATAAAAAAGTAAATGACATTTAAATTTTTATAGAGAGCATTTACCAGTAGATCCCTAAAGACCTAAGTTTTTCCTGTTATTTTCATTCTGTCTTCAGAGTTCAGGTCTCTGAGTTGTAAACTGAATATTTATTTATTGTATCATTTTGACTCAGACATCCCTTCAGTAGTTAAAAAAATGTACCTACATCAGAAAATAATGTGTCCTTTTGAGAAGTACATGTTATATTTTCAATCACATATGCATTATTGGGAACATCCACAGTATAGAAATATTCCTTCAATTCTGAAATCCAATAAATATGTTCCATATTTTTAAGACACATCATGGTCACATGCAAAATGATTACTAGGGGAGCATGGTACAGAAATTACCTTGCACTTACTTTTCTTAAACCTCTTTGATGACAAACTATTAAACAGTATTGTACTAGTAAAGACTGTACCCAGAGCATACCCGGAAATTTGAGGCAGACATAGTCACTTCACAATAAGTCAGCAGGCAGTACATATTGCAAGAAAATTGTCACAGTAAGTAGGGCTCAAAACGAAACAGAGGATCTCTGGTAAATTGCATGGATCTAGGTTGAAAGAGCAGAAATAGGAATAGTCCCAATGTTCCATAGAATATGTTTTATGTTGGTCAGTGTAGAGAGTAGAATGCAAAAACAGATTTTCCTGTAATCTATTTTCTACTTCCATAAAGAATCACACAAATTAGTGTGTGGAGGCAATAAATGAATCAGCAACACTGATGGAGATCTCCAAAATTACTGCAGGATTTGATTTCCATGCCTAGATGTGAAATATCTCGGCCATTTGAATCTGAATGGATTCTCCATTTGAATATATATTCTCCATCAGTCAGAACCAAGGAGAGCAAACAAATTTTGTCTGAAAGGTAGAGATTTAGATCTTATCTGGTCCTGGATATAACCAAAGCCTGATTGAATGGTACTAAAAAGGAGGGAGAGCTTCTGTCACTGTCAAGAGAAAGAGCCAGTGGAAAGCTGCAAAGACTATGCTTCTTTTTTTTTTAAAACTATGCTTCTTTATTTTAGAATTTCCATGCTCTGATCCCTTAACACCTAATTATGTACAGAATTTCAAGCCTCTGCTTTGGACTTGGAATTCCTTGTCTCACTCATGCAGGGCTGTCCTACCCTGTCTTAGTTAGGGTTTTACTGCTGTGAACAGACACCATGGCCAATGCAAGTTTTATAAAAGACAACATTTAATTGGGGTTGGCTTACAGGCTCAGAGGTTCAGTCCATTGTCATCAAGGCAGAAACATGGCAGCATCCAGGCAGATATGGTGCAGGAGGAGCTGAGTCTATCTCTTCATCTGAAGGCAGCTAGTGGAAGACTGACTTCCAGGCAGCCAGGGGGAGGGTCTTAAGCCCACACCCACAGCGACACACCTACTCCAACAAGGCCACACCTCCTAATAGGTTCACTTCCTGGGCCAACCATATACAAACCATCACATTCCACTCCCTGGCCCATATAGGCTTGTTCAAAAATGAGTCTATGGGGACCATACTGAAACATAGTCCAACTTTAAAAGTCCCGGTAGACTATAGCAGTCTCAACAGTGTTAAAAGTCCAAAGTTCAAGGTCTCTTTTGAGATTCATTCAATCACTTAACTGTAATCCCCCAAGCAAGACAGGAAACCAGCTGGGCAAAGTCCAAACTCTGCATCTCCAAGACTGATGGCAAAGCAGTCTTCAGATCTTTCTCCTGGGCTTGTTCCACTCCCTGTTAGCAGCTTTCCTTGGCAGGCATCCTGTGGCGCTGGCATCTTTAACATCTTGGGTACCCCAAGTCAATTTCAGCTTCACAGCTTCTTGTTCCAGTGTCTGAGATCCACACATGATCTTCTGTGTATCTCCAAAGAGCTGGTGTCACTTCTCCAGCTCTGCCCTTTGTAGCACTCTAAGTTCAGATTCATCCACTCCACTGCCACTGCTGTTCTTGGTGGTCATCCCAAGGTACTGGCATCTCCAATATGCTAGGGTCTTCCACTACAACTATAATTCACCAAAGCCTCGCATAGGCTCTCCTCATAGTACCAAGCCTCAAGTCCTTTGCATGACCCCTTCAGTCCTGGGCTGGCAATTACAACTGAGGGTACACTTTCACCAATGGCCTTTCATGGCCTCTCACAGTACCAAGCCTCAGCTGTTCTTCATGATGCCTTCGTGCCTTGAAAACCAGTACCACCTGGATGATTCTTATACATTACCAAGTACAGCTGCAGCATGAGGAACTCTTGGCTATCTCTGGAATACAGCTTCTTTGTGCTCTCAGAAAACACTTCCTATATTTCACCTCAGTGATGCTAGTCTTTTCTTAATCATCACTAATTTCTGAGCTCCAGCTAAGCAGCATCAATTGTCCCAGTATTCTCCTTCCTTTTAATATAAAGCCAGAGACACGTGGCCGAAGCTCCTGAGTTCTGCTGCTTGCAGGAGCTGGAACATTGGGCACCTTGTTCTATTACATTATCACTAGCTTCCTTTTTCCCAGCTCCTTCATTGCCTAAGTTGGCCATCCTGAATCTTGTTCCTTAGACTGACCTTGAACTCAAGAGATCTGCATGCCTGTCATCTAAGCACTGGGATTAAAGGTGTGGTCCACCAAGCCTGGATTAAAGTTTTTCTTCACCTAGAATTTGCTCCATTCTAGGCTGGCCTTGAACTCAGAGATTTGCTTATCTTTGCCTCCTGGGATTAAAGGCTTGTACTACCATGCCTGGACCTAAAGTTAACTGGGTGAATCTTGCCCCCCAGGTCACCACTCCTTTAATTCAGTTTAATATCCTTGAATTCAGCTCCATTTCACTTCCTGGAGTGCCGTTAATACTCAAACTATATATTTTGTACTTTTCCTTTCTCAGCTTGCTATGTTGGTTCAAAATTCTCTTTTTCAGACTTAACCAGAGAACAAAGTCTTTGTTGGGCTTTTTTGAGACTTCCTTTGCAGATGCAATTAATATAAATCTCTTTACCTTAGTCCTAGGCAGTCTCTTCAGACAATGGCAAAAAGCAGCCATGTTCTTTACCAAAACATCACAAAAACAGTCTCTCAGTCACATATTAAAGTTCTTCTCCACTGAAACCTCTTGGGCCATCAGGCCTACACAGTTCAAATGACCCTCAGCACCACTGTCTTCCATATTCCTACTAGGCTGGCCCATTAAGCCCCACTTAAAGAATTCCATGGCTTTCCAAATCCAAAGTCCCAAAATCTACATTCTTCCAAACAAAAGCATGGTCAGGCCTATCACAGCAATACTCCAGTCCCGGTACCAACTTCTGTCTTAGTTAGGGTTTTACTGCTGTGAACAGACACCATGACCAATGCAAGTTTTATAAAAGACAACATTTAATTGGGGTTGGATTACAGGCTCAGAGGTTCAGTCCATTGTCATCAAGGCAGAAACATGGCAGCATCCAGGCAGATATGGTGCAGGAGGAGCTGAGTCTATCTCTTCATCTGAAGGCAGCTAGTGGAAGACTAGGCAGCCAGCGGGAGGGTCTTAAGCCCACACCCACAGCGACACACCTACTCCAACAAGGCCACACCTCCTAATAGGTTCACTTCCTGGGCCAATCATATACAAACCATCACACACCCCTAGAAGATACAATATCTAATCTTCAGATTGTGACAGAGATAGGAGGTTTTCTGACATTTGTATATCATTAGATCAGCCACTGATAGAAGTCTTATGGCAGAAAATGTCATGACTTTACCACCTTGGAGTCTAAGGAAAATTAGATGGGACTAACAGATAAAGATATTATAATACTCTGAATCCAAGCAGTCTTGTGACAGTGATGCAAGTAACATGTTACGAATAATAGCCAAAGACTTTCAACTTTACAACAATTGATTATTCTCTTATTATTCGTGTAGGTTTCAAGATTTCCTTGACTGATTTCTTTCCAGACTAATCATTTGCTTATCTAATAACTAAGCAAAATTATTAGCACTTTATGTCTTGTCCTCTTGATCTCCAACTTAGTAATATACCATGTAAAGATAGATAAAGGTACAGTAATTTTCAATGTTACTTTGTACTTGTGGATAGGTGGAGTCCTAGGTTTCATGTTATTTTCATTCTTTCTTTATAGATCAGATCTCTGTCATATATCTTGGATAGGTATTATATTGCATTACTTTGATTAATACATTACATACATTACAAATCATATTGCAGTTTTATATATGTCAGAAGATGCCATGACTTCTTTAAAACCACAAATTAAAGAACTGAATGTGGTTTGGAACCGCATAGGAATAACAACAATATCAACCAGACCCCTCCAGAGCACCATGGATTAAACTACCAATCAATGAATAAACATGAAGGGACCCATAGCTCCAGCCTCAGGAGTAATGTGTGAGGTATGAATCACAGCATTGATGGAGATCTCCAAGTTTACCACAGGCATTGTCATCGATGTATAGAAATGAGAATTTATGGTAGTAAAGGAAAAGAAGACTGCTTCTGTTACTAACAGGAAATAAAGCCAGTCGCAAGCTGGTTTGGTTTCTTGTTTCAGATATCCATTTTCTGATTTCTTCAACACATTGTCCATTTCCAGTAGATCTCCACTTTGGTGTTTCATACAGTTTAAAATAGAAATAGTAACAGTAATTTTTATGAGGACCTTGTTCCTGTGGAACCCTAGAGACCTAAATCATCCCTATCATTTTATTTTGTCTTAAGAGTATAGGTCTCTGTGGTATATCCTGGATTTGTATTAAACATATTACCTGGGTTCAGATATTCATGACAGTAGTAAAGTAATTACAACTGTATGGTCATCAGAAATAGTTCTGGCTTCTTTACAAGCATACATTAAATTTTCCTACACACTATATATTGTTGCATGTATCCACAATATATAAACATTGATTTCAACTCTGAAATCCAATAAGTACAGTTCATATTCATGTCACACCAATGTAACATGAAAACTGAGTACTGGTGAAGCAGAGTATTATACAAATATTGCATCTCTTTGGTGATATACCACCTCTTTGGTGATACAATATTAAAAATTATTGTCCTAGGAAAGGCTGTATTGAGAGCATACTACAGAAATATAGTATTGATGCAGGCACATAATTATAAGTCAGCAGCCAGCATATATTTTAATAAAATTGTCTCAATCAGAAAAGATCAAAATGAAACAGAGGTACTCTGGCAAAGTGCTTGGATGTAGGTAGAAGGAGCCATTAATTGGAACAGTACTATGGTTACACTGATTTATTTTTCTCTTGATTAATATTGTAAGAAAAATGTTAAAACAGCTTTTCCTGCCATCCATATTCTATTTTTCTGCTTCTCTATGTAAACCCAGGAAGTAGGGTAGCAAGAAATGAATCAGAACTAGTGATAGAAATTTTCAAAGGTGCTGCAACCTTTGATGTGCATGCTCAGACATGAGATCTCACTCCTCATTGGATAAGACTTCATTCTCTATTTGAATGCACATTCTCCTTCTATCAGAAGCAAGGAGAGTATATAAGTTTGTCTGTTTGAGGAGATTTGACTATCAGGCTGGTGGCTATACTCCCAGTTTATCTTATACAAGTAGAGTTAATAGAGGTTGAATAGGAGATTTTGAGGTTGGAAACAGGGAAAGAGGATAACATTTCAAATATAAATGAAGAAAATATCCAATAAATGAAAAAAAATAGAAAAAATACACGAAAAGTTCCACATGCAACATATTTTGTCAAATGATTTTTTTTTGGTGTCTGAGAAGATTATGTATTTTTTCTTTGAGTTTGTTTCCATAGTGGATCACATTAACAGATTTTCATATATAAAACCAAGCATGTATTCATGGGATGAAGCCTACTTGGTTGATAATTTTGAAGTGTTCTTGGATTTGGATGGGAAGAAGATTATTGAGTATTTTACATAGATATTCATAAGCAAGATTTGGCTGAAGTTCTCATTTTAGGTTGGGTACTTGTGGGCTTTAGGTATCAAAGTAATTGTGACTTCATTGAATGAAATAGTGTTCCTTCTCTTATTTTTTGAATAATTTGAGGAGATTGGTATCAGGATCTCTTTGAAAGTCTGGTAGAAATTAACAAGCTATCCATCTGAACCTGGGCTTTTTTGTTTGGGAGGTTCCTGATGAATTCTTCTAGTTCCTTGTGTGATATGGGCCTATTTAAATGGCTTATGTCCTCTTTATATAACTATGGTATGTGGTATCTGTCAAGAAAACCATCCATTTTATCTGGATTATGACCTAGGTAAAGCACACATTATAGAAATGAAAGGTATTGCCAACCCTATCGAAAAAACAACAATATCAAACAATGAGACTCTCTCCAAAGCTCCCAGATATTAAAGCACCACTCAAATAGTATACATAGAGGGGCCAATTACTATAATTTCTTAGGTAGCAGTTGATAGCCATGTCAGGCATGAATGGAAGGAGATGCCTTTGGGTCTGAGAATCCTTGATTCCTTAATATAGAACAATGTCATGACTGGGAGGCAGATTGGCTGGGTATCTAAGTTGTGGAACACCCTCAAAGAAGCAGTGGTTCTGGGTATTGGACATCTGGTTTCTTTGGAGGGAAATGGGGAAATGGGATAATTTTTGAAATAAAGAAAATGTCCAATAAGTAGAGAACAACATTATAAAAAGGCCACACATTTAAAGTTCTATATAAACTGTATTTTGATGAGAATAATCTCAGCTTATAAACATTGTTTTCAACTCTGAGTTGCATTTGTTATTGTACAGATTCATGGGACAGTGTAACATTTCAAACTAAATGAAGAACATTATATTTTCAAGGAAAGTCATATGCAGAGCATGCAACACTATATTAGATATAGAAAGACACATCACAGTTGGTCAGCAGGGAGCAATAATCGCAAGATAAGAGACCCAGTCAGTGGGCTCAAAAAGAAACAAAAAATCTTTGGTAAATAGCTTAATGCTAGGCAGAAGCAGCCAGAATAGGACCATCCACAAGATTCCACTGACTTCTTTTTCCATTGGGCACTTTAGACAGAAGATTAAAAAGGTATTTTTTTCTGCCCATGCACTTTCGATTTTTCTGATACATTCTGGGAACACAGTATGGAGGGTGTGAGGTATGAATCAGCAGCACTGATGGAGATCTCCAAGGTTACCAAAGGTGTTGATATCAGAGGTTTGAGAATGTGTGGTACTAAAGGAAAAATAAGACTGCTTCTGTAAATAACAGGAGATGAAGCCAGTGAAAAGCTGCAAGAACAGTGCTTGTTGTTTCATAGCCTCCTAGCTCTGATTCCTAGACTCCTTTTTCCAGTACATGTAATGTCACCACATGTGAAATTCAGGTACCAGGTTTTAGTGTCCATTCCTGCCTCAGTTTTGCTGGAATATGTATTCTTCAAAGAAGATATAAGATTATAGCTCTACCTTATGGCAGAGACTAGTGATTTTCTGACATATTTATATATTTAAATTATCCACTGTGAGAACTGCTATGGCAGCAATGTCCTCAACATTAAAAGTTGGAGTATAAGAGAATCAGATGGAATATAAAGACTCAAAAACTACTGTTCCCAGAATCCAAGCAATCTTAAACATTGATAGTGGTAGCATATTCCCATTATTTTCTTTTTTATTTTCTATATTCTTTGTTTACATTCCAAATAATTTCCTCTTTCTTGGTACTGCCCTCCCTATAAGTACCATAAGCCCTCTTCCCTCCACCTGTTCCTCAATCAACCCCCTCCCATGTCTCTGTTCTGGTAATGCCCTATATTGCTGCATCTAGACTTTCTAGGATCATAGCCCTTTCTTTCCTTCTTTTGGAAATTATTTGATATATGAATTGTGTCTTGGGTATTCAGAGTTTCTGGACTAATATCTACTTATCAGTGACTGCATTCCATGTGTATTCTTTTGTGATTGGGTTACCTAACTTAGGATGATATTTTCCAGTTCCAACTATTTGCCTACAAATTTCATGAATTCATTGTTTTTAATTGCTGAGTAGTATTCCAATGTGGAAATATACCACATTTTCTGTATCCTTCCTCCATTGAGGGATATCAGGGTTCTTTACAGCTTCTTGCTATTATAAATAGGGCTGCTATGAACATAGTGGAGCATGTGTCCTTATTGCATGCCAGGGAACCCTCTCAGCATATGCCCAGGAGTGGGATAACAGGCTCCTCTGGATTTGTCATGTCCAGTTTTCTGAGGAACTGCCAGATTGATTTCCAGAGTGGTTGTTCCAGTTTGCAATCTCACATTGGAGGAGTGTTCCTCTTCCTCCACATCCTTGCCAACGCCTGATGTCTCCTGAGATTTTAATCTTAGCCATTCTGACTGGTGTGAGGTGAAATCTTAGGGTGGTTTTGATTTGCATTTCCATAATGACTAATAATGTTGCCCTTTTTTTCTTTTCTTTTCTTTTCTTTTCTTTTCTTTTCTTTTCTTTTCTTTTCTTTTCTTTTCTATATTCTTTGTTTACATTCCTAATGCTTTCTGCTTTCCCAGTTCCCCCCTCACCATATGTCCCATAAGTCCTCATCCCTTTGACCATTCCCCAATTATCCCCTCCCATTTCTCTGTTCTGGTACACCCCTATAATACTGGATCAAGTATTTTCGGGACCAGGGACCTTTCCTGCCTTCTTGTTGGCAATCATATGATTTGCTAATTGTGTCTTGAGTATTCAGAGCTTCTGGGCTAATTAATATCCACTTATCAGTGATTGCATTTTATGTGTATTCTTTTGTGATTGGGTTAGCTCACTTAGGATGATATTTTCTAGTACCAACCATTTGTCTACAAATTTCATGAATTCATCATTTTTAATTGCTGAGTAGTATTCCATTGTATAAATATATCACATTTTCTGTATCCTTTCCTCCACTGAGGGGCATCTGGGTTCTTTCCAGCTTCTGGCTATTATAAACAAGGTTGCTATGGACATAGTGGAGCATGTTGCCTGCGGGGGAATCCACTGGGTAAATGCCCAGGAGTGGTATGACAGGGTCCACTGCAAGTGTCATGCCCAATTTTCTGAGGGACCACCAGACTGATTTCCATAGTAGTTGTACCATCTTGCAATCACACCAGCAGTGGAGGAAATGTTCTTTCTCTACATCCTCACCAAAACCTGCTGTCTCTTGAGTGTTTAATCTTAGCTATTCTGACTGATGTGAGGTGAATCTCAGTGTTGTTTTTATTTGCATTTCCTTAATGACAAATGATGTTTCTTAAGGTGCTTCTCAGCCATCAAAATTTCTTCAGGGGAAATTTCTTTGTTTAACTCTGTACCTCATTTTAATAGGGTTATTTGGTTCTTGTGGGTTTAACTTCTTGAATTCTTTGTATATATTGGATATTAGCCCTCTGTCTGATGTGGGGTTGTTGAAGATCTTTTCCCAACTTGTTGGTTGCTGTTTTGTCCTTCTGATGGTATCCTTTGCTTTACAAAAACTTTGTAATTTTATGAGGTCCCATTTGTCAATTCTTGATCTTAGAGCATAAGCTATTGGTGTTCTGTTCATGAACTTTCCCCATGTGCACATGTCCTCCAGGGTCTTCCCCAGTTTCTTTTCTTTTAGTTTCAGTGTGTCTGGTTTTATGTGGAGGTCCTTGATCCACTTGAAGTTGATCTTAGTACAAGGAGATAAGAGTGGATCAATTCACATTCTTCTACATGATGATCTCCAGTTGAAACAGCACCATATTTTGAAGAGGCTATTTTTTCCCACTGGATGATTGTAGCTCCTTTATCAAAGATCAACTGACCATAATTCTGTGGGTTCATTTCTGGGTCTTCAATTTTATTCCACTGATCTACTTGCCTGTCACTGTACCAATATCATAACGTTTTTAACACAATTGCTCTGAAGTACTGCTTGGGGTCAGGGATATTGATTCCCCCCAGAAGTTCTTTTATTGTTGAGAATAGTTTTAGCTATCCGGGGTTTTTTGTTAGGATGAATTTGAGAATTGCTTTCTAAATCTATAAAGAATTGATTTGGGGTTTTGATGGGAGATTGCATTGAATCTGTATATTGCTTTTGGCATGATGGCCATTTTTACTATATTAGTCCTGCCAATTCAAGAGCATGAAATATTTTCCATCTTCTGAGCTATGACTTCCTTAAAACAAGAAATTATAAAATTGAAAGTGGTTTGCAACCCAATAGAAGAACAACAACAATATCAATCAACCAGACCCCTCCAGAGCTCCCAGGGACTAAACTACCAACCAAGGTGTAATCATGAAGCTACCCTTTACTAAAGCCTCAGGAGTAGTGTATGAGGTATGAATCAGCATCACTGGTGGAATTCTCCAAGTTTACCACAGGCATTGATATCGATCTCTAGAAATTAGATTTTATGATACTAATGGAAAGGAAGCTTGCCTTTGTTACTGACCGGAGATTGAAACAGTGTAGAGCTGCCAGACAATTAGTTACTTGTTTCAGAGATCATTTGTCTGGTTTCATCAACACATTATCCACCTCCTGAAGATCTCTACCTACATGTTTCATACAGTATAAAATAGAAATATTAACAGTTATTTTCACGGGTACAATGTATCAGTCGATACATACAGACTCAAGTTTGTACTGTCATTTTTATACTCTCTTCAGAGTTCACGTTTCTGTGGTATATCCTGGATGTTTATTAAATATATAATTGGGTTCAAATATTCATGACAGCAGTAAACAAATTACAACTGTATGTTCATCAGAAATAGTTCTGGCTTCTTTAAAAGCATACATTAAATTTCCTACACACTACCTTTTGATCCAAATATCTACAGTATAGAAACATAGTTTTGAAATCTGAAATCTAATAAACATAGTTCATATTCGTTATACACTAATGTGACATAATATCCGAGTACTGGCATAGCAGGCTGTGATAAGAATACTGTATTTAGTATTTCTAGTCCCCTTTGAAGATACAATATTATAATTATTGTACTAGGAAAGGCTGTATTGAGAGCATACTACAGAAGCAAAGGGAGATGTAGGCACATAATAATAAGTCAACAGGAAGCAGAAATTTTGATATAATAGTCTCATTCATAAAGGCTCAAAATGTAACAGATGTACTCTGGCAAACTGCTTGGATGTAGGTAGAAGGAGACAGAAATTGGAACAATACTATGGTTACACTGTTTTATTTTTCTCTAGTTTAATGTAGTAAGAAAAATGTCAAAACACCTTTTCCTGCCATCAACTTTCTATTGTTCGGCCCACCCAGAAAGGAGGGTGGCAAAAAATGAGTCAGAATCACTGATGGAAATCTCCAAATATGCTGCAGTATTTGAAGTCCATGCAATGAAGTCCAGATATGAAATCACACTCTTCATTGGATATGACTCCCTTCTCTATTTGAATGCACATTCTTCATCTATCTGGAGCAAGGAGAGCAAATAAGTTTGTCTGTATGTAGAGATTTGACCAGTCAGGCTGTTGACTATACACCAAGTTTATCTTATACAAGCAGAGCTAATAGGGGTTGGATAGGGGATTTTTAGGGTAGAAACAGGGAAAGGGGATGACATTTCAAATGTAAATAAAAAAATCCAAGAAGGAAAAAAAATCATGAAAATTTCTACAAACACCATATATTGTCAAATGTTATTTTCTGTGTATGAGATGATCATATTTTTTTTGAGTTTGTTTCTATAGTGGATATAATTAACAGATTTTCATATATAAAATCAACTGTGCATCCCTTGGATGAAGCCTACTTGGTTGATAGTTTTGATGTGTTCTTGGATTCAGATTGCAAGAAGTTTATTGAGCATTTCTGCATCAATATTCATAGGCGAGATTTGGCTGAAGTTCTCCTTTTAGGTTGGGTCCTTGTGTGCTTTAGGTATTAGAGTACATGTGGCTTCATAGAATGAGTTATTTAGTCTTCCTTCTCTTTCTATTTTATGGAATAATTTGAGGAGAATTGGTATCAGGTTCTCTTGAAGGTCTGGAAGAAATCTGCAGTAAATCCATTGGGCCCTGTGCTTTTATTCGTTGGGAGGTTTCTGGTGACTTCTAGTTCCTTGTGTGATATGGGCCTATTAAAATAGATTGCCTCCTCTTAATATAACTTTGGTATGTGGTATCTGCGAAGAAAATCATCCATTTCATCTGGATTATACCCTAGTTAAAGCATATTGTAATGAAATGAAAGGTATTGGCACCCCTATAGAAGCAAAAACAATATCAAGCAAAAAGACTCTCCAGAGCTCCCAAAGACTAAACCACCACTCAAATTGTATACATGGATAGACCCACCATTATAGTTTCTTAGGTAGCAGTAGATGGCATTCTCAGGTGTGAATGGAATGAGAGACCTTTGGTTCTGAGAAAGCTTTATGCCCCAGTGTAGGATAATGCCATAGCTGAAAGGCACATTGCCTGGGTGTGTTAGTTGTGGAACATCCTAAAAGAAGCAGTTGATTTGGTTATTGGACATCTTGTTTCTTGGGAGTGAAATGGGGAAATAGCATTTAAATAAAGAAAATATCCAATAAGTAGAGAAAAATTGTAAAAACCCCACACATTTAACGTTCTATATAAGCCGTAGTTTGATGAAAATAATCCCAGCCAATGAAAATTGTTTTCAACTGAGTTTAATTTTATATTGTTCAGATTTATGGGACATTGTAGCTTTTCCTACTAAATGAGTATGCATGGAGAAGTGATTGTTCAGATTATTAAATATGGTGTTAACACAAATCTTTGTACATTCACAAAGAAATATTACATTCTCAAGGAAAGGCCATATAAAGAGCATGCAACAGTTGAATTGGTAGAGAAGGCACATCACAGTTGGTCAGTAGGGAGCAATAAGTGTAGTGGGCTCAAAAAGAAACAGAGAATATTTGGCAAATTTCTTAATGCTAGGCAGAAGGAGCTAGAATAGGATCATCCACAAGATTCTACTGAATTATTTTTCTGTTTGGCAGTTTAGTCAGAAGATAAAAACAGCTTTTCTGCCCTTCTGCTTTCAATTTTTCTGCTTCATTCCGGGAACACAGGGAGAAGGGTGTGAGGTATGAATCAGCAGCACTAATGGAGATCTCCAAGGTTACCAAAGGTGTTGATATTAATAACTAGTTATAAGACTGTATAGTACTAAATGAAAAAAAGACTGCTTCTGTAACTGACAGAAGATGCAGCCAGTGCAGAGCTGCATGGACAGTGCTTGTTTGTTTCATAGCCTCCTTCCTCTGATTTCTAGAGTGCTTTTTCCTATACATGTATTGTCACCTCATGTGAAATTCAGGTACCAGCTTTGGTGTCCATTCTTGCCTCAGTTCTGCCTGGATATGCTTTCTTCAAAGAAGATACAATATTCTAGCTTTACCTTTTGTCAGAGACTAGTGAATTTCTATCATTTTTATATCCTTAAATCATCCACTGTAAGAACTGATATGGCAGCAAATGCCCTCAACATACAAAGCTGGAGTCTAAGAAAACCAGATGGAACTTAAAAACACAAAAACTACTGTTTCCTGAATTCAAGTTCTTTTGGCCCAGTGATAGTGGTAGCATGTTCCCATTAATGTTAAAAACATTCAACAAGTCAACACTTGTTTATAGTGTTATTTTATGTTTAATATACTAGAATCTATAACATGATTTTTCTTCTATATCAGTTCGTTTCTAGCTACATCTTCAGGGGAGTCCTAAGCCCTTTAGGGAACGCAATTCATTTTCTACATCTGGAAGTTCTCTCCCTTAGTGTTACATAAAGAATAAAAAAGAAAGGGAAATAGTAATTTTTATGGAGACCTTGAAATAATGGATCCAGAGAGAACCAAGTTTTTCCTGTTATTTTCATTCTGTCTTCAGAGTTCAGGTCCTGTGACGTATCCTGAATATTTATTAAATGTATTACTTAGATTCAGATATTCAAGACATTAGTAAACTAATTATGACATTATAAGTTGTCTTGGGATGGTAATGCTGTTTGCATGTTACCACTAATGGCCAAAAACTTTCAACAAAACAACAGTTGTTTATTCTTTTGTTCTTGTCGTTTTCTAGATTTTCTAAAAAATTTTCTTCCAGGTCAGTCATTTCCTCACATAACAGCTCAGCAGTATCTTGAGACCTTTACAGGATACATACATTCTGTCCTTTTGCTCTCCAACTTAGTATTATATCATGAAAATGAAGATATGGACACAGTAATGTTTATTGTGATCTTGTACCTATGGATTTTTGGAGTCCTATAATTTAATGTTATTCTCATCCTGTCTTTAGAGATTAGGTCTATGTTATATATACTGGATATTTATTATACTGCATTACTTTGATTATTCTATTCCTGACAATAGAAATCAAATTGCAGCTTTATATGTGTCAGAAGTTGCCCTGACTCCTTTAAAACCTCACATTAAGGAATTGGAAGTGGTTTGCCTCCCCATGGGAAAAACAGCAATACCAACCAATCAGACCTCCTCAGAGGTCCCACGGACTAAATCACTAACAAATGTGTATGCATGGGGAGATCCAGGGCTCCAACCTAATATGTAGTAGATCATGGCCTTGATGGGCTTCAATGGGAGGTGAGGGTTTGGTCCTTTGAAAGCTCAATGCCCCAATGTAAGCAAGGTTACCAAAGGTGTTGATATCAATATCTAGTTATAAGACTGTATAGTACTAAATGTAATCAGAGGATACAACTGAAGCAATTAAGAAGGGAGATGTAGGCACATTGCAAATATTCAGCAGGCAGCAACATTTTAATATAATAGTCATAGTCAGAAAAGGCTCAAAAAGAAGCAGAGTAACTATGGTAAATAGCTTAAATCTAGGCAGAAACAGTGTGAATACTAAACATATTTAAGATTCCACTAACTTGTATTTTTCTTGGATTGTGTAGAGATAAGAATATAAAAACTGCTTTTTCCAAAATCCACTATACAGTTTCCTTTTATTTTTATTCTGTCTTCTGAGATCAGTTCTCTGAGTTGAAAACTGAATATTTATTTATTGTATCACTTTAATTCAGATATTCCTTCATTAGTAAAAAAATACAACTGTTTATGCATTAGAAAATGTGCTGGCCTTTTTATAAGTACACATTATATTTTCAATCACACTATGCATTGTAGGGTATATCCAGAGTTTATAAACATTCTGAGGGAAGAGGTCTTATTGGACTTATGGGAGGGTGGAACTGGGAAAGGGAAAATCATTTGGAATGTAACAAAGAATATAGAAAATAATGAAAAAATTCTGAATTCCAATAAATATGGTCCATATTTTTTAAGACACATCATTGTCACAAGCAAACTGATTAGCAGAGGAACATCGTACAGGAAGTATCTTGCACTTACTTTTCTTAAACCTCTTAGATGACACACTATTAAAGAGTATTGTTATAATAAAAGCTGTATTCAGAGCATACCATTTGAGGGAGATGCAGGAACATCACAATAAGTCAGCAGGCAGTAAATATTGTAAAACAGAGTCTCAGCAAGAAGGGCTCAAAATGAATCAGAGGTACTCTGTTCAACAACATGGATCTAGTTTGACAGCCCTGGAAATAGGAATCCCCCCAATATTCCACTGACTTGTTTTCTCTTGGTCAGTGTAGAGAATAGAATTCAAAAAATGCTTTTCCTGTTACTTTCTTTCTGTCTATTTTTTGCTTCCATAAGGAATCCCACAAATTTAGGGTGTGGGGGCAATAAATGAATCAGCAACACTGACAGAGATCTCCAAAATTACTGTAGGATTTGATTTCCATGCCTAGATGTAAGATATCTCACCAGTTTGGATCTTAGTGTATACTCCATTTGAGTACATATTCTCCATCATTCAGTACTAAGGAGAGCAAACAAATTTGTCTGAAATGTTGAGATTGTCAGTTAGGCTACTGACTATACTCTACATCTTATGTGTTCATGGATATAACCAAAGCCAGACTGAATGGTGCTAAAGTGAAGGGAAAGAGCTTGTGTCACTGTCAAGACAAAGAGCCAGTGGAAAGCTGCAAAGACTATGCTTCTTTGTTTTAGGGACTCCATGCTCTGACCACTTAACACCCAATTTTGAACAGAATTACAGGCCTCTGCTTTAGAGTTGGTATTCCTTGTCTCACCCATGCAGGGCTTTGCAATCTGCCAAGAAGATACAATATCTAAGCTTCAGATTGTGACAGAGACAGGAGGTTTTCTGGCATTTGTATATCCTTAGATCAGCCACTGATAGAAATGTTGTGTATGGCAGAAAATGTCCTCAATCTAACACCTTGGAGTCTAAGAAAATTCAGATGGTGGTAACTGACAAATATACTACCATACTCTGAATCCAAGCAGTCTTGTTACAGTGATGCAAGTAACATGTTACCATTAATAGCCAAAAACTTTCAACCATAAAACCATTGCTTACTTTTCTATTGTTCTTGTAGTTTACAAGATTTTCTAGACTGCTTTTCCTTTGCTTACATAATAGCTCAGTAAAATCATGAGTATTTTAGTGAAAATATGTCTTGTCCTGTTGATCTCCAATTTGGTAGTATAGCATATTAAGGTAGATAGGGCTACAGTAATTTTCATCGTTACCTTGTAATTTTGGAAACAAGGAGTGCTAGGATTTCATATTATTTTCATTTTTTCTATAGAGATCAGTTCTTTGTCATATATCTTGGATAGGAAATATACTCCATTACTTTGATTAGTGCATTACTGACAGTTGAAGTCACATTATAGTTTTATATGTGCCAGAAGATGCTATGAATTTTTCAAAACAAATTGAGAGTGTTTTGCAACCCAATAGGAAGAACAACAATATCAACCAACCAGGTTGATATTGTTCTGAGTTCCCCGGGACTAACCTACCAACCAGTGAGTAAACTTAAAGGGACCAATTGCTCCTGCCTCAGGAGGAGTGTGTTAGGTATGAATAAGCAGCACTGATGGAGATCTCCAATTTTACCACAGAAATTGATATAAATGTCTAGAAATGAGACTGTATGGTACTAAAAGAAAGGAACTCTGCTTCTGTTACTGATAGGATATGGAGTCAGTGGAGAGCTGCAAGGACAGTGCATGTTTGTTTCATTGCATCTGTGCTCTAATTCCTTGACTACTAGATCCTATAAAGGGAATGTAACCATTAGTTAAATTCAGGTAGTAGTCTTGGAGTCCATTCCTTGCTCAATTGTGCTGGGGTGTGCTTTCTGCAGAGAAGACATAATATTTGAGCTTTACCTTATGATAGAGACTAGGTACTTTCTGAGATATTTATATCTCACAGGCTTTTATGTCCATGCCTAAGTATGAAATATCCCTGTCGATTGGATCTTGTTTTATTCTCTATTTTAATGTAAATTGCCCATCAGTCAGAGGCAAGAAGAGCAAATAAATTTTCTGCAGCAAAATATTTGGTAAGTCATGTTGCTATCCATATTCCAGGACGTATCTGTTTATGTGTATAACTAAAGAGCCACAAAATGGGACTAAAGAAAAAGAATAGTTCTTGTGACACTGTCAACAGACAAAGCCAGTGGAAAGCACTAAGAACTCTGCTTCTTTATTTCATTCAGAGTTTACATTCACTGATTATTTAGCTTCATGTTTTATATAGCAGTTTTAGACCTATGGGAATTTCAGGTATGTGATTTGGAGTATGACTTCATTTTCTAAGTCATGCAGGGCTATTCCATCTGCAAAGAAGAATCAAGATTCTATTTTTAGCTTGTGACAGAGACTAGAAGTTTTCCGACATTTGTATATCCTAGATCAGGCACTATGAGAGCTTCTATGACTATAAATGTCCTCAACATACCACCTTTCACTCAAAGTAAATTCAGATGAAACTAACTGACAAAGATGCTACCATACTCACAGTTCACCCAGTCTAGAGACAGTGATGCTGGTAGCATGTTACTACTAATTGTAAAAGTCACTCAACACTACAACTATTGTTTATTCTGTTATTGTTCTTGTAGTTTAATAGATTTTGTAGACTTTTTTCTCCCAGGTCAATTTTTAGTACCTAACATCTGAGCAGAATCATGGGTACTGAAGAGAAATGAATATATCCTGCATGTCTAATTTGGTGTTACACTATATAATTAAGAATTGGACCTAGTAAGTGTTATCTTGACCTTGTTCTTGTGGTCCATAGAGTCACATTATTTCATGTAATTTTCCTTCTGTGTTTAGTAGTAGAAATCATATTATGACTATTTATGTATCAGAAAATGCCATGGCATCTTTAAAACCATGCATTATATGTTCCTACACACCATGTTTTGTTTGAATAATCAAAGCACATGAACATTGTTTTCAAAACTGAATTGCATTTAATATTGTTCTGATTTTTGAGTCACTCCTGTGTTTCATGCAAACTGAATGTTTGTGGGACAAGGTAGGGTCAGAATACTATACTAGTAATACACAATACCTCTTTGAGGGTACACTATTAACATTATTGTACTACATAAGGCTATAATCAGAACATACAACAGAAGCATTTGGTGAGGTTTATGCAGTCACATTGCAATTGTTTAGCAGGCAGCAAACTTTTAAGATAATAGTCACAGAGAGAAATGCTCAAAAAGAAACACAGCAACTATGGCTAATAGGAAAAATCTAAGCAAAAGCAGCCCAAAATAAGGAACATCTTTTAGTTTCCACCAACTTGTATTTCTTAAGTTTCCATCAACTTGTATCTCTCTTTGTTTGTTTAGAGATAAATGGAAAACCTACTTTTCCACCATCCATTAACAATTCTTCTGCTTCTTTCAGGGAAACAATGGAGGAGCTAGTATCAATCAGCAGCAGTGATGGAGTTCTTCATGGTTACAACAGGATTTGATGCCCATGTCTAGATATAAAAGCTCTCTCCTGACTGTATCTTATTTCATTCTCCATTTGAATACACATCCTCCATCAATCAGAAGAATGGGGACCAAATAAATTTGTCTGCTGTGAAGGATTTGTTCAGTCAGGCTTCTGGCTATATCTGAGGACTTAGGTAATCCTGGATATAACCAAAGCCAAACTGTATGATCCTAAAGAAAAGGAAAAGTGCTTCTGTAACTGACAGAAGACATATCTAGTGGGAAGCTACAAGGACAGGGAATGTTTGTTTCAGAGTCTGCATGCTCTGTGAGTTGTGCTACAATTTCCTGTATAGGGGATGTCATCTCATATGTAATTCAGGTGTCAGCATTTGGTATCCATTCCTTACCTCAGTCATGGTTGAATATTTCTTCTGCAATGATGATACAAGATTCAAGCATAAGCTTGTGACAGACTCTATGGAATTTATGACATTTTCACAACCTTCAGTCAGACACTGAGAAATGTGTGGGAGCATGTGACAAATGTTGTAGCTGCAATGTATGGAACATACAACCATGGAATCTCAGAAAAATTCTTGGTGTAACAAATTAAGATATATAAATTTTACCATACCAAGACATTGATCTCTCCTGGGGCTATGATGAATCAGGCACCATATTCCAATTAATTGTAAAATATATTCAAGGATCCAAGCCAATTTTAGAGTATTATTTTATGTTTAATATACAAGAATCCCTATCATGTTTGTCCTTCCAATTCAGTTCGTTACTAACTACATGTTCAGAGTAGGCATGGGCCTTTTAGAAAAATTATTATACCATTCATCTCAAGGAATTTCTCAACCTTTATACAGTATAAAAATGAAATTGACACTAAAATTTTCATGGCTAGCTTACATTAATGGATTCCTAAAGGCCTATATTGTTCCTTTTATTTTCATTCTGTCTTCAGAGTTAATGTCTGTGAGTTGTAAACTGAATATTTATTAACTGTATCACTTTCAATAAGATATTCCTACAGTAGCAAAGAAAATACAACTGTAGCAGTGCAGTAAGCCAGCTATATACCCAGCAACCAGTGAGGAAGAGGCAGCCTGCACAGGTTAATCCAGCCCTGCAGATCTGAGAATCCAGTTCACAGGCTTCTGACAATAGCCTTCCGGTTTCTGCCTCTGGATCAGGAACACCCTTGGCCACAGTACACCATCTCCAATCAGTACAAAAAGCCAGCTATATACCCAGCAGCCAGTGAAGAGGAGACAGCGAGCATAGCCTGCATCTAGACGTGATGGGGCAAGAGAGGTACATACCCAAAAACAACTACAAGAGATTGGGTCTCGGCTGCTATCTTGGCTTCTGTGACTGTGCAACAGATTGGTAGGCAGGTTTTACCAGAGTAGAGGATCACTTGGGACATACTGCACCAGGACTCCACCTGCACCCAGGAACTCTGCAACACCACAGCAATTTTTGCCAGGAGAAAGCAGCTTACCCAGGGTTGCTGAGATAGGCCTGCAGGCACACACACAACAGGGGCAAGTTCCAGCCAGTGACAGCAGGCCCAACTAACACCAGAGGTAAACAGATGGGAAAAGGCAAACGGGGGATCAATGCTAACATAAATCAAAACAATATGGCACCATATGAACCCAATTCCCCCACAACAGCAAGTCCTAGATACCAAAACACACCAGGAAAGCAAGATTTGGATTTAAAATTACAGGTCATGATGTTGATGGAGGACATCATGGAGGGCTTCAAGAAGGACATAAATAAATCCCTTAAAGAAATACAAGAGAACACAAGTAAACAGTGAAAAGCCCTTTAAGAACTAAGGGAAAGGGTTATTTGGTTCTTTGCGGTCTAAATTCTTGAGTTCTTTGTATATATTGGATATTAGCCCTCTGGCGGATGTGGGGTTGGTGAAGATCTTTTCCCACTTTGTTGGTTGCTGTTTTGTCCTTCTGACAGTGTCCTTTGGCTTACAAAAACTTTGTAATTTTTTTAAATTTTTATTTTCTATATTCTATGTTTACATTCCAAAGGCTTTCCCCTTTCCCAGTTCCCCCCTCCTTATGTCCCATAATTCCTCTCCCCCCCAACTATTTCCCCCTCCCCCCATGGAAACTTTGTAATTTTATGAGGTCCCATTTGTCAATTCTTGGTCTTAGAGCATAAGATATTGGTGATCTGTTCAGTAACTTTCCCCCTGTGCCCATGTCCTCCAGGGTCTGCCCAAGTTTCTTTTCTAATAGTTTCAGTGTGTCTGGTTTTATGCGGAGGTCCTTGATCCACTTGGAGTTGATCTAAGTGCAAGGAGATAAGAGTGGGTCGATTCACATTCTTCTGAATGTTGACCTCCAGTTGAACCAGCAAAATTTGTTGAAAAGGCTATCTTTATTCCACTGAATGGTTGTGGCTCCTTTATCAAAGATCAAGTGACCATAAGTCTGTGGGTTAATTTCTGGGTCTTCAATCCTATTCCATTGATCTACTTGCCTGTTGCTGTCCCAATACCATGCAGTTTTTAACACAATTGCTCTGTAGTACTGTTTGAGGTCAGGGATATTGATTCCCCCAGAAGTCCTTTTATTGTTGAGAATAGTTTTAGCTATCCTGGGTTTTTTGTTGCTCCAGATGAATTTGAGAATTGCTCTTTCTAGATCTATGAAGAATTGAGTTGGGATTTTGATGGGGATCGCATTGAATCTGTAGATTGCTTTTGGCAAGATGGCCATTTTTACTATATTGTTCCTGCCAATCCAGGAGCAAGAAATATTTTTCCATCTTCTGAGGTCTTCTTCGATTTTCTTTCTTCAAGCAGTTGAAGATCCTGTCGTACAGATCTTTCACTTGTTTGGTTAGAGTTACGCCAAGGTACTTTATGTTGTTTGTGGCTATTGTGAAGGGTGTTATTTCCATAATTTCTTTCTCAGCCTGCTTGTCCTTTGAGTACAAGAAGGCTACTGATTTGCTTGAGTTAATTTTATAACCAGCCACTTTGCTGAAGTTGTTTATCAGCTGTAGAAGTTCTCTGGTGGAATTTTTGGGTCGCTTAAATAAACTATCATATCATCTGCAAATAATGATACTTTGGCCAAGAAACACCTTAAGAGATGTTCAACATCATTAGTCATCAGGGAAATACAAATGAAAACAACCCTGAGATTCCACCTCATACCAGTCAGAATGGCTAAGATTAAAAACTCAAGGGACAACAAGTGCTGGCGAGGATGTGGAGAAAGAGGAACACTCCTCCACTGTTGGTGGGATTGCAAAATGGTAAAACAGCTCTGGAAATCAGTTTGGCGGTTCCTCAGAAAATTGGGCATGTCTTCCAGAGGACCCTGACATACGACTCCTGGGCATATACCCAGAGGATTCCCCTGCATGCAATAAAGACACATGCTCCACTATGTTTATAGCAGCCTTGTTTATAATAGCCAGAAATTGGAAGGAGCCCAAATATCCCTCAAAGAAGGAATAGATACAGAAAATGTAGTATATTTTTACAATGGAATACTACTCAGCAATTAAAAATAATGAATTTATGCAATTTGTAGGTAAATGGTTAGATCTGGAAAATATCATCCTAAGTGAGTTAACCCAATCACAAAAGAATACACATGAAATGCAATCACTGATAAGTGGATATTAATGAGCCCAGAAGCCCTAAATACTCAAGGCACAATTAGCAAGTCAAATGATTCCCAAGAAGAAGAAAGCAGAGGACCCTGGGCCTGTAAAGATCGAATCCAGTTTTGTAGACCCAGAACAGAGAAATCATGGGGGGATATGATTGGGGAATAGTTGGGGGGAGAGGTATTATGGGACATATGGTGGGGGGGAACTGGGAAAAGGGAAAGCCTTTGGAATGTAAACATAGAATATAGAAAATAAAAATTAAAAAAAAAAAGAACTAAGGGAAAACACATCAAAAAACAGGTCAAGGAATTAAACAAAGTTATCCAGAATCTAAAGAAGGAAGTAGAAACAATAACGAAATCACAAAGGGAGACAATTCAGGACATAGAAAACCTAGGATAGAAGTCAGGAGTCATGGATCCAAGCATGAAGAGCAAAATACAAGAGATAGAAGAGAGACTCTCAGATGCAGAAAATACCATAGAAAGCATTGATACAATAGTTAAAGAAATTGAAAAATGGGAAAAGCTATGACCAAAAATATCCAAGAAATCCAGGACAAAATGAGAAGACCAAATAAGGATTACAGATATAGAAGAAAGTGAAGATTTCCAACTTAATGGGCCAGTAAATGTCTTCAACAAAATTATAGAAGAAAACTTACTTAACAGAACACCAAAAGCTTATGCTCTAAGATCAACAATTGACAAATAGGACTTCATAAAGCTACGAAGTTTATGTAAGGCAAAACACATTGTCTAAAGGACAAAAGGGCAACCAGCAAATTGGTAAAATGCCTTTATCAACACCATGTCAGTAGGCTATATCTAAGATGTACAAGGAACTCAAGAAGGTAGATTCCAGAGAGCCAAATATTCCCCTTAAAAAATGGGGCACAGAGCCAAACAAAGAATTTTCACCTGAGGAATACCTAATGGTTGAGAAGCACCTAAAGAAATTTTCAACATCCTTAGTCTTTAGAGAAATGCAAATCAAAACAATCCTGAAATTTCACCTCACACCAGTCAGAATGGCTAAGATAAAAAACTCAGGAGAAAACAGGTGCTGGCAAAGATGTGGAGAAAGCAGAACATTCCTTCACTGCTGGTGGGGTAGCAAACTGGTACTACCATTCTAGTAATCAGTCTGGCTGTTAAGAAAACCGGGAATGATCCTTCTGGAGGACCCCGCTATACCACTCCTGGGCATATACCCAGCATGTAATAAAGATATATGCTCCACTATGTTCAAAGCAGCCCTATTTATAATAGCCAGAACCTGGAAAGAACCCAGATGTCCCTCAACAGAGAAATGGATACAAAAAATGTTTTATATATACATAATGGAATACTATTCAGCCATTAGAAACAATGAATTCATGAAATGCATAGACAAATGGATGGAACTGGAGAACATCATCCTAAGTGAGGTAACCCAGTCTCAAAAGAACTCTCATGGTATGCACTCACTGATAAACGGATATTAGCCTAGGAGATTGGAATACCCAAGATACAATTCACATATAAAACGATGCCCAAGAAGAAGGAAGGAGTGGTCCTTGGTCCTGGAAAGTCTCAGTGCAGCAGTGTACTGGAATAGCAGGACAGGGAATTGGGAAGGGCTGGACTGGGGAACAGTGAGAGGGAATAGGGCTTATGTGACTTTCAGGGAGTGGGATCCAGGAAAGGGAAAATTACTTGAGATATAAATAAAGAATATAATGAATTAAAAATGCAAAAAAATGAAATAAAGGAAAAAAGAAAAAGAAAAGACAACTGTATATGCATCAGAAAATGTTCTGGAGTTTTTATAAGGACACATTATATTTTCAATCACACTATGCATTGTTGGGAATATTTACAGTATATCAACTTTCCTTTCAATTATAAATTCCAAAAAATATAATCCATAGTTTGGAGACACATCATGGTCACATGCAAGCTGATTACAGGTGGAGCAGGGTATGTGACATATCTTGTAATTACTTTTCTTAAACTTCTTTGATTATACACAATTAAACAGCATTGTACTACTAAATGCTGTAATCAGAGAATCCCACAGAATTTGAGGGAGATGTCTGCTCATCACAATTAGTCAGCAGGCAGTAAATATTGCAAGAAAATAGTCACAATCAGAAGGGTTAAATATGAAACAGTGATAATTGGTAAAGTGCATGGACCTGGGTTGAAATATCTGGAAATAGGAATAACCCCAAGGTTCCACTGACTTGTTTTTCTGTTATTATGTGCCTGCATCTCACTTTACTTCTTTAGTATGCTCTCAATACTGCCTTTCCTAGTCCAATAATTTTTATATTGTATCATCAAAGAGTTTTAAGAATACTAAATATAATAATATTCTTATACTCTGCTCCACCAGTAATCAGTTTTAAATTCACACTGGATAGTGTTATGAATATGAACTGTATTTATTGGATTTCACTGTTGAAATCAATGCTTTTATACTGCGGATACTTGCAACAATACATAGTGTATATGAAAATTTAATGTATGTTTGTAAAGAAGCCAAAATGATTTTCTATGACCATACAATTGTAACTATTTTACTACTGTCATGAATATCTGAACACAACTAATATATTTAATAAACATCCTGGATCCACCACGGAGACATGAACTCTGCGGACAGAATAAAAATGACAGGAATAATTAGGGTCTCTAGGGTTCCAGTAGTACAAGGTTCCCATGAAAATTTTGGTTAATATTTCTATTTTAAACTGTTTAAAACACCTAGGTGGGGATCTTCTGGAGGTGGACAATGCTTTGAAGAAATCATAGAATGGATCTCTGAAACAAGCAACCACTCTCCTTGCAGCCCTCCACTGGCTCCATCTCCTGTCAGTAACAGAATCAGGCTGCTTTTCCTTTACTACCATACAGGCTCATTTGTAGACATCAATATCAATACTTTTAGTAAACTTGGAGATCTCCATCAGTGTTTCTGGTTAATAACTCACACACTCCTCCTGAGGCTGCAGCAATGGTTCCCTTCATGTTTACTCATTGGTTGGTAGTTTAGACCCTGTGTGCTCTGGAGTGGGCTGTTTGGTTGATATTGTTGTTATTCCTATGGGGTTGAAAACCACATTCAATTCTTTAATTTGTGGTTTTAATGAAGTCATGGCATCTTCTAGCGCATATAAAATTGTAGTATGATTTGTACTGGCATTTATGTACTAGTCAAAGTAATGTATGATAATACCTATCCGAAATATATGACAAAGAATGATCTCTAAAGAAAGCCTGAAAATAACATGAAATTCTAGAACTCTACATATCCAAAATAAAAGGTAACAATGAAAATTACTGTACCCATATCTACCTTTACATGATATATTACCAAAAAGGAGATCAACAGGATAAGACATATTTTTTCCATAAAGTGCTCATGATTTTGCTGAGTTATTGGATAAGTAAAGAACTTAAATGGAATAAAAACAGTCTAGAAAATGTTGAAAACTACATGAATAATAAGAGAATAATCAATGGTTGTACAGTTGAATGTCTTTGGCTATTACCGGTAACATGTTACTTGCATCACTGTCACAAGATTGCTTGGATTCAGAGTATGGTAGTATCTTTTAATGTTAGTCCCATCTGATATTTCTTAGCCTCCAGGGTGGTATGTTGAAGACATTTTTGGCCATAACACTTCTAAAAGCAGATGATCTAAAGAAATACAAACGACAGAAAACCTCCTATCTCTGTCACAATCTGAGGCTTAGATATTGTATCTTCTTGACAGATGGCACAGCCCTGCATGAGTGAGACAAGGAATTCCAACTCCAAAGCAGAGGGTTGAAATTCTGTACATAATTGGGTGTTCAGGGATTAGAACATGGAGACTCTAAAATAAAGCACAGTCTTTGCACCTTTCCACTGGCTCTTTATCTTGACAGTGACACAAGCTCTCTCCCTAATGTTTAGCACCATTCAGTAATGCTTTGGTTATATCCAGGACCAGATAAGACCTGGAATATAGCCTGCATCCTGACTGACTGACAAATCTCTACCTTTCAGACAAATTTGTTTGCTCTCCTTGTTTCTGAATGAAGGAGAATGTACATTCAAATGAAGAATCTAATCAGATGCAAACAGGTGATATATCTCAGAACTAGGCGTGGAAATAAAATCTTGCAATAATTTTGGAAATCTCCATCACTGTTACTGATTCACTTATTGCCCCCAAACCCTAATTTCCTGGGATTCCTTATGGAAGCAGAAAATAGAAAGTGGATGACAGGACAATCTGGTTTTGCATTCTACTCTCTACACTGACCAATGTAAAAACAAGTCTGTGGAACTTTGGGGTTATTCCTATTTCTGCTCTTTCAACCTAGATCCATGCAGTTTACCAGAGATCCTCTGTTTCATTTTGAACCCTTCTTCCTGTGACTATTTTCTTGCACTGCTTACTGCCAAATGATTTATTGTGATATGCCTACATCTCCCTCAAATTCTGGGTATGCTCTGAGTACAGCATTTACTAGGACCATAATGTTTAATAGTATACCATCAAAGAGGTTTAAGAAAAGTAAGTGCAAGTTTCTTTCCGTACCATACTCCTCTAGTAATTAGTTTGCATGTGTCCATGATGTGTGTTAAAAATATGGACCATATTTATTGTAATTCAGAATTGAAGTGAATGTTTATATATTGTGGATGTTCCCAGAAATGCATAGTGTGATTAAAAATGTAATTTTTATTTATAAAAATTCCAGAAAAATTTCTGATGCATGTATAGTTGTATTTTCTTTATGACTAAAGTAATATCTGAATCAGAGTGGTACAGTAAATAAATAATCAGTTTAACACTCAGAGACCTGAACTCTGAAGACAGAATGAAAATAAGAGGAAAAACTTAGGCCTTTAGGTATCCACTGCTATAAGCTCTCCATGAAAATTTTAGTGTCAATTACATTTTTATACAGTATATAATACCACATTGTAGAATTTGAGGAGATGAATGGTGAATTAATTTTCTTAAATGGTCCAAGACTCCCTTAAAATTGTAGTTACTAATGAACTACCAGCGAAGAACAAACATTGGAGGGATTCTAGTAAATTAAACATAAAATAATACTACAAAATGGGTTGAAATGTTGAATGTCTTCTACAATTAATTGGGATATTATGCCTGATACATCATAGCCACAAGTGTGATTATTATCTGGATATGTTAGAATTTACTTATCTTAGTTAATTACATCACATTTTTTCAGAGAATCCATGGTTGTATGTTGTATTCATTGTTGCTACAGCATTCCACACATGCTCCCATACATTTCTCACAGTTTCAGACTTAAGTTTGTGAAAAATGTCATAAATTCTCTTGCATATGTCACATGTTTAAGCTTGAACGTTGTAACATCCTTACAGAAGAGATATCCCACCATTGTGGAGGAAAGGAATAGATCCCAAATGCTGACAACCGAATTACACATGTGATGATATTCCCTGTACAGGAAACCAGAGTACACTTAGCACAGCATGCAGATTCGGAATCAAACATTCCCTGTGCTTGTCCACTGGCTCTCTCTTCGATCAGTTTCAGAAGAACTTTCACTTTTCTTTAGTATCAGTAAGGCTTTGGATATCTTCAGGACCATGTGAGTCCTAGGATATAGCCAGAAGCCTGACTGACAAATGCATCCCTTCAGACAAATTTATTTGCTCTCCTTGCTTCTGATTGATGGAGAATGTGTATTCAAATAGAGAATGGAATCAAATTCCATGGTCTAGGCATGGTCATGAAATTTTTCTGTAACCATGGAGACCTCCATCAGTGCTGGTGATTCATACTTCATACCCTCCTCCATGGTTTCCCAGAATGAAATAGAAAAATCAATAGTGTATGGTGGAAAAAGTACATTTTACATTTTTATTTCTACTCAAACCAAGAGAAATACAAGTTAGTGGAACATTAAAGATGTTTCGTTTTCTGGCTGCTTTTGCTTAGGTTTAAGCTATTTGCCATAGTTACCCTGCCTCTTTTCAAGCCTTTCTGGCTGTGCCTATTATCTTAAAATTTTGCTGCCTGCTGAATAATTGCAATGTGCCTACATCTCCCTTCTCAATTGCTTCTGTTGTATGTCCTGATTACAGAAATACCTAGTACAATAATGTTAGTAGTGTATCTTCAAACAGGTATTGTAATACTAGCTTAATATTCTGCCCTTACCGTGGCCTACAACTACTCAGTTCGCATGAAATGTTGAAGTGTATGAAAAATTTGAACAATATTAAATGCAGTCCAGTGTTGAAAACAAAGTTCATGTGCTCTGACTATTCAAAACAAAACATAGTGTGTAGGAACATATAATGTGTGGTTTTAAAGGGAGCTTGGCATTGTATGATGCATAAACTGTCATGATGTGTTATCTACTGTCAGGTAGGTATAAATAACAAAACAATAACAGAATAAGCAATAGCTGAATTGTTGAATGTCTTTTACCATTTTGGTAAAATGATACCTACATTACTGTCCCAAGATGGTTTTAGATTGTGGGTATGGTAGTATCTGAGTCTGCTAGTTTCATTTGATTTCACTTAGAGTGAAAGGTAGTATGTTGGGGACATTTGCAACCATAGCAGTTCTCCCAGTGCCTTATCTAAAGATATACAAATGTCAGAAAATTTTACTTCTCTTTCTTAAGCTGAAGATTGAATCTTGATTTTTCTTTGCAGATGACACACCCCTGTATGACTGACGCAAGGATGTCACACACCAATTCAGATACATGAATTTTCCAAGGGTGAAAGTTACTAAAAACTTGGAGCTAAGTATTCAGTGCATGTAGACTCTGCAATAAACAAGCACAGTCCTCACAGCTTTTCATTAGCACTGTCTGCTGACATTGACACAAGAACTCTTCCCTTTCTTTAATACCATGCATTAGGCCTTTGGTTATACCCAGATACAGATAAGTCTTGGAAAATAGATAGCAACATGACTTAGAAAATATTTTCCTGCAGACAATTTATTTGCTCAGTTGGCTTGTGACTGGTGGGGAATGTACATTAAAATAAAAAAAAATGATCCATCAGGAGAATGATCTCATATCTATGCATGAGCATCAAAGCCTGTGGTTACCTCGATGATCTACATCAGTGCTGCTAAGTCATATCTCACATCATCCTCTCTTGGTTCATGGAAGGAAGCAGAAAAAGGGAAAGTTGATGGTAGAAAAAAACTCATTTTACCTTCTTCTCTCTACACATACTAATAGAAAAATAAGTCAATGGAAGCTTGGGGGTGGTCTTAATTCTGTCTCTGTCTACCTAGCTTTAAGCTATTTGCTAGAGATTCTCTGCTTCTCTTTGAACCTAATATATGGGTCTCTTATTTTGTCATTTTTGCTGCTTGCTGATCAATTATGATGTGCCTGTCTCTCCTTTTCCAATTCAACAATATTATTATCCCTGAATATCTTTTCCTTGCAAATATAGTGTTCACTTGTGCAACCAAAAAGTGTTGTTTAAATACTAGGTTTAATATTCTGCCAATGACCTTATTTACATGCAGAAATATGTATGAAAATCTGTAGTGTCCCATACGGCTAAAAAATGCTAAATGTAATTCAGTGTTGAAAACAAGGTTTATGTGCTCTGATTATTCTCAACAAAACATGGAATATATAGAACATTTCATGTACTTTTTTCTTTTTTCTTTTCTTTCTTTTGTTTCTTTTTTTGTTTCTTTTTGTTTTCTATATTCTTTGTTTACAATCCAAATGCTTTCCCTTTCCCAGTCCCAACTCACCATATGTCCCATAAGTCCTCTTCTCTCTTTCCAATCACCCCCACCATTTCTTTGTTCTAGTACTCTCCTTCCATACTGGATAAAGTCATTTCAGGACCAGGACACTCTCCTTTTTTCTTAGGAATCATATGATTTGCTAATTGTGATTTGAGTATTCAGAGCTTCTGGGCTAATTAATATCCACTTATCATTGATTGCATTTCATGTATATTCTTTTGTGTTTGGGTTACCTCGCTTAGCATGACATTTTCCAGTTCCAACCATTTGCCTACAAGTTTCATGAATTTATTGTTTTTAATTGCTGAGTAGTATTCCACTGTATAAATATAGCACATTTTCTGTCTCCATTCCTCTATTGAGGGGCATCTTAATTCTTTCCAGCTTCTGGCTATTATAAATAAAGCTGCTATGAACATAGTGGAACATGTGTCTTTGTTGCATGTGGGGGAATCCACTGGGTATATGCCCAGGAGTTGTATTACAGGGTCTTCTGGAAGTGTCATGCACAATTTTCTTAGGAACCACCAGACTGATTTCCAGAGTGGTTGTACCTTCTTGCAATCCCACCAACAGTGGAGGAGTGTTCCTCTTTCTCCACATCGTCGCCAGCATCTGCTGTCTCCTGAGTTTTTAATCCTACCTATTCTGACTGGTGTGAATTGAAATCTCAGGGTTGTTTTGATATCCATTTCCCTGATGACTAGTGATGTTGAACATCTCTTAAGGTGCTTCTCAGCCATCTGAATTTCTTCAGGTGAAAATTCTTTGTTTAGCTCTGTACCCCATTTTTAATAAGCTTATTTGGTTCTCTGAGGTCTATCTTCTTGAGTTCTTTGTATATATTGGATATTAGCCCTCTGTTGGATATGGGGTTGGGGAAGAATTTTTCCCAATTAATTGGTTGCTGTTTTGTCCTTCTGTCAGTGTCCTTTGCTTTATAAAGTCTTTGTAATTTTATGAGGTCCCATTTGTCAATTCTTAATCTTAGAGCATAAGTTTTTGGTGTTCTGTTCATAAACTTTCCCCCTGTACCCATGGACTCCAGCGTCTTCCCCAGTTTCTTTTCTTTATTTACATTTCAAATGTTATCCCATTTAAAGATTTCTTCCCCCCCCCTGGAAATCTCCTATCACCTCCCACATCCCAATGCATTCATAAGGATGTTTCCCCACCCTCCCACCCACCTAATACCACCTCCCAGTAATGGCATTCATTACCTTGGGGCATTGAACTGTCTCATGACCAAGCTCTCACCTCCCATTGATGCCCAACATGGACATGCTCTACTACATATGAGTCTGGAGGCATGGGTCCCTCCATATGTACTCTTGTGTTGGTAGTTTAGTCCCTGTGAGCTCTTGGGTGTCTGTTTGGTTGACATTGTTGTTCTTTCTATCGGGATGCACACCCCTGCCAATTCCTTAACATGTGGTTTAAAGAGGTCGTGTAATTTTCTGACACATATAAAGCTGTAGTGTGTTTTCTAATCTCAGCAATATATTAATCATGGCAATACAGTATAATAAATATCCAGTATATATGACAGAGACCTAATATCTAAAGACAGGATGAAAATAACATGAAATCATAATACTCCACATATCCGTAAGTAGAGGGTCACAATAAAAAGTAGTTTGTCCTTATCTTCTTTAACATGGTATAATACTATGTTGGACTTGAGCATAGGATGGACCTGGAAGAAAGAGAGGCTAGAAAATCTAGAAAATTTCAAGGACAATAACAGATTAAACAACTGCTGTATTGTTGAAAGTTGTTGGCCATTAGTACTAACATGCTACCAGCTTCACAGCCCCAAAACTACTTATAAAGTTGTAATTAGTTTTATAATGTCAAGAATATCTGAGTCCAAGTAATATATTGATAAATATCCAGCATACATTACAAAGACCTGTGTCTTTGTCAAAACCGAATTAAATGACAGGAAGAATTTGGGTCTCTAGGTTCTACTAGTACAAAGTCCCCATGCATATTACTCTATTTCTTTTTTATTCTGTATGTAACACCAAGGGGGAAATTTTCCAGAGGTGGGTAATGACTTGAATTCCCTAAAGGACTCAGAATTCTTCTTAAGATGTAGTTAGAAACAAACTGATATGGAAGAACAAACATACTAGAGATTGTAGAAAAGTAAAAGTTAAATAACACTATAAACAAGGGCTGGAGTGTTGAATGTCTTTTACCATTAATTGAAACATGCTACTACTATCACTGTTCCAATAGTGCTTGGACTTTGTGAGCAGTAGTCTTTGTGTCTGATATAAGTTCCATCTGATATTTGTACACTCTAGAGAGTACTTTGAGGATATTTCCTGCCACACCAGTACGATCAGAGGATGATCTTAGTATATAAAAACGTCAGAGAATCCCTATTCTCTGTCATAAGATAAAGCTAGAATATTATATCTTCTTTGTTTAAAAAAACATGCCAACACAACTGAGGGATGAATGTACTCCAAAACTGCTACCTTATTTGCACACATGGTGTCATTCCTTTATAGGATCTAGTAGTCAAAGAATCAGAGCAAGGAATCAATGAAACAAACAAAAAAAACCTGTCCTTGCAGCTCTCTACTGTCTTGATCTCATGTCAAATGCAGATTTTTTTGTATCATACAGTCTCATTCTCGACATTGATATCAATGTCTTTGGTAACCTTGGAGATCTCCATGAGTACTTCTGATTCATACCTCACACCCTCCTCCCTGTGTTTCATGCTAGGCATATGGCCTTTTTTGAAAATATTATATATATATATATATATATATATATATATATATATATATGTGTGTGTGTGTGTGTGTGTGTGTGTGTGTGTGTGAATGTACATAAATTTTTAATACCAAAAATATTCTGCCCATTCACTTCTCCATGTGTACTAATTTAATATGGAAACTACAGTGTCCCATAAATCTGAACAATTAAGTACAACACAGTGTTTAAACCATGTTTATAAGCTGTGATTATTCTCATCAAAATATGGTTTATATAGAATATTACATGTGTGGACTTTTTACAAGATTTTTTATTGAATATTTTCTTTACTTCAATAGTTATCCCATTTCCCCATTTACTTCCCAAGAAACCTATGGCCTATATCCATAATCACTGCTTCTTTGAGAGTGTTCCACAACGTAGATACCCAGCCAATCGGCCTCACAGCCATGGCATTGTCCTACACTGGGACATCGAGTTTTCTCAGAGCCAAAGGCATGTCCTCCGATTCATGCCTGACATAAAATAGAAAAAGGAGGAACTCTAACTAATTCATTCTGTGATGCCACAATTACTCTGATACTTAAAGCACACAAGGACCCAAACTACAAAAAGAATGTCAGCAGAATATAACATGAATATCAATGTTAAATACTCAATAATATTCTTGCAAACTAAATCCAAGAACACATCAAAACCATCAACCAATTAGGCTTCATCCCAGGAATGTATAGTTGGTTTTATATATGAAAATCCATTAAAGTAATCCACAATAGAAAGAAACTCAAAGAAAAAATATGCATATTCATCTCAGATACAGAAAAAGCACTGACAAAATATGGTGTATGTAGAACTCTCAATGAATTTGTTCTATTTTTCATTTATTGGATATTTACTTTATTTATTTTTCAAATATTACCTACTTTCCATGTTTCCACCACCAAAATCACCTCAACAACCTCAGTGGAGTATAGCCACTGTTTGACTGGTCAAATCTCCTCAAACAGACAAAGTTATTTGCTCTCCTTGCTTCTGATAGATCAAGAATGTGCATTTAAATAGAGAAATGTGTCATATCTAATGATATCATATCTAATATCTCATATCAGGCACAGATATCAAATGCTGCAGCACATTTGGAGATATCCATCAGTGGAGGTGATACATATTTTTGCCACCTTCATTCCGGAGTTTCCATAGAGAAGTAGAAAAATAAAAAGTGGTTGGCAGGAAAAAGCTGTTTTAATATTTTTCTTACTCAATTAAAGAAGAGAATAATAAGCCAGTGTAACCATAACATTGTTTCAATTTCTGTCTCCTTCTCCATACATACAGCAGTTTCCCAGATTACCTCTGTTTTATTTTGAGCCTTTCTGATTGAGACTATTATACTGAAGTTTTTGCTGCCCGCTGACTTATTATTATGTTCTTGCATCTCCCTCCACTTCTGTAATATGCTTTGAATATAGTCTTTCTTAATCCAATAATTGTTAATATTGTATCATCAATATTTGGAATACCATTTGAGAATACTAAATACAATATTCTTTTCACATTCTGCTCCACAGTATTAAGTTTCCATGTCACACTGGTGTGTCTACTGAATATACTATATTTTTAGAATTCAGAATTAAAAGCAATGTTTATATATTGTGGATATTTTCAACAATACATAGTGAATAGGAAAATGTAATGCATGGTTGTAAAGAGGTCAGAAGTATTTCTGATGAACCTGCAGTTGTAATTGCTTTAATATTGTCATGAATATCTGAATACAAGTAATATATTTAGCAAACATCCAGGATAAAACTCAGAAACCTGAGCTCTGAAGATAGAATGTAAATGACCAGAAAAATTGGTGTGTAATGATCCACAGGTACTAGGTCCCCATGAAATTTACTGTTAATATTTCTATTTTAATCTGTTTGAAACACTGAGGTGGCGATCTTCTGGAGGTGATTAATGTGTTGAAGAATTCAGAGAATGGATCTCTGAAACAAGCAATCACTCTTCTTGCAGCCATCCACTGGCTCAATCTCCTGTCAGTTACAGTATCAGGATTCCTTTCCTTTAGTACCATACAGTCTCATGTCTAAACATTAATATCAATGCCTGTGGTAAACTTGGAGATCTCCATCAGTGCTGCTGATTCATACCTCACACATTCCTCCTGAGACTGGAGGCATGTGTACCTTCATGCCTACTCATTGGTTGGTAGTTTAGTTGCTGGTATCTCTGGGGGTTCTGGTTCGTTGATATTTTTGTTGTTCCTATAGGGTTGCAAACCCCTTTCAATTCCTTAATTTGTAGTTTTAAAGAAGTCATGGCATCTTCTGGCACATATAAAATTATAATATGATTTTTATTGTCAGTTATGTATTAGTTAAAGTAATGCAGGATAATATCTATCCCAAATATATGACAGAGACCTGATCTCTAAAGAAGGAATGAATATAACATGAAGTCCTAGGACTCCACATATCCTCAAGTACAAGGAAACAATGAAAATTACTGTACCCATATCTACCTTTACATGCTATAATACCAAGTTGGAGATAAACAGGACAATAAATATATTTCCTAAAGTGCTCATGAGTTTGCTGAGCTATTAGGTAAGCAAAGGACTGATCTGGAAGAAAATCTAGCAAAGTACAATAATAATAAAAGAATAAGTAATGGTTGTATGGTTGAACGACTTTGGCTGTTAATGGTAACATGTTACTTGCATCACTGTCTCAAGACGACTTGAATTCATGGTATGGTAGTATCTTTGTTCATTCCTTTTGATTTTTCTCACACTTCATGGTGATAGGTTGATGATATTTCCTCCCATAACATTTCTCATATTGGCTGATCTAAGGATATACAAATGTCAAAAACCTCCTATATCTGTCACAATCTGAAGTTTGGAGCTTCTTGCTTCTTTGTAGATGGTACAGTCTACCCTGACTGAGACATGGAATTCAAACTCCCAAACAGAGGCCTGACATTCTGTACAAAATTGGGTGTTAAGTAGTCAGAGCGTGGAAAATCTAAAATAAAGAAGTAAAATCTTCGCATCTTTCAAATTGTACATTCTCTTGACAGTGACACCAGTTCTCTCCCTTCTCTTTAGTGCCATTCAGTGTGACTTTGATTATATCCAGGACCACATAATATCTTGAATATAGCCTGCAGCCTGAGAGACAAATTTCAACCTTTCAGACAAATTTGTTTGCTCACCTTGGTTCTTACTGATGGAGAATATGTATTCAAATGGAGTATACAATCAGATCAAACAGGCGAGATATCTCACATCTAGGTATGTAAATCAAATCTGGCAGTTATTTCAGAGATCTCCATCAATTTCGCTAAATTCTTTATTGCTCCCAACCCCTAATTTTGTGTGATTATTTATGGAAAGAGAAAAGAGAAAGTGGATAACAAGAAAAGTTGATTATGCAATCTACTCTCTACAATGACCAACAGAAAAACAAGTGAGTGAAACATTGGGGTTATTCCAATTTCTAGCTCTTTCAACCTAGGTCCATGCACTTTACCAATTATCCCTGTTTCATTTTGAACTCTTCAGATTGTGCCTATTTTCTTGCAATATTTACTGCCTGCTGACAAATTGTGATGTACATACAACTCCCTCAAATTCTGTGGTATGCTCTGATTACAGCAGTTTGTAGTACAATACTGCTTAATAGTGTGTAATCAAAAAGTTTTAAGAAATGTAATTGCAAGATATGTCACATACCCTGCTCCACCAGTAATCAGTTTGCATGTTACAATGATGTGTCTCAAAACTATAGACCACATTTATTGGAAATTCGAATTGAAAGGAAAGTTTATATACTGTGCATATTCCCAACAACACATAGTGTGATTGAAAATATAACCTGTACTTATAAGAACTTCAGAACATTTTCTGGTGCATATACACTTGTTTTTTCTTTGCTATTATAGGAATATCTGAATCAACGTGATACAATTAATAAATATTCAGTTTATAAGCCAGAGACCTGAACTCTGAAGATAGATTGAGAATAGCAAGAAAAATTTAGGTCTTTAGGAATCCACTGTGATAAGCTCACCATGAAATTTTTGTGTCAATTTCATTTTTATACTGTATAAAATACCAAGGTTGAGAACTTTCTTGAGATGGATAATGTATTAATTTTTCTAAAAGTCCCGTGGCTCCTCTAAATATGTAGTTTGTAATGAACTGACTTGGAAGAACAAACATGGTAGGGATTCTATTATATTAAACATAAATAAAACTATAAGATTGGTTTGGATTGTTTTATGTATTTTACCACTAATGGGAATATTGTGACTGTGGCATCATAGTTACAAGGGTGATTAGTATCTGGGTATGGGAGAATTCACATATCTTAATTTTTACACCAATTTTTTTTTTACTGAGATTCCATGGTTGTATATTGCATACATTGTAGCTACAACATTTTTCAATGCTCCCACACATTTCTCACAGTATCTGACTTAAGATTATAAAAATATCATAAATTCCCTTATGTTTGTTACAATCTTAAACTTGAATCTTGTATCATTCTTGCAGAAGAAATATTCTACCATGACTGAGGCAAGAAATGTATACCAAATACTAAAACCTGAATTATATATGTTATGGCATTCCATGTACAGGAAATTGGAGCACACTTCACAGAGCATGCAGACTCTGAAACAAGCATGTTCTGACCTCGCAACTTTCCACTAGCTCTGTCTTCTTTCAGTTACAGAAGTAATTTTCCTTTTCTTTAGGATCATACTGTTTAGCTTTTGTTATATCCAGAACCACCTAAGGGCTGGGATATAGCCAGAAGCCTGACTGAGCAAATCCTTCCCTGCAGACAAATTTATTTTTTCTTCTTGATTCTGAGTGATGGAGTATGTGTATTCAAATAGAGAATGGAATAAGATCCAATCAGGACAGAGCTTTTAAATCTAGACTTTTAATCATGGGCATCAAACCTAGTTGTAACTGTGGAGAACTTCATCAGTGCTGCTGATTAATACCACAAAGATTTACATACTTATCTCTAAACAAACCAAGAGAAATATATGTTGGTGGAACCCTAAGAAATACAAGTTGGTGGAATCTTAAAGATATTCCTTTCTTTTGACTGCTTTTGCCTAAGTTTTGCTATTTGCAATAGTGACTCTACTACTTTTTGAGTGTGTCTGACTGAGAATATCATCTTAAAATTTTGCTGCCTGCTGAACAATTGTAATGTGCCTACATCTACCTCCCCAATTGCTTCTGTTGTATGTTCTGATTATAGCTTTTCCAAGTACAATAATGTTAATAGTGTACACTCAAGGGGTTTGGTAATACTAGTTTAATATTCTGACTCTACCTTGATCCATAAGTACTCAGTTTGCATGAAACACAGGAGTGTCTCAAAAATCAGAACAATATTAAATGCAATTCAGTGTTGAAAACAATGCTAATGTGCTGTGACTATCCAAATCAAAACATGGTGTGTAGGAGCATGGTGTGGCATTTTCCGATGCATAAACAGTCATAATGTGATCTCTACTATTAAACACAGAAGGAAAATAACATGAAATAATGGGCCTCTATGGATCCACAAGAACAAGATCAAGATAACACCTACTATGTTGTTATTACAAAGTAATTACTTCTTAATTACATAGTATAATACCACATTAGAGATGATCTGGACAGGATATATTCATTTTCCTTAATTGCCCATGATCCTGCTGAGCTGTTAGGTACTAAATTGACCTGGAAGAAAGAAGTGTACAAAAATATATTAATCTACAAGAACAATAACAGAATAAACAATAGTTGTAGTGTTGAGTGACTTTTACCATTAGAGGTAACATGCGACCAGCATCACTGTCCCTAGACTGGGTGAACTGTGAGTATGGTAGATCTATGTCAGTTAGTTTCATCGGAATTTACTTAGAGTGAAAGGTAGTATGTTGAGGACATTTGCAGCCACAGAGTTTCTTACAGTGCCTGATCTAAGGATATACAAATGTCAGAAAACTTCTATTGTCTGTCACAAGCGGAAACTTGAATCTTGATTCTTCTTTGCAGATGGAACAGCCCTGCATGACTGAGAAAAGGAAGTCACAATATAAATCAGATGCCTGAATGTGCCTTCAGGCAAAAACTGCTATATAAAACATGAAGCTAAGTAATCAGTGATTGTAGACTCTAAAAGAAAGAAGCAGAGTCCTCTATGCTTTCCACTGGCTCTGCCTGCTGACAGTGACACAAGAACTTTTCTTTTTATTTAGTACCATACAGTTGGTCTTAAGTTATACTCAGAATCAGATAAGTCCTGGAATATAGATAGCAACCTAACTTACCAAATGTTTTCCTGCAAACAATTTATTTGCTCTGCTTGATTCTGAATAATGGACAATGTACATTAAAATAGAAAATAAAATCAGATCCAAACAGGGAGGTCTCATATCTAGGCATGTACATATATGCCTGTGGTAATCTTAGAGACATGAAACCTTAGAGATATAAAATTATCAGAATGTACTTATTCACTATCATGTGATAAAGCTCGAATTATTGTATCTTCTTTACAGAAATCATACCCCAGCACAACTGAGGAAGGAATGCACTCCAAAACTGCTACCTGAATTTCACATGTAGTGACATTCCCTTTACAGGATATAGTATTCAAGAAATCAGAGCATGAGCCAGGCAGTGGTGGCACATGCCTCTAATCACAGCACTTGGGAGGCAGAGGCAGGCAGATTTCTGAGTTCAAGGCCAGTCTGGTCTACAGAGTGAATTCCAGGACAGCCAGGGCTATACAGAGAAACCCTGTCTTGAAAAACCAAAAAAATAAAAGAAATCAGAGCATGGAAGATATGAAACAAGCACTGTCTTTGCAATTGTGCACTGGCTCCATATTCTTTCAGTTACAGAATCAGTCTATTTTTTTCTTTACTACCTTATAGTCTCATTTCTAGACATTCATATAAATGTCTTTGGTAACCTTGGGGATCTCCATCAGTGCTTCTGATACATACCATACATCCTCCCTCCTGTGGTCCTGGGATGAAGCAAAATAATCGAAAGTGGATGAGCCAAAAATACTGTTTTTATCTTCCTCTATATAAACTTCTCAACAGAAAAAGAATTCATCTACCAGACCTTCAAAGAGAACCTGATACCAATTTTCCTCATATTATTCCATAAAAAAATATTAAATACTAAATAACTCAGTCTATGAAGTCACAATTATTCTGATACATAAAACACACAAGGAGCAAACCTAACATGAGAACTTCAGCCAAATCTCGCTTATAAATATCAATGCAAAAATACTCAATAAACTTCTTGCAATCGGGATTCAAGAACACATCAAAACCATCAGCCCAGTAGGCTAAATCCCATGGATGTATGTTTGTGCTTATAGATGAAAATCTATTAATGTAATTCACTATAGAAACAAACTAAAATCAAAGAAAATATATATCATCATCTCCACAGACCCAGAAAAAGCATATGACAAAATATGGTGTATGCAGAACTTTTAATGCATTTTCTTATTTTTTCATTTATTGGATACTTTCTTTATCTATTTTTCAAATTTTATACTTTTTCCCGTTTCCACCTCCAAAACCCCTTATGTAACCCCTGTTTCCTGTGCTTACATAAGATAAACTTGAACTATAGCCACCAGCCTGATGGTCAAATTTCTTTAACAGACAGTTCCTTGCTCACCTTGCTTCTGCTAGATGTAGAATATGCATTCAAATAGAAAATGGAGTCATATCCAATGTGGAGAGAGATCTCATATCTGAACATGGACATCAAATGCTGCAGCACATTTGGAGTTTTCCATCAGTGGTGCTGATTCATTTCTTGCCACCCTCCTTCCTGGGTTTACTTAGGGAAGCAGAAAAATAGAAAGTGGATGACAGGAAACTTCATTTTAACAGTTCTCTTACTACATAAACCAAGGAAAAATAAGTCTGTGTAACCATACTATTCTTCCAATTTCTGGCTCCTTCTACTTACATTGAAGGAGTTTATCAGAGTACCTGTTTCATTTTGAGCCTTTCTTAATGAGACTATTATATAAAATTTTCTGCTGCCTGCTGAATTATTATTATGTGCTTACATCTCCCTCTACTTCTGCTCTCAATGCAGACTTTCCTAGTACAATAATTTTTTGATATTGTATCATCAAAGGTGATTAGGAATACTAAATACAATATTCTTAATATAGCCTGCTCCACCAGTACTCAGTTTTCATGACACATTGGTGTATTGCATGAATATGAACAATATTTATGTGATTTCAGAGTTGAAAATAATGTTGATATACTGTGGATATTTGCAACAATACATAGTGTGTAGGAAAATTTAATATATTCTTGTAAAGTAGCCAGAACTATTTCTGGTGAACATACAGTTGTAATTTGTTTACTAGTGCCATAAATATCTGAACCCATTCAGTCAGGCTTTGGTTATGTTCAGGACCAGATAAGATCTGGAGTATATCCAGCAGCCTGACTGACAAATCTGTACCTTTCAGACAAATATGTTTGCTGTCCTTGGTTGTAAATGATGGAGAATATGTATTCAAATGGAGAATCAAATCAGATCCAAATGTGATATATCTGACATCTGGCATGGAAATAAAATCCTTCAATAATTTTGGAAATCTTCATCACTGTTTCTGATTCACTTATTGCCCCCAACCCTAATTTCCTGGCATTCCTTATGGAAGCAGAAAATAGAAAGTGGATGACAGGATGATCTGGTTTTGCATTCTACTCTCTACACTGACCAATGTAAAAACAAGTCTGTGGAACATTTGGGGCAATTCCTACTTTTGCTCTTTTAACCTAGATACATGCAGTTTACCAGAAACTCTTTGTTTCATTTTGAGCCGTTCATGCTGTGACTATTTTCTTGCAATATTTACTGCCTCCTGATTTACTGTGATATGCCTACATCTCCCTCAAATTCTGGGGTATGCTCAGAGTACAGCTTTTCCTAGTACAATACTGTTTAATAGTGTGTCATCAAAGTAGTTTAAGAAAAGTAAGTGCAAGTTACTTTGTGTACCATGCTCCCCTAGTAATTAGATTGCATGTGTCCATGATGTCTTAAAAATATGGGCCATATTTATTGTAATTCAGAGTTGAAGGGAATGTTTATATACTGTGGATGTTCGCCACAATACATAGTGTGATTAAAAATGTAACATGTATTTACAAAGGGCCAGAAAATTTTCTGATTCATGTACATTTGTATTTTCTTTATGACTGAAGTAATATCTGAATCAAAGTGGTATAATAAATAAATATTCAGTTTACCACTCAGAGACCTGACCTCTGAAGACAGAATGAAAATAACAGGAAAAACTTAGGCCTTTAGGTATCTACTGGTATAAGCTCTCCTTGAAAATTTTAGTGTCAATTACTATTTTTTTAAATTCTTTTTTTTAAATATTCTATATTTTTGTTTACATTCCAAAGGCTTTCCCCTTTCCCATTCCTCCCACTCACCATATGTCCCATAAGTCCTCTTCCCTCTGCCCAGTCAATATTCACCCCCCGCACCCATTTCTCTGTTCTGATACTCTCCTACAAAACTGGATCCAGTTTTTTCAAGTCCAGGGTCCTTTCCTTCCTTCTTCTTGGGAATCTTTTGATTTGCTAATTGTGCCTTGAGTATTCAGAGCTTTGGGGCTCATTAATATTCACTTATCACTGATTGCATTTCCTGTGTATTCTTTTGTGATTGGGTTAAGTCAATTAGGATGATATTTTCCAGATCCGACCATTTGCCTACAAATTGCATGAATTCATTATTTTTAATTGCTGAGTAGTATTCCATTGTATAAACATACCACATTTTCTGTATCCATTCCTCCTTTGAGGGACATTTGGGCTCCTTCCAACTTCTGGCTATTATAAATAAGGCTACTATGAACACAGTGGAGCATGTATCTTTATTGTAAGCAGGGGGATCCGCTGGGTATATGCCCAGGAGTGGTATGACATGGTCCTCTGAAAGTGTCATGCCCAATTTTCTGAGGAACCGCCAGACTGATTTCCAGAGCAATTGTACCATCTTGCAATCCCACCAATAGGGTAGGAGTGTTCCTTTTTCTCCATATCCTCACCAGCACCTGTTGTCCCTTGAGTTTTTAATCTTAGCCATTCTGACTGGTGTGAGGTGATATCTCAAGGTTGTTTTGATTTGCATTTCCCTGATGACTAATGATGTTGAACATGTCTTAAGGTGTTTCTCAACCATCTGAATTTCTTCTGGTGACAATTCTCTGTTTAGCTTTGTACCCCATTTTTTGATAGGGTTATTTAGTTCTTTGGGGTCTAACTTCTTGAGTTCTTTGTATATATTGGATATTAGCCCTCTGTCAGACATGCGGTTGGTGAAGATCTTTTCCCAATTTGTTGTTTGCTATTTTGTCCTTCTGACCGTGTCCTTTGCCTTACAGAAACTTTGTAATTTTATGAAGTGCCATTTGTCAATTCTTGATCTTAGAACATAAGCTATTGGTATTCTATTCAGAAACTTTCCTCCCATGCCCATGTCCTCCAGGGTCTTCTCCAGTTTCTTTTCTCTTACTTTCAGTGTGTCTTGTTTTATTTGGAGGTCCTTGATCCACTTGGAGTTGATCTTGGTACAAGGAGATAAGAGTGGGTCAATTTGCATTCTTCGGCATGTTTACCTCCAGTTGAAACAGCACCATTTGTTGAAAAGGCTATCTTTATTCCACTGGATGGTTGTAGCTCCTTTATCAAAGATCAAGTGACCACAAGTCTGTGGGTTCATTTCTGGGTCTTCAATTCTATTCCCTAGATTTACTTGCCAGTCACTGTACCAATACCATGCAGTTTTTTGCACAGTTGGTCTGTAGTACAGCTTGATGTCAGGGATACTGATTCCCCCAGAAGTCCTTTTATTGTTGAGATAGTTTTAGCTATTCTGGGTTTTTTGTTATTCCAGATGAATTTGAGAATTGCTCTTTCTAGATCTATGAAGAATTGATTTGGGATTTCGATGGGGATTGCATTGAATCTGTAGATTGCTTTTGGCAAGATGGCCATTTTTACTATATTGATCATGCCAATCCAAGACCATGGAATATTTTCCATCTCCTGAGGTCTTCTTCAATTTCTTTCTTCAAGGACTTGAAGTTCTATGGAGAAAGAGGGCAGACTTGTCTAGTACCTGATTTTAGTGGGATAGCTTCAAGTTTCTCTCCATTTATTTTGATGTTGGCTACTGGTTTGCTGTATATTGCTTTTATTACGTTTAGGTATGGGCCTTGAATTCCTGTTCTTTCTAGGACTTTTAGCATGAAAGGATGCTGAATTTTGTCAAATGCTTTTTCAGCATCTAATGAAATGACCATGTGATTTTTTTCTTGTAGTTTATGTAGTGGATTACATTGATGGATTTCCATATATTGAACTATCCCTGCATCTCTGGGATGAAGCCTACTTGATCATGGTGAATGATCATTTTGATGTGCTCTTGGATTCGGATGGCAAGAATTTTATTTAGTATTTTTGCATCAATATTCATAAGGGAAATTGGCCTGTAGTTCTCTTTCTTTGTAGGATCTTTGTGTGCTTTTGGTATCAGCATAATTATGGCTTCATAGAACGAGTTGGGCAGTGTTCCTTCTGTTTCTATATTATGGAATAGTTTGAAGAGTATTGGTGTTAGGTCTTCTTTGAAGGTCCGATAGAATTCTGGACTAAAACCATCTGGTCCCGTACTTTTTTTTTTTTTTTTTTTTGGTTGCGAGACTTTCTATAACCCCTTCTATTTCTCTAGGGGTTATGGTACAGCTTAGCTGATCTAATTGATCCTGATTTAATTTTGGTATTTGGTATCTGTCTAGGACATTGTCCATTTCCTCCAGATTCTCCAGTTGTGTTGAGTATAGGCTTTTGTAGTAGGATCTGATGATTCATTGAATTTCCTCAGTTTCTGTTGTTATATCCCCCCTTTTCATTTATAATTTTGTTAATTAGGATACTGTCTCTCTGCCCTTTGGTTAGTCTGGCTAAGGGTTTATCTATCTTGTTGATTTTCTCAAAGAACCATATCCTGGTTTTGTTGATTCTCTGTATGGTTCTCTTTGTTTCTACTTGATTGATTTCAGCCCTGAGTTTGATGATTTCCTGTCTTCTACTCCTCCTGGGTGAATTAGCTTCTTTTTGTTCCAGGGCCTTCAGGTGTGCTGTTAAGTTGCTAGTGTATGCTCTCTCCAGTTTTTTTTGGAGGCACTCAGGGCTATGAGTTTTCCTCTTAGCACTGCTTTCATCATGTCCCATAGATTTGGGTAGGTGGTACCTTCATTTTCATTGAATTCTAAAAAGTCTTTTATTTCTTTCTTTGTTTCTTCTTTGACCAAGGTGTCATTGAGTAGAGTATTGTTCAGTTTCCATGTGTTTGTGGCCTTTGTGTTGTTCTTCTTGCTATTGAAGACCACTTTTACTCCATAGTGATCAGATAGGGGGCATGTGTTTAGTTCGGTCTTCTTGTATTTGTTGAGGTCTGTCTTGTGACCAATTATATGATCGATTTTGGAGAAGGTACAGTGCGGTGCTGAGAAAAAGGTATATTCTTTTGCTTTAGGATGAAATGTTCTATATTTATATATATGTTAAATCCAATTGGTCCAAACTTCAATTAGGTTCACTGTGACCCTGTTTAGTTTTTGCTTTCCTGATTGGTCCATTGAGGAGAGTGGAGTGTTGAAGTCACCTACAATTATTGTGTTAGGTGTAATGTGTGATTTAAGCTTTAGTAAAGTTTCTTTTACGAATGAGGGTCCCCTTACATTTGGAGCATCGATGTTCAGTATTGAGAATTCTTCTTAGTGTGTTTTCCCTTTGACCAGCAAGAAGTGACCTTCCGTGTCTCTTTTGATGACTTTAGGTTGAAAGTCATGTTTATCTGATATTTGAATGGCTAGTCCGGCTTGTTTCCTGAGACCATTTGCTTGTAAAATTGTCTTCCAGCCTTTTACTCTAAGCTAGTGTTTGTCTTTGACACTGAGATGTGTCTCCTGTATGCAGCAAGATGTAGGGTCCTGTTTCTGTATCCAGTCTGTTAGTCTATGTCCTTTTAATGGGGAATGAGTCCATTGATGTTAAGAGATATTATGGAATAGTAATTATTACTCCCTGACATTTTGGGCGTTATTTTTTATATTTGAGTTGTTCTCTCCTTTTGGGTTTGATGAGAGGAGTTTTTATTCTTGCTTCTTCTGGGGTTTAGTTTCCCACCTTGTGTTGTTGTTTTTCCCCTACTAGCCTTTGTAGGGCTGGGTTTGTGGAAAGTAGAGTATATAATACCACATTGTAGATTTTGAGGAAATGACTGGTGTATTTAGCTTCTTAAATTGTCCAAGAGTCCCTTAATATTGTTGTTACTAATGAACTACTTTGGAAGAACAAACATTGTAGGGATTCTAGTAAATTAAACATAAAATAACATTACAAAATGGGTTGAAATGTTGAATGTACTTTATGATTAATGGGGATATTGTGCCTGATGCTTCACAGCCATAAGTCTGATTATTATCTGGATATGGTAGAACTTACTTATCTTAGTTTGTTATACCTCATTTTTTCAGAGAATCCATGGTTGTATGTTGCATACATGGTTGCTACAACATTTCACACATGCTCCCACACATTTCTCACAATTTCAGACCTAAGTTTGTGAAAATGTCATAAATTCTCTTGCATATATCACAATCTTAAGATTGAATTTTGTAACATCCTTACAGAAGAGATATCCCACCATTGTGTAGGAAAGGAATGGATCCCAAATGCTGACAACCAAATTACACATGTGCTGACATTCCCTGTACAAAAAATTGGAGTACATCTAGCAGAGCATGGACACTTTGAATGAAACATGCCATGTCCTTGCAGCTTTCCACTCACTCTGGCTTTGATCAGTTACAGAATTACATTTATTTTTCTTTAGTATCAGTCAGGCTTTGGATATATTGAGGACCAGATAAGCCAGAAACCTGACTGAGCAGGTTTCCCTGCAGACAAATTTATTTGCTCTTCTTGCTTCTGATTGATGGAGAATATGTATTCAAATAGAGAATGGAATCAAATTCTATCAGGAGAGAGCTTTTATATCTAAGTATGGTAATGAAATCCTTCTGTAACCATGGAAACCTCCATCAGTGCTAGTGATTCATACCTCATACCCTGCTCCATTGTTTCCCAGAATGAAGCAGAAAAATCGATAGTGCATGGTGGAATAAGCAGATTTTATATTTTTATCTCTACACAAACCAAAAGAAATACACGTTCTAGGAACCTTAAAGATATTTCGTTTAATGGCTGCTTCTGCCTAGATTTAAGCTATTTGCCATAGTTACCCTGTTTCTTTTCAAGTTTTTCTGACTGTGACTATTATCTTAAAATTTTGCTGCCTGCTGAATAATTGCAATGTGCCTACATCTTCCATCTCAATTGCTTCTGCTGTATGTTCTGATTACAGAGTTTCATACTACAATAATGTTAGTCGTGAATCCTTAAACAGGTATTGTAACACTAATTCAATATTCTGCCCCTACTGTGGCCTACAACTACTCATTTTCCATGAAATCTTGGAGTGTCTCAAAAATTTGAAGAATATTAAATGCAATCCAGTATTAAAAACAATGTTCATGTGCTATGACTATTCAAAATAAACATGGCATATAGGAACATATAATGTGTGGTTTTAAAGAGACCCTGGCATTGTCTGATGCATAAACAGTCATAATGTGCTTTCTACTGTCAGTCAGGTATAAATAAAAGAATAATAACAGAATAAACAATAGATGAATTGTTGAAAGTCTTTTACCATTAGTGGTAACATGCTACCAGCATCACTGTGTCAAGACTATTTGGATTGTGGCTATGGTTGTATCTGTGTGTTAATTTCATATGATTTTACTTTGAGTGAAAGGTGGTATGTTGGTGGTATGTTGGGGATATTTGCAGCCATATCAGTTCTTCTAGAGTCTTATGTAAGAATATACAAATGTCAGAAAATTATCCTTCTCTGTCATTAGCTGAAGATTGAATCTTGATTTTTCTATGCAGATGGAATATCCCTGCATGACTGACACAAGGATGTCAAACACCAATTCAGGTAACTGAATTTCCCAAGTTGTGAAAGCTACTAAAAGAACATAGAGCTAAGTAATCAGTGCATGTAGACTCTGAAATAAACAAGTGTAGTCCTCACAGCTTTTAACTAGCTCTGTCCGCTGACAGTAACACAATAACTCTTCCTTTCCTTTAATACCATACAGTAGGGCTTTGGTTATACCCAGAAACAGATAAGTCCAGGAATATGGTTATCAACCTGACTTAGGAAATATTTTCCTGCAGACAATTTATTTGCTCAGTTGGCTTATGACTGTTGGTGAATGTGCATTAAAATAAAGAAGAGATATGATCCAATCAGGAGAGAGATCTCATATCTAGGCATGGACATTAAAACCTGTGTTTATCGTAGAGTTCTCCATCAGTGTTCCTCCTTCATACCTCACAGGCTCCCCCACACACACCTGTTGGTTTCCAGAAGTAAGTAGAAAAAGGGAAAGTGGAAGGTAGAGGAAAAATATTTTCCCTTCTTTTCTCTACACAGACTAACAGGAAAATAAGTTACTGAAACCTTTTGGAGGGTCTCATTTCTGATTCTCTGTTTCTTTTTGAGCCCAATATCTCTTATTTTGCCATTTTTGCTGCTTGCTGACCAAATGTGATGTGCCTATCTCACTTTTTACAATTCAACAATATTATGCTCTAGGCATATAGATTCCTTGAAAATATAGTGTTTAACCGTGCATCCAAAAGAGTTGCTTATAATACTGTTTAATATTATGCCAATGCCTTAATTTGCATGTATAAAATTTTTATGAAAAAATTTAGTGTCCCATAGGTATGAAAAATATTAAATGCAATTCTGTGCTGAAAATAAGGTTTATGTACTCTGTTTTTTCTCAACAAAACATATAATATGTGGAACATTTCATTTTTTTAATTTTTTTCTAATTGGATATTTCTTATTTACATTTAAATGTTATCCCCTTTGCAGGTTTCTTCCTTCCCCTGGAAATCTTCTATCACCTCCCACATCCCAATGCATTCATAAGGATGTTCCCCCACCCTCCCATCCACCTAATACCACATCCCAACAATGGCATTCATTACCCAGGGGCACTGAGCTGTCACATGACCAAGCTCTCATCTCCCATTGGTGCCCAAAATGACATGCTCTACTACATTTGAGGTTGGAGCCATGGGTCACTCATTATGGACTCTTATGTTGGTGGTTTAGTTCCTATGAGATCTGGGGTGTCTGGTTGGTAGACATTGCTGTTCTTTCTATAGGGATGCAAAACCTTGCCAATTCCTTAAGATGTGGTTTAAAGAGGTCATGTCGATTTCTGACACAGAAAAGATTTAATGAGATTTCTAATCTCAGGAATATATTTATCATGGCAATGCAATATAATAAATATATGACAGAGACCTAATCTCTAAAGACAGAATGAAAATAACACAAAATCATAGTACTCTACCTATCCATAATTACAAGGTCACAATAAAAATTAGTGTGTCCTTATCTTCTTTTACATGGTATAATACTATGTTGAACATGAGCATAGGACAGACCTGGAAGAAAAAGAAGCTAGAAAAACTAGGAAATTTCAAGGACAATGACAGATGAAAGTTTTTGGCCATCAGCGATAACATGCTACCATGATTACTGTCCAAAACTGCTTATAAAGTTGTAATTAATTTACTATTGTCAAGAATATCTGAATCCAAATAAGATATTTAATAAATATCCAGTATACATCAAAGAGACCTGAGTTCTGAAAACATAATTAAAATGACAGGAAAAACTTGGGTATCTAGGTTCTACTAGTAAAAGGTCTCCACACATCTTGCTCCATTTCTTTCTTATTCTGTATGTAACACCAAGGAAGAGATCTTCCACAGGTGTATAATAACTTGAGTTCCCTAAAGGGCTCAGTACTCCTCTGAAGATGTAGTTAGAATAAAACTGATATGAAAGAACAAACATACTAGAGATTCTAGTATATTCAAAATTAAATAACACTATAAAAATGGGTTGGAATGTTGAATGTCTTTTACCATCAATTGAAACAAGCTACTACTATCACTGTCCAAGGAGTGCTTGAATTCTGTGTGCAGTAGTTTTGTGTCTTTAAGTTTCATCTGGTTTTTTGTACACTCTAGAGAATATGTTGAGGACATTTGCTGCCACAGCAGTACTCACAGATGTTGAACTAAGTATATAAAAATGTCAAAAAATCCCTATTCTCTGTTATAAGGTAAAGCTAGAATATTATATCTTCTTTGCAGAAAACATATCCCAGAATAACTGAGGGATGATTGGACTCCAAATCTGCGACCTCAATTGCCCATGTGGTGTCATTCCCTTTACAGGACCTAGTAGTCAAGGAATCAGAGCAAGGAGGCTATGAAACAAACAAGAAATGTCCTTGCAGCTCTCCACTGGCTCGATCTCCTGTCAGTTACAGAGGCAGTCTTTTTTTCCTCATACAATACAGTCTCATATGTTGATATTGATATCAACTTCTTTGGTTACCTTGGAGATCTACGTCAATGCTGCTGATTCATATCTCACACCCTCCTCCCCTCACACTGTCCTCCCTGTGTTCCCAGAATGAAGCAGAAATATCATAAATGGATGAGCAGAACAAAATTGTTTTTATCTTCTATCTAAACTGCCCAACAGAAAAAGAAGTCAGTGGAATCTTGTGGATGGTACTATTCTGACTCCTTCTACCTAGCATTAAGCTTTTTCCTAAAGATTCTCAGTTTCTTTTTGTGCTCACTGACTGGGTCTCTTTTCTTGCAATTATTGCTCCTGCTGACCATGCACATTTCTCTCACAACTCAACTGTTCCATGCTAAGCATATGGCCTTTTTTAGAAAATATAATATTTATTTGTGAGTGCACAATGTTTTGTTTTAATACCTAATTTAATATTATGAGTATTCAGTTCTCCATGTATACTCATTTAGTATGAAAACTAGAGTGACCCATGAATCTGAAAAATTTGAATTGCAACACAGTGTTAAAAACAATGTTTATATTCTGTGATTATTCTCATCAAAATATGGCTTATATAGATTATTAAATGTGTGGTCTTTTTAAAAAATTTTTATAGGATATTTTCCTTATCCAAAAGTTATCCCATTTCCCCATTTTTCTCCCAAGAAATATGATGTCCTATACCCATAACTACTGCTTATCTGAGGGTGTTAAACAACTTAAACACTTAGCCAATCTGCCTCAAACTCATGGAATTGTCCTACACTGGGGCATCAAGTTTTCTCAGACCCACATGCATCTCCTCACATTCATAGTTGAAAAGGCCATCTACTGCTACCTATTAAACTATAGCCATGAGTCCCTCAATGTATACTATTTGAGTTGTGGTTTAGTATCTCAGAACTCTTGAGAGTCTCATTGGTTGATATGGTTGTTGTTTCTACAGGGTTGCCAACACCTTTCATTTCTTTAATGCATACTTTATCTAGACAAAATCCATATCAAATGTACAGTTTTCTTGAGAGATACAACATACCAAAGTTATATGAAGAGAAGGTAATCTATTTAAACCAGTTCATTTCACACAAGGAACTAGAAGGAATCATCCAAAACCCTCCAACTAATAAAAGCCCAGGGCCATATGGATTTAATGAACATTTCTACCATACCTTCCAAGAGAACATGGTATCAATTCTCCTCAAATTATTCCATAAAATATAAAGAGAAGGAATACTAACTAACTCATTCTATGTAGCCACAATTACTCTGACACCTAAACCACAAAGGACCCAACCTAAGAAAAGGACTTCAGCAACATATCACTTATGAAAATCGATGCAAAAATAAACAATAAAATTCTTGCAAACTGAATCCAAGAACAAATCAAAGCCACCAAGCAAGTAGCCTTCATCCCAGGAATGTATGGTTGGTTTTATATATGAAAATCCATTAAAGTAATCTGCAATAGAAAGAAACTCAAAGAAAAGGTATGCATATTCATCTCCTCAGATACAGAAAAAGCATTTGACAAAATATGGTGTATGTAGAACTTTCAATGCAGTTGTTCTATTTTTTTCATTTATTGGATATTTTCTTCATTTATTTTTCAAATTTTACCAGCTTTCCACATTTCCACCCCCCAAATCCCCTCTCCAACCCTAGTTTCCTCTGCTTGTATAACATAAACTTGGATATTAGCCACTATCCTGACTGGTCAAATCTCCTCAAACAGACAAAGTTATTTGATCTTCTTGCTTCTGACAGATCAAGAATGTGCATTCAAATCGAGAAAGGTGTCATATCTAATGAGAATTGAGATCTCATATCAGAGCACAGACATCAAATGCTGCAGTACATTTGGAGATATCCATCAGTGGAGGTGATTTATTTTTTGCCACCTTCGTTCCTGAGTTTCCATAGAGTAGCAGAAAAATACAAATTGGATGGCAGGAAAAATCCGTTTTAATATTTTTCTTACTATATTAAAGAAGAGAAAAATAAGTCAGTGTAACCATGGTATTGTTCCAATTTCTGTCTCCTTCTACCTATATCCAAGCAGTTTACCAGAGTACCTCTGTTCATTTTGAGCCTTTCTGATTGAGACTATTATACTGAAGTTTTTGCTGTCATCTGACTTACTATTATATGCCTGTTTTGTCTACTGAACATTGACTATACTTATTAGAATTCAGAATGAAAACAATGTTTTTATACTGTGGATATTTGCAACAATACATAGAGATTAGGAAAATTTAATGCATGTTTATAAGGAGGTCAGAAGCATTTATGTTGAACTAACAGTTATAATTTGTTTACTATTTTTTGTGAATATCTGATCCCAAGTATTATATTTAGTAAACATCCAGGATACACCTTAGAGACCTGAACGCTGAAGAGAGAATGTGAATGACAGGAAAAATTGGGGTCTCAAAAGATCCACTGGTACAAGGTCACCATGAAAATAACTGTAACTATTTCTAATTTAATCTACTGGAAACACTGAGGTGGAAATCTTCTGGAGGTGATTAATGTGTTGAAAAAATCAGAGAATGGATCTCTGAAACAAGTAACCACTCTCCTTTCAGCTTTCCACTAGCTCAATCTCCTGTCAGTTACAGTATCAGGATTCATTCCTTTAGTAACATACAGTCTCATTTTGAAACATCTATACCAATGCCTGTGGTAAACTTGGAGATCTCCATCAGTGCTGGTGATTCATAACTCAAACATTCCTCCTGAGACTGGAGGCATGTGTACCTTCATGTTTACTCATTGGTTGGTAGTTTAGTTGCTGGTATCTCTGGGGGTTCTGGTTGGTTGGTATTGTTCTTGTTCCTATGGGGTTGCAAATCCTTTTAAATTCCTTAATTTGTAGTTTTAAAGAAGTCATGGTATCTTCTGACACATATAAAATTATGATATGATTTGCACTATCAGTTATGTATTAGTAAAAGTAATGCAGGATAATACCTATTCCAGATATACGACAGAGACCTGATCTCTAAAGACAGAATGAATATAAAATGAAATCCTAGGACTCTACATATCCACAACTACAAGGAAACAATGAAAATTACTGTACCCATATCTACCTTTACATGGTATAATACCAAGTTGGAGATCAATAGGACAAGACCAATTTTTCCTACAAGGAAACAATGAAAATTACTGTACCCATATCTACCTTTACATGGTATAATACCAAGTTGGAGATCAATAGGACAAGACCTATTTTTCCTAAGGTGCACATGATTTTGCTGAGCTATTAGAGAAGGAAAGGACTGTTCTGGAAGAAAAGCAGCCTTAAAAATCTAATAAACTACAATAATAATAAAATCATAGGTACTGGTTGTATGGTTGAATGTCTTTGAATGTTAATGGTAACATGTTATTTGCATCACTGTCTCAACACTACTTGGATTCGGGAACTATCTTTGTCGGTTAATCCCATCTAATTTTTCTCACACTCCTTGATGGTAGGTTGAGGACATTTCCTCCATAACACTTCTCACAGTGGCTGATCTAAGGATATACACATGTCAGAAAAACCTCCTCTCTCTGTCACAATCTGAAGTTTGGATCTTGCATCTTCTTTGTAGATGCCAGAGCCCTGCATGACTGAGACAAGGAATTCATACTCCCAAGCAGAGGCCTGAAATTTTGTACAAAATTGGGTGTTAAGTGGTCAGAGCATGGAGACTCTAAAATAAACACAGTGTTTGCAGCTTTCCAATATCTCATTCTCTTGACCATAACACAAGCTCTCTTCCTTCTCTTTAGTGCCATTCAGTCTGACTTTGGTTATATCCAAGACCAGATAAGATCTGGAGAATAGCCAGCATTCTGACAGACAAATCTCCAAATTTCAGATAAATTTATTTGCTTTTCTTTGTTCTCAATGATGAAGAATGTGTATTCAAATGGAGAATCCACTTAGATACAAACAAGAGAGATATCTCAAATGTACACATATATATCAAATCCTGAAGTACTTTTGGAGATCTCCATCAATGTTGCTGATTCCTTTATTGCTCCCAACCACTAATTATGTATGATTAGTTATGGAAGCAGAAAATAGTAAGTGGATAACAAGAAAAGTTGTTTTTGCATTCTACTTTCTACCCTGACCAACAGAAAAACAAGTCAGTGGAACATTGGTGTTATTCCTATTTCCAGCTCTTTAACCTACATCCATTTACTTTACCAATTATGTCTGTTTCATTTTGAAACCTTCTGATTGTGACTATTTTCTTGCAAAATTTACTGCCTGCTGACTAATTTTAATGTGCCTACATCGCCATCAAGTTCTGTGGTATGCTCTGATTACAGCATTTAGTAGTACAATACGGTCTAATAGTGTGTAATCAAAGAGTTTTAAGAAAAGTAATTGCAAATATATGTCACATACCCTGTCCACCAGTAATCAGTTTGCATGCGATCATGATGTGTCTCAAAACTTTGGACCATTGCAATTCAAAATAAAAAGGAAAGTTTATATACTGTGAATATTCCCAACAACACATAGTGTGATTGAAAATATAAGTTGTACTTATAAAAACTCCAGAACATTTTCTGATGCATATATAGTTGTATTTTCTTTGCTACTCTAGGAATATCTTAATCAAAGTGATACAGTTGTAAATATTCAATTTACAACTCAGAAACCTGAACTCTGAAGACAGAATGAAAATAACAGGAAAAAATTAGGTATTTAGGAATCCACAGGTATAAGCTAGCCACGAAAAATTTTAGTATAAATGTCCTTTTTATACTGTATACAATCCAAGGCTGAGAATTTCCTTGAGTGGATGGGGTATTAATTTTTCTAAAAGTCCCTTGCCTCCTCTGAACATGTAGTTAGTAATGAACTGACTTGGAAGAACAAACATGGTAAGAGTTCTAGTATATTAAATATAAAATAATACCATAAAATTGGCTTGGATTGTTGAAGGTATTTTACCATTAATGGCAATGTAGTGCCTGATTCATCACAATGACAAGCATGATTAGTATCTGGGTATGGTAGAATTTATATCTTAACTTGTTACAACAAGATATTTTCTGAGATTCTATGGTTGTATGTTGCATACATTGTTGCTACAACATTTGTCACATGCTCCCACACATTTCTCACATTGTCTGACTTATGGTTGTGAAAATGTCATAAATTCCCTTGTGTCTGTCACAAGCTTAAGCTTGAACCTTGTATCATCATTGCAGAAGAAATGTTCTACTATGACTGAGGCAAGGAATAGATACCAAATGCTGACACCTGAATTACATGTGTGATGACATTCCCTGTACAGGAAATTGAAGCACACCTCACAGAGCATGCAGACTCTGAACAAACTTTATCTGTCCTTGCAGCTTTCCACTAGCTCTGTCTTCTGTTAGTTACAGAAGCACTTTTCCTTTTCTTTAGGATCACACATTTGGCTTTGGTTATATCTAGGATACCTAAGACCTGGGATATAGCCAGAAGCTTGACTGAGCTAATTCTTCACAGCGGACAAATTTATATGGTGTCCATGCTTCTGATTGATGGAGATGTGTATTCAAATGGAGAATGGAATACGATACAATCAGGAGAGAGTTTTTATATCTAGACTTGGTTATCAAATTCTGTTATAACCTTGAAGAACTCCATCAGTGCTGCTGATTGATACCTCACTAGCTCCTACATTGTTTCCCTGAAAGAAGCAGAATTGTTAATGAATGGTGGAAAAAGCAAGCTTTCCATTCTTATCTCTAAACAAATCAAGAGAAAAACAAGTTGGTAGAACCTTAAGAAATACAAGTTGGTGGAACCTAAAAGATGTTACTTTTTGGCACTGCTTCTGCCTAGATTTTTGCTATTTGCCATAATTACTCTGCTTCTTTTCGAGTGTTTCTGACTGTGATTATTATCTTAAAATTTTGCTGCCTGCTGAACAATTGTATTGTGCCCGCATCTACCTCACCAATTGATTCTGTTGTATGTTCTGATTATAGCATTTTTCTAGTACATTAATGGTAATAGTTCATCCTCAAAGAGGTATTGTGTAGTACTAGTTCGATATTCTGACTCTACCATGCCCCACAAGTACTCAATTTACATGAAACAAAGGAGTTTCTTGAAAGTCAGGACACTATTAAATGCAATACAGTATTGAAAACAATGTCCATGTGCTGTGACTATTCAAAGAAAACATGTTGTGTAGGACTATATTATGTGTGGTTTTAAAGATGCCATGGCATTTTCTGATGCATAAAAAGTCATAATGTGATTTCTACTACTAAGCACAGAAGGAAAATTACATGAACTAATGGGACCCTATGGATCCACAAGAACAAGTTCAAGATAATACTTTCTATGTCCATTTCTTAATTACATAGTATAATACCAAATTAGGCATGATCTGTACAGGATATATTCATTTCCCTTGAGTGCCCATGATCCTGCTGAGCTGGTAGGTACTAAAAATTGACCTGGAAGAAAAAAGTCTACAAAATCTATTAAACTACAAAAACAGTAACAGAATAAAAAATAGTTGTAGTATTGAGTGACTTTTAACATTAGTGATAACATGCTACCAAAATCACTGTCCCTAGACTGGGTGAACTGTATGGTAATATTTATGTCAATTAGTTTCAACTGAATTTACTTTGAGTGAAAGGTGATATGTTGAGGACAATTACAGCCACAAAAATTTCTCACAGTGACTGATCTAAGGATATACAAATGTCAGAAAGCTTCTAGTGTCTGTGACAAGCTGAAACTTGAATCTTGATTCTTCTTTGCAGATGGCACAGCCCTGCATGACTGAGAAAAGGAAGTCATACTCCAAATCAGATATCTGAATTTCTTATAGGGCAAAAACTGCTATGTAAAACATGAAGTTAAGTAATCAGTGAATGTATACTCTGAATGAAAGAAAGAAGCAGAGTCCTCATTGGAAGCTTTCCACTGACTCTGTCTGCTGACAGTAACACAAGAATTTTTTTCTTTAGTACTATATAGTGGATCTTGTTATACCCAGAATAAGATAAGACCTGGAATATGGGGAAAGGTGCAGGTATACAGACTCCATCTGGGGCTACCGCACAGGGAGATCTGCTATGCTCTCACCCCCAGGCAGGCCCAGTGGTGCCCGCCTAGGCTCTGCTGCACTTCCCGGCGAACTTAGGCTGTGCATGGAGGCAGCCGGAGGCACCCAGCTCCCCAGGACCCCAGACCAGTGATAGCGGCAGGCCTCCATTGCAACCAGGACACAGCTGGAAAGGTGCAGGTACACAGACTCCATCTGGGGCTACCTCGCAGGGAGATCTGCTAGGCTCTCGCCCCCAGGCAGGCCCAGTGGTGCCTGCCTAGGCTCTGCTGCACTTCCCGGTGACTTTAGGCTGTGCACCCAGGCAGCTGGAGGCAACCAGCTCCCAGGACCTTGGACCAGCGATAGCAGCAGGCCACCATATTGCAACCAGGACACAGCTGGAAAGGCACAGGTAGACAGATTCCATCTGGGGCTACCGTGCGCAGGGGGGGGGGGGGGATCTGCTAGGCTCTAGCTACCAGGCAGGCCCAGCAGTGCCCGCCAAGGCTCTGCTGCACTTCCCCGCGACCTCAGGCTGTGCACCTAGGCAGCGGGTGGCAGCCAGCTTGTGATACCATTGATCAGCAATCACGCATAACCACCAGTAGAGAAACAACAGGTGAGCCCAGCCTCACGGGAGATTCAAACACCATCCAGTGACAACCAGGTCAACTAACACCAGAAATAACCAGATGGCAAAAGGTAAACAAAGGAATGTCACTAACAGACAACATCAAAGCAACATGACAGAATCTGAACCCAGTTCGCCAACAACAGGAAGCCCTGGATACCCTAAAACACCAGAAAAACAAGACTTGAATATAAAATCACTGGTCAGGATGCTGGTAGCTGAACACATAGAAAAATCTCGTAAAGAAATAGAGGAGAAAAAGGATCAAAAGTTAGAAGCCTTTACAAGGCAAATACAAAAATCACTACAAGAAATGCAGGAGAAGATGGATCAAAAAGAAGAAGACAATAAGGAAGAAAGACAAAAATCACTTAAAGAAATACAGAACGTGGGCCAACAAGTAGAAGCTATGAAAGAGGAAACACAAAAATCTATTAAAGAAATACATAAAAACACAATCAAGCAAGCAAAAGATCTGAGCATATCCATCCAGGTACTAAAAACAGAAGTAGAAACAACTAAGAAATCACAGAGGGAGACAACATTGGAGATAGAAAACCATGGGAAGAAATCAGGGGCCATAGATGCAAATATCAACAATAGAATACAAGAGATAGAAGACAGAATCTCAGAAGTCGAAGATACCATAGGAACCATTGATTCAACAGTCAAAGAAAATACTAAATGCAAAAAGGCTGTAACCCAAAACATCCAGGAAATCCAGGACACAATGAGAAGACCAAACCTAAGGATTATAGGTATAGACGAGAGTGAAGATTTACAAGTTAAAGGGCCAGCAAATATCTTCTACAAAATTATGGAAGAAAACTTCCCCAACCTAAAGAGAGAGATGCCCATGAATATACAAGAAACATATAGAACCCCAAACAGACTGGATCAGAACAGAAATACATCCCGGCACATAATAATCAAAACTCCAAATGTACTAAACAAAGAAAGAATATTAAAGGCAGCAAGAGAAAAAGGCCAAGTAACATATAAAGGAAGACCTATCAGAATAACACCAGACTTCTCACCTGAGACCATGAAAGCTAGAAGATCCTGGGCAGATATAATGCAAACTCTAAGAGAACACAAACTTCAGCCAAAACTACTTTACCCAGCAAAGCTCTCAATCGCCATAGATGGAGACATCAAGGTATTCCATGACAAAACCAAATTTGCACTATAACTTTCCACAAATCCAGCCCTACAAAGGATAATAGGGAGAAAACACCAAGACAAGGACGGAAACTACACCCCTGAAGAAGCAAGATAGAAATCTCCTCTCATCAAACCAAAAAGAAGATAACCTCTCGAATATAAAAAATAAATAAAATAAATAAAAAAATAATAATAGAGACAGAAGGAATACTGCCCAACTCATTCTTTGAAGCCACAATTACATTAATACCTAAACAACAAAAAGATCCAACAAAGAAAGAGAACTACAGGCCAATTTCTCTTATGAATATCAATGCAAAAATACTAAATAAAACTCTTGCCAACTGAATCCAAGAGAACATCAAAACGATCATTCACCATGATCAAGTAGGCTTTATCCCAGGGATGCAGGGTGGTTCAATATACGGAAATCCATCAATTTAACCCACTACATAAACAAACTAAAAGAAAAAATCACATGGTCATCTCATTAGATGCTGAAAAAGCATTCTACAAAACTCAGCATCCTTTCATGCTAAAAGTCTTGGAAAGAGCAGGAATTCAAGGCCCATACCTAAACATAGTAAAAGCAATCTACAGCAAACCAGTAGCCAACATCAAAATAAATGGAGAGAAACTTGAAACAATCCCACTAAAATCAGGGACTAGACAAGGCTGCCCTCTCTCTCCATATCTTTTTAATATAGTACTTTGAAGTTCTAGCGAGAGCAATTAGACAACATAATGAAGTCAAAGGGATACAAATTGGAAAGGAAGAATTCAAACTATCATTATTTGCAGATGATATGGTAGGTTACTTAAGTGACCCAAAAAACTCCACCAGAGAACTTCTACAGCTGATAAACAACTTCAGCAAAGTGGCTGGTTATAAAATTAACTCAAGCAAATCAGTAACCTTCTTGTACTCAAAGGACAAGCAGGCTGAGAAAGAAGTTAGGGAAATAACACCCTTCACAATAGCCACAAACAACATAAAGTACCTTGGCGTAACTCTAACCAAACAAGCGAAAGATCTGTATGACAGAAACTTCAAGTCCTTGAAGAAAGAAATCAAAGAAGACCTCAGAAGATGGAAAAATATTTCTTACTCCTGGATTGGGAGGATCAATATAGTAAAAATGGCCATCTTGCCAAAAGCAATATACAGATTCAATGCGATCCCCATCAAAATCCCAACTCAATTCTTTATAGATCTAGAAAGAGCAATTCTCAAATTCATCTGGAGTAACAAAAAACCCAGCATAGCTGAAACTATTCTCAACAATAAAAGGACTTCTGGGGGAATCAATATCCCTGACATTAAACAGTACTACAGAACAATTGTGTTAAAAACTGCATGGTATTGGTACAGCAACAGGCAAGTGGATCAATGGAGTAGTATTGAAGACCCAGAAATTAACCCACAGACTTATGGTCACTTGATCTTTGATAAAGGAGCCACAATCATCCAGTGGAATAAAGATAGCCTCTTCAACAAATGGTGCTGGTTCAATTGGAGGTCAACATGCAGAAGATTGCGAATTGACCCACTCTTATCTCTTTGCACTAAGATCAACTCCAAGTGGATCAAGGACCTCCACATAAAAACAGACACACTGAAACTATTAGAAAAGAAACTTGGGAAGACCCTGGAGGACATAGGCACAGTGGGAAAGTTCCTGAACAGAACACCAATAGCTTATGCACTAAGATCAAGAATTGACAAATGGGACCTCATAAAATTACAGTTTCTGCAAGGCAAAGGACACTGTCAGAAGGACAAAATGACAACCAACAAAGTGGGAAAAGATCTTCACCAACCCCACATCCGACAGAGGGATAATATCCAATATATACAAAGAATTCAAGAAGTTAGACCCCAAAGAACCAAATAACCCTATTAAAAATGGGGTACAGAGCTAAACAAAGAATTTTCACCAGAAGAAATTCGGATGGCCGAGAAACCCCTTAAGAGATGTTCAACATCATTAGTCATCAGAGAAATGCAAATCAAAACATCCCTGAGATTCCACCTCACACCAGTCAGAATGGCTAAGATTAAAAACTCAAGAGACAACAAGTGCTGGCAAGGATGTGGAGAAAGAGGAACACTCCTCCACTGTTGGTGGGATTGCAAAATGGTAAAACCGCTCTGGAAATCAGTGTGGCGGTTCCTCAGAAAATTGGGCATGTCCCTTCCATAGGACCCTGGCATACCACTCCTGGGCATATACCCAGAGGATTCCCCTGCATACAGTAAAGACACATGCTGCACTATGTTTATAGCAGCCTTGTTTATAATAGCCAGAAATTGGAAGGAGCCCAAATATCCCTCAAAGGAGGAATGGATACAGAAAATGTGGTATATTTATACAATGGAATACTACCCAGCAATTAAAAATAATGAATTCATGCAATTTGTAGGTAAATGGTTAGACCTGGAAAATATCATCCTGAGTGAGCTAACCCAGTCACAAAAGAATAAACCTGAAATGCAATCACTGATAAGTGGATATTAATGAGCCCAGAAGCCCTAAATTCTCAAGGCACAATTAGCAAGTCAAATGATTCCCAAGAAGAAAGGAGAGGACCCTGGGCCTGGAAAGATTGGATCCAATTTTATAGAGAAACCGTGGGGGGGAGGGGGAATGACTGGGGAATAGTTGTGGTGGAGAGGTATTATGGGACATAGGGAGGGGGGAACTGGGAAAGGGGAAAGCCTTTTGAATGTAAACATAGAATATAGAAAATAAAAATTAAAAAAATGTAATTGAGAAAAAAAAAGACCTGGAATATGGATAGCAACATGACTTTCCAAATGTTTTCTTGCAATTTAGTTGCTCTCCTTGCTTTTGACTGATGGGCAATGTACAATAAAATAGAGAATAAAATCAGATCTAATCAACAGAAATATCTCCTAATGATTCCTGGACATAAAAGCCTGTGGTAATCTTACAGGCATAAAACCTTAGAGACATAAAGATGGCAGAATGTAACTAGTGTCTATCAGAAGGTAAAGCTTGAATATTATGTCTTCTCTGCAGACAAAATACCCCACAAAAAAACTGAGGGAGGGATGGATTCCAAAACTTCTATCTGAATTTCACATGTGGTGACATTTCCTTTACAGGATCTACTAGTCAAGGAATCAGAGCACAGAGGCTACAAAACAAACAAGCACTGTCCTTGCAGTTCTCTACTGGCTCCATCTCCTGTCAGTAACAGAAGTATGCTTCCTTTCCTTAAATACTATACAGTCTTAATTCTAGACATCGATATCAATTTCTATGGTAAAATTGGAGATCTCCACCAGTACTGCTGTTTCATACCTCACACACTCCTCCTGAGTTTGGAGCAATGTGTCCCTTCATGTTTACTCATTGTTTGGTAGATTAATCCCTGGGAGCTCTGAAGGGTTCTGCTTGGTTGATATTAATGTTCTTCCTATGGAGTTGCAAACCCCTCTCAATTCCTTAATTTCTTGTTTTGAAAAAGTCATGACATCTTCTGGCACATATAAAACTATAATATGATTTCTACAGTGAGTAATTCATTAATCAAAGTAATGCAGTATATTACGTATACAAGATATATGACATGGAACTGATCTATATAGAAAGAATGGAAATAACATGAAATCCTACCACTCCTTGTTTCCAAAATTACAAAGTAACAATGAAAATTTCTTTACCCATATCTACCTTTAAGTGGTATAATACCAAGTTTGAGATCAAAAGCACAACAAATTTTCATAAAGTGCTCAGGATTTTGCTGAGCTATAAGAGAAGCAAAGGATTGGCCTGGAAGAAAACCATTCTAGAACATCCTGTAAACTACAGGAATAATAAAAGAATAAGCAATGGTTGTTCAATTAAAAGTTTTTGACTATTAATGGTAACATGTTACTTGCATCACTGTCACAAGACTGCTTGGATTCAGAGTATGGTAGTATATTAGTCATTTATGCCCATCTGATTTTTCTTAGAGTCCAAGGTAGTATGTTGAGGACATATGCATTCATAATACTTTTAACAGTGGCTAATCTAAGGATATACAAATGTCAGAAAACCTCCTGTCTCTGTCACAATCTTAAGCTTAGATATTGTTTCTTCTTGGCAGATGGCACAGGTCTGCATGAGTGAGATAAGGAATTCCAACTCCAAAGCAGAAGCCTGTAATTCTTGACAAAAATGGGTGTTAAGGGTCAGAGCATGGAGACTCTAAAATAAAGAAGCAGTCTTTGCAGTTTTCCACTGGCTCTTGACAATGACACAAGCTCTATCCCTTCTCTTTAACACCATTCAGTCTGGCTTTGGTTATATCCAGGAACACATAAAATCTCGAGGATAGCTACCAGCCTCACTGACAAATTTCAACCTTTCAGACAACGTTCTTTGCTCCCCTTAGTTTTGAATGGTGGAGAATATGTATTCAAATGGAGTGTAAAATCAATTCCAAACAGGTGAGATATCACATCTAGGCATGGAAATCAAATCCTACAGTAATTTTGGAGATCTCTGTCAGTGTTGCTGATTCATTTATTGTCCCCACACCCTAATTTTGTGGGATTCCTTATGGAAGCATAAAATAGACAGAATGAAAATAACAGGAAAAGCTGTTTTCATATTCTATTCTTTACACTGACCAACAGAAAAAAACAAGTCAGGGGAACATTGGGTAGATTCCTATTTCCAAGTCTTTCAACCTAGATCTATGCAGTTTTCTCGAGTACTTCTTTTTCATTTTGAGCCCTTCTTCCTCTATTATTTTTACAATATTTACTGCTTTCTGACTTACTGTGATGTTTCTGCATCTCCTTCAAATTCTGTGCTATGCTCGGAATACAGCCTTTACTAGTACAATACTGTTTAATAGTGTGTCATCTAAGATGTTTAAGAAAAGTAAGTGCAAGATACTTCTCATATGATGCGCCCCTGCTAATAATAATGCATGTGACAATGATGTGTCTTAAAAAATATGGACAATATTTATTGGAATTTGGTATTTTTATTAATTTCTATTTTCGTTGTTTACATTCCAAATTTTCTCCTTCCTGGTTCCCCAATCCCCATAAGTCCCATAAACCCTATTCCCTCAGAGTGTTTATAAACTCTGGATATTCCCAACAATGCATAGTGTGATTGAAAATATAACTTGCACTTATAAAAATGCCAGAACATTTTCTGATGCATATACAGTTTTATTTTCTTTACTATTGAAGGAATATCTGAATCAAAGTGATAGAAAAATAAATATTCAGTTTGCAACACAGAGAAATGATCTCAGAAGACAGAATGAAAATAACAGGAAAAACTGATCTTTAGGGATCCACTGTTATAAACTGCCCATGAAAATTTTAGTGTTAATTTCTTTTTTAAACTGTATATAATACCACAGTGGAGATCTTTAGGAGATGGATGGGTTATCAATTTTACTTAAAGGCCCATGGCTCCCCTAAACTTGAGGTTTGTATCAAACTGTCTTGCAAGAACATACATGGTAGGGATTCTAATAAATTAAACCCAAAATATCATTATAAAATGGGATGAATTGTTGGATTTCTTTTATGATTAATGCGAATATGGTGCCTTATATATCACAGCCACAAGTGTAGTTAATAACTGGGAATGGCAGAATTTATTTCTCTTAGTTGGTTACTCCACATTTTTTTCAGAGAATTCATGTTTGTATATTGCATACATTGTAGCTACAACATTTCTCACATGCTCCCAAACATTTCTCACAGTTTCTGACTTAAGTTTGTGAAAATATCATACATTCCCTAGTTCCTGCCTCATGCTTATGCTTGGATGTTGTATCATCCTTGCAGAAGACATATCCTAACATTATGGAGGCAAAGGATGGATACCAAATGCTGATACCTAAATTACACTTGTAGTGACTGAAAGGAAATAGGAGCTAACCTAGCAGAGCATGCAGACTGTGAAAGAAACTTGCACTGTCCTTGCAACTTTCCATTAGCTCTGTCTTCTATCAGTTATAGAAGTTCTTTTCCTTTTATCATGTCAGGCTTTGGATATATTCAGGACCAGATAAGTCCTGGGATATAGTCAGAAGCCGTACTCAGCAAATCCTTCCCTGTAGACAAATGTATTTGGTCTCTTTGCTTCTGTTTGATGGAGAATGTGTATTCAAATAGAGAATGGAATCAGATCTAGTCAGGAGTGAGCTCTCATATCTATGGATGATCATGAAATCCTCCTGTAACCATGGAGATCCCCATCAGTGCTGGTGATTCATTCCTCACATCCTCCTTCATGGCTTCCCTGAATGAAGCAGAGATATTTATAGTGGATGGTAGAAAAATTATATTTTATATTCTTTTTTTACATGATCCACAATGTAATTTATTTATTTATTTTAAGATAATTTTTATTGGATATATTCTATATTTACAATTCATTTCCCTTTTTCTGGTTCCCCACCCCCAAGGGTCCCACATGCCCTTTTTCCTCTCCCTGCTCCCTCATCCAACCCCTCCCACCTCACTGTTCTTGTACTTCACCACAATGATGCTTTGGTCCATTCTAGCTCCAGTGTCCACTCCTTTCTTCTTGTCAGACCTCACTTGGTATGTGATGTATGTCTTTGGTGTTCCAAGATTCTAGGCTAATATCCACTTATCAGTGACTGCAGACTGGGTCACCTCACTTAGTATGATGTTCTCCAGCTCCATCCATTTCTCTAAGAATTTCATGAATTCATTGTTTCTAATTGCTGAATAGTACTCCATTGTGTATATATACCACATTTTTTTGTATCCATTCCTCTGTTAAGGGACATCTGGGTTCTTTCCAGCTTCTGGCTATTATATATAAGGCTGCTATGAACATAGTGGAGCATGTATCCCTATTGAATGCTGGGGAATCTTCTGGGTATATTCCCAGGAGTGGTATGGCTGGGTCCTCTGGAAGTATCATGTCCAGTTTTCTGAGGAACCACCAGACTGATTTCCAGAGTGGTTGTAGCATCTTGCATTCCCACCAGCAGTGGAGGAGTGTTCCTCTTTCTCCCCATCCTCGCCAACACCTGCTGTCTTCTGAGTTTTTAATCTTAGCCATTCTGACTGATGTGAGGTGAAATCTCAGGGTTGTTTTGATTTGCATTTCCCTAATGACTAATGATGTTGAACATTTTTTAAGGTTTTTCTCAGCCATCTGAATTTCTTCAGGTGAAAAGTCTCTGTTTAGCTCTGTACCCCATTTTTGGATAGGGTTATTTGGTTTTCTGGGGTCTAACCTCTTGAGTTCTTTGTATACATTGGATATTAGCCCTCTGCCGGATGTTGGGTTGGTGAAGGTCTTTTCCCAATTTGCTGGTTGCTGATTTATCCATTTGACAATGTCTTTTTCCTTAATGAAACTTTGTAATTTTATGAGGTCTCATTTGTCTATTCTTGCTCTGAGAGCATAAGCAATTGGTGCTCTGTTCAGGAATTTTCCCCCTGAGCCAATGTCCTCAAGGGTCTTCCCCAGTTTCTTTTCTATTAGTTTTAGTGTGTCTGGTTTTATGTGGAGGTCCTTGATCCACTTGGAGTTGAGCTTAGTGCAAGGAGATAAGAGTGGATCAATTCTCATTCTTCTGCATGTTGACTTCCAGTTGAGCCAGCACCATCTGTTGAAAAGGCTATCTTTTTTCCACTGGATGTTTTCAGCTCCTTTGTCGAAGATCAATTGGCCATAGATGTGTGGGTTCAATTCTGCATCTTCGATCCTATTCCATTGATCTGCCTCCCTGTCACTGAACCAATACCATGCAGTTTTTAATACTACTGCTCTGTAATATTGCTTGAGGTCTGGGATATTGATTCCCCCAGAAGATCTTTTGCTGTTGATGACAGTTTTAGCTATCCTGGGTTTTTTGTTATTCCAGATGAATTTGAGAATTGCTCTTTCTAACTCTATGAAGAACTGATTTGAGATTTTGATGGGGATTGTGTTGAATCTTTATATTGCTTTGGGCAAGATTGCCATTTTGACTATATTAGTCCTGCCAACCCACGAGCATGGAAGATTTTCCCATTTTCTGATATCTTCTTCAATTTCCCTCTTCAGAGACCTGAAGTTTTTGTCATATAATCTTTCACATGTTTGGTTAGTGTCACTCCAAGATACTTTATATCATTTGTGGCTATTGTGAAGGGTGCATTTCCCTAATTTCTTTCTCGGCCTGCTTATCCTTCACGTATAGGAAGGGTACTGATTTGCTTGAGTTGATTTTATAGCCAGCCACTTTGCTGAATTTGTTTATCAGTTGCAGGAGTTCTCTGGTGGAGTTTTTTTGGTCACTTAAGTATACTATCATATCATCTGCGAATAGTGATAGTTTGACTTCTTCCTTTCCGATTTGTGTCCCTTTGACTTCCCTCTGTTGTTGAATTAGTCTAGCTAGTACCTCAAGTACTATATTGAAGAGATATGGTGAGAGGGGGCAGCCTTGTCTAGTCCCTGATTTTAGTGGGATTGCTTCAAGTTTTTCTCCATTTATCTTGATGTTGGCTACTGGTCTGCTGTATATTGCTTTTACTATGTTTATTCTTATCTCTACACAAACTAAGAAAAATACAAGTTAGTGGAACCTTAAAGATATTTAGTGTTCTGGCTGTTTCTGCCTAAAGTTAAGCTATTCATCATACTTACTCTGCTTCTTTTTGAGCCTTACTGACTATGACTATTATCTTAAAATGTTACTGCCTGCTGAATAATTGCAATGTGACTACATCTCCCTTCTCAAATTCTTCTGTTATATGCTCTGATTACTTCCTTTCCTAGTATAATAATGTTAGTAGTGTGTCCTCAAAGAGGTATTGTAATACTACTTCAATATTTTGCACCTACTTTGGCTGTCAACAACTCAGTTTGCATGAAGTGCTGGAGTATATGAAAATTTGAATAATATTAAATGTAATTCAGTTTTGAAAACAATGTGCATGTGCTATGAATATCCAAAGAATACATGGTGCATAGTAACATATACTGTGTGGTTTTAAAGAGTCCATAGTATTGTCTGATGCATAAACTGTCATAATATGATTTCTACTGTCTGGCAGGTACAAAAACAGGAAACTAATAGAAAAAAAAGCAAATGTTGTATTGTTTTTGTTTAAATGACTTTTACCATTATTGTTAACATGCTACCAGCATCACTGTCCCAAGCCAGTGTGGATTGTGTGTATGGTCATGTTTGTGTCTGTTAGTTTCATATGATCTCACTTAGAGTGAAAGCTAGTACTTGGGGGACATTTGCAGCCAGTTTTCACAGTGCCTGATCTAAATATATTCAAATGTCAGAAAATGTCTATTCTCTGTCACAGGTTGAAGGTTGAATCTTGATTTTTCTTTGCAGATGGCACAGTTCTGCATGACTAAGACAAGGAAGTCACACACCATATCAGATACCTGATTTCCCCATAGGGTGAAATCTACTAAAAATATGGCACTAAGTAATCAGTGCATGTAGACTCTGAAATAAACAAGCACAGTTCTCACAGCTTTCCACTAAGTCTGTCTACTGACAGTGACACAAGAAATCCTCTTTTCTTTAGTAACATACAATAGAGCTTTGATTATACCCATAAATAGATAAGTCCAGAAATATGCATAGCAACCAGATTTAACTATTTCAAGCAGAAAATGTATTTGCTCTGCTTGCTTCAGACTGATGTGGAATGTGCATTAAAATAGAGAACAGAATCAGATCCAATCAGCAGAGAGATTGTGAATCTAAGCATGGACATCAAAGCCTGTGGTAACCTTGAGATCTACATCAGTGCTGCTGATTCATACCTGACAAACTCCTTCCTTGGTTCCCAGAAGGAAGCAGAAAAGGGGAAAGTGGTTGGTAGAAAAAGAAACACAACTAACTTATTCTCTCAACACTCGTCAAGAAAAATAAGTCCCAGAAACCTTGGGGTTGTTTTATTTCTGGTGCCTTCTGATTAGCTTTAAGTTATTTGCCAGAGATTCTGTTTTATTTTGAGTACAATATCAATTTCAAATATACCATTTACAGGTTTGTCCCTCCACCTGGAAATATCCTATCCCATCTCTCCTTCTACCTCAATTTTAGGGATGTTCTGAGACCCAATATCCACCTAATACTACATCCATGAAGTGGTATTAATTACATTGGGGCATAGAGCTTTCAAAGTACCAAGAACTCACCTCCCATTGAAGCCCATCAAGGCCATGATCTACTACATATGAGTCTAGAGCGATGGGTCTTTCCATGTGTATACTTTTGTTAGTGATTTAATCCTTGTGACCTCTGGGGAGGTATGGTTGGTTGGTATTGCTCTTCTTCCCATAGGGAGGCAAACCACTCTCAATTCCTTAATGCGTGGCTTTAAAGGAATGAGGGCAACTTCTGACACATATAATGCTGTAATGTGATTTCTATTCTCAGGAATAGAATAATCAAAGTAATGCAGTATAATAAATATCCAGAATATATGACAGAGAGATAATCTCCAAAGACAGGATGAAAATAACATTAAATCTTAGAATTCCAAAAATCCACAATTTTATTGTGTACAAGGTCACAATAAAAATTACTGTGTCCATATCTTCTTTTACATGGCATAATACTAAATTGGAGAGGAAAAGGACAAAATGTATTTTCCCCTGAGCATTTCCAAACCCTGCTGAGCTGTTATGTGAGCAAATGACTTCCTGGAAGAACAAAAGTTTAGAAAATCTAAAAAACTTCAAGAACAACAAAAGAATAAACAACTGTTGTCCTGTTGAAAGTTTTTGGCCACTAGTGGTAACATGCAAACAGCATCACTATCCTAAGACAGCTTATAAGTTTTAATTACTTTACTAATGTCAAGAATATCTGTATCTAAGTAATACAGTTAATAAATATTCAGGATACATCACAGAGACTTGAACTCTGAAGACAGAAGGAAAATAACAGGAAAAACTTGGGTCTCTCTAGATCCATTATTTCAAGGTCCCCATGAAAATTACTGTGTCCATTTCTTTTTCTATTCTGTATATAACACTAAGGGAGAGAACTTCCAGAGGAGGAAAATGAATTGAGTTCCCTAAAGGGCTCAGCACTCCCCTGAAAATGTAGATAGAAATGACTTGATGTGGAAGAACAAGCATGCTATAGATTCTAGTATATTAAACATAAAATAACACTAAAAACAGGGCTTTACTTTTTTAATGTCTTTTACCATGAATGGGAACATGCTACCACGATGACTGTGCCAAGACTGCTTAGATTCATGTAACAGTAGTTTTAGAGTCTTTAAGTTCCATCTGGTTTTCTTAGACTCCAACTTGCTATGTTGAGGGCATTTCTTGCCATAGCAGTTCTCATGGTGGATGATTAAAGGATATAAAAATATCATATTTAATACTGTGTCTAATTACTTCTCCATGTGTGCTCATTTAGTATGAAAAGCTACAGTGTCCCATAAATCTGAACTATATAAATTGCAACTCAGTGTTGAACACAATGGTCATAGGCTGGGCTTAATCTCATCAAAATATAGTTTATATAGAACTTCAAATGTGTGGGGTTTTTACAATTTTGTTCTTCACTTATTAGATATTTTCTTTATTTAAATGCCAGCTCCCAATTCCCTCTGAAAAACAAGATGTCCAATAACCAAATCAACTGTTTCTTTTATGATACCCCAAAATTTACACACCCAGCCATTCTGCCCTTCAGCCTTGACAATGTCCTAGACTGGATCATAAAACTTTATTAAAATAAAGGCCTCACATCACATTCATGCCTGACAAGGCCAACAACTGCTACCTAAGAATCTCCAGCCATGGGTCCCTCCATGTATACTATTTGAGTGGTGGTTTAGCCTCTGGGAGCTCTGGAGAGTCTTTTTGGTTGATATTGTTTTTGTTTAAATAGGATGGCCAACACCTTTCATTTCTTTAATGTGTGCTTTAACTAGGACATAAACCAGATGAAATGGATGGTTTTCTTGATAGATACCACATAACAAAGTTATATCAAGAGGAGGTAATCTACTTAAACAGGCCCTTATAACACAAGGAACTAGAAGTCATCAGAAACCTCCCAACCAATAAAAGCGCAGGGACAGATGGCTTTACTGCAGATTTCAACCAGACCTTCAAAGAGAACCTGATATTAATTCTTCACAAATTATTCCATAAAATAGAAAGAGAAGGAACACTAAATAACTCATTATGTATCACGATTACTCTGATACATAAATCAAACAAAGACCCAACAAAAAAGGAGAACCTCGGCCAAATCTCGTTTATGAATATCGATGCAAAAATGCTCAATAAAGAGGAACACTCCTCCATTGCTTGTGGGACTGCAAGCTGGTACAACCACTCTGGAAATCAGTCTGGCGGTTCCTCAGAAAACTGGACATGATACTTCCAGAGGACCCAGCCATACCACTCCTGGGCATATTCCCAGAAGATTCTCCAGCATGCAATAAGGATACATGCTCCACTATGTTCATAGCAGCCTTATTTATAATAGCCAGAAGCTGGAAAGAACCCAGATGTCCCTCCACGGAGGAATGGATACAAAAAAATGTGGTATATATACACAATGGAGTACTATTCAGCCATTAGAAACAATGAATTCATGAAATTCTTAGAGAAATGGATGGAGCTGGAGAACATCATACTAAGTGAGGTAACCCAGTCTCAAAAGAATACTCATGGTATGCAGTCACTGATAAGTGGATATTAGCCTAGAATCTTGGAACACCAAAGACACAATTCACATACCAAATGTTGTCTGACAACAAGAAAGGAGAGGATACTGGTGCTGGAAAGATCAAAGCATCAGTGTAGGGGAATACAAGAACAGGGAAGAGGGAAGGGGTGGAAGAAGGAGCAGGGGGCGGGAAAAGGGCATGTGGGATCTTTGGGGGTGGTGGGGAACCAGAAAAGTGGAAATAAATTGTAGATATAGAATATATCCAATAAAAATGCTCAATAATCGTCTTATAATCTGAATTCATAACACATCAAAACTATCAACCAAGTAGGCTTTATCCAAGGGATGCACAGTTGATTTTATATATGAAAATCTGTTCATATAATCCACTATAGAAACAAACTCAAAAAACTTATATGATTATCCCCTCAGATACGGAAAAAGCATTTGAAAATATATGGTATTTGTAGAAATTTTCATGCATTTTTTTCTATTTTTTCATTTTTGGATTTTTTTTAATTTATATTTGAAATGTTATCCCCTCTCCTTGTTTCTAACTCTAAAATCCCCTATCCAACACCCTTTAACTCTGCTTGTATAAGATAAATTTTGTGTATAGCCAACAGCCTGACTGGTCAAATCTCCTCATAAGACAAGCTTATTTGCTCTCCTTGCTTCAGCTAGATGGTGAATGTGCATTCAAATAGAGAAGAGAGTCATATCCAATGAGGAGTGAAATTTCATATCTGAGCATGGACTTCAAATGCTGTAGCATATTAGGAGATTTCCATCAGTGATGCTGACTAATTTCTTGCCACCCTCCTTTCTGGGTTTACTTAGGGAAGCAGAACAATAGTAAGTTGATGGGAGGAAAAGGTTTTTTTAATATTTTTCTTACTACATTAAACTAGAGAAAAATAAAACACTGTAACCATAGTATTGTCCCAATTTCTGTATTCTTTTACCTACATCCAAGCAGTTTGCCAGAGTACTTCTGTTACATTTTGAGCCTTTATGAATGAGACTATTATATCAATATTTCTGTTGCCTGTTGACTTGTTATTATGTGCCTACATCTCCCTCTGATTCTGTAGTATGCACCCTTTCCTAGTACAATATTTTACTATTGTATCATAAAGGGGGATTAGGTATACAAAATACAATATTCTTATCATAGCCTGTTCCACAAGAACTCAGTTTTCATGTCACTCTGGTAGGTGTCATGAGAATGAACTACATTTATTGGATTTCAGATTTGAAAACTATGTTTCTATACTGTAGTTATTTGGGTCAATACATACTGTGTAGGAAAAATTAATGTATGCTTGTAAAGAAGCCAGAACTATTCCTGATGAACCTACAGTTGTAATTTATTTACTACTGTCATGAATATCTGAACCCAATAATATATTTAATAAACATCCAGGATACACCACAGAGACCTGAACTCTGAAGAGAGTATAAAAATGACAGTACAAACTTGGGTCTGTATGCATCCACTGATAAATAGTACATGAGAAAATTATGGTTACTATTGTTATTTTAAACTGTATGAAACAAGTATGTAGAGGTCTTCTGGAGGTGGATAATGTGTTGATAAAATCAGATAAAGTATCTCTGAAACAAGTTACCACTCTTCTTGCAGTTCTCTACTGGTTCAATCTCCTGTCTTAACAGAAGCAGACTTCCTTTCCTTTAGTATCATAAAGTCTGATTTCTAGAAATCAATATCAATGCCTAGGGTAAACTTGGAAATCTCTACCTGTGCTGCTGATTCATACCTCATACACTCTTCCTGAGGCTTTAACAATGAGTACCTTCATGATTACTCCTTGGCTGGTAGTTTAGTCCCTGGGAGCTCTGGAGAGACCTTCTTTTTTTTTTTTTAGTTATTTTTATTTTCTATATTCTATGTTTACATTTCAAAGGCTTTCCCCTTTCCCAGTTCCCACCCACCATAGTTCCCATAGTTCTTCTCTCCCCCAACTATTCCCCAATCATTCCCCCTCCCCCCTCGGTTTCTTTACTAAACTGGATGCAATCTTTATGCCCAGGGTCCTCTCCTTTCTTCTTCTTGGGAATCATTTGACTTGCTATTTGTGTCTTGAGTATTTAGTGCTTCTGGGCTCATTAATATCCACTTATCAGTGATTGCATTTCATGTACATTCTTTTGTGATTGGGTTAGCTCACTCAGGATGATATTTTCCAGGTCTAACCATTTACCTACAAATTGCATGAATTCATTATTTTTAATTGCTGAGTAGTATTCCATTGTATAAATATACCACATTTTTTGTATCCATTCCTTCTTTGAGGGATATTTGGGCTCCTTCCAATTTCTGGCTATTATAAACAAGGCTGCTATAAACATAGTGGAGCATGTGTCTTTATTGCATGCAGGGGAATCCTCTGGGTATATGCCCAGGAGTGGTATGCCAGGTTCCTCTGGAAGTGCCATGCCCAATTTTCTGAGGATCTGCCAAACTGATTTCCAGAGCGGTTTTACCATTTTGCAATCCCACCAACAGTGGAGGAGTGTTCCTCTTTCTCCACATCCTCGCCAGCACTTGTTGTCTCTTCAGTTTTTAATCTTAGCCATTCTGACTGGTGTGAGGTGGAATCTCAGGGTTGTTTTGATTTGCATTTCCCTGATGACTAATGATGTTGAACATCTCTTAAGGTGTTTCTCGGCCATCCAAATTTCTTCTGGTGAAAATTCTTTGTTTAGCTCTGTGCCCCATTTTTTGATAGGGTTATTTGGTTCTTTGCGGTCTAACTTCTTGAGTTCTTTGTATATATTGGATAATAGCCCTCTGTCGGATGTGGGGTTGGTGAGATCTTTTCCCACTTTGTTGGTTGCCGTTTTGTCCTTCGGACAGTGTCCTTTGCTTTGCAGAAACTTTGTAGTTTTATGAGGTCCCATTTGTCGATTCTTGATCTTAGTGCGTACGCTATTGGTGTTCTGTTCAGGAACTTTTCCCCTGTGCCCAAGTCCTCCAGGGTCTTCCCAAATTTCTTTTCTAATAGTTTCAGTGTGTCTGGTTTTATGTGGAGGTCCTTGATCCACTTGGAGATGGTCTTAGAGCAAAGAGATAAGAGTGGGTCAATTCGCATTCTTCTGCATGTTGACATCCAGTTGAACCAGCACCATTTGTTGAAAAGGCTATCTTAATTCCATCGGATGGTTGTGGCTCCTTTATCAAAGAACAAGTGAACATAATTCTGTGGGTTAATTTCTGCGTCTTCAATCCTGTTCCATTGATCTGTTTGCCTGTTGCTATACCAATACCATGGAGTTTTTAACACAATTGCTCTGTAGTACTGCTTGAGGTCAGGGATATTGATTCCCCCAGAAGTCCTTTTATTGTTGAGAATAGTTTTAGCTATCCTGGGTTTTTTGTTGCTCCAGATGAATTTGAGAATTGATCTTTCTAGATCTATGAAGAATTGAGTTGGGATTTTGATGGGGATCGCATTGAATCTGTATATTGCTTTTGGCAAGATGGCCATTTTTATTATATTGATCCTGCCAATCCAGGAGCAAGAAATATTTTTCCATCTTCTGAGGTCTTCTTCGATTTCTTTCTTCAAGGACTTGACGTTCCTGTTGTACAGATCTTTCGCTTGTTTGGTTAGAGTTACGCCAAGATACTTTATGTTGTTTGTGGCTATTGTGAAGAGTGTTATTTCCCTAATTTCTTTCTCAGCCTGCTTGTCCTTTGAGTACAAGAAGGCCACTGACTTGCTTGAGTTAATTTTATAACCTGCCACTTTGCTAAAGTTGTTTATCAGCTGTAGAAGTTCTCTGGTGGAGTTTTTTGGGTCGCTTAGGTAAACTATCATATCGTCTGCAAATGATGATAGTTTCACTTCTTCCTTTCCAATTTGTATCCCTTTGACTTCCTTATGTTGTCTAATTGCTCTTGCTAGAACTTCAAGTACTATATTGAAAAGATATGGAGAGAGAGGGCAGCCTTGTCTAGTCCCTGATTTTAGTGGGAATGCTTCAAGTTTCTCTCCATTTATTTGATGTTGGCTACTGGTTTGCTGTAGATTGCTTTTACTATGTTTAGGTATTGGCCTTGATTTCCTGCTCTTTCCAAGACTTTTAGCATGAAAGGATGCTGAATTTTGTCGAATGCTTTTTCAGCATCTAATGAGATGACCATGTGGTTTTTTTCTTTCAGTTTGTTTATGTAGTGGATTACATTGATGGATTACTGTATATTGAACCATCCCTGCATCCCTGGGATGAAGCCTACTTGATCATGGTGGATGATCGTTTTGATGTTCTCTTGGATTCGGTTAGCAAGAATTTTATTTAGTATTTTTGCATCTATATTCATCAGAGAAATTGGCCTGAAGTTCTCTTTCTTTGTTGGATCATTTTGTGGTTTAGGTATTAGTGTAATTGTGGCTTCGAAGAATGAGTTGGGCAGTGTCCCTTCTGTCTCTATTTTGTGGAATAGTTTGAAGAGTATTGGTGTTAAGTCTTCTTTGAAGGTCTGGTAGAATTCTGCACTAAAACCATCTGGTCCCATACTTTTTTTGGTTGAGAGGCTTTCTATAACCCCTTCTATTTCTTTAGGGGTTATGGGACTATTTAGTTGGTCTACTTGATGCTGATTTAATTTTGGTATTTGATATCTGTCTAGGAAATCGTCCATTTCCTCCAGATTCTCCAGTTGTTTTGAGTATAAACCTTTGTAGTAGGATCTGATGATCTTTTGAATTTCCTCAGTTTCTGTTGTTATGTCTCCCTTTTCATTTCTAATTTTGTTAATTTGTATACTGTCTCTGTGTCCTTTGGTTAGTCTGGCTAAGGGTTTATCTATCTTGTTGATTTTCTCAAAGAACCAGCTCCTGGTCTTGTTGATTCTTTGTATGGTTCTCTTTGTTTCTATTTGATTGATTTCAGCCCTGAATTTGATGATTTCTTGTCTTCTACTCCTCCTGGGTGAATTAACTTGTTTTTCTTCCAGGGCTTTAAGGTGTGCCGTTAACCTGCTAGTGTATGCTCTATTCAGTTTCTTTTTGGATGCACTTAGAGCTATGAATTTCCTCTTAGCACTGCTTTCATTGTGTCCCATAGATTTGGGTAGGTTGTACCTTCATTTTCACTTAATTCTAAAAAGTCTTTGATTTCTTTTTTTATTTCTTCCTTGACAAAGGTGTCATTGAGTAGAGTATTGTTCAGTTTCCATGTGTATGTGGGCTTTCTGTTGTTTTTGTTGCTATTGAAGACCACTCTTACTCCATGGTGATCTGATAGGAGGCATTGGATTAGCTCGATCTTCTTGTATTTGTTTACATCTGTCTTGTGACCGATTATATGGTCTATTTTGGAGAAGGTACCATGCGGTGCTGAGAAAAAGGTATATTCTTTAGCTTTAGGATGAAATGTTCTATATATATATATATATATATATATATATATCTGTTAAATCCAATTGGTCCAGAGTTTCAATTAGTTTCACTGTGTCCCTGTTTAGTTTCTGCTTTCCTGATCTGTCCATTGAGGAGAGTGGGGTGTTGAAGTCACCCACAATTATTGTGTTAGGTGTAATGTGTGCTTTAAGCTTTAGTAAGGTTTCTTTTACGAAGGAGGGTGCCCTTGCATTTGGAGCATAGATGTTCAGTATTGAGAGCTCTTCCTGGTGGATTTTCCCTTTGGCCAGCAAGAAGTGACCTTCTGAGTCTCTTTGGATGATTTTAGGTTGAAAGTCAATTTTATCTGATATTAAAATGGCTACTCCAGCTTGTTTCCTGAGACCATTTGCTTGTAAAATTGTCCTCCAGCCTTTTATTCTAAGGCAGTGTTTGTCTTTAACACTGAGATGTGTTTCCTGTATGCAGCAAAATGTAGGGTCCTGTTTCCGTATCCAGTCTGTTAATCTATGTCTTTTTATTGGGGAATTGAGTCCATTGACGTTAAGAGATATTAAGGAATAGTAATTATTACCTCCAGACATTTTTGAAATTATATTTATTTATCTTATTTATTTTTTATATTTGAGAGGTTATCTTCTTTTGTGTTTGATGAGAGGAGGTTTCTATCTTGCTTCTTCCCGGGTGTAGTTTCCGTCCGTGTCTTGGTGTTTTCCCCCTATTATCTTTTGTAGGGCTGGATTTGTGGAGAGATATCTTGCAAATTTGGTTTTGTCATGGAATACCTTGATGTCTCCATCAATGGCAATAGAGAGTTTTGCTGGGTAAAGTAGTTTTGGCTGAAGTTTGTGTTCTCTTAGAGTTTGCATGATATCTGCCCAGGATCTTCTAGCTTTCATGGTCTCAGGTGAGAAGTCTGGTGTTATTCTGATAGGTTTTCCTTTATATGTTACTTGGCCTTTTTCTCTTGCTGCCTTTAGTATTCTTTCTTTGTTTATTACATTTGGAGTTTTGATTATTATGTGACGGGATGTATTTCTGTTCTGGTCCAGTCTGTTTGGGGTTCTATAGGCTTCTTGTATATTCATGGGCATCTCTCTCCTTAGGTTGGGGAAGTTTTCTTCCATAATTTTATAGAAGATATTAGCTGGCCCTTTAACTTGTAAATCTTCACTCTCGTCTATACCTATAATCCTTAGGTTTGGTCTTCTCATAGTGTCTTGGATTTCCTGGATGTTTTGGGTTACCACCTTTTTGCATTTAGTATTTTCTTTGACTGTTGAATCAATGGTTCCTATGGTATCTTCGGCTTCTGAGATTCTGTCTTCTATCTCTTGTATTCTATTGTTGATACTTGTGTCTATGGCCCCTGATTTCTTCCCCAGGTTTTCTATCTCCAATGTTGTCTCCCTCTGTGATTTCTTAGTTGTTTCTACTTCTGTTTTTAGTATCTGGATGGATGTGCTCAGATCTTTCGCTTGCTTGATTGTGTTTTCATGTATTTCTTTAATAGATTTTTGTGCTTCCTCTTTCATAGCTTCTACTTGTTGGCCCACGTTCTTCTGTAGTTCTTTAAGTGACTTTTGTCTTTCTTCCTTATTGTCTTCTTCTCTTTGATCCATCTTCTCCTGCATTTCTTGAAGTGATTTTTGTATTTGCCTCGTAAAGGCTTCTAACTTTTGATCCATTTTCTCCTCTATTTCTTTACGAGATTTTTCTATGTGTTCAGCTACCAGCATCCTGACCAGTGATTTTATATCCAAGTCTTGTTTTTCTGGTGTTTTAGGGTATCCAGGGATTCCTGTTGTTGGAGAACTGGGTTCAGATGCTGTCATGTTGCCTTGATTTTTGTTAGTAATGTTCCTTCGTTTTCCTTTTGCCATCTGGTTATTTCTGGTTTTAGTTGGCCTTGTTGTCAGTGGCTGGTGTTTGAAGCTCCTGTGAGGCTGGGCTCACCTGTTGTTTCTCTACTGGTGAATATGTGTGACTGCTGCCTTAAGGGATCAGAAGCTGGCTGCCACCCATGCGATTGTAGCCTCTGTTGGAGTCTGTCTACCTGGGCTTCTCCAGCTGTGTCCTGGTTGCAAGGAACTCCGAGAGCCTAGCAGATCCCCTGTGAGGGTAGCCCTGGAAGGGGTGTTTACCTGGGCCTTTCCAGCTATGTCCTGGTTGCAATATGGAGGCCCGTTGCTACCGCTGGTCCAGGGGCCGGCGAGCTGGTTGCAGAATGCAGCCTCGGTGCTCGCCAGAGGGCACGGGAATGTCCCACAGAGCCTGGGCCTTTCCAGCTGTGTCCTGGTTGCAATATGGAGGCCCGCCGCTACACCCTGGAGGGACCTTCTTAATTGATATTTTTCTTCTTCCTATTGGGTTGGAAACCACTTTCAATTACTTAATTTCTGGTTTTAATGAAGTCATTGAATCTTTTAGGACGTATAAAGTTGTAATATTATTTGTACTGTCAGTGATGCATTAATCAAAAAATTCAGTATGTAATACCTATCCAAGATATATGACAGTGAACTGATATCTAAGAAAGAATGAAAATAACATGAAATCCTATTACTCTACCTTTACACAAGTACAAGGCAACAAAGAAAATTACTGTACCCATATCTACCATTACATGGTATAATAGCAATTTGGAGATCAACAGGACAAGACATATTATTCCCTAAAGTATTCATGAAAATTTTAGTGTCAATTTCATTTTTTGTACAGTATATAATACCAGGGTGGATATCTTTAGGAAGTGGATGGTATATAAATTTTCCTAAAAGGCAAATGACTCCCCTAAACTTGAAGTTAGGAGCAAAATTACTTAGAAGAATATAAATGGTAGAGATTCTAGTAAATTCAACATAAAATAACACTATAAAATGGGTTGAATTGTATAATGTCTTTTATGATTAATGGGAATGTGGTGACTGGTGCAACACAGCCACATGGGTAATTAATATCTGGCATTATAGAATTTATATCTCTTCATTTGTTATACCACATTTTTTCAGAGAATCCATAGTTGTATGTGGCTACAATATTTCTCACATGTTCCCACACATTTCTCACAGTGTCTGACTTAAATTTGTGAATGTCATAAAATGTCATAAATTCCCTAGTGTCTGTCAAAAGCTTAAGCTTGAATGTTATATCATCCTTTCAGAAGACCTATCCCAAAGAATCTGTGGAGGAGGAGTACCAGCAGTCTCAATTAACCTGGACTCCAAGATCTCTCAGAATCTGGACAACCAATCAGGAAGTATACACCAGCTGATATGAGTCCCTAAAACATATATAGCAGAGGACTGCTGGTTCTTTGGCTCTACAATCTTTGCTTCCTGATGGAACAGACAGATAACACCAGGTACACAAAGAGATCCCAGGTTTAATATCTCTCTGGACAGAGCCCGCCAGACCTGTGCCCAAGGCCTGGGCAGCTCTGTTGGTTGTCTGTGTCCCAGGCCTGTCCTGGGACGTTTGCCCTGCAGGTTGACCAGCACTTAGAGTGGCTCCACAAGGCCTCCACAATCTTTGTTCCTGGACAGACCAAGCAGGTAGCACCAGCTACACAGAGACAACCCAAGTTGCTTGGGGCAAGGGACATCAGGGCTCCTACAGCTCCAAAGAGTAGTGCAGCCCCTCAGCAATCTGGGCCAGGGGAAACACAGTCATCCAGTGGTGCAGAAATAGCCTTAGTGGCTCATAGAAAGTTCAAGCACCAGCCAGTGACAACAGGACTGACCAACGCCAGAGATAACCAGATAGCAAAGTCAAATGTAGGAATGTTACTAATAGAAACCAAAGCATTGTGGTAGCATGTGAACCTAATTTTCCAACAACAGAAAGTTCTGGATACCCCAACACACCAGATAAACAAGATTTGGATTTAAAATCATATCTCATGATGCTATTAGAGGATTGCAAGAAGGAAATAAATAAATTTCTTTAAAAAAAATACAGGAGAACATGTATAAGGTAGAAGGCCTTACAACGGAAACACAAAAATTACTTCTAGAGATGCAGGAGAACTTGGGTCAACAGGCAGATTTCATGAAAGATGATACACAAAATCTCTTAAAGAATGATAGAGAATTGGTGGAGGGAAGAGGACTTATGGGACATATAGTGATGGGGGAACTGGGAAAGGGGAAAGCCTTTGGAATGTAAACAAAGAATATAGAAAATAAAAAAAAAGAAATATAGAGAAAAACAAACAAGAGGAAGAACTGAGCAAAATCATCCAGGATCTAAAAACAGAAGTGGAAAACATAAAGGGAGAAAATTTTGGAGATCGAAAACCTTGGGAAGAAATCAGGGGTCATAGATGCAAATATAAACAACAGAATAAAACAGATAGAAGAAAGAAGGTCAGATGCCAAATATACCATAGAAAGCATTGCATCAACAGTCAAAGTATATACAAAATGCAAAAACTTGTAAGCCAAAACATCCAGGATATCCAGGACACAATGAAGAGACCAAACCTAAGGATCATAGTTATAGATGAGTGTGAAGATTTACAACTTAAAGGGACAGCAATATTTTCAACAAAATTATAGAAGTAAACTTCCCTAACCTAAAGAGAGAAATGCTCATGAATATACAAGATGCCTACAGAAATCCAAACAGACTGGACCAGAATAGGAAATAACTCCTGTCACATAATAATCAAAACACCAAATGTACTAAACAAAGAAGAATATTAAAAGTAGTAAGAGGAATAGGCCAAGGAACATATAAAGGAAGACCTATTAGAATTTCACCAGACTTCACACCAGAGACCAGAAAGCTAGAAGATCTTGGGCAGATATTATGCAGACTCTAAGAGAACACAAATGTCAGCCAAAACATTTAGTCCTCAAAACTCTCAATCATCATAGATGGAGAAGCCAAGATACTCCAAGACAAAACCAAATTTATACAATATCTATTCACAAACCTAGGCCTACAAAGGATAATAGGAGGAAAACTCCAATACAAAGTGGGAAACTACATCCTGGACAAAGCAGGATAGTAACCTTCTTCATCAAACCCAAAAGAAGATAACCACTCAAACATAAAAATAACATCAAAATAACAGGAAGTTATAATCACTATTCCTTAATATCTCAACATCAATGGACTCAATTCCCCAATTTAAAAAAAAAACATAGACTAATACACTGGATACAGTCAAAGACAAATACTACCTCAGAGTAAAAGGCTGGAATGCAATTTTACAAGCAAATGGTCTCAGGAAACAAACCTGAGTAGTCATTTTAATATGAGATAAAATTGACTTTCAACCTAAAGTCACTGAAACAGACTTCGAGGACACTGCTTACTGGTCAAATGAAAAATCCAACAAGAAGAACTCTCAATTCTGAACATCTGTGTTCAAATGCAATGGCACCCTCATTCATAAAAGAAACTTTAATAAAGCTCAAAGCACTCTTTGCACCTAACACAATAATTGTGTGTAACTTCTACACTCCACTCTACTCAATGAGCCAGTCAGGAAAACAGAAACTAAACATGGACACAGTGAAACTAATTGAAGCTTTGGACCAATTGGATTTAACAGATATATACAGAACATTTTATCCTAAAGCAAAAGAATATACCTTATTCTCTGTACCTCAGGGCACCTTCTCCAAAATCGACCATAAAATGGTACACAAGACAGAACTCAACAGACATAAGAAAATCGAACAAATCCCAGGCCTCCTATCAGATCACTATGGAGTAAGAATAGTCTTCAATAGCAACAAAACAACAGAAATCCCACATACACAAGGAAGCTGAATAATAGCCTACTGAATGATACTTTGCTCAAGGAAAAAAAATAGAAAGAAATCAAATATCTTTTCAGAATTTAATGAAAATGAAGGCACAGCATACCCAAGTTTATGGGACACAATGAAAGCAGTGCTAAGAGGAAAAACCATAGCCCTGAATGCATCCAAAAAGAAACTGAACAGAGCATACACAAAAGCAGCTTAATGACAAATCTGAAACCCCGGGAACAAAAAGAAACTAATTCATCCAGGAGGAGTAGAAGACAGGAAATCATCAAAGTCAGTGATGAAATCAATAGGTAGAAACAATGAGAATCATACAAATAATCAACAAAACCAGGAGCTGCTTCTTTGAGAAAATAAACAAGATAGATAAATCTTTGGCCAGTCTAACCAGAGGCAGCAGAGACAGTATACAAATTAACAAAATCAAAAATGAAAAGGGAGAAATAACAATAGAAACTGAGGAAATTAAAAAAAATCATCAGACCTTCTACAAAAGCCTATATGCAACACAACTGAAAAATTTGGAGGAAATTGACAATTTCCTAGACAGATACCAAATACCAAAATTAAATCAGGATCAAATAGATCATCTAAACAGTCCCATAACCACTAATGTAACAGAAGTGATTATTGAAAGTCTTCCAACCAAAAAAGCATAGGACCAGATGCTTTTAGTGCAGAATTCTATCAGACCTTCAAAGAAGACCTACTACCAATACTCTTCAAACTATTTTACAAAATAGAAACAGAAGGAACACTACCCAACTCATTCTATGAAGCCGCAGTTATCCTGATACCAAATCCACAAAAATGATCTAACAAAGAAAGAGTACTTCAGACCAATTTCCCTAATGAATATTTATTCAAACATACTCAATAAAATTCTTGCCTACTGAATCCAAGAAAACATGAAAATGATCATTCACCATGATCAAGTAGGCTTCATCCCAGGGATGGCTCAATATACAGAAACCCATCAATGCATTCCACTATATAAAAAAAAAAAACTCAATGAAAAAAATCCACATGGTCATTTCATTTGATATTGAAAAAGCATGTGAGAAAATTCAGCATTCTTTCATGCTAAAAGTCTTGAAAAGACAGGAATTCAAGGCCCATACCTAAACTTATTAAAAGCAATATACAGCAAACCAGTAGCCAACATCATTCTAAATGGAGAGGAACTTGAAGCAATCCCACTAAAATCAAGGACTACACAAGGCTGCCCCCGAAACTGCTCTCTCCAGTTTCTTTTTGGAGGCATTCAGGGCTATGAGTTTTCCTCTTAGCACTGCTTTCATTGTGTCCCATAGATTTGGATAGGTCTTACCTTCATTTTCATTGAATTCTAAAAAGTCTTTGATTTCTTTCTTTATTTCTTCCTTGACCAAGGTGTCATTGAGTAGAGTGTTGTTCAGTTTCCATGTATATGTGGTCTTTCTGTTGTTTTTCTTGCTATTGAAGACTACTTTTACTCTACAGTGATCTGATAGGAGGCATGGGGTTAGTTGGGTCTTCTTGCATTTGTTGACATCTGCCTTGTGACCAATTATATGATCAATTTTGGAGAAGGTACCATGAGGTGCTGAGAAAAAGAAAAAAAATATTATATATATATATAATTGGTCCAAAGCTTCAATTAGTTTCACTGTGTCCCTGTTTAGTTTCTGGTTTCCTGATTGGTCCATTGAGGAGAGTGGAGAGTTGTAGTCACCCACAATTATTGTGTTAGGTGTAATGGGTGCTTTAAGCTCTAGTAGAGTTTCTTTTATGAATGAGTGTGCTCTTGCATTCGGAGCATAGATGTTCAGTATTGAGAGTTCTTCTTGGTGGATTTTTCCTTTGATCACCAGGAAGTGACCTTCTGTGTGTCTTTTGATGACCTTAGGTTGAAAGTCAGTTTTATCTGATATTAGAATGGCTACTCCGGTTTGTTTCCTGAGGCCATTTGCATGTAAAATTGTCTTCCAGCCTTTTACTCTAAGGTCATGTTTGTCTTTGACACTGAGATGTGTTTCCTGTATGCAGCAACCTGTAGGGTCCTGTTTCTTTCTGTATCCAGTCTATTAGTCTATGTCTTTTTATTGGGGAATTGAGCCCATTGATTTTAAGAGATATTAAGGAATAGTAATTATTTCTTCCTGACATTTTTGATGTTATTTTTTTATTTTATATTTGAGTGGTTAACTTCTTTTGGGTTTGATGAGAGGGGTTTTCTATCCTGCTTTTTCTGGGTTGTGGTTTCCCTTCTTGTGTTGGTGTTTTTCCCCTATTATCCTTTGTAGGGCTGGGTTTGTGGAAAGATAATGTGCAAATTTGGTTTTTTCATGGAATACCTTGTTTTCTCCATCTATGACGATTGAGAGTTTTGCTGGGTAAAATAGTTTTGGCTGAAATTTGTGTTCTCTTAGAGTCTGCATGATATCTGCCCAGGATCTTCTAGCTTTCATGGTCTCAGGTGAGAAGTCTGGTATAATCCTGATAGGTCTTCCTTTATATGTTACTTGGCCTTTTTCTCTTACTGCCTTTAATATTCTTTGTTTAGTACATTTGGGGTGTTGATTATTATGTGACGGGAGGTATTTCTGTTCTGTTCCAGTCTGTTTGGAGTTCTGTAGCCTTCTTGTATATTCATTTGCATCTCTCTCTTCAGGTTGGGGAAGTTTTCTTCCATAATTTAGTAGAAGATAATTGCTGGCCCTTTAAGTTGTATATCTTCCCTCTCATCTATGCCTATAATCCTTAGGTTTGGTCTTCTCATTGTGTCCTAGATTTTTTTGGATATTTTCGGTTACAAGCTTTTTGCATTTGTCTTTTCTTGGACTGTTGAATCAATGGTTTCTATGGTATCTTCGGCATCTGATATTCTTTCTTCTATCTCTTGTATTCTATTGTTGATATTTGCATCTATGTCCCCTGATTTCTTCCCTAGGTTTTCTATCTCCAAAGTTGTCTCCCTTTGCAATTTCTTAGTTGTTTCTACTTCTGTTTTTAGATCCTGGATGGTTTTGCTCAGATCTTCTGCATGCTTGTTTGTATTTTCATGTATTTCTTTAAGAGTTTTTTGTGTTTCCTTTTTCATGACTTCTACTTGTTGGCCCACATTCTCCTGTATTTCTTTAAGTGATTTTTGTACTTCCTCCTTATTGGCTTCTAATTTTTGATCCATATTCTCCTGTATTTCTTTAAGTGATTTTTGAGTTTGCCTTGTAAGGGCTTCTAATTTTTGATCCATTTTCTCCTGTATTTCTTTAAGAGATTTATCTATGTGTTCTGTTATCAGCATCCTGACCAGTGATTTTAGATACAAATCTTGTTTTTCTGGTGTGTTGGGGTATCCGGGACTTACTGCTGTTCGGGAACTGGGTTCGGATGCTGCCATATTGTCTTGTTTTCTGTTAGTAATGTTCCTATGTTTGCCTTTTGCCATGGGGTTATCTCTGGCCTTAGTTGGTACTATAGTCACTAGCTGGTACTTGAACCTCCTGTGTGCTCTTAAGGCTATTTCCCCACAACTGGATGACTGGGTTTCGCCTGGCACAGATTGCTGATGTGTTGTTCTCCTCTTGGGTGCTGTTGGACCCCTGGTGTATCTTGCTCTAAGCAATGTTATATTCAGTTATCTCTGTGGACCTGATGCTGCTTGTCTTCTCTGGATCTGCTTGCTTAGTTCAGTCAGCAGCAAGTATGCTGTCAGTGGCCATAGGGAGTGGGGAGTGCAGAGTGCAGGGACTCCCAGAGGGCAGAGAACCCATGCCCTGCTGGAACAGAGGAACCACTGCTCTGCCAAGCTCCCATTCTTAGATGACTGGTTGGTGGCCCGGGTCCCCAGAGATCTTATGCTTGGGATATCTCGGGTATCTGGTTCTGCGCACTCAATCTAAGCACCTGCCACTAAGATTGAAAATTATCAATTTTAATGTGTTTTTCTCTGTATCTCTTCTATGTTATCTGAAATAGTTCCCATGTAAATATTTAATTTTATCATAAAGTGTTTTTACTTCCCTTTTCAATACAAAAAATAAATTACAGTTTATTGATTTTCTAGCCTGTTTTACTTCCATGTCCGACCTTTGTACACTTAAGAGCTCTGCAATGTCTTTTAGTGAAAAAATACATTTTGTCTTTATCATCTCCAACTTAGTATTATGTCATGTACAGGAAGATATAGACACAGTAATTTTTATTGTGACCTTGTACTTATGGATATGTGGCATCTATGATTTCATGTTAATTTCATCCTGTCTTTAGAGATTAGGTCTCTGTCATATATACAGGATATTTAGTATACTGCAGTACATTATTATTATATTCCTAAGAATATAAATCATATTACAGCCGGGCAGCGGTGGCCCATGCCTTTAATCCCAGCACTTGGGAAGCAGAGGCAGGTGGATTTCTGAAGTCGAGGCCAGCCTGGTCTACAAAGTGAGTTCCAGGACAGTCAGGGCTACACATAGAAACCCTGTCTTAAACAATAACAAAAAAAATCACATTACAGCTTTATATGTGTCAGAAGATTCCATGACCTCTTTAAAACTATATGTTAAAGAATTGGAAGGGGTTTGCATCCCCATAGGAAAAAAAAAACAATATCAACCAGACCCCCCCCCCCAGAGATCATAGGGATTAAACCACAAACCAAAGTGTACTTATGGAGGGACCCATCGCTCCAACCTCATATGTAGTAGAGCATGTCCTTGTTAGGCATCAATGGGAGGTGAGAGCTTGGCCTTATGACAGCTCAATGCCCCAGTGTAAAGAATGTTATTGATGGGGGGTGGTATGAGGTGGGTGGGTGGGTGAAAGAACATCCTTATAAATGCAGTGGTAGGTGGGATGTGATAGATTTCCAGATGGAGGAAGAAACCTGTAAAGCAGATGTCGTTTGACATGTAAATAAAGACAATATCCAATTATAAATAAAGAATAAAGCACATTAAATATTCCACATATATCATGTTTTGTTGTGAATAATCACTCCACATAAAACTTGTTTTCAACACTGAATTGCATTTAATTCTGTTCAGATTTGTGGGACACTGAAGCTTTTCATCCAAATTTTATTCCTGTGAATTAGGGCATGAGCAGAATATTAAACTTAGTACCACAACAACAATTTTTTGATGCATGAAATAGATTATATTTTCACAGAAAAGATATGCACAGAGCATACAACACTTGAATTAGAAAAAGAGATATTGGCGCATCACAATTGTTCAGCAAACAGCACAAATGACAAAATTAGTGACACAAATATTGGGCTCAAAAAGAAACAAAGAATCTCTGGCAAATAGCTTAAAGCTAGGCAGAAGGAGCCAGAAATACGACCCTCCCAAGGTGTAGTGACTTTGTTTTCTGTTGATTTGTGTAGAGAGAAAAAAAGGAAAAATGTGTTTTTTTCTGTCATCTGCATTCCCCTTTTCTGCTTTCTTCCAGGGACCAAGGGAAGAAGGTGTGAGGTGGGAATCAAGAGCACTGATGGAGATCTCCAAGGTTACCACAGGCTTTGATGCCCATGCATAGATTTATGATCTGTCTCTGCTGATTGCCTCTGATTTTGTTCTCTAATGTACCTTCCCCATCAGCCATATCCAAGCAGAGTAAATAGACTGTCTTCAGGAAAATACTTGCTAAGTTAGAATGCTCTCCATATTCCTGGACTTATCTTTTTCTGGGTATAATCAAAGCCCTACTGTATGTTACTAAAGAAAAGGAAGAGTTCTTGTGTCACTGACAGCAAACCGAGCTAGTGAAAATCAGTGAGGACTGTGCTTTTTTGTTTCAGAGTCTACATGCACTGATTACTTAGCTCCATGCTTTTTTAGTAGCTTTCAACCTATGAGTAATTCAGGTATCTGAATTGGTGTGTGACTTCCTTATGTCAGTCATGCAGAGCAGTGCAATCTGCAAAGAAAAATCAAGATTCAAGATTCAGATTGCAACAGAGACTAGAATTTTTCTGACATTTGTATAACCTTAGACCAGGCACTGTGTTACCTTCTACAGCTGCACATTTCCTCAACATACCACCTTTCACTCTAAGTAAAATCAGATGATACTAACAGACACAGATACGACTATACCCACAGTTCACTCAGGCTTGGGACAGTGATGCTGGTAGCATGTAACCACTAATGGTGAAATTCATTAAAAAAACAATACAACTATTGCTTATTCTGTTATTGTTCTGTTATTTGTACCTGCCTGACAGTAGAAATCACATTATGATTGTTTATGCATCATAAAATGCAATGGCTTCTTTAAAATAACATACTATATGTTTCTACACACCATGTTTTGCTTTTAATAGTCATAGCACATGAACATTTTTTATAACACTGAACTGCATTTAATTTTGTTCAGATTTTTGAGACACTCCAGAGTTTCATGCAAACTGAGTAGTTGTCAGAAAAGGTAGGTGTAGAATATTGAACTAGTATTACAATACCTCTTTGAGGATACACTACTAACATTATTGTACTAGGAAAGGCTATAATCAGAACATACAACAGAAGCAAGTGGAAAGGGAGATGCAGGCACATTACAATTATTCAGCAGGAAGAAAAAATTTAAGAAAATAGTCACAGTCAGAAACACTTGAAAAGAAGCATAGTAATTATGGTAAATAGCTTAATTCCAGGCAGAAGCAGCCAGAATATGGAACATCTTTAAGGTTCCATTAATTTGAATTTCTTTAGGTTTGTAGAGAAAAGTATAATAAAAGTGTTTTTTTCCACTATCCACTATCCATTTTTTCTGCTTCATTCAGGGAGACTATTGAGGGTGTGAAGTATGATTTAGCAGCACTGCTGGAGATCTCCAAGATTGCACATTGATTTCATGACCAAGCCTAGATGTGAGAGCTTTCTCCTGATAGGATCTGATTCCATTCTCTATTTGAATATACATCTCCATCAATAAGAAGCAAGGAGAGCAAATAAATTTGACTGCAGTGAAGGATTTGCTCAATCAGGTTTTTGGTTATATCCCAGGACTTAGCTGGTCCTGTATATATACAAAGCCCAGCTATATGATACTAAAGAATAGGAAAAGACCTTCTGTAACTGACAGAAGACAGAGCCATTGAAAAGCTTCAAGGACAGGGCATGTTTGTTTCATAGTTTGCATGCTCGACTAGGTTAGCTCCTATTTCCCATACTGGAAATGTCCCCACATGTGAAATTTAGGTATCAGCATTAGGTATTGATTACTTCTTTTGTAATGGTAAGATAAGTCTTCTACAGGATGCTACAATATTCAGTCTTACACTTGTGACAGACACAAGGGAATTTATGACATTTTCACAACCTTAGTTCAGACAGGAAGAGAAATGTTGTGGGAGCATATAAGAAACATTGTGGCAACAATGTATACAACATATAAGCATGGAATTTCTAAAAATATTTTGGTGTAGCAAACAAAGAGATATAAATTATACCATATCCAGATACCAATCACTCTTGTGGCTGTGATGCATCAGGCACCATATTCCCATTAATGGTAATAACATTCAAAAATTCAACCCATTTTCATGTTATTTTATGTTTAATATACGATAATCCCTTCCATGTTTTTTTCTTCCAAGCCAGTTCTTTACTAACTACCTGTTTAGTGGAGTCATGTGCCTTTTAGAAAATTAATACACTATACAATCTCCTGAAGATATTATTATTATAATTATAATAATGGGTATTATATACAGTATAAAAAAGAAATTGCCACTTAAGTTTTCATGGTGAGCTTATACCAGTGAATCCCTAAAGACTTACGTTTTTTCCTGTTATTTTCATTCTGTCTTCAGAGTTCAGGTCTCTTTGTTGTAAACATAATATTTATTAACTTTGATTCAGATATTGCTATAGTAGTAAAGAAAACACAACTCTATATGCCTCAGAAAATGTTCTGGCCTTTTTATCATTTCACATTATATTTTTCAATCACACTATGCATTGTTGGGAATATTCATAGTATATAAACCTTTCTATCAATTCTGAATTCCAATAAATATGGTCCATATCCTTGAGACACATCATTTTCACATGGAATGTGATTACAGGTAGAGCAGGGTATTTGAAGTATCTTGCAATTACTTTTCTTAATCCTCTTTTATGTCACACTATTAAACAGTTTTGTACTAGTAAAGGCTGTACTCAGAGCATACCACAGAATTTGAGGGAGATGTAGGGATATCACAAATTAGTCAGCAGGCAGTAAATATTGCAAGAAAATAGTCACATTCAGGACTCAAAATGAATCTGGTAAGGATATCTGGTAAACTTCATGGTCCTAGGTTGAAAGAGCTGGAAATAGGAATAGCCACAATGTTCCACTGACTTGTTTTTCTCTTGGTCAGTGTAAAGAGTAGAATGAAAAAAAAACAACTTTTCCTGTCATCCACTTTCTATTTTCTGCTTCCATAAGTAATTACACAAAATTATGGTGTCGGAGCAATAAAGCAATCAGCAACACTGATGGAGATCTCTAAAAGAATTGCCAAATTTGATTTCCTTGCTTAGATGTAAAATCTCTATCCTGTTTGGATCTGATTGGATTCTCCATTTGAATACACATTCTCCATCAATCAGAACCTAAGAGAGCAAACAAATTTGTCTAAAAGGTACAGATTTGTCTGTCAAGCTGCTGGCTATACTCCAGGTCTTAATTTATACAAGCAGAGGGAATGGGAATTAGAGAGGGGATTTTTGTGGTGCAAACGTGGAAATGGGATAACATCACTTATCAGTGAGTGCATACCATGTGTGCTCTTTTGTGATTGGGTTAACCTCACTCAGATGATATTTTCTAATTCCATCTATTTCCTAAGAATTTCATGAATTCATTGTTTTTAATGGCTGAGTAGTATTCCATTGAGTAAATATACCATGTTTCTCTATCCATTCCACTGTTGAAGAACTTTTGGTTCCTTCCAGCTTCTGGATATTATAAATAAGGCTGCTATGAAGATATTGTAGCATGTGTCCTTATTTCATTTTTGATCATCTTCTGGGTATATGGACAGCAGTGGTATAGCTGGGTCCTCAGTTAGCACTATGTCTAATTCTCTGTAAAACAGCCAGACTGCTTTCCAGAGTGGTTGTACCACCTTGAAATCTCACCAGCAATGGAGTGTTCCCCTTTCTACATATCCTCAACAGCATCTGCTGTCACCTGAGTATTTGATCTTAGACATTCTGACTGGTGTGAAGTAGAATCTCAAGGTTATTTTAATTTGCATTTCCATGATGACTAAGGATGTTGAACATTTCTTTGGATGCTGCTTGGCCAATGGATTTTCCTTGCTTAAGAAATCTGTTTAGTTCTGTTCCCCATTTTTAATTTTAGGTTTATTTGATTCTCTGGAGTCTAACTTTGTGTATTCATATTGCCAAAAGCCATTTTCAGATTCAATGCAATTCAATCGACAAATGGGATCCCATAAAATTGCAAAGTTTCTGTAAGGCAAAGGACACTTCCAGTAGGACAATAGGCAACCAATATATTGGAAAAAGCTGTTTACCAATCCTATATCCAATAAAGGGCTAATGTCCAATATATACAAAGAATTCTATTACTTTTCTTGTCCTGGATATAACCGAAGCCAGACTGAAAGTGCTAAAGAGAAGGGAGAGTGCTTGTATCACTATCAGGACACAGAGCCTGTGCAAAGCTGAAAAGACTGCGCTTTTTTTATTTCAGACTCTCCATGCTCTGATTCCATGGCTCTCTGTTTTATATCATAATTGTCACAATATGGGAATGTCAGGTATCTGCTTTGGAGTATGATTTCTTTATCTCAGTCATACAGGGCTGTCTTCTCTAAAGAAGATACATGATTCAAACTTCAGCTTGTGACAGAGGACTCTGGATCTTCTGACATTTTTATATCCTTAGATCAGCCACTGTCAGAACTGCTATGGCAGCAAATGTCCTCAACATAACACCTTGGAGTCTAAGAAAAATCAGATGTAACTAACAGGCACAAATACTACCCTACCCAGATTCCAAGCAGTGTTAGGACAGTGATGCTTGTAGCATGTTGAAATTAATGACAAAAGACATTCAATATACAACCATTGTTTATTCTGTTACTTTTTATTAAAGTTTAATATATTTTCTAGCATGTTTGTTTTCCAAATCAGCCCTTTGCAAGTAACAGCTCAGGAGAGTCATGAGTCCTTTCTGGTAATCAATTCATACTCCAAGCATCTACAACTCTGTATTATACCATGAAAATGGAAGACATGGAAACAATAATTTTCATTGTGGTCTTGTACATGTTGATATGTAGAGTCATTAGATTTCATGCTATTTTCATTCTGCCTTTAGGGAACTGCTCTCTGCTATATATCCTAAAAATTTATGAGACTGTATTACTTTGATTAATTCATTCCTGACAAGAAAAATTACATTAAGCCTGTATATGCATCAGAAAATGCCAAGGCCTCTTTAAAACCACACATTAAATATTTTACATACATCATGTTTTATTGTCAATAATCAAAATCTATGAACATTTCTTCAACACTGAAATAAATTTAATATTTTACAGATTTGTGGGAAACTCCAGAAAATTGGTACACTTGGAACAGGACATGGGCAGAATACTAAAATTAATTTACAACATCTTTTTGAGCATATAGGATCATACATTATTTTTCTAGGAAAGACTATATATAGAACATAGTTCAATTGAATTCTAAAAGGAGACAAAGTAAAACCACAATTTGTCTACAGGCAGCATAATTGCAAGATAAGAGTCACAATTAGTGGGCTCAAAAAGAAAGCAAGCATCTATGGCAGATAGCCTTAAAATAGGCATGGGAGTAAGAAATATGAAGAGGGGCAAGATTTGACAAACTTGTTTTTCTGTTAATCCCTGTAGACACAAGAAGGTAAATACAATTTTTGCTGTCATACAGTTTCAAGTTCTCTAATTCCTTAAGGTTATCCAGTGAGGAGGGTATGAGGTATGAATCAGCAGGTCTGATGGAAATCATGAAGATTTAAGCAGGCTTTGATGTCTATACCTAGATATGTGATTACTTGCCTGATTGGCTCTTTGTTCATTATTTGAATACAACAAACAGAGGACAAAATAGAATAAATTTGCAGGTAAGGATTTGATCAGTCAGGCTGCTGGCTATCTTCCAGTAATTATCTAGTCCTGGGATATAACCAGAGCCAGACTGTTGGGTCTTATTCAGCCTGATACTGAGGCCTTGTGGTGGAGCCTGAGCCTTTGACACAGTTTAGAGACCTGTGTCAGTTACTTCCTTACTAGTGAGAATCAGCACGGCCTGTATAAACCCCCCCTTTGCTTAAACACTGAATTAGTATATCATTTTTGGCTCTGTAGGTCACCCCATACCCTCTGTCACCTTTCCCCTCCTCATATGTCATCTTACCTCAGAACAAAAAAAACCTCATTTCCTCTCTCAGTCCTTTATAAACAAAAGATTGATGCAATAAAATGAGTTCCCGCTTTGAAAGACTCCTGGCTCAGGTGGTTATTCTCTGGACCGCAGGAGATCCGCGCTGTGACACTCACCGTCCTGCGCAGCACTGGAGAGACCCTCACTTGGACTTGGTTCTCTCCTTTCAGCCTTCACCTGCCGGCAGAAAGCTGGCACTGGACTGTATGGTGCTAAAGAGATGGAAGAGTTCTGTAACTGAAAGGAAAAAGAACCAGTGGAAAGCCGCAAGGACAGTGGCTGATACCTTAGCCACTAGTTACGCTACAGTTACTGTCACAACAAATGAAATTCAAGTATCAGCTTTTGGTGTCCATTCCTTGCCTCAGTTATACTGGACTGTGTCTTCTGCAAAGAAGTTATAAGATTCAAGCTTCAGCTTGTGACAGAAACTAGGGAAATTTTGACATTTTCAAAATCTTAGGTCAGACACGGTGAGAAATACTCACAGCAGTAAATATCCTCAACATACCACTATGGAAATATCTAAAAAATCTTGAGATATCTATCAGAAACAGATGCTACTGTAGAGAGCCATATTGAGGTGCCATGCCACCTGGCAGGAACTTGACATCAACCAATGTCTTTCAGTGGGAACTCCTGTGTTAGCCATAATCCCCTCCACCTAGGGTGGAGTGCTCAGACAAAGGTGAGGCCTATTGTTCTTCAAGGACCTGCAGTTTCCCGAGAAACACTAGCCACCTGCGAAGAAACTGAACTGATTCTGCAAAGAAGCTTCCATGCTTTCCCCCCTGCCTATATATATTGGGAGTTCTTCATTAAACTTTGAGACCTTGAATACAGGTGTTATCTTAGTCTCCATCTCTTTTTGTCACCTTCCCATACATCCCCAGCTTCCCTTTCAGATAACCCATTCAATGTAACTGTGAGCAGTTACATTTGGCACCCGAATGTGTGGCTGGATTTGGGAAGGTCTCCTGAGGTGACCCTGTCTTGGTGAAGCTTCACTGAAAATGGAAAAAGATAGTATCCTGCATGGTGAGCAACTACGGGAGTTAAATACTGGCACTAGTCCGAAGTTTCATCTTTTTAAGCTGTTGTTGTAGGTGCAGAAGGATAAGGGCTAAGTGGGACAGCATTGACCTAGTGCTGAACTCGCTTAGGGGTTGACAGTGGAAAATGGGATAGGAAGTTTATTGGCATTTGTCTGCAGCCTTCAAGTGATCCTTCAGGAAAAAGGAGAAGGGTTTGTAAAACAATGGTTAGAACATTTTTAGATCGGATAGGTTCTTGTTGCTATGGTTCCAAGAGAAAATAACAGTGGAAAATGGGATAGGAAGTTTATAGGCATTTGTCTGAAGCCTTCAAGTGCTCCTTCTGGCAAAAGGAGAAGGGTTTGAAAAACAATGGTTAGAAAGTTTTTTTAGATCAGATAGATGCTTGTTGCCTATGGTTCCAAGAGAAAAGAACTTTAGATAAAAAAAAAAAAATCTGGGAAAAATTGGGAAAGTGTTAAGAGCCACCAAGCAGATAATACTACCTGCTGCCTCTGGATGATTATAAAAGATATTATTGAAGAGACCTCACAGGCATCAGAGAGCACACAGAGAGTACTTGAGGAATTTCAAGAAGGAAGCCTGCCAGAGAGGACTTTCTCAGAAACGGGTCCTCTCAACCTTAAATTAGAAAGATATAGAGATACTACTGATGAGCTAACATTAGAGGAGAAAGCTCATTCAGATGAAGGAGCTGGCAAATATAATGATGAGAATTGGCCTCCTAGTGCACCTTCTGCTCTGCCTATGGTCTTTACTATACAAGATAAAACTCAGATGAATATCCAACTACATAAATTGAAGATTTAAATTAAGTTGCAGAAATTGATTAATGAGCTACAGGAGCTAAAAGAAGGGAATCAAGTAGAGGAAGGAGAAGAGATCCTGAGATACACTAATTTTCGCTAGAAAGGGCTGTAAGTCAGGCTCTCAGGGAAGGACAGGCTACATCTGACCTGCTGGCTTTCCCTGTCATTGAGATCATGGACCGGCAGAATAGAGTTAGACAATATCAGACCTTGGAGTTCAAAGTTATAAATAATTAAAGCAACTGTCGCACAGTTGAAAGTTGCTAATTTACAACTGAATTGGATACCTTGGGATATCTGCACACAAGTTAATTCTGTTTCATTTCTAACTCTTTACCTTATATTTTAAGCAGATTATTTGTCTCCACTCAGGCTCACCTGGATTGAAAATTGGCATGTCTAGGAAAGACACTTGTAGGGTTTTGGCAATAAATCAACTCTCTGACATCAAAACCCTATACAAGTGGACCTCTTATGAGAGCTACATAGAATTCAGATCTATGTGTGTCTGCTTACAAGCAGACATGGGCACCAGTTTGAGGCAGAGCACAACAAGACTCTGAGTCCCCTGTGAAGCACACCTGGTTGCATAGAAGTTGGCATTTAAAGGCATTCCTTAGACTAACAAATGACAAGAAAGCCTAAGCCCTTTCCTCCATAAAAAGACACCATAAAGTATTTAGGAGGACCGGGTCACTACTTCCCCCCCCCATGGTTAATGCCCACTGTCCTTTGAGGGATGACTGTCCACTTGATTAGCTTCTCATTTAAAAACTAATAAAAAAGGGAGGAGATGTAGAGAGCCTTATTGAGGTGCCATGCCATCTGGCAGGAACTTGACATCGACCAATATGAAGTTCCTCATCCAGCCTTTCAGTGGGAACTCCTCTGTTAGCCATAATCCCTTCCATCTAGGGTGGAGTGCTCAGACAATTTTTCTTCAAGGACCTACAGTTTCCTGAAAAACACTTGCCATCTATAGAGCAACTGAACTTATTCTACTGAGAAGCTTCCATACTTTACCCCCCTGCCTATATATTGGGGGTTCTTCATTAAACTTTGAGACCTTGAATAGCAAGTGATATCTTGGTCTCCATCTCTTTCTTGCTGCCTTCCCCTTACATTCCTGGCTTCTCTTCCAGGTAACCTGTTCCATGTAACTCCGGGGAGTTACATACTACCATACCTACAATCCAACCACTCTTGTAGCAATGATGCTGGCTGCATGTTACCATTAATGGCAAAAGTTATTCAACAATTCAACCATTGTGTATAGTGCCATTTTATGTTTAATATATTGGAATCTCTGGAACATTTGTTCTTCCATGTCATTTCATTGCTATCTATCTGTTCAGGGTAGTATTGAACCCTTCAGAGAAATCAGTACATTGTGTCATGAAATTCTGCACATTGACATTCCATACTGTATAAAAAAGAAATGGACTAGGTAATTTTCAGTGTGAACTTGTTCTAGTAGATACCGAGAGGCCAATGCTTTTTCCTTTTTTTTTAATTTTTTATTCTGTCTTTCTCACTCAGTTATATTCTGGAAATATATGAAACTGTATAAGTTAGATTCAGATACTTCTGACAGTAGTAAACACATCATAACTGTATATTTAGTAGCAAATGTTGTATCCAGTTTATAAGCACGCATTAAATTTTTCTACATACCATGTGTTTTATGGAATATCTACAGCATATAAACATCTTTTTGAACACCGTGTTCCATTTAGTATTGTGCATATTAAGGAGACCCTCCAGTGACACAGGCAAACTAAGTCCTTGTGGAGCTGTGTATAGACAGGATATTGCATTTAGTATTTCATCACTTAAATGAGAATACACTGTTAAAAGTTATTGTACTAGGAAAAACAATACTCAGAGCATACAACAGAAAAAATGGGGTAGGAGGTGCAGGAACATTGCACTTAGTCAGCAGGCAGCAGAAATTACAAGAGTCACAGTCAATGGTTTTAAAATGAAACAGTGCATCTCTGTAAATTGCTTGGATCTAGGCAAAAGAATGCAGAAACATGCACATTGCCTGTATTCCACTGACTTGTTTTTCTGTTGGTCTGTGTAGAGAGGAGGTAAAAAGATTTTTCCTTTCATCTACTGTTGATATTTTACTTCCATGAGAGAACCTTGGGAGGGGGAGTGAAGGATGAATCTGCAGCACTGATGGGTATCTCCAAGGTTACCACAGGCCTTCATGTCCATTCCTAGATAAAAGACCTGATTTGTTCTGATTACATTCTCTGCTTGAATACACACCCCCATCAATCCGAAGAAAGGAGAGTAAATAAGTTTGTCAGCAGTGAGGGATATGATTACTCAGGCTCCGGGCTATATTGTAGAACTTACCTCTCCTGGGATATAACCAAAGTCTGATTGTGTGGTGATAAAAATAGACGTGTTCTTCTGTAACTGGCAGGAAACAGCCAGTGGAAATCTGCAAAGACAGTGCTTGTTTGTTTTAGATCCTGCATTATCTGATTCCTTGGCTCCTAGTTCCTGTATAGTGAATGTGAAATTCTGGTATCAGCTTTTGGTTCCCATTCCTTGCCCCTGTCATGGTGGACTCTGTCTTCTGCAATGAAGATACAAGATTCAAGCTCCAGCTTTTGACAGATACTAAGGAATTTCTGACATTTTACATTCTTCAATCACACACTTTGAGAACTACTTTTCAGCAAATGTCCTCAACCAACAATCATGGAGCCTCTGAAAAAAACAAACAAACAAACAAACAAAAAACAAAAAAACAAGGACATTTCTGTCCATAGGAAAAAACCAAGCACTCTTGGGACAGTGATACTGGTAGTCTGTTTTCTTTAATGGCAAAAGATATCCATCAATACAATCATTTTTATATTGTTATTGTTGTTTTAATTTAGTAGATTTTCTAATATGTTTGGTTTTCCAAGTCCCTTTTGATGCTAAACAGTTCATGTGTGTCATGAACCATTTACTGAAATAAATACATCATTTCCTATTGATATCTACTTTGGTATTACATTCTGTAAAAGAAAATGGACACAGTAATTTTCATTGTGACCTTGTAGTAGTGGTTGCCTTGACACTTATGTTTTTCATGTTATTTGGATTTGGTCTATACAGTCTCTGTGGTATATCACGTGTATTTTTAAAACTTTATGTCTTTGAGTAATAGTAGTTATCACCTTGAAATTTTATATATGTTAGAAAATGTAGTGGCTTCTTGACAACCACACATTAAATGTTCCACACACACTATCTTTTGTTGGGAATATCCAGTACATATATACATTGTCTTCAACACTGAATTCCACTTAAAATTGTTCAGATTTATGAAATACTCCAGTGACACATGAAAACTGAGTACAGGTGGAGCAGGCTAGGGGTCAAATATTGGACTTAGTATTCCCATACCTCTTTGGGGATACACTATTATATGAAATTATACTATGAAGTGCTAAAATCAGAACATACAAATGTAGTAATTGGGGAAGCAGACAGAGGACCTCTGAGACATTGCTTGAATCTAGGCAGAAGGACTGTCTTGTTTTTTCTGTTAGTCAACGTACAGAGAAGGTAAAATAATTTTTACTGCCATATACATTTAATATTTCTGCTTTAGTCAGAAAACCTAGGGAGAAGAGGGTGAGAAATGGATCAGCAGAAGTGAAGGCAATCTCCTAGCTTAAAACTGGCTTTGATATCCATGCCTAGTTATGGGTTCTCTCTACTGATTGCATCTGATTCTATTCTCTATTTGAATGCAAAAACTCCATAAATCAGAAACAAGGTGATAAATTTGTCTGCCAGGGGACATTTGATCATTCAGACTGCTCTGTATATTCCAGGACTTATCTGGTCCTAGGTATAATCAAAACCCAACTGTATGGTAATAAAGAAAGGAAGAGTGCTTCTGTAAGTGACAGGAGCTAGATCCAGTGGAAAACTGCAAAGAAAGTGCTTGATTTCTTTGTATAATCCCAGGAGTAGTATAGCTGGGTCCTCTGGTAATAATATGTGCAATTGTCTGAGTAAATGCCAAACTGATTTCCAGAATGTTTTTACCAGTTTGCAATCCCACCAGTGATGGAGGAGAGTTCCCCTTTCTCCACATCCTCACCAGATTCTGCTGTTTTTGATCTTACCATTCTGACTGGTATGAGGTGGAATCACAAGGTTGTTTTGATTTGCATTTCCCTGATGACTAAGGATGTTGAACATTTCTTTCGGTGCTTCTGAGCCATTCTGTATTCCTCAATTGAGAATTTTTTGTTTAGTTCTGTGCTCCAATTTTGTTAGGATTATTTGGTTCTCTGGAGTCTAACTTCTTGAGTTCTTTGTATATATTGGATATTAGACATCTATCAGAGGCAGAATTGGTAACAATTATGTCCCAATCTGTTGGTTACCATTTTGTAGTATAGGCAGTGTAATTTGCTTTACAGAAGTTTTGTAATTTTATGAGGTCCCAATTGTCAATTCTTTATCTTAGAGCATAAGCTACTGATGTTTTGTCTATGAGCTTCTCCCCTATGCCCATGTACTCTACTGTCTTCCCCACTTTCTCTTCTTTTAGTTTCAGTGTGTCTGGTTTTATGTGAAGGTCCTCAATCCACTTTGACTTGAGATTTGTACACAGGGGTAAGAAGAGATTGATTTATATTCTTCAACATGCTAGCCTCCAGTTGAACCAGTACCATTTTTTTGAAACTGCTCTCTTTTTACCATGTATGGTTTTAGGTCCTTTGTCAATGATTAAGGCACCAAAGATGTGTGAGTTCATTTCTGGTTCTTCAATTCTATTCTACTGATTTACCTCCCTGTCTCTGTACCAATAGCATGCAGCATTTATCAATATTGTTCTGTAGTAAAGCTTGAGGTCAGGGATGGTGAATCTGCATGAAGTTCTTTTATTGTTGAGAATAATTTTAGCTATCCTGGTTTTTAAGTTATTCCAAATGAATTTGCAAATTGCTCTTTCTACCTCTGTGAAGAATTGAGTTCGAATTTTTATTTGGATTGTATTGAATCTGTGGATTACTTTCATCAAGATGGAAATTTTTACAATATTAATCCTGCCAATCCAAGATCGTAGGAGATCTTTCCATCTTCTGAGATATTCCTCGATTTCTTTCTTCAGAAACTTGAAGTTCTTGTCATACAGATCTTTCACCTGTTTACTTAGAATCATACCAAGTTATTTTATATTATTTGTGACTTGTGAAGTGAGTTGTTTCTCTAATTTCTTTCTCAGCTTTTTTGTCCTTTGAGTAGAGGAAGGCCACTGATTAATTTGAGTTAATTTTATATCCAGCATATACCCAGAAGATGTGCCAACATGCTCCACTAAGTTCATAGTAGCATTTTTGTATAATAGCCAGAAGCTGTAAAGAACCCAGATATCCTGCAATAGAGGAATGGATACAGAATCTGTGGTACATTTACACAACAGAGTACTACTCAGCTATTAAAGACAATGAATTCATGAAATTCTTAGGCAAATGGATAGAACTGGAAAATATCATCCTTAGTGAGGTGATCCAATAACTATGAATACACATGGTATGCCCTCACTGATAAGTGGATATTAACCCAGATTATCTGAAAACCCAAGATATAATCCACAGACCATAAGAAGCTCCAGACAAATGAATACCAAATTGTGAATACTGGTTTGCAGACTTATAGAAGGAACAACATTATGAACCAACCAGTACCCCCCAGAGCTCCTAGGAACTTAATCACCAACCAAAGAATACACATAAAGGGACCCATGGCTCCAGCTGCAGGTGTAGCACAGGAGGGCCTTGTTAAACATCAATGAGATGAGAGGTCCTTCACCTGTGAAGACTTGTTGCTGTAGTGTAGGGGAATGCCAGGACAAGGAAGTGGGAGTGGGTGGGTTAGTGAGCAGGTGGAGTGGGGATGTTTTTCCTTCTTTGCCTCAGACATGCAGGGTTGTGTCTTTTGCAAAGCAGGTATAACATTCAAGGTTTAACTTGTGATAGAGACTAGGAAGTTTATGACATTTTCACATCCTTAGATCAGCCACTGTGGGAAATACTATGACATCTAATGTAATCAACATTCCTTCTTGTAATCTCTGAAAAATCCAGATGTAACTAAAAGACACAGATCATACCATAACAAAAAACCAAATACTCTTGAGTCTGTGATGCTGTAGCGTGTTCCCATTAATGACAAAAAATATTCAGCAATTCAACCATTTTTATATTGCCCCCCTTTTTTTGAGACAGTTTCTCCGTGTAGCCCTGGCTGTCCTGGAACTCACTCTGTAAACCAATCTGGCCTCGAACTCAGAAATCTGCCTGCCTCTGCATCCCGAGTTCTGGGATAAAAGGTGTGCGCCACTGCTGCATGGTCTCCTTTCAATGACACATTAAATATTCTGTACATAATATGAAATTTCTGTAATATCCACAGTATATAAACATCATTTTCAGCATTCTGCTCTGTTAATATTATGCAGATTCATGAAGACACACCAGAATTTCCTGTACTTTTAGGACACATGAAGCAGGGCATAAGAGAACACTGCATTTTGTATTCCAACATCTCTTTTAGTATATAATATGAGATACTATTGTAGTGGTAAATGCTATAATCAGAGCATACAATAGAACCAATTGGAGAAGAAAAAACTGGTGAGTCAACAGGTAGCAAGAACTACAAGATAAGATGTCAGCTCTCTGCTTGTAGATCCAGGGGAGAGGAGAGAACCTGGTCCAGTAGAGTCTCCTCAGGATTGAATGGGATAGTGAGTGTTTAATTATAGCTTGAATCTTCTGCCATCTAGAGAGTAACCATCTGGAGTAGGAAATCTGTCAAAAGGAGGAACTCATTTGATTGTATGTCTTTTCTTTATATAGGGTTGAGGGAGGAGGCAGGGATTTTCAGTTAGTGAGATGATGTATGGGGCAGAGAAGGATGACAGAGGGTATGGAGTGACAGACATGGCCAATAAAGTTATTCAACATCAGCGGTAGCTAGGCAAATGCAGGCTTAAGCAGATCACTCCGGTACAGAAGTGATAGATACAAATCTCTAAACTCGAGTAAAGGCTCAGGCTCCCTCACTAGGCCTCAGTATCTGACCAAATAAGGCCCAACAATAAGAGTAACAGTCAGAAATGCTCAAAAGGAAACAGAGAATCTCTGGAAAATTGCTTGGATTTTTGCAGAAAGAGTCAGAAATAGGAACAGCTCCAGGGTTCTACTGACTTGTATTTCTGTTGTTCAGTGCAGACAGAGAAGAAAGTTAAAGCAATTTTTCCTGCCACCCAGTTTTCTGCTTCAGTCAGGGAAACCAGTGATAAGGGGAGAGTGAAGAATCAGCAGCACTGATGGAAATCTCCAAGTTTACAGCATGTTTAATTCCCATTCCTAGATATGAGATCTCTCTCCTAATTGATTCTGATTGCATTCTCTAATTGAATGTACATATTCCATCAAGCAGAAGCAAAGGGAGCAAATAAATTTGTCTGAAATTAAAGATTTCATCAGTCAGGCAGCTGGCTATATTCCAGGTCTTTTCCTGTATGCACCAGACTGTATGGTGATAAACAGAAACAAGATGGCTTCTGAAATGGACAGGAAACAGACAGTGGAATCTGACAAATACAGTGATTTTTCAATTAGGGCCTTCCTGCTTTTATTCACCCGATTCTCATATCTGGCCCTAGGATTATGGCTAGGGTTAAGGAGATAGGTTCCCTTTTCTGCCTTATGAGGTCTCCTTCAACATGTCATATACCACTCTTCTGAATAACAGGGTATGTGGTGTATAACTGGACTAGAACACCAAACTCCTTTGTGGTAGAGGAATTAAGTATCTCACCATGCACACATGGGGTCAGTCCAGTCAAACAAACCCAACATATTTGTTCAGGGATGTCGAAGTCAGAGTTTCTATTTCTATACAAACATCATGATCAAGAAGCCAATTGTGGAGGAAAGGGCCTTTTCACCTTAAATTCCACACTGTTGTTTCTCATCAAAGGAATTCATGACTGGAACTCAAGTAGGTCAGGAAGCAGGAGCTGATGCAAGGACATGGAGGGATGTTATTGGCTTGCTTCCACTTGCTTGCTCATCTTGCTTTCTTATAGAACACAGGATCACCAGCCCAGGGATGGTGCCACCCACCATGGGCCATCTATACTTAATCACTAATTGAGAAAATGTTCTACATCTGGATCTCATAGAGGCATTTCTTCTAGCAAAGCTGCTTTTTTGTGATAACTCCAGCCTGAGTCAAGTTGAAACACAAAATCAGCCAGTACGGGGTCGGGGGAGGGTAATCCATTTGGAATGAACAGTGGGTATTGTTCAATTGCAGAGGTACCCATGTGACAGGGGACTTTTCCCAGGCATAATCAAGAAGAAGTGGTTATCTGTGGCTAGGAGACATTCAGAATTTGGAAGGTCTTTAACATCATTGACCAGAGGGGTTCTACCAGTTCTGCATGATCCAGAAAAAAATCTGAAACTGAAGATCCCTGCTGTGAGGTTACTGGGGGAACAGTGGTTGCTACTGTATGGGATGGTGTTGGCACAGATTTAGGGTTTGTCAAAACCTGATTTAGTCCTACAGCTACCAACAGGGGATTTTCAATTGGTTTTAACAAGAGTCTAACTGTAAAAAGTAGTCTGGGGATATTCTCTCAGATAATGTAAAGCCAGGAGTCCCAAGACTTGTCAGTTTTCCATTCTTTTGATGGTTTTTCTTTGGCAATAAACCTACGTAATACGTTGGAGTCATCCCTTCTGCCAGTCAACTGTAAGAAGGTCTTCCCTTGATTCCTTCCATCTCCTGTTTCCTATGACTGATGTGCCCACAAGAAGCACAGTAAAGTTGTGCCACACCTCCACATGTGACAGTCCTTTTCTCCCTGGGGCATATATAAAAGGTCCTCCATCTACATTGGGGTTATGAATGCCGTTAAGTCCGTTGAGTGTCAGTCCCTGAGTTATCAGCCACCTAGCAAAGGGTCAAAAGTCAAATCTAGGAACTAAGGTGTCCCAGTTCCCTTCTTCATGCAGGCTAGCTGAGCATAAGCCCATCTCAGGATTTTCAATTTCCCAGGTCAGGTCAAAGGGTTAGGGACTGAAGTACATACAGTTAACAGAAACAGGAGGCTCAAGACTGGGTGATTTTAACTTGAGAGGAATAGTACCCTTTCGAGCTTCCATTCCAGCAGCAAGAGTGAAATCTGGTGATCTTCCTTTGGGGAAATGAGATTAGCATATCTATTGTGAGTGTAGTGCACCCAGACTGTTATCTCATCTACTCCAATGGCATTTGGCTTAGTTAGCAGGATGACTAAGTGTCCTTTATACCTGGTCTCCAGCATGTCCCAACAAAATCTCTTCATTTAGACTCAGTCTCCTGGGTGAAACTTGTGTGGTTCCAGATTTGGGCCTGCTTCATAAAGGGCACACAGTTTAGGCCAAATATACTCTTGGACACATTGTGTTGCTCTGACCTTAGTTATTAAATCATCATCTTCCAATTCTTCCAATTCTTCAATAGCTGCTGATTGAAGGTTAGATACAATGGGGGCAGGCACACCATCCATGATCTCAAAGGATAGCTATTAATTCTATCTGGTAAGGGGAGTTCTTTACATGATATAGGGTAGAAGGAAGGAGCATATGCCATTCTCCTCCAGTCTCCATGGACAATTTGGTTAAGGTCCCTTTTAATGATATATTCACCCTTTCTACCTGGCCTGATCTTTGGGGTTAGTATGCACAATGTATTTTCCAATCTGCCCCAATTAATCTTATGAAATCCTGGCTTACCTTGGACACAAGTGCTGGTCTACTGTCTGACCCTATCATATAAGGGAATCCATACCTGGATAAGATATTCTCCAGCAACTTATTAGTCACTGTCTTGGCAGTCTCAGTCTTTGTTGGAAATGCTTCCATCTATCTAGAGAAGATGTCCACAAATACCAGTAAGTACTGGTAATCATATTTTCCTGGGTTGATTTCTATAAAAATCAACTACCCAGTAGGCCCCTGGCCTCTTGCCTTGAAAGTGTGAAGCTGGATGCTTGGTAGTGCTGTGGGTGTTGGTTAATTGACAAGCTCTGAAGCATGACACTATATGCTGGATGATATTCTGCCTATCTCTGAAAGTCACTTTAGATAGTCTCACTGCATCAGCCATCCATCTCACTACCATGTGAGTGACGCTATGGATATCCTTAAGAGGATAGATCTTGGCATGAAGGTGGGTAATATTAACTTGTCTTCAGCTGTTTGCTAACAAACCTCTGAACATTGGCTCTTGGGCCATTTGATCTCTTCTTTCCATATAGACTGGACATTCTGGCAGGCTGGTTTGGGTGGCTCTGGTAGGGTTACAGTCAACACAGAGGCAGCTGTTGGAGGCAGCTTCATGTGCTACCTCTTCCTGTGCTACCTCTTTAGCAGCTTTTTCAGCTAAGTTGTTACCATTAGCCACTACCATTGTTCCTTTTTGATGGCCTGGATACTGTATGATTGTCACCTTCTTTGACAACCAGAGGGCTTTGAGCAATTGTGGGATCTCATCTTTGTTTTTGAGAGTTTTTCTATCTGCAGTTGGGAGTCCTCTCTCCTGGTAAATGGCTCTGTGTATGTGAGCAGTTGTAAATGCATTTAGCTGTCCCTGTAGATGTTGACAGCCAGTCTTATCCCTGTGACAAGGGCCTGGGTTAGCATGATCAGTTCAGCCCTTTTAGCTAAAGTGCCTGCGTGGAGAGACTGAGCCTAAATTACCTCTGTTTCCATGGTTACTCTTGCTCATGCTTTCCTCTGACCTTCTCAAATGCAATTGCTTTCATCTGTGAATTGAGTCGGCTCTGCCAGAGGGGAGAGGAAGAGGGGAGTTCTTTAGGTCAGGACAAGTATTGTTTACCTGGGCCAAGAGGGCCAAGATTTCCCTGTATTGCTAGAGTGACTGGTCCATATCAGGGACAGGGAGAAGGGTCACAGGATTCAAGAAAACAAGTGGCTGGAATATATTGTGTATATATAGTAGAATGGTTATGTTTGAGTTATTCACCCGTTACTAACCCAGATCCTCATGTGAGGCTTCATCAAAAATAGTGGATGAATTCTTATAGCCTGAGGCAGGCAGGTCCAGGTGAGATGCCAATTAATGCCTCTTTCAGGATCATGCCATTTAAAGGCAATTTATTTCTGGCTTTTGGAAGCCAAGGGTAATAAGAAAGCATCCATTAGGTCCAGAACAGAATACCATTTCTGATATGGTGACAGTGAGCTCAATAGGGTATAAGTACTAGGAACCAGGGATGTATGTCCATTTCTCTGTGGTTAAATTTCCATAAGTCCTGGATAGGGCGTAGTCATTGGACTTTGCTTTCTTCACTGGCAATAATGGGATGTTCTAGGCTGATTGGCATGGACTAAAGACTCCCCAGCCCAGCAGTTTTTGGATATGGGATTTATCCCCTTATATACCTCTTGAGACATGGGATCTTGATGAACCCATACTGGGTCTGCCCTAGTTTAAGCTCTATGAATATAGGGGTCAATGTTTTGCCAATCACATGTCTTTACTTTCTGCCCACACCTGCCCATACCACGTTGTCAGCCAAACATTTAGATCATGTTCAGGTGAAGCCAGTGACTCACATAGTCTATACTCAGTCTCAGAGGCCAAGTCAAGTGTCAGGACCTGGATTCAATCACTGTTCTGATCCATTAGCCAGACTTCCCCAGGGTTAAAATGAATTTGAGCTCTCATTTTGGCTAGTATATCTCTCTCCAGTAAGAGGTAGGGGCACTCAGGAATAACTATGATTGAATGGGTTACCTGTCACATTCCAAAGTTCACAGTTCTTTGGTTAGTCCATAAATATCGTTTAATGCCCCTTGGTCACAGGAGTTCTTAGTAGATAAAGGCCCTTCAGCTTTCACAAGCACTGAATGCTGGACTACAGTATCTACCAGGCCTCCTCTCCACAATAAGGGTTATCCTGGGCTCAGGTAGGAGGTCTGGATCCCTCAATCTTCTTTCTTGGTGATGATAGTCTTAATCTTGGCCTTTCTCTTTGGGAGTTCTCTGGCCCAGTGTAAGGCATTCCTCCTTACAATGGGTGTATTGGTTCTTATTGCAGACTGGTTGAAGACCTTCTCTAGGCTCCCTCCCTTCAGCAATGTTCTAGAGCTGGCACTTCCTCTCTCTGTTCTAGATTATCATTGGCTAGCAGAACTTTGGCTAGATTTCTGTTTAATATCTTCATTGTCTTCATCATCTTCTCACCATTAGTTTCCCTGTTAAGATACACTTTCTTTGCAACCTCCACTAAATCTCTCAATGACTTTTTCCCTAGTCCTTCTAACTTCTGCGACTTCCTTCCTATCTCTGGTGCTGAGTAATATATAAATGCCTGCACCACTGTGTTAGAATTCTCTGCTTTCTCAGGGTCTATGTGTACATAACAGTAGAAAGCATCCATAATCTACGTGAGGAACTCTGTTGGCCCTTCTTTATCTTTCGGCCTGACATCATAAACCTTAGCTAAATTTGTGTGCTGCCTGGTGGCTTCCCTGAAACCTGCAGTTAGAGATTGGTGATAGACTCAGAGATGTTCCTTTCCTTCACCAGTACTGTAGTCCCAAGCTGGTCTCCTGAGAGGACATCCCTTGTCTATGTCAGCAGGGTTCTGACATTGGCTCCCAGAACTTTCTTCTGGGCCTCCAGGATGACGTGTTCCTTCTCCTCAGTTGTGAAAATATCTGCAATAATTGCTGACAATCATCCTATGTGAGCTGATGGGTAAAGAGAATGATGTTTAAGAGATCAAGGAGAACTTTAGGTTTGTCAGAGAATCTAGCCTTCTCTCTCCACTAGTTGTAAAAAGATCATCAGCAGCAAAGGGCCAATAATTATAGGTTTGGTTCTCTTGTTGGTCAACCAATCCTATCACCCTCAGGAGTATGATAGTGCAATCTGTCTCTGGCTCCATAGCCTCCGGCAGTGATGCATACCTGGTTCTCATCCCCTGTGCCGGACCACCCTTTATCTCCGAAGTTGACACTATTGGGTCTTGGGGAAGCACTGGCAAGGGGAATGCTGGCACAGCCAGTGGGAGCTCAACCTGTAGGAATGCAGACTTAGCCAGCAGGAAACCAGCTAATGATGCTGCTAGTGCAGCCTGTGGGAGATCAGCCAGAACAGTGACTGCTAGCACAGCTGGCACCAGTGTTTGGGTGTAAGGCAATGGGTTGGAAGAAAAATTTTTCTGGCTTTCTATCCTATAAAATGAGATAAGAGACCTAGGAGGTTTGGGGACTTCCTGTTTCTGTTCTTATGTCATTAGGGCTGACCATGTTTCTGGAGGAGAAGAAGCATTAGTTAGAGCTAAAAGGAAGTACTTTACCCGTGGTTGTTGATTAGCTACCAAATCTTTGCAAGCCACCTTATAAAGGACCTGTTCTGGATGTCCCTGAGCCTTCTGAAACACTCTGACTTCCACTGCTAGCACTGTGGGGAGGCTGAATTGCCGCTCTGGTGGCCATCTGACCCTGAAGGCAGGCAACTCTGAGCTGAAATATTGTAAATTTTACTCTTCTTGACATCCACTGAGAGATTGTGAGCTCTAGTTATCACTTCCTTAAAGTGAGCTAACACAATGTTGAGGAGATGAGAGTCAACCTGTCCCATAACCTACATCACAGTCCAGCACAAAATGAAATCAGACAAAATGTGCCATAGACAGACCCACACACTTGAAAGAGCTCTATCATGACCAGAAACAAAGGTAAATTCAAGCACTAGGACGCATGACTTAGAAAGGGAAAGTGAGACATCTAAGAAAGCAGACTGTGCTTAGTCTCCTCTCCATGAACACAAATTCCTCCAATTGAAGGATGGGTACCTCATCCTCTCAGGAGCCAGGAATGTCCTCCTGACTCCTGCAACAGTGACCCTCCAGTGTGTCTACTCTTAGTCACTACTTGTCACTTATACCAACACATCTAGCATTTTTCCAATACCAAGAAAGAACAGACATAAACAGTACAGGAACACTGACACTTACCACCATAACACTTTATTTCACGAGTCAGACCTGGATCAAAAGCCTTTTCCAATGTGCAGGTTAGGGTTCCATGTCCAAGGCTTCGGAGTATATATGTGCATATGCACAAACAGGGATCCTCACTTTTGGGGGTTATGTGACTAGGGAGGTGACAAGGGAAAACCATCTTTCAAATCTGATAATGGTTTGTTCAGAAAATGTGTCATACCCATGCAGCTGGAAGAATGTGGGATTCCAGCCTCAAAACAGGATCGGAGTTTACAACTGGAAGCAGGAATATATGAAAGGTGCATAATAAATATACACAGACTACTTCTAGGGTACAAGCTGACAGGCAATTTTTCAACTCTTAGAGTCTCTCTTCTCATTCTCTGCTCTCTCTTTCTCATTCACTCGCAGCTTGAAGCTGCACATACTCTGCATTCTCCTGAATACTCTGCTCTTCTCTGGTGTGCTTTTCTTTTCTTGTACTCTCACACTCATGCACACCTCTGTGTGTTCCCCTTTCACTCATGCACGCACTCTTCACACACATCTCACACGCACACACACAACATACTCTCTACTTTCATTTATACACACATTCTTTACACATATCTCACACGTACACCACATGCAATCTCCTTTCACTCACACATACACACTTCACACACACCTCACATCCTCTCCTCATTTACTCTTCTCAAGATCTTCTCATGCTCTCTGAATTCACTCTCACTTGCTTTTCACATGCTCACTACTTGTTATCTACATGCTCTGTCCATGCTCTCTTGCCTTCTTCTTGCCTCAGTCATTTATTGATACTTAAAAAGCAGAAACAAAATACATTGTATAATCAATGCCAAACCAAAGTCAAAAGAATAACCATGTCCCACAAAGAATCAATAATTACAATTGTTTCCCAGAGTTTCAAACTTCCCTATTCCTAGGCCTATAGCCAAAATATTAATTGCAAACTTATCATTATTTAAACTTTAACGTTAACTATTATACTTTGGAACTCAGAGCTCTTAGGCTAACTACTTGCATTTTCTTGTGAAGCTCTAATGGCAAATGTCATGGGCAAAGCTGCCAGGCAGTGGCCAGAAAGAATCAAGTTAACCCTTAACTCTGTAGGTCCTCTAGCTTTCCACTGCTGCATATTGCATACAATGACTCTCCTAAGAATCCCAGTGTTATGGCTTAGTTTTAATAATATAAGATTTTACATATTATATTCCCTTATCTAGAAACCACTCTCAAATGTTGTACAAAACTTATTTCATAACTTAAATATTTTTTTCTTTCTTTGGGGTCCCAATGTTAGTTCTAATTCTCTTTCTAATAATTTCATCAAACTTTCTTTGCAAGTCAAGCATTAATCTGGAAATATTTTTGTGCAGTTATTACATTGTTTCTAAGATGAAAACACACAACATGTACCTGGGCCATTAGGATTGTGCTGTTCTGTGCTATGCCCCATTCCCCAATTTTTAATTATTTAATAATCATTACATCATGAAACATCAATTTTCACAGAATTGGCCAGAGCAGAAGAAAGAAGTAAGAAAGCTAGATATAATAGAATAATTATGCACAACAAGGCCAACTGAAAAACAGTGATGCACAAATGAAAACTATTCAGCCTTTGTCTAGGGCTAAAGTTGGGAGAAATGGGAACAAATGTTGTTACAAAGAGCTGCTCCGAGATACTGAAATGTCTTCATCCAGGCCTACTGCAGGCAGTCTCTTATTTCAGATGGAAGATCCCCTGGAGGGACGTGTCTCCTGTTTCTCAGGGTACCAGACACCATATTTTTCTACAGCTGCTGAGGGCTTCTGAGATGTCTCCACCCCTGCTGTCTGCAAGCTCTGCCTGTCATTGTTTGCTGTCCCCAGCATGAGAAGACCTTCCTGACCTAGGAAGTAACATTATGGTGCTATTCAGGAGCTAGTGTATTTTTACCAATTTGTCACAGCTCTTTGGGAACAGTTAATTTCCTTTTGGTCATGTTCCAAGAGTAGGTCTTTTATCATTTTAAGGATGTTTGTTCCTTGTTCCCTTAAAGAGCAGGAGCCATCTACACCAGAGAAATGTTGTTTATATCTCAAGCAGTGTGCTAGCTTCAGTTACAAAGAGGCTAGGATATGTTGCTTTGTGTCTGTTCCCAAATCTGCCATCTGCAGCCCCCCAATGGAAGATTGTTCATTATAGGGAAGTGACTGTCAACATGAAATGGGGGATTGAAATATTCTGGTACCAAGCAGAGCCCTCTCTGTCCTCTCCAAAGTCTGTAGGTATCTATGGTGGAAAAAGGGGGAAAGGAGAGCTCTAACTGCTCAAGCCGCAGGAAAGTGCACATGCAAGTTTCCTGTTTCTCTTCATAACTAATGGAATTTATTAACCAAATGAATATAACAGGCAACTACAGATCATTTAACCTGATATCAAAACCTTCACAGTACTTCACAGAACCTTCTCCTAAATAGACCATATAATTAGCCACAAAACAAACCAAGACAGAAAAAAGATGTTTGAAATAACCCACTGTATTCTATCAGATGACCACATACTATGGCTGGACATCAATAACAATAAAACAAAAACAACAGAAATCCCACATACTCATGGAAACTGTACTATTCAGTGATAAAGGTGGTCAGGGAAGTAATAAATTTACAACTTTCTACAATACAATGAAAATGAAGACATAACATACCAACATTTATGGGGTATAGTGAAAGCAATGTTACAAAAATATTCATAGCACTAAGTGCTTTCATAAAGAAATTGAAGACATCCTATATTAGCAACTTTACAGTACTTGTGAAAGCTCTAGAAAAAGAAGGAAATGCAACAAAGAGGAGTAGACAGCAAGAAAGTGTTCGAGACAAGGGTGAAATCAAGAAATTAGAAACACACTGAACAATACAATGAAATAACAAAACCAAGAACTGTTTCTTTGAGAAAAATCAATATGATAGATAAACCGTTAGCCAAGTTAACTAAAAGGCAGAGAGAAAGTATACAAATTTTAAGTCAGAAATGAAAAGGAAAACATCAGAACAGAAATTGAGGAAATTTAAATATTCATCAGATTTTACTATGAAAGTCAATACTCAAACTGAAAAATATAGCAAAAAAAGATGATTTTCTAGAACGATACCATGTATAAAAGTTAACTCAAGATCGGGTAAACTACCTAAAATGTCCCACATCCCCTAAAGTAATAGAAGCAGTCATTAACTCTTTCTAATTTAAAGAAACAAAGGGCCAGATGGTTTTAGTGTGGAATTCTACCAGACTTACAAATAAGAACTATTACCAATACTCCTCAAGCTATTCTACAAAATAGAAGAAAGGACCACTATCTAATTCCCCCAATGAGTCTATAGACCCTCTGAAAGCTAAACCTCACAAAGACCAATAAAGAAGGAAAACTTTAGAGTGATTTCACTTATGAACATTGATGCAAAAAATACACAATAAAATTCTTGCAAATTGAATCCAAGTGTGCAAAAAACCTCTTTCATCTTGATCCCCTGATCAAGAAGGGGTCATTCAAGGGAAGCAGGGACTGTTCAATGTACAAAAAGACATCAACATAATCTATTGTATAAACGAACCCACAAGGAATTCTTGGAATTCAATGCTGAAAGAATCTTTGCCCAAATAAACCATCCATTCATGTTAAAAGTCTTGAAGAGATCAGTAAATTAATGCATGTACCTAAGCATAATAAAAGATATATACAGAAAACTGATAGCTAACATCATATTAAATGGAGAGAAACTTGAAGCAATCCCATGAAGACCAAGAATAAGACAATTCTGCATACTCTCTCATTATCTAATTGATATAGTACTTGACATTCTATCTAGAGCAATAAGACAAAAAACAAATTAATGGGATACAAATTTGAAAGGAAGAAGTCAAAGTATACTATAGTATACTTTGTGCAAAAAACTGTATCAGAGACTTTCTACAGTGGATACAAAACTTCAGCAAAGTAGCTGGATATAAAACCAATTCAAAGACATTTATTACCTTCTTTTATTACAATGACAAACAGGCTGAGAAAGTAAAATATATTAGGGGAACAGTACCCTTTGCAATAGGCACACATTATATGAAATATCCTGGTGTAATTCTAACTAAGCAACTTAGCGATCTATCTTAGAAGAATTTCATGTCCCTTGAAGAAAGAAATTAAAGAAGACCTCAGACAATGGAAATAACTTCCATGCTTTTGAATCAGTAGGATTAACATAGGGAAAATGGCCATTTTACAAAGAAGAATACACAGATTCAATGCCTCTCCTGTTAAAATTCCAAATCAATTATTTTTTTATCTTTCACCTTTTTTTTATATTTCAGTCATTATCCTGCTACATTTCTACCTCAGACAGTTCCTCATCCCTTTCCTTCTCCCCTGTCTCCAAGAGAATATCCTTAGGCCCTCACAACCCCTTTCCTTTTCCAGCCTTCCCAATTACTGTGGCCTCAAGTCTCTGAAGGGTATGTGCATCTTCTCTCATTGAGGACAGACAAGGCCAACCTCTGTTGTATATATGTTGGGGGCTTTGGACAGGTTACTGCATGATTCTTGGTTGATGACTCAGTGTCTGAAAGATCTTGGAGGTCCAAATTTGTTGAGACTTCTGATCTTTCTATGGGGTTGCCCTCCTCCTAAAATTCTTCCAGCCTTTACCTAATTCATCCACAGGGTTGCCCAACTTCAGTCCATTGATTGGGTGTAAGTTTCTGCCTCTGTCTCAGTCAGTTGCTTGTTGGGCCTTTCAGAGGGCAGCCATGCTAGGCTCTTGTCTATATGTATAACATATCATCAGCAACATTGTCAGGCCTTGGATCCTTCCTTTGAGATGGGTGTCAATTTGTGCCAGCCACAAGACCTCCTTTCATCCAGTATCTTCTCCATTTTTGTGCCTGCAGTTGGTTTAGACAGGAAGAATTCTGCGTCAGAGGTTTATTTACTGTGGGATGGCAACCTATCACTCCACTTGATTCCCTACTGGAAATAATTTCCACAAGTTCACTCTCCCTACTGTAGAGCATTTTATCTAAGGTTCCTCCCTTTGAGTCTTGTTATTATCTCACCTCCAATGTCTCTAGTATACTCTATTGGGTCTCACTTGAAAAAAAAAACAATTCACAACTTCATATGGAGAAACAAATAACCCAAGATAATTAAATGAAACTGAACAATAAAAGAACATGTGGACATATCACTATTACTGATTTCAAGATGGACTGCAGAACAATAGTGATTTAAAAAGACACACTGTCTTCATTTGGAGGCAGGCAGTTTGGTCAAGGGAGTAGAACTGAAGATCCAAAACTAAACCAACATACCTTTGGATACTTGATCTTTTACTAAGAAGTCAAAACTATAGAGTGCAAAAATAACATAGTGGAGCATGTGTCTGTTATATGTTGTAGCATCTTTGGGGTAGATATCAACATTGGTATAGTTGGGATTGCATGAAGAGCTATTGCAAATTTTCTTAGGAACCACTAGATTGATTTCTACAATGGTCTTACCATCTTGCAATCCCACCAGCAACGGAAGAGTATTCCTCTTTCTCTACCTTCTTGCCAGCATCTGAAATCTCCTGAGATTTTTCTTTTATTACATTTGAACAGTATCATTTAGCCTTACTGATACAGATGCAGATGCTTGCAGCCAAATATAAGACTGAGAAAGGGGGCCACAATAGATGAGTTAGGGAAGCACTGAGGGGGCTGAAGGAGTTTGCAACCTCATGTGAAGAACAACAAAAATATCAACCAAACAGACCCCCCAGAGTTCCCAGGAACTAAATCACCAACCCATGCGTCCAGCTGCACATGTAACAGAGGATGGCTTTATCTGGCATCAAAGGGAGGGAAGGCCCTTAGTTCCAGAGGTTTTTTTTTTTTATCTTAGCCATTCCATTTGTTCTTTTGTTGTTTTTTGTTTTGGGTTTTTGTTGTTGTTGTTGTTGTTGTTTTTGTTTTTCAAGGCAGGGTTTCTCTGTGTAGTCCTTGCTGTCCTGGAACTCACTTTGTAGACCAGGCTGGTGTCAAACTCAGAAATCCGCCTGCCTCTACATCCCAAGTGCTGGGATTACAGGCATGCGCCACCACCGCCCGGCCTCATTCTGTTTGTTCTAAGGTAGAATATCAGTGTCATTTTTATTTGAATTTTTCTGCTGACTATGGGTATTGTACAATTCTTTAGGTCTTTCAAGGCCATTCTAAATTCCATAGTTGAGAATTCTTTGTTCAGTTCTATACCCCATTTTTAGTTGCATCATGGGTTTTCTGGAGTCTAACTTTTTGATTCCTTTGTATATTTTAGATATTAGCCCTCTATTAGATATAAGGATAGTAAAAATCTTTTCCCAAAATATAGATTGTCAGTTTTTCCTATTGACAATATTCTCTGCCTTACAGAAAATGTTCAGTTTTTTGAGGTGCCATTTGTAATTTGTTAATCTTAGAGCCTGAGCCATTGGTGTTCTGTTCAGGAAAAGTTTCCCTGTACTGATGTATTTAAGGATCTTTCCCACATTCTTTTCTATTAGATTCAGGGAAAACAAAGCATCTTCAACAAATGGTGCTGATCTAAATGTAAGTCTCAAAGCAGAAGGATGTAAATTGATCCATATTTGTCACTTTGCACAAAGCACAAGTCCAGATGTGTCATGTATTGTAACATAAAACTATATACACTAAATCCAATAGAAGAGAAAGTTGCAAATAGCCTGAAATGCATTGGCACAGGGAAAAATTTCATAAACAGAACATCAATGGCCCAGGTTCTAAGATAAAAACTCAAGTGAGAGGACATGCTAGGAAGAATTTGGAGAAAGGGGAATACTCCCCTATAACTGCTGGAGTTGAAAACTCATATACTCACGCGGAAAATCAATCTGGTCAATCCTTGGGAAAATTGGAAAGAGTTCTAACTGAAGACCCAGGTATACCACTCTTGGTAATATACTCACAATATCACTAGGAGATGTGCTACACTGTTCACAGCAGCTTTACTCATATTAGCAACTTGTATCTCCAGCAACTGAATAATGAATACAGAAAATGTAGTTCATTTACACAATGGAAACTATTCAGCTCTAACAAGGGAATCATAAATTTTTCAGGCAAATGGATGGTCCTAGAAAATATAACTTCTGAATAAGGTATTCAAAACCCAAAAGAACATGTGTAGAATATACTCACTGATAAGTGGATAATAGCCTAAAAGTTCAGAATACCCATAACTCACCCTACATATTCTAAGAAATTAAAAAGACAAGGAAGTGAGAATGTTTTAATACCAGTTAGAAAGAGGGAAAATAATTATGAAAGGAAGAGGGAGGAAGGGAACTGGCTGAAAGAGGAGATGGGATGGAGAAATCTAGTCAGGATCAGGTTCTGGGGAGACATGAGATAATCCAAGAGGTCCAGGTGAATGAACAGAAATATGGAGCTGCCAGGAGTGGTGAGTTGGGGGAACCAGTAGAAAGTACTAGAGAACTGGAATGGAGGAAGCTCCCAGGACTCAGTGTGGTTTACCTTAAGTGAAATGTTCATCATTGTGGAGATGGAATATGAAGAGAGCAAATTCAGTAGTAGAAATTAGTTGAAAGTGGCTTTTGCATGGACAGGTCAAACTGAACAAGCACAGTTTCCATGAAAGAGGTCCTCTATTAAAAGAGGGAAAGAAGCACAAAACAAAAAGAGAGGGTTGTGAGTCTGAATCTCTGACTTTTATCTGAGCCATGATGTAGATTATCCAGGAGAGTATGTGCATGGGTGATGCAGATGAAGCATGTACAAGGAGTGCAGCAGTTACCATGGCAACGGATGCAAGAGAGTACTTTTCGCCTAGCGATGATCTCATCCATGGATTCAGAGGCTAGCTGTGAAAGGTTTATTATGCTAACTTATCTCCCTTTTTCTTATCATAAATAGAGGGAAAGAATGGGGAGAAGGGAGATAATCATGAAAGGGAAATCGGGTTGATAGATCTCTTAAAGTGCTTCATGCTGTCTAGAGACATACTTAATTTTGGAGTAAAACCAGACTTCTCTGTGTACAGTGGTTATAATCTTGTAAAAGGAGCTGATTAATTGTATGATTATATTTATTTTTTGAATTGGTTCATGAAGGAATATGGAATCTTGGTTAATGAGGGAAGGAGCAAATAGTAAAGCTAAATTATTAGAAGAGATATTAAGAAGGTCAGTATCCATTTCCATATATGTTTTTTGAAAATCCAAGAGTCATAGGCCTAATGTTGTTCCCTGTGTTTCTGGATGTCTGATTACAGTTGCTGAAATTTATTTCATACTATTCCAGATTAGTTGATATTAAAACACCATTGTTGGAGAAACAGGAAAAGATCACTTTTTTTCCTTTTTTTATTATTAGATATTTACTTTATTTGCATTTCAAATGTTATCCCCTTTCCTGGTTTCCCCCATGAAAACTCCCTAACTCAACCCCTCTCTCACTGCTCATCAACCCACCCACTTGCTCTTTGCTGTCCTGGCATTCCCTAAACAGAGCCATTGAGTCATTTCAGGGCCAAGGGCATCTCTTCCCTTTGAGGTCCAAAAAGGGCATCCTCTGCTACATATGCAGTTGCAGACATGAGTCCTTCCAGGTATACTCTTTGGTTGGTGGTTTAGTCCCTGGACCTCTGGGGGTACTGGCTATTCCATATTGTTGCTGTAAAGACAACTATTCCCCAATGGTTCTGAAGCAAAAATGCTGTCAAAGAATCATTCTGTTTCTGGATGGTGATCATGGTTTCAGTCACTTCTTGAAAACCATTTTCAAGCTAAGAAGAGAACCTTTTGTACAGGTTTAGTGAATTAGTCACCCCTTGCTGTTCCAGCACCAGCACCTATTCCTGTAGTGACAAGGACTGGCACAACATGAACTGCCCTCTTATAGTGTTAGACAGCTATTGTGTCTACAGTTGGGATTGGTAGAAGCTCTTTTCTATGGAATATTCCTAGTTCAGGGTAAAGGAACACCAACATGCAAAATCCTGACCAGCTGGCAGGTAGGAAACAATAGACTTGAGTGCCAAAAATAATTGTGTGAAAGACTAGTAGTTAGCACTGAAAATCCATACATTAGTCTGAAAAATAAGAAAAGAAGAGGTTGCTTGGGGAGAGCACATAGCTAAACAAGTGCTAGAGGTACAAGATTTGCCCAATTGAGGTAAAGTTAATATAACCATTTGATAATAGTGATTTTTATAGAGTGGTAACATCTTTCTATCTTTCCTGAAGACTGGACATGGTAGGAAATTCCAATAGATGTCTAGGGCTTTATATAGAGTTTGAGACATTTGGGAGGTTATTTGAGGAGCATTGTCTGAATGGAGAGAGGCTGAGGTACCAAATATGGGAACTATCTCATTGGAAGGGATGATAAGAAACTGTCTGAGCCCTTTTGTTGGTTTTAGAAAATGGCTCCAGTCAGCCCAAGAAGTTGTCCATCAAGACCAGGAGATACTTGGCACGTTTGACACTGGGCATGTGGGTAAAATCATGATTTTAGTCAGTTCCCGGAAGAGAACCTCTATCCTGCTATGATACCTGGAGTTGGACTCTGACATCTGACAGATTTTGCAAGAGACGGTGATAGATTTTAAGAAATATAAGTTTTCAGGAGTCGACTAGAGATTATTTCTTTTATTGGCCATTTCTTTATTTAAATTTCAAATTTCCTGGTTTCCTCTCTGGAAGCCACCTATCTCTACCCCTTCCCCCTGCTTCTGTGAGCGTGTTTTCCCACTCAACACTTCACTCCTGTTTCCCCATGCAGGCATTCCCCTGCACTGCTGCAGTGAGCCTTTGCAGGACCAATGATTGGTCTTCCCACCAACAAGGCCATACTCTGCTATATATGCAGCTGGAGCCATGGGTGGGTCCTTCCATGGGTACACTACATTTGGTGGTTCAGTCCCTGAGAGCTCTGGGGGCTCTGGTTGGTTGATATTGTTGCTCTTCCTACAAGGTTGCAAAATCTTTCACATGCTTTTTTTTTCACTAGCTCCTCCATTGGGGACCCTGATCTATACAATGGTTGAATGCAAACATCTGTATCTGTACCAGGAAGGCTCTGGAAGAGGCTCTCAGGAGACAGCTATACAGGCTTCTGTCAGCAAGTACTTTTTGCATCAGCAATAGTGTCTGGGTTTGGTGACTCTATAAGGTATGAATCCCCAGGTGGGGCAGTGTCTGGATGGCCTTTCCTTTAGTCTCTGCTCCACACTTTCCCTTTGTATTTCTTCCATTGAGTATTTTGTTACTCCTTCAAAGAAGGACTGAAGTGTCGACACTTTGGTCTTCCTTCTCCTTGAGCTTCATGTGGTCTATAAACTTCATTTTAGGTATTTCTAGCTTAATGCTTGGCTGTTTGGATGAAAAAGATTGCAAAGATAGAACAGAGTTTGATGAGTGTTAAGGAGTGAGAGTGAGATGTGGGTTGTGGTTTAAGAATATCCTGGGTGGGGGAAGCAGAGGCTAGGCCCCTATGGGCTACAGTTCTAGCTGCCTTGTTGGCTTGGTTGTTTCCCTTGGAGACAATAAAGTCATCCAACTGCCGGGATCTGCAGTGGACAATTCTAACAGCTATAGATAGATGGGAGCCCTTTAGCATGTCCATATTTTGGTTTGCAATAGTTACTGATCCTACTTTTGTTGTAAGTTACCTTCACTCCTTCCAGAGAGAAGCATGGGACAGGAGAATATGAAAAACATATTTAGAGTCTGTGTAAATGGTGATGGATTTTCCCTGTGCCAATTAAAAGGCAGGGTAAGGGCTATTGGTTCAGCCTGTTGTTTGGTTGATGGTATGAGCAGGAAGGCCTGTGCATCAACTACCTCTGTATCTAACACTACAGCATAAACAGCTCCTCTCACCCCTTCAGGCCAAAAGAGCTGTCATCTGTATACCAGGTATAGATGGGCTGAGGCCATGTTCCCTTCTGCATGTGTGAAACATGAAGCTATAATTCCTCTAAGGTTTCAGTGCAGTAGTGAGTTAGGGATGGGTTAATATTTGGACAAGGAAGAAGATTGGAAATATTAAGAATTGGGCATTATTGGAAAGTGAATGTAGAGTTTTCTATTAGTGCTACCTGAAGAAAAAGAACCCTGGCAGAAGGTAGTGTCTGTAAGCCTTTGTAAGTTAGGAGCTCTGACAGGTTATGAGAAGAGAAGACAGTTATAGGATACACAAAGTTTAGTTTGTTTTAGACTCATAAATAAGGAGTTCAGTGGCTGCTAAGGTACAAACACAAGATGTCTATCAGTGAATGTTTAAATCTACTGTTTATTTTTTTGTTCAGGTATGCTCCTATAGCTGCAACAGCAAATCTCCCCCCCCTTTATTCATTTACATAGAGGGCAAAAGGATGACTCAGGTCAGGGAGCCACAAGTCTGGGGCCTTAAGGAGAGCCTGTTGTATCCTTTGAAAATGTGTGGTGACAGGTTTGAAAAGAGCTTCATGGCAGGCCTAATGCTGCTTTATATAAGGTTTAGAAAATGAGGGAAAAGAAAGTAAACCATTGTTGCAAGAAACAGGCTATTTCTAGAAATGATAAAACCCCCTCCTTTGTAGAAGGAACAGTAAGAGACTGAATTGAATTCTTTCTCTCTAAGGTGGATTGGAGTCATTGTTAGTCCCAAATAGGTGACCTGAAGATTAGACACTTGGACTTAAGAAGGTAAGATCATGTAGCCTCAAGTTTTCAGGAAATTTATAAGAGCAGATGTATCAGATTGCTAATTTTTAGAGAGAAGGGAAGAATATTGTCTTCATAACCAACAATCTTACATTTAGTAAGAGAGATAGAGAAAGTAAGTCAGAATCCAGGGCCTACCCAAATCGGTATTATTTTTCCAAGAATCCCTGGGATAGAATAATCCAGGTGAGTTGTAAGAAAAGTGACTGTCAGGTTCAGTCTATGTAAAGTCAAACATGTTCCATGTCTGAGTAATCTAAAGGGATACAGAAAATCACATCCTTCGCTTACAGCCAACCAATTGAATGAGCATAGGGTACCCAATGAAGCAGTTAGAGAAAGGCCCCAAGGAGCTGAAGAGGTTTGCAGTCCTGCCAGATAAACAATAATATGTACCAACCAGTACTCCCAGAGTTCCCAGGGACGAAATCACCAACCAAAGAGTACACATGGAGGGGCCTATGGCTCCAGCTAGAGAAGATGACCATTTTAGGAATCAATGAGAGGAGAGGCTATTGGTCCTGTGAAGTGTTGATTCCCCAGATTAGGGCAATGCAAGTCTGGAAATTGGGAGAGGGGAGGTAAGCAGAGGGAGGGGATGGTATAGGGGGATTAGGAGTTGTAACTCAGAAAGAGGATACAATTTGAAGTGTAAATAGAACAAATAACTAATAAAAAAGAAAGTTCACTTAGTAAGAAAGGGACATATACTCTGATTAGACCTTCTACCTCAGCAACTTTCCTTAAAGAATGGACCAATGTTGGGTTAGGTTGGGTGGAGTGAGAAGAGCTTGTAGTAGGTTTATCTACAGACATAGAACAAGTGGTGGGATGGCTGAAATTAGGTGGCTGTGCAGAATGATAGGAGCAGCCTGCAGCTAGAACATGAGGGGAGGTATCTTGACAGGTTGAGAAAGGAGAGACTGGGGAAGTCTGGTGAGAAGAAGAAGCTGAGAAGGCTAGGGTTTTAGAAAAGTTTGTTGAAGAAAGTCTGCAGCAGAAATGGGGTGGTTTGTTAGCTGGATTGAAGATCATAGTGTTTTCTGATAGAGATGTTATGGCTAGAAATTCAGTTGCATGATGAGAAGAGCAGAGATAGGATTTAGAATGAAGATTGGTAAAAGCTTGGGTGTAAGAGATCGTTCCCTTTACTGGACCACTGCCAATATGTATGATCCCTTAAAATGGTTGGATCTAATGTGCTATTAAGTAGCCATTTGTAGGTGTTGTCTAATGGTTAATGAATCTAGCTAGACCTTATTGCATAGGTGCACAAGCTTTGAATTCTTCATGTCCAGTATTAGCTTTAGAGATTTGAGATTTTCCAGGAGACCTCTCAGAGGGGAATCTAGAGGCATGTCTGAAGACAATGAGACACCCACTGAGTGGTGGGTCTATCTTATGGAACAATTTATATCAGTGTCCTGAGAAAGAAATTCAATAATGAATACAAAAGAGTAACTAGTCTATATGTACTGTGTCATCACTTGGACACTAGAGGCTAGTGATTCCCAGACTCACAGAAAAATTCAGTCCACCTAAACAGTATTTTTTTCCTGTGGCCTGAGAGGTAGGAGTCACAAAACTGCTTCCAAAAGATAGTATAAGAGAATCACCCAAGGGTCTAAGTCCCAAACTGTGTCTCAGCTGTGAGTCCTGTCATAGGGACAGTGAAAGTACATTCTCTAAGCAAGTAGAGGGTGGTTAAATCTCTCTTGGAGAAGGGGCTCTGTCTACTGATCAGAACAAAAACCTTAGCAAGCTGTTGATTCTTGTGTGAAAGTTTTGGCAATTTGGTGGTAAGGAAAGTGAGATTGTGTGGCTGGTGGACTTCTCTGGATGAGATTAATCCCATAGTGACTTAACCCACAAGGCGGCAGCCAGTCGTAGCCTCAGCACTGTGGCAATGCTGGTTGTGGTGCAGCAGACACAAAGACCAGCATAGGTTGGTAATTAAGGGTCTTAGCAAAATATGTTAGTTGAAAATAGTTTGTTCCTGAGAGTCTATTACCTCCCATGTCTCTGGTTCATTCTGGAGGGTCCCCTCAACCTCCTATCTATAGAGGTTGCTTGTTTCCCTTCTTTCTGCTGGCCCTCAGGGATTCAGTTTTTTTCCTCACCCAATACCAGATCAGGTTCCCCACTCTCCTCCACTCCCCTACCCCTTCCATCTTCCTCATCAGGATTTTCTCTCCCTCCCCACTTGTGATTGGTTTCTTCTACCTCTCAATTGGGCCTGAGTTGTACTCACTTGGACAGTTCAATTTGTTGACCTTTTGAGTTTGGTGACTAATGTCCACTAATTGGTGAGTACATACTATGAATTTTCAACTAACATTTGGGTATGCATTGCCTTACTCAGGATGATATTTTCTTGTTCCATCCATTTGCCTGCATAACATAGGATGTCCTCATTCTTAATAGCTGTGTAATATCCCATTGTGTAAATTAACGACATTTTTGGTATACATTCTTCTGTCATCGGACATCTAGGTTATTTCCAGCTTCTGGCTATGACATATATGACCACTATGAACATAGTGGAAAATGGGCTCCCATGATATGGTGGGGCATCTTTTGAGTATATTACCAAGATTGGTGCTGCTGGGTCTTCAGGTAGATCTCTTAGATTACATGCCTGACACAAGGGAGAGGAAACTTATAGAGCCAACTTACAACAGGAAGACAGGACATCAAATGAGGGAGAGGGGAACTATCCCACAGTCACAACTGTGACCTATAGTTGTTCCTGTGTGAAAGAATTGCAAGGATGGAAATGGAGAGGAGCCTGAGGAAAAGCGAGTCCAGTGACAGACTCAAAGGCAGATCCATCTCAAGGGGAGGTCCCAAGGTTTGAAACTTTTACTGATTCTATGGATCACTCACAAAAACGAACCTAGCATGACCACACTCTGGGGGAGACAACAAGCACCTGAAAGAGTCAGATGCAGATATTTGCACCAAACCAATGGAGAGAAGTATCTGACCCTAGTTGTTGAACTAGGGAAGACTGAAAGATGTTGAGGAAAAATGTGACCCATGAGATCCTACAAACACTGAACCATCAAACAGACAGCATGCACCAGCTTACATGAGGCATCAACACATATACAGTAGAGGATTCCTGGGTCTGTGTTCATTCAGAGATGATACACTTAACCTTCAAGAGACTGGAGGTGCCAGGGAGCTTAGACATCATGTGGAGTGGTGGAGACATCCACGCAGAGACAGGGGTATGGGGAGGAGGTATGGGATGTGGAACATTCAGAGGGTGAAGGGATAAAATATGGAGTGTAAAAAAAAAAACAAATAAAAAGAAACAAATAAAATGGCTTGCTCCTGGACAGATCACATCAATCCAGCACAGTTCCCATGAAAGGTGTCCTTTTCTATTGAAAGGGGTGAAGAAGCAAGAAAAAGAAAGAGCAAGATGGGTCAACATCTCTGTTTTTTATCATGCTGTGAAGTAGGCAACTCGGTGATGACTCACACAGGTGATGCAGGAGAGGCAGGCACAGGAAATATGCTGCAGTTGCCATGGCAACAGACAGAAGAGGTCGTTTTCTCCTAGGGAGGATGTCATCACTGGATTCAAAGACTAGCTGTAAACAGATTCTGATGCTGATTGTAGACATGACTCCTAGTGTAGGGATGGGGACGCCCACCTACCTTTAAATTTTTTGATTCAAATTTGTTACTGTTTGAGCAAAATGCAGAGAAACAAGTGGACCATAGTCTAAAATAGTGGCTGACCAGGGACTGACAGGCACCAAACTCTGATACTATGATCCTATGTTGTTCTTGGAGATAGAAGTCTAGCACAGCTATCTTCTAAGAGGTTTTATCAGCTGCTGACTGAAGCAGATGCAGATAATTACAGCCAACTTTGCACAGAGGTCAGGAACACATAATGAAGAGTTAGGGTAAGGAATAAAGGAGCTGAAGGGAATGTCACTTGTATAGTGAGATCAATGCTGTCAACTAAACTGCATTCTTGCTAGCTCCCAGAGACTATGCCACCAATCAAAGTGTACACACGTTCTGGTCTGAAGACCTAAGCACATATATAGTAGAATATGGCTTAGTCTGGCCTCAGTGGAAATGGATGCACCTAAAAGACTTGATGTGCCAGGAAAGGTCTATCAGAAAAATGATAATGAAGAAAGTAAGAACATCAATTTCAGCAGAAGTGAGGGCTAAGTGGGGGTAAACATGTATTCTTAATGCTGACTTAAAAGTACATATTCAGAAGTTTAGGAAACATGACTTGAAGTTGTATTCTCATGATGAAGATTTCAGACTATTCATTTTGTTACATAAACTTTGATTGTTCAAGTCTTCCTTTTCACTCACAAATTTCCAGTTAAAACTGCTGCAGATGATAACAATTAAATGTCTGCTGACATAAAAGATTCAGAGCAAGTGCAACAAGCACGACTCTAAGTCCTTTCCACAAGTTTACACTTCCTGCAGTGTAATGAGGGCATTCCTAAATACCCTTGGTGACACACTGGATTTAACAATGAATTATGTACACGAACCTGCCCATAACGTCACATAGAAATTTTAGTGAGCATGCACATTGCCTAATTACAGAAAATGCAATTCTAAGCATACCTAAGAACATAAGTATGGTTGTAATATAGAACTTTTCCTTTTCCTTTGTGGTTATTATAATGTTAACACTGGCTAGAAATGAGATGGCAATGAGATGGCCTTAAATTAGGTGAAGTAGTATGAGTTTGCTTTTATGCAAGACATCAATTCAGTATTTTTATGTTTTATTTTTCCCAAGCCTGTCATATTTGTCCATATAAGAAATTATTAGGAATTATTTAGAGTTAGTAGTATTGAATAAAGTATCCACAAGAGTCAACAAACATATTAGGTCCAGATGCCACCTCTTAATCCCATAGGATCAGAAGAACAAGAAGAGGATAAGCAGTTGAGGTTTGTTATCAGACTGCTTTCTTAGGTGTTTCTGGGGGTGATTGTCCTCTTAAATTAATGCTCCCAGTAGTTAATGTTGATGCATAATATTTAGTTTCAATTCTATCCTGTTCCTCATGCCATGTTTCCACTTTAGATACAATCTCTTCATCTACCTCTAACCATATATATCATTTTGTTGAATTTCCACTTCCCTTTGACTGCATTTTTAAACATGTGCTAATTGCTCTACACTTGATCACTTGGCTTTATGTGTTTGTAGGAAAGTATAATACAAAAGGGAGTTATTACTAGGCAAATCATATTGAAACTTTTGTAGTCATGAGCCAATAGCATTAGTCTGAATGCTGAACACCCATGTGTCTGACAACTTGGTGTTAAATTTAAAAAGAAAACTTTGCTGCATTTTGGCTTGTTTGATACTCAGTGCCAAGATACAAGTATGAAGCTCAAAGACTAGCAGCTATCTCCAAGAAAGACATACACTATGCTCAATCTGCGAGCAGATATAAATATGATAAGTATAAACTGAAAATATATGAGGGAGGATCAAACCTTTCTCACATTTTGACTGATAATTCTAAATATTTCCCTGAGAATAATAAAAGAGAATGTTTAAACAAAGGGCTATCCTGTCAGCCATACACCTGACACCTTTGAAAGTTTAGTTGTGCCACCTTATAAAAGATAATCCTACCATGTTTTGATAACTGTTTGCATGCTCAAGTAGAAAAGTCAAGCAGAGTCAAGAGAGCCTTACTTGAGTATCCACCCTCTCCCTTCCAATTTGAATATGCAGCTCTACCTTAATTTGTCATGTCTTCAGAGAGATATGGTATATATATTGCGGAGAAGAGAAGATTAGCAAAGGAAGGCTCTATATATGCAGTTATGGGAAAGTCATCATGCTTGATGAGGAAAAGAATTTCTGGTGTCTCCTTTCACTGTCTAGTACATAACCCATCACCCATGTCTTTCTTAGAAGCCCCAGTACCTTCATCTTTTTTCCAACTAAATCTTGAGGGAATGGTAAGTTAATTTATTATTGGTACCACAGGAGGAATACTCAGCTATTATTTAGATCAAGGGGTAGAAATAATAAGACACTTGCAGTAAATTGTTGATAATGATAAAACTGAGTATATTTGAGAAGAGAATTGATGCTGTCCTTTAGTTGGGGAATAATATAGGCAATTGAAGCAAGGTTGACTGTAGAAATGGAGTTAGGGATGGAAATCATTATATTGTATTTTGTCTCTACTGTTCGGATGGGATAGTGACAGGAAATTTGAGTATATAGCATTGTGGTAAATATTAATCATATGAGACAAAAATACAATGGATATCTCTAGGATATATATATATATATATATATATATATATACATACATACATATATGTATATATATATATATATATTCTATATTTTATTGATGATTTTTTTTCCATAAGCCCTATGGAAAACATCAAAAGAGTGTCATTGATAAGTTACAGAGGACACACTACACTATATTAACCTGACTGTTTTGCTTGTTTGCCTTTCCTGTTTGCCAAACTAGGTTTCCTTTCTTGGCTCCGTGGGAGAGGGTATACATAGTTGTGCAGTAATCTGAGGTGCTAGGGTGGGTTGGTACCCAGAAGGGACCTCTGCCTTCACAGATATGATGAAGGGAGGGCGCATGTAAAGTGGGGCTGAAAGGAAGAGAAAGAGCTGTGAGCTGCAAAGTGAGTAAATATATTACTAACTTTAATATACATTATATATATAATGAGTATATAAATTAAGGAAAAAACACTAAATATTTCACCTACCTACATGTAACTTGTGATTGGGTCATCCACTGCTCACAGATTTAAACTGAAGTATTTTGTGTTGAGGATGAAAGTAAAAACCTGTTAAGCCCAAAGTTCTTTAAGTAATCCCATTGGCTCCCTCAAAGAATCTTCGGGTATTTCTCATCAGCTAGTTTTGAGAAGTACAGGAGTATGAGAAAACATTGATTCCACCTTTATTGGTGGAAATATATATTTTATTTTTGTTTTAATTTTGCTAATAATTTATTAATAGTTATTAATTATTTTATTTTATAATGTAATTAAAACTTTCTCCTTTCAGTCCACCATTATATCCCCAGTGGATGGGAATGGGCCAATGCACTCAACAAATATCTTCCTTTCTCAATATCATTGTACATACAAAAAATGTTTTATAAATATTGTGTAGTACAAGGTTGAAAATAATACCAAAGAATGATAAACATTTGCATCTCTTGTCTGGAGGCAAAGACCAATATCCCTTGAGATATTTTCCTTGTGGAAGATGATAGTAGAAGACAGGCACCAGATCCAACCATTTGCCTACAAACTGCATTTATTCATTATATTTAATTGCTGAGTAGTATTCCATTGTATAAATATACCACATTTTCTGTATCCATTCTTCCTTTGAGGGACATCTGGGCTCTTTCCAACTTCTGGCTATTATAAATAAGGCTGCTATGAACATATTGGAGCATGTGTCATTATTGGATGCAAGGGAATCCTCTGGGTATATGCCCAGGAGTGATATGACAGGGTCCTCTGGAAGAGTCATGCCCAATTTTCTGAGGAACCGCCAGACTGATTTCCAGAGCAGCTGTACCCTCTTGCAGTCCCACCAACAGTTCAGGAGTGTTCCTCATTCTCCACATCCTCGCCAGCACCGGTTGTCTCTTGAGTTTTTAATCTTAGCCATTCTGACTGGTGTGAGGTGGAATCCCAGGGTTGTGTTGATTTGCATTTCCCTGATGACTAATGATGATGAACATCTCTTAAGGTGTTTCTCGGCCATCTGAATTTCTTCTGCTGAAAAACTTTGTTTTTTTTTTTTTTAAATAGGGTTATTTGGTTCTTTGGGGTCTAACGTCTTGGGTTCTTTGTATATATTGGATATTATCCCCCTGTCAGATGTAGGGTTGGTGAAGATCTTTTCCGAATTTGTTGATGGCTGTTTTGTCCTTCTGACCGTGTTCTTTGCCTTACAAAAACTTTGCAATTTTATGAGGTCCCATTTGTCAATTCTTGATCTTAGAGCATAAGCTATTGGTGTTCTGTTCAGAAACTTTCCAATTGTGCAAATGTCCTCCAGGGTCTCCCCCAGTTTCTTTTCTATTAGTTTCAGTGTGTCTGGTTTATGTGGAGGTCCTTGATTCACTTGGAGTTGATCTTAGTGCAAGGAAATAAGAGTCAATTCACATTCTTCTGCATGTTGACCTCCAGTTGAATCAGCACCATTTGTTGAAAAGGCTATCTTTTTCCCCTGGATGGTTGTAGCTCCTTTATCAAATATCAAGTGACCATAAGTCTGTGGGTTCATTTCTGGGTCTTCATTCCTATTCCGTTGATCCACTTGCCTGATGCTGTACAAATACCATGCAGTTTTTAACACAATTGCTCTGTACTACTGCTTGAGGTCAGGGATATTGATTCCCCCAGAAGTCCTTTTATTGTTGAGAATAGTTTTAGCTATCCTGAATTTTTTGTTATTCCAGATGAATTTGAGAATTTCTCTTTCTAGATCTATGAAGAATTGATTTGGGATTTTGATGGGGATTGCATTGAATCTGTAGATTGCTTTTGGCACGATGGCCATTTTTACTATATTTTTCCTACCAATCCAAGAGCATGAAATATTTTTCCATTTCCTGAGTTCTTCTTCGATTTTTCTCTTCAAGGACTTGAAGTTCCTGTCATACAGATCTTTCACTTGGTTGGTTAGAGTCACGCCAAGATCCTTTATATAGTTTGTGGCTATTGTTAAGGGTATTATTTCCCTAACTTCTTTCTCACCCTGCTTGTACTTTGAGTACAGGAAGGCTACCAATTTGCTTGTGTTGATTTTATAACCAGCCACTTTGCTGAAGTTGTTTATCAGCTGTAGGAGTTCTATGGTCGAGTTTTTTGGGTCACTTAACTATACTATCATGTCCTCTGAAAATAGTGATAGTTTGTATTCTTCCTTTCCAATTTGTATCCCTTGGACTTCCTTATGTTGTCTAATTGCTCTCGCAAGAACTTCAAGTACTATATTGAAAAGATATGGAGAGAGGGCAGCCTTGTCTAGTTCCTGATGTTAGTGGGATTGCTTCAAGTTTCTCTCCATTTATTTTGATGTTTGCTACTGGTTTGCTGTATATTGCTTTTACTATATTTAGGTATGGGCCTTGAATTCCTCTTCTTTCGAGGACTTTTAGCATGACAGGATGCTGAATTTTGTCAAATGCTTTTTCAGCATCTAATGAGATGACCATGTGTTTTTTTTTCTTTTAGTTCGTTTATATAGTGGATTACATTGATGGATTTCCATATATTGAACCATCCCTGCATCCCTGGGATGAAGCCTACTTGATCATGGTGAATGATCATTTTGATGTGTTCTTGGATTCGGTTGGCAAGAATTTTATTTAGTATTTTTGCATCAATATTCATAAGGGAAATTGGCCTGTAGTTCTCTTTCTTTGTAGGATCTTTGTGTGGTTTTGGTATCAGCGTAATTGTGGCTTCTTACAATGGGTGTGTGTAAAATGGCTTTAGAAACGTGTGCTACCCATGGTTACAGTGGAAATGTGTTGTGTTTGGTGGGTGATAATTATATAGCTGCTGACTTGCAGTGATGAAGGTGAGCTGTTTCAGGATTGTGGGGAGTTTCTAAGATTCGTCTCTTATGCTTATTACAAAAGGTGAGAAAATAGAAAGGGAAGGCTGGAGAGGCAGGAATGGGGGATGCAGTGTACTTTCAATTAAATTTGGCTGTCATTGGGTGCCCAAGAAAGCTAGTAAGCCTGCCAAGTTCAGGTAGAGAAGGCTGTTTCACTCTCTATTCAGGCTTCTGGGGACTATATGATTTAGGCAGGTTTTTGTAGTATGTTTAATGGGATATTTATACCTCTCCTTCCCTCCCAACCCTTATCTACCCTAACACCCCAACACCATTTAGGAAAGAAAAAAATTAGAAAGGAAGGGGATAGAGACATCTATGATGTACTTTCCGTTGAATAGGGACATATTTCCTTGAGGCAAGTTCCATCTTTGCTGTCAGGATATCCAGAAATCCAATAAAACACAAATAATAAACATAGCCACAGAACAAGCCAAGAAGCAGTGGGGACAGAAAGAAGGGGAGCAGCTGCCTCAGGACTTCTGAGATTTCTCACATTTATATCCTCTCAAGAGTTCTCAGAATTGTATTATCTGCAGCTAGAAAACATCATGCTTCTCCCAGAGCACACACGAGGTAAGTAGTCTGTTGTTTTGGACAAACTGAAACAGCTCTGAGTTCTATACTGTGATTAAAACAAACATGTTTTTTTTTCTAATTATATCTGAGTTTTTAAAGAAAACAAAATTCTCACCACAATCTGGTGCTAGGACAGTGCAGCCACTTCTATAATTCTGTACTAACTAGGGCTATCAACTTTGAAGCTGTTTGGGATAACGATTTTGAGGAAATCCATGTAGCTGGTAGGTGGGTAGCTGGAATAAATATGTATAATAGAGACATAAGGTAACATAAATGTGTTTAGAAGGAATTATTTTGTTAGGTGTACATTTGCAACGTTTAGGACCATGCTCCTAGGTGATGGGGGAAGAAAGTCCTAAGACCAGGGAGAGTGGGAATCAGGGGAGATTCTACCAATTTACTGCCAGGCTGTGAAAACAGGCTCTCAGATGACAGTGCTTATCTGGAATCCTGTCAGAGGTACAAATTTAGAAGAACTTTTTTTCTCATTTTTTTTTATTTTCTATAGTCTATGTTTACATTCCAAAGGCTTTCCCCTTTCCCAGTTCCCCCCTCCCTATGTCCCATACTTCCTCTCCCCCCCAACTATTCCCCAATCATTCCCCCTCCCCCCACAGTTTCTCTACAAAACTGGATCCAATCTTTCCAGGCCCAGGGTCCTCTCCTTTCTTCTTGGGAATCATTTGACTTGCTAATTTAATTGTGCCTTGAGTATTTAGGGCTTCTGGGCTCATTAATATCCACTTATCAGTGATTGCGTTTCATGTGTATTCTTTTGTGATTGGGTTAGCTCACTCAGAATATTTTTCAGGTCTAACCATTTACCTACAAATTGCATGAATTCATTATTTTTAATTGCTGAGTAGTATTCCATTGTATAAATATACCACAATTTCTGTATCCATTCCTCCTTTGAGGGATATTTGAGCTCCTTCCAATTTCTGGCTATTATAAACAAGGCTGCTATAAACATAGTGGAGCATGTGTCTTTATTGTATGCAGGGGAATCCTCTGGGTATATGCCCAGGAGTGGTATGCCAGGGTCCTCTGGAAGGAACATGCCCAATTTTCTGAGGAACCGCCACACTGATTTCCAGAGAGGTTTTACCATTTTGCAATCCCACCAACAGTGGAGGAGTGTTCCTCTTTCTCCACATCCTCGCCAGCATTTGTCGTCTCTTGAGTTTTTAATCTTAGCCATTCTGACTGGTGTGAGGTGGAATCTCAGGGTTGTTTTGATTTGCATTTCTCTGATGACTAACGATGTTGAACATCTCTTAAGGTGTTTCTCATCCATCCGAATTTCTTCTGGGGAAAATTCTTTGTTTAGCTCTGTGCCCCATTTTTTGATAGGGTTATTTGGTTCTTTGGGGTCTAACTTCTTGAGTTCTTTGTATATATTGGATATTAGCCCTCTGTCGGATGTGGGGTTGGTGAAGATTTTTTCCCTTAGGGAAATAACACCCTTCACAATAGCCACAAACAACATAAAGTACCTTGGCGTAAACTCTAACCAAACAAGCGAAAGATCTGTATGACAGGAACTTCAAGTCCTTGAAGAAGGAAATCGAAGAAGGCCTCAGAAGATGGAAAAATATTTCTTGCTCCTGGATTGGCAGGATCAATATAGTAAAAATGGTCATCTTACCAAAAGCAATATACAGATTCAATGTGATCCCCATCAAAATCCCAACTCAATTCTTTATAGATCTAGAAAGAGTGATTCTCAAATTCATCTGGAGCAACAAAAAACCCAGGATAGCTAAAACTATTCTCAACAATAAAAGGACTTCTGGGGGAATCAATATCCCTGACCTTAAACAGTACTACAGAGTAATTGTGTTAAAAACTGCATGGTATTGGTACAGCAACAGGCAAGTGGATCAATGGAATAGGATTGAAGACCCAGAAATTAACCCACAGACTTATGGTCACTTGATCTTTGATAAAGGAGCCACAACCATCCAGTGGAAAAAAGATAGTCTTTTCAACAAATGGTGCTGGTTCAACTGGAGGTCAACATGCAGAAGAATGTGAATTGACCCACTCTTATCTCCTTGCACTAAGATCAACTCCAAGTGGATCAAGGACCTCCACATAAAACCAGACACACTGAAACTATTAGAAAAGAAACTTGGGAAGACCCTGGAGGACATAGGCACAGGGGGAAAATTCCTGAACAGAACACCAATAGCTTATGCACTAAGATCAAGAATTGACAAATGGGACCTCATAAAATTACAAAGTTTCTGCAAGGCAAAGGACACTGTCAGAAGGACAAAACGACAACCAACAAAGTAGAAGATCTTTTTAGCTTAAAAAATATAACTTTTCAATGTGCTATCATTACCACTGGCTGTAATCTCTCTCTAGAAATCTGTACTCCAGAAAGGGCAGAGGACTCACAGATTTGAGAACCAGATGGTTTAGTGCAGAATTCTATCAGACCTACAAGGAAGACCTAACACCAATACTATTCAAACAATTACACAAAACAAAAACAGAAGGAACTGTTCACAACACGTTCTATGAAGCTGCAATTGTGCTGATACAAAAACCACACAAATATCTAACAAAGAAAGAGAACTTCAGACCAAATTACCTTATGAATATTGCTGCACAATAAAACTCCTCAATAAAACTTTTGCCAACTGAATCCAAGAACACATCAAAACAATAATTTTCCTTGATCAATTAGGTTTCATCCAAAAGGATGCAGGGATGTTTCAATATAAAAAATCCATCAATGTTATCCACTAAATAAAGAAGCGTAAAGAAAAAAATTATATGATCCTTTCATTGGATGCTGAAAAAACATTTCACAAAACTCAGCATCCTTTCATGTGAATGGTCTTGGAAAGAACAGGAATTCAATGCCCATACCTAAACATACTAAAAACAATATAAAGCAATATAGTTAGTTGACTAATATCAAACAAAATGGAGAGAAACTTGAACCAATCCCACTAAAATCAGGGAGTAGACAAGGCTGCCCTCTCTCTCCATATCTTTTGAATATAGTACTTGAAGTTCTAGGTGAAGCAATCACACAACAAAAGGAGATAAAAGTGATAAAATTGGAAAGGAAGAAATCAAACTATCATTATTGGCAGATGATAAGACAGTATATTTTAGCAGCCACCAAAACTCTACCAGAGATCTCCTACAGCTGATGAACAATTTCAGGAAAGGGGTCAGATATAAAATTATCTTAAACAAATCAGTAGCCTTACTATACTCAAAGGATAAACAGGCTATGTAAGAAATTAGGTAAATGGCACTGTTCACAATAGTCACAAACAGTATAAGGTATCTTGGTGTGTCTAACCAACATTTGAAAGAACTGTATCACAAGAACGTCGAGTCTCTAAGGAAAGAAATTGAAGACCTCAGAAGATGGAAAAATATCCTATGCTCGTGGATTGTTAGGATTAATATAATAAACAAAAACATCTTTCCAAAAGAAATATACAGATTCAAAGCAACACCCATCAAAATTCCAATGCAATTCTTCATAGAGTTAAAAAGCAATTTTCAAATTATCTGGAATAACAAAAAACCCAGCAAAGTTAAAACTATTCTCAACATTAAAAGAACTTTTTAGGGAATCTATATTCTAGACCAAAAGAAGTACTACAGACCAATAGTGATAAAAATTGCATAGTAATGGAACAGTGGCAGGCAGGTAGATCAATGGAATAGAATTGAAGACATAGAAATGAACCCACACACTTTATGGTCACTTGATCTTTGTAAAAGGAGCTAAATTCATCTAGTGGAAAAAAAGATAGCCTTATCAACAAATGGTGCTAGTTCAACTGGCAGTTTGCGTGCAAATGAATGAAAGTCAATCAATTCTTGTATCCTTGTGGAAAGATCAACTCCTAGTAGATCAAGCACCTCCACATAAAACCAGATTTACTGAAACTAGTAGAAGAAAAATTGGGAAGAACTTCAAGCACTTGGGCACAGGGGAAATTTTCCAGAATAGAACACCAATAGCTTATGCTCTAAGATCACGAATTGACAAATGTGACCTCATAAAATTTCAAAGATTCTGTAAGGCAAAAGACAATGTCAATAGGACAAAAAGGCAGCCAACAAATTTGGAAAAGATCTTTACCAACCCTATATCCTACTGAAGGCTTATATCCAATATATAAAAAGAATGTAAGAAGTTAGACTCAAAAGAACCAAACAACCCTATTAAAATGGGGAACAGAGCTAAAAAAGAATTTTCAACTGAAGATCATCGAATGTATGAAAAGTACATAAAGGAATTTTCAACATCATTAATCATCACAAAAATCCAATCAAATCAACCCTAAGATTGCACCTCATACCAGTCAAGATGGCTAAGTTAAAATCAGGAGACAGCAGGTACTGGCTAGGATATGAAGAGGAACACTCCTTCAATGCTGGTGGAATTGCAACATAGTACAACCACTCTGGAAATCTCTTTGCTGGTTCCTCAGAAAACTGGGAATAATAACACTGGAGGACCCTGTTATATCATTCCTGTATATATACCCAGAGGATTCTCCAGCATGTGATAAAGACACATGCACCACTATGTTCATAGCAGTCTTATTTATAATATCCAGAAGATGGAAAAAAAGAGAAATGGATTCAGAAAATGTGATATATGTAGACAATGGAATACTATTATTCATTTATTAAAAACAATGAATTCATAATTTTTTAGGCAAATGGATGGGACTAGAAAATACCATCTTGAGTGAGATAACCCAATCACAAATTACCACACATGAAATGCATTCATTTCTAAGTGGTCCAAAAAGTCCAAAAGCTCTGAGTACCAGAGATACAATTCACAGACCAAATGAAACTCAAGAAGAAGGAAGAATGAAATTTGGAAAAATATGGTCCTTCTTATAAGATGGAACAATATACCCACAGAAGGAGATAGAGAGACAAAATACTGAGCAGAGACTGAGGGAATGAACATCTAGAGGTTGCCCCTCCTAAGAATCCATCACATATGCAGTAACAAATCCCAGACACTATTGTGGATACCAACAAGTTCTTGCTGACAGAAGCCTGATATAGCTGTCACATGGAAGGCTCTGCCAGTGCATTACAAATACAGTGGGGGACACTGTCAGCCAACTGTAGAATTGAGGACAAGGAACTCAGTGGAGGATCTAGAGAAAAGACACAAGGAGCTGAAGGGTTTTGCAGTACCATAGGAGAAACAACAATTTAAGACACTAAGATACAATGCAATTTCCATCATAATCCCAACTCAATATATTGAACCATCCTTGCATCCCTGGGATGAAGCCTACTTGATCATGGTGAATGATCATTTTGGTGTCTTCTTTCATTCAGTTGGCAAAATTTTTATTGAGTATTTATGCATCAATATTCATAAGGGAAATTGTTCTGAAGTTCTCTTTCTTTGTTGGTTCTTTGTGTGGTTTTCATATCAGCATAATTGTGGCTTCATAGAACATGTTGAGTAGTGTTCCTTCTGTTTCTATTTTGTGAAATAGTTTGAAGAGTAATTGTGTCACGTTTTCTTTAAAGGTCTGATAGAATTCTGCAATAAAAACCACCTGGTCCTGTGTTTTTCTTGGTTGGGAGACTGTCAATGACTGCTTCTATTTCTTTAGGGTTTATGGGACTGTTTAGACAGTCTATCTGATCCTGATTTAATTTTGGTATTTGGTATCTGTTTAGGAAATTGTCCATTTCATTCAATTTTCCAGTTGTGTTAAGTATAGGCTTCTGTAGTAGGATCTGATGATTATTTTTTTAATTTCCAAAGTTTCTGTTGGTATATCTCCCTTTTCATTTCTAATTTGGTTAATTTAGAAACTGTCTCTGTGCCCTTTGATTTGTCTGGTTTATCTCTCTTGTTGATTATCTCAAAGGACCAGCTCCTGGTTTTATTGATTCTTTGTATATTTCTTTCTGTTTCTACTTGGTTGATTTCAACCCTGAGTTTGATGATTTACTGCCTTCTACTCCTCTTGGGTGTATTAGCTTCTTTCTGTTCTAAAGTTCTCAGGTGTGCTGTTAAGCTGCTTGTGTATGCTCTTTTCAGCTTCTTTTGGGAGGCACTTACAGCTATGAGTATTCTCCTCTTAGTACTGTTTTCATTGTGTCCTGTAACCTTGGGTATGTTATGCCTTCATTTTCATTACATTCTAAAAAAGTCTTTGATTTCTTTACTTCTTACTTTCTTAACAAAGTTATCATTGAGTAGAGCATTGCTCAGCTTCCATGAGTATGTGTGATTTCTGTTGTTTTTATTGCTATTGAAGACCACCTTACTCATAGTGATTGGATAGGAGGCATGGGATTAGTTCAATCTTTTATATCTGTGGAGGTCTGTTTTGTGACTGATCATATGTTCCATTTTGGAGAAGGTACTATGAGGTGCTGAGAAGTTATATTCTTTTGATTTATAATGAAATGTTCTATAGTTTTCTGTTAAATCCATTTGTTCCAAAACTTATTTTACTTTCACTGTGTCTAGTTTAGTTTGGCAGCAGAGGATGGCCTTGTCGGACATCAAAGAGAGGAGAGGTCCTTGGTCCTGGAAAGGCTTGATGCTGTACTATAGAGGAATAACAGGATAGGAAAGCGGGAGAGGATTGATTGGGGAACAGGGGAAGTTGAGATGGCTTATGGAATTTTAAGGGGGGGCAAGAAAATGGAAAATCATTTGAAATGTAAACAAAATATATCTAATAAAATAACAACAACAACAAAAACAACTTCATGACATTCAGCAGTAAATGGATTGAACAAGAAAATATCACCCAGAGCGAAGTTACCTAGTCCTAAAAGAACACACATGGTATCAACGGATAAGTGGATATTAGAAAAAAGCTCTGAACACCCATGATAAAACTTGCAAACCATATGAATCTCAAGAAGAAGGAAGACCAATGTGTTGATGCTTCAGTCCTACTTAGAAGGGGTAAGAAAATAATCACAGGAGAAAGAGCAAGGTAGTGACTTGGGAGGAAGAGAGCAGAAGTAGAGAAAACAGGGAGAGGACAAGAACAGTTTTTGGAGGAAACATGAGAGAGAAATAGAGGCTCAGAAAATTGAAAAGGGGTGTATAGAAATGGGGGATGGGAAATTAAAGTTGCCAATAGAAATTCCCAAATGCTAGGGATACAGGAGTAAACCAGGACCCAATGTGGATGACATTAACTTGAATATCCCCAAAAGGGGAGAGAAAACCTGTAGAGTTCATATGGAAAGGTTAGGCACTGCCACAGGTTGAGCGATGTGCCATCCTTCCTTCTGAAAAAAAATTAACCTAGAATTGCCCCTGTCTAAAGGAAATGCAGGGACAAAGAGTAGGGTAGGGACAGAAGGAAAGACCACCCAGAGACTGCCCCACCCAGGGATTCATTATATATACAGCTACCAATCCCTGTCATTATTGCTGATGCCAAGAATTCCTTGCTGACAAGAGCCTGACATAACTGTCTCCTGAGAGACTCTGCCAGAGTCTGACAAATAGCAATGTGGATGCTTGCAGCCAACAATTTTATTGAGCACCATGACCCCAATGGCAGAGTTGGGGACTGAAGGACCTGAAGGTGTTTGAAACAATGTAGGAAGAACAACAATATCAACCAAACATACACCCAGGAGTTCCTTGGGACTAAACATCAACTGAAAAATATGCATAGAGGTATAAGAGAATCTTCTGTGTTGCTTTTACTCAGCTACATATGTGTTGCTCAGAGGGCAACCATATTAACCCTGTCATTTCTCCTAAAATTTCTCTCTAATATTCAAAATCTAAACTTGAAACTTGAGGATATCTTTAGAGGAAGGCATCAGTGCTAGGATGAAAGAAAATTGGAGTCACTGTTGGCATTTGATGTACTGGTTGCAGAGGGAAAGTAATATTTTTCAGGGAAGATTAGCATCACGTGGTATTTATGCTCCTGTAGACCTCTCTGCACCTGATCAAATAAAAAGAGGGCTAAATGGAATGAGAGTATATTAAAAGAGAATGATATATTTTAAGTGGCCATGGGTTATAAAAGATATTGTGGTTAACCTTAATGTATTTTAACCGTTGTGTTTTTAAAACATTATATGACATATTAATATTGAGTTAAACATTTGGAAAATAATAGCATCTTAATAACAATACTATAAGTTCTCATATAGACTCCATACCCATATAGACAATGTGTTTATCTGCATAAAATAGCATGTATTCACAAACAAAGAAATTATTGTAGTATGCTTAGATTTTGGAAATTTCTTCTCTAAAATATAATCCTCTTAACATTTAGCAATATTATAATTTAAAGCATTGTGAATTGTGTGGTAAATATCTTTATGAAGTTGTACACAATTATGCCATTAGATAATTCAAGTGCCTTGTTTGTAAGTTGTAATGGACATACATATTTGAACTAGTGTGATAAATTTCTAAATAAGCATAGCTCTTCAGATTATTAGCATAGGAAAAATACAATTGTTCAGCACTGCAATGAGCAGTCCCAAGACACAAATGGAGGCTTTATTATAGGTACCATAGGACAGATACAGGCTCAAAAGCACAGGCATTACTGGACAGTTTCCTCTGTTTTTAATTATAGCCAGAAAACAAAGAATAATTATATAATATTTGGACATTCTCCTATTTCTTTTTTATTTTTATTCCTGATGAAATAGGCAGGGAGGGGGAAGAAGAGATGCAGGAGGTTTGATGGAGAAATCTCCATGGTAACAAGAGCTTTTGCTTTCTTTATCATTTTTGAGATCTCTCTTCTGATTGGTCCCAAATCTTTTCTCTATTTTCCAACATATACTGAGCCAGGCTGAGTCAACAGAGCTAAAGAAATCTATTCACATAAAAATTTTCCAGTAATGCTCCTGGTTGATGTCTAGTTCTACACCTGTACAAGGCTATTGCCAAAGACTGACTACAAACTGCTTCTGAGAGAAGAAGGAGTGCACTGGAAACCTGCATATGAAAATGAAAATAAAATGTCAGAATGGTGAGCTAACTTGCTGTGATTCTTCACATTCCTGCTCTGAATAAAACTGCTCCTGCTTTCTGTGCAAGGTATTTGTTCTTGCTTCTGGTCATTGTTTCAGTTTTAAAATCTATCATTCAGGACTCTGACTTGGAGTTGTGCTTCATCTGCAAGGAAGGTATATTACATCAGCCTTCAGTATCTAAAAAAGACAGGAAATTTGTTGTTCCTTAATCTGCTTTGGGGGACAAGAACTGTAAAGGATCTTTTTTTCTATCAGAACAATAGTTCTCAATTGGCAACATGAGACTTTCTGGAAAATTTTCTGATATCAAATTACCTAGTATGGCATTGTCCTCTGAGAGTACTAAAACCAATTCCCTGCAAACCTCCTTTGTTATCATCTTGCTACCATCAAAGGTCTCAGGTATTTTATATTACTTTTCAATTCAAAATCTAACATCAGGTTTAAGTTGATATTGTTGGAGACAAACATAGTTCTATGTTCATTCTTACATATCTACATACTTCAATCGTTAAGGACAGTCAAAGCAACAATGTTTGAATATACTGCAATGAAAAAGGTTATTATACCGAATTGTGTTTTGAGTTTGAATCTCCCCTTACTCAGGTTTCCTAATACCACCCACTTTCCATGAGTTATAGTATGTTAGTTTAATTATATTGGTGTTTCTTAATTAATATTTATTATCGTTGATGATTTTTTCAATTTTGTTTATTCCATATCCTGTGGCTATTATGGGTTCTGTGATAACATTATAATAGTCAATTATCTGTTGTTGTGAATGACCTAAAAGCCCCAATTGTATCTAATTTTGTCTAAATATTGATATGTGGAAGAATAAATTGATGATAATACATTGAATATATTTTGCTCTATTATATCTGCCTCATATTTATTGTTTGTATCTCATCGGTGTTGAAATCCCTAACATTTGTTCAAGACGAAAAATGTTGTTATTAAAATATTTACCAAGTGTGTCATCTCTATTGTCCTGGGAACTCTATAGTTAACTATAGGGTTGTAGCACAGTGATTTTTCTTATTGTTCTGTTCACCAACTGTATTCCTTTTGCTCCTATGTATCAAACAATAATCAACTTTAAGGATTTATCAGAATTTGGGGCTCATTTAAGAGACCCAATATTTTATCTTGTGATTGGCATTGATAGAAATGGGTTGCCTTCATGATGGTTTATCCTCAGATTCCTTGAAGAAAGGATTCTAAATCAGTAAATTTTGTTAAAGTATTTATTGATTACATTCCAGGACTTGATGAAAATAAGGTCCCGTTTCTCATGATGCAGATTGTTTGAATATGGAGCTTGGATATATAAATGTAGGGCTAGTCAAAAATATGCCTTCCTTGTGAGATAGTTTATATATTCCCTATACATACCACTAAGGATGAGAGTAGCATGTAAGATAAAATCCTAGTCACTTGTGATTCTTTCATGTAAGAAGTGTCAATGTAGATTTCCCAGCAAGTTCAATAAAGGCATGAGGGTTTTACATAGAACCAAAGGTCTTAAGTGGTTAAATGTCTATCCTTATGGAGGCAAGAATCTTTACAGTTTTTGTTCGTCCATTGCTCAAATACTTGTGAAAAAAGAAGCCATACTCTCCCATGAAGACTCACCTGGTATTGATTGGTTAAATATAGTACCAGGTAAAATCCCCACATTTGTATTTATTCTCATAAGCTATTACTCTTTTCCGTATCTATAAATTCAGATGTCCATTTCTAAATTTTCATGCTTTGATATTCCTTTGCTTTGTAATCACAAAATCCAACGTATTTTCAATAATGCTTTTCCAGAATCAGCCCTATGACAAATGTGCTTCATCATCCATAAAACTACTGTAGTGAGAAAATCATGAGTCATTTATGTAACAATATCTAAATCTGGAAATCTCTTGAGAAAAGAGGGAGCTAGAATAAAAGGAAGAGATGGAGGGATAGATCCAGATGCTGTCTTGTCCTATTTTCCAAGTCCAGCAGCAGCCATCTTGGGCAATCATCTGTGCCACCTGATAAATAGATATACTGGCTGTGCTTTCAGTTTGTTTACATTCACTCATTAGTGATAGGCAAATGAAGGAAGACCTCACTCTAGTATCTACATACAGATTATTTTTTATAGGCAAATCTACTCTTGCTGAATGTAACCTGGGAAAAGGCTAGAATATACAGACAACGGAGCAGTACAGGAGGTTGGCTTTGTCATCTGATCTATATCAGAGTCATCATCCTTACTGGGAAATGATTTTCTGGGAAGCCATTTTCTGAGCACACACAGCTCAGAGAAAAAAATTAAAAATGCTCTGTAAGTTTTCCCAATATACTCACCAGTTACATAGGGAGAACCTTTGTAAATTTCTATTTTGACTTGTTTTAATATTAGTTGAGTGGGGGTAGACATTACTTATACCTCTCCTTGTTGGAAATGAATTTTTAAAATTACTTTTTTTTAATTTTGAGATTATAATACAGTTTTATTTACCCATTCTACTTTCTCTCTCCTACCCATCACTATTCTTTGCTCCTTTTCAAATATGTTGCTTGTTTTTATTTTTTTATTATTATTACATGCATATAATCTGTATTCAGGTACAGGTTTATTCTTTCATTCTTTCTTATTCTCTTTTTATTGGATATTTTGTTTGCATTATAAATGTCCCATTTCTCTGCTTTCCCTCTGCAGGTACCTTATCCCATATATCCTCCACCTGCCTCTATATGGGTGCACCACCCACCCACTTACTCACACCCAACTCAGTGCCGTAGCATCCACCTATGGGGCATTGAGTCTCCACATGACAAAGGGCCTCCCCTCCCTTTGATGTCAGAAAAGGCAAGCCTCTGTGGCATCAGGGACTAGAGCCAAGGGGAACATCCTCCTGTATTCTTGTGTAGTAGTTTAGTGCATTGGAGCTCTGGGGAGTCCTTTTAGTTGATATTGTTCATCTTATGGGGTAGCAATCCCCTTCAGTTCCTTCAGTCCTTCTCCTAACTCTTCACTTTGGGTCCCTACCATCCCTATGATGATGGCTGGCTGAAAGCATCAACATCTGTATAAGTTAAGTTCTGGGAGAGCCTATAGGGTGACCACTATATTAGACTCCTGTTAGGAAATGCTTCTTGGCATCGACAATAATATCTGGGTTTGGTGTCTGCAGGTGGGATGAATTCCTTAGTGAGGCAGTCTCTGTGTGGTCTTTCCTACAGGCTCAGCTGTACTCAATCCCTGTATTTTCTTTAGACAGAAACAATTGTGGGTTAAATCCTTGAAATGGGTTAGTAGTCTCCTCTCTCAACTGAGTGCAGTACCTATCCACTGGTTATGGTCTCTGAAGGTTCTATATGCCATGTGTGGGCATTTTGGATAAAGACATCCCCATTTGGTTCTGAAAAACTCTTGCCTTCCTGGCATATGGGACTTTCTACTGGCTATCTCCAGTTCCCCATCTCCCACTGCTATACACTTTCATTCAATTTCCTGATCCTAACTTCTCCCATGTCTCATGTTACACCTGACCCTGCCCTAATTTTATCCTTCCCATATTCTCATCCTCCAAGATCCTTCCATCCCTATACTTCCTGTAATTAATTTGTTCCCTCTTCTAAATAAGACTGAAGCATCCACACTTAGGCCTTCCTTCTTTAAGTGCTTCTTATGGTCTGTGAGTTTTATAGTGGGTATTCAGAGCCTTTGGGCTAATAACAACTCATCAGTGAATAAATAACATATGTGTTCTTTTTGACTGGGCTACTTCATTCAGAATGATATTTTGTGTTTCCATCCATTTGCTTGCAATTTTCATGGAGTCATTGCTTTTAATAGCTAAGTAGCATCCTATTTTGTAAATGTACCATATTTTAGGTATCCGTTTCTCAGGTGAAGATTATCAGTATTGTTTCAAGTTTCTGGCTCTTATAAATAAGGCTCCTATAAACATAACACAACATGTGTCTTTGTTATATGTTGGAGCACCTTTTGGGTTTAATCTCAGGAATGGTATAGGTGTGTCCTCACATAGAACCATTTCAAATTTTTTGAGAATCTGCCAGAGTGTTTTCCAGAGTGGTTGTTCCTGCTTGCATTTCTACGAGCAATAAATGTGCATTCCCACATCTTTGCCAGAATCTGAAATCACCAGAGATGTGATCTTAGCAATTCTGGCTGGTGTGAGGAGGGATCCCAGGGTCATTTTGATTTGCCTTTCCCTGATGATTAAGAGTGTTGAAATTTTCTTTAGGTGTTTCTTGACCTTTTCATATTCCTCAGTTGAAAATTCCTTGTTTGGCTCTGCATCCCAATTTTAATGGTATTATTTGTTTCTCTGAAGTCTAATTTTAAGAGTATTTTGTGTATATTTGATATTAACCCTCCATCAGATCTAGGGTTTGTAAACATGTTTTCTCAATTTTTAGGATGTTGTTTTGTCCTATTGATAGTGTTACAGAAGTTTTTAAATTTATGAGATCCCATTTGTCAAAAGTTGATCTTAGAGTATGAGCCACTGGTGTTCTGTTGAGGAAATTTTCTGCTCTGCCAATGTGTTCAAGACTCTTTTCTACTTTATCTTCTATCAGATTCAGTGTATCTGGTCTTATGAGAAGGTTATTGATCCATTTGAACTTGAGCTTTGTACCAAGAGATAAATATGGATGGAGTTGTGTTCTTCTCCATGCTGACCAACAATTGAACAATCACCATTTGTTGAAAATGGTCTTTTTATTCACTGGATGCTTTTATCTCCATTGTCAAAGATCAAGTGATCAATGGTGTGGGTTCATTTCTGCGTTTTCAATTCTATTCCATCTATCTGCCTGTCTGTCTCTGTTCCAATGCTATACAGTTTGTATCACAATTGCTCTGTAATACAAGTTGAAGTCGGGATTGATGATTGCCACAGAAGTTCTTTTATTGTTGAGAATAGATTTCATTATCCTTAATTTTTTGTTATTCCAAATGATTTTTCAAATTGCTCTTTTATCACTCTATGAAGAAGTGAGTTGAAATTGTGATGGCTATTGCTTTGAATCAGTAGATTGCTTTTAGCTAATTGTCCAATTTTATTGTATTAATACTGACATTCAATAAGCATGCAAGATCTTTCCATCTTCTGTGATCCTTTTCAATTTCTTTCTTCAGAGAATTGAAGTTTTGTCATGCAGATTTTTCACCATCTTGGTTAGAGTCACTCAAAGATATTTTATTTTGTTTGTGACTACTAGGAAGCATGTTGTTTCCCTAATTTCTTTCACAGACTATTTATCCTATGAGTATACAAAGGCTACTGATTTGTTCGAGTTAATTCTATATCCAGTCATTTTGGTGAAGTTGGTTATCAGGTCTGGTGACATTTTGGGAGGCACTTAATTATACTATCATATCATCTGCAAATAGTGATATTTTGACTTCTTTCTTTCCAATTTGTATCTATTTGAACTCCTTTTGTTGACTAATTGCTCTGTTTAAGGCATCTACTACTGTACATAATAGATAGGGAGAAAGTGAGTAGCCTCTTCTATTCCCTGCTTTGAGGGTGATTGTTTCAAGCTGCTTTCCATTTAATTTGATTTTCTTGCTCTTACTATGCTTAGATAGGGTATTGAATTCCTGATCTTTCCAAGATTTTTAACATGAGACAGTGTTGAATTTTGGCAAATACTTTCTCAGCATCTAGTGAGATAATTATGTGTGTTTTTTTCTTTGAGTTTGCTTATATAGTTGATAACATTGATGGATGTCCTCAAATCTATCAATGAATTCAGTTCAGTGGATGGAAAAACCCTGCATCACTGGGATGAACCCTACTTGATCATTTTGATGTGTTCTTGGATTCAGTTTGTGAAATTTTATTGAGTATTTTTGTATTATATTCATAAAGGAATTTGATCTGAAGTACTCTTTCTTTTTTGGGTCTTCGTGTGGTTTGAATTTAAGCATAATTTTAGCTTCATATAATGAATAGGATAGTGATTTTTCATTTCTATTTTGTGAAATAGTTTGAAGAGTATTGGTATTTGTCCTCTTTGAAGGTCTAATAGAGTTCTGTAATACAACCATCTGGTCCTGGTTTTTGTTGTTGTTGTTGTTTTGTTTTGTTTTGTTTTGTTTTGTTTTGTTTTGTTTTGTTTTGTTTTTGTTGGAAGACTTTCAGTGAGTGCTTCTATTTCTTTAAGGAACTGTTTCTTTATGGTGCTGTTTAGATGGTCTATCTGATCTTGATTTAATTTTGTCAACTGGCATCTGTCTAAAAATTTTCAATTTCATCAAGTCTTTATAGTTTTGTTGAGCATAGGCTTTTATAGTAGGATCTGATGATTTTTGAATTTCCTCAGTTTCTGTTTTTATGTCTCCCTTCTTATTTCTGATTTTGTTAATTTGGATACTGTCTCTGGATCCTCTGTTTTTTCTGACTATGGGTATATATATTTTGTTGATTTTCTCAAAGAACCATCTCATGGTTTTGTTGATACTTTGTATAGTTCTTTGTTTTAACTTGGTTCACTTAAGCGCTGAGTTTGGATATTACCTATTGTCTACTTCTCTTATTTTTACTTTAAGTCTTCTTTACTTATTTTTGTTCTGTAGCTTTCAGGTGTGCTGTCAACCAGTGAGTGTATGCCCTCTCCAGTTGCTTTTTGGAGGTAGTCAGAGCTATGAATTATCCTCTTAGTACTGTTTTCCTCGTGTCCCCTTACTTAGTTTGTGCTGTCATTTTCATTAAATTATAAAAAGTATTTAACATCTTTATTTTTTATTAAGGTTATCTTTGAGTAAAGAGACATTCAGCTTCCATATGTGTGTGGGCTTTCTGTTATTTTTGTTGACATTGATGACTAGGTGTAATCTGTCATGATCTGATAGAATGCATGGGATTATTTCAATACTCTTCTGTCCGTTGAGACTTGTTTTGTCTGGACAATCATGAGGTACTGAGAAGGTATATGCTTTTGTTTTAGAATGAAACGTTTTGTAGAAATCTGTTAAATACATTTGGTCTTTTACCTCTGTTAGTTTCACTGTGCCTTTCTTTAGTTCATGTATCCAAGATCTGTCCATTGCTGAAATTGTGGTGGTGAAGTCTCCCACGAATATTGTGTGAGGTGCAATGTATGCTTTGAGCTTTAGTAAACTTTCTTTTATGAATGTGGGTGCCCTTGCATTTGGAGCACAGATGTTCAGAATTGAGAGGTCATCTTGGTAGATTTTTCCTTTGATAAGTATGAAGTGTCCTTCAGTGTGTTGTGTTGTTTTGTTTTCTTTTATACTTTTGTTTGAAAGTTGATTTTATCCCATATTAGACTAGCTATTCCAGCTTGTTTATTGGAATCATTTGCTTGAAACATTGTTATCCAGCTTTTTACAATGAGGTAGTGTTTATCTTCGACAGTGAGGTGTTTTTCCTGTATGCAGCAAAATTCTGGGTTCTGTTTATATATCCAGTCTATTAGTCTATATATTTTTATTGGGGTATTATGTCCATTGATGTTAAGAGATATTAGGGAATAGTGATATTTGCTTCATGTTAATTTTGATATTATTTTTTGTTTGTGTGGTTTTCTTCTTTTGAGTTTGTTGAAAGAATATTGATTTTCCTCTTTCTAGGATGTATTTTCCCCCGTTGTGTTGGTGTTTTCCATCTATTATCCTTTGTAGGGCTGAATTTGTGGGAAGATATTGTGTAAATTTCCTTTTATCTTAGAATATCTTGGTTTCTCTATCGTATCTTTTTCTTTTTTCTTTTTTTGTTTTTCGAGACAGGGTTTCTCCGTGTAGCCCTGGCTGTTCTGGAACTCACTCTGTAGACCAGGCTGGCCTCGAACTCAGAAATCCACCTGCCTCTGCCACCCAAGTGCTGGAATTACAGGTGTGAGCCACCACACACAGCCCATGTTATCTTTTTTGATAAATTGCTTAAAGTCAATTTTTATTTTATATTCCAGCTTGTTTTTTGGGACCATTATGATTAGAATATTGTTTCTGGCCTTCTCCTCTGTGATAGTATTTATCTTTGCCACTGAGATGTGTTTCCTGTATGCAGCAATATCCTGGTTTCTGTTTAAATATCCAGTCTGTTAATCCATATCTGTTTATAGGGAAATTTAGTCCATTGATTTTAAGAAATATTAAGGAATAGCGATTGTTGCTTCCTGTTATTTTTGTTGTTAGATGTAGAATTATGTTTGTGTGGCACTATTCTGGGTTTTTTTTTTTACATTTAAAAAAAATTCTATATTCTTTGTTTACACTCTGAAGGTTTTCCCCTTTCCCCGTTCCCCCCTCAACATATGTCCCATATGTCATCTTCCACCCCACCCCCCGCCTATTCCCCAATCACCTCCCCACCATTTCTCTTCTCTATTCTGGTACTATCCTACAAAACTGGTTCCAGTCCTTTCAAGACCATGGTCCTCTCTCCTTCCTTTTTCTTGGGAATCTTTTGACTTGCTAATTGTGCCTTGAGTATTCAGAGCTTCTGGACTCATTAATGTCCAGTTATCAGTGATTGCATTTCATGTGTATTATTTTGTGATTGGGTTAACTTACTTAGAATGATATTTTCCAGATCCAACCATTTGCCTACAAATTGCATGGATTCATTATTTTTAATTGCTGAGTAGTATTCCATTGTATAAATATACTACATTTTCTGTATCCATTCTTCCTTTGAGGGACATCTGGGCTCCTTCCAGCTTCTGGCTATTATAAATAAGGCTTTTTGAAAGAAGATTAATTTCTTGCTTTTTCTAGGGTGTAGTTTTTGTTCATCACTTTTTTAGATGAGAAAAGTATTCTACAATTTCTTTGAAGAAGATTTTTGGCCCTTTGATTTGGGAAATTTAGTTCTTTTCTGTACTTATTATTCTTATCTTTGGTATTTTCATTGTGTCCTTTATTTCCTGGATGTTTTGGGTTAGGAACTTTTTTCATATTGCATTTTCTTTGACTGTTGCATCATTGTTTTCTATGATATCTTCTACGTGTGGAATTCACTCTTCTATCTCTTGTTTTCTTTGGTGATGATGTATGTAAGACTCTTGATCACTTTACTGGGTTTTCCATATCCAGGGTTGTCTCTCTTTGTGATTTCTTCATTGTATCTATTTTCATTATTAGATCCTGGGTGTTTTTGTTCATTTCCTTTACCTGACTTTTTGTTTTGTTTTGTTTTTTGTTTATTGTTTTTGGTTTTTTTTGCATGTGTTTTCCTGTATTTATTAAAAGAATTTATGTATTTCCTCCTTAAAGACTTCTATCTGTTTAACTATGTTCTCCTGTATTTCTTTTAGGGTGTTATTTATGATGTTAAAATCATCTATAACCATTATGATTGGATTTTAGATATATATCTTAGTTTTCTGGGTATTAGGGTATCCAGGGCTTGCTCTGTTGGAAGGACTGGGTTCTGATGTTGTCATGAAGCATTGTTTTTTTGTTGCTTATGCTTGTGTACTTGTTCCTTGCCATCTGGTTATATATGGTGTTAGCTGGCCTTGCTGTCTTTGACAGGAGCTGCTTATCCTATGATCCTGGGTGTGTCAGAATTCGTTGGGGACAAACTGCCTCTGGGTGTGTGCAGTGTGAATGGCAATCCACTGTCCAGGCTTTATTCCCTTTCTTCTGTGCAAGCTGGAAATATTGTGTGCGTCTGGCTGGGCAGGGATTCCTGTGTCCCCCATGTCCTGTGGGTCGCAGTTGGGCCAGGTATTAGGGCAAGAGTTGAGGTCTCCTCTGTGATCTTGGATCTGTCATACATCCTGGGGGGGGCAAGCTGCTGGGTGTTTTTGGGTGGAGGAGAATAGTGCAGAGACTCTGCTCTCATGGGCAGGCAGAAGCTAGAGGGAGCATATGCCTCTGGCAGGGAAGGGGTGCCTGTTTTTCCTGGGTCCCTGGAAATCCCAGTTAGGTCAGAAATTGGGGAAATTGTGGGTCTCACTTGTAATCCTGAATCTGGCAAAGGTGCCGCTGTGTATGGATAGATTGGAGAAGGCAGAGCCTTCTGTGTTTTTAATTAGAACCAGAAAACAAAGAGTTATTACATAATATTTTGCTCTTTCTCCCTCTATTTCATATTTATAATTATTTCTGCTTCAACAGGCAGGAGGGAGGAGAAGGGATAGACGAGCTTAGATGGAGAAATCTCCATGTTAACAACAGACTTTTGCTTTCTTTGTCATTTTTGGGATCTCTCTCCTGATTGGTCCCAAACCTTTTCTTTATTTTGCTACATATGCTTAGCCAGTCTGTGTCAACCATAGCTAAAGGAATCTATTCACAGAAAAAATTCCAGTAATGTTTCTGGATGATGTCTAGCTCTCAGCTTGTACAAGGCTGTTGCTGAAAATTGGCTACAAGCTGATTCTAGGAGAAAGAGAAGTGCTCCGGAAACCAGCAGATGAAAAGAAAATGTCAGCATGGTCAGGTAACATGCTATGTTTCTTCAGATTCCTGCTCCAAATAAGACATCCCTGGGTTGCTGTGCAAGGTAGTTGTTATTGCTTCTGTTCGTTGCTTCTGTTTTAAGATCTATTTTTCAGCACTCAGCCTTGGAGATGTGCTTCATCTGCATGGGTGGTGTATTATGTCACCCTTTACTATCTGAAAGAGAAAGGAGGGATTTTTGCTTCTTAATCTGTTTCCATGGACCATATCTGCAAAGGAATTTTATATCAGTGTAATAATTCTCACTTGCCACAATGAGATTTTTCCGGAATATTTGTTGACATCACCTTTCCTAATATGCTACTGCCCTCTGAGACATTCAGCATAAAAAGACTGCAATTCTTTGTTATCATCTTGGTACCATCAAAGCTCTCAAATATTTTACATTATTTTTCAATCCAAATTCTAACAAGAGGTTTAATTTTTTGTTGTTTGGAACAAATATACTTCTATGATCATTATTACATATCTGTATATGTCATACTATCAGGACAATCAAAAAACATTTTGTATACACTTCAATGAAAATCTTAACATACCAAATTACGTTTTTGTTTTTTATAGTGTATCGCCATTTACTAAGGTTTTAAACCACCAAACACTTTTCATGAGTCATAGAATGTATGCTATATTAGTTATATTGTTTTGTTCTAATTAACCTTTAGTATTACCAAGCATTTTTTCCAATTGTGATTATTACATATTATCCTGTGGCTATTGTGGCTTCTGTGAGAGTATAAAAAATTAAAATTTCTGGTCTTGTGCATAATCTAGAGTGTCAATTACACTTGATTTTAAAAATATTGATATGTGGAAGAATCAATTGATACTAGTAGATTGAATCTATCAGGCTCTGTTATACCTGGCTTATACTTAATGTTGATAACACATCGATTTTGAACTTCCTATCATTTATTTAGAAGAGAAAAAAAATCTATAATCTTTAAAAAAATTATCACCTCTATTGTATTAACTATAGAATTAACTGTATAGGGTGTTAGCTCAGTGATTAGTCTTATTGTACTTTTCATTTTTTTAATTCTTCTTGCTTCATTGTATCTAACATAATGCTAAACTTCAAAAATTCAACAAACATTGGGGCTGATTTAAGAGGAATGAATATGCATCTGAATAAGCATGGAAAATTAATTGGAAATGGATGCAAAGACAGAGGTTGTAGTAGTGTACTTGGGAGGTTTATTGTGTATGCATAAGTGAGACTTAACAAGGTATCTGGGAAAAATTATAGTAGTCTTTGCCTGTTATTGTGGAAAGTACACATATACAATATGTGCATATACAACAATAGATAATTGTTGAGGCCTGGATATTTTAAATTCTGAATGTTAGTGATATAAATGGGATGTGTTACTAGTAGGTTTCTCAAATTTCTTGTAGAAAGAAATCAAAATCAATAAAATCTACTAACAAAATTTCTTGATTACATTCCAGAACTGAATGAAAAGGAAGGTCCTGTTTGTCAGGATGCTGATAAGTTTTAGATGTAGGGTTTGACATATGAATATAGAACTCATCAAAATATCCACTCCTTGGGAGATAGCTCTCATATTCTCTATAGTTACTAAAAAGTGTGATATGGAAAAGAAAGCTGAAATTCTAATCATTTTAAATCTTTCATGTTTCACAGTAAAATGTGCCAGTCAATATGTATCTAACACCACATTAAATAAAAGTAGAAAGGTTTTATTTAGAACCAAAGGTATTATTGGATGAAATGTCTATTCTGGTGGAGGAAAGAATCTATGTGGTTTTTATGGGTCACTTACACAAAAACTTGTGGAAATTGAAATCATAACCTCCAGTAAAATACCTGGTATTTATTGGTTAAATGCAATACTAGGTAATATCCCCTACATTAGTGTTCATTCTCATGTGATATTACTGTATTTCTTGTCAATTAATTTCCGGTTTCTATTTTTTAAATATCATTATTTGGTTCACCTTTGCTTTGTACTCAGAAAAAAAATCTAACGGATTTTAAATAATGATTTTCCAGAGAGAAGTGCTATGGCAAAAATGCTTCAGGGTTCAGTAAACCACAGTAGTGAGAAAATTGTCAATAAATTATGGAACAATATCTGAAGCTCTGAGACTCTTGAGAAAGGAGTTAGCTTGAAATGAAGGAAGAGATAATAGAAGAGATTAAGGTGCTGTCTAGTACTATATTTCATGCCAAAAAGCAGACTTCTTGGGCAATAATATGTACAACCAGTTAAATAGACATCATAGCTTGCTTTAGTTTCTTTACATCCACTCATTAAATGACAGGAAAATTTAAGAGTTCCTAATTCTATTATTTCCCTGCTCAGACAATTTATATTTAGAAAATGTATACTTCTTTGAATATAGTCTATTAAGAGGCTGGAATCTTCGGGCCAAGGAAGAGTATGGGAAGTTAGCTCTGTCATGAGGTCAGTAAAAGACTCATCATCGTTATGAGGTAATGATTTTCTGGGTAGCATTTTTCTGAGCACACACAGTCCCAAATATAAACAATCAAAAATAATATGTAATTTTTTGCAATAAACTCAACAGTTGTCTAGGTAGAACCTTGGTAATTTTCTATTTTGACTTGTTTTAATATCATGTACCTTGGAGGTAAGTATTGCTTCCAATTCTGGAAATGAATTTGGTAGACATTAATTTTTAAAATTATCTTCTTGATTTTGGGGATTACAATACAGATTTATTTATTGTTTTCCCTTTGTCTTTCCTGCCCAACAATATAATACTTTTCTTTCTTTCCAAATACGTTGTTTTCATACATGCATATGACTGTATATATGTAACTATTTATTCTTAAATTCATAAATGCAGCCACTTTAATTTTAGTAATTTTATTCATGTATGTTTAAGACTGATCATTTTGTGTTGGATAACCAAATATGTATGTGGAAAATGTGCAGACTCATGTATCCTCTGTGGTTACTATTCCCATCTCTGTGTGCTCTGAGTTCATATGAACATTCCTTATTTGATTTAGTGAGCATAGATCTCTTGGTATTCTTCATCCATTTTGGATTTTACATTCTTTCTCCATTTATTTCCATGAAGTTCTCTGAGCTTTGAGTGGAGAGAATTGATTCAGAGATCTCACTAGAGCAGTATTTTCTAAGTTCTTAGTCTCTGTCTCTGTCTCTCTCTCTCTCTCTCTCTCTCTCTCTCTCTCTTTCCCTTTCCCTCTACCCACAACAAACCTCTCTCTGTCTCTTGAACTCCCCTCTCTGTTTAATATTTGGTTGTGGATCACTATATTTGTTCTCATATCCTGCATAGATGAATCTTCAGAAAATGCGATTGTTAAAGATAACACACAGCTCATTAAAACCTGGGACATTGAACAAGTGCCTAAAGTAGAACATTCGTCATTACAAAATAGTGTCTTTTGTGGGTAATGTAATATGTAGTATATAAAAAGATAAATGTAAGCCTCAACTTGAAATCAACATTTTTGATCTATAATGCTGCCTGGCCTGGAAAATATCAATGCTAAATGTAGAACAAATCTTGTAGAAATAACTAACATCTGACTACCCTTAATGCACACTTGCTCCATGAGTCAGAACCCATACCTCACACTGGTTGAGTGAAAAAGAACCAAAAATAGTCCAGAGACCTAGGTATTATATTTCTGTAGGCTTGTGCCTTACATAGGCATCATCGTTTCTTGAAATCTGTATAGTGATACATTAAAAAAATAAAGAAAAAGACAGAAATAGGGTAAAGAGAATAAAAAGCAAAATGAAACAAAATGAAACAAACAAACAAAAACAAGCAAGCAAAACAGAAGTTGGATGTATGGAAGAAAATGAGGGACATACCACTGTGAGGCTTGTATTGAAAAGGAATTGAACAATCAGGAACACAATAGCATGAATAATATTGTAGAATATAATAAAATTATTCTTACTATTAAAATGTGTTTTCTTTTGTAGTAATTACATAATTGTATACTATCATTATTTGGGAGGATATATTACTACAAACTATACTACATTTGCAGCCACTAACATTAATAAGCCCTGTGAAATACAAAATGGCAACCATGGTTTACTTTTGAACCTGTCAATACAAATTACTGCTTCTCAATGGAAAGTTGGAGTAAATTGGAAAGGATATTCAGTGCAAGTGTGTACTTTGTCCAAAGGTTGTTTCATTTGTAAAATAGAAGACATGAGAGAATCTTTGTGTTGCTCTATATGTGCTGCCCACCACCGAGGAACAGCATAAACACAGTCAAATCTCCTAAAATTTCAGTCAAGTATGAAAAATCTGAAGGAAAAACTGGACATTGACATTACAAGAAAGCAGAATTGGGATGAAAGTAATTGGAATAGCTGTTGGCATTTGATGAACTAGATACATAGGGAAAGTTACATTTTTCAGGGAAGATTAGCATCACATGGTACTCATGCTCCTGTAGACCTCTCTGTCTGAGCACATATCCACAGGGCTAAATGGGTTGAGTGTGAATTAAAAGAGACCACATTAAGTGGCCATGTATTATTAGTGGTAGATATTGTGGGTAACCCTAATGTATTGCATGTAACTCATATTTTTGCCACATATGGCATAGGAATACTAAATTAAATGATTACAAAAATAATATTTCATTAACAATTCCATAAGATCTCAAATAGACACCATATGCATATGTACAATGTGCTTCTTTGTATAATAAAAACGTGTATTTACACACAAAGAAATGATTGCTGTCCACCTGTAATTTGGATATTTCTTTTCTAAATTAAAGCCCTCTTAATACTACTTTAATATTACTATAATTTAAAAGACTCAATTGTGTGGTAAATAGCTTTATGAAACCTGACACAAGTATGCCTTTAGATAATTCAAGGGCATTATTTGTATTTTGTAATGTGCATAGATATATGAACTGGTATGAAAACTTTCCAAATAAACTTAACTCTCCACTATATTGGCACAGGAAGATAACAAAGGATCAGCATTGGAGTGCATTTGACAGTCCATTATTACAAGCAGAAGTCCCTAGGCACAGATAGAGGCTTTACTATAGGTAACATTAACAAGAAACAGGCTCACCAATCCAGGCAGCATTCTCTCTTTTTACTTAGAGCCAGAAACCAAAGAATAATTACATAATATTTTGATCTTTCTCCTAATACTTCATCTTTATTTTTGTTCATGATGCAATAGGCAGGGGGGGGGGAAAGAGATGGGGGAGCTGTGATGGAGAAATCTCCGTGGTAACAACAGGCATTTGCTTTCTTTGTCATTTTTGTGGTCTCTTTCCTGATTGGTCTCAAATCTTTTCTCTATTTTCCTACATATACTCATCTAATCTGCATCTCAGAGCTAAGGAAATATATTCACATAAAATATTTTCCAGTAATTCTCCTGGTTGATGCCTAGCTCCCAGCTCATACCAAGATCTTGCTAGAGATTGACGACTAGCTACTTCTAGGAGAAGGAGGACTGGTCTGAAAACCTGCCAATGAAAATGAAAAGAAAAAATCATCATGGTCAGGTAACTTGCTATGATTCTTCACATTTCTGATCTGAATGAAATTTCTATGTTTGCTGTGCAAGTTATTTGTTATTGCTTCTGTTTATTGCTTCAATTTTAACATCTATCATAAAGCACTCAGCCTTGAAGTTCTGCTCCATCTGCAAAGTATCTGATAGATACAGGAAACTTGTTGCTCCTTAATCTGCTTTGAGGGACCAGATCTGTAAAGGATTTTTATATCCAGACACAAGTTCTCACTTGGCACCATGTGACTTTCTAGAATATTTTCTGACACCACCTTACTTACTATGCCCCTGAACTCTCAGAGTACTAAAACACCAAAACTACAATTCTCCTTTGTTATCATCTTGGTACCATCAAAGTTCTCAGATGTTTTATATTACTGTTCAATCCAAATTCTTACATGAGGTTTGCATTATTATTGTTAGGAACAAACATAGTTCTATGGTTATGCATACATAGCTGCATACTTCATTCTGTAAGGTCTATCAAAGGAACGAGTTTGCATATAATTTAATTAAAATGGTTAATATAACAAAATTTCTTTTCTTAATTTTTGACATTTGAATTTCAACTTACTAAGGATTCCTGCCACAACCTACTCTCTATGAGTCACAGTATGTTAGATTAGTTAAATTTTTGTCTTAATTAATATTTAGTATCTTTGATCATCTCATTCAAAATCCTGTGGCTATTGTGTTATATGGTAATTTTATAAAATACAATGTTCTGTTCTTGTGCATAATCGAAGAGCCGCAATTGCATTAAATTTTATCTAAATATTAATTTTTGGAAGAATTATTTAATGATAATAGATTGGATATACCATGCTCTAATATATCTATTCATTGTTGTTTCATCAGTTTTGAACTTTCTAATATTTATTAAGAACACAAATATTCTTAACATAATCTTTTCCAGATTTATCAATTCTATTGTTCTGATAACTATATTTAACTATAAGTTTGTAGCTCAGTGTTTTGTCTTATTTTCCTTTCTATCATCTGTATTCTTTTCGTTTATATGTTTCTTTTTTTGAGACAGGTTTTCTCTGTGTAGTCCTGGCTGTCCTGGAACTCACTCTGAGTTCCAGGCTGGCCTCGAACTCAGAAATCCTCCTGCCTCTGCCTCTCAAGTTCTGGGATTACAGTCGTGTGCTACCACACCTGGCTATATGTTTCTAACATAATACTAAAGTTTTACTATTTATAAGTTTTTAGGGGGCTCATTTAAGAGATATAAGTGTGCATCTGAATAAGTATGTATGGGAAATTAGCTACTGATGGTTGCAAAGAGAGGTTCTATTAGAAACCTAGGAAGATTTACTGTTTTCTGTACAAGTGAATCCTAACAAGGTGGCTGGAAAAGATTAGAGTAGCCTTTGACCATTCCTGTGGAAAGTACACAAAATATAAAGGAATAAAATTATTGAGGCCATAATGTTTAAATTGTGAATGGCAATTATAGAAATAGGCAGTAGTTTGGCCAAAGACTCCTGGATGAAGGATTCTAAATCAATAAAATATGAAATATAAAATAACAGTATTGAATTTCTTGTTTACATTCCAGGACTGAAAAGTAATATTCTGTTTCTCAGTATGCTCTTTTCAATAAGGGGCTTAGATATATAAATAGAGGATGAATAAAAATATAATTTTCTTGGAAGATACCTCATATAACCCATATAGTTCCCACTAAGGATGATAGTGAAAAGTAAGCTCAAATCCTAGTGTATCTTGTATGTTTCACAATAAGAAGTGCCATTAATGTTTATCTACCACCACCTTTAATAAGCTTATGAGGGTTTTTACATAGAGCCAATGTTCCTATTGGATTAAATGTCCATTCTGGGGGAGAGAAGAATCTATGTGTTTTTTTTTTATGAGTCACTTTTACAAATACTTGTGAGAAAATAATTTTATATTCTCCAGTGCAGAAATATTTGGTATGGATTGGTTAAATATTGGACCAAATAACATCTCCTACAGTTGTGTTTATTCTTATAAACTATTGTGATATTCCATGGCTATTAATTTAGGCGTCCATTTCTTAATTTTCAACACTTATTTCACATTTGCCTTATACTCAGAAAAAAATAAGCAGATATTCAATAAGGGTTTTCAACATCCTGTGAGAAAAGTGCTTCAGGGTTTAGCCAACTACCATAGTGAAAATAGTCATGTGCCAATTATGTTACATTATTTAAAGCTGAGAGACTCTTGAGAAAGTGAGACTTGGAAAGAAAGAAAGAGAGGAATTGATCAAGTCTAGTCCTACACTCCAAGACAAAGAGCAGACATCTTGGACCATCATCTGTGAAACCTGGAATATAGATACTCTAATTCAGCTTCCTGTTTATGTACATCTCCTTATTAAATTAAAGGACAAGTCAGGAGATCTTCAATATAGTATCCATCCACATGCTCAGACAATTTATTGTAGGAAAATTTATACTTTTGAATGTAACATTGTAAGAGACAGGAAAAAAAAAGGCCAAGCAAGAAGGTCGGCTCTATTATGTGATCCATTAGAGAGTCATCAGCCTTACTGGATAATGAATTTCTGAGAAGGCTTTATATTTTTTTCTGAGCACACACAGCCCATAATATAACCCATCAAAAGTTCTCTGTATGTTTTCCTAATAAGCTCACCAGTTACCTAGGGAGAACCTGGATAAATTTTAGTATCGAGTGTTTATTTTAATGTTAAATTTGTGGGGGTTAGACATTCCTTCTACCTTTAACTGTAGGAAATTAATTTTTAAAATTATTCTTTATTTTTGAGATTAGATTACAATTTTATTTACACATTCTGCTTTCTCTCTTTCTTCTGCCATCTACTCACCAGTATAATATTATTTGCTACTTTCAAATACATTTCTTTTTTCTTTTAATTATTTTTACATTCATAATATTTGTGTGTATGTACAGGTTTATCTTAAAGACAGTAATGCAGTTCTTTTGTTTTGGATAATGTTATGTATGCAATTTTTAGGGCTGATCATCTTGTGTTGGGTAACAAATTGCTTGTTTTCTCTGTGGAAAATAATACTGTTGTCAGGATTATTTAATTGCTTACAATAGTTTGAAATTCAGATTTGTTGGTATAATTACTGGCTTTACTAGAAGACATAATAGTAAGCCAATGGCCTTATATCCTGATTTTAATGTCTTTTTTCATCCCTCTTCCACAATGAACCCTGAGTTTAGATACAGGAAAAGTTTTACCAAACTCATTGATGACTGTGTTCTACAGTGTGGTTTAATTTGGTGTGCCTTTCTGCATCTATTTGTTGGATGATCTACAGGTCTTTAAAGAAGCATTCTCAGATCTGGTATGGAATTTTCATATGAAAATACTGTAGTTATCTATACAATACTGTTTATTTATTATAGGTAATTTTAGTTATAGAGTTGATATATTTTCCCTGTGTTTTAATCTATATTTACTACTTTCATTTTTACAAATAAAGTCCCTTTTATCTCCTAATTTACACCATTAGATCACTTGAGACATAGTTTGTTCCACCCTATTTCCCTTCCTATTCTCCACTCTGAAAATTTACCCTTTTTACTTTTGTTGGTCCTGCAGTTACACTTCTATAGGTATCCTGATGATATAAAGGGTTGGACCAAGTAGCCTCCACTGAGACAAAACAATTGGCATCTCTCACTGATTATCTAGATTATTACACTCACTCTGTACTTTTCTAGTACTGTCTGTCTATTATAAAATATTACATTTTATTACTTTTCACATTGTATACTTATTCTATTTTCATCATACATTCACCAACTTAGGAACAATTATTTTCTCCATTACTGGGTATTGTGCATACAAACTAGTAAACATAATCGAAGTTGTTAAGACATATCACAAGGAGAAATATAATTGAATCTTATGAAATTTATATTTAGGTTTTTGTTATCTCTGGCTACTGATTTCTAAATAGGTTGAACCATTTTCTTATCACTATAACAGTGATTGACTATTCCCTTTTTCCACATATCCTGAAGCATTTGTTGTCAGTTTTCATGTTTTTTAATTTTGCTTGGGTGATATGAAATTTCAAATTTCTGTGAATTTGGGTCTCTAGGTTAATCTATTTTCACAACTGACTAATAGTGAGAAATTTTGAATTAATACATATTTAGAACCAAGAAGAAGGAAGAACAAAACCCAGCATTTAATGAAAGGTTCTCAAATTGAAGCTTTTTGCCAGATTCCCAAGGATATTTGAATAATCCACCAATGACTAGCTACTTTTTTCTGAGCTTTAACTCTGTGCATACATATGTATTACACACACACACACACACACACACACACATATATATATATATATATATATATTTCAATTTTGAGACATTAATGTGTTCAGCATATAATGTTAGTTTTGTGAATGTGTGCTTTTAATGGTAAGCAGTTTGTGTTAGATAACAAACTGTAATGTACTTTCTTATAGAAATTTAGTTTCTAATCGCTTATTTCTTCAGGTGTCTTAAATACTTCACTGAAATTGCAGATTCCTGGAATTCCTTGAAGCGCACATGCACACACACACACACACACGCACACACACACACACACACACACACACACAGCAATATCATTTTGTTAATCTTTCATATATATATATATATATATATATATATATATATATATATATATATATATATTTGAGATTTCATGTATGCAGATATTGTATGTTACACATAAGACAGTTTGCAAACAGGAGGTGTCCTACCTATTCCACTGGACATTAAAATCTTTCTGCCCACATTCTGCAATACTCTCTAAGTCTTGGAATAATGGTGAATTTAATGGACTCATTAGTCATGGTTAGAGAGACCAATGTAAATTCTTTGCAGTTTAAACTGTTCAGTAATTCTGTAATTGCTTAGTAGAGATGTAAAATTAATAATTTTCTAAAAGCAGGAGGTAAAATTTGCCTGTGTGAATAAGGTGAGTTAGTAATTATACTGTTTCAGACAATTACAGACATACATTTCCTTTTATGATTCATAACATTATGAGACATGTGAAGTAAACTAGGTTTACTGTAATGGATATAAATCCTCTCACTTTCTGTGACATAATCCACATATACAGCAAACATGTAGTGAAAAATTAAGATGTGAGCACCGAACTACTAATAGTCCTATAGCTGCAAATGTGGGCAATTATAATTTAGAAAAAGTAAATTTTGGAAAAATGATAAAGTTTAACTTGAGGTATTATAGTTGTACTAAGTTGTACTCTATATGTTAACACACCGTGGTGATAATGACTGGAAATAGTAATATCCTGAGTATCATAGGGGACTTTATCTAAGACTTGGTGTAAGAAAATATTAAATGCAACATCTTAGAATGTAGAAAGACTAAATTAAGGTTTTGATCTGTTCTGAGATTTAATATATGTAAGAGTTCTCTCTACTATGAATATTTTACTATATATGTGGAGATCACAGGAAACAGAGCATGTTTCTGGCCTTTCTTATGATTTTGATGTTAGAATAAAAGTTGTTGAAACAGGAGGAACTTCTAAGGACAAAGAATAAAAATGTGATCAGTAGTGTGGTCTTTGGGTTAAATTCATATGGCTAGATTTTATTGTTAAAGGTTTAAATATATCCAGCCCAATAGGTGGATCAGTTGGGAATGTGCTCACTTGAATACATTAGCACCTGGGATTTATTTCTAGAATACACATAAAAAACCTTAGCATTCAATCTTATGACTGGAGGTAGGGGGATGACAGGAAGCACAGTTTATATTTCTTGGATAAATTATGACATGAGCAAGTGGAAAAATAAGGGAGCATTGAAACAGCATTTGGTGAATATTTAAAGACAGATGCAGTCATGAATTGTAAAGATATGCTATTGTCTGGATATTTCACATACTATACCAAGCCAGTAACAGTATGGCTAGAAGCAATTCTCATGATTGCCAAGCACTATCAGAGACACTTCCAGCATTTAAAGGGCTGCCAAAGAAAAAGATTTTTCCTTGGACTTTCCCTGAGAGGCTATTCAGATTCCATTAAGTATGGGTGATCTGTCTTAAGTGTATTCCTGTGAGAGAGCTAACACCACTACTTGTCTGTCATGGGTAGTAAGGTTGTGGGGGTGATGCTCTTCCCAAGGATTTCCTTCCACTTCTGGCTGTTGGGAAAACTGGCCTAGATAATGGAAGTGGAAGATATGTCCCTGGCCCTGTGTAATGCAGCACTCAGAAGACCCTGACTTGTGCCTAACAGGTTCAGCTCCTAGACATAATGGTGGGGTTGCAGATGCACAGGCAGATACTGTCCCAACATTCTGTATGCAAGGAGATAACCTGCATGGGGGGTGATAACCTATTTCCCCTAGCCACCTGAGGTTTTGCCAAGGGTCATGTAACCAGGTGAACTGGACCTAATCCTCATTGGATGCAGCACATGAAATTGTAGTCCCTGCACCTCAAATAGGAAGCAAAGTAGAACTCAGTTGTTTTTTTTTTTAATTTTAGTTTCTATATTCTATGTTTACATTCCAAAGGCTTTCCCCTTTCCCAGTTCCCACCCACCATAGTTCCCATAGTTCCTCTCCCCCCCATCTGTTCCCCAATCATTCCCCCTCCCCCCTCGGTTTCTTTACTAAACTGGATGCAATCTTTACAGGCCCAGTGTCCTCTCCTTTCTTCTTCTTGGGAATCATTTGACTTGCTATTTGTGTCTTGAGTATTTAGGGCTTCTGGGCTCATTAATATCCACTTATCAGTGATTGCATTTCATGTGCATTCTTTTGTGATTGGGTTAATTCACTCAGGATGATATTTTCCAGGTCTAACCATTTACCTACAAATTGCATGAATTCATTATTTTTAATTGCTGAGTAGTATTCCATTGTATAAATATACCACATTTTCTGTATCCATTCCTCCTTTGAGGGATATTTGGGCTCCTTCCAATTTCTGGCGATTATAAACAAGGCTGCTATAAACATAGTGGAGCATGTGTCCTTATTGCATGCAGGGGAATCCTCTGGGTATATGCCCAGGAGTGGTATGCCAGGGTCCTCTGGAAGTGACATGCCCAATTTTCTGAGGAACCGCCAAACTGATTTTCAGAGCGGTTTTATCATTTTGCAATCCCACCAACAGTGGAGGAGTGTTCCTCTTTCTCCACATCCTCGCCAGCACTTGTTGTCTCTTGAGTTTTTAATCTTAGCCATTCTGACTGGTGTGAGGTGGAATCTCAGGGTTGTTTTGATTTGCATTTCCCTGATGACTAATGATGTTGAACATCTTTTAAGGTGTTTCTCGGCCATCCGAATTTCTTCTGGTGAAAATTCTTTGTTTAGCTCTGTGCCCCATTTTTTGATAGGGTTATTTGTTTCTTTGCGGTCTAACTTCTTGAGTTCTTTGTATATATTGGATATTAGCCCTCTGTCGGATGTGGAGTTGGTGAAGATCTTTTCCCACTTTGTTGGTTGCCGTTTTGTCCTTCTGACAGTGTCCTTTGCTTTGCAGAAACTTTGTAATTTTATGAGGTCCCATTTGTCGATTCTTGATCTTAGAGCATAAGCTATTGGTGTTCTGTTCAGGAACTTTTCCCCTGTGCACAAGTTCTCCAGGGTCTTCCCAAGTTTCTTTTCTAATAGTTTCAGTGTGTCCGGTTTTATGTGGAGGTCCTTGATCCACTTGGAGTTGATCTTAGTGCAAAGAGATAAGATTGGATCAATTCGCATTCTTCTGCATGTTGACTTCCAGTTGAACCAGCACCATTTGTTAAAAAGGCTATCTTTATTCCACCAGATGGTTGTGGCTCCTTTATCAAAGATCAAGTGACCATAAGTCTGTGGGTTAACCTCTGGGTCTTCAATCCTGTTCCATTGATCTGCTTGCCTGTTGCTATACCAATACCATGCAGATTTTAACACAATTGCTCTGTAGTACTGCTTGAGGTCAGGGATATTGATTCCCCCAGAAGTCCTTTTATTGTTGAGAATAGTTTTAGCTATCCTGGGTTTTTTGTTGCTCCAGATGAATTTGAGAGAACTCAGTTGTTTTTAAAGATAGAAAGTATATGACTTTGGATAGGATAGTCATAACTATGATTGGATAGCACTTCGTTTGAGAGAATTCAATGGATTTGTTCAAACACACAATATTCATATATTAGTATTGAACAAAATATGCTAAGAGTGTTACTTGCACCTGAGAATCAAAAAGAAAATCCACTTTCAATCAGTAACCTGTGCAGAACTACAAAAATTTCCATAAACTCATAGAATATGCTGAGAATATGCATATATGATATATATCATTTATAAAACTAATACCCCTTAAAGTATTTGTCTAACCATATGCCACTCATCAATACTTTATTACTGAATATAATTCTGAGGCAGGTTTGGAATTCAACATTTTTTTTCAAAATCTAAATTATTTTTGTGTAGAGTACTGAAATATACATAAACATCTTATGTAATGGGACATTGTATGGGTGTCAGGAAAAAAATGACACTAGTGAGCAAGATGCTTCATGTGGAAGCCAAGAGTTTTAATTTCAAAGACTTGGACAAATATGTGTGCTTTATTAGTGATAGTCAGGATCGAGTCCAGGGTAGTCAGGTACAAAACCAGGTTCCAGTCACCACAAACTGTATTAATATGTAGTTAGATGATGTCTTATATTTTACCTTCCATTTTATACAGAACAAAGGAGAGTGGAGAACAGGGTACCTGTTGGGATAAGGGACATGAAAAGACTGTCTCTGGATAGAGAGGAGACTGAGGTGACTCATAGACAAATGAGAGGTTATTAAGGTAAAATAAGAATCCCTGTATTACAATGATATTTAATTTCAATTGGATATGTTACTTTGCAGAGGTAGACTTCAATACTGTGGTAAATGAACTTTCATAGTTAGCCTCAGAAGGAAGAATTTTTCAAAATAAGTGTTTATACCTTGGTGGCAAGCTTTTGGGTTGTTACCTAATATCTTTTAGCAAGACAGATGGATTGGAAGAGAGGAGCAGGCCTGCCAAAGTCATGCTTGCCATTCTGGATATGGTCTCTTAACTATCCATTTGATCTAAAGAATAGGGAACTCCACTTTATCCTGTGTGTTTAAAAAGCAACCAGTTGTGAAAGGACTTGCTTAAATATTGAGTAGACAAGCTACAAAAGATCACTAAAATTAATTGGGCAGATTCACAACACAGAGAGGGCAAAAAACCAGGATAAAAGTTAGCAAGGAACTGATCCATTAAACGTATGAAGAAAATGTAGAGGTGAGGTTGTAGTAGCCAAGAAAAAAATTTAGGAGAGAATAGGCCATGAAGAAAATGCATTGATAAGGACATAAATATGTTCAAAGAACACAATATAGTAGCATAAAATGTCTATATGCAATATTTGGCTACATATAATTGATACATATCAATTTTTAAAATTTAGGAAATAAATGTAAGTTTTGCTGCCTGAGAGAATGCCCAGTCATTTGCTTCTAAGATGCGATTATGGGCCAGAAAGAAGGAAATGGACAAGAAAGAAATTGGAATAGAAAAAACTTGCTTTAGGAGAGTGTAGCCTCAGAAAGACAAACACCAAGTACACTAATGAAAGGAAGGAAATAGATACTTTGAAACATGAACTGCTCTGATGGTCTGAGAATATATATACAATGGTATACAAATATATGTCTTGTGAATTATTTAAGAGGTACACAAATTTGATAATGATCTTTTGTGGACTCTAAGCTAAATATTTATGTCTTACAGGAAGAAATAGCAGGAGAAAAGGTAAATGGCTAGCTGCAAAACACTTAACAGTCACACCTATATGAATGCACACACATATCTCAAGACAAATAAACATGAATATACATGCACACATGCATATATATGCATATAAACATATATATATATATATATATACATACACATACACAAACACATACACATGCATAATACATATACATACACAGACACATATTGTACAATATTATAATCTAAAATATCAGGTTAGAAATAATCTTATAAAATAAAAGCAGGAGGAACAGTGGCACTTCTTATATTTATCAGGGTTATCATTGCTGTGATAAAACACCATAACCAAAGCAGCTTGTGGAGGAAAGAGTTTATTTGGGATATCTTTGATTTCACTCTTCCTTATCGAAGGAAAAGGACAGTATAGGAGCACAAGTAGGGCTGGAACCTGGGAAGCAAGCACTGATGCAAAATCCATGGAGGGGTGTTGCTTACTGACTTGTTCCTCATGACTTATTTGGACTGCTTTCTTTCTTATCCAATTCATGACAACCAGCCCCAGAGTGCCAACACATACAATTAGCTATATCAATCACCAATTTAAAAATGTCCTACAGGCTTCCTTACAGCCTAAGTATAGAGACAATTTGTCAACTTAGTCTCTCTTCTTTCAGATGGCTTTACTTTGTGTCAAGTTGTTATAAAACTTTACACCATGCTACCAATGACCTTCATAGCATGTTGTGGTTGTATACACCTTTAATCCTAGTATTCTGTATATAGTAATAGGCAGATATCTATGAGTTCAAGGCAATTTTGATCTACTTTGTGAGAACCTGAGCAGGAGGGTTGCAATGAGAGTTTTTTTCATCAAAATAAAAGCAAACAGAGGTGGATTACTAATGGTCTAATTTGTTGAGAGAATCTCTCTTGTAAGCATCACCCCTCAATAAAAAATGATGGCAAATGTGCTGAGGCAGAAAATAGGAGGTGTCACGCTAGAAGGAAGAGAGAGGATTCTGAAAGCAATAATTAAAGACTGAATATATATTTTAAGGTCAGAACCAGAAATTCTTAGGTAGATAGGTACATTAAGGCAGGGAGGCAGGCCACTTAGAAACAGCCTAATAGATGACTGTAGAAATCCTTGTGTTCTATGAGCAACTAGCTGAATTGCCAACATATAATAGAGATCCCCCTCACTACTAATGATGCTACATTGTCCTGGCAGACAGAATTTTAGTATAACAGCCCTCTGAGAGGCTCTACCCAGCAGGTAACTGAGGCAGATGCAGATACCCAAAGACAAACATTGAACAGAGGTATGTACAAGAGTTAGGGGGGAAAATAGAAGGCACTAAAGGAGATGGCACCACACAGGAAGACCAATAGTGTTAAATAACCTGGTGTCTTGAGATCTCCCAGAGTCGGAGCCACCAACCAAAGAGAATTCAGGGTCTGGCTTCAGTCATATATGTAGCAGAGGGCTGCCACATGTGGCTTCAGAGGTACTGGCTGTACGCAATCCTGTCAAAACTTGATGTACCAGGATGGAGGACAGAATGTACATAATCCTGTAAAAACTTTATGTACCAAGTTGGAGGAAAAGGGACAGAGCTGCTGTCTCAGAGGCAAAAGAGAAAGGGAGTGATGGAGGAACTTTGAGAGAGGGTTTAAAGGAAGCAACATTTAGGATATAAATAAGTTAGTAAAACAAATAAATAATTTTAAAATTATATATGTAATATCCAGAGGAACTAGTGATAACTCATGTATCCTCTGTGGTTACTTCTCCAGTATCTATGAGTTCATACTAACATTTCTTATTTGGTTTAGTGAGTCTATTTCTCTTGGTGTCATCTATCTCTTTTGACTTTGACATTCTTTCTGCCTATTTTTCCATGAAGGTTCCTGAACTCTGAATGGAGGGACTTGATGGAGTCATTCAATTTAGAGCAGTATTCTCTAAGTTCTCTCTTTCCTGTCTTCTCTCTCTGCTGTCTTCTCTCTCTGCTGTCCTTTCTCTCTGCTGTCTTCTTCTTCTTCTTCTTCTTCTTTTTCTTCTTCTTCTTCTTCTTCTTCTCTCTCTCTCTCTCTCTCTCTCTCTCTCTCCCTCCCTCTCTCTCTCTCTCCTTAACATTTGGTTATGTTTGTCTGTATTTGTTCTCATATCCTGCAACGAGGAAGCTTCAAAAATCATCACTGCTAATGATAACACATAGACAATTCACTAAAAACAAAGAGGTTAAACAAATGCCTAAAAGAGAATTGCATATGTACATATCAGTTTCTCATTTTTTGGAATGTTCTCTATAGGCTACTAAAAAGAAATGCAAGCCCCAACTCAATATCAAAACTTTGACCTATAATGCTGACGGGCCTGCAAAATGTCTTGGAAAAACTTAGTCTTGTAGAAGCAACTAACAATTGATTTGCCTTAATAGACACTTACTCCATGAGTCAGAACCACAAACTGACATTGGTGCAATGAAGAAGAACCAAACCATATATATCACAGGGACCTAGATATTATATACTTATAGATCTCTTTCTTATGTAGCTGTTATCAGTTCATAGAATATACATTGTAATCTACTAAAAACAAACAAAACACAAAAACAAAAATGGAAAGTTGTGTTCAGAGAACAACAACAAAATCCTCAATACTAACAAAAAATATCAAAACAAAAAACAAGCAAACAAAAAACCCAAGTAAAACAGAAGTTGAATGAATGGAAGAAAATTAGGGACATATGAGTGTTGTTTGGAAAGGAATTGAACTATCAGGAACACAACAAGATGAGTAATACTTTAGAAGGGATTAAAATAATTTCTATTATTAACATGTGTTATTAATTTAGGAATTATTGAGTAATTGTTTTCTATCCATATTATTTTGAAGCATATATTACTTGATACTATAATAAATTTTCAGCCATTAACATTAACAAACCCTGTGCAGTGAGGACTGACAATCATGGTATTCATTTGTACCACTTAATAAAAATTACTCCTCAGTGAAAAGGTAATTGGAGATAATTGGAATGTATATTCAGTATAGGTCTTTACTTTGTCATAAGGTTGAATCCTTTATGACATGGAGGCTATAAGAGAGACTTCTGTGGTTTTTTCAGCTATATATGTGCTTTTTATTGGGCAGGAGCATAAAAATTGTCATATTTCCCATAATTTCAGTCAAGTATGGGAAATCTAATGTTGATACTTGAGGAAACTTTAGAGGAAGGCACCTGAGTTGGAATGGAAGAAAATTGTAGTAGCTGTTGGTATTTGATGAACTGGTTGGAGAGGTAAAGTAATACATTTCTTGCAAGATTAGCATTAGATGGTACTCATGCTCCTATAGATCTTGCTGCATCTAGTTGCAAATGGAATGGAGTGTGTATTAAAATGAGATCATATTAATTGGTTGCACAATATAAGGTGTAGATATTGTGGGTAACCCAAATATATTGTATGTAATGGTTGTTTTTAACACAATATATGACCTAGGAATATTAAGTTAAATGCTTAGAGAGTAATGATAAAACTTAAAAAAATCCTATAAGTTCTCAATAGATGCTATATCCATATATACAATATGATTCTCTGCATAAAAAACACACATGAATCCACAAAGCAAAATGATCTCACAATGACTGTTTTGAATATTTCTTTTTTAAAATAATCTCCAACTAATATTTCTTCACTGTTATTATAATTTAAGACATAGTGTATTATGTGGTAAATAGCTTTATGAAAATGGACATAAGTATGCCTTTAGATAATTCAAGTGCATTTTTTGCCTGTTGTAATGTGCAGAAACATATAAACTAGGGTGAAATTTTTCCAAATAAATACAGCTCTTCAGGATACTAGCACAGGAAGATTATAAAGGTTCAGCACTGGAGTGCATTTGACAGCCAGTGTTTGTAAGTGCAGTCCCTAGAAACAAACAGAGGCTTTATTATGGGTAAAATTAGCCAGATATAGGGTCAAAGGCAAAGTCATTACTAGACAGTTTTCTATTTTTTATTTAGAGCCAAAACCAAAAAAAAAGATTACATAATATTTTGGTCTTTCTCCCTCTATTTCATCTTTATTTTTATTACTGATGCAACAGGCAGGGAGGGGGAAGAAAAGATAGAGGAGCTTTGATGAAGATATCTCCATGGTAACAACAGGCTTTGCTTTCATCGTCATTTGTTGAGATCTCTCATTTGATTGGTCCACAATCTTTTCTCTATTTTCCTAAGTATACTCAGTCATTCTGCACCAACGAGAGCTACAGACATCTATTGACATAAAAATTTTCCAGTAACGTTCCTGGTTAACATTTAGCTAGCAGCACAGCCAAGGCTGTTGAAAGAGATTGACTGTAAGCTGCTCCACAAAGGAGGAGTGCTCTGGAAACCTGTTGTTGAAAATGAGGGGAAAACGTCATCGTGCTCAGGTAACTTGCTATGATTCTTCACATTCCTGCTCTGAATGAAACTGCTTCTGTTTTCTGTGAAATGTATTTGTTATTGATTCTGTTCATTGATTCAGTTTTAAGATCTATCATTCAGCGCTCAGCCTTGGAGTTCTGCTTCATCTGCACGGATGGCGTATTATGTCAGCCTTCAGTGTCTGATGGAGAGAAGAAACTTGTTGCTCTTTAATCTGCTTTGGGGAACAAGATGTGTAAAGGATTTTTATATCAGGACAATACTTTTCACTTGTCACTATGAGATTTTCTAAAATATTTTCAGATATCACATTACCTAGTATGCCAATGCCCTCTGAGTGTACAAAAATCAAATACTGCAATTGTCCTTTGTTATCTTGGTACCATCCACAGTCTCAGATATTTTACAGTAGTTTTCAATCCATGTTTTTACATAAGGTTTATGTTGTTACTCTTGGAAACAAACATAGTTAATTACATATCTGCTAAATTCAATCATTAAGGACAGTCATAGCTAAGCGTTTGCATGTACTTGATTAAAAAATGTTAATATACCATAATTTCTTTTCTTTATTTTTACTTTGAATCTCGACTTACTAAGGTATCCAGCCACCACTCACTCTCCATGCATGATAGTAGGTTATTTATTTATGATGTTTTCTGTTTATAACTATTTAATATCATTGAATTTTTAATAGTAGTTATTAATTACCATCCTGTGAGTGTTGTATGTTCTATGGTAATTTTATAAAATTCATGCTTCTGTCCTTCTTGTAATCTAATAGTCTCAATTTAATTTAATTTCATCTCAATATTGGTATGTGGAAAATAAATTGATGATAATAGAATGAATTAATCATGCTCTATTATATCTAGCTTATATTTATTGATGGTTTCCCATCTGTCTTGGATTTCTTAATATTTGTTTAGAACAGAAAATATTCTTTTCATACTCTATCAAGTTTATCATTTCTATTGCCCTGGTAAATATATAGTTAACTAAAGGTTTGTGACTCATAATTTGTCTTATTTTTCTGTCAATCATATATATATTCTCTTTGCTTCTATGTATTTAACTTAATTAATGCTAAAATTTGAGTATTTATCAGATTTTGGGTCTAGTTTAATATAAATGAATGTGCATCTGAATAACCAGGCATGGAATATTATTTGAAAATGGGAAAGTAACAGAGGTTGCAATACAATTTTTGGAAGCTTTGTTGCGTATTATATATGAGAAACCTAAGAAGATGACTGAGACAGTTTACAATAGCCTTTGTCTGTTACTATACAAAGTACACACTTACAAAAGCAGATAATTTCTGAGGTCCTAATGTTTAAATTGTGAATGGCAGTGATAGAAATGGGTTGTTTCATAGTAGTTTTGGTCACAGATTCTTTGGATAATGGATTCAAAATCAATAAAATCTGTTATCAAATTTGTTTACATTATAGAACTGATTGAAAATCAAGGTTCAGTTTCTCTGAATGCTGACTGTTTGGAATGTGGGGCTTGGATATAAAAATAAAGGACTAATCAAAAAATACCCTCATTGGAAGATAGCTCATATAACCCTATAAATAGAGACTGGTAAGCTCAAATCCTAGTCACTTGTGCGTCTGGTATGTTTCACAGTAACAAGTGCCATTCAGTGGGTATCATCCACCAAGTTCAATAAAGGTATTATAGTTTTACATAGAAACAAAGTTTTTACTTGATTTAATTTTCATTCTGGTATAGGCAATAATCTATGCATTTTAGGGGCTGTCAGTTATGCAAATACTTGTGAAAACAGAAGACAGACGTAGTCTCCAGTGGGAGAAAAAACACTGGATATTAAAAGTAGTTTCAGGCAAAATCCCCTACATTTGTGTTTATTCTCATAAGCTATTCCTATACTCCATGTTTATTAATTCAAGTGTCCATTTCTTAATTTTTATCATTTACTCCACCTTTGCTTTGTACACAGATGAAAATATCCAACCAATTTTCAATAAGCCTTTCTCAGAGTCATTCCTATGACAAATGCACTTCAGTGTTCAGTAAACCATTGTAGTCAAAAAAATCGTGATTCATTTATGTGACAATATCTAAAGCACAGAGACTCTTGAGAAAAGAAGGAGCTGGAAATGAAGAGGAATAGATCCAGGTGCTGTCTAGCCTTTATTCCAAGCAAAATAGCAGTCATTTTGGGCAATCATCTGTGCCACTTGATAATAAGATAGCCTAGCTGGCCTTGCAGTTTGTTTACATCTCCTCGCTAAATGACAGCAAAAGAACAGAGATCCACGTTTCACTATCCACATGCATAGACAGTTTATTGTAGGAAAGTCTATACTTACTGAATATAGCCATGTAAGAGACTCACAAATACAGGCCAAGGAGGAGTATGGAAGGTTGACTCTGTCATGTGTTCTATAAGATAGTCATCATCCTTATTGTCTAATGATTTTCTGAGCCCACACAGCCCATGAACTAACCAATCAAAAATGTAAGTTTTCCCAATAATCTCACCCATTTCCTAGGTAGAACATTGGTAAATTTCTATATTGACTTGACGTTTTAATGTTAGTTGGGGGATTGCAGACATTGCTTCTATCTTTTCATGATGGAAATGTATTTTTAAAACTATTCTTTATTTTTGAGATTACAATACAGTTTTATTTATCCATTCTGCTTTCTCTTTTCTAATCTCCAATATAATAACTGATATAATATTCTTTGTTCCTTTTCAAATATGTTGCTTATTTTCAATAATTAATTATTGCATGCATATTATCTCTATGTATTACTGGTTTTCCTTATTTATGCATTTATTTATTATTCCTTATTTCACTTGTTTACATTTCAAAAGCTGTCCTGCTTCCCCATTTCTCCTCTGTAAGCCCTCTATCATTTCCTCCCTACCCTCTGCCTCTACACAAAACTCACCACACTATTAACCCTTTATGCTGGGGCATTTTGCCTTCACAGGAAAAGGTCTCCTCTTCCATGAATGGCAGATAAGGTCTTCCTCTGCTACATCTGAGCTGGAGCCATGAGGTCCCTCCTTTTGTATTCTTTGATTAGTGTTTTAGTTTCTGGGAGTTCAGGGTGGTCTTGTTAGTTGATATTGTCATTTTACCTATGGAGTAGCAATCCACTTCAACTTGCACAGTACTTTTTTGGGAGTCTCTGTGCTAAGTCCTGTGCCATTTGATGAAAGCATCCACATATTTGGTCAGACTCTTGTAGAGCCTCTTAGTAGATCGTTATATCAGGCTCCTGAGAGCAAGCCTTTCTTGACATCAGCAATAGTGCCTGGGTTTGGTGTCTGCAGAAGAGATGAATTCATTGGTTGCCAGTCTCTAGATAGCCTTTCCTGCAGTCTCTCCTCCAATAATTCTCTACATTTACTTAAAATAGTAACAAGTCTGGGTTAAAATTTTTGAGGTGGGTCAGTGGCTCCATCGAGTTGGGCTGTCCACATACAATGGTTATGGTCTCTAAAATTTCTATTTGTATCCTGACAAAATGTTGCTTCCCTGGCATCTGGGATTTTCTAGTGGCTATTACCAGTTTCTCTTTTTGCCACTGCTACAAACCTTCATTCCGTTTCTTGACCCTCAAAACGTTTCTATCATCTCCCCAAGGAACTGATCCTGCCCCCTTTTATCCTTTGCTCCTCTCACTCTTCCAGATTCCTAACTCCCTCTACTTCCAGAAATTATTTAGATCCCCTTTTTAAGTAGTACTGAAGCATCCACACTTTGCTCTTCCATCTTCTTAAGCTTAATAGGGTTTGTGAGTTGTATACTGGGTATTCTTTTAGCCTAATATCCACTTTTCAGTGAGTGCATACCTTGTGTATCCTGTTGCTACTGATTTATGTCACTCTGTATATTTTCTAGTCCCATTCATTTGCCTAAAATTTCATGAAATCATTGTTTTTATAGTTGCATATTATTCCATTGTGTAAATGTAACAGATTTTTCTGTATTCATTCCTCAGTTCAGGGAAATCTGAATAGTTTCCATCTTCTGGCTATTATAAATAAGGCTGCTATGAACATAGGGAAGCATATGGACTTGTTATATGTTGGAGATATATTGCAAGGAATGGTATCACTGGGTCCTGAGGTAGAACTATTTCCAATTCTTTGAAGAATTTCCAGTGATTTTTCTAGAGTTGTTGTACAAGCTTGTAATCTCAGCAGCAATGAGAGTGTTCTATTTCTCCACATTCTTGCCAGCATCTGCTGTCACGTGATGTTTTTTATCTTAGACATTCTACCTAATGGGAGGTGAAAACTTAGTGTCATTTTGAATTGCATTTCCTTGATTTAGTAAATATTAGAATGCTTCCTCCAGCTTGTTTCTTGGGACTGTTTGCTTGGAAAGGGTTTTTTATTCTAGACTTTTACTCTGAGGTAGTGTTAGTCTTTTTCACTTAGGTATGTTTATTTTATGCAGCAAAATGCTGATTCCTGTTTACATATTATAAGCAGCACTCCTAAGAACAAATGGAGGCTTTATTATAGGTATTATTAGCCAGATACAGGGTCAAAGGCAAGGCATTACTCAAGTTTCCTGTTTTCTTTTTAATTAGTTCCAGAATCCAAAGAATAAATACTTAATATTTTGGTCTTTCTCCTTCTATTTCATCTTTATTTTCATTACTGATGCAACAGGCAGGGAAAGGGGAGAAGAGATAGAGGAGCTTTGATAAACGTCCATGGTAACAAGAGGCTTTGCTTTCATTGTCATTTTTGTGATCTCTCTTCTGATTGGTCCCAAATATTTTCTCTATTTTCTGAAGTATATACAGACCTTCTATGTCAGCCAGAGCTAAAGAAATCTATTCAAATAGAGTTTTTCCAGTAATGCTCATGGTTGGTGTTTATCTAGCAGCTCAGGCCTAGCTTTTGCCAGAGATTGACTATAAGATGCTTCTCAGGAAAGGAGGAGTGCTCTGGAAACCTGCAGATGAAAATGAAAGGAAAACGTCATCGTGCTCAGGTAACTTTCTATGATTCCTCACATTCCTGCTCCAAATGAAACTGACTCTGTTTGCTGTGCAAGGTATTTGTTATTGATTCTGTTCACTGCTTCAGTTTTAATATCTATCATTCAGCACTCAGCCTAGGAATTCTGCATCAACTGCATGGATGGTGTATTACGTCAGACTTCAGTATCTGATTGAGACAGGACACTTGTTGTTCTTTAATATGTTTTGGGGGACAAGATCTGTAAAGGAATTTTATATCAGGAGAGCAGTGATCACTTGTCACTATGACACATCTAGAAGACTTTCTGAGATCATATTACCTAGTATGCCACTACCCTCTGAGTATACTAAATCACAAACACTTTAATTCCCCTTTGTTATCTTCTTGGTACCATCAAAGTTACATTACATTTCAATCCAAATACTAACCTTAGGTTAACATTGTTATTGTTGGAAGCAAACATAGTTCTATATTCATAATTACATATGTGCATACTTCATCCTTTAAATATAGTCAATGCGAAGAGTTTACATACACTTCAACTGAAAAGGTTAATATCTCAAAATGTCTTAATTTTTTGACATTGAATCTCAACTTACTGTTTCGTATTTTTCATGAGTCATAGTATGTTAGTGTACTAACATTACTTAGTCTTTATTATTGCTTAGTGTCATTGACCATATTTTCAATAATGATTATTATTTATCATTCTGTTTACTGTGCTCAATTTATAATATTCAGGTTTCTGCTCTTGTGCTTAAAATTAAATATTCTCAAATGTATATAATTTTATCTCAAAATGGGTATGTAGCATAATTAATTAAAAATAATAGATTGAATCTATCATGTCTTGATTTATTTTTGGTATCTCATCAGTTTTTAACTTCTTCTTTTTCTTTTTTTTATTTAAATTTTTATTTTCTACATTCTATGTTTACATTCCAAAGGCTTTTCCCTTTCCCAGTTCCCTCCCACCATACGTCCCATAATTCCTCTCCCCACCAACTATTCCCCAATCATCCCCCCCCCATGATTTCTCTGTTCTGGGTCTACAAAACTGGATCTAATCTTTTCAGGTCCAGGGTCTTCTCCTTTCTTCTTCTTGGGAATAATTTGACTTGCTAATTGTGCTTTGAGTATTTAGGGCTTCTAGGCTCATTAATATCCACTTATCAGTGATTGCATTTCATGGGTATTCTTTTGTGATTGGGTTAACTCACTTAGGATGATATTTTCCAGATCTAACCATTTACCTACAAAATACATGAATTCATTATTTTTAATTGCTGAGTAGTATTCCATTGTATAAATATACCACATTTTCTGTATCCATTCCTCCTTTGAGGGATATTTGGTCTCCTTCCAATTTCTGGCTATTATAAACAAGGCTGCTATAAACATAGTGGAGCATGTGTCTTTATTGTATGCAGGGGAATCCTCTGGGCATATGCCTAGGAGTGGTATGCCAGGGTCCTCTGGAAGTGACATGCCCAATTTTCTGAGGAACCGCCAAACTGATTTCCAGAGCAGTTTTACCATTTTGCAATGCCACCAACAGTGGAGAAGTGGTCCTCTTTCTCCACATCCTTGCCAGTACTTGTTGTCTCTTGAGTTTTTAATCTTAACCATTCTGACTGGTGTAAGGTGGAATCTCAGGTTTGTTTTGATTTGCATTTCCCTGATGACTAATGATGTTGAACATCTCTTAAGGTGTTTCTCGGCCATCTGAATTTCTTCTGGTGAAAATTCTTTGTTTAGCTCTGTACCCCATTTTTAATAGGGTTATTTGGTTCTTTGGGGTCTAACTTCTTGAGTTCTTTGTATATATTGGATATTATCCCTCTGTGGGATGTGGGGTTGGTGAAGATCTTTTCCCAATTTGTTGGTTGCTGTTTTGTCCTTCTGACAGTGTCTTTTGCCTTATAGAAACTTTGTAATTTTAAGAGGTACCATTTGTCAATTATTGATCATAGAGCGTAAGCTATTAGTGTTTTGTTCAGGAACGTTCCCCCTGTGCCAATGTCCTCCAGGGTCTTCCCCAGTTCCTTTTCTATTAGTTTCAGTGTGTCTGGTTTTATATGGAGGTCCTTGATCCACTTGGAGTTGATCTTAGTGCAAAAAAATAGGAGTGGGTCAATTCACATTCTTCTGCATGTTGATCTCCAGTTGAACCAGCACCATTTGTTGAAAAGGCTATCTTTTTTCTACTGGATGGTTGTAGCTCCTTCATCAAAGATCAAGTGACCATAACTCTGTGCGTTCATTTCTGGATCTTCAATTCTATTCCATTGATCTACTTGCCTGTTGCTATACCAATACCATGCAGTTTTTAACAAAATTGCTCTGTAGTACTGCTTTAGGTCGGGGATATTGATTCCCCCAGAATTCCTTTTATTGTTGAGAATAGTTTTAGCTATCCTGGGTGTTTTGTTACTCCAAATGAATTTGTGAATTGCTCATTCTAGATCTATGAAGAATTGATTTGGGATTTTGGTGGGGATTGCATTGAATCTGTATATTGCTTTTGGCAAGATGGCCATTTTTACTATATTGATCCTGCCAATCCAAGAGCATGAAATATTTTTCCATTTCCTGAGGTCTTTGATTTCTTTCTTCAATGACTTGAAGTTTCTGTCATACAGATCTTTCACTTGTTTGGTTAGAATCACGCCAAGATACTTTATATTGTTTGTGGCTATTGTGAAGGACATTATTTCCCTAACTTCTTTCTCAGCCTGCTTGTCCTTTGAGTACAGGAAGGCTACTGATATGCTTGAGTTGATTTTTTTAACCAGCCACTTTGCTGAAGTTGTTTATCAGCTGTAGGAGTTCTTTGTTGGAGATTTTTGGGTCACTAAATTTATACTATCTTATCATCTGCAAATAATGATAGTTTGAATTCTTCCTTTCCAATTTGTATCCCTTTGACCTCCTTATGTTGTCTAATTGCTCTCACTAGAACTTCAAGTACTATATTGAAAAGATATGAAGAGAGAGGGCAGCCTTGTCTAGTCCCTGATTTTAGTGGGATTGCTTCAAGCTTCTCTCCATGTATTTTGATGTTGGCTACGGGTTTGTTGTATATTGCTTTTACTATGTTTAGGTATGGGCCTTCTCTTACTGCCTTTAATATTCTTTCTTTGTTTAGTACATTTGAGGTTTTAATTATTATGTGATGGGAGGTATTTCTGTTCTGGTCCAGTCTGTTTGGAGTTCTGTAGGCTTCTTTTATATTCATGGGCATCTCTCTGTTTAGGTTGGGGAAGTTTTCTTCCATAATTTTGTAGAAGACATTTGCTGGCCCTTTAAGGTGTAAATCTTCCCTCTCATCTGTGACTATAATCCTTAGGTTTGGTCTTATCATTGTGTCCTGGATTTTTTGGATGTTTTGGGGTACAAGCTTTTTGCATTTTGCATTATCTTTGATTGTTGAGTCCATTGTTCCTATGGTATCTTCGGCATCTGAGATTCTTTCTTCTATCTCTTGTATTCTATTGTTGATACTTTCATCTATGGTCCCTGATTTCTTCCCAAGGTTTTCTATCTCCAAAGTTGTCTCCCTTTGAGATTTCTTAGTTCTTCTACTTCTGTTTTCTGGATGGTTTTGCTCAGATCTTTCGCTTGCTTGTTTGTGATTTCATGTTTGACTTTAAGATGTTCTTGTTAGTCTTTATCTACCACCAAGTTCTATAAAATTATGAGAGTTTAACATAAAACCAAATTTCTTATTTAATTAAATGTCCATTCTGGTGGAGACAAGTATCTTTGTGGATTTTGTGGGTTACTTATACAAATACTTGTGGAAAAAGAAGTTATTGTCTACTGTGAAATATTTCTGGTTTTGATTGTTTAAATATAGTACCAGGTAAAATAATCACCTACATTTGTTTTTATTTTATTCGTTGTTTACTAATTTCTGGTTTCCTTTTCTTATTTTTTCATCTTTTTCTTCACCTTTTGCTTATTCAGAGAAACAATCCAACAGATATTCAATAAAGCTTATATTACAGAATGTGCTATGACAAAATTGCTTCAGACTTCAGTAAATCTTTCTATTGAGAAAATAGTGAGTCCTTTACATCACACTAAATCCCAGAGAGTCTAGAGAAAATAGGACCTGGTAAGAAAAGAATAGAGAGAGGAATAGATTCCGGGGCTTTCTAATCCTGTATTCCAAGCCAAATACTGGGCATTTTGTGCAATCATCTGTGCCACCTGATAAATTGAAATCCTTGCTGGACTTGCCATTTGCATATGTGTACTCATTAAATGACAGGAAAAGTTAACCGATGCTTACTCTAGTATCCACATGCTCATCAGGCAATTTATTCTAGGAAAATCTAGACTTAGAACCTTGTAAATGACTGGAAAATTCAGGCCAAGGTAGAGTATAGGAGATTGGCTGTGTCATGTGATCTATAAACGGGTTGTCATGCTTACTGGGAATGATTTTCTGGACAGGAATTTTCTGAGAGGATCAGACCAGAAAAACATCAAAAAATGCTTGATAAGTTTTCCCAATAAACTTACCAGTTACCTAGAGATGAACCTTGGTAAATTTCTACATTGACTTCTTTAAATATTTGTTCAATGGGGAAAAGATATTGCTTCTATTTATATCTGGTGGAAATTAAATTTTTAAATTATCTTCTTTATTATTGATATTACAATACAGTTTTATTTACCCCTTTCCTGTTCCTATATACACCAATATAAACTTGTTTGCTCCTTTACAAAGTTATTCCTTGTTTTCATAGTTCACATGCACATTATCTGAATTTATGTACATGTTTATTCTTAAAATCATAAAGACAGATATTTAGTTGGGATAATGTTTAGTATTTTTGTTTTAGGGCTGGTAACTTTGTGTTGGATAACTGATTGTTTGTTCTTCTTTTTAGAAAACTTTGCCTTCTGCTATCAGCAATATGTTCGAAATATTTTGAAAATTAAATTTGTAATTATGAACATTCAAGAAGACATAATCTTAAAATAAATGGTCTCATATCCTAGATTATACAGTTTTTATTTTTGCTACATCACAATGAATCTTGAGGTTTAGATACATGAAATAACTTTTAAAATTATTTGATGACTATGTTCTACACTTTGTTTTGAATTGTGATTTTATACATTTATTTGTTAGATGATCTATGATCAGATATGGAACATCATTTGGAGAGTATGTGGCTATCTGTATAATCACATTTATTTATTATAGGTATTATGATGGTATTATACTGTTTTCTCAATCAATTATTTGATTTTTTATTTTCTAAATAACACTACTTTTTTCTCCTTATTTACTCTATCAGTGGAAGCGTAGAATGTTATGCCCTATTACTCTTTCAACTCTTGACCCAGGTAATTGTACCTTTGTACTTTTATTGTTTCTATAGTTATCCTTGTATAGATATCTGCTATAAAGGCTTGGATCAAGGAGCCTTTAATGATACAACACATTTGTTATCTTTCATTGATAATTTTGATTACCACTCTCACAATGAACTTTTCTAGTTCTGTCTTTTATTTTAAACCATTAATTTCTTTAATGCAGATTATAATTTCCCACAGTACATTTAAACTTTTTTTTCATTGTACTTTCATCAACTAAGGCATAGTTAGTTAGGTTGCATTGCCTGTATATAGTGAATACCAAAATAGTAAGCATACTCAATAAGTAACCTTGGAAAAGGAAGTTTACCTTTAGGCATTTAACAATGACCAATACAACTGTAACTTGTGATATTTATATTTAGCCTTTTGTTATCTCTGACTACTGATTTCTAAATAGGTTGGTTCACTTTCCTATCCTAACAACAGTTAATGAGTGTTCCCTTTCCCACACACACCAAAACATTTGTTGTCAATTTTTTTGTTCATGTTTCCTATATGGAAACATGGGTGATATGAAATTTCAACCTTCTATAGATTTGAATCTCTAGGTGAATCTATTTTCACAACTTACTAACAATTGGAAAATTTAAATTAGTAGTTACGTAGAACAAGAAGAAGGCACAATGTGTATATTTCTTAAAAGGAACTCAGGGTGAATCTTTTTGCAAGACTATACCAGGTCATCCCAAGGATATTTGAACAATCCACAGAGAAGGTAGAACCTAATTGCAACTTTTTTCTGAGCTTTGACTCTGTGAAGTAGAATGAGTTATTGAACTCTGCTAATCTATTTACCATGGAATTTGAATTATATGTGGTTGTAGTGTAACAGCTTGATTACTGATCATGAAGAAAAATATGGTAGTAAGTGAATTTTATTTTTGAGTTCCTGTGGTTTAAATGGACAAATTAATATTACAAGAAAATCTATTATAAAATACACTAGGTTTTTGGACCTACAGTGACCTGGAAATAAGGTACCCGCATAAAAGCACAAACAGTTTAAATGGCCAAAAGAAATGTTAGAAGAATGAATGGGAATGTGGTTGTGTTTTGTGTCATGCATAAGAAAATAAATTCCACTTTTTCCTCTGAACATTTCACATGAAAAATAAGAACACAATGGCTATACCCTCTTGAAAAGAAAGCTATCAGATAGCATGAAGACTAAGCTATAGGGGAAGAAAATGTGTTCACTACAACCTAAATTGCTGCCCTTTCTTCTTCCAGATCTTTTAGATAGGACAAAATATTTTCATGAATTGTTAATCTAGATCATATAATGGAATCAAGAAGAAGATTATTTTGAAACTCTGATATATAAGGAAGTTCACAGCTATGTTTCAATATTCTTTAGGTTTCCCCTGTGTAAGAACATGTGAAAATATAGGACTATCTGTAGGCAAACAATTCCTTCTTATAAAGAGAATAAAAAGGAAGGAATATATATGTCTGTTTTCATTTCTAGTAAGACAGAAACTAAAAGTTGTTGCAGTTTTTAAAGCAATGGATGTACCCAAATATCTCCAGTAATATTTCAGTTTACATCTTGGTAAATGTTGGTACTTCTGTTGTCAAGTCATTATTTCCTTGAATTGTGTATTTCTTACATGCTTCTCATATGACTTGGAGTTCTGTACAAAATCGCCAAGGAATTATAAAGGAAAGAAGAATGATTTCTTTTCCATATTAATTCATGGCTCAAAGGCAAAAAAAAAGTTGGGTAATATTTATAATGAATAAAAAGTGGGCATGCACCCATAATTCAGCAATTGACAGTTAATCAACTGCCAAGTCACTGTGCAACGTAAACTACTGGGATCAGTTTTATAGAGGAGTCAGTGGCTTTAATATCAACTTTTCTTATCTGATTGATCTCAGATGGAAGCTGCATCTAAAAATGCTAGTGTTTCCTCCTACTTTAGTTTCAGTCACATTTGTTAAAATGTTTTCTGAAGCCACTGCTTTTTTTTATCAGTCAACATATGCTACTACTATATGACAAGAAGAAACAAAAATACCACACCATTCAAAGATTCAAAGCCTTGTGAGACTTATTATTTCATAACATAAAGAAATGCAAGTAAAGGATAAATGACAGCACTTATTTTTCCTGTGTACACTAATTCACTAAAAGTAAAACCACATTTAGTTCACTCTGTTTTACATAAGGATTGCTTCTGTGTGTGTGTGTGTGTGTGTGTGTGTGTGTGTGAGTGTGCGTGTGTGTGTGTGTGTGTGTGTGTTTAGTTTATTTGGAAGTTTAAAAATACATAGATTTATGTAAGTAACTTTTATGCATTTATTATTTAATAAATGAACATTGAATTTTCATTATATCAATTCTAGTATCACCTTCCAATTCATATCATGCCCATTTCATATACCGTCAAACTCAGGACTTCTACAAAAAAAGTGGTTTGTGTCTCAGTTTGCGTGTGTGTGTGTGTGTGTGTGTGTGTGTGTGTGTTTCTCTGTACATGTGTCTCCATCCTATAAGATAATATAGCCTGATTAGTAATCTTAGCGATTTTTTTCACATACATATTCATACAGGGTTTACAAACTGGGATTGGATTGAATCTTTTCTCTTGAGTTGAATCCCTAAATGATATTGAATATCCTCATCTTAGTAGGGAATGTTTGCTTATAATTTTTCATTTATTAGTGAGGACTTTTGGAATTTTCTCCCTCTAGTTTCACATGGCATTGTTATTCTTGGGATTTTAATTATTCACAACCCATCTGTGATGGTTTGTATATGATTGGCCCAGGAAGTGATCCTATTAGGAGGTGTGGCCTTGTTGGAGTAGGTGTTTCACTGTGGGTGTGGGCTTAAGACCCTCTCCCTGGCTGCCTGGAAATCAGTCTTCCACTAGCAGCCTTCAGATGAAGAGAGAGAACTCTCAGCTCCTCCTGCACCATACCTGCCTGGATGCTGCCATGTTTCTGCCTTGATGACAATGGACTGAACCTCTGAGCCTGTAAGCCAACCCCAATTAAATGTTGTCTTTTATAAAACTTGCATTGGTCATGGTGTCTGTTCACAGCAGTAAAACCCAAACTAAGACACCATCATTCAATGACAGAACTTGAACATATGTACAATTTCTATGCAATACAAATCTAACTTTATGTTACTTTAGGAACTATCATGATTTTGTTTACCAAGGTAGTACTGAAAATGTCAGCTCATATGTATGCTATTGGAGTGCCACAATTTGTATTGGGTAAAGACCACAATATATTTTTTATTCCCCAGGGAAAATATTGCTGAAATTGTATATGCATTTGTTTTGCAAATGTTAAGTGGAGGGTCAGACATTTTTATATATCTGCTACTAGAAAAATATTATGTAATTTCTTATGTTTTTTGAGAATTTCTTTTACACTCCATATTTTATCCACCCCCATCACCCTCCAAATGTTCCACATCCCATACTTCTTTCCCATGCCCTTGCCTTGACTTGGATATCCTCACACCTTAACTTACCTGATATCTAAATCCCTTGGATTCTCCATTCTCTTTAGGGTTAGGTGTTCTACACTTCCACAGACTCAGAAGTCCTCGACAGTATTAGTGTTGGGGGCCTCATATTAGCTGTTATATGCTACTGGTTTGGTGGTCCATTGTTTGAGAGATCTTGGGTGTCCTGATTAGTTGAGACTGCTGGTCCTCCTAGAGATTTGTGCTTCTCCTCAGCTTCATTTAGCCTTCCCTAATTCAACAATAGTGGCCAGGCTCTTCTGTCAGTTTGTTGGGAACAAATAACTGAATCAGACTATTTCAAGCTTCGGAAACTCCCCTTGATCTGGATCCCATTTTGAACCAATCGCTGGACCTTCTTTTCTTCAGGCACCTAACCATTTCCATTCCTATAATTCTTTCAAACAGGACCACATATTGGTCAGATTTGTGACTGTGTGAAGTCCACTACCTCATTTCATTCCCAGTCTTCATGGTGGAGGTAGGCTATATATATATTCCCCCTCCCTACCGACAGGCATTTTATCTATGGTCCCCCCTCTGAATCCTAAAATTCTCTCACGTCCCAGATTTTTACAGCATTATGGAAGGTCCTCTCCAAGCTCATTTCTCCTGAGGTTGTCTGTTTCCATTTTTTTCTGCTGGTCCTCAGGGGTTCAGCCCCTTATCCTCACCAAACACCAGATCAGGTTCCCCTCTCCCCCCACCCCCTGTCTGACTCCCCTGACCTGTCCATATTTCCTCCGAGGTCACTACCTCGCTCCACTATTTTTAATTGCAAGTAGGACTGAGGCTTTCTCACTTGGGCACTTCAGCTTGTTGATCATTTTGAATTCTATGGACTGTATCTTGAGTATTCTATAATTTATTTTTGGGGGAGGATAATATCCACTTATTAGTGAGTACATGCCATGCATGTCCTCCTAGAGTTTTGGAGGGCTAACTAGGGTCTGAGTTACTTTGCTCAGGATCATATTTTCTTTCTTTTCTTTCTTTTATTAATTTAAATTTTTGTTTTCTATATTCTATGTTTACATTCCAAAGGCTTTCCCCTTTCCCAGTGCCCCCCACCATACGTCCCATAATTCCTCCCCCCCCAACTATTCCCCAATCATCCCCTCCCACGATTTCTCTGTTCTGGGTCTACAAAACTGGATCCAATCTTTTCAGGCCCAGGGTCCTCTCCTTTATTCTTCTTGGGAATCATTTAAGTTCCATCCATTTGACTGCAAAACTCAGGATGTCCTCCTTCATAATAGGTCAGTTGTATTCCATTGTGTACATGAGCCACATTTTCTGCATCCATTCTTCTGTTGTGGGAAATCTAGGTTGTATCCAGCTTCTGGCTATCACAAATAAGACTTCTATGAACATAGCAGAACCTGTTCCCATGTGGTATGGTGGGACATCTTTTGGATATATTCCCAAGAGTGTTATAAATTGGTCTTCATGGAGATCTATTTCCAATTTTTTGATAAATATCCAGATTCATTTCCAGATTGGTTGTACCAGTTGGCAATTCCACCAGCAATGGAGGAGTGTTCCTTTCTTTACATTCTTGCCAATATGTGCTGAGGTTTTGATCTTACCCATTCTGATTGGTGTAAGTTGGTATGTCATTTTTGATTTGCATTTTTCTGATAACTAAGGACTTTGAACATTTCTTTAGGTGCATCTCAGCCATTCAAGATTTCTCAGTTTTGAATCTCGGTTTAGTTCTATATTCAATTTTTTAATTTATTTTTATTTTTTGGTGATTAGCTTCTTGAGTTCTTTATATATTTCGTATATTAGCCTTCTATTGTATGTGGGGTTAGGGAAGATCTTTTCCCCAATCTGTGTGTTGCTGATTTGTCTTATTGACTATGTCCTTTGCCTTACAGGAGCTCTCCAGTTTAGTGAGGTCCCATTTATCAATTCTTGATCTTGGGGCATGAGCCACTGGAGTTATTTTTAGGAATTTCCCCCTGTGACATCTTGCACTCCCACCAACAGTGGAGGAGTGTTCCTCTTTCTCCACATCCTCGACAACACCTGCTGTTTCCTGAGTTTATAATCTTAGCCATTCTGACTAGTGTGAGGTGGAATCTCAAGGTTGTCCTATTGACAATGCTCATTGCCTTACAATAACTTTGTAATTTTCTGAGGTCTCATTTGTCAATTCTTTATCTTAGAGCATGGGTTATTGGTGTTCAGTTCAGGAAAATTTCCCCTGTGCCCACATGCTCAAGGGTCTTCCCCAGTTTCTTTTCTATTAGTTTCAGTGTGTCTGGTTTTATGTGGAGGTCCTTGATCCACTTGGACTTGAGCTTTGTATAAGGAGATAAGAATGGATTGATTTGCATTCTTCTGCATGCTAGCTGCCAGTTGAACCAGAAACATTTTTTGAAAGGGCTGTCTTTTATCCATTGGAAGGTTTCAGTTCCTTTCTCAACGATCAAGTAACTGTAGGTGTGTGGCTTTATTTCTGGGTCTTCAATTTTATCCCATTCATCTGTCTGTCAGTGTACCAATACAATGCAGTTTTTAACACTATTGCTCTGTACTCCTGCCTAATTGAGCTCAGGAAAACTAATTACCCAGAAGTTCTTTGAATGTTCAGAATAGTTTTAGCTATCCTAGGTTTTTTTTTTTATTCCTGATGAATTTGAGAATTGCACTTTCTAGCTCTTTGAACATTTGAGTTGGGATTTTGATGAGGATTGCATTCAATATGTAAATTGCTTTTAGCAAGATGGCCATTTTTTTACTATATCAATCCTACCAATCCGTGAGCATGTGAGATCTTTCCCACTTCTGAGATGTTCTTAGATTTCTTTTGTCAGAGACTGGAAGTTCTTCTCATACAGATATTTTACTTGCTTGGTTAGAGTCACACTAAGGCATTTTATATTACTTGTGAGAATTGTGAAGGGAGTTGTTTCCTTAAGATTTTACTCAACCTGTTTATCCTTTGTGTAGTTGAAGGCTACTGATTTGTTTGAATTAATTTTATATCCAGCCACATTGAGAGGTTGTTTATCAGGTTTAGGAGTTCTTTGGTGGGATTTTTGGGGTGACTTTGTTATAGTATCATCTCATATTCAAATAGTGATACTTTGACTTTTTCCTTTCCAATTTGTATCCCTTTGTCCTCCCTTCCTTGTTCATTTGCTCTGTCTCAGAATTCACGTACTATATTGAACTGTTATGGAGAAAGTATACAGCCTTTTCTAGTCCCTGATTTTAGTGGGATTGCTTAAAGTTTAGTTTAGTTTTATGTTGGCTAATGGTTTGTTGTTTATTGCTGTTAGTAGTTTTAGCTTTGGGCATTGAATTTCTGATCTTTCCAAGACTGTTCTCATGAAGGGGTGTTGGATTTTCTCAAATGCTTTCTCAGCATTTAATGAAATGATCATGTGGATTTTTCTTTGAATTTGTTTATATAGTAGATTATCTTGATGGATTTCCATATGTTGGACCATCTTTGCATCCCTGGGATGAAGCCTACTTGTTCTAAATGAATGATTATTTTTGATGTACCCTTCAATTCAGTTTGTAAGAACTCTAATGAGAATATTGCATTGATCTTCATAAGGAAAGTTGGTCTGTAGTTTTCTTCTTTGTTGCATCTTTGTGTGGTTTAGGTATTAGAGTAATAGTAGCTTCATGGTATGAATTACATAGTGCTCCTTCTGTTTCTATTTTGTGGAATAGTTTGAAGAATATTCATCTTAGGTCTTCTTTGAAGGTCTGATAGAAATCTGCACTAAATCCATCTGGTCTTGTGCTTTATTTATTTATTTATTTGTTTATTTATTTATTTATATATTTATATGGATGAGACAATAATAATGACTCCTTCCATTTTGTAGTATGATCTGATTAATTTTTATTTGCACTATTTTTGTTGTTGTGTCTCCCTTTTCATTTCTGATTTTGTTGATTTGGATACTCCCAATGTGCCCTCTGGTTAGTCTGGGTAAGTGTTTATCTATTCTGTTGATTTTCTCAAAGAACCAGCTCCTGGTTCTATTGATTCTTTGGATAGTTCTATTTGTTTCAACTTGTTTGATGTCAGCCCAGTTTTGCTTATTTTCTGCTATCTATTTCTCTTGTGTGTATTTGGTTCTTTTTGTTCTAGAGCTTTCAGATATGCTGTCAAATTGCTAATGAGTGCTCTCTACAAGTTCTTTTTGGAGGCAAAAAGAGCTATGTGTTTTCCTCTTCGCACTGCTTACCCTGTGTCCCATGAGTTTGGTTATGTTGTAGCTTCAATTTCATTAATTTCTAAAAAGGTTTTAATTTCTTTTTTTTTATTTCTTACTTAACAAGGTTCAGTTACCATTAAGTTGAACTGTGTTCAGGTTCCATGTGGGCTTTCTTTTATTTTTGTTGTTATTGAAGACCAGTTTTAGCCTGTAATTATCTGACTAGATACATAGGATTATGTGCTTCTAATTGTATCTCTTGAGGCTTGCTTTGTGATGGAATATATGTTCAGTTTAGGCATAGGTACAGTGAGTTGCTGAGAAGGTATATTCTTTTTTTTTAGGATAAAATGTTCTATAGATATTTGTTAAATACAATTGTTTCATAATTTCTGTTAGTTTCACTCTCTGTTTAGTTTCTGTTCCTATTATCTGTCAATTGATGAGGGTGGGGTGTTCTAGTCTCCCACTATTATTTTGTGAGGTTCACTGTTTGCCTTTAATAAAGAAATTTGACTAAGGTTAACTTTAGTCAAGTTTATTTTATGAATATTTTTGCCTGTGCATTTGGAGTATATTTGCTCAGAATTGTATTTATTCGTAGATTTTTCCTTTGATGGATATAAAATGCCCTTCATTTTTTGATAACTTTAGTTTGAAAGTTGATTTTATTGGATATTAGAAGGGCTACTCCAACTTGTTTCTTGGAACTGTTTTCTTAGAAAATTTGGAAAATTGTTTTCTAGCCTTTTACTCAGTGGAGTGCCTTTATTTTTCACTGAGGTTGGTTTCCTATATGCTACAAAAAGTTGGGTCCTGCTTTCCTGTCCAGTCTGTTATTCTCTGTAATTTCACTAGACAGCTGAATCTATTGATATCAAGATATATTAAGCAAAAGTGTTGGTTCCTGTTATTTTTGTTGTTAGATGTAGAATTATGTTAATGTAGCTATCTTATTTTGGTTAATTAAAAAAACATTTTATTGCTTTTTTCTAGAGTGTAGCTTCTCGTTTTGTGTTGTAGTTTTCAATCAATTATCCTTTATAAGTCTAGATGTGTGGAAATATATTGATTAATTTTTATTCATGGAATGTCATGGTTTCTCCATCAATGGTAATTAAGAGTTTGCTGGGTATAGTGTGTTCTCTTAGGGTCTGTATGACATCTGCTATGGATATATTCTGGGTTTTGTAGTCTCTGGCAAGAAGTATGGTATAATTCTACAAGGTTAACCTTTATAAGCTATGTGACCGTTTTCACTTAATGTTTTTAATGTTCTTTCTTTGTTTTGTTTTGGTTTTTTTTTTTGTATTATTTTGTGTGTTTTTTGTTTTGGTTTTTGTTTTGTTTTTTGAATTTAGTGTTCTGATTATTATGTGATGGGAGGAACTTCTTTTCTGGTCCAATCTATTTGTAGTTCTGTAGGCTTCTTGTGTGTTCATGGGCATCTCTTTATTTAGGTTAGGGGTATTTTTGTCTATTATTTTCCTGAATATATTTACTGAGCCTTTACGTTGGAAATCTTCCCTCTCTCCCGTATCTATTATCCTTAGGTTAGGCATTCTCATTGTTTCCTGGATTTCCTGGATGTTTTGTGTTAGGAACTTTTTGCATTTTGCATTTTCTCTGACTGTTGTATCAAAGTTTTCTATGGTATTTTCTGCAACTGAGATTCTCTCTTCTATCTTGTATTTTCTGTTGGTGATGCTCACATCTGTTACTCCTGATCACTTTCCAGGTTTTCTATCTCCATTGTTATCTCCCTTTGTGATATCTTTATTGATTCTACTACTGTTTTTAGATCCTGGATGGTTTTGTTCAATTCCTTTACCTCTTTGATTACATTTTACTATAATTCTCTAAGGGATTTTGATGTTTCCTCTTTAAGGGCATCTACCTGTTTACCTGTGTTGCCCTGAATGTTTAAGAGCTTTTTATATCCCTCTTAATATCCTTTATCAGCATCATGAGATGTGATTTTAAATCCAAGTATTAATTATCTGGTACATTGGGATATCCAGAATTTGCTGTCATGGGAGAACTGCATTCTGATGATGCCATGTAGCCTTTTTTTCTGTTGATAAGTTTAATGTACTTGGTTTTTTCTAACTGCTCATCTCTGATGTTAGTTGATCTTACTGTTTCTGTCTGGAACTTGTCCCTTCTTATACCTGTAATCCTGTGTAAGCATTTCTCTGAGCCTGGAAGTCAGAGCACTCCTTTTAGACATGCTCTCCTCTGGCAGGGCCCATCTACAGAAGGCTTTGGAACAGCCCTAGCTCCTGGGTGCAAATGGAGACCAAAGGGACACTGTCCCAACTGCACTGTTCATGTGACTCGTGCATTCCTGGAGGTCTTATACTCCTTATCTTAGTAGAAAATACTTGTAATTCTCCATTTTTGAGTGAGGACTTTTGTAATTTTCTCCCTCTACTTTCATATGGTGTTGTTATTCTTGGGCTTATAATTATACACAACCCCTCAGTGAATGACAGAACTTGAACATCTACATGTTCCTACATTTTTATGCAACACAAATCTAACTTCATATCACCTTAGGAAAGGTCTTGTGTATGTTTGCCAAGAAACTCCCCAAAATGTGAACTCATCTGTGTACCTATTGGAGTGTCATAACTGTACTTGGTAAAGACTTGTGGTGCAAGCTTTAGTCACAAGATACCCAGTATAGTACATAGCCCATTGCCTTGCTTTATAAGTTACCACAATACACTCTTTGAATCACCAGAAAAAACACTGCTGAAATTGTAAAAAAAATATTGTAATACAAATGTTAAGTTGAGGGCCAGACATTTTTTATATGTTATTATAAAAATATTTTAATAATTTCTTATATTTTGAGATTTTAATATAATTATTTTTCATATAATTTTCTTCTTCTTTTTCTCCCACATAATTTATTTGATCCTAAAAGTTTATATCAGTTTTCACTAATTGTTGTTATATACCTATATGTCCATATATACAAAATTTCATTTTTTAAATATAAATTAAATGTGTTCAGTATATAATATTAGTTGTGTGAATGTGAGTTTTTACTTGTAACCATTTTTTTAGATAAAAAACTGCAATGTTCTTCCTTATAGAAGTTTATGTCCTGAATTCATATTACCTTGGGTGTCTGAAATTCTGAATTTGCATGTTCCTGGGCTTTCTAGATGCACATTAATAAGGCTATTTTGATGCCCTTTTGTTAATCTTTTTAGGTACATCTTTTTGAGATTTTGCATGTGTAGATTTTGTATTTTGTAGGTAAGACAGTTTTCAAAAAGCAAGTGTACTATGCTGCTGGATATTATAATCTTTCTCTCTACAATCTGCAATCTTGTGTAAGTATTGGAATAATGGTAAATTCTACAGATTCATCAGTCACATTTAGACAGACCAGTGTAAGATATTTGCAGGTTAATCTGCTCAGTAATCCTATAATTGCCCCTTAGTGCTGTAAAATTAATAATTTTGCTGAATGTGACAGTTAAATTTATCTGTATGTGTAAGAAAAGTTAGAAATTATATTGTTAGAAATTTAGAAATACAGAAAGTTAGAAATTATGATTCTGCTGTGGACATAGTAGAGTATGTGTCTTTGCCATATGTTGGAACAACTTTTAGGTATATGCCCAGGAGTAGTATAGCTGGGTCCTCAGATAGTACTATGTCAAATTTTCTGAGAAACTAGCAGACTTAATTCTAAAGTGCTTGTACCAGCTTGCAATATCACAAGCAAAGGGGAGAGACAAACTCTAGAGACAACATACAGAGGTTAGTCATCACCCTGTTTGAGGAATGAGACCACCCACCCAGCTCAAAACTTTTAATACAGAATTACTCTTCTCTAAAGAAAAAATATGGGACAAAGACTGAAGGAAAGGTCATCCATAAAGTAGACCATGTGTGGATCCATTCCATATGCAGTCATTAAACCCAGACCCTATTACTGATACTGAAAAGTGCTTGCTGACAGGAGATTGATATAGCTGTCTGCTGAAAGGTGTTGCAAATGCCTGACCAAAACAGATGCAGATACTTGGAGCCACCCATCAGAATGAGCACTGGGACACCAGTGGAAGAGATAGAGGAAGAACTGAAAGACCTGAAGGGATTTGCAATCTAATAGGAAAAAGAAAAATATCAACCAAGCAGACCACCCAGAGTTGTCAAAAACTAAAGAACTAACCTAAGAGTAAATATGGAGGGATCCATGGCTCCAGCTGCATATGTAGTAAATAATGGCCTTATTTGGCATCAATGGAAGGTGAGGACCTTGTTCTTGTGAAGGTTTGAAGTTGTGGCATAGATGAAAGCAAGGGAAGTGATACAGGATTAGGTGGTTGGTTAGGGAAACATACTCAGAAGAGTAGGAGGCAGGGGGGTTGTGATGCAGAGGGAAAACAGGGAATGGGAAAATATTTGAAGAAAAAATAAAATGATCAATTAAAATTAGAAATATAAACTAACAGAATGACAGAATGGAAAGACTATGTATTCCTTTTGCAGAGTGTATCAGGGACTGTATTTGCTTTTATTATGTTTATATATGAGTTTTAAATTCCTGATCTCAACAAAAATTTTAACCTGAAGGGGTTATGTTCTTTGTAAGATTATTTTGAACATCTAAGGATAGGATCATGTGATCTTTTGCTTTGAGTTTGTTTATATAATGAATTACATTAATAGATTTTCATATATTTAACCAACCTTGGATCTGTGATATTTGATTGTGGAGAATGATGTGTTCTTGGATTTGATTTTCGAGAATTTTATTGAGTATTTCTGAATCAATATTCATAAGCAAAATTGGAATGAAGTTCTCTTTTTTGTGTCCTTGTGTTTTAGTTATCAGAGAAATTGTTCTTTAAAAGAATGAGTTGGGTAATGTTTCTTCTGTTTCTATTTTATGGAATATTTTGAGAAATACTGATATCTTGTCTTCTTTAAAAGTATGGTAGAATTCTGTACTAAAGCCATCTTGCCATGGCTAATTGTTTGGAAGGTTTTTAATAACATTTATTTTCTTAGGGAATTTGGGCCTATCTAGATAATTTACCTGCACTTGATTTTATTTGGCATGAGGTATCTTTCTAGAAAATAATCCATATCATCTATATTTTTCAGTTTTGTAGAGAATAGGCTTTTTAGGTAGGATCTAATTATTTTTATTTTGATTTTCATTTTCTGTTTTTATGTCTCCCTATTCCTTTCTAAATTTAGTTATTTGTATACTGTGTTTGGGCTTTTTAGTTGGTTTGGTTAGGGATTTATCTATCTTGTGTATTCTCTCAATGAACCAGCTTTGGATTTTAATTTTTTGTACAGTTTTCTTTGTTTATATTTGGTTGATTTCTGCCCTGAGTTTGATACTTTCCTGCAGTCTACTACTCTTGAAAAAAAGCACTGAACTCTTTGGCACAAGGGAATATTTACTGGACAGAAGTAAAAAACCAAAACCAAAACAAACAAACAAAAAAAATAAGGCTCTAATATGAAGAACTGATAAATGGTACATCATGAAACTAGAAAGCTTCTGTAAAGGAAAGGACATAGACAATAGGACAAATCAGTAACCTACAGATTGGAAACAAATTTTCTCTATTCCCACATCCAACAGAGGATAAATATACAAACTATATAATGAACTCAAGAAGGTAATTACCAATAAATCAAACAACCCAATCAAGAACTGGGGTGTAGAATTAAACAGAGAATTCACAGCTATGGAATCTCGAATGGATGAGAAGCCCTTAAAGAAATGTTGAAAGTCCTTAGTGATCAGGAAAATGAAAATTAAAGCAAACCTTAGATTCATCCTTACAAAAATCAGAGTGGCTAAGTTTAAATCCTCAGGTGACGGCAATTGTTGGCATGAATGTGGAGAAAGAGGAACACTTTTCAATTGCTAAAACATTTCAAAAATGTACAACCTCTTTGGAATTAAGTCTGCAGGTTCCTAAGACCATTGGTACCAGATCCAACCAAGAACCATCTAAACAACTTTAGGCATCTACCCAAAAAATGCCCACCTTTTCAGAGGGGTATTTGGTCTACTATGTTCATAGTGGCATTATTTGTAAAAGGCAAAAGCTGGAAACAACTCAGATGTCACAGAATAGAGGAGTGGATACAGAACTTGTGGTTCATTTACGCAATTGAACACTACTCAACTATTAAGAACAAGGACTTCCTCAGTGCAGGCAAATGGATAGAACTAGAAATTACCATCCTGAGTGAGGCAACATAGAATCAAAAGTATATGTCTGGTATGTACTCAATAATAAGTGGATATTAGCCAAAAAATAGTATACACTGGATACATCCAGAGAACTCAAGTATGTTACAAGCTGAACATCAAGTGAGGATGCCTCAAATCCACTTGGGAGGGAGAAGAAAGCAATCACAGTACGGGGAGGAAGGAGGGATCTGTGTGGGGAAGGGTACAGGGAGGGAAAGACACGCTTATCATTAGATATTGGGGGGGGTTCAGGAATGAAGCCCAGAGGCCAGAAGAAAGAATGGAAACAGGCAACTTGAAGAGGTAAGAGTTGGAGAGACCTTCTACAATGTACCAGACACCAGGGTATTGAGAGACTCTCAGGACTCAAAGGGAGGAACCTTAGATGTAATGCTCTACAGTTGGAGAGGAAAGTTGTAGTGCACATCTCCAGTAGAAAGACTGAGCATCAAGTGGAGGGATTGGGTTGCCATCTTACAGTCAGCACTCTGGCCTAGAATTGTTCCTGTCTTCAAGAACTGCAGAGACAAAACTGTAAAAATCATCTCGAGGAAAAGGAGATCCATTGACAGGCTTGAATAGGATCAAGCTCATTGGGAGACTCCAAGGCTTGGCAATACTACTGAGGCTATGGTGTTCTCACAAAAAAAATCTGTCATGAGTGTCCTCTGAAAGACCAAAAAGCAGCTGAAGGACCCAGATGCAGATATTTACAGCCAACGAATTCACAGAAGCTGGTGTGCCCTGTAGTTTAATTAGGGAAAAGCTGGAAGAATCTGAGGAGGAGGGAAAACCAGCAGTCTCAACTAAGCTGGACCCTGAGATCTCACAGACACTGAGCCACTAACCAGGTAGTATAAGCTAGTAGACATGAGGCTCCCAACATAAATACAGCAGAGAACTTCTGGGACTGGAGTCAGTCAGAGAAGATGCAACTAACTCAAAATAGACTTGAGAACACAGTGAGTGGGGAGTTCTAGTAGTCTAGCAGTGTTGGGAAGTGAGGACATCCTCTGGGAGAGGGGAGGGGGAGGAAGTATGGTATCTAGAAAAGTCAATGGGTGAACCAAGAGGGGGATAAAGTCTGAACTATAAAAAGTTAGAATTATAATAAAAATAAAACCCTATCAATCTTATTTATTATCATTCATTTGGCATCAAGAGCTCCTGAGATTCTTCTTCCCAATACACATTTAAGAGTCAAGATTAAATTGTAATTTCTCTATGCTAAATAGTTGCTCTTATGGTTTATTCTAATTTCCTTGTCTGTCCATTCCTTTTTAGAGATGAATCTCTAATTTTAAAAATGAATCTCCTGTGATTTAATCAGTATCTATTCACTAGCATCATGTTCATAATAATTACCTCTGTTTTTGTATGTCATGTTGGTTTGTGTAGCTATATTGCTTTGCCTAAGTTCTTTCAGGAAATCACAAAATTTTCTTCAGTTGAACATGTGACATATTATCAGGTGTTTTGGGGTACTATTTCTAATTTTATGCTCTTCAACTGCTGATCCATGTGAATCATCATACATGATAATATTGTAGTGCAGCCTAAGGTGTTCTGTTGAAATATACCAATGCGAACTTATCAGACAGAAGAAAGAATAAAAAAATATTGGAATATTTAGACATACTAGAGGAAGAAGGTTGCATACCTCACAGAATAATACATTTACAGAAAGATCTGTAAAAGGTGAGTACATGTACCTATTAATGTGCAAACATAACCAGGTATGTGAAATATATAGAAACAGAGAAGTGAGGGAAATAAGGAGCAGACAAAGTTCATTTCTCATAGTGCATAGCATTACTTAATGACTTCTCTTTTTGAATATGTTAAGACAGGAAAAGAATAAACCCAGGGGGTCTTAATGTATCTATCTGGGAATTGTTATGTTCTCTTTTATGTACATGAGGACATAGACTACTTGTGCAAATCAAAAGTTGAATCTGATTTCAGCTTGAGAATTGCTCAAGGAGATTAGTGTTTGAATGATCACATGACATAGTTAGAGACTGCAGAAACTTAGAAATTGTCTTGGTTTTTTGCACCAATTTTACTTTCAATTCTCCCCATCATTCAATGGTGATTATATTAAAACTAGTAAGGACTGTGATCACTTTAAATAATAGATGGCTCAAACTTAATTTTATTAACAGAGAATTTTTTCTAAATTGTTTTTATTATACCATGCCATATGAAAAATTTTCCTTAAATTTTGAAGGAGAAATACGATGTAAATCAAACATATTTTAACTATATATATTAGTTCACCATTAATATGTGTAGTATGTTATCCAGACATCAATCTTAATATAACTTCCCTTATGTAATTAACATATGTGTAAATTAAAATGAAATGAAATGTTGAATTAAGAGTTGGACTTGTTAAATTTGTATAGAATTTCTCACATTGTTAATATTTATATTTTGCTAAGAATGAAATTATAGGAATATTTATGTTTCATCCATGGTATTACAAATACTTTGGAGAAATGTGTATTCATACCATTAGCTTGTTCAAATAAACCATTGGTCTGGTAACTTGACCATGGTATTGTACACAATTTGAACACATTCATCAGTTGTGTTATAAAACCTATGTTATAATATACTATTGAATGAGGTGACCTTTTTTTTTCATGATGTGGATTCTCACTTTTTGTTACTGTTTATTTTTTCCTTTTACTGCTGTGTGATTATTAATATTTTATTTTTATAACTCTTGGTATTTGTAAATGAGAGAGGACAGAAAAATTAGAAATTCAGGAAAATTTGTGAACAAACCACAAGAAATTTATGCTCTCTCATTGTGTATCTATGCAAAGAACAGCCAGGTAACATCATCTATGTGATGATTTTTATTCCCATACACTGGTACCCATTGTCAAATTTGCTCAAACATGCCCCTAAGATTTTGAACAACTTCAGAATGAGTAGGATACCTTCCTTTTTCTGAACTGACATTGGGGGTAGGACAACTGCATGAGAAAAGAAAAGACATAAGGAAATTAAAGTAAGATTTGAATATTCTGCTTGTTATGATGGAGAACAATTGTTCTTGGAAATTTAGTACTTTTACTTTACAAATCTGGATCATGGGGGCAGTTTAATTTATACAGAAGAACAAGGAAACAGGTTTAAATATAGTGGGGAACAGGTAGACAGGCCTTAGCTAATCTATGAAAAAGGTCACCATGGGAAAACGTTTTTCACTGTAATTATCTAGGAAGCTGTACATGAGAATTTCTAAATACACATTCAAAACTATTACTCTATGTCTTTACAATTTGAGGGAGGGTCTGATAGATAAGGCTTTTCAAATACCATAGATCTGAGACTTTGAGTTATTTGCCATGGTCCTGCTTATAAAAATTTAAATATGTTCACTTAGGACTTTGCTATGCTTTCAAGAATATTTATTTATTTATCTATTTATTTATTTATTTATTTATTTATTCTTTAATCTTTTTCACAGTCCAGTCTTTATTCTCCTCCTGATCTATCCTCTGATTGTTCCACGTTTCATGTCATTTTCCTGCCTCCAAAAGGATGTCCACACTCCTCTGCCCAACCCACATAGACCTCTCCACACTCTGGGGCCACAAGTCTCTTGAGGGTTAGATGCATCTATTCTGTCTGAGTCCATACCATGCAGTTCTCTGCTGTATGTTTTGGGGATTTCATATCAGCTGGTGAATTATGCTTCATTGGTGGCTCAGTGTCTGAGTGAAGTCAGGGTCCAGGTTAGTTTATATTGCTGGTCTTCATGACATAACCCTCCTCCTCAGCTTCTTCCACTTTTTTTCTAATTCAACCACCTGGGTCACAAGCTTCTGTCCATTGGTTATGCATACATATATGCATCTTAGTCTTTCTGCTGTTTGTTGGTCCTTTGGAGTATAGTCATGCTAAGTTCCTATTTGTAAGCAAACCTAAGTATCAGGAATAAAGTCATGCCTTGGAACCTGCCCCTGAGCTGGTTCCAAATTTGGGTATGACACTGAATATCTTTTCCCTTAGGCTCTTCTACATTTTTGACCCTGCAGAGGAAGAATTCTGGATCACAATTTTCGACTGTGAGACAGCAGCTCCATACCTCCAGTTGATGTCCTGTTTTTTTTACTGGAGGTGGACTCTACAAGTTTGCCCTTCCCACTGTATAGTATTTCATCTAAGGTCCCTCCTTTTAATCTCTGAGATTCTCTCACCTCCCAGATCTCTGGTACATTCTTAAAGGTCCCCCCTTCCCTCCTACCTCCTGAGGGTGCCTGTTTTTATTCTTTCAGCTTGCCCTCAAGCCTTCAGTCTTGTTTCCCTCAATACCACATCATGTCCCCCTCTTTCCCTCCCTGAACCTTTTCTCACCCATTTCCCTTCCTCCAACTCTCTGTTCCCTGTGATTGCTTTCTTCTTGAAGAAATTTTAAACATACTTTTTGTTGTTTGCATTGTGAATTGAGAATCAGGGGTATTTTGTTGTTGTTAATGTAAAGTTGTATATATGGAGCAAATTGTCCACAAGTGTGGGCATAGGTATTGAGTATACCTCCACACAAGCTGTCTAATAATGTAGTTCTCTATATTAATTTTCTCTGAATGAGTTTTAGTTAATGCTTTTATGTATACTGGCAATGCACTAACCACCATGGCTACTCTGAAATTCTTTCCAAAGCTAAAGTACAGTCTTGTTCTAGACAGAAATATTCTAGAGTATTTTTTCTCCACAGCTGCTTAATATTTTTTTCTTACATTTTATTTACATAGTTATGGAGACATGCATTTCTGTCCTTGTTAGGCTTTTGTTAAATCTTATTATCAAAATTATTTCATAGAATTATTCAAAAATATTATTTTATGATATAAGATGCCAACATATCCACCTGATATATCATGGACCAAGCAGAAAAAACAGCCAAGACAACAAGTACTCTGGTGGCAAGGAACTCAGAGAGGGAACTAGTTTCAAACCCCACACAGATCTAAGATGACCCTTGTGCTATGTGATACTGCAGCAGGGAATATCCCTCCTGAGACCACTCCTGATATGACCCCAGACACCTAGGTGTCAGGCCCTGCAAATCACATGGGTAGGATAGTAGCACTATCAATGATGGTACTGATGCAAGTGAGACATATCTGAGGGTATGAGAACAGGGAAGATGATTGCTTTTTGTGTTTTTTCCTTGTAGTAGGATTGGATGAAGTAGTTATGGGGAGCTGGCTGGCTGACCAGTTCAGATACATCCAAGGTACACCCCAAAATGTTCTCCATCAATCCACATACCCATTTGCACCTCACCACCCTAGACTTTGCTAATGATGGGACATCAAGTCTCCACAGGACCAAGGCACTCCCTTGCATTGAGGCCAGATAAGGCAGTCCTTGGCTGCATGAGCACCTAGAGCCATGGGTTCCTACAAATTTACTCTTTATTGGTGGTTTAGCCCGTGGGAGCTCTGGGGAAACTTGAGATCCAAATATATATATATATATATATATATATATATATATATATATATTAAATATTAAATGTGTGTGTGTGTGTGTGTGTGTGTGTGTGTGTGTGTGTGTGTGTGTGTTTCATTCAGGAACATAAATATTTGATGAGGGTAGTCACCCTATGAGTGATGCATGTAAAAATTAAGAGTAAAACTATGATAAAGTCATTGTGAATGAAAAAATCATCAGAAAGACATCCATCCCAATACAAGGCACAAGAATCATAGACCCACTTATTTGTAGACTCAGACAGCTGATAAAATCCCTTAGGTGAAAATCATTGTATTTGGGAGAAAGACCTAGTACTTTACCAAAGATCCTGCAATGTAACAATGTAAGTTCTATGTGTGCACTGACTTGACATGTCAATTTAAATGAAATTTCTAAGTATAGTCATCATGCCCAACATGAAAATGCATACAAAATTTGAAAATGTTGAGAATGTGCATATATATATATATATATATATATATATATATATATATATATTTCTATATACTCAATTTTAGTTCTAAAATTGATATAAATTTATTTCTATGTTTATATCAAAGAGAGATATTCTGTGTCAGTTACCTATATTTTGTGCAAAGGGATTGGATCCACCATTTCTTTGTACAATCCAAGCAGTTGTTTGTAGGACATATTAATAGAGACAAATGTGTTACACTGGTTTGATGCATTCTTATAACCAGTAGAAACTGGCACAATTTCACAAATTGTCCAAAGCAAGTTTCAATTGGGTGCCCAGAATCACAATAAGAAAATTATATATAGAAATTTGGGCTTTCCTAGAGATCTATTCACTTGCAGACACAAGATACATGATCAGCAATCAGGCATTAATGACCGTTTTGTTCTACTGCTAATTGAAAAGGGACCTCAGGAAAAAATAATATATTTTTGTTCTTAGACGTACTGTTTTCTCGGGGGGAGGGAGAGATAGATTCATCATCAATTCAGACTGTGATAATCAAGCTTTTGCTTTCTCTTCATATTTGAGAGCTTTTTCCTGACTGGTTTATATTCCATTCATTTTTGGATGCAGAAACCACTTATTTCAAATACAAGAAGAACCATCAAAATTTTCTATAGTGAGAGAATATACCAGTTGAGCTCCTGGCTGTAGTCCAGGACTCAACTCCTTGTGGGTATCAACAAAGCCTGCCTATAAGATGCTCAAGAGAAGGAATACTGTACCTAAAATCTAGAGAAGACAGAGACAATGGAAAGTAAAAAGAGTTTGATTCACAGGATTACAGCTCTGAGTTTTCTTTTCTTTTCTTTTCTTTTCTTTTCTTTTCTTTTCTTTTCTTTTCTTTCTTTCTTTTTTTTTGATTTTTTTTCGAGACAGGGTTTCTCTATATAGCCCTTGCTGTTGTGGAACTCACTCTGTAGACCAGGCTGGCCTCGAACTCAGAAATCTGCCTGCTCTGCATCCCAGAGTGCTGGGATTATAGGTGTTAGCCACCATAGCCCTGCTCTGAGTTTTCTACTATGAAAGAAATGTGTATGTTTCTGAAGCCATTGATTCCCCTTTAAGATATTGCAGGTTTTTAGTGAGTCTTACAGTCCTGCCTCATCTTCAATGGGCATGATTCAGTTTCAGAAAAAAAATTAGAGAGAACAGGGATGTGCTGCTTCTCACATTCCCTTGGGAAGGCCATTGTGAAGAATTGCTATAGCTCTAAGCCCCTCGAGGCACACCACTGGCCATGCCTTGTCTCTGATAACCCCTAAACAATGGCTCATAATCACCGAACTATCTAACTGCACTAACAGCTGGATCCAGGCCTCTGCCCTACTGAACAGGTGCTGAAACTAAAACGCCAGAATTTTCCTGAAATCTCTGATCCAATGATCTTAATATAAATCATGTCCCCTATCCAGTTCTCTGCTTCTTCCACACTGAGGACAGCAAGTCAATCTATTGGTTTTTCTCACTGAATAAATGGGAGGGCATGACACAAGAGGGTTCAGAGGAGAAGAATTTAGTAGGAAGTAGTTAAATCCTAGCAATCATCCTCTTTACCACCCCTTATTCTGTCTTAATAATATACAAGGAATTGTAAAATGCCTAGGACACACAAGTGTCCAGACACTGTCTCTAAACTGCCAATGACCAAGTTACACCACACAGACACACTTCCTACCCTGAAAGCCAGACCCTAACACAAAATTACAGAGGAAAAGGCATAAGATCTGGAATTGAAAATGCACTACTTCACATTTTGGTCTTCCTTCTCTATGAAGTTTATGTGGTCTGTGAATTGTATCTTTGGTATTCTGAGCTTTTAGGCTAATATCTGCTTATCAGTAACTACATAACATGTGTGTAATTTTGTAATTGTGTTACCTCACTCAGGATGATATTTTCTAGCTTCATCCATTTGCCTAAGTATTTCATTTATGCCGAAGAAAGTCATTTTTTTAATAGTTGAGCAGTACTCCATTATGTAAATATACCACATTTTCTGAATCCGTTCCTTTGTACTATGTTTGTTTCCAGTTTCTGGCTGTTATAAATAAGGCTGCTATAAATATAGTGGTACCTGTGACGTGTGATATGTTGGAGTGCCTTTTGGTATATGTCAGGAATCCTCAGGTAGAACTATTTCTAATTTTCTGACGAACCACCAGACTAAATTTCAGAATCAATGTACGAGCTTTCAATCACAACAAAAAAAGGAGGAATGTTCCTCTTTCTCCACATCTCAACCAGCATCTGCAATCAGCTGAGTTTGTGATCTTAGCCATCCTGACTGGTTTGAGGTGGAATACCAGGATTATTTTGATTTGCATTTCCCTGGTGACTAAGAGTGTCATTACTTTAGGTGCTTCATCTCCATTCAATTTTCCTCAGTTGGAAATTCTTTGTTAGCTCTGTTCCCTATTTTATTATATATTTAAGGAAGAGCTAGGGGAAGGACTGAAGGAGTTGAGGGGACCAGAGCCCCATATGATACCCACAGGAATCCGTGGCTCTAAATACATATGTTTCAGAGGATGACCTTATTTCACATTAATGTTTTCCTAAGTCATGTGGAGCCATTATGTCCCAGTTTAGTAGGATGTTAGAGTGGTGAGGCAAAAGGGGGTTTGTTGGTGGAGTCACACTCTAATAGAGGCAAAGGGAAGGGATATCAGTAGAAGGGATGGGGGATGTGGAAGGGTAACTGGGAAGAGGGATATCATTTGAAATGCAAATGTATATCATGGTTAAGATAAAAGAGATTTACAATTAAAAAAAAGAGAAAATTCACTAATTCCCATTCGGTAAATTTCCAGAAAGCTCTCTCCTCAAGAAATGTTATATAATCCCTGTTTTTTGGTCAGTTTTCTCCTGGTTCTAGCCTGAACAGTAGCAAAAATCCACGTGGGTTTTCTCTTCCCAATAAATCACTTGTATGAGTTTTGACTTGTCCAGTGACTTTCTAGTTTGCCAGGATATATTCCCAATTAGTGCTGTAATATTTGCAAAGGTATGGAAAGTTCTTACCTGTCCCACTGACACTATCGTCCTTTTGAGTAGTAGGATATTCATGCATTATCCTCATAGTTGTTAAATAAGGTCCTCTCAGAATAAAGAAAAATAACACTGACAGTCTTATTAGTTATTATTCTAGTACCAACAAGAATCACAGAGATTCAGCTTTTACAATACATCTTATATAGTCAGGGATTAATTTTCATTGCACTTTGGCAAATATTAGTTTTTATAGATTTTTTTTCTGTTCCATCTCTGTCCATTCTTTTCTATGAGGTCAGGCAAGCAATGATAATATTGGAAAGTCAATTGTCTCTTTGTGGTTAAAAATTAGGATTTAATATTTCCATTAAAAGAAAATTGCCAGCCACATTTTCTTGTCATTATTTAAAATTAAACTCCCATTGACAAACCACTATCTCTCCATTAGCATACTATTCACAGTAATTATTTCTATATCATATGCATTTCTGTAGTTACACAGCTTTGTCTAAATACTTAACAGTGATCATAAAACTTTTTCAGTGGATTATATCACATATTATCTAGTGTTCTTGTATGTTATCTCTAGTTTCATTCTGTCCATAGTTTTTCTTCTAATGGAGCATATTATAGTAAAAGAATTTGAGATAAAAACTAATTTTCTATTGATAAATGGTACAGACAACTCTAAGAACACAAGCAGAAATAGAAGTACTAAATTAGTAATAAATATCAGAGTAAGATATTTATGTGTCTCACAGAATGTCTCACTGATATCAAACCCTGGCATTAGTAAGTATGTGTTGCAGCAAATATAGAGAAGGAAGAGATTGAAATGAAGAAATGGGAAAATAGGGAAATTAGCAAGATATGGTTAATTATTTTGCACCGTCTTACCTATGGGCTCTGTTTGTATTAGAATTACACAAGGAAAGCAAAAACTCAGGACTTCTCATGCTGTCTAAGCAGGAGTTGTTATACTTTACTATACTGTTCTTCATGAACAGGAGGAACTAGGCTATGTAAGCCAATCAAAATGTGGAACAAATTTCAGTAGAAGCTAAGCACTGGGAGCTCAAGGAGATGGGTGACTGGATGGATCACTTTGAACTAGTAGGAGGAGGCAGAAACCAAGAAGTTTTCCAGGTTTACTGCAATGTTCTTATTTGGATTTTTCCCACCATTCAATTTTGATTTCCTTAAACATGATAAAGTTTTTTAAACTCTAAGTGCCTAGAAATGATGTAATAACTAAGAGAAGTTTTTCTAAAACATGTTATATGATTCCATGCCATATCATAGCTGAGCAATCAACTTTTAATGGAGAAACTCATAATACATAAATATTTTATTCCACAAAGCCTAATATATATTTTCTAACTGAGGATGATGTATTACCACTCCCTTATCTATTTCTTAATGTGAGATACAGAAAAGACAGATAACAGAGATATATCTTAAGGCCAGTTTAAAATTTCTTTTCTTTCTTCAACTAAATTATTTTATTTATTCATATTCCAAATGTTCCCCATTGTAGAGTTCTTAATCACCTCTCTGCTCCTCTCTGGCTCTGAGAGTGTGCTCCTTCCCACACCTACTACACCCATCTCTCCCCCAACATCCTTCTTCCCTAGAAACTCAAATATATCCAGGATTAGATCCTCCCACACTGAGGTTAGATAATACAGTCTTCTGCTATATCGTATGCACTGTGACCCACAGCCCAGAGGATGTATGTTCTTTGTTAGGTGCCTTGGTCTCTGAGAGATCTGGGATGTCTGTGTTAGTTGACACTATTGTTTTTATTATGTGTTTTCAATCCCCTTCTGTTCCTTTGATCCTTACCTGAATTCTTCCATAGGGGTCTCAACCTCCGTCCAATGGTTTTCTATATGTATGTGTATCTGTGTCAGGAAGCTATTTGTACTATCTCTCATAGGAAAGCCATGCTAGGCTCCTATCTACAAAGACAAAATGGCATCGTTAATAGTGTCAGGCTTTATGGTCAGGGCTCAAACTCTAACATTTCTTTTTTTTTAGTTTTGTAAATTAGTTATTTTTCTTAGTTTTGTAAATTAGTCTTTCCTCCCTTCTTTGATTATACCTGCAATGAAAGAATGCTTTTGATCTTTAAAACAATATAGAGGCATGTAACACATTTAAACTTAAAGCTCAAGCAAACAGTTTTTATAAAAATCCTTTGTGTAGGATACTGAAATATACATAAATATCTTATATGATAGAGTAATTTATGTAGATGATCATAGTAATTGGGGAAATGACACTGGTGTGCAGCAAGCTTTACTTGGCAGCAAAGAGTTATAATTAGAAAGGCATGTAGTGTGCTCTATTATAGACAGCCATGACCAAGAACACCAGACAACACAGGCATTTTTTTCATTGTTAATTGGAGTCAGAGCCCAAGGTAAATTATATATTCATTGTCTTACCCCTTCACTTTCTATTCTACTGAAACACACAGGGAGGAGACAGCGATCAATTAGCACCTTGGATAGAGTTGAACAATATTTCTGCATGGTGGCTATTTGCATTTTTACTGAGATCTCTCTCCTGATTGGATTTTAAACTTTATCCTATTTGAATGTACACACTCCTCCAAAGAAAGACAACCAGCGTTAATAGCCATCACTGCTCTCAAGGTTTGTTTGTTTTAAATTGGATAGATTCTTTGTTTACATTTCATTTCCCTTTTCCTGGTTCCCCACCCCCCCCCAAAGGTCCCATATGCCCTTTTCCCTCCCCCAGTTACCCCATCAGTCCCTTTCCATATTCCTGTTCTGGTATTCCCCTACACCGATGCATTGAGCCTTTCCAGAACCACAGTCCACTCCTTCCTTCTTCTCGGACATCATTTGGTATGCAGACTGTGTCATTGGTATTCCAAGATTCTAGGCTATTATCCACTTCTCAGTGACTGCATACCAAAGGTATTCTTTTGAGACTGGGTTACCTCACTTAGTATGATGTTCTCCAGCTCCATCCATTTCTCTAAGAATTTCATGAATTCATTGTTTCTAATGGCTGAATAATACTCCATTGTGTATATATACCACATTTTAAAGCCATTCCTCCATTAAGAGACATCTGGGTTCTTTCCAGCTTCTGGCTATTACAAATAAGGCTGCTATGAACATAGTGGAACATGTATCCTTATTGTATGCTGGGGAATCTTCTGGGTATATGTCCAGGAATGGTATGGCAGGGTCCTCTGAAAGTATCATGTCCAGTTTTCTGAGGAACTGCCAGACTGATTTCCAGAGTGGTTGTACTAGCTGGAAGTCGCAACAAGAGTGGAGGAGTGTTCCTCTTTCTCCACATTCTCGCCAATACCTGCTGTTTCCTGAGTTTTTAATCTTAGCCATTCTGACTGGTGTGAGGTGAAATCTCAGGGTTGTTTTGACTTGCATTTCCTTAATGACTAATGATGTTGAACATTTCTTAAGGTGCTTCGCAGCCATCCAAATTTCTTCAGGTGAAAAGTTTTTGTTTAGCTCTATACCCCATTTTTTGATAGGGTTATTTGGTTTTCTGGGGTCTAACTTCTTGAGTTCTTTGTATATATTGGATATTAGCCCTCTGTCAGATGTAGGGTTGGTGAAGATCTTTTCCCAATTTCTTGGTTGCCGATTTGTCCTTTTGACAGTGTCTTTTGCCTTACAGAAAGTTTGTAATTTTATGAGGTCCAATTTTTCTATTTTTTATCTCAGAGCATAAGCTATTGGTGTTCTGTTCAGGAAATTTCCCCCTGAGCCAATGTCTTCAAGGGTCTTCCCCAGTTTCTTTTCTATTAGTTTCAGTGTATCTGGTTTTATGTGGAGGTCCTTGATCCACTTTGAGTTGAGCTTAGTACAAGGAGATAAGAGTGGATCAATTCTCATTCTTCTATATGCTGACTTCCAGTTGAGCCAGCACCATTTCTTGAAAAGGCTATATTTTTTATACTGGATGTTTTCAATTCCTTTGTCAGAGATCTATTGGCCATAAATATGTGGGTTCAATTCTGGGTCTTCAATCCTATTCCATTGATCCACCTCCATTTCACTGTATATGTACTTCATTTACCCTGTACACTGTACTCCATGTACAATACCATGCAGTTTTTAACACTACTGCTCTGTAGTATTGCTTGAGGTCTGGGATACTGATTCCCCCAGAATTTCTTTTACTGTTGATAATACTTTTAGCTATCCTTGGATTTTGTTATTCCAGATGAATTTGAGTATTGCTCTTTCTAACTCTTTGAAGAACTGAGTTGGGATTTTGATAGGGATTGTATTGAATCTGTTTATTCCTTTTTGCAAGATTGCCTTTTTAACTATATTAATCCTGCCAACCCACGAGCATGGAAGATTTTTCCATTTTCTGAGGTCTTCTTCCATTTCCTTCTTCAGAGACCTGAAGTTCTTTTCATACAGATCTTTCACTCATTTGGTTATACTCACACCAAGATACTTTATATTGTTTGTGACTATTGTGAAGGGTGTCATTTCCCTAATTTCTTTCTCAGCTTGCTTATCTTTTGAGTATAGGAAGGCTACTGATTTGCTTGAGTTGATTTTATAACCACTATATAACAGAGAGCAATTTTTCTAAACTATATTTTATCTTACCATTATTTAAAAAAAACATTACCTCTAACTATAAAGGAAGAAATAAGTAATACATAATTATTTTAAGTATATACACTAATTTAACTTAAGTAGGTGTGGAGTGTTATTCAGAAATAAATCTTTTCTACCCCACAATTGTGAAATGTTTTAATTGTATTTTATTTGAGAAGTTTTCTTCTTTTCTATTTTGGATATTTTATTTACACTTAAAATGTAAATATATGTAAATTTCAAACCCTTTCCCATTTTCTTCCCTGGAAACCCCCTCTCCCATCCCCCTCCCACTATTTCTATGAGGGTGCTCCCTCACTCACACATCCACCTTTGCTTCCTCACACCTGCATTACCATACACTGAGGCATATATCGCTCACAGGACCAAGGGCCTCTCCTCTCACTAATGCCTGAGAAGACCATCCTCTGCTACATATGCTACTGTAGCTATGGCTCACTTCTTGTGTATTATTTGGTTAAGATTTTAGTCCCTGTGAGCTCAGGGGTTCAGGTTGGTTGATATTGTTGGTATCTTAAGGTAACTACCATTATGGAATTATTATTTCTTTGTTGGGATTAAAGTAAAATGACATATTGCATTAACAGTATGCTTGTTAGATTTTATAGAATATCTGACATTATTAATACTAATATTTTACTAAGGATGAAAGTATTGAAATATTTTTGTTTCACCCATGGTGCTATAACCTACTTTGATGAAATGTTTATTCATACAGTTAGCTTGTTCAGACAGACCATTTGTCTGCTAACTTTACCATGGTATTGAGCACAGTTTGAACAATGTACACTCATCAGTTGTGTAATAAAACATAAGTTAATCCATTGAAAGACCTACCATAATCCATGATATAGATTTTCATTTTTTGTAATTTTTATGATAAAATTATTTCCTTTTTGTTAATACATGGTTATTAATTTTTAAGAGTAGAATTTTGGTATTTATAAATGGAAGAAATGGGACAAATTTAGCAATTGAAGAAAAGTTTTGAAAAAATAGCTGCAAGTTGTTCATAACATTGGGATGGGTCTGAAGGTTATGGGTCCATACCAGGTCTCTCTCAGTAAGGCTTTCCATATTCCTTCTCTGGAACTGAATTTCTAATAAATTTAAGTTAACGGTTTTGTGTACTCCAACAATGCACTAACCTCCAAGGTTACGCTTAAATACTTCCCAATGCTTAAATATTGTCTTTTTCTAGACACACATATTCTAGAGTACTTTCTTTCCATATTCCTTTTATTTTTTTTTTACATTTTATTTATATAGTCATGGGGACATGCATTTCTTTCCTTTTTTAACAATTTGATAATTTTTATTGTCAAAATTATTTCAAAAAATTATACCTTAAATATTGTTTTTTGATACAAGATGTGTGCATCCCCAAATGATATCTTGCTGGCCAAGCAGACAGACAGCCAATATCACCCATACTCTGCATCCAAAGAGCTCAGTTATGGAACTAGCCTCAGATGACTACTAATCTGGCACCACAGAGAGCCATGTGGGTAGACCACACCAGAGATGACCCTTGCTCTACGTGAAACTGCAGACAGGGCATAGCACTCCTGAGACCACAGAAACCTAGAGTGTAGGTCCTGCAACTCACATGAGCAGTTCTATAGAGCTATCTCTGATGAGCAAGTGAGCCATGTCTGAGGTAGGAGAACAGTATTGCTGTTTGCTCTCTGTGTTTCATACTGGCAGTAGCACTGGATGAAATATTCCAGAAGAGCTGGCAGGTTGAGCAGCTCAGATACCTCTCAGGCCCAGATATAGGGCTTTGAATTGGCCTACTCCAAAATGTTCTCTCACAATCAACGGGTGGAACATGTGACTTGGCTTTTCCTAGAGATCCAACATTTCAGAATTTCCAGGACACTGGAGAATATCAAAATACTGAGTCCCAATGTGGTTGCTGTATTGACAGTGTAGCTCATTACATAGTTGTTTAACCAGATATATGAGATTTGCTAGGAATAATAGTGGAAAAAATCAGAGGTATACACTGAGAACCACTGTACCTTCCAGGATGAGTGCTTTGGATTTTCTTTTGGGAGACATATTGCAAAGACAGAGGATGGGTGCAAGGGGATAGGAAAATGAATGAGATTGTGCATGTTAATATTAACTTTCAAAATGACCAATATAAACACTTTAAAATTATTTTATATGTATTTTTCCTGTAAATTATTTGTGTTAATTATCAAATGGTTTCATTTACTAACCAGTAAACTCTTCCTAAATGTTCTGTGACAGAAAAGGAATAACAACTACATTCACTTGGAAGATGACTATCCTGCTGATGATTAAATTTTTACTTCATCCTGGCCATGAACCACATTTGATTTTTTTTGACAAAGAGATTTTGCTATATGTGTTTGACAGCATAACAACATGATACATTTTATATATACAACCAAGATTTAATAAAGATAAGAGTGTTTTTTAAGTTTATCTCAACTTCAGAATCATCAGATAAAAATGATTACATATATATACATATATATGTGTGTGTGTATATATATATATATATATATATATATATATATATATATATATATATATAAAACTGCCCTGCATGTGGTCCTCCCTCATCGTGTTCTTCCCACTCTCCCCGCTTCCATTGGCATATGAGAAAGTGCTTTATGGGAGCCTTCTGCTGCATATATGCCAGTGTCCTCAGACAATCTTGCTTATGCTTTCTCTAGGAATTCCTAGGAGTCCAGGTTCATTGACATTCTTGGTCTTCCTGTGCAGTTGCCATCTCTTTCTTGACCTTCGAAAGGTGTTATGATCTCTTCTAATATTTGGCAGTAGGTATCTGCATCTGTGTTAGTCATCTGGTAAATAACCTTTCCTAGGATACCTATTCTAGATTCCTATCTGCAAGCATAACATAGTATCAGTAATTGTGTCAGCAATTGGTGCATGCCCATGGGAAGATTTGCAAGTTTGGACAGTCACTGTTTGGCTATTCCTCTAGTCTCTGTTCCATTTTTATCTCTGTGTTTATTTTATATGAGAACAATTTTGCACAGAAAGTTTTAGAGATGAGTTAGTGACAACAGAGAATTCTAATATGGCTACTGGAGACGGTCTCTTCAGGTTCTGTATGCGCATTGTTGGAAATTCAGTATTGGCCTCAGGTGGACTCTTCATCTCTGACCTCTGGGACTTTTTTGAGATTCCTCATTCCCTACATCTAGAAGCTCATATTGCAGTTTATTTTCCTGCCCCTTTGGGCCTGTTTGCTGTCTTTCCCAATACTTGATCCTGTCATCCTCTTGCCATCACTTTCCCCTCTCCCACCAACTTCCCTCATTCCATCTACCTCCCATGATTATTTTGTTTCTCCTTATAAGTGGGATTCAAGCATCCTCACTTGGGCCTTCCTTTTAATTGTGTTTCTTTGTGTCTGTGTGTTGAATCTTGAGTATTCTGTACAATTTGTCTAATATCTACTACTTGAAAAATATATTTAGTAGATATTGTGATTTTACATGTAGTTTTGAAAGACTGTACAATATTTTCACAAATATTTTACTGTGTATTTGATCTGTATCTGTAAATGAAGAAAAAAATAGAATGGACATCTTAATATTCAGCTCTACTGTCTTCCCAAAATTATTTTAATTTCATATTTGGATTGTAAATTTTGTGTCATATATACCACTTTTTTCATGAAAACATATTTGCTTTCTCACCCCAAAAATCATGGCGACAGCATTAAAATTATTTTTCAAACTTCAAACATACATTTTAAATTTATTTTTGTTTTTTGTTTGTTTGTCTTTAATCAACTAAATCCAGTAAATGGTACTCATACATAAACTTGTTTTTCCCTTTAACATTGGCATTATAAAAACAGTGGTCTAAAGGAATTTTACTCTTTCACCTACATGCAACCACTATAAATATTTCTAAGGGTGAATATTTCAAGAGAATTGATGACATCCTTGAGGTGGGGAATGAGACAGGCAACTGAAAAAAATGTTGAAGGAGGAGTTTAATTTGATTGGAAAATGTTTATATGATTGCTAGTCAAATTTTAGATAAGATTAATAGTGGTAAGAGAATGGCTAATATGTAAGCTTGTAACATATGGCACTAATGTGAGACCAAAGAGCAGAGGATGTCTACATATTAAATCAGAGTTTGGTAGTCTTTTCCATGCTGTATTCCGTTTCAGTTATGATTGATGGATTTTAATCCTATTCCTTTGAGTCCCACATCTGGTAAGAAGAATCATTGGAAAATACCTCAGAAAATGTGGGTCATGGTGCCTGCAAAACAAACAAATGAAAATGATTTGTCACTATAAAAGATAAAAGTCAAGAAATGGAGGTGTTTAATGTTAATTATCATATCTAGGTGAACAAATATATAAGTGATACAAGATTAGGGGAAAAAGCGAGAGAGATATAGTAGTTTGTCATAATGCTGCTTGTATTATAACTCGAATTTGTATCCCCAAGAGAGGCTGGCCCAGAGAGGAGATAGTCCCCAAAGATATGCTAAGTGACTTTGCCCACAAGTTATTAATGATTGGTAAAGATTTCAAGGGCCAATAGCTGAGCAGAACAGACATAGGTGCAGTATAGTTTTTGCAGGCTTGGAGTCAGAGAAGACACAAGTAGCTGGAGGGGAGTGAAGGCAGCTGTATGTAAGGGGGAGGAAGCAGAAGTCCCTTGATTTAGGGAAACCATAAAAACATGGCCTTGGGGCTTATTGGAATTAAGAGAAGCTCTATTAGAACAAAGAAAATAAAAAGTAATTACAGGGTTATCAACAGCAAAGTAGATTATAATAGCAAGGAGCCTAGGCATTTTCCCAGCTCTTAAACTCCTTGAAGCTAATTATAAAGGTTGTGTTTTTAATCTTAGAAATCATTAACAAAAGGCAGGATAGATACCATTGGAAAGGATTTATGTAATTATTAAAATAAAAAGATGACAGCTTTGTACCCTAAAGTTGAAACCTAAGATAAGCACATGAATATGTGTGGGAAGAGGGTGACCTAAAAAATGATATCACTTAAACCAAAGTTAATTCAAAAAGAGATATTAGCAAGCTACAGTACAGATATTAGATATTAGTCTTAGTTATTTTCATATTACAGATATAATTAGAATTAAATAAATTAACATAGGAATTTCTTAAATTATAAAAAGGTTTTAACCAGAAAACAATGTCTCAGTGTATCTCTTCTGGCTATGTGGTTAGTGGAAAGAGAAAAACCATCTTGAAACCACAGAAACATTTTCAAAAACAGTGAAAATATAAACTTAGAGAAAAATTGTTGTATGTAGTTCTTTCCTACCTGAAGGTGGTCTTGGACGAGGCTGGAATATGTAGGACATATGAGTCTGTGAGGAGAGATGTCTCTATCAGTGGATTCACAATACACCCATCATCCTTACTTGTGAAAGACTATTAGGGCATGCATTTTGATTATAACTCATACACCAGAGTAAGAAGACAGGTACAGCAGGGTGGTGGTGGCACACGCCTGTAATCCCAGCACTTGGGAGGCAGAGGCAGGTGGATTTCTGAGTTCGAGCCAGCCTGGTCTACAGAGTGAGTTCCTGGACAGCCAGAGCTATACAGAGAAATCCTGTCTTGGAAAAAAATATCATCAAAGAAGAAAGGTACAAGTGCTATTTGAGTTAACACAATACATTCAATCATAGAAAGGAACATTGACGGTATGCTGATTCTAATTTTTGGGACATTAGAGAAAGTACAAACACTAATTTCATGCTAATTTAATTTAATATGTGATGCCTACTATTCCATTTTTAGATATTTATATATTCATATTTTTTGCCTTCCCCTACCTGCCTCCATTCTGCCCTTACATACTTCCTTGATATTTCTTATCCCTCATTTACACTGTCCCTGAGGTTTAGTGCATAAGATATTTTGTAGAAATATTCATTGACTAGGGTCCAGATTTTATTTAGATATTTTGTGGTGTTTTCTGCTTGTTGTTGTTTGTTTGATAGTTTGACTATTATTTTGTCAAGTGCTCTCTTGGCACCTAATGAAATGATCTTTTTTTTGTTGTTGTTGTTGTTTTGTTTTTTGTGTTTTTGTTTTTTTTTTACTATGTTGATGGATTTCCATATGTTGAACAATCCCTGCATCCCATCCCTGAGATGAAGTCTAATTGATGATGGTGAATAATTGTTTTGATGTGTTCTTGAATTCATTTTACAAGAATTTTATTGAGTATTTTTACGTCGATATCCATATGTGAGATTTGACTGAAGTTCTCTTTTTTTGGTTGGGTTCTTGTGTGGTTTAGGTATCAAAGTAATTGTGGCTTCATAGAATGAGTTAGGTAGTGTCCCTTCTCTTTCTGTATATGGAATAATTTGAGGAAAATTGGTATCAGGTCTTCTTAGAAGGTACTGAGTAAATCTGTGACACTCCATCTGGCCCTGGAAGTTCTTTGGTTGAGAAGTTCTTAATAACTTTTCTATTTCCTTGTGTGATATGGGCCTGTTCAGATAACTGACCTGCTCTTCATGTAACTATGATATGTGGTATGTGTCTAGAAAATCATCCAGTTCATCTAGATTGTCCAGTTTTGTTGAGATTGGGATTTTACTGTAGTATTTGATGATTTTTTTTAAATTTACTCCATTTCAGTTGCTATATCTCCCTTTTTATTTCTGATTTTGCTTATTTGGATACTGCCTCTTAGCCCTTTAGTTAGTGTGGCTACAGGTTTATCTATCTTATTGATTCTCTCAAAGAACCTTCTGGTTTTGCTTATTCTTTGTATTTTTTGTTTGTTTCTATTTTGTTGATTTTGTCCATCAGTTTGACTATTTCTTGCCTTCTACTCCTTGTGGGTAAGTTTGCTTCTTTTTTCTAGACCTCTAAGATATGATGTAAAGTTGTTAGTGTAAGATCTCTCCAGTTTCTTTACAAAGACACTTAGTGCTATGAACTTTCCTCTTAGGACTGCTTCCACTGTGTCCCATAAGCTTGGTATGATGTATCAATGTTTTTTATTGAATTACAGGAAGTCTTTGATTTCTTTCTTTTTTCTTCCCTGACCAAGTTATCATTGAGTAAAGAGTTGTTCAATTTCTATGTGTATGTGGTATTCCTGTAGTTTTTGCTATTATTCAAGTTCAGCCTTAAACTATGGTGATCTGATAGGATACATGGTATTATTTCAATCTTTTATTGGTTGAGGGCTGTTTTGCTACCTATGATACTGTTGATTTTGGGTATGGTACCAGGACGTGCTGAGAAGTATGTATATTTTTTGTTTCAGGGTGAAATATTCTGTAGATATCTGTTAGAGAGATTTGTTTCACAGCCTTTCTTAGTTTTGCCATGTCTCTGTTTAGTTTCTGTTTCAATGACCTGTCCATTGGTAAGATTTCGGTTTTGAAGTCTCCTACTAACTATTGTTGTATAGAGTTCAATGTGTGTTTTGAGCATTAGTAAAGTTTCCTTTGTGACTGTGGTTAAGCTTGCATTTGTGGCATAGATGTTCAGAATTGAGACTTTTTCTTGATGGATTTTATCCTTGATGAATATGAAGTGTCCTTACCCATCACTCTTTAAAACTTAGCTTGAAAACCTATTTTATTGAATATCAGGATGGCAATTACTATTTGTTTCCAATGACCATTTTCTTGGATGACTATTTTCCCTCCTTTTACTTTGAGATAGTATATATCTTTTTATTGGGGTTTGTTTCCTGTATGTAGCAAAATGCTAGCTCTTGTTTGCATATCCAGTCTGTTAGATTATGTCCTTTTATAGGTCAGTTTTTGCCATTAATATTGAAAGATATTAAAGGGAGATGACTATTCTTTCCTGATGTTTGTTTTAGTAGGTGGCTTTATGGGCTTGTGGTTCACTCCTTATTGCTTTGTTATGAGATGCTTAATGTCTTGGCTTTTGTTTGTTGCAGATACCTTCCTTTTGTGGTTATTTTACTTATAGGATACTCTGTAGGGCTGAATTGGTAAATGGATATTGTTTGAATTTGGTTTTGTCTTGGAATATTTTGGTTTCTCCATCTATGTTGATTGAGAGATTTACTGAGTATAGTAGACTGGGCTGGAATTTGTGTTCTTTTAGAGTCTGTATGTTGTCTGTCCAGGTTCTTCTGACTTTTATAGTCTCTGTTGGGAAGTCTGTTGTAATTATGATAGTTCTACCTTTGTATGTTACTTGGACCCTATCCCTTGCAGCTTTTAATATTCTTTCTTTGTTCTATGTGTTTAGTGTTTTGATTATGTGATGAGAGGATTTGCTTATCTGGTCCTATGTATTTGATATTCTAGAGGCTTCTTGTACCTTTATGACCATATAATACATTAGGTTGGGAAGTTTCCCTCTATAATTTTGTTGAAGACATATTCAGGAGCATTGAGCTGGCAATAGGCATTCTTCTCTATTATAATTATTCTCAGTTTTGGTCTTTCAATTGCGTCCTGGATTTTATGGATTTTTTGGATTAGGAGTCTTTTGCATTTTGCATTTTTCCCGATGGTTGCGTCAATGTTTTCCATATTATCTTCTGAGATTCTATTTTCTCCCATGTACTCTGTTAATGACACCTGCATATATGATTCCTGATCAATTTTTAAGGTTTTCCACAACCAAGGTTGTCTCCATTTGTGATTTCTTTATTGCTTCTATTTCCATTTTAGATACTGGAAGGTTTTGTTCATCTTTTACCTGTTTGTTTACATATCTATGTATTTATTTAAGTGATTTATATGTTTCTTCATTAAGGGTTTCTATCTGTTTACTTGTGCTCTCTTGTATTTATTTAAGTGAGTTATTTATGTGCTTATTAAAATCTATCTTATTCATTGAGTTGTGATTTCAGATCACAATATTGCTTTCACATTTGTTGGGGATACTTAGGGCATTCTGTGTTAAACCAGATTCTGATGTTTCCAAGTAGCATTGACTTCTTTTGCTTGTGTTACTGTGCTTGCCTCTTGTCATCTGCTTATCTTTTGTGTGAGCTGACCTTTCTGTCTCTAACTTGAGACTCTCTTTCATGTGATACTGTGATTCTGTGATCCTGTGATCCTGGCTGTGGCAGTAGTCATGGAGGATAATATACTTCTGTGTATGATCAGAGTAGATTGAGATATAGAGCCCATGGTATGCTCCTGGGCTAAGGTGAAAGCTAGAAGTAACTTGTGTCTCTGACTTGGAAGGAGTTCCTGTGTCCCTCATGTCCTGTAGGGACCCATTTGATCCAAGTATTGTGCCAGAAGTTACCATGTCGCCTCTCTTCCTGGGACTGTCAGAATTCCTGGGAACAAGATAATTCCACTGTGGGTGGGTTGGGATGGAGGAAACAGAGGCTCTGCTCCCAGGCAGAGGTGCAAGCATAAAGAAAAGTATGCCTCCAAATGGGTTGGGATGATTGCATCCCCTGGGTCCTCCCTTGGGGAGGGTCCAAGGTAGCCCAGGTATTACGGAGTTGGAGTTTCACTTGTAATGCTGGATCTGCCAGAAATCCTCACAAGCTACTTCTCCATATATGTGGGTTGGGTTGGGCAGAGCCTTCTCTCTTTTTTTAATTAGGGCCAGAAACCAAAGACTGAATATATAATACTTTTTTTCTTTCTCATCTATGTCATCTTTATTCTTCCTTTCAATCTATCTATCTATCTATCTATCTATCTATCTATCTATCTATCTTTCTATCTATCAGTGCAGAGAAACTAAGGGAGTGCCATTTATCCCCTGTAGTTACCATTCTTGTATCTCTAAGATCACAAGGACATTCTTCATTTGATTTAGTGACTTGACACTATGAGCACAGTCAACAGTGATACAATGACTGAGTATATATTAAAACATGATCAAAATAATTGATGATAAATTATTAGTTATAGGTATTGTGGGAACCCTAATGCATTTTGTGTTATGATTGAACTTTAAACACATTATATGACGTAGAACATTGAGTTAAATATTTTGAAAACAATGACATCATAATAGCAATACTATAATTCTCATATAGACTCCCTACCCATGCAAACAATGTGCTTCTCTGCATAAAAAAAGCAAACACATATACGCACAAAAAAATGATTTCAAAATTCCAATACTAGGCATTACTTTTCTAAAATAAAATCCTCTTTATATTTCTTCACCAATATTATAATTTAAGACATGCTATATTATGCCGTATTATGATATTGGACATAAGTGTGACTTTCAAAAACTCAAGTGAATGATTGCATGTTGTAATGTGGATAACTATGTCAGCTAATGCAATAATTATTCAAATAACCATAGCTCCTCAGAATACTAGCACAGATATATTACAAATGTTCAGCACTAGAGTGCATTTTCCAGCCAATGAATATAAGCAGAAGTCCATAGACACAAATGGAGGCTATATTATAGGTAAGATTCACCAGATACAGGGTCAAAGGCAAGGCTTTACTGACAGTTTTCTGTTCTTTAATTAGAGCAAGAATCCAAAGAATAATTCAATAATATTTTGGTCTTTCTTCTTTGATTTCATCTTTATTTTCATTCCTGATGCTACAGGCAGGGAGGGGAGAAGAGATAGTGGTGCTTCGATGAAAAAAATCTCCATGGTAACAACAGGCTTTGCTTTCTCCGTCGTTTTTGAGATCTGTTTTCCGATTGGTCCCAAATCATTTCTCTATTTTCCCAATTACACTCAGCCATTCTGCGTCAACCAGAGCTAAAGAAATCTATTCACATGAAAATATTCCAGTAATGCTCCAGGTTGGTGTTTAGCTAGAAGCTCAGCCCAGGGTTTTGACAGAGATTGGTTATAAGCCGCTTCTCAGAGAAGGAAGACTGCTCTGCAAGTGAAATGAAAGGAAAACGTCAGCGTGCTCAGGTAACTTGCTATGATTTTTCCCAAACTGCTTCTGTTTGCTGTTGAAGGTATTTGTTATTGATTCTGTGCATTGCTCCCGTTTTAAGATCTAACATTTAAAACAGTATTGGAGTTCTGCTTCATCTGGACGGATGGTGTACTACGTCAGCCTTCAGTAACTGATAGAGACAGGAAACTTGTTGCTCTTTAATCTGCTTTGGAGGACCAGATCAGTAAAGGATTGTTTTATCAGGACAGCAGTGATCAATTGGTACCATGAGACGTTCTGGAACATTCTCAGACATCACAGTGCCTAGTATGCTACTGCTCTCTGAGAGTTCTAAAACAAAAGCACTGTAATTCTCCTTTGTTATCATCTTTATACCATCAAAGTCTCCGATAATTATATTACATTTCAATCCAAATTCTAACCTCAGGTTTATATTTTTATTTTTAGAAACAAACATAGCTCTATGTTCATAATTACATATCTGTATACTTCATTCTTCAAGTACAGTGAAAGCAAATAGATTATGTATACTTCAAGTAAAAAGGTTAAGATACCATATTTCTTTTTCTTCATGTTCAATCTCAATTTAATAAGGCTTCCATACCCCACCCACTTTCCATCAGTCATAATATGATAGTTTAGTTACATTGCTTAGTCTTAATTATTGTTTAGTGCCATAGACCATATTTTCAATAGTGATTTTACTTATCATCCATTAGTTATTGTGTGTTCTGTGGTCATTTTATGAAATTCAAGTTTCTGTTCTTGTGATAAAAATTTAACAGATACAATAATAATTAATTTTATCTAAATATTGCAATGTGGAAGACTCAATTGAAAGTAATACATTGAATCTATAATAATCTATTATATCTTGCTTGTTTTTATTGTGGGAATCTCATCAGTTTTTACCATCTTAACAGCTATTTTTAACAGTAAATTTTCTTATTAATCTTTACCAAAATTATTTTTTCTATTGTCCTGGTAACTATATAGTTAACTATAGGGGTTTGGGTCAGTAATTTGTCTTATTTTTTTTCTTTCTTCTCTATATTTTTGCTTCTTTATATCTGACATAATGCTATACTTTGAGGTTTCACCTGATGTTTGGTCTTATTTAAGAGAAATGAATGTGCATCTTAATAACCAAGCTTGGAAAATTAGTTGGTAGTCGGCTCAAAATCATAGGTTATAGTAGATTTATGGTGAATTGCACAAGTGATACCTAACAGGGTGCTTGGAAAATATTACAGTAGTATTTGCCTCTTGTTGTGGAAAATATACACATTTAAAAGCAAATAAATTTTGAGGCCTCAATGTTATAAATTGTGAATGGCAGTGATATAAATGGGATGTATTCTTAGGATTGTTCTCAGATTCCTTGGAAAAAAGATTGACATTTATTGGATAGTTTCAGGCTATTTCCCACCTCCTGGAAACCCTGTAACCCCTCATTCACCCCCTTGCTCCTATGAGGTTATTCCTCCACCCACTCCACTCTCACCTCCTTGTCATCAATTTTCAGACTCTGGGCATTCATTAAGCCTTCATAGGACCAAGAACCTCTCCTCCCATTGATGCCTGACAAGGTAGTTCTCCACTACACATGCAGCTGGAGGCATCTATAATCCTTGTTGGTGGCCTAGTCTCTGGGAACTCTGATGCATCTGGTTGCTTGATATTTTTGTTCTCCCTATGAGGTTGCAAACCCCTTCAGCTCCTTCAGTCCTTTCTCTAACTCCTCTGTTGGGGAATCTGTGCTCAGTCCAATAGTTGGCTGTGAGAATCTGCCTCTATATTTTCAAGTCTCTGGCAGAACCTCTTAGGGGGCAGCCATATTAAGGTCTTTTCAGGAAGCATTTCTTGGCATTCAAAATAATGCTGGGGTTTGGTGACCATATGTGGGATGAATTCCCAGGTGAGAAAATCCCTAGATGACCATTTCTTCAGATTCTATACTTTATATTTAATCATGAGATTATTTTGTTCCCCTTCCCATAAGAATCAAAGTCCACACACTTAGGTCTTCCTTCTTTTTGGGCTTCATGTGGATTTTATTTTGGCTACTCAGAGATTTTGGGCTAATATCCACTTATCAGTGAGTACATATGCTATCTGTTCTTTTGTGGGTTGTTTACCTCACTCAGGATGATATATTTTAGATCTGTCCATTTTCTAAGAATTCCACAAATTCATCATTTTATACATATTTATACGATGGAATATAAATATACCATCATATAAATATACCATATTTTCTGTATTCATTCTTCTGGTGAAGGACATCTGGGTTCTTTTCAGCTTCAGGCTATTACAAATAAGGCTGCTATGAACATAATGGAGTACTTGTCCTTACTACCTTTTGGAGCATCTTCTGGGTGTATGCCCAGGAGTGGTATTGCTGACATTCATCATATAACTATTACCAGAAGTGTATATTAATTAGCCTAGATGCTCTGATTACTCAAGACACAATTAACATATCAAACGATTCCCAAGAAGAAGGAAGGAGAGGGCCCTGGTCCTGAAAAGATCCAGTATTGTAGGGGAATACCAGGACAGAGAAAGGGGAGGGGTATGATTAGGGAATGGGTGGAGGGAAGAAGACTTATAGGACATTTGGTGAGGGGGGAACCACAAAGGGGAAATCATTTGGAATATAAACAAAGAATATGGAAAATTAAAAAAAATATATAAAAATAAAAATATAAAATGTTTGGCTAATGGAAAAATATTTTAATAATTTCTTATATTTTTTGAGATTTTAATATAACTTTTATCTAATTTTCTTTCTATTTCCCTCTCACATAATTTGTTTGATCCTTAAACTTTATGTGATTGTTTAACTAATTGCTGTTTTATACAAATATGCATATATATATATAATTTTGGAGATATAAATTAAATGTGTTCAGTATATAGTTTTATTTGTGTGATAGTGAGGTTCTTTTAGATAAAAACTGCAGTGCTCTTTCTTATAGAAGTTTATTATCTCCTGGTGTCATATTTCTTTAGGTGTCTGAAATACTGTATTGTACTTGCATGTTCCTGAGCTTTCTAGATATACATTAATAAAGCTATTGTGATGCCCTTTTGTTAATCTTTCTTAGTTACATATGTTTTTAGATTTTTTGTGTGCAGATTGTATATATTACAGGTAAGACAGTATGCAAACAGCAGGTATCCTATTATGCTGGATATTATAATCTTTCTGCCCACATTCTGCAACATTGTGTAAGTATTGGAATAATGGTAAATCCTGTGGATTCATCACTCACAGTTAGACAGACCACTGTAAAATCTTTACAGGTTAATCTGCTCAGTAAGTATGTAAGTTCCCCTTAGTGCTGTAAAATTAATAAATTTGCTGAATGTAACAGGTAAAATGTGTCTGTAGGTATAAGAAAAGTTAGAAAATCAAGTAATTTAGAAAGTTAGAAATTATGAGGCTGCTGTGAACATTTTAGTGCATGTGTCTTTGTTATATGTCGAAACATCTTTTAGGTATATGCCCAGTAGTCATATAGCTGGGTATTCAAACAGTACTATGTCCATTTTCGGGGGGAGGAGGGCTTGAGACAGGGTTTCCCTGTGCAGCCCTGATTGTCCTAGAACTCAATCTGTATACCAGGCTGGCCTAGAACTCAGACATCTGATTTCCTCTGCCTCCTAAGTGCTGGAATTACAGGCTTGCACCACCACCACCCAGCTCACTATGTTCATTTTTCTGAGAAACTGACAGACTGATTTCCAAAGTGTTTGTACCAGGTTGCAATATCAAGAACAAAGGGAGAGAAAACCTATAGAGACTGCATCCAGAGGTTAGGTAGAATTAACTAATCCAGAATTGCTCCTATCTAAAGGAAAATCAGGGATAAAGAATACAAAAGAGATTGCAGGAAGGGCCGTCCAAAAATTATGCTGTCTGCTGATCCATTCCATATTCAGTCATCAAACCCAGACCCTATTACTGATACCAAATGTTCTTGCTGATGAGAGCCAGATATAGCTGTCTCCTGAGAGGATCTGCCAGTGCCTGATCAAAACAGATGAGGATACCATCCAACTGTGTGTTGGTACACCAATGGAAGAACCCTGGGAAGGACTGAATGAAATGAAGGTATTTGCAATCTAATAAAAAAAAGAACAATATCAACCAACCAGACCCTGTAGTGTTCCCAAGGACTAAACCACTAACCAAAGTGTAAATATGGAGGGATCCATGACTCTGGTTGCATATGTGGTAGAGCATGGCCTTATATGGAGACATGGGAGGGGAGGCCCTTGTTCTTGTGAAGGATCAATTCTTCCATAGATAAATGCTAGGGCAGTGAGACAGAAGTGGATGGGTGGAGGAGCATACTCATAAGAGCAGGTGGGAAGGGAGAATGGGATGTAAAGGGGAAACAGGGAACGGGATAATATTTGAAATATAAATAAATAGAATGAGCAATTAAATTGGAAGGAGCCCAAATATCCCTCAAAGGAGGAATGGATACAGAAAATGTGGTATATTTATACAATGGAGTACTACTCAGCAATTAAAAATAATGAATTCATGCAATTTGTAGGTAAATGGTTAGACCTGGAAAATATCATCCTGAGTGAGTTAACCCAATCACAAAAGAATACACATGAAATGCAATCACTGATAAGTGAATATTAATGAGCACAGAAGCCCTAAATACTCAAGGCACAATTAGCAAGTCAAATGATTCCCAAGAAGAAGAAAGGAGAGGACCCTGGGACTGTAATGATTGGATCCAGTTTTGTAGACCCAGAACAGAGAAACCGTGGGGGAAGGGGGAATGATTGGGGAATAGTTGGGGGTGGGGGAGAGGAATTATGGGACATATGGTGGGGGGGAACTGGGAAAGGGGAAAGCCTTTGGAATGTAAACATAGAATATAGAAAATAAAAATTAAAAAAATATATATTTAAGCAAACATTTTTTTCCACTGAATGTTTTTTAGATCTAAAATCATTCAGGGGAAAAAGACAGCATTTTCAACAGATGGTGCTGGGTCAGCTGGCAGGCAACTTGTAGAAGGATACAAATTGAGCCATTCTTATCTCCTTGTAGAAAGCTCAAGTCCAAGTAGATCAAGGACATCGACTTAAAGCAGATCCACTGAATCTAATAAAAGAGAATTTGGGGAAGAACCTGGGACACATTGGCACAGGGGAAGATTTCCTTAATAGAACATGAATAGCTTATGCGGTAAGATCAAGAATTGACAAATGGATTCTCATAAAATGGCAAAGCTTCTGTAAGGCAAAGGTCACTATCAATAGAACAAAAAACAACCAACAGAATGGGAAAAGATTTTTACCAATCTTCCATCCCACAGAGGGCTAATATCCAAGATATACAAAGGACTCAAGAAGGTATACTCCAGAGAGCCAAATAACCGTATTAAAAATGGGCTGCAGAGCTAAACATATAATTCTCAACTGAGGAATAGAAATGGCTTAGAAACACCTAAAGAAATATGAAACATCCTTAATCATCAGAGAAACACAAATCAAAACAAACCTCAGATTTCCCCCTCACGCCAGTCAGAAGTCAGGATCAAAATCACTAGGGCCAGAAAATGCTAGAGAAGTTGTATAGAAGGAGGTACACTCCTCCATTGCTGGCAGGATTGCAAGCTGGTAAAACCACTCTGGAAATCATTTTGGCAATTCCTCAGAAACCTGACATAGCATTATCTGAGGACCCAGGTAAAATGCTCCTGGGCATATACTCAAAAGATACTCCAACATGTAATAAGGACATATGCTCTATTGTGTTCATAGCAGCCTTATTTATAATAGCCAGAAGCTGGAAACAACCCAGATGTCTTCAACAGAGGAATGGATATAGAAAATATGGTACATTTGCAAAATGCAGTAATACTCAGCTATTAAAATCAATGAATTCATGAAATTTTAGGCAAATAAATGGAGCTAGCAACTATTATCCTGAGTGACATTATCCAAATACAAAGGGACACAATGCAATCACTGATAAGTGAATATTATCCCAAAAGTTCAGAATGCCCAAGTCCCAACTCACAGACCACATGATGCTTTAGATGAAGGAAGACCAAAATGTGGATTCTTTTATTCTTTTTGGAAAGTGGATCAAAACCCCTGTGGCTCACAGCCAACCAATAGATTGAGAATAGGGTCCCCAATGGAGCAGCTAGAAAGAGGACCCAAGGACCTGAAGAGGTTTAAGCTCTACAGGAGGAACAATAATATAGAGCAACCAGTACCCCCAGAGCTCCCAGGGATTAAACCACCAACGAATGAGTACAATGGAGGGTTCTAGGGCTCCAGCTACATATGTAGAAGAAGATGAGCAATTCAGATATCAATGAGAGGAGAGGCCATTGGTCCTGTGAAGGCTTAATTTCCCAGAACAGAGGAATGCAAATAAGTTAACTGCCTGGGGGGGGTAAGTAGGGGAAGGGAGATGGGATACAGGGTTTTCAGTGGGGTAATGTGGAAAGTGTTAACATTCGAAATATAAATAAGGCAAAGATCTAATAAAAAAATAAAACAGATAGATTGACAGCCTGGAGTGTTTATTGCTTTTTGAGAGTCTCTTGAAGACTGCTTTTATTATGTTTATATACAAGCCTTGAATTCTTGATCTCAACAATACTGTTAACCTAAAGAAATTCCTTATTTTGTAAAATGTTGTTTTGAACATCTAAGGAGATGATCATGTGATCTTTTGCTTTGAGTTTCTTTATAAAGTGGATTACATTAATGGATTTTCATATATTGAACCAACCCTTGGATCCCTGGGATGAAGCCAATTTGATTGTGGTGAATGATAGTTTTGATGTGTTCCTGGATTTGGTTTTTGAAAATCTTATTGTGTGTGTATGATTCAATATTCTTTAGCAAAATTTCTCTGAAGTTCTCTATTTTATTGTGTTCTTTTATTTTAGTTAGCATTTATTGTCCCTTCAAAGAATGAGTTGTTAGTATTTCTTCTGTTTCTATTTTATGGAATATTTTGATGAATACTGGTATTTGGTCAGTAGAATGGTATGGTAGAATTCTGCACTAATGTCATCTGGCCCAGAGATTTATTGGTTAGGAGGTTTTTAATGACTTCTATTTTCTTATGGAATATGGGATGATTTAGATAGTTTACCTGCACTTGATTGAATTTTATATGTGGTATCTTTCTTGAAAATCATATTCTAGATTTTTCAGTTTTATTTTTTTTCAAGAGAATAGAATTTTTTATTTTTTATTGGATATATTCTATATTTATAATTCATTTCCCTTTTTTCTGGTTCCCCACCCCCCAAAGGTTCCACATGCCCCTTTCCCTCCCCCTGCTCCCTCTTCCACCCCTGATTTTTCAGTTTTATAGAGAATAGACTATTTAGGGAGTACCTGATGATTTTTTTGAATATCCTCATTTTCTTTTGATATATCTCCCTTTTCATTTCTGGTTTTATTTATTCTTATACTGTCTCTGGTCTACTTAGTTCGGCTAGTGATTCATCTATCTTGTGGATTCTTTTAAAGAATGAGTTTGGATTTGCTTATATTTTGTAAAGTTGTCTTTGTTTCTATTTGGTTGATTTCTTCTCTGAGTCTGACAATATTCTGCGGTCTTCTACTCTTGAAAAACAGCATTGAACTCATTGGCTCAGGGAAAATATATACTGAACAAAACTCCAAAATATAAGGCTGTAAGACAAAGAATTAATAAATGGGGAACTTTGTGAAACTGGAATGGCTCTGTAAGGTAAAGGACATTGCCAATAGGACAAATCAGCAACCTACAGATGGGAAAAATAATTCCCTAACCCCACACCCAATGGAGAGTAAGGAACTCAAGATGGTAAATACCAAGAAATCAAACAACCCAATCTAGAACTGTGGTGTAGAACTAAACAGTGAATTCAGAACAGAAGAATCTCAAATGTCTGAGAGGCACTTAAAGAAATGTTAAAAGTTGTAAGTGATCAGGGATTTGAAAATTAAAATAACCCACAGATTCCACCTTACAGAAATAAAAATGGCTAAGATTAAAACCTCAGGTGACAGTACCTATTGGCATGGAATGCAACTTTGTACAACCACTTTGCAATTTAATTTGGAGTTTCCTCAGGCCATCAGTACTAGGTCTATCTGAAGAACCATGCATACCACTCTTAGGCATCAACTCCAAAGATTCCCCACCATTCTATAGGGTCTCTTGGTTTGCTATGTTCATAGTAGCTTTATTTCTGATAGCCAAAAGTTGGAAACAACTCGGATGTGCCAGAACAGAAGAATGGATACAGAACCTGTGGTTCATTTACACAATGGAATACTATTGAGTTTTTAAGAACAAGGACATCATCAGATTTGTAGGCAAATGGATGGAACTGGAAATTACCATTCTGAGTGAGATAACATAGACTTAAATGTAAATGCATTGTATGTACTCAATAAGTGGGTATTACCCAAAATATACAGAATACCTGGGATATATCCAGAGAACTCAAGAATGTTAAAAAGCTGAAGATCTCAGTTGAAAATGCCTCCATACCACTTGAGAAGAAGAAAGAAATTATAGTAGGGGGGAAAGGAAGGAACTCAGGTGGTAAAGGGGACATGGAAGGGAAGATGATCATGATCCGATATTGGGTGGGGGTACAGGAATGAAGAACATAGGGGCAGTAGAAAGAATGGAAATAGGCAACTTCAGTAGTTGAGATTTAGGGAGACCTTCTCGAATGTAGCAGAGACCAGAAAGTTGAGAGATTCTCAAGACTTGAAGGGAGGAAACTTAGATAAAATGCTCTATAGTCAGAGAAGGAACTTGTAGTTCCCATCTCCAGTAGAAAGACTGGGCATTGAGTGGAGGGATGGAGTTACCCTCTCACAGTCAAAACTCTGACCTGGAATTGTTCCTGTCTGATAGAACTGTACAGATGAAAATGGAAAATATCATGACGAAAAGGAGACACAATGACAGGCCTAAATGGGATCCATCTCATTGGGAAGCCAAAAAGAAGGGCAATACTTCTGAGGCTATGGTATATTCACAAAAGTGGTCTATCATGACTGCCCTCTGAAAGACCAAAAAGCAGATGAAAGACTCAGATACAGATGTTTAAATCCATCAAATGAACAAAAGATGGTATGCACTGTTGTGGAATTAGGGAAAAGCCAGAAGAATCAGATGAGAAGGAAAGGCCAGCAGTCTCAACTAAGTAATATCCTGAGACTTCTCATACACTTATCTACCAACCAGGCAGCATAAACCAGCTGACATGAGGCCCCCAACACATATACAGTGCAGGAATACTGGGTCTGGACTCAGAGAAGAGGAATCTAACTCTCAAGAGACTTTAAATTGGGAGGTCTGGTAGGGTGGTTATAGGGTTGGGAGGTGAGGACATATTCTTGGAGAGGGGAGCAGGAGGAAGTATGTTATGTGTAACAGTCAGAAGGTGGACCAAGAGGGGAATAAATTCTGTAATGTAAAAAAAAGATTAAATTATAATAAAAATATTACCCTACTAATCTTACTCACCATTCTGTTACTATCAAAAGCTCCTGAGATTCTTCTTTCCATTACAAGTTTAAGAGTCAAGATTAAATTGTTTTTATCCTTTGCCAAATTGTTGCACTTATAGTTTATTCTCATTTTCTTGTCTGCCCATTGTTTTTTTTTATGAGGTCAAGCAAGGCATGAGAGCAGTGGATAATTGTCTTTGAGTTCTGCCAGACTCCTATGTTTCCATTGAAATGTATACCCGACAGATTTTTTTCTCTCTTTAACAATGAATATCCTGTGAATGATCAGTATCTCTTCATTAACACAATGTTCATGATAATTACTTCTGTTTGGTATGTCATGTGTGTTTATGCACTTATATTGCTTTGCCTTAGTTCTTTCAGGAAATCACAAAATTTCTCAAATTGAACTTGTTACGTTTCATCCAGTATTCTGGTGTTCCCTTCCTAATTTTATTCTCTTAAATTTCTGCTCCATGTGAATCATCATACATGATCATATTGTAGTGCAGCATAATCTGTTAAGATACCAATGATACCTTAACAGACAGAAACAACAATAAACATATTGGAATATTTTAATGATTTAGAGAAAGAAGGTGGCATACCTCCCAGAATAATATGTTTATAGAAAGAGCCTTAAAACGTGAGTATATGTACCTATTAAGGTGCAAATATAGCCTTGGAAGTGAAATGTATAGAAACATAGAAGAGAGACAAATAAAGAGAGGAGGAAAATACTATTTTTATTGTGTTTAGAATTATTTAATGACTTCTCTTTTGTTATATATTTAGACAGGAAAAGAATAAACCCAAGGGGTCTTAATGTATCTATCTGGGAGTTGTTATGCTCTCTTTAATATGCATGAGGACCTAGACTACTTGTGCAAATCAAATGTTGGATCTTATTTCAGCTTGAGAATTGTTCAAGGAGATGAGTGTCTGGATGGTCACATTTACATAGTTAGAGAATTCAGAAATTAAGAAATTGTCATGGTGTTCTTGCACCACTTTTACTTTTAATTCTCCCCAAGGTGGTTATATCAAAACTTATAAGTACTGTGATACCTTTAAGCAATAGATGGCTAAAACTTCATTTTATTAACTGAGAGATATCCAGACATCTATTTTAATGTAACTACCCTTATGTAATTATCACATGTATAAATTAAAAGCAAAATGACATGTCACATTAACAGTAGCTATACTATTTTTGTATAAAATTTCCCACATTGTTAATATTTTTATTTCACTAAGAATGAAATTATAGAAATATGTATGTTTCATCCATGTTTTTACAACAACTTTGCTGAAATGTGCATTTAAACCATTAGCTTGGTCAAATAAACCATTTGTCTGGTAACATGTTCATGGTATTGTACACAGTTCGGACACACTCATCAGTTGTGTGATAAAACTTATGTTATACTATTGAATGAGCTGACTTTTCTATGATATGGATTATCATTTTTGTTATTATTTATGATTATATTCTTTCTATTTATTGCTGTGTGGTTATTAATATTTTATTTGTAGAAATTTTGGTATTTACAAATAGGAGAAGAGGGAAAAGTTTAGCAATTCAGGAAAATTGTGAATAAACAAGATGAAGAATATGCTTTCAATGGGTATCTCTTGCAGAGACCATCCAAGGAAACATCATCTATGTGATGACTTTTATCCCTATATACTGCTATACATTGTCAAATTTGTTAGAACATGCCCCTAAGATTTTGAACATCTTTACAATGTATAACATTCCTTCTTTCTCTGAATTGGCATTGGTGGTAAGACAATAGCATGAGAAAATAAGAAACATAAGTAAATTAATGTTGGATTGTGCATATTTTGCTTGTTCTGATCCAGAAAACTGTTCTTGGAAATTTAGTACTTTTATTTAAAATCTGGATCATGGTGGCAGTTTACTTTATACAGATAAACAAGGTTTAAATACAGTGGGGAACAGGTAGACATATTTAGCAAATCCAGGGAAAAGATCACCATAGGAAAATGTTTGTACACTGTAATTTTCTACATAGAAGGAAGGTGTATATGAAAATTCAAAATGCACATTCAAAATGACAATCACTGTATGTCTTTACAATTTGATTGCAGGTATAATGGAGAACGGTTTTCAAAGACACTACGTCTGAGTCTTTGAGTTCTTTGTCATGGTCCTGCTTATGAAAATTTAAGTATATTTAGTTAGGACTTTGTTAGGTCTTGAAGAATTTATTTATTTATTTATTTATTTATTTATTTACTATTTATTTATTATTCATTGATCTTTTTCATAGTCCAGTCTTTATCCAGTTTATTATCTATTCTCTGATTTTCCACATCCTATACCTATTATCCTGTCTCCAAGAGGATGCCTACACCCCTCTGCCCAACCCAACCAGACTACCTCACACTCTGGGGCCACAAGTCTCTTGAGGGTTAGGTGCATCTTCTCTGACTGAGTCCATACCTAGCAGTCCTCTGCTGTATATATGTAGCTGGCCTCATATCAGCTGGTAAATGCTGCCTGGTTGGTGGCTCAGTGTCTGAGTGAACTCATACAAGGACACCCTCCTCTTTAACTTTTTCCAGCCTTTTCCATATTCATCCGCATTGGTCACTAGCTTCTGCCCATTTGGTTCAGTATAGATATTTGCATCAGAGTCTTTCAGCTTTTTGTTGGGCCTGTGGAGTGTAGTCATGTTAGGTTTCTATTTGTAAGTACACCATAGTATCAGTAATAAAGTCATGCCTTGGGGCCTCCCCATGAGTTGGTTCCAAATTTGGGCCTGTCCCTGGATCTCTTTTCCCTTAGGCTCTTCTCCATCTTTGACCGTGTAGACAGGAAGAATTTTTGTCTGTGAGACAGCAACTCCACCCTCCACTTGATGCCCTGTATTTTTACTGGAGGTGGACTCTACAAGTCTGCCCTTCCCACTGAATAATATTTCGTACAAGGTCTCCCGTTTTAAGCCTGAGAGTCTATCACCTCCCAGGTCTCTGGTATATTCTTAAGGTTTCCTCCCTCCTACCTCTCTAAGGGACTTGTTTTTATTCTTTCAGCTGGCCCTCAGGACTTCAGTCCTGTTTCCCCCAGTAGCAGATCATATTTCCCTCTTCACTTCCTCTACATTTTCCCATACATCTCCTCACCTTCACTCCCTTCACCCCCCTTATAGCTTTCTTCTTGAAGAATATTGAAACATGAATTTTGTTGTTGAATTGTAGCTTGAGAATTTTTGTGAATGTAAAGTTGTGTACATGGAGCAAATTGTGCAGAAGTGTGGGCATATGTCTGGAGGTTATTTTTCTACACCAGCTGTCTCACAATGTAGCTATCCTTAGAAATTTTTCGGGATTGGATTTCTGAATGAATATTTTGTTTTTGTTTTTTTTCAAGACAGGGTTTCTCTGTGTACCTCTGGCTGTCCTGGAACTCACTCTGCAGAACAGGCTGGCCTCGAACTCAGCAATCTGCTTTCCTCTTGCCTCCTTTCCAAGTGCCCAGCTCTTGAGTGATTTTATGTATACTGGCAATCCACTAACACCCATTGACACTCTAACATTCTTCTTGAAACTAACCTACAGTTTTTTACTAGACATAGAAATTCTAGAGTACTTTTTGTCTAGAGCCACATTATTTTTTTTTCATTTTATTTACATAGTTATGGCTACATGAATGTCTGTCCTTGTTAGGGCTTTGATTAGTTGTATTATCAATTTTTCATCAAGTTATTTATGATATAAAATGTCCATATCTGCTCCTGATACATCGTGGACCAAGCAAAACACAGCCCAAATGACCTGGTTCCAAGATACTCTGGTGCCAAGGAGCTCAGACAGAGAAATAGCTTCAGATTACTTCAGGTCTGGCCCCACCTCGACCCACATAGAGAGATAAATTCTAAGATGACCCTTGCCTTATTCAACACTAAAATAGGGCATTGCTATCTTGAGACTAGTCCTGAGATGATCAAGATACCCAAGAAATAGGCCCGGCATCTCCCCTGGGAAGCACAATAGAGTTAACCATGATGGTATGTTGTTGCAAGTGAGCCATATCTGAGAACATGAGAACAGGGAAATGATTGCTCTTTGTGTTCTTTCCTGCTAGTAGTATTGGATGAAATAATACAGGGGAGCAGGCAAGTTGACCAGCTTAGATACCTCCAAGGCCCAAATGCAGGGCTTTGAATTGGCCTACCCCCAAATGTTCTCCATCAATTAACCCACCCACCCATTTGAACTTCACTGCCATAGAATTTGACAATGATGGGGCATCAAGTCTCCATAGGACAAAGGAGCTGCCCTCTCATTGAGGCCAAATTAGACAGTCCTCTACTACATAACAGCTGGAGCCATGGGTCCCTCTTTTTGTAATCTCTGTTTGGTAGTTTAGTCTCTGGGAGCTGTGGGGGGTTCTGGTTGGAGGATATTAATATGTATTACATTTTTCATTATTTAATTCAAATATTCAATTATATCATACCCTTCCCTCAAGTTCCTCAGATCCTCTTTCACTTTTATCTCAACTTTAAGCATATTGGAAAAATAAGAACAAAACAGAGAAAATGAAAATCCAATACAAAACAAATCCCTCAAAATCAGGAAAATAAAACCACACTCAAAACAAACAATCAAAAAAACCCACAAACAACAAAATACAAAACTACAAAAATAAAAACAAAAACAAACTGTGTCTATGTAAAACCACACTCTAAATCTCAGAAAACTATGGAGACAAATTATTTTTTTCAACTTTTACTGACCCTATTTAATGTAACTAAATTCACTCTTTGTGGAAAATGATATTTTGTCTGTCTGAGTGATTATAAGTAGTTATAACTGAGAGTTCAAATATTAACCTATAGATTAGTATATATTTATATGTATATACATATACATATATATATACATATATGTATATATATTTGTTTCTTTACTCATTTATTTATTCATCCTCATCCATTCATTTATTCCTCTTTAAAATGTAAGACAAAATACAATAAAATAAACTATCTTTAATAATAATACACAAATCAATACTGGCAAGGAGTTATACCTGTCTAAATGTAACTATATTTTAATGTAAATTGTGTCCCCAAAACCTGTTTACAAGTCTGGATCTGAAAATAGTTTCTGGGAACATACCCTCAGTTAATTCTAATTGACAAATAATGACACCAGCATCCATTAGTTGGGGAGGAGAGACAGCTTCAGCACTCAAGGTTCCCAGCCACATAACCATGAGGAATAGGAATGGTAGAGAGATGCCATATCTGAGGAGTGTAGAGGGAAGAAAAGCATAGCCACAAATAAAGGGAGAATGTGTCCCAGAGGCCATCTCAATTAACTCAAGAGCAGCAGCCAAAACAGAACAAAGAAATTAGTAAGTAGTAACTTAGACTTATCTGTGGTATGTAGATTCTAAGAGCATAGAGGTTAGCCAGATGCTTTGTATTGTGCTGAAAAGTTTTTTTTTTAATTATAAAGGATGTGTGTGTGTGTATTTCATTTAGCAACATAATCTTTTGATGAGGGTAATCACGTCATAAGAGACTTATTTAAATATTAATAGTACAACTATGATAAAGCCATTGTGTAAGAAAAATCATCAGAAAGACATTATTTCAAGACAAGGCACAGTAATCAGAAACCCACCTATTTGTACACTCAGACATCCCATAAAATCCCTTAAGTGGAATTCATGATATATGTGAGAAAAATCTAATATATTACCAAAGATCCTGAAATGTAGCAGTGTAAGTTCTATGTGGGCACTGACTTGGCATGTCAATTTTAATGAAATTTCTAAGTACTGTCATCATTAATGTGGCCCTGCTCTCAGTTTGGGGAGAAAACCTTATAATCCTAGAAACAACTTGGGTTGTTTGGCAATTTCTCTTCTGTTTATGACAGCCCTTGTGGCCCATACCTCAATTAAATGTAATACAATTCCAGTATTGGAAGCCTTGTTTGGTGATAAGTGATGGCCTGTTGAGATCCATTATTTGCTGTTTTCATTAAGATCACACACACACACACACACATGAACATGCACATGAATAAGCACTCATGCATGCAAGTGTGCACACTTGTATACACATACTCACACCCACACACAAACTGTTTCTAATTTAACATTCTTATTGTATTGTTTCCCTACTACCACTAGAGTATCCCTCTAGTGTCCCCTTATTTTTAACTATTCTTCCTGTATTCCTTTCCACAATCCACTCTCCTCACACTAGATGTTTCTCCCTTTTTCACTTCCACAGTCTCATTTCTTTTCTCATTCCCCACTTTTTCCAGCCCCATTCCCAATCTGATACTTTTGTTTAGTCTCTTATATCAGAATATGCTTCACAATACTTGTACATTATCTGCTATTTACGAAATTAAAAGGCTAGTATTTACTTTAGCTAATGACTACCCTAAACAGAGCATCTGGAAAATGTCCAATGGGAGTGGCAACAATGTGTATCAGATGATTTTTAAAATGGCAGATATACTGAAGTTTATAGGATCTATATATATACATTATATATATATATATATATATATATATATATATATATATATATATATAATAGTTTATCACTTATGTTTTTTGGAATTTTATTTATTTATTTTTCCTTTTTTCAAGACGGTTTCTCTGTATAGCCCTGGCTCTCCTGGAACTCACTCTGTAGACCAGGCTGGCCTTGAACTCAGAAATCCACCTGCCTCTGCCTCCCAGAGTGCTGGGATTACAGGCGTGCGCCACCACTGCCCAGCTGGAATTTTATTTTTGTAATGATTATTTGAATTATCTTTTCAAATCATGAAAGTGGCTATGAATTTTCAAATATTTTTATATTCTTTTACTAACTATTGATGTGATCATGTAGTTTTTTGCCATTACATGTATTAATGTAGTAGTAGTTTACATCAGCCCTTTAGATATCTTAAGCTACTCCTAAATATTTAAGTCACATTTACAATATAAAAGTATAAAAAATTTTATGGTAAATCATTTTTATTGTATTTTTAGTATATAAATTCATTTTGTATTCTTATGTTTTTCATAAAAGTTATATTCATATTCCTTTGTTTTAATCTTTTTTATGTAGTATTTAACTACCATCTTCCACTTCTCCAGCTTCTCCCAGATCTTCCAGTCTCCCTACCAATAAAATTTCAACTTTCCTTGCTTGTGTACAAGGTAACAATGACCAAAAGAAACATCTAATAATGCAAAAAACAGTACAAAAATAAGATGAATCAAACACCCAGAGGAGAACAATGAAACAACAATGGTTATGTTTTCTCTTTTTGCTTAATTAGGTCCTGCCCTTGAATCTGGTTGATATAACCAATTGCACTCCATTAGAAAAAAATGAGTTTTGCCATTCTATAAAGCAACTGTCAATTATCAAGTGTGCCTTGATTAAGGCTGGTACTTTTGTCTACTTGACCTTCTTAGTACTAGTATTTCTGTCTTGTTTTAACCTGTGCTGGCACTCTGTGTGCTGCTAGTCATTTGATTTCCTACATATATTACTGGGGTGAAGTTTGATGAATACATCCCAATGAGGATCTAGTACTGTGAAATTTATGGGTATAGGTGGGATCATATCCATGTATTCACAGGTACCTTAAATAAAGAATTGTAATTGAAGTGTGAGGAAGTATACACACTTAGATGGGATACTGATACTTGTACTGTGTGTGTAAACATTCATGGACAGGGAATTGAGTATATATTTTCAATTATAAAGTATTTCAAAAACTAGATTGCATAAACTATCTTATCAAAATAAATTGTAACTAACAAACAAAAATATAAAGAGTCCTATGCTAGAAATCTGGATGCACATATGTGTGCAACATGAAAATGCATACACACATAAAAATTGTTGAGAATGTGCATATAAATGCATATATATAATTTATATATGCATTTATAACATATATATTTACATTTATTCAATTTTATTTCTAAAGTAGACATATCTTAAATTATTTCTTAATCATTATATCAGGCTGAGATATTCTGCATTAATTGACTATATTTTGCGCAAAGGAATTGCATCTACCATTTCATTGTATAATCCAAGCAGCTTTTTGGAGGACCTTTTAATAGAGAAAAATATGTTGTATATGTATTTAATTCATTCTTATTACCATAGAATTTGGGGAAACTGACAGAATCATTTCACATTGCCAAAAGCAAGTTTCACTTGGGTGCCCAAATCACAATAAGAAAATTGGTTATAAAAATGGACTTTCCTATAGATCTATTCACTTGCAGCCTCCAGATACATGATCAGCAATAAGGCATTAATGACTGTTTTTCCTCTACTGCTAACTGAAAAGGGAGTTCAGGATAAGTAATGATTTTCCCAATCTTCCACTTTCTATTTCCTCAGGTGAAGGGAGAGATTTATGGATCAGCAATTCAGATTGTTATAACCAAGCTTTTCCTTTCTCTTCCTACTTGAGAGCTCTTTGCTGACTAATTTATCATCTATTCATTTTTGGATGCAAAAACTCATTCAATCAAATACAAGGAGAACAAACAAAATTGTCTGTAGTGAGTTTTGACCAATCAAGCTCTTGACTATAGTCCAGGACTCAAATCATTCTGATTATCACAAAAGAATGTCTATTAAATAGTCAAGAGAAGGAAGACTGTTCCTAAAATCTAGAGGAAAGAGAGACAATGGAAAGTAGAAATAGTTTGATTCACAGGATTACATTATTGAGTTATGAAATCCTGTCTACTCTGCAAGAAATGTGTGTGTCTCTGAAGCCATTGATTTTGTTTTAAGATATGGTGGGGTTTTTGTGTGTGTGTGTGTGTGTGTGTGTGTGTCTTAGAGTTCTGCCTCATCTGCAATGGGCGATTTACTTTCAGAAAAAAAATTGAAAGGGAACAGGCATTTGCTGCTTGTTATTTCTTAGTAATAAATAAAGAAATATTATACACATTTTGGGGCATATAAGTGTGGAGCTTTTGTCCCTAAACTGCCAACAACCGTGTTTCACCCATAGAACACTCTGCCTACCCTAACAGCCAAACTCAAACAAAGAGGAAAAAGCCTAAGTTCTGGAACTGAAAATCCTCTACTCCATATTTTGTTGTTCCTTCTTCTTAAGCTTCATTAGGTCTGTGAATTTTATATTGGGTATTCTGAGCTTTTGAGCTAATATCCACTTATCAGTAAGTACATAACATGTGTGTTATTTTGTAATTGGATAATGTCACTCAGGATAATATTTTCCAGCTCCACCCATTTGTCTAAGAATTTCATGAATTATTATTATTAATTGCTGAGTAGTAACCCATTATGAAAACATACCACATTTTATGTATCCATTAATCTGGTGAAGGACATCTGCGTTGTTTCCAGCTTCTGGCCATTATAAATAAGGCTGCAATAGACTTGGTGGAACCTGGACCTTGTGATATGTTGGACTATCATTTTTGTATATGCCCAGGAACGGTATAGAAGGGTCCTCAGGCAGAACAATTTCCAAATTTTTGAAAGAACAGTCAGACTGATTTCTAGAATCATTGTACCAGCTTTCAATCCCACCAAAAATGGAGGAGTGCTCCTCTTTATCCACATTTCCACCAGCATCTGCAGGCACCTGAGTTTTTGGTCTTAGCAATTCTGACTGGTGTGAAGTGGAATCTCTGGGTTGTTTTGAATTGCATTTCCCTGATGACTAAGAGTGTTGAAGATTTCTTTAGTGCTTCTTGGCCATTCAGTATTCCTCAGTAGATAATTCTTTGTTTAGCTCTGTACCCCATTATTAATAGGGTTTTAATGGAAGAGCTAGATGAAGAACTTAAGTAGATGAAGGGTATCCCAAGACCCTAGAATAACCATATGACTCCATGGCTCCAACAACATATGTATCAGAGAAAGGCCTTATCTCATATTAATGTCTGTCTTTGTTATGTGCAGCCTTGATGCCCCAGTGTAGTAGGATGTAAGTGTGGTGAAGCAGAAATTGGAGAGTTGGTGGAGTCACATTCTAATAGAAGCAAAATGGGGGGGAGAGAGGCGGATGAGATGGGGGATTATGGAAGGGTAACTCAGAATGAGGATACCATTTGAAATTAAAATGAATAAAAGGGTTAATAAAAATTATGTAAAATAAAAAAAATGAAAATTCACTAATCTCCATTCTGAAAATTTCCAGAAGGATTTGATCCCAAGGAAGTTCATATAATCCCTGTTTTCTGATCAGTTTTGTCCTGGTTCTAGCCTGAACAGTAGCTAAAATCCTCCTGGGTTTTTTCCTTACAATAAATCCCTTGTGTGAGTTTTGACTTGACCTGTGACTTTCTGGTATGCTTTGGCTCTCAACTGCCAAGACATATTCTGAATCAGTGCTGTAATATTTGGAAGGCAGGGAGAGTTCGTACCTGGAAAACTGATACTACCATCACTTTGATTTGTAGGATTTTCACACATCATCCAATAGTTGCTAAATAATGTCCTCTCAGAACAGAGAAAATTAACATGGACAGTCTTATTTTTTTAAATTATTATTTTCTATATTCTATGTTTACATTCCAAAGGCTTTCTCCTTTCCCAGTTCCCCCCATGATACGTCCCATAATTCCTCTCCCCCCAAATATTGCCAATCATTCCTCACCCCCCCACCATGATTTCTCTGTTCTGGGTCCACAAAACTGGATCCAATCTTTTCAGGCCCAGGGTCCTCTCCTTTCTTCTTGGGAATCATTTGACTTGCTAATTGTGCCTTGAGTATTTAGGGCTTCTGGGCTCATTAATATACACATATCAGTGATTGCATTTTATGTGTATTCTTTTGTGATTGGGTTAACTCACTTAGGATGATATTTTCCTGATCTAACCATTTACCTACAAATTTCATGAAATCATTATTTTTAATTGCTGAGTAGTATTCCATTGTATAAATATACCACATTTTCTGTATCCATTCCTCCCTTGAGGGATATTTGGGCTCCTTCCAATTTCTGGCTATTATAAACAAGGCTGCTATAAACATAGTGGAGCATGTGTCTTTATTGTATGCAGGTGAATCCTCTGGGTATATGCCCAGGAGTAGTATGCCAGCGTCCTCTGGAAGTGATATGCCCAATTTTCTGAGGAACCACCAAACTGATTTCCAGAGCAGTTTTACCATTTTGCAATCCCACCAACAGTGGAGGAGTGTTCCTCTTTCTCCACATCCTCGTCAGCACTTGTTGTCTCTTGCGTTTTTAATCTTTGCCATTCTGACTGGTGTGAGGTGGAATCTCAGGGTTGTTTTGATTTGCATTTCTCTGATGACTAATGATTTTGAACATCTCTTAAGGTGTTTCTCGGCCATCCGAATTTCTTCTGGTGAAAATTCTTTGTTTAGATCTATACCCCATTTTTTGATAGGGTTATTTGGTTCTTTGGGGTCTAACTTCTTGAGTTCTTTATATATATTGAATATTAGCCCTCTGTCTGATGTGGGGTTGGTGAAGATCTTTTCCCACTTTGTTGGTTGCCGTTTTTTCCTTCTGTCAGTGTCCTTTGCCTTATAGAAACTTTGTAATTTTCTGAGGTCCCATTTGTCAATTCTTGATCTTAGAGCATAATCTATTGGTGTTCTGTTCAGGAAATTTTCCCCTGTGCCCATGTCCTCCAGGGTCTTACCAAGTTTCTTTTCTAATAGTTTCAGTGTGTCTGGTTTTATGTGGAGGTCCTTGATCCACTTGGAGTTGATCTTAGTACAAGGAGATATGAGTGGTTCGATTCGCATTCTTCTGCATGTTGACCTCCAGTTGAACCAGCACCATTTGTTGAAAAGGCTATCTTTATTCCACTGGATGGTTGTGGCTCCTTTGTCAAAGATCAAGTGACCCTAAATCTGTAGGTTAATTTCTGGGTCTTCAATCCTATTCCATTGATCTACTTGCCTGTTGCTGTACCAATACCATGCAGTTTTTAACACAAAAGTGCTGTAGTACTGCTTGAGGTCAGGGATATTGATTCCCCCTGAAGTCCTTTTATTGTTGAGAATAGTTTTAGCTCTCCTGGGTGTTTTGTTGCTCCAGATGAATTTGAGAATTGCTCTTTCTAGATCTATGAAGAATTGAGTTAGGAGTTTGATGGGGGTCACGTTGAATCTGTAGATTGCTTTTGGCAAGATGGCCATTTTTACTATATTGATCCTGCCACTCCAGGAGAAAAAAATATTTTTCGATCTTCTGATGTCTTCTTTGATTTCTTTCTTCAAGAACTTGAAGTTCCTGTCATACAGATCTTTTGCTTGTTTGGTTAGAGTTACAACAAGGTACTTTATATTGTTTGTGCATATTGTGAAGGGTGTTATTTCCCTAACTTCTTTCGCAGCCTGCTTGTCCTTTGAGTACAAGAAGGCTACTGATTTGCTTGAATTAATTTTATCACCAGCCACTTTGCTGAGGTTGTTTATCAGCTGTAGAAGCTCTCTGGTGGAGTTTTTTGGATCACTTAAATAAACTATCATATCGTCTGCAAATAATGATACTTTGACTTCTTTCTTGCCAATTTGTATCCCTTTGACTTCCTTATGTTGTCTAATTTCTCTCGCTAGAACTTCAAGTACTATATTGAAAAGATATGGAGAGAGAGGGCAGCCTTGTCTAGTCCCTGATTTTTGTGGGATTGCTTCAAGTTTCTCTCCATTTATTTTGATGTTGGCTACTGGTTTGCTGTAGATTGCTTTTGCTTTGTTTAGGTATGGGCCTTGAATTCCTGCTCTTTCCATGACTTTTAGCAGGAAAGGAGGCTGAATTTTGTCAAATGCTTTTTCAGCATCTAATGAGATGACCATGTGTTTTTTTCTTTTACTTTGTTTATGTAGTGGATTATATTGATGGATTTCCATATATTGAAATCCCTGGGATGAAGCCTACTTGATCATGGTGAATGATCAATCATTTTGATGTGCTCTTGGATTCAGTTGGCAAGAATTTTATTTAGTATATTTGCATCGATATTCATAAGGGAAATTGGCCTGTAGTTCTCTTTCTTTGTTGGATCTTTTTGTGGTTTAGGTATCAGCATAATTGTGGCTTCAAAGAATGAGTTGGGCAGTGTCCCTTCTGTCTCCATTTTGTGGAATAGTTTGAAGAGTATTGGTGTTAAGTCTTCTTTGAAGGTGTGGTAGAATTCTGCACTAAAACAATCTAGTCCAGTTCTTTTATTTATTTATTTTTTTGGATGGGAGGCTTTCTATAACCCCTTCTATTACTTTAGAGGTTATGGGACTACTTATCTGATCTACTTGATGCTGATTTAATTTTGGTATTTGGTAACTTTCTAGGAAATTATCCATTTCCTCCAGATTCTCCAGTTGTGTTGATTATAGACCTTTGTAGTAGGATCTGATGATCTTTTGAATTTCCTCAGTTTCTGTTGTTATGTCTCCCTTTTCATTTCTAATTTTGTTAATTTGTATACTGTCTCTGTGTCCTTTGGTTATTCTGGCTAAGGGTTTATCTATCTTGTTGATTTTCTCAAAGAACCAGCTCCTGGTTTTGTTGATTCTTTGTATGGTTCTCTTTGTTTCTACTTGATTGATTTCAGCCCTGAGTTTGATGATTTTCTGTCTTCTATTCCTCCTGGGTGAATTAACTTCTTTTTCTTCCAGGGCTTTAAGGTGTGCCTTTAAGCTGCTAGTGTATGCTCTCTCAAGTTTCTTTTTGGATGCAGTTAGAGCTATGAGTTTTCCTCTTAGCACTGCTTTCATTGTGTCCCATAGATTTAGGTAGGTTGTACCTTCATTTTCATTGAATTCTAAAAATCGTTGATTTCTTTTTTTATTTCTTCCTTGACTAAGGTGTCATTGAGTAGAGTATTGTTCAGTTTCCATGTGTATGTGGGCTTTCTGTTGTTTTTGTTGCTATTGAAGACCACTCTTACTCCATGGTGATCTGATAGGAGGCATGGGATTAAGTCGATCTTCTTGTATTTGTTGACATCTGTCTTGTGACAAATTATATGATCAATTTTGGAGAAGGTACCACGCGGTGCTGAGAAAATGGTATATTCTTTAGCTTTAGGATGAAATGTTTTATATATATATATATATATATATATATATATATATATATATATATAAAATATAAATATAAATATAAAATCCAATTGGTCCAAAATTTCAATTAGTTTCACTGTGTCCCTGTTTAGTTTCTGGTTTCCTGATCGGTCCATTGAGGAGAGTGGAGTGTTGAAGTCACCCACAATTATTGTGTTAGGGGTAATGTGTGCTTTAGTAAGGTTTCTTTTACAAATGAGGGTGGACTTGCATTTGGAGCATAGATGTTAAGTATTGAGAACTCTTCTTGGTGGATTTTCCCTTTTACCAGCAAGAAGTGACCTTTTGAGTCTCTTTTGATGACTTTAGGTTGGAAATCCATTTTATCTGATATTATAATGGCTACCCCAGCTTGTTTCCTGAGACCATTTGCTTGTAAAATTGTCTTCCAGCCTTTTACTCTAAGGCCGTGTTTGTCTTTAACACTGAGATATGTTTCCTGTATGCAGCAAAATATAGGGTCCTGTTTTCATATCTAATCTGTTATTCTATGTCTTTTTATTGGGGAATTGAGTCCATTGATGTTAAGATATATTAAGGAATAGTAATTATTACCTCCTGACATTTTTGAAAAAAAATTTTTTTAATATATTTGAGAGGTTATCTTCTTTTGGGTTTGATGAGAGAAGCTTTCTATGTTGCTTTTTCCCGGGTGTAGTTTCCGTCCTTGTCTTGGTGTTTTCCCCCTATTATCCTTTGTACGGCTGGATTTGTGGAAAGATAACGTGCAAATTTGGTTTTGACATGGAATACCTTGTTGTCTCTATCTATGGCGATTGAGAGTTTTGCTGGGTAAAGTAGTTTTCGTTGAAATTTGTGTTCTCTTAGATTTTGCATGATATCTGCCCAGGATCTTCTAGCTTTCATGGTGTCAGGTGAGAAGTCTGTTGTAATTCTGATAGGTCTTCCTTTATATGTTACTTGGCCTTTTTCTCTTGCTGCCTTTAATATTCTTTCTTTGTTTAGTACATTTGGAGTTTTGATTATTAGGTGACGGGATGTATTTCTGTTCTGGTCCAGTCTTTTTGGAGTTCTATAGGCTTCTTGTATATTCATGGGCATCTCTCTCTTTATGTTGGCGAAGTTTTCTTCCATAATTTTGTAGAAGATCTTTGCTGGCCCTTTAACTTGTAAATCTTCACTCTCGTCTATACCTATAATCCTTAGGTTTGGTGTTCTTTTTGTGTCCTGGATTTCCTGGATGTTTTGGGTTACAACCTTTTTGCATTTACTATTTTCTTTGACTATTGAATCATTGATTCCTATGGTATCTTCAGCTTCTGAGATTCTGTCTTCTATCTCTTGTATTCTATTGTTGATATTTGCATCTATGGCCCCTGATTTCTTCCCAAGGTTTTCTATCTCTAATGTTATCTCTCTCTGTGATTTCTTAGTTGTTTCTACTTCTGTTTTTAGAACCTGGATGGATATGCTCAGATCTTTCGCTTGCTTGTTTGTGTTTTCGTGTATTTCTTTAAGAGATTTTTGTGATTCCTCTTTCATAGCTTCTACTTGTTGACCCACATTCTTTTGTATTTCTTTGAGTGATTTTTGTCTTTCCTCCTTATTGGCTTTTGCTTTTTGATCCGTATTCTCCTGAATTTCTTTAAGTGATTTTTGTGTTTTCCTTGTAAAGGCTTCTAACTTTTGATACATTTTCTCCTCTATTTCTTTAAGAGATTTATCTATGTATTCTGCTACCAGCATCCTGACCAGTAATTTTAGATCCAAGTCTTTTTTTTTTTTTTGTTGTGTGTGTGTGTGTGTGTGTGTGTGTTGGGGTATCCAGGGCTTCCTGTTGGCAAACTGGGTTCAGATGTTGTCATGCTGCCTTGATTTCTATTAGTAACGTTCCTTTGTTTTCCTTTTGCCATCTGGTTATTTCTGGTGCTAGTTGGCCTTGTTGTCACTGGCTGGTGGTTGAACCTCCCGCGAGGCTGGGCTCACCTGTTGTTTCTCTACTGGTGACAATGCGCGACCACTGCTGTAAGGGACCACGAGCAGGCTGCTCCCAACTGCCTTGTTGCAAGTCCGGAGGGAGTGGAGAAGTCCCTCAGAGCCTTGGTGCTGGACCTGGCTGGTGGCGAGAGCCTGGTGGATCCACCGGCATGATGGTAGCCCCGGCTGGAGTCTGTCTACCTGGGCCTCTCTAGCCCTGTCCTGCTAGCAATATGGAGGCTTACAGCGACCACTGCTGTAAGGGACCATGAGCTGGCTGCTCCCAGCTGCTTTGGTGCAAGGCTGGAGTGTGGAGGAGTCCTGCAGAGCCTCAGTGCTGGCCCTGCCTTGTGGCAAGTTCCTGGCGGCTCCACCCACACAATAGTAGCCCCAGCTGGTGTCTGTCTACCTGGGCCTCTCTAGCTGTGTCCTGGTAGCAATATGGAGGTCTACCGAGACCACTGCTGTAAGGGACCGCCTTATTTTTTTATTATTATTATTATTTTAGTGCCAACAAGATTCTCAGAGATTCAACTTTTACAATCTATGTTATATAGTCAGGGATAAATTGTCATTAAACTTTGGCAAATATTAGTTTTTACAGATATTTTTTTCTGTTCCTTCTCTGTCCTTTCTTTTCTATGAGGTCAGTTAAGTAATAAGAGAATTAGAAAATCAATTGCCTCTTTGTGGTATAAAATTGGGATTTCATATTTTCATTTAAAGAAAATTACCTGCCAGATATTCTTCTCATAATTAAAAATAATCTCTGAAATACAGACAACAATATGTCCATTAGCATTCTGTTCACAATAATTATTTCTATATCATTTGCATTTCTGTAGTTATGCAGCTTGGTTTAAATTCCAGATGGCAATCACAAAACATTTTCAGTCAAATAAATCACATATCAACTCATGTCCTTCTGTGTCATTTGTAGTTTCATTTAGCCCAAGTTTTTCTTCTAATGAATCATCTGCTAGGGAATGAATTTAAGATAAAAACTAATGACAAATGATGCAAACAATTCTACAAACACAAGCGGCAATGGAAGTGTTACATTAGTGTAAATATCAAAGTAAGACATTTGTATGTCTTACAGAATATGTCACTGATATCAAAATCTGGCATTAGTAAATGCTTGTTGATGTAAATATAAGGAACAAAGAGAGTGTAGTGAAGAAAGATGAAAGTAGGAAAATGAGCAATCTAGTTTTAAAAGATAAATACATAATACACAAGTACTTTACTCCATAAACCCTAATATATATTTTGTAAGTGAGGATAATAGGTTACCACTCCCTCATCTAATTTAGTAGGGTTGCATGTCAAGACCAATTTTAATTTTCTTTGCTTTTTTAATTAAATCACTTTATTTATTCATATTCCAAATGCTTTCCCCATTTCCATTCCTCAATTCAAGAGTTCCTCATACCATCCATGATTCCCTTGGGCTCTAAGAGAGTGCTTCCTCACCCACCTACTAGACTCTTCTCACCCCCAACATTCCCTCCCTTAGAATGTCAAGTCTCTCCAGGATTAGAAGCATCTTCTCCCAGTGAGGGTAGACAAGACATTCTTCTGCTACATCACATGTGCAGGGGCCCAGGCACCAGACAATATATGCTCTTTGGTTGGTAACTTGGCCTCTGACAGCTGTCGGATATCTACATTAATTGACACTGTAGTTTTTATTATGGCTTTGAAATCTCCTTCAGTTCCACTGATGCTACACCTTACTCTTCCATAGGGGTCCCAACCTCTGTCAAATCGTTTCCTTTATGTATCTGTCTCAGTCTCCTACTCGTGCATCCTCCCTCAGGACAACCATGCTAGGCTCCTATCTACACGCACAACATGGCATCATTAATAGTGTCAGGGATTGTGGGCAGGGCTCAAACATTTCCTTTTCTTAGTTTTGTAAATGCGTTACATCTTTCCTCCTCTCTGTGATTATACATGGAATGAAAGAATGACATTGCTCTCTGGAATATTATAGAGACTTATGTCTCAAAAGCAAGCTTAAAGTTCAGTTAGTTATTATAAACACCTTTTGTTTAGGATACTGCAATATACATAAATATCTTACATAGTGGAGTAATATACATATATCATCATAGTACTTGGGAAAAGTTACACTGGGGAGCAGCAAGCATTACTTGGCAACAAAGAATTATAATTAGAAAAGGCACATAGAGAAATGTGTGCTTTATTTGAAACAGCCATGACTGAGAACACCAGGCAACATAGGCTGTTTTTCTGTATTATTAATTAGAGCCAGAGCTCAAGATAAGTTGTATTTTTACTGTCTTAACCTTTGACATTCTATTCTTCCACTGAAATACACAGGGAGGAGACACAGATCAATTATCACCTTGGAGAGAGTTGAACAACATTTCTGCAGGGTTATTTTCATTTATTTATTGAGATTTCTTTCCTGATTGGATTTTAAGTTGTATCCCATTTGAATGGATAACTCCTCAGTACAGAGACAATCAGAGCTCATAATAATCATTCCTTCTCAAAGTTTTATAGCCAGATTACAGGCTATAGTCCAGCTGTCAGTTTGATATAGACAAATACTGATAAAAATTTTGCTTAAGAGATGAAAGCCTGCTATTTCTACAGAAACCTGTGGTAGGCAGAGCAATTAAAACCCCATCATAAGAAGGGACATGATGGAATTCGCCTAACTCCTTGTATGAGTCAGTCACTTCTCTTTTCTGTGCAAGAAATATGTTCCAAAGATTGAAGCATCATCTCTGTCTGAATTTTGCAATGTGTCATCCTCTGAAATGAGGATGAGTCACTTTGGGAATTAATTTCTGATGAAGAATGAGGATGTTATTCTCATTACACATTCTTGGGGGCACCCACCATGAAGAATTGCTATGGGAGGAACAGTTTTCACTTGGCCTCCTAAGATGATCTGATGGATTTGGGCTGTAAACATTGAAGAAAATTTCACACATGATATCCCATGCCCACTGTTGTCATAGTAATCTAACACTAGCATCTTACTTATCATCATTCTTTTCCTATCAAGATCTCAAGAGTTATTTTGTTCCAATACAAGTTTGTGAGTCAAGGTTCTATTGTTACTGCTCTTTGCCAAATAATAGCTCTTATAGTTTATTCTCACTTCCTTGTCTGCCCATTACTTTGTATGAGGTCAAGAAAGGCATGAGAGTAGTCGAAAATCAATGGTCTCTGTTTTGTGCTAGACTTCTCTGCTTTATTTCCATTGAAAGTAATTTATCTAACAAATTTTCTTGTCTCATCTTAGCAAGGAATCTCCTCTGACTGATCAGTAGCTCTTTATTAACACCATATCCATGATAGCTATTACTGTTTGGTATGTCATGTGTGTTTTAGGTAGATTTATAGATTCGACTTCATTCTTTCTGGAAACAAAATCTCCAATTTAATTTGTTACATATTATCTGGTGTTCTTGTGTGCCCTTTGTAATTTTAAATCTTCAACTTCTGCTTCTTTTGGATTATTATGCAGGATATTATATTGTTTGGCAGTCTAAGCTGTTTAGTTGAGATATACCAATGATAACTCAACAAACATAAGCAATAAGAAAATTATTGTAATACATAAAAGTATCATAGGAAGAAGTTTACAAGCCTTCAGAATAATACCTTTATAGAAAATGTGGTAAATGTGAGTATATATATATATATATCTAGAGGTGTGAATATAGCAATGGAATTGAAAAATATAGAAATAAAGAAGAGAGGTGAGGAGGGGAGCTTGATACCATTTTATTATGTTGCACAACATTACTTAAAAACTTCTCTTTTGTACTATGTTTATACAGGAAAAACATGAACTCAGGGGTCTTACTGTATATAAGGGGTAATTATATGCTCTCATTTATTTGCATGAGTACCTAGGACACCTGTGCACATCTGAAGTTGGAAGAGATTTCCACTTGTGAATTCCTCAAGGAAATGGGTATCTGCAAGGGTTATTTTGAGATAGAGAATATAGAAACTTAGAAATTATCAAGGTCTTTTGCACTGATTTTACATTGTCTTATCCCTGTCCTTTAACAGTAATTATATTAAAACTACTAAGGACTGTGATATGTTTAAACAATAAGTGGTAAAAATTTTGTTAATTGAGAGAAATTTTTCTAAACTATATTTTATCTTACATGCTCTATGAAAATTTTACCTTCAAGTATTAAGATAGAGATAAGTAATACAAAAATATTTTAAATATACACTAGTTTAACTTAAGTAGGTTGTTGAATGTCTTAATTATGTTTTATTCGTGAAGATTTTTTCTTTTATTGGATATTTTGTTTATTTGCATTTCAGATGTAATTAAATGTACATTTCAAACCCATTCCTAGTTTGTCCTCCAGAAACCTCCTCTCTCATTCCCCTCCCACTGTTTCAGTGAGGGAGCTCCCTGACCCACCCAACCAATCTTGCCTCCCTACCCTACTATTCCCCTACATAGAAGCATCTAGCATTCACAGAGGACCTCTCCTCTCACTAATGCCTGACAAGGCCATCCACTGCTACATATGCAGCTGGAGCCATGGGTCACTCCAGGTGTACCCTCTGATTGAAAATTTAGTCAGTGGGAGCTCTCGGGACTCTGGTTGGTTTATATTGTTGGCATCATAATCTGACTACAATTGTGAAATTATCATGTGTTTTGGATTAAAGGTAAAATGACAGGCTGAATTAACAGTGTGCATGTTAGATTTATATGACATATCTCACATTGTACATATTTATATTTCACTAAGAATGAAAATATTGAAATATTTTTGTTTTAACCATGGTATTGCACCTTCTTTGATGAAATGTCTATTCATACAATTAGCTTGTTCAGATAGACCATTTGTCTGTTAACTTGACATGGATTTGCACACAGTTTGAACAATGTACACTCATCAGTTGTATAATAAGGAAGATGTTACTCCACTGAATGACCTGCCATTCTCCATGGTATAGATCCTTAAATTTTGTCATTTTTTAAGGAAATATCCTTTCTGTTTATTAATATGTGTTTATTAATATTTAAGAGTAGAATATTTGGTATTCATAAATGGGAGAAATGGGACAATTTTTAGCAATTAGGAAAAGTTTTGAAAAAAATACTAGCTGCAAATTGTGCATAACTGTGTGCATGGGTCTTACGGTTATAGGTCCATGCAAGCTCTCACTATGTGGCTCTCCATATTTGTTCTCTGGCATTGAATTTCTGAATGAATTTTAATTAATAGTTTTGTGTATACTAGCAATTTGCTAACACCCAAGGATACTATTAAATACTTCTCAAAGCTAAAATATTGTTTTTTTTCTAGACAGACATATTCTAGAACACTTTCTTTCTATATCCCCTTTATGTTTTTCTTACTTTTTATTTACATAGCTATGAATACATGCATTTCTTCCCTTTTAGCCATTTGATAAATTTTATTACCAAAAGTATTTCCTACAATTATTCATAAATATATTTTGACACAATATGCCTGCATCCCCTACTTATTTCTCACTGGCCAAGCAACAAGCTGGCCAAGATCACCAGTACTCTGGCTCCAAGGGGCTCAGATAGGGAAGTAACCTCAGAAGACACAGAATCAGACACCACAGAGAGCCACATGGGTAGACCACACCAGAGATGACCCTTGCTCTATGTGAAACTTCAGGCATGTTGTAGAACCTCTGCTCAGATGACCCCAGACACCTAGAGAGTTGGCCTTGAAACTCACATGGCCAGTTGGGTAGATCTATCCCTGATGAAATGGATGCAAGTGTGCCAGACCTGAGGGCATGAGAATAGGAGAGCTGGTTACTCACTGTGCTCCACACTGGCATTATCATGAAATACTCCAGAAGAGCTTGCAGGATGACCAGGTAAGATACCTTCCAGGCCAATATGAAGGGCTTTGAATTGGCTTACCCCAAAATGTTGTCCATCTATGAACTGGTGGAACATGTGACTTGTTTGTTCCTACATATCCAACATTGCAGGATTTCCAGGAAACTGGTCAATAATAGGATACTGAGTCCCAATGTTGTTGCTGTATTGACCATGTACCATGTTACATAGTCATTGAACCATATTTATGACATATGCTAGCAAGAACAGCAGAAAAACAGAGAGATACACTGAGACCCACTATTGTTTCTACAATAAGTTCTTTGAATTTTCTTTTGGGAGCAATATTGCAAAGACAGAGTATGGGTACAAGGGGATAGGGAAATGAATGGGACTGTGCACATAATACTAAATTTAAAAAGAACTAATCAAAAGTTTAAAAATTATGTTATATGTATTTTTCCAGTAAATAATATGTGTTAATTCTCAAAAGGTTTCATTTACTAATCAGTGAACTGTTCCTAAATGGTCTAGGATGGAAACTGATTAACAACTACATTGACTTAGAAGATAACTAAACTGCTCATGCTTAAATTTTTACATCATAATGGCCAGGTTCCTTGACAGCAAAAACAAAAACAAAAACAAAACAAAACACATTGTCTTATGTGTTTGACAGCAGAGCAGTATGATTCATTTAATAATTATAGCCAAAATTTAATAAAGATAATGTTTTTAAGTTGATCTCAGCTTCAGAACCATCCTATAAAAATAATTACACTAGTAGATTTTTAACACTCACATGCACACAAATAAATAAATAAATAAATAAATAAATAAATATGTGTATGTTAAAAATTACATATATTAGTCATACACTAGATTTTTAACATACACACATTATATATGTATACATACAAAATAATACTGCCCTGCACCTGGTCCCCCTTCAGAGTGTTCCTCCCACTCTCCCTGCTCTCCTTGACCTCTGAGAAGCTGCCTTATGGTAGCCCTATGATGCATATATGGCAGTGGCCTCATACAATACTGTTTATGTTCTCCCTCTCTAAGAGTTTCTAGGGGTCCAGGTTAGTTGAAACTCTTGTTCTTCATTTGGATTTGAAATTCCTTTCTTGTACTTCCATCAGGGCTATGACCTCTGTCTAATGTTTGCCAGTAGGTATCTGCATCTGTTTTAACAATTTGTTTGGAATGTCCACTCCTAACACAGCTATTCTAGGCTCCTGTCTGAAAGCATAACACAGAATCAGTAATAGTGTCAGGGATTGGTGTTTGCACATGGAATGGACTGCAAGTTGGGCCAGTCATTGGCCATTCCTATATTCTCTGTTCCATTTTTATCTCTGTGTTTCTTTTTTAAAAGAACAATTGGAATATAAACAAAGGATATAGAAAATAAAAATTAAATAAAAAAGAACAATTTATCATAAAAAGTTTTAGAGATGAATTGGAGGCAACAATGAGCTCTAATATGGCTACTGGAGATGGTCTCTTCAGGTTCCAGATCCACCTTGTTGGAAATTCAGCAATGACCTCCAGGAGCCTCTTCATCACTAAAATCTAGGACTTTGTAGATATTCCTCATTCCCCATACCTGGAAACTGATATTTCAGTTCATTTTTCTGCCTCTTTGATCCTGTTTCCTATATTTCCCTATACCTGATCATGTCACCCACTTCCCCTCACTCTCCACTCTCGCACCAATTTCCCTTATTCCATATATCTCCCATGACTATTCTGTTACTCCTCCTAAGTGTTATTCAATCATCCTCACTTGGACCTTCCTTTTAATTTTGTTTCTTTGTGTCTGTAGTTTGTGTCATGACTATTCTGGACATTTGGACTAATATCACCTACTGGAAAATTATATTTATCAGATATTGTGATTTTACATGTAGTTTTGAAAGGCTCCAAATTTTCACAAGTATTTACTGTGTATTTGACATTGTTCTCAACAGGAAGAAAAAATAGAATTGATATCATAATATTCAGCTCTACTGTGTTCCACAAATTATTTTAGTTTCATAATTGGATTATGGGAACTATGGTGGGTGGGAACTGGGAAAGGGGAAAGCCTTTGAAATGTAAACATAGAATATAGAAAATAAAAATAACTAAAAAAAAAAAGCAGGGGGAGGCAGATGGGATAGGTTGTTTCCAGGAGGAGGGGGATCCTGGAAAGGGACTAACATTTGAAATGTAAATAAAGAAAATATCCAATAAAAAATAAATTTTGTCTCATATATACCCCCTTTTCATAAAAATATATTTGCTGTCTCACCCCAAAAAATCATGGAGACACCATTAATATCATTTTCTAAAACATCAAAATACATTACATATCTTTCTGTTTTTTTATTTTAATCCCACAAAATCAAATTAATGGCCCTAATATGTAAACATGTGTCTGAATGGTTAAGCAGTGTTCTGAAGGAATTTTACTCTCTTGCCTACATATAGCCACTACAAATATTTCTAAGGATATAATTGGAACTCTACTTCCTTGCTGGAATTCTTATCTCTACTAAGGAAAGATGTTCTGGTGCAATTGTTGTGTGGGAGATATGATGATCCAGTTGGGTTTATCGACAGCAATGTAGATTCTAATCACATAGAGGCTAGGTATTTTCCCAGCTCCTATACTGCTTAATGCCTTTTTAATTATAAATATTGCTTGTGTTTTTAATCAAGAAATCATTATCCAAAGGCAGGATAGAAATCGTGGGTCAGGATTTATGTAATTATTAAAACCAAAGATCACAGCTTTGTTCACTAAATGTGGAACCTTAGTCATGCATATATGTAGAAAGAGGGTGACTCATAAAAAATATATCACTTAAATCCAATTTCAATTCCAAAAGAAAAAACCATGGTATAGATATTAGTCTTAATTAATTTCCTATTAAAGAGATAATTAGAGGTAAATAAATTAAAATAGGAATTGCTTAAAAGATAGAAAGCTTTTAACCCAGAAATAAAATCTCTCTCATTGTGTCTCTTTCGGCCGTGGAACAAGTGGAAAGAAAAAAACCCATCTTGAAATCATGGAGAAGATTAGAAAAACAATAAAAATATAAACTTAGAGGCTACTTGTTTTATGCAGTTATAGGATACACAAATGAGATCTTGGAAGAGGCTGCAATATTTGGGATATAAGAGTATGTGGGGAGGAATGTCTCTATCAGTGGATTCACAATACACACATCATCCTTACTTGTGAAAGACTATTGGTGCAGCATTATGATCAGAACTCATACACCACAGTAAGGAGACAGTTACAAATGCTATTTGAGCTAACACAATACATTAAATCATAGAAAGGAACAATGATGGTATACTGCTTCTAATTGGTGGGGCATTAGAGAAAGGGTAAACTCTAATTTCATCCTAATATCATTTAAATATGTAATGTTAACTATTCCCTTTTAAACATTATTATACTGATATTTTGCTTTCCCCTCCGTCCCTCCATTCTTCTCATGTATCATTCCTTGATATTGCTTATCCCTCTTTTACACTATCCCTGAGGTTCAGAGCATACAATATTTTGTAGAAATATTCATTGAGTGGGTCCAAATTTTATTTAGCATCTGCATGACCTCTGACCATGTTCTTCTGACTTTTATAGTCTCTGCTTGGAAGTCTGGTATAATCCTGATAGGTCTGAACATACCTTTGTATGTTACTCAGCCCCTTTCCCTTGCAGCTTTTAATATTCTTTCTGGGTTCTATGTGTTTAGTGTTTTGATTATTATGTGATGAGAGGATTTTCTTTTCTGGTCCTTTGTATTTGGTGTTCTAGAGGCTTCTTGTACTTTTATAGCCATATTTTTTCTTTAGGTTGGGGAAGGATTTTTCTATGATTTTTTTGAAGACATATTCAGGTCCTTTGAGCTGAGAACCTTTGTTCTCCTCTATTCTAATTATTCTTATATTTGGTCTTTCTATAGTTTCCTGGGCATTATAGATGTTCTGGTTTAAGAACCTTTTGAATTTTCTTTGATGGTTGTGCCAATGATTTCTATGCTATCTTCTATTTCTGGGATTCTATTTTCTATTTCATGTATTCTGGTGATGATGCTTGTATCTATGACTCCTGATCACTGTTTTAGGTTTTCCACACCCAATGTTGTCTCCTTTTCTGATTTTTTATTGTTTTTATTTAAATTTTTAGTTCCTGGAGGGTTTTGTTCATTTTCTTCATCTGTTTGTATTTTCCTGTAAATTTTAAGGAATATGTATGTTTCCTCATTAAGGATTCCTACCTGTTAGCCTGTCTTCTCTTGTGTTTCTTTAAGTGAATTATTTACATCTTTCTTAAAGTCCTCAATCATATTCATGAGATGGAGTTGGGATTTTAGATCTGAATCTTTCTCTTCACATGTGTTGAGAATATTCAGGGCATTCTGTAGTGGTGAAACTAGATTCTGATGTTGTCAAGTAGCTTTGATTTCTTTTGCTTGTATTACTGTGCTTGCCTCTTGACATCTGATTACCTTTTCTGTGAGCTGTTTTTTGTTGTCTCTAACTTAAGCCTTCCTCTCCTGTGAGCCTGTGATCCAGTGATCATGGCTCTGTCAGAAATCGTGGAAGACTTCTGTGTATGGACAGAGTAGATTCAGGGAGCAGAGTCTGCTCCTGGTCTCACAAGAAAGCTGAAACGAGCTTGTGTCTCTGGCTAGGCATGGATTCCCCATGTCCTGTGGGGACCCAGTTGAGCAAAGTGTTATGGCAAGAGTTAGGGTGTCACTTCTAAACCTCGAACTGTCAGAAGTCTTGGGGAACAAGTTGATTCCTGTGTGGGAGTGTTGGGATGGGTGAAACAGAGGATAAGCCCCCAGGCAGAGTTGCAAGCCTTAAAAGAAGTATGCCTCCATCTGGTTGGGAATGTTTGCATTCCTTGTCCTGTGGGGTCCCAGGTATCACAGGTATTGGGGAGTTGAGCTCTCACTTGTAATGATGGATCTATCAGAAGTTCTAAGGTACAAGCTGCCTCAAGTTATGTGTGGGTTGTGTTGGGCAGAGGCTTTTCTCTTTTAAAATTAGAGACAGAAACCAAAAAATAATTGCATAATAATTTTATTCTTTGTCCTTCTATGTCATTTTATTTCTATCTATCTATCTATCTATCTATCTATCTATCTATCTACCTATCAAACTACCTACACAGAGAAACTAAGGGAGAATCCCTTAACCGCTGTGGTTATCACTCCTGTATCTCTAGGTTCACATGAACATTCCTCACGTGGTTTTGTGATCTGTCTTTATTTGAGCGCATGTCAATGGTGATAAATGGGCTGATGAATATGTATTAAAAGTTTTCAAAAAATTGACCAAGAATTATTAGTTATAGATATTGTGGATGACCCTAATGCATTGCTTAATGATGGAATTTATAACACATTATATCACATATGAATATTGAGTTAAATATTTAGAAAATAATGACACCATAATAACAATACTATAAGTTTTTATATAGTCTCTATACCCATATAAACAAGGTGATTCTTTGCATAAAAAAATCACATGTATCCACACACAAAGAAATGACTGCAATATGCCTATAATAGAAATTTCTTTTTCTAAAATAATATCATCTTCATATTTCATCACCATGATTTAAGACATGACATATTATGTAGTAAATAGCTTTAAGAAACTGGACACAAGTATAATTTTCAACAATTCAAGTATATGGATTTCCTGCTGTAATATGTATAAATATATGAGCTAGTGTGATAAATATTCAAATAACCATAGCTCCTCAGGATACTGTCAGATTACAAACGTTAAGCACAAGGATGCATTTGACAGCAAATGATTACAAGTAAAAATCCCTAGATACAAATGGAAGCTTTATTATAGGTAAGAATAGCAGATGCAAGGTCAAAGGCAAGGCTTTCCTCAACAGTTTTCTGTTTTTTTTAATTTGAGCCAGAATCCAAAGAATAATTAAATATTATTTTGGTCTTTCTTCCTCGATTTCATCTTTATTTTCATTCCTGATGCAACAGGCAGGGAGGGGAGAAGAGATAGTGGAGCTTCGATGAAAAAATCTCCATGGTAACAAGAGGCTTTGCTTTCTCCGTCACTTTTGAGATCTCTCTTCCGATTGGTCCCAAATCATTTCTCTATTTTCCCAATTATACTCAGCCATTCTGCGTCAACCAGAGCTAAAGAAATCTATTCACATGAAAATATTCCAGTAATACTCCAGGTTGGTGTTTAGCTAGAAGCTCAGCCCAGGGTTTTGACAGAGATTAGCTATAAGCTGCATCTCAGAGAAGGAGGACTGCTTGGAAACCTGCAAGTGAAATGAAAGGAAAACGTCAGCGTGCTCAGGTAACTTGCTATGATTTTTTTTCCATTCCTGGTCTGAAGGAAACTGCTTCTATTTGCTGTGCAAGGTATTTGTTATTGATTATGTTCATTGCTCCAGTTTTAAGATCTAACATTTAACACAGTCCTGGAGTTCTGCTTCATCTGCCAGATGGTATATTACGTCAGCCTTCAGTATCTGATAGAGACAGGAAACTTGTTGCTCTTTAATGTGCTTTGGGGACCAGATCTGTAAAGGATTTTTATATCAGGACAGCAGTGATCACTTGGTACAATGAGACTTTCTGGAACACTCTCTGACATCACGTTACCTAGTATGCCACGGCTCTCTGAGAGTACTAAAACACAAACATAACAATTCTCCTTTATTACCATCTGTATATCATCAAAGTCTCAGATATTTATATTACATTTCAATCCAAATTATAACCTCAGGTTTGCATTGTTATTGTTGGAAACAAACATAGTTCAATGTTCATAATTATGAACATATGCAATAGTATCTGCATACTTCATTCTTCAAGTACAGTGAAAACTAAGTGTTACGGCATATTTCAGTTAAAAAGGTTAATATAGCAAAATTTCTTTTTCTTGATGTTCAATCTCATTTTAATAAGGATTTGAGCCACCAACCACTTTCCATCAGTTGTAGTATGGTAACTTAGCCATATTTCTTAGTCTTAATTTTTGTTTAGTGTCATTGCTCATATTTTTAATGGTGATTATTACTTATCATCTTTTAGTTATTGTGTGTTCTGTGGTCATTTCATAAAATTCAAGTTTCTGCTCTTGTGATAAGAAAACTAATAGCCATAATTGTAATTAACGTTATCTAAATATTGGAATACAGCAGACTCAATTGAAAATAATACATTGAATCTATAATGATCTAGTATATATAGCTTGATTTTATTGTTAGAGTGTAATCACTTATTAACATCTTAATATTTGTTTATAACAGAAAATTTCTTATCAAAATCTTTACCAAAATTATTTTTTCTTGTCCTGGTAACTATATAGTTAACTATAGGGTTTTGGGCCAGTAATTTGTCTTATTGTTTTATCCTTCATCTGTTTTCTTTTTGGTTCTTTGTATCTGACATAATGCTATACTTTGAGGCTTCAACCAATTTCGGGGCTCATTTAAGGGAAATGAATATGTATCTTAATAAACAAGCATGGAAAATTAGTTGAAAGTGAGCTCAAAATCATAGCTATCATAGCTTGTAGTAGAATCACAAGATTTATAGTGTATTACACAATGGATACCTAACAAGGTGCTTGGAAAAGATTACAGTAGCCTTTTCCTGTTATTTTAGAAAGTGTGCACATATAAAAGCAGATAATTTTTGAGGTCTTAATGTTTCAAATTTTGAATGGTGGTGATATAAATGGGATGTAATCTTAGAAGAATTGTTGTCAGATTCCTTGGAGGAAGGGTTCTTTTTTATTGGATATTTTCTTTATTACATTTCAAATGTTATCCCCTTGCCTGCTTTCCTACCTCCCAGCAACACCCTAACCCCTCCTCCATTTCCATGCTCCTATGAGGGTGTTCCTCCACTCACCCCTCTTTCACTTCCTTGTCCTCAATTTCCAGACTCTGGGAACTGTATTCAGCCTTCACAGGACCAAGAACCTCTCCTCACATTGATGCCTGACTAGGCAGTACACATCTATATGTGTACCTGGAGCCATCTGTACTCAGTTGTTGATGGCTTAGTCACTGGGAGCTCTGGGGGATTCTGTTTTTTTTTTATATTGTTGTTCTTCCAATGAGCTTGCAAACCCCTTCAGGTCCTTCAGTCCTTTCTCTAACCCTTCCATTGGTGACCCTGTGCTCAGTCCAATGGTTGGCTGCAAGAATCTGCCTCTGTATTTGCAAGTCTCTGGCAGGGCCTCCCAGGAGACAGCCACAACAAGCTTCTTTCAGGAAGCATTACTTGGCATTCAAAATAGTGCTGTGTTTGTTGTCTGTATATTTACTTCTGAGATTATCTTGTTCACCTTTTCATAAGAATCAAACACCCCAAACTTTTGTTGTCCTTCTTCTTGAGCTTCATGTGGTCTGTGAACTCAGATGACAGCAGATGTTGCCCTGGATGTGGGGAAAGAGGAACACTCCTCTATTTCTGTTGTGATTGCAAGCTGCTATGACCACTCTAGAAATCAGTTTAGTGGCACATCAGAAAATTTTATATAGTACTACCTGAGGACCCAACTATACCTCTCCTGGGCATACACCCAGAAAATGCTCCTTGGGTACTTAGAGCTTTTGGGCTAATATCCACTTATCAGTGAGTACATACAATGAGGGTTCTTTTTGGCTTGGTTACCTCACTCAGGAAGATATTTTCTAGTTCCATCCATTTGCTAAGAATTTCATGAATTCATCATTTTTAATAGCTGAGTAGTACCCCATATTATAAATATAACACAATTTCTGTACCCATTCCTCTGGTGAAGGACATCTGGGTTCTTTCCAGCTTTTGGCAATTATAAATAAGGCTGCTATGAATATTGTGGAGCATGTGTCCTTACTACATTTTGGTGCATGATAACTTAAAGGACAGAAGCAGCAATAAAAAGTATTGTAATGTTTAGACGTATTAGAGGAAAAAATTTGCATATCTCCCAAAATAATACATTTACAGAAAGAGCTGTTAAAGATGACTACATGTACTTATTAATGTGCAAATATAGCCATGGAAGCAAAATATATAGAAACAGAGAAGAGAGGGAAATAAGGAGGAGGGGAATGATACCATTTCTTATAATCCACAGCATTACTTAGTGACTTCTATTTTGTTATATGTTTAGACACAAAAAGAATAAACCCAGGGACTTCTTAATATATCTATCTGGGAGTTGTTATGCTCTCTTTTATGTTCATGAGGACCTGATTTCAGCGTGAGAATTGCTCAAGAAGATGAGTGTCTAGATGGTCACATTGACATAGTTAGAGAATGCATAAACTTAGAAATTGTCTTGGTTTATTGCAGCAATTTTACTATTAATTCTCCACATCATCTAATGGTGAATATACCAAAACTGGTAAGGACTGTGAGAGGTTTTTTTTGTTTGTTTGTTTTTAAGACAGTGTGTTCTCGGTGTAGCCCTGGCTGTCCTGGAACTGACTCTGTAGACCAGGCTGTCCTCAGAAATCTGCCTGCTTCTGTATCCTAAGTGCTGGGATTAAAATCATGTACTATCACCTCCCAGCGAGTGTTTTAATAATAGATGACTCAAACTTAGTTTTTTTTTTGTTGTTGTTGTTGTTATTGGTTTTTCGAGACAGGGTTTCTCTGTGTAGCCCTGGCTGTCGTGGAACTCGCTCTCTAGACCAGGCTGGCCTCGAACTCAGAATTCCACCTGTCTCTGCCTCCCAAGTGCTGGGATTACAGGCGTGCGCCACCACGCCCGGCTTCAAACTTATTTTTTTTAACTGAGAGATATCCAAACATCAGTCTTAAGATAACCACCCTCATGTAATTATCACACATAAAAATTTAAATTAGAATAACATGCCACATTAACAGTAGGTATGTTGAATTTGTGTAGAATTTGTCACATTGTTAATATTTGTATATTGTTAAGAATGAAATCATAGTTGAGAGGTTATCTTCTTTTGGGTTTGATGAGAGGAGGTTTCTATCTTGCTTCTTCCCGGGTGTAGTTTCCGTCCTTGTCTTGGTGTTTTCCCCCTATTATCTTTGTAGGGCTGGATTTGTGGAAAGATATCTTGCAAATTTGTTTTTGTCATGGAATACCTTGACATCATGCTCCACTATGTTTATAGCAGCCTTGTTTATAATAGCCAGAAATTGGAAGGAGCCCAAATATCCCTCAAAGGAGGAATGGATACAGAAAATGCGGTATATTTATACAATGGAATACTACTCAGCAATTAAAAATAATGAATTCATGCAATTTGTAGGTAAATGGTTAGACCTGGAAAATATCATCCTGAGTGAATTAACCCAACCACAAAAGAATGCACATGAAATGCAATCACTGATAAGTGGATATTAATGAGCCCAGAAGCCCTAAATACTCAAGACACAAATAGCAAGTCAAATGATTCCCAAGAAGAAGAAAGGAGAGGACCCTGGGCCTGTAAAGATTGCATCCAGTTTAGTAAAGAAACCGAGGGGGGAGGGGGAATGATTGGGGAATAGTTGGGGGGGAGAGGAACTATGGGAAGTATGGTGGGTGGGAACTGGGAAAGGGGAAAGCCTTTGGAATGTAAACATAGAATATAGAACATAAAAAAGGGGGAAAAGAATGAAATCATAGAAATATTTATATTTCATCCACGGTTCTAAATCTATTTTTGTAAAATGTGTATTCATACTATTAACTTAATTAAATTCTGATAACTTGACCATGGTATTGTACACAGTTTGAACACAATCATTAGTTTTATGATAAAACATATGTTATACTACTGAATGGGCTGATTTTTCCATAATATAGATTCTCATTTTTGTTATTTTTATGATTATATTCTTTCCTTTTATTGCTTTGTGGTTATTGATATTCTTTCTTAAAATTTTTTATTGGATATATTCTATATTTACATTTCATTTACCTTTTTTTGTTTCCCCACCCCCTAAGGTCCCACATGCCCTTTTCCCTACCCCTGCTCCATCATCCACCCCTTCCCACTTCCCTGTTCTGGTATTCCCCTACACTGATGCTTTGATCCTTTCCAGCACTAGTGTCCATTCCTTTCTTCTTGTCAGCCATCATTTGGTATGTGAATTGTGTCTTTGGTGTCCCAAGATTCTAGGCTAATATCCACTTATCAGTGACTGCATACCATGGGTATTCTTTTGAGACTGGGTTACCTCACTTAGTACGATGTTCTCCAGCTCCATCCATTTCTCTAAGAATTTCATGAATTCATTGTTTCTAATGGCTGAATAGTATTTCATTGTGTGTATATACCACATTTTTTGTATCCATTCCTCCGTTGAGGGACATCTGGGTTCTTTCCAGCTTCTGGCTATTATAAATAAGGCTGCTATGGACATAGTGGAGCATGTATCCTTATTGCATGCTGGGGAATCATCTGGGTATATTCCCAGGAGTAGTATGGCTGGATCCTCTGGAAGTATCATGTCCTTATTGCATGCTGGGGAATCATCTGGGTATATTCCCAGGAGTGGTTGGCTGGATCCCCTGGAAGTATCATGTCCAGTTTTCTGAGGAACCGCCAGACTGATTTCCAGAGTGGTTGTACCAGCTTGCTTTCCCACCAGTAGTGGAGGAGTGTTCCTCTTTCTCCACATCCTCGCCAACACCTGATGTCTTCTGAGTTTTTAATCCTAGCCATTCTGACAGGTGTGAGGTGAAATCTGTTTTGATTTGCATTTCTCTAATGACTAATGATGTTGAACATTTTTTAAGGTGTTTCTCAGCCATCTGAATTTCTTAAGGTGAAAAGTCTTTTTTTATCTCTGTTCCCCATTTTTAAAAGGGTTATTTTTATAATATTTGCTATTTATAAATGGGAGAAGAGGGAAAATTTTAGCAATTCAGGAAAAGTTGTGTACAAACCAGATGAGTATTATACTCTCTCATTGGGTATTTCTGTAGAGAACATTTAGGGAAACATCATCAATGTGATGACTTTTATCCCCATACACAGCTACCATTGTTAAAATTGCTAGAAAATGGTCCTAAGATTTTGAACACCATCAGAATATACATTATTCCTTCCTTTCACAGAATTGGCATAGGTGGTAGGACAATAGCATGAGAAAAGAAGATACATAAGGAAATTAATGTTGGATTGTGTATATTTTGCTTGTTCTGATAGGGAACAACTGTTCTTGGAAATTTAGTACTTTTATTTTTCAAATCTGGATCATGGGGGCAGTTTAGTTTATTCAGCTGAACAAGGAGGCATGCTTAAATACAGTGGGGAATAAGTAGACACTTTTAGCTAATCTAGAAAAAAGGTCACCATAGGAGAACATTGTTACACTGTAATTATCTAGGTAGTAGGAAGTTGAATATGAGAATTTCTAAATGCACATTCAAAACAAATATCACTGCATGTCTTTACAATATGATGGAGGGTCTAATGGAGAAGGCTTTTCAAATACCATAGGTCTGAAGCTTTGAGTTCTTTGCCATGGTCCTGCTCATGAAAATTTAAAAATGTTCACTTAGGACATTGATATGTCTTCAAGACTATTTATTTATTTATTTATTTATTTATTTATGTATTTATATTCTTTAATCTTTTCCATAGTCCAGATTTTATCAATCCTCCCGATCTACCTGCTGATTGTTCAACATCCCAAATCTCTTTCCTGTGTCAATGAGGTTGTGCTCAACCCTGTGTCCAAAACAACCAGACCTCCCCACTCTCTGGGGCCACAAGTCTCTTGAGGTTTAGGTGCATCTTCTCTGACTAAGCCCATAGCAGTACTCTGCTGTATATGTGTCAGAGGTTTCATATCAGCTGGTAAATTCATGGCTTAGTGTCTGAGCAAAATCGAGGTTAGTTACTGCTGCTGGTCTTCATACAGAGTCAATCTTCTTATCAGCTTCTTCCAGCCTTTTCCAAATTTGATCACAGAGGTCACAAGCTTCTGTCCATTGGTTGGGTGTACATATATTCATATTAACCATTCAGCTGTTTGATCTTTGGCTTTATTGTTGGTACTACTAAGCCCAGATTTCACAAAACTTTAAAAAAATTTACTTGTGCATATATAATCACTTCTGAGACACCTCTTTGTCATGAAGGCTATCATAATGACTTTCTGTGTTTTAAATAGTACCCTTGTATTTTAATTAATAAACCTTTGTCCCTGAATCACTAGTGTTCAGTTTATCTTCACCATGGTTTGATAATAATGGTGAGCCTAAGAGAAAGAGAATACAAAATCAGAGTGCTGGTTCATTTGGTAAGCAACATGATAAAGTATTTAAAATAATATTATTAAAGGAATATAATTGATTTGTTTTCTATCTAGGGATTAGTACTCTTAAAGCATTTATCTGATTGTCACCATACTATCACTATAACTATGTTGATGATATTATGAATACCAAATATTTAATATGCATAATCATTCATTTGAATATCAGTTTTACAGTAAGAAAGGAGAGAAGGAACACAAGCATGACTTTTTCAGGATCTGCCTCTTGATATTGCTCCAAGAGTTCCACTCAACTATTCAGGATATTCAGCTGTTACCTCATGAAAGCTTCGTAGATAAAGATAAAACAAAGTTTTTTTTTTACTTCTTTTATCATACCCCTCCATGAAAAAATACATATGTATCCATCCTTACAGCATGTCAGGGAGTAGGCAGTGGGTATAATGCCTATATCCAGTTTCAAATCCTTGATGAGTTCATTGAAATTATATACATTGGTCCTTCAATTCCTGTTGTTCAGTTTATCTTCATCAAGTTTTAATAATAATTGAGAGACTCATCATAATACATATATCTGTATATCTATATCTATATATATCTATATATCTGTATATATATCTATATATCTATATATCTATATCTATACATATATATATATATATATATATATATACATATATATGTATATATATGAGAGGAAAAGAGAACAAATTCTGAATAATTTATTTTGAATCAGTTTTGGATTTATGGAAAATTTCCTGTGTCTCCTGTCGAGTAAGCTCTTATAAATTTTGCATGTTTATATTGTGGGAAAAAAGTTTTCCTTTGTAGTGAAAATGTTTCTTATATATCTGTGAATTACATCTTAAGTTTTTTGGTTTTTTTTTTTGAAATTATTGTTACATTTTCTAAAAGAAAAATATATTGTTTTCTAGCGAACATACCATGTATTCAAACCTATAAACTAACATATGGGCCTAAAAGGAGATATGATCATTTGATTTTCTCAGAATCTATAGATCTTCATATGGAATCCTGAGCAGAGATAACAGTGATGGTTGCATGATTATATATTTGAGGTTGTAAAATCTGGTATTCCTTTTAACTATATTTCACATTTAAATTGCAGAGGCGCAAGCAGCACCGCCTGCATCAGCTACGGCTGCGGCAGCAGCGGCAGGAGCAGCAGCGACTGCAGGAGCAGCTGCAGCAGCAGGAGCAGCAGCAGCAGCAGCAGCCGCAGCAGCAGCCGCCGCCGCAGCAGCCGCGGCGGCAGCAGCGGCGGCAGCGGCGACAGCAGCGGCGGCAGGAGCGTCAGGAGCAGCAGCGTCAGGAGCAGCAGCGTCAGCAGCAACATGAGCAGCAGCAGCAGGAACAGCAGCAGCAGCAGCAACAGCCGCAGTGCCAGCAGCAGCAGCAGTGCCAGCAGCAACAGCCGCAGCAGCCACAGCAGCCGCAGCAGCCGCAGCCGCAGCCGCAGCAGCCACAGCAGCCGCAGCAACCGCAGCAGCCGCGGCAGCCGCAGCAACAGTGCCAGCAGTGCCAACAACTGCAGCAGCAGCCGCAGCCGCATCCGCACCCGCAACGTAGGAGGAGAAAAAACAGGAGGAGCAGGAGGAGCAGGAAGAACAAGAGGACCAGGAGGACCAGGAGGACCAGGAACACCAGGAGGAGGAGGCGAAGGAATAATGAGTGATTGTGTCTATGCTTTAGGAAGAGCGTGATGGGTAAGCTCTTTGGTAAGACATAATACTGAAACTTGAAATTCTAATAAAATAAATGAAAAATATCAGAAAGCCTTCAAAGTCTTGAAAACAGCATATACAGTTTGCATAGTAAACATATTAAATTGTGAATTCTACCTTTTTTGATCTATTGCTCATTTGAAAAATATTTAAAAAATTTTCTTCTTCACTGAGCAGTATAGCTTTTAGACTCATGCAGTCTATATTAAGACTGGTTAGTTTGATGCTTTTATATGATTTAACATATTGATATGTCTTTTATTTTCTATTTCTATCCTTCTATAGCTTCTTTGGAGAAATGTGTACACAAAGATTTCCTCGTGTAGGTAAGACACTTTTTTTTTTAAACATTTCCATTAGGTTTGCATTTCATATACCTAATGCAATACTTTAATCTCATTTATATGCCTTGAAAGTCTGTTATTTTATTGTTGTAGATGTTTATACTTATTAATAGTGATCTCATAATTTTTCTTCTTGATAAAATTGTTCTTAGTTTACTTTGGCTATCATATTTGTAGTAGTTATTTCTTTGAGTGGCATTACTTTCTGGATGTATAATGCATGAGAGAGGGAATCAACAGGAAACAGCTATTCCATAATTTTCTGCATCCTCTTTGGCCAGGTACACTTTGTAGGCAAGAAACATCTTTTATTGAAGGTTTTGAGGGTAAATTTGATGCCAACCTCGCTCCTCTCGGAGTCCTGCCTGACTATAGGAGGTAGCTAATCAGTCAGTCTATCCTGCTCTGGTAGGAATCTTAGCTAACATCACCCTCCTATGCTCCCTGTATCCACTTACAGGCCTCCAGCTAGTCATTCAAGATGCCTTTCCACCAATTTCAATTCTCATTCCCAGCTCTCTGTAACTTCCCCTCTACCCAAACCTGATCACTATCCCTGGTCCCCTCATCACTTCCTCTCCTTGCCAGTTCTGTCTTTTTATCCTCCTCTGATGACTATATAGTTATGAGTGAGATTTCTGCATCTTACATTTAGATTTCCATTTTACCCAGTTACTTTGGAACTGTAGATTATACCATATTTGTAGTGCATTTTATGGCTAATCTGCATTCAGAAATATGTATATAACACATGGCCTTGTGGCTCATAGTTACCCCACTCATGCTGTTATTCTAAAGTTCAATCCATTTTCCTGCAAAAATTCATGATTTCTTTGTTTTTAATAGCTGAATAGTATTCCATTGTGTATATGCACGACATTTTCTTTATCCATTTTTCAGTTGAGAGACATCTAGGTTGTTTCAAGTTTCTGACAATTATGAGCAAAGGTGCTATGAACATGGGTGAGAAGTGTCCATGTAGCAGAGAGTATCATTTGGAGGGTATATTCCTAGGAGTGGTATGTCTTGGGTAGAACTATTCACAGTTTCATGAAAGTCTGTCAAATTGATTTCCAAGGTGGTTGTAAAAATTTTCACTCCCACCTACAATGGAGGAATGTTCCCCTTACTCTGCATCTTTGCCAACATGTGCTCTCACATGAGTTTTTCTTGGACATTTTGAGAGGTATATGATTGAATTTCAGGGTCATTTTGATTTTCAATTACCTGATGACTAAGGATGTAGAACATTTCTATAATCTGTACAAAATTATTTACAATGTTTTCAGCACTTGCTTTATATTTAATTATGAAATATTTATCAACATATCCTTTTGCTTTATATTTTAAAATATGCATATGTTACATTTGCCAAAGTGTGGTGTTTCTAATGTATATTATATCTTTCTGATACAGAGTCTCACTGTGCTGCCATCCGAGACTTCAAGTTCATTACTGAGAAAACGCTTCTTCCCAGCATCACGAGAAGATCATAACAGATACATATCACCACACTTAGCTGGTGATATTGTCAACCCTCTTCATTAATGACTTTCATTTTTGCTTGCTTGTGTATAAATTTGAATCAAATATTATATTTTCTCATTTACAACAGGTTTGCTTAAATCACCTTTAGATGTAATCATATTTTATTACTTACCATGTTTTTTTTTAAATTACAAAAGATATTTAAGTACTAAAATATATTTTGTAATTTTTTATTGGTTATTTTATTTGTTTACATTTCAAGTGTTAGCTACCATCCTGGTTTCATCTCTGCAAACCATCTATGCCATACCCTATCCCCTGCTTCTATGAGAGAGCTCCCCAATCCACACATCCATTACCCTATCACTTCCCTAGCATTTGCCAGTGACAGGGCATCAAGTCTACATAGGACCAAAGTTATCCTCTCCCATAGATGCCAGATAATGTCAATCTCTGCTACATAAGCAGCTGGAGTTATGTGGTCCTCCATGTGTACTCTTTGTTTGGTGGCTTAGTCCGTGGAAGCTCTGGGGAGTCTGGTTAATTTACATTTTTGTATATTATATTTTCATTATTCAAATCATTTTAATTCAAATATTCAATTATTTCATACCATTCCCTCAAGCTCTTCAAATCCTTTCACATTTTCCTTGTAAATTTAAGCACCTTTGCAAGAAAAAATACAAAAATACAATAGAAAACAAATCCCTCAAAATCAGGATGATAAAATCACATTGAAAACAATAAAAAAATAGAAAAAAACAAAAATAAAAAAAACACTAAACTGTATGCATGTAAATGAACCCTTGAAAATTCAGAAAACTGTGCAGTCAAATTATTTGTTGTTCAACTACTGCTGTATCTGAGGCCTGTCCTAGTTGATGTATCTAGTTTCACTTTATCTCTCTGTGTGGTTAAATGTGCGAGTTCAGTTGTTAATATTTAGTGTCTATATTTTCACTTATTGATTGATTGACTGATTCATCAATTCATTAATTCCTTTTTAAAAAATATAAGAAAATTAAATATAAAACTAAAACTACAGTATTAATATACTAATAAATACGGGCATGGAGTTACTACCTGCCTCAATGTAACTGTATTTTAATGTTAACTGGATCCTCAAAACCTGTTTGTAGGAGAGGATTTGCATGTAGCTTCTGGGAACATACCCCCAGTCAATTCTGATTGGTACAAAAAGATGCCAGCAACCAATGGCAGGGGAGGAAAAATAGTGGCAGGATTTAAGGCTCCCAGGCTTGGGACCATGAAGAAGAGAGATGCAGAGCCTAAGGTTTGTGCAGCGTAGAAGAGCAGTGCCACTATGTAATTGGACTATAAGAATATGACCCAGAGGACTGGTCAGCTAAGTCAAGAGCAGACCAAAGAGAGCAAAGAAATCAGTATGTAATAACTCAGAGTTATCTGTGGGAGGTAGATTCTAACAGCATAGAAGTTACCCAGTTGCTCAGATATTGTGCTGCTTAAGTCATTTAATATTAAGGCTGTGAATATCTTTCATTCGTGAACATAAATAGTTGATGTGGTTAGTTACTCTTTTAGAGCTTTATTTAAAAATTAGTACTACAACTATGACAATGCCATTGTGCAAGAGAAATCATCAGAAAGACAATATCCCAAGGCATGGCACAAGAATCAGAGAACCACTTATTTGGACAATCAGACATCCCATAGAATGCATTTATTGGACGCCATAGTGTATATGAGAAGGACCTAGTACATTGTTAAAGAACCTGCTATATAGCAGTGAAATTTTTATGAGAGCACAGGTTTGACACTTCAATTTTAATGAAATTTCTAAGTATTATCATCAACATTGGGGCATTGCTCTGTTTGAGAAAAGAAACCTAGAGTCTTAGCAACAACTTCAGTTGTTTGCAGATATCTATTCTATTTATGACAGCCCTTTTGGCCCATAATTCATTTAAATGTAAAAGAATTCCTGTACAGGACGCTTTGTTTGGTGAAAAGTGATTGCCAATTTATTATCCATTATATGGTGATTTCATTTAGATCTCTCTCCCGTTTTCTTTCTTTCTTTCTTTCTTTCTTTCTTTCTTTCTTTCTTTCTCTCTCTGTCTCTCTCACACACAAATGTTTATATATACATATATATAAATTATAAAGATTTTAGTGTGCTATGTTTCTCTATTATTCCTGCAGTACCCTTCTTATGCCCCCTTATTTTTAGTTATTCCTCCTGTTTTACTATTCACAATTCATTGTCATCAATCTAAATTTTCTCCATGTTTTTTCTTCCACTGTCTTCTCTATGCTCCCATTCCCCATTTGATCCCAGCTCCATTCCCAATCATTTAGTTTTTGCCTAGTCTCTTACTTATTTCTGATTATGCTTTACAAAAATTGTACATTATCCGATATTTAAGAAAAAAGCCCAGTATTTACTTTACCTGATGACACAGCATCTGAGATTTTGTCCATCAAAAGTGGGAAAATGTGTGTCAGATGATTTTTAATATGGCAGATATACTGTGGTATTTAGGATCTGTATATATTAGTTTTCCACTTATGTTTATGAAATTTCATTCTGTAACTAATATTTGAATTGTCTTTTCAAATTATGAAAGTGGTTATGGAAATTCAAACATTGTTATTTTCTTTTACTGAACATTGAAATTATCATGTAGTCCTTTGTTATTACTTGTAATAATGTGGTACCTTACTTGAGCTCTTAATGGATGTTAATCTATTCCTACATATTTAGGTAATATTTACAATGTGATAGTGCAAAAACTTTTCAAACTGTGGAATGAATTTGATTGTATTTGTTAGTATATAAATTCATTTTGTATTGTTATTTGATGTTTTGTGCAATGTATTTTGAATATTCCTACTTCTCCCAGATATTGCTGTCTCTACTAATAAAGATTTATCTGTGTGTGCATAAGAACCTGTCTCTGTGTCTGTCTCAGCCTACCAACAATAAAAACAAAAGAACAAATATATGATCAAATAAAACACACCATGAAGTGAAAGAATACAATAATAAAATTAATGAAATATCCACATGAGAACAGTAAAACAAAAATGTATCTGTTTTCTGTGTCCCCACCCATGGTTACTGTCCTAGAATGTGGTTGATATAACCAGTCACAATCCATTAGAGGACAAAAAAGGAGTTTTGCCTTTCTATATAACAGGAATCAATTGTAAATCGTGCCTTAGTTAAGGATGGTACTTAGTGTCTACTTTCCCTTCATTGTACTAGTATTTTTGTCTGGTTTGAACCTCTGCTAGACCTATGTGTACTTCTCTAGTCTGTTTACTTCCTATATCCATTTCTGGGGTGACATTTGATGAATACATCCCAATTAGGATCTAGTGCACTGAAGTCTGTGGACATAGGTGGTCTCATATCTATGTATCCTTAAATAATCAGTTGTTATTAAAGAGTGAGAAAGTATATAAAATTAGATAGAAGGACCATAGTAGTATTGTGAGTAGATATTCAAGAATAAAAAACTGGGTATATTTTTTCAATCACAAATTATTCAAATAATGATATTGCACAAACTATTTTAACAAAATAGTTTGTTATGAATGAATCATAATATAAATTGTCTTAAGCTAGAAATCTGGAAGCACACATGTGTCCAGCATAAAACAGCATAAACGCATAAAAACTGTTGATAAAGTGTGTGTGCACATATATACCTATATTATATATATAATTTCATTTCTAAAATAGATATGTCTAAAATTATTTCTTTATCATTATATCACTTAGGAATATTTTGTGTTAATTGGCTATATTTGTACTCACCATTTCTTTCCCCAATCTAAGCAGTTTTTTGTAGTATGTTATAGTAGACATAAATGTGTCATATACTGGTACTATTCATTCTTATAATCCCCCTTATTACTTATTAATAATAAACAAAATATCATATACTGTCTGTGGCATATAAGTGTACAGCCTCTGTCCATAATCACTATGTTCCACCAAATGAAGAGTTTACCCACCCTTACAGCCAGACCCTACCACAGAACTATACTGGAAAAGCCTAAGCTCTGGACTTGAAAATTCACTAAATCTTATACCAAAAACCACCAGAAAGTCCTGCCTCCAAGAAACCATATATAAACTCTGTTTTCTTCTTCGATCTCTGCTTGTTCTAGCATCAATAGGAGCAACATTCCTCCTGGGTCTTTTTCTTCCAGTATCTATTGTTTGAGTTGTGATATGTGCCGTGCCTCTTAAAAAATTAAGCCTGGTAAAGTTTTATATATATACATATATTTATATAATATTTTTTAAACACTAAGTGCTTAAACTTGATGTGTTAACAGAGAAAAACTTTAAAACATGTTGTATCATATCATTCCATATGGAATCTGAGCAATCTAATTTTAAAGGAGAAATTCATAATACGTAAATATTTCTTATACATAAATACATTCCATACATAAATGCATAATACTTAAATATTCCATAAACCCTAATATCTTTCTTATAAGTAGGGATGATATGTTAGGCAAAGAAAAGTCTTAATATGGTTCTTGATATGAAAATACACTTACTGTTTTCTTAAACAGCTAACCACTACCTTATCCCAACCTGAAATATTATTATGGCTTCTTAGAAAGTCATGTCCTACAGATTTCATGAAATCTTTCAAAATAAACATCACCTCTACACTATGTGCAGGCAATGGTGAATAAAGTGCTTAAAAAGCATTAACAGAGTTGTATCTGAATGAAGCTTATAGAATTAATTGCATGTGTAAAAGTTCCATTATTTATGTGTTATACTTATTATATGTGTATATTACATAAGAATGAGTCACAAATTAAGATTTCATATTTGGTAGGATTTGTTTCTTATTTTATACAAAAATGAATGTGATGATTGAATCAAATATTACATATGTGATGAAACAATTAATACTAGGATTGGCCCTTCCATTCAATCCTTACATACTTCCTCTGAGAGAGTGCTTCCTCAGCCATCCACTGCACCCACCTCACCTCACATACCAACCTCCTTCCCTGGAGCATCAAATCACATCTGGATTAGGAGCATCCTCTCCCACTGAGGCCAAACAAGGCCATCTTCTGCTGCATTCTATGTGCTAGAGGCTAGGGACCAGACCATGTATGCTTTTTGTTTGTTCCTTAGTCTCTGGAATCTGTGAGGTGTCTGGGTTATTTGATACTGTTGATTTTATTATTGGGTTGCAATCACATTCAGCTCCTTCGATCCTTCCCCTAACTCTTTCATAGTGGTCCCTGACCTCTGTCCAATGCTTTACTGGAATTATATGAGTCTGTTTCAGAGAACTTCTGGTACAGCCTCTTATAGGACAGTGATACTAGGCTCCTGTCTATAAGCATAGCATGACACTATCTATAGTGTCAGGGTTTGTGGGCAGGCACCAAACTCTTAAATTTTCTTTTTCTTAGCTTTGTAAATGAGTTAAATCGTACCTCCCTTCTGTGATATTACATGGAATGAAGGAAATATTTTGATCTCTATAATATTATAGACATATCTAAAAGTTAATCATAAAACTCAAAAAAATTATAATACCATGCATCTTCTTTTCCTTTTTCTATTTCTTATAACAGTAGGAAATTTGTTTTTCCCATATTCATGGACTATGCTAGATGCCCGTGGAAACAAAATATTGTGACTACATCCATTTAGCTTTCTATTTCTATCTATCTATCTATCTATCTATCTATCTATCTATTATCTATCTACCTATACATTTTTCTATCTGTCAAGCACTGTTTCCTTTAAAACAATTGAGTTCAACTTTCTGATCATATATAGTTAAGCATATAGTCATTGACTGGTACGTTGGCATCCTAGAAACAGTGTTGTAGACCCCAAGAAATATCTGTATCTATTCCACATTCATCGGCTGCAAATATTCTCAAAGCATATAACAGAAACTAGATTTACCTAGTCCCTCTGTGCTCCAATTTTTATTTCACTTGATTTTGTGTGGGTTTTATTCTGGATATTGACTCCCAGAGGGATTAGGGCTTGAGAAGGATGGATGAAGTAGGTGATATGGGAACAAATTGCACTGGACAGAAAACTGAATTTTCTCTGAGCCACTGAGGATTTTTCATCTGTGTCTGCACTCAGAGGAGGAAGCTATGTTTCCACAGGATTAAAGGGTTTGTTTCTAATTCCTACAGTAACAATTATACCATTTCTTATTTGCATCTTGAAGAAATTCTAATATATAATTATTTAAGCAAAATTAAAGAAAACTTCTTTTTATAAGAAGTTTGTCTGTCTTAATAACCCCATGTTTTGAGCCATCTTAGACATAGACTAGCTAAGTGGGAAGCAGAGCCTTGGGGTTACACATACTGGACAGTGTGAAGTCTAAAAAATTTAATCATTTACATGTGATAATAACAAGCAAACCAAAAACTTATTAAACTGAATTATATGCTGTTTCAAGTCTTGTTATTTCCTATTTCATTTGTCTATTTGTTATATATATATATATATATATATATATATATATATATATATATATATGTCTCTGTAACATATATGTTCATTTCACCATCATCTGTGAGATTTTTCAAATTTTGGACTCTAGAAAGTTACTATCCTCATTATTTCAATATTCTTCAGTAAAAACCAACAGAAATTCCAATAATTAACATAGGTACTTTGACTCTTGGCTTACTAAGTTCCTTTGCATATTGTTTCTTTTTATCAACTTACTCAGACTGATATTATCACTAGAGAAATGTCAGGAAAGTTTCCCAACTTTATTTGTGGGTTTTCTACATGTCCATAGCTTGAGCCTCTGTCCCAGGCTCTAGGGTCAATGTAAGACATTCTGTTGATGAATTCATTAACTAAGCTTTCCTTTTTGATCCATTAAACTTTGTTTTGTTCTATATCTCTCCCATTCACTATGCCAGAACATAAAGATACTTATTATTAACAAAGGCAAAGTAAGTAGAGAACCACAGAAATATTTTTATGGATAATTTTATTGAAAACAGCATGAGCCCGTCAACTCACTGTGGAAACCAGTAACTTTGTCACAAAATCTTATCAGAGCTGCAACTGTGTGTTATGTCATTAGCATTTCAGTCAATAACTCTGCTTGTCTTATACAGGATTTTCTGTGAGGTCACAGGGCACTAGACATGCCAAATCAGAAAGACAATATTTCCCAACTCTCCTACAGATTTTCTTGCTCTTATATCAAAATTATATTTCCATTCTTGCTTTCATTCTTCTTTTCAACAGATTAATGTAGCTATTCCACCAGGTAAAGAAGAAAAAATATTGGCAGAGACATTGGTAACAGGTAAAACTCACAGACACAAAGGAATCTTATTCCTGAAACACTTTCCTAGGCCCAATCATCATTAGCCATGATACACATTTCTAAATAGGAGCAGAAAAATATTGAAGAACCAGGGGATATTTGAGGATTTTAACAAAAGCATATTTAGCAGACTCCTAGACTCAAGGTCAGTTTGTCCCTAACTGATTATGGAAAATCTTGTTAATTTGTCTCTGTCTGAGGTCCAGTATTTTGTCCTTCCATAGAAAGCAGCTCAGGTATTATCTAGATGATCAGAATTCCCAATATTACTGTTATTTGGAACTCACATTCAGGAATTTAGAAGACCTCTTCTCAAGGTCAAATACTTGGTTGACAATCATAGAATAGACATGATTGTACTAAATGGTCAAAGTCCTCTTCTAGGCTTAGAGGATAGAATTCATCATGCCAAGTATATCTGGAACCTCCAATCAGTATTTATCTCCAGCAAAAATAAAGAAAACACAAAACTTCTCTGAACATGGAGGTGTGTGGTTGGATCATTTATAGTTGGGGGAAGATTTCTCCCAAATAATCCAGGGAGCAATCATGCAATTTAAAAAGAGTATCAAGAAAATAATGTCCTTGGCTTAGATTGTCCAGGATAGACTCCCCTAGATACACCCAGAAATGGCCAAAGTGGACAGTCACTGTTTTGCTTTATTTGTTCATATTCTATACTCTGATCCTAGGCCAATGAGATATGAAGCTAATTGAATGAATAGCCAAGTGAAGCCAAATGTATCTATGCTCTTTGGCAAATGAGAAATGTTCATTTTTCTCAAATTCTTCAGCTTGCAGTAGTTTTAAAGTTTTCTGATGGGCTCATAATAAATAATATCTATATACAATCATTTCAAGGTTGGCAGATTCTGATAATAATAAAGAGGTGACTTGAGTGAGCTAGGAAGCCCAATTTTGTTTTGATAGAAAACAAAATTGTTGGGGGATGACTGCGCTTATGGGATACATTTGTCCAGAATCATAGGACTACAAGAAGTTATGTCTTGTGTTTTCATAGGGGCCTCAGGAAAAAAGGCATATATCTGTAGGCTCAAAGTGTTATGACCATAGGGATAAAGCATGATATGGAACCTGTGCCTTTAATTTTCTGGGATACACATGTGGAATAGAATACAGCAAACCTAGCAGATCTAAATGGAACATGATCAGGGATTGTTTGTCTAGACTGTCTGGCAGAATAGTAATATTCTTCCAGATACGCTTCTTAACATGAGCCCCTCCTCCCTTTCTGCCTCCCTCCTTCCTAATTCTATATGCAAAAATCTTCTGGTCTAAATAAAGGCACTATGAAGAAAATTTTAATAATCATAGCTAAGGACATGGATCAATGAAAAGTTTGAATAAATATCTGAAACCTTGTATCTTCTTTTATATCTCAGGAACACCAGATCCTAGAATCACAGGATCACAGAAACTGATGTACTCCCAGGAGTAAGGACACAACCAGTATTACAGGAGGAACAGTATCCAGAGTCAACAAGGCCAGTTAGCACTAGAGATTAGCAGATGGCAAGAGGGAAGCACAAGAACTTAGGAAGTAGAAACCAGTGCTACTTAGCACCACAGAACCCAGTTCTCCCACCACACCAACCCCTAGATAGACCCACACCTGAAAAGAAATATACAGATATAAAATTCCATTTAATGAATATGATAGGGTTCTTTAAGAAGAGCATAAAAAAGAAGATACCAGAGAAGATATTAAAACAACAGTCAAAGAAAATACAAAACGAAAATAACCCCTATCTAAACCCTCAAGAAATCAAGGACACAATGATAAGAGCTAACCTAAAAATAATAGGTATAGAAGAGAGCATAGATTTCCACTTTGAAGGGTCACTAAAATCAACAAAATTATAGAAGAAAACTTTCCATACTTAAAGAAATAGATGCCAATAGAGATACAAGAAGCTTACTGAACACCAAACAGATTGAAGCAGAAGAGAAATTCCTCCTGTCACAAAACAATCAAAACAACAAATGCATATAACAAAGAAAGAATATTAAAAGTAGTAAGGGTTAAAGGTCAAGTAACAAATAAAGGCAGACCTATAAGAATTCCACAAATTTTCTTAACAGAGACTCTAAATGCCAAAAGATCTTAGACAGATGTGATAAAGACAATAAGAGAACAAAATTCCCACCCAATCTTCTATACCCAGCAAGTCTCAATTAAGATAGATGGGGAAAGCAAGATATTATGTGAGAAAATACAATTTAAACAATATTTGTCAAGTAGTTCAACCCTACAGAGGATAATAGATGGAAAACTTCAAAACAAAGACGGAAACTACAGCCAAGAAAAAGAAAGAACTTAATCTTCTCACAACAAACCCAAAAGAAGCACACCAACATGATTCTACCTTTAACCAAAATCAACAACAACAACAAGAAAAAAAAACAAAAAAAAAAAACCAAAAAACAAGAGGAAGCAAAAACAATTGGTCTGTAATATCTCTCAACGTCAATGGACTCAATTTCCCAATAAAATATAGATTGAAAGGCTGGATAAATAAACGGGACTCAGCACTGACAATGTTTTTGCCAATTTTATGAAGTCCCATTTGGCAGTTGTTGATATTAGATCATGAACTATTTGTGTTCTGTTTAGGAAAATGTCCCCTACGTCAATGTGCTCAATATTCTTTCCAACTTCCTCTTTTATTAGATTCAGAATTTCTTCTTTTATGTTTAGGTTTGTTATTCAGTTGGATTGAGCTTGATATAAGCTGATAATAATGGATCAATTAGCACTCTTCTACACAGCGACCATAAGTTGAACGAGCACAATATTTTGAAAACTTTGTGTTTTTTCGACTGTATGGTTTTGGATTCTTTGTCAAAGATCAAGTGACTATAGGTATGTGAGTTCATTAATGGGTCTATTCTATTCTATTGATCTTCTTTCCTGGCGTTGTACCAGTACCATGTATTTTTAATCACTTTTGCTCTGTAGTATACAGGTTCAGGTCAGGGATGGTGATTCCCACAGAACTTATTTTTTGTTGAGAATGGTTTTCCTTCTCCTGTGTAGTTTGTTATGACAGATGAATTTGAGAATGCTCTTTATCTCTGTTAAGAATTGCATTAGGATATTTAGGGGGATGGCTTTGAATGCATAGATTACTTTTTGTAAGATGACAATTTTTACTATGTTAATATGACCAATCCATGAGTTTGGGAGCTTTTTACATCTTCTGAAGTCTTAAATTTCTTCCTTTGGAGACTTGAAGTTTTTATCATGCACCTATTTCAGTTGCTTAGTTTGTGTCACAGTTTACATTATTTGTGATGATTGGGAAGCATGTCATTTCCCTGAATTCTATTTTTTATTTTGATTTATTTATTTTTATTTTCAATATTCTTTGTTTACATTCCAAATGATTTTTCTTTTTCTCATTCCCCCCTCTCCATAAGTCCCATAAGCCCTCTTCACTCCACCTGTTCCCCAATCAACCCCTTCCCACTTCTCTGTCCTGTTAATCCCCTACAATGCTGCATCATGCCTTTCAGGACCAGGGCCCAGTCCTTCCTTCTTCTTGGAAATGATTTGATATGTCAGTTGTATCTTGGGTATTCAGAGCTTTGGGGCTAATATTCAATTATCAGTGACTGCATTCCATGTGTGTTCTTTTGTGAATGAGTTACCTCACTTAGAATGATATTTTCCAGTTCCATCCACTTGCCTAAGAATTTCATAAATTCATTGTTTTTATTTGCTGATATTTCCATTGTCTAAATATACCACATTTTTCTGTATACATTTGAGGGACATCTGGGTTATTTCCAGCTTCTGGCTCTTATAAATACATCTGCTATGAACATAGGGGAACCTGTGTCCTTATTGCATGCCAGGGAATCCTCTAGGTTTATGCCCAAGAGTGGTAAAGCAGGGTACTCCAGAAATATCATTCCCAGTTTTCTGAGGAACTGCCAGACTGACATCCAGAGTGGTTGTACCAACTTGCATTCCCACCAGCAGTAAAGGAGTGTTCCTCTTTCTCCACATCCTTGCCAACACACACTGTCTCCTGAGTTTTTATTCTTAGTCATTCTGACTGGTATGAGGTGAAATCTCAAGATTGTTTGATTTGCATTTCCCTAATGATTAATGATGGTGAACATTTCTTAAGTTGCTTCTCAGCCATTCAAATTTCTTCAGGTGAAAATTATTTGTTTTGCTCTGCACCCCATTTTAATAGGGTTATTTGGTTCTCTGGAGTCTAACTTCTTGAGTTCTTTGTATATATTGTATATTAGCCCTCTGTTGGATATATGGTTGGTTAAGATCTTTTCCCAATTTTTTGGTTGCTGTTCTGTCCTTTGGACAGTGTTCTTTGCCATACAGAAACTTTGTAATTTCATGAGGTCCCATTTGTCAATTCTTGATCATAGAGCATAAGCTGTTCAGGAATTTTTCCCCTGTGCTCATGTCCTCAAATGTCTACCCAAGTTTCTTTTCTATTAGTTTCAATGTGTCTGGTTTTATGTGGAGGTCCTTGATCTACTTGGAGTTGGGCTTAGTATAAGGAGATAAGAATTTCCCTGAATTCTTACTTACACCATTTATCCTTTGAGTAGAGGAAGCCTACTGAATTGAATTCATTTTATATCCAAACACTGATTTATTTTTAGTAGAAGGAGTTCTCTCTTGGAGTTTTTGGGATCAGTTATGTATAATATCTTATGATCTGCAAATAAGGAAATCTTGACTTTGTCCTTACTTACCAATTTGAATCCCTTTGATCTCCTTTCAATGTGTAATTTCTCTGGCTAGAAGTTCTAGTACTTTACTGAATTGATAAGGAGAGAATAGACAGCCTCATCTAGTCCCTGATTCTAGTGGAATTGCTTCAATTTTTCTACATTTCGTTTGATTTTGGCTATTAGTTTGCAATATATTGCTTTAACTAGGTTTAGTTGTGGACCTTGAATTCCTTATCTCCGCAATACTTTTAACTTCAAGGGGTGTTGCATTTTATCAAAGGCTTTTTCAGCATCGAATGAAAATATCATGTGTTTTTTATTTGAGTTTGTTTATATAGTGGATTATTTTGATTGATTTCCATATATAAAACCATTCTAGCATCTTTCGCATGATGCCTACTTGATCATGCTAACTGATCATTATGATGTTTTCTTAGATTTGGTTTGAGATAATTTTATTTTGATTTTTGCATCAATATTCATAAAGAAAATTGATCTGAAATTCTCTTTCTTCATTGGTTCTTTGTGTGATTTAGGTAACAATGTAACTCTGGATTGGGTGGTGTTTCTTTTCTTTCCATTTTATGGAATAGTTTGAGAAGTACTTTTATTAGGTCTTCTTTAAAGGTCTGATATAATTCTTTACAAAGTCATCTGGTCCTATGATTTTTTGATTGGGTAACTTTTATGACTGCTTCTATTCCTTTAGTGGTTATTGTCTGTTTAGGTGGTTTATCTGATCCTGATTTAACATTAGTACCTAGTATCTGTTGAGAAAATCACTCATTTCATCTAGATTTTCTAGTATATTTTTAAAACAAACTTTTATAATAGGATCTGATATTTTTTTAATTTCTTCAGTTTGTTATAAGTCCATTTTCATTTCTGCTTTTGTTAATTATGATACTGTCTCTTGGCCTCTGGTTAGTCTGGCTAAGATTTTTCTAATCTTTTGATTTTGTCAAAGAACCAGCTCTTAGATTTGTTGATTATTTGTAAAGTTTTCCTTCCTCTAGGTCTTGTAGGAGTGAGTGGGAAGCCAGAGCCCTGGCTTTCCTTCAGGCACAGCTGCAAACACAAAGAAACGGTGGCCTCTTGTTGGGCAAGGTAACTGTATCCCTGGGTAAAACCTGATGAACAAAAGTAACCTGACAGTCGTAACCTATGGAATCAGTATATCTATGTCTATTGCTTTGATGTCTGAATACTAGATTAAGTTTTAATGGCTTTGCTGAGACTATTCATACATACACTTTGAAAAGCCTTGGTAGATCTAAGACTGCCATGCAAAGTTTAAAACACAAGCAGAGGAAATGTTTAACTAGGAAACTAGAAGTTAAGTGTGAAAAGATTTGTGTTTAAGCTGAGCTTCTAAAGGAGAAAAGTTAAAAGAAAGCCAAAGCCTCTGCTAGTGATAAAGTTGGAGAATTAAAAGAGTCATAATATGTTAAAAGATGTCATGCATAATGAGCCATTATATATGTAAAACAAGTCTGTTCATCATAAGGAAGTTTGTCCAATGGTATTTGTTAAACATGAATTGTCCATTAGCTTCCACCATTCTTACTACATTATACTAGACATATATGGCATCAAAGTTTCTTGATTTCAACAAGTGGCACCTGTGTAGAAAATAAGTGGATGACTAGCAAGGAAAGGGATACTGGCTGGTTTTGTGTAGTAACTTGACACTTTTAGTTATCACAGGCAAAGGAGCCTTCCTTGAATATATGCTTCCTTGAGATCCAGCTGAAAGACATTTTCTCAATTAGTGATTAAGCATAGGAGGGCCCATTTTGAGTGGTGCCATACCTGGGCTGGTCGTCTTGGGTTTCCTAAGAAAGCAAGCTGAGTAAGCCAAAAGCAAACTAGAAAGTAACATCCCTGATGACCTCTACATCAACTCCTACTTCCTTGCCTGTTTGAGTTCCAGTCCTGACTTCCTTTGGTGATGAACAGTAATGTGGAAATATAGCTGAATAAACTGTTTCCTCCCCAACTTGCTTCTTGGGGATGATGTTTTGTTCAGGGATAGAAATTCTGAATAAGGAACGAGGCATAAATCTATTCATACTATCAGAAGTGTAAAATTTTCTGGGAACACTCCAGACATTTCCAGGCACAATAGGTAGCCATTTTCAAGGACAGTATCTACATTAGGATAATGAATTCTCACATCTTGACAAGCAAAATGATGTAGACTAGTCTAGAAGTAGTTTAAGGGGAAATGTCTAAGATGCAAAACTTTTATAAACAACAAGCAAACAGTAGGAGCCACATTCATCACTTTAACTACTGATGGAGTAATGAGAGAGACCTTCATGGAAAAGATCTAGAGGTGGAAATATATTCACTCAGAAAGAATGAATGAGGGTTTTTACACACCTAAATAATGAGCCCCTCATACTTATCCCATTTTATCATACATTAATAGGTAGAAGAGAAAATTGATGTTTATGGACCAAATATACACAAGCTCAAGTATATTTGATGTTAATGTCTAATTTTTGTGATGTTTTTGAACAGTGCTCAGAATGGTAATGGATTTCAAATAATTCTCCAAATTTATCATCTCTGCAGTTCTCCTATTAACTAACAGATAGTCTCTCAGGCTTTTGCCTCATTGTTCTGCCTATGCTCTATTTAAATTGAGTTGTTGTTTGTTTGTTTGTTTGTTTGTTTATATGTAGATAGAATAAGGATAATATCTGAATATTCTTCAGATTTGGAGACTCCTTTAAGAGATTAGCATTTGTTCTTTAATAATCAATCATAAAACCTCAATTCATAATGGGGCACAGGACAGGGTTTGCTGTAGAATTCTTGGGAGCTTACGTGGTAAGATGTACATGTGTACCTTAACAAAGTTATCAATAAAGCTTAAAATAATCTTTGTCTTAAAGATTAAAATATAAAAAAAGCAGATAGTTTTAGAGACTTGTGAATTACAAAAGGCAATGATAATCTTTGTCTTAAAGTTTAAAATATAAACAAAAGTAAAAGCAGATAGTTTTAGAGGCTTGTGAATTGTAAAAGGCAATGCTAATAGTGGTTTACTTCTCCATCATTTGTTTGTTATCATGCCTCTACACGTGTATAAGTAAAGCAGAATCTGATATCACCAATGTGTTTTGCCTTGCAGGCATGATGACAACATTTCTATTACTGAGGAAGTTGATTTTTTTGTATATGTGACTTGGAAAAAAATAGTAGTGGCCCAAAAATCTACTCCTTAGGAGCTAGCACCAAAAATTCCAGTACAAACTTCTAACCATACTTCAGAAAATTAAGCCTCAAGTCCAGAATCACTGGTAGTTTTTCCAGGTTTCAAAGTGGAAGTTAAGGTCAAGATGTACCACCTAATGCAATAATGGCTTGAGTGGATAATGCAGCAAATCATAATTCTTATTGGTTTAAATATATATTCCAGTAGGGCAAAAATGATAGGTCATATGAGTCAATTCGAGAAAGACTTGTGAGAAGAGAATTCATGGACTCCAGTGAAGCATCTACTATAAATTGCTTGCATGTAGTTCCAGCTAAAGTGTTTCTTTACATTTATGTTTAATGTCATGGGGATTTCATATACTCCATATCATTAAATACAGTTTTCTATACTGTAATTTTCAGCAATTCTCTCATTCTTCATAGTGTCTATTCCTGAAAAATGCATTGTTGTAAAGTGGGACATTTAGGAATAAAAAGAGTATCCAATCAGATACCTGAGAAAACGTCTTATACCAGATGTAATATTCTATTAGTATTTATTTATCTGTGTCCAAAAGTGCGTGCAGGACATGCATGCTGGGGCCAGAGGAGGATGACTGGTACCCTTCTTTATCATAACTCTTGGGTATTGTGCTGCAGCTGTAGCTTGGGGGCTTCAAATATGCTTCTGTGATTATAATTTCCTCTCTTTGCCCAAAACATTGGTTACATGCATGAATAGCAACTTTGGTCTTTGCACATGACCTTTGTAGACCAAATCCCAAGTCTATGATTTCTCAAAAAGAGTTCTTACTACTGAAGATAGTCTTCTTGAGACTTGAGGACTGCTATGGCTAAAGTGCATGTGTGTAAATATTCACCCAGACCAGCCTTCTGCAACGTCTTACCACTGTGTGGGTGGATCGAAGACACATAGAACCCCACTTGTCCCCAGGTAAATAAATAAAGAATGGGTAAGATGCCCATACACTGACCAGCAACCATGCAGCTCAGAAGAGGTCACCCAGAGGCCCACCAGATATGTGCCCTACCTGTAGTGAGAACCACTGCGCAAATGTGTGGTGGACATAGGGAGAGAAAAAAAGAAGTGGAAAACTTTGAGCATATTTAAACAAGGTGGAACTGGATATGTCATGGTGGAGAGGTCAGAAAAGTGTCAGGTCCTGGTGACCTACCTACACGCCCTTTTTCTATGCATGAGATCTCCCACATATAAAGATACCTTGTGTTTTCTTCATGTTGTTTCTACTGACCCATATAGCTTCAACAAAGTATCCATGATGTCTTATTCAAACCTATAACCTCACTGGGTATAACCTCTATGCTATTTTTCTTCTATTCCCACCACTATAGAAAAGGAGAAAGTTTAGTCAGCTCTGCAACCCTAAACAGATTATGTCTACCACAGACAAAATTGGGATCTTATAGGAGCAGATGCAATTCTTCAGTGCCCCCCCCATCCCTGAAACTACCAGTTTAATGCTGAAAATTAATTCACTGACAGGAAAGTCTGGGAAAATTGTGATTTGCCTTTTGGATAGAGACCAAAAGTCCTCCCACAAGGCAATGGCTTCTGATAAACTGAAGGAGATATCCCAGAGACAAGTGTCTGCCAAGTTCCTCATCCTACATATAGAAATCCTCCTTATTTACAAAATATTAGATAGTAATTCTAATGAGAGCATTGTTGTCCATGATTCTCAATACCTCTCCCAGGAGGTTAATCATATTAAAAAAACTATTAAAGTCTGGTTAATAGCCTTCAAAATTCTCAGAGAGAGCTGTCGAATATGGCATTTAAGGTGTTTAATGGAAGGGAAAAACAACAACAGAAAAAATGATAGACAGCCTTTTAAAAATAGATAAAGGTTCCAGATCTTACCAACAGCTCTATGGTTAATGGTATGGATAAAGATAATGATCCATAAAATACACTGGAATGGAAATTGCTTTAAATATAGCAATGTCAGGCATTGTGTGACAAACTGCCCTTCACATTACTTACTACCAGGATCTTGTTCAAAATGTTAAGAAGCAGGGAAACTTTAGATGGTTGATTAAAAAGGGCACTTGTTGTTGTGCATTTAGCCCATGACACGCATATCCAAGTGGATTTCCTGAAGGTTACAGGAATCTTGACTTTCAGTATGACTATAGACTTCAATTATTCAGAATAATGGGTTTATATAGATTTTGCACAATGAAAAACATTTTTAACGCTATACTTAAAAGGCAACCCAAGGAAACTTAAAATCTTGAGCTTGGAATTACAGTAATGGAACATAGTGTTTAATGTTTCACCAGGCTTAGCCTACTAGTTTTTCATTACCCCACTGATCACTCTTAGAACTGTGAGGCTTTGAGATTCTAATACAAAAAATACTATAGGGAGTGAAATAAATCTAAAGAGGTTTATTTATTTTATATAGCATAAATATATTTTATCATTTTTTATTCTTTCACTTGCTTTTTCCAACCTTAAAAGACATCCTTAGATACTAAGATATTTTTTCTTAAGTACTCATAAGGTTCTGTTTCCTCCGACCTTACATAAACTTTACATCTTTTTTTCTATCTGATTATTTGTCATGAATTAGACACAGGTCCTTGATTTTCTAGGGAATTAACTCTAAAATGAGTTTCTTTAAATAAAGGAATACAACCAATTTACATCTAAAACCTTACTTATTTTGTAACATGTATCATATGAACAAGGCAATCATGATTGCCTATTTAAATACAAGATTTCTTATTTGTAACTACCAAGTAGAATGATTAATGAACAAGGACAGTGGTACTTTATCTTTGGGTAAGTCATAGTTGTCCCTGGTTCTTTGGGTGTCAAGCTACAGTTAGCTTAGAGATTGATATGATAAGAGATATGAGAAGAATAAGTTATAATCAAAATGAATTATATAACTAAAATAAAAGATTATAGTCCCTAGTCTCTACCTAGGTCCCAGCCTCTTGTTGTCTCTGTGATGCTATGGGTAAAAGGATTCTGGTCTTTAAGCCCAGTTGATGAGAGTTGGGTTCATTGTTGTTTTGTTGGTATTGTTGTTATTGTTGTTATTGTCCTTGTTTTGTTTCATTTTTTGTTCTGTATTGTTTGTGTGCTTGTTTGGTTTTGGCAGAGGCATACATGGGAGAAATGACTTCACCTTGTTGTTGAAAATAGGAAGACAATTAACTCTCTTGTTTGCCCACAGTTCAGACTTGGCCCTAGAAGAGCATGCAGCAATAGGGCTATGCAGTGGTAGGCATAACAAAATCCAGGTGTAGATCTTTCTTATAGTGCCTATATGTCATTGGACACATTAAGAGGGTCACTTCTAGGAATAGAGACATTCTTTCGTAATAAAGTTAAGCATATTAAATGCCATGTTCAGATGTTCTCTGTCAGGCTTGATCACTAACATATCTGAATTAAAATATCTTTCTTTTAACTATCCATACTAAATTATATCTCATTATCAAAAACATGAGTCTAATTAAAACTTAATCTCATCACTGATTACATTAATTCTTAGTGTGACTTACTATCAGCTTGCATTGTTTAAAACTACTGTGGTTTTTATATTAGTACTTTATGTTCCATTGTTTTGCATCAAAGTTTTGCTTCAAAAGAGTACCTTGGAAGTTCAGGGATGAAAAATGCTGCAAAGAATGTACCACATAATGCACTTTGCACAAGAAATGTATTAGGGTGATGGGACCTTTTCAAATTGAATGGAGAAAGAGAAAGAAGGGTGTGATGCATGGGCTTGAGAAGGGTATGATATGCATGGTGACATTAGTAATGTGTTGCATGTGATAATATAGCTGCTGGCCCTCTGACCTGAAGGTGGTCTGTTGCTGGAATGTGGGGTGTTTCTAATATTTCTCCATTTTGCTTATTACAAAAGATGAAAAAAATTGAAAGGGGTTCCTATGGAGGCAGGAATGGGGGTGCAATGCACTTTAGATTACTTGTAGATGAATTCATGCTCCAAAGAAAACTAAAACCTGCCCAAGTCCTGGCAGAGCAGACTATTTCCCTCTTTGTTTGGGCTCCCAAGAATCATGTGATGTAGGCAGCATTTTTTGGCAGCAGTTTTGTAAGTATTTTTATTGCATTCTTATATCTCTACCTCCCTTATATACCCCCTGTTGAGTAGGGATGTAGTTCCTTGAAGCAAGTACCATTGTTAGTTTCAGTATATCCAGCAGTTCAACGAAGCAGTAATAATAAACACAGCAGCAGAACAACACAGTAGCAGTGGGGACAGGAAAAAAGGGAGTAGCCATAGGACTTCTGAGGGCTCTCACATTTATACTCTGTCAATTATTCTCAAAACAAAAATTATCTCCAGCTTGCAAAGATCATCCTACTCCCAGAGCAAAATAAAGCAGCAAATAGTCTGCTCTTTGGACAATCTGCATTATCCCGAGTTCTAAACTGTGATTAACCAAACACTTGTTCACATAACATAATTGGGGTTTTACACAAACCAAAATTATCACTACAATCTTGAGTTAAAAAATGCAGCTACCTTCTGTAACTCTGGACTACCTGGGTCTAGCAACTTTGAAGGTTTCAAGGTTTGGAGAAAATGCAAACTGGTAGGTTTTATGTCCATGTCTAGATATGAGATCTCTCTCCTGGTTGTATCTGATGCAATTCTCTATTTGAGTGCACATCAATCATCAATAAGAAGCAAGGAGAGCAAATAAATTTGTCTAAAGGGGGAGGATTTGTCAGGTTGTGGGCTATATTCTAGGACTTATCTGGTCCTGGATATAACTAAAGCCCTACTGTATGTCCTAAAGAGAAGGAAGAGTTCTTGTGTCACTCTCAGCAGAGCCCATGGAAAGCTGTGAATACTGTACTCGTTTACTTCAGATTCTCTATGTCCTGACTGCTTAGCTCCCTGTTTTATGTAGTAACAGTCATCCTATGGGATATTCAGACCTCTGATTTTGAGTGTGATTCCGTTGTCTTATTTATGCTGGGGTGTGTCTTCTTCAAAGAACATACAAGATTCAAGCTTCAGCACGTAACAGAGATTAGGGATTTTCTGAAATTTTGTATCCTTAGATACACTGTGAGAACTGCTATGGCAGCAAATATCCTCAACATACCACCTTGGAGTCTAAGAAATATCAGATGGAACTATCATAGACACTACCATACTCAGAATCCAAGCAATCTTGGGTCAGTGATGCTGGTAGCATGTTACCATTAATGGCCGAAGATATTCAACAATATAACCTTGTTTATTCTGTTATGGTTCTTGAAGTTTACTAGATTTTCTACTCAGTTTTAATTCCATGTCAGTCCTTTGCTACCTATAAGCTCAGCAGAGTCAAGAACTTTTTAGGAAAATTAATGCATTGTGTGCAGATTATCTCCAAGTTGGTATTACACCATGTAAAGGAAGAAATGGGCACAGTAATTTTAATTGTGGCCTTGTACTTGTGGATACCTAGAGTCCTAAGATTTCATGTTATTTTCATTCTGTCTCTAGAGATCAGGTGTCTGTAATATATTGGGGATATTTGTGATACTGTATTACTTTGATGCATTCCTGACAGTGGGGATCACATTAAAACTTTATATGCATCATAAAATGCAATGACCTCTTTAAAACCACAAATTAAGGAGATGAAAATGATATCTACCCTATAGGAAGAACAATGTTAACCAGCCAAACCCTCAGATCTCCCAGGGACTAAAGTACCAACCAAAGAACACACATGGAGTGACACTTGTCTCCACCTCTGCCATATGTAGCAGTGGATGGTCTCCTTAGGCATCAATGTGAGGAGAGGCCTTTCATACTGTGAAGGCTTGATGCCCCAGTATATGGGAATGAGAGGGCATAAATGGATAACTTGTTAGGTGCGTGGGTGGGAGAACACCCTCATAGAAGCAGGAGGAGGACGGATTGGATAGGTGGTTTTAGGTGGGAGGGAATGCAGGAAAGTGGAATTTGAAATGTAAATTAAGAAAATACCCAATAAAAACAAAAATGATTTAATCTAATTTATGAAGTACATTAATAAACTTTTATGGATTCTACTTAGGTGCTCATTTTGGGAAGAGAGACCCTTATTACTTCTTACTAATACTCTTGTGGGAAAACAAAAAGTGTCTACCTGACACAATGTTGTCTCTGTCACTTAAAGAATGCTTCTGGGACTGGGCTTCCTCTTTGGAAATTATGTTCCTGTTTATTAATAAGTTCTGTTAAATGAGTATGCAAGCATATGCACACATACACAGTTTTACTCACATGGATAACACATAAATGCTTGCTGATGTAATGATTACAACATCCTGATAATTTACTGCTACAATCATTCTTTAAATTATTAAAATATTTTTCTGTTAGATAAATATTAGTATACTTTAGTTTTCATTATTATAATGATATATATTTTCAAAGCCTCAACAAGTTCATACTACAGGCATTAATAAAGCCCACATTTAATTTTATCTCAAGTCCTCATCATACTGCTCACTATTACATCCATGTAGCAGGTAAATCTGTCACAATACAATTTACAGAAGTAATCTTCAAATTTCCAGAAATTTCAAGTCCACAGATAGTCAATACTGAGGTTTAAGGGGGTAATTAACCACATATAAGGGAATGTAATGAAGATCTATTATATTAAGTTATTGAACATTTTATTTTGATTTTGCCTAGAAAATACAAAGTATCAAAAGTAATTGTTGATGATGATGAGGAGGAGGAGGAGGAAGAGGTGGAGGATGATGATGATGATGATATCATTAGAGAAAGTCATATTTTATAACTAGCTTCTATAGTGAAGGATTTCTATTTCATTCATTCACCCATTCAATATGCTTCACTTATCTTTTTTTAATTTTCTATATTCTTTGTTTATATTCCAAAGGCTTTCCCTTTTCCCAGATCTCCCCTCACCATATGTTCTATAAGTCCTCTTCCCACCACCCATTTCCCAATCACCCCCCCCCACGCACACCATTTCTCCATTCTGGAACTCTCCTACAAAACTGGAACCAGTCTTTTCCGGACCAGGGTCCTCTCCTTCTTTCTTCTTGGGAATCTTTTGATTTGCTAATTGTGCCTTGAGTATTCAGAGCTTCTGGGCTCATTAATATCCACTTATCCATGGTTGCATTTCATGTGTATTCTTTCTGATAGGGTTAACTCACATAGGATGATATTCTCTAGATCCAACCATTTACCTACAAATTGCATGAATTCATTATTTTTAATTGCTGAATGTTATTATAATTGTATAAATAGACCACATTTTCTGTAACCATTCCTCCATTGAGGGACATCTGGGCTCCTTCCAGCTTCGGGCTATTATAAATAAGACTGTTATAAACATAGTGGAGCATGTGTCTTTATTGCATGCATGGGAATCCTCTGGGTATAAGCCCAGGAGTGGTATGAAAGGGTCCTCTGGAAGTGTCATGCCCAATTTTCTGCGGAACTGCCAGACTGATTTCCAGAGCGGTTTTACCATCTTTCAATCCCACCAACAGTGGAGGAGTGTTCCTCTTTCTCCACATCCTCCCCAGCACCTTTTGTCTCTTCAGGTTTTAATCTTAGCCATTCTGACTGGTGTGAGGTGGAATCTCAGGGTTGTTTTGATTTGCATTTCCCTCATGACTAATGATGTTGAACATCTCTTAAGGTGTTTCTCGGCCATCCAAATTTCTTCTGGTGAAAGTTTTTTGTTTATCCCTGTACCCCATTTTTAATAGGGTTATTTGATTCTTTGGGCTCTAACTTCTTTAGTTCTTTTTATATATTGGATATTAGCCCTCTTTTGGATGTGGGGTTGGTGAAGATCTTTTCCCAATTTTTTGGTTGCTGTTTTGTCCTTCTGACAGTGTCTTTTGCCTTACAGAAACTTTGTAATTTTATGAGGTCCTATTTGTCAGTTCTTGATCTTAGAGCATAAACTATTGGTATTCTGTTCAGGAACTTCCCCATGTACCCATGTCCTCCAGGGTCTTCCCCATGTTCTTTTCTATTAGTTTCAGTGTGTCTGGTTTTATGTGGAGGTCCTTGATCCACATGGAGTTAATCTTAGTACAAGGAGATAAGTGTGGGCCAATGTTCATTCTTCTGCATGTTGACCAGTTGAACCAGCACCATTTGCTGAAAAGGCTATCTTTTTTTCCACTAGATGGTTGTCAAAGATCAGGTGACCGTATCCCTGTGCATTCATTTCTGGGTCTTCATTTCTATTCCATTGATCTACTTACCTGTTGCTGTACTAATACCATGCAGTTTTTAACACAATTGTTCTGTATTACTGCTTGAGATGAGGGATATTGATTCCTTCAGAAGTCATTTTATTGTTGAGAGCAGTTTTAGCTATCCTGGGTTTTTTTGTTACTCCAGATGAATTTGAGAATTGCTCTTTCTAGATCTATGAAGAATTGAGTTGGGATTTTGATGGGGATTGCATTGAATCTGTAGATTGCTTTTGGCACGATGGCCATTTTTACTATATTGATCCTGCCAATCCAAGAGCATGAAATATTTTTCCATCTTCTGATTCAATTATCTTCTATTCAAGATATTGTTCTATCCCTATAAAGGATATTAAAGTGAAATCCATAACAAAGATATGGTTTATTCCACCTTACTTATAATGATCATCAAACATCACCAGAAAACACAGTCTCCATTGGGCTTTATTGTGACTACTTTTGTCAATGTAATTAACATAAATCTCTGTAGCCTTAGGTAGTCTCTTCAGACAATGGCAAAAAGCAGCCATGTTTTTCAAGTAACTCACTCAAATAGTCTTTTGGCCACATACTAAAGTTCCTTTCCACTGAAACCTTTTGGGCCAGCAGGCATAAACAGTTCATATGACCCTCAGTATCACCATCTTCCATATTCCTACTAGATTGGCCCATTAGGCCCCACTTAAAACATTCCAAGGCTTTCCAAATCCTAAGTACCAAAATGCACATTCTTCCAAACAAAAGCATGGTCAAGCCTGTCATAGCAATAACATGGTCCCTGGTACCAACTTAGATCTTAAATTATCTTCTCTAACTCTCTCACTTTGGCTCCCCAGGACCCTTCATTTACACATTCAATAACATTCCTCTATATCCTTCTCCTCAAAACTATTTCCTACAGGTCTCCTTGTGTCTTCCTAGGGCTATATTTCTTACTATATCTATACCTTCTTACTCCCCTACATCTAGATGCTGTCTGTTTTAACCTGTAGGTCCTCTATAACCTCGCAGCTTCTACAATTTGGAATTCTGGTGTTCTTACTCATATCTTCTTGTGCCTTTTATGTTCTTTATGTCTATACCCAATAGCCTCTTTGGTTCCTAGAGCCTGCTGTTCTGTTATTATCCATCATGGGATAAACTTTCTAAGGCTATGGCCTGCTACACTACAAAAGACACTTACTTGATCCCATTTACCCTGAACTCTTCTGGCTCTCCTTCACTACACCCTGTAGTAGAGCAGGTTCAGTTTTCAGCTCCTTGTAACTTATTAGAAAATAGTTTCTAAGGATTGTATTTTGTTTTATGCATTGAAAAAAATTCCACAAATTATATGTCTTTACATAAATTCCCTCTAGTATATATACTTTCACTTATCCTATATTGCCTCCCTCCTTAGTGGATTTTTTAATCATAGCTTCATTAAGTATGTCATTTGTATAAATTTCCTCTTTAATTTTGTAGATATTATTGCTTCTGAAAAAAATAAGCCCTGATGAAATACAATATTAAGGATTGGCTTAGTTAAGGTTTCTACTGTCATGAGGAGTCACCATCACCAAGGTACCCTTATAAATGCCAATATTTAACTGAAGCTATCTCATAGACTCAGATATTCACTCTCCCGTTATAATGCAGAAACATGTCAGTGTTCAGGCAGGCATGGTTTAGGAGCTGTAAGTTCTACATCTTATTCTAAAAACCTCCAGAAGGCTGACATTTCCAGGTAACAACAAGGAAGATCTCTCAAAATTCATCATGCAGTAACACCCTTCTTTAACAAGGTCACATCTCCTTTTGGTACTACTTCCTACATGAAACATATTGATACTACCACATTCTACTCCTTGGTTCACTTAGGATTGTGTGAACACATGACTCTACCAGGGCCATAACTAGACATAGCATGATGCAAAGTATATTTAATCCAACTTCAAAATCCCAATATTTAAGTGTCTAAAGTTCAAAGTATCTTCTGATATTCATGAAATTTCTTAAAAAATCCCCTAAAACATCAAAATAAAAATAATTTATACTTCCAACAAATTTTGGTACAAGATACACATTATTGTTCCAAAGTGTTATAGTGTGGGAACACTTGACCAAAGCATTATGAAAACCAACTGGGAAAACTCCAAACTAGCATCTTCATGTCCAATATCACAGTTCTATTCAGAGCTAAAATTCCTTTCAACTTTGTTAACTGCTGTTAACAGATCTGGCATTCAGCAGCAATAAACGTTGTTCTCTTGTGCTGGTTCTGCTTTCTGTTAGCAGCTTTCCCTGACTGGTATTCCCCTGGCTTTCACATTTCTAATATCTTGGGGGTATTAAAGGCAACTTTAACTTTACAGCTTCTTGATTCAATGGCTGGGGTCTACACATAATATTCTGGGGTCCTTCAAAGGGCTTGGATGACTTCTTCAGCTCTACCCTCTGTATCATTTTAGGATCTAGTTGTTACTATAGCTGTTCTTCTTGTTAACCATCACATAGTACTTGCACGTCTGATATACCATTGTCTTTTTCTGTAAGTAAGCATCACCAGTAGCCTCTCATAATTAGGCTTCATGGTTCAAAACATCAATTCTTTACATGACACCTTCAATCTGGGGCCATCAACTGCAACTAAGGATGTATCTTCCCCAATGGTCCTTCATATCCTATCAGAGATAAGTCTCAGCTGTTCTCTATGAACCCTACATTCCTGCAATATCATACCATCTGGGTGATCATTACATATTAACATGTAAACCCCAGCATGACATATATCTCTGAAACACAGCTATTTTGTGCTCTGTGAACAAATTTCCCACAAAATTACACCCAAGTGATACAGATCTCATCTAAGTCATTGCTAATTTCTTAGCTTCATCTAAACAGCATCAACAGGCCCTGTTACCCCTTCTATTCTTGACTCTAAATCCAGCTCCAAATGACAAAGCTACTGCATGCTGGGACTAGAATATAATACACCTTTTTATTGCATCATCACCAGGTATCTCTTTTCCAATTCCCTTACTGCCTAATCTTGGCTGTCCTGGGAATTTATCTGAAGACTGATCTTTATACCTTATCTTCTGTATGCTGTATTAATGGCATGTTACACTATGCCTGGACCTAAGCCTTTCTTATCTTTTCACAAGACCTTCCAAAACATGGTCACTATGCCTTCAGGACTGGATTGCAGGTATGCTCTCATTTCTAAATTGTAGTTAATTTTAGACATAGTCAAAGTTATAATCAATAGCCATCAACATCCATCACTTTTCAATTTTACTTATAGTCATATCTTATTATATTCAAATTGAAATAATAACCAGGTTATAATAATGCCTAAGATGATATAACTATCCCTTGTGCAACTGAAAATGAATCTAGCTCTGAGGTCAGGACTCCCATTATCGGTTTATGTCCTTAAATACAGTATTTCGCTTCATTCCTCTTCTTGATTTCCCTTTAATACTTCAATAATACATTTTTCTTTCTTTCTTTATAAGCTCACTGAGCTTGATCAAAACAATCCTCATTATCAAGAGCCACCGGACAAAGTTCCTACTAAGCATTGTTGAGACTTACTTTATCAATGCAATAAATCTCTTTATTTTAGCTTCAGCAGACACTTTTGACAAGAGCAAAAAGCTCCCACACTCTTCAACAACGTAAAAGAAACATACTAATATTCTTCTCCTATAAACGATGGTGAGTTAAAATTAACCATACAACCAATTTCTTCAATATTCCTACTAGAATGGTCCATTAAGCCCCACTTTGAAAATTTAATTGTTTTTAAAATTCAATCTACATTCCTTCAAACAAAAACATGGTCAGGCCAATCATAGAATTACCACAGTCCTTGGTACCAACTTCTCTTTTAGTGAGTGTTTTGTTACTGTGAGGAGAAACCATATCAAAGGCAAATCTTGTATGGGAAAACATTGAATTGGGTCTCATTTTCACTTTCAGAATTTCAGTTCATTGCCATGATGGTGGGAGCCATCAGACATGGTGCTGGAGGAGCCAAGAGTTCTATATCTTCATCTGAATAGTCAGAAGGAGACTGCCTTCTATAGGCAGTTAAGAGGGTCTCTTCCACACTTAGCATACCTTGGCATGAAAAGGACCTGAAATCGAACCCCCACAGGGGCATACATTCACCTACAAGATCATCCCTACTGCAACAAGGCTTCAATTCCTCATAGTGGTATTTACCATGTGCCAAGCATATACAAACCACTTCTAAGAGTACTCATTAACATTAGAGTAATATAGACTTTAAAAAGAAAAAAAATAAGTAGAGGAAGAGATATATCCTTGATAATAGAAAACACATTTTAAAGTTTGTTTTTTTGTCTGAGTATATTTTTCCACCCTTTGGAATTGCTTTATTTTTATTTTGGTATGGGTACAGAGTTGGTCACTATTTTCCTACATTTTCACTTACACATTTAACAGAACATATTATAGTTACTTATAGCTGAAATAAAAGCATGTTATCATACATGATATACAAAACATAGTACAATATGCATGCCTGTGTGTTAGTCTCTGTGCTAACAAGAAGGGTGTTTCATTTAGTGTTCCTGTATATAGTTAGCTTTAAATATCTTAGGTTGTAAATGTGCTTTTATTTTATTGGTTATATTTATTTACATTTCAAATATTATCCTACTACCCAGTTAAATTCTCTATCCCCTTAATTGTCACACCTGCTTCTAAGAGGGCTCCCGTACACCCACCCACCCCCTCTATCCTTAGCATCCTAGCATTCCCCATTGTGGGGTCATCCAACCTCCACAGGACCAAGTAGCTTCCCTCTCATTGATGGAAAATAAGGTAATCCTCTGGTACATACCCATGGGACCATGACTGGAGCCACAGGTCTCTTCATGTGCATTCTTTGGTTGCTGATTTAGTCTCTGGGAATTTTGGGAAATCTGGTTTTTTGATATGGTTGTTTATCCTCTGGGGCTGCAAACCTCTTCACCTCCTTCAACCCTTCCCTTTACTCCTTCATTAGAATCCCCATGCTTAGTCTGGTGGTTGGCAGAATGCATCTGTGTTGGTATTGGCATAGCCTGTTAGGGTGTAGCTATGACCAGCTCCTGTCAGCAAGTAATTCTTGGCATCAACAATAGCTTCTGCGTTTGATGTCTCCATATGGGATGGAATCATAGATGGGGAAGTCTCTGGATGACCATTCCTTAGACTCTGCTATACTCTTTGTTACCACATTTCTTTTTAGAGGAGCAAATCTGGATTAACATTTCTGAGATGGGAAGGCCGTCCCATCCCTCAAACAGTTCCATGCCTATCCACTAGATATGGTCTCTACAGTTTCTCTCCTTTGTTGGATATTTTAGCTAATGTAATTCCTATTGTGTCATGGGAACTTCTTGGATTACTGGCATTTGGGACTTTCTAGGGGCTATTTTCCATTCAGCATTCATCATCCTCCACTGCTATGCACCTCCATTCAATTTTCAGACCCTCTATACTTCTCTCTTGTCTTCTCCCACACTTGATCTTGTCCCTCTTTTTCGCTTAACCTCCTTTCTTTCTCCCACATTCCTCTCTCCCTCTAACTTCTGTTATAATTCGCCCCCTCTGAGTAGGACTCATGCATGCACACTTTGTTATTCCTTTTTCTTGGGTTTTATATGGACTATGACTTGCATCATGGGTACTCTGAGATTTTTGTTAGCCAAAATACACTTATTAGTGACTGGGTTACCTCACTCAGTATGATATTTTCTAGTTTCATCCATTGCCTATGAATTTCATAAAGTCCTTGTTTTTAATACTTCCGCTCAGGTATCTGAGGTTTTAAGGAGAAAAATATGAAAAAATGTCCAACTCTGCTTATTCAATTGTGGCAGGTATTTGAAGCTAACATGAAGGTTACAGATTCATCCATGATAAAGCAATTCATGTAAGACAAGTCTACTCATGTATGAACAATTAACAAATGATGTTTGCTTAAGTATACTTACCATTTTAAACAGTAATTATCTATCAAATATACACATTGCCTATTATATTTTGCAACATATTCAATGTTGAAACACATAACTTCTATATAGAAAACTATCTTGTAGTGTTTGGATCTTAAATAAGGAGAGCCCTACATCCTTCCATATATTTGGGGACTGTTATATAATTGATGGTGAAAATAATAATATTTCCATGGATCATCAATATAGAAAGATATTGTACATAGCATGTATGCATTTATAAGGACACTATGTGCCAAAAGTATAATAAGGACTTCTTAATGTTGTAACAACTATAGCTATGTAGAACAGGTCATGGGTGTGCAAAGTAAAAGGTATCTAAGTTGCATAAGCAATATGAATAATATCAGGAAAATAAAAGAATTACATCCATCAATTAAAATATTGATGGGGAAGCCCAGAGCCAGAAGAGCTCAGCAGGAGATCTGTGCACCTACTGCTCAGCAGCGGTTGCTGACCACTGGAGACAGGCTCGCCAGGCTTGCAGCGAGGCTGCCATTTTGCCTTGGGACACTGCATACTGCTGGCAGCTGAGGTCAGGGGCGTGGACAGAGACCTACCTTAGCTTAGCATAGACAACCCCATCTGACTCTTGCCAGCGCCCAGAGCCAGAGGAGCTCAGCAGAAGATCTGTGCACCTACAGCTCAGTGGTGGTTGCTGACCTCAGGAGACAGGTTCACTGGGCTTGCAGCGAGGCTGCCATCTTGCCTCGGGACACAGCAGACTGCTGGCAGCTGGGGTCAGTCAGGCTGGCATCTTGCCTCAGGTCACTGGGGACGACTGGCGGCTGGGGCCAGAAGCACAGATGCCCTCTACTACAGCAGCGCCAAAGGCCAGGATCGCAGGAGCTTCAAACTCCAACCAGTAACAATAAGACCAACTAACTCAAGAGATGAACAGATGGCAAAAGGCAAACTTAGGAACTTTACTAACAAAAATCAAGGCAATATGGCACAATTTGAAACAAATTCGCCAACCACAGCAACCCCAACAACCAGAAAAACAAGAGTTGGATATAAAAGCACTGGTCATGATACTGCTAGAGGAACACAAAAAAGACATAAAAAATCTCTTAAAGAAATGAAGGGGAACATCAATATGGTAGAAGCTTTTACAAGACAAACACAAAAATCACTTAAAGAACTCCAGGAGAATATGGACCAACAGACAGAAGCCAATAAAGAGGAAATGAGAAAATCACTTATAGAAATGCAGGAGAACTTGAACCAACAGGCAGAAGTCATGAAAGAGGTAACACAAAAATCTCTTAAAGAATTGCAATAAAACACAAACAAACAAAGGAAGGAACTGAGCAAAACCATCCAAGATCTGAACACAGAGGTAGAAACAACTAAGAAATCACAAAAGGAGGCAACTTTGGAGATAGAAAACCTTGGGAAGAATTCAAGGGTCATAGATGCAAATATCAAAACAGAATACAAGAGATAGAGGTAAGAATCTCAGATGCTGAAGATACCATATTAACCATTGATTCCAAAGTCAAAGAAAATGCAAAATGCAAAAGGCTTGTAAGCCAAAACATCCAGGAAATCCAGGACACAATGAGAAGACCAAACCTAAGGATTATAGGGTTAGATGAGAGACAAGATCTACAACTTAAAGGGCCAGCAAATATCTTCAACAAAATTATGGAAGAAAACTTCCCCAAGCTAAAGAGAGAGATGCCCATGAACATACAAGAAGCCTACAGAACTCCAAACAGACTGGATAAGAACAGAAATACCTCCCATCACATAATAATCAAAATCCCAAATGTACTAAACAAATAAATAATATTAAAGGCAGTAAGAGAAAAACGCCAAGTAACATATTCTAAGACAGGACCAAATATCTTTCCACTAACCCAGCTTTACAAAGGATAATAGGAGGAACACTCCAATACAAGGAGGAAAACTGCACCCAAGAAAAAGCAAGATAGTAACCTTCTTCCATCAAAATCAAAGGAAGATAACTACTCAAAAACAAAAATAACATCAAAAATGACAGGAAGAAATAATCACTATTCCTTAATATCTCTTAACATCAATGAACTCAATTCCCCAATAAAAAGACATAGACTAACAGACTGGATGCAGAAACAGGACCCTACATTTTGCTGCATACAGGAAACACACCTCAGAGTCAAATACAAACACTTCCTTAGAGTAAGAGGCTGGAAGACAATTTTGTAAGCAAATGGTCGCAGGAAGCAAGCTGGAATAGCCATTCTGATATAAGATAAAATTGACTTTCAACCCAAAGTCATCAAAAGCAACACAAACTATTGCACAAAATGGAAACAGAAGGAACACTACCCAACTCATTCTATGAAGGCACAATTACCCTGATACCAAAACCACAGAAAGATCCAACTAAGAAAGAGAACTACAGGCCAATTTCTCTTATGAATATCGATGTAAAAACACTAAACAAAATACTTGCCAACCGAATCCAAGAACACATCAAAACGATCATTCACCATGATCAAGCTGGCTTCACCCCAGGGATGCAGAGATCGTTCAATATACAGAAATCTGTCAATGTAATCCACTACATAAACAAACTCAAAGAAAAAAAACACATGCTCATCTCATTGGATGCTGAAAAAGCACTTGACAAAATTCAGCATCCTTTCATGCTAAAGGTCTTGGAAAGAGCAGGAATTCAAGGCCCATATCTAAACTTAGTAAAAGGAGTATACAGCAGACCAGTAGCCAACATCAATGTGAACGGAGAAAAACTTGAAGCAATCCCACTAAAATCAGGGACTAGACAAGGCTGTCCCCTCTCACCATATCTCTTCAATATAGCACTTGAGGTACTAGCTAGAGCAATTCAACAACAGAGGGAAGTCAAAGGGATACAAATCGGAAAGGGAGAAGTCAAACTATCACTATTTGCAGATGATATGATAGTATACTTAAGTGACCCAAAAAACTCCACCAGAGAACTCCTGCAACTGATAAACCACTTCAGCAAAGTGGCTGGCTATAAAATCAACTCAAGCAAATCAATAGCCTTCCTATACGTGAAGGATAAACAGGCCGAGAAAGAAATTAGGGAAATGAATTGATACACTTTTATCTCCTTTCACTAAGCTCAACTCCAAGTGGATCAAGGACTACCACATGAAACCAAACACACTAAAACTAATAGAAAAGAAACTGGGGAAGTTCCTTGAGGACATTGGATCAGGGGGGAAATCCCTGAATAGAACACCAATTGCTTTTTCTCTAAGAGCAAGAATAGACAAACGGGACCTCATAAAATTGCAAAGATTCTGTAAGGCAAAAGACACTGTCAAAAGGACAAATGGGTAACCAACAAATTGGGAAAAGATCTTCACCAACCCCACATCTGACAGAGGGCTAATATCCAATGTATACAAAGAACTCACGAAGTTAGACCTCAGAAAACCAAATAACCCTATCCAAAAATGGGGTACAGAGCTAAATGAAGACTTTTCACCTGAAGAAATTCGTATGGCTGAGAAACACCTTAAAAAATGTTCAACATCTTTAGTCATTAGAGAAATGCAAATCAAAACAACCCTGAGATTTCACCTCACACTTGTCAGAATGGCTAAGATTAAAAACTCAGAAGACATCAGGTGTTGGCGAGGATGTGGAGAAAGAGGAACACTCCTCCACTTCTGGTGGGTCTGCAAGCTGGTACAACTACTCTGGAAGTCAGTCTGGCAGTTCCTCAGAAAACTGGACATGATACTTCCGGAGGACCCAGCCATACCACTCCTGGGAATATACCCAGAAGATTCCCCAGCATGCAATATAGATACATGCTCCACTATGTTCATAGAAGCCATATTTATATTAACCAGAGGCTGAAAAGAACCCAGATGTCCCTCAGTGGAGGAACGGATACAAAAGAAATGTGGTATATATACACAATGGAGTACTATTCAGCCATTAGAAACAATGAATTCATGAAATTCTTAGAGAAATGGATGAATCTGGACAACATCATACTAAGTGAGGTAACCCAGTCTCAAAAGAATACCCATGGTATGCACTCACTGATAAGTGGATATTAGCCTAGAATCTTGGAACACCAAAGACACAATTCACATACCAAATGATGTCTGACAAGAAGAAAGGAGTGGACACTGGTGCTGGAAAGGATCAAAGCATCAGTGTAGGGGAATACAAGAACAGGGAAGTGGGAAGGGGTGAATGAGGAAGCAGGGGGAGTAAAAAGGGCATTTGTGACCTTTGGCAGGTGGGGAATCAGAAAAAGGGAAATGAGTTGTAAATATAGAATATATCCAATAAAAATATTGATGGGGAAATCATGGAGAGATGCACTGAAGAGTTCAAGGGAAAAACAAAGGAATATCTCATAAAGAGTTACTAAGGATTTTTCAAAGCTAACCCTGTTTCTAATTCAAATGAATTCCATCATTTCCAACAGTGATCTGTGGAAGAAATAAGAGAAATCATTTTGAGACATTCTTTATTGCATGTAGCTTTTATTTTAACTTAGTATCTCATCAGTTATGACAAATCCACCTATTCACACTATATTAAGATATACAAAGGGAGTTTTTGGATTATTGGTTTCACCTCTGACATAGTTTCACTTATCTCACAGAAGTATGTCTGAGCAGTTGCTACGTGGATGGGAGACAGGGTGAGGGGGGAAGAAAATAATAAATAAGTAAGTAAGTAAGTAAGTAAGTAAGTAAATAAATAAATAAATAAATAGCATGCTCACACCAGCAGAAAGAAATGCAGAGAGAGGAAGAGAGAGAGAGAGACAGAGAGAGTGAGACAGAAAGAGAGAGACAGAGAGAGAGCAAACTGTCTGGAAGAGATAGAGGAAAGCCTCTAGTGAAGCCTAGTTCTGGGGCAGGAAAGATCAGGATAGAGGGTGAGGCATGCCAGCCATGCTCTGTAAAACAGGTAGTGACTGAAGGATGTTGAGGGAACCTGGAATTTATGTCTGTCTAGCAGGTTAAATGGGTATATGAGCTACTCATCTCTAGTCTGGACACCAACAAATTAAAACAACAGATGACAATGAATTCTCAAAATGTTTCACTTAGTTTATCATCTCTGTGGAACAAATGTTAGCTATCCTCTATTGGTCAGAAATTTGCTTCACATTTCGACTCATATTAGGTTCAATGGTCTTTTACTTAAACAGCTAATCTTTGAGTGTTTTTCATACTACAAAACCCATTTTTTGGGGAAAGCATATGTATATAAAATTAAGCCACAAAACACAAATCAAAGGTAAATCTCACATATTTCATAATAAATGTGCCAGTCAAAATATATCACACAGGACAATAATCATATAAGTTGCTATGCATAGAATCAAAATTCGTATAGGATTTCATGCTTATATGGCTTCATATTGTGTTTTGATTATCTGTTGTTTTGCTGAGTTTTTTGTATGATGGCCATTGTTAGAAAAATCTCATTTGAATTCTGGATGTTTATCTACACATTATCTTGAGTTTGCTATATTCTATATTTGGAATATATAATAGGTTTATTTTTAAATTTTTAGTTTTATTTTATTTATTTTTTATTATTTTATTAGATATAGAGTTTATTTATATTTCAAATAAATTCCCCTTTCCTGGTTACCTCTGCCCCCTGAAAATCCCATAAGCCATCTCCCCTTCCAGTGTTCCCCAATCAACCCTCTTTCACTTCCCTGTTCTAGTATTCCCTTACACTGCTGCATTGAGCCTCATACATACATTACCAGTGTGGCTTGAATTTTTTTGTTGCATTGAAACTTAATGAGTGATCCATTTTCTTCACGTACTATGCAGAATTTCCTGTTACTTTTGTTGACCTTTGTCCTTCTGAATTAGGTTTGTGAATTCCAATCTTGTTTTGATTTGTGTTTCCAGATGAAAATATTTAAACAACCGACTATTAGTCGGTAAAAACTGAAGATGCTACTCTGCCAGTTAGGGAATAAAGCAAAACTCAGTATGTACTTAAAAGGAACTCATTATGCATCATGGCTTCCAAATTCTACCTTGTTTTCCATTGGATATTCATGATACTTTTCTTCTTCTGGACTCTAAATCTGTGAAATTAATTGAGTTATTGATCACTGGAAATGTTTTCTACTTTGAATTTTGGAAACATGTGGTTCACCCATCATTGAGCATGATATTAGAAATTAGTAGAAATATTTTTTCTTAGCACATCTATTTTAATGGCAAACCAATATGTAATGCATCTGGGTCAAAATGTAATGGTTCTAAATAGAGAGGTCTGGGACCTTGATTAAGGCCCCCACCAAGAAAGTGATTATGGTGATATGGTGAAGAAATTCTACTGGAGGAATGTGTGAGGTCATAGTATGGTGCTACCTGTGTAAGGGTAAGAATCCCACTGTGTCTTCTGACCATTTTCACAGAACAGACTAGGTTTCAATAAGCAAGTATCACTTAATTACATAGTCATTTCCTTTCAAGGATATATTAAAATTTTCATTGCTTTTGGAGGTCAAAAATAAGCTGCTTAACTTGAGATAATGAGAAGAAATATTAATTAACCAAAGTAATTTTAATAAGTATTTATATTATGTCATACCTGAGTAATATGGATTCATTATATACATATATATTGGATACATACACATATATGCGAATAGTGTGTATGTGTATGTATGCATATGTAGTATCCTCATACATTTGTATATATGCACATGCATGGGAGTTGTTTCCCTATTTTCTTTCCCATCCCATTTTTCATTTGTATAAAGGAAAGCTACTGATTTACTTGAGTTAATTTTATATCCATCCTCTTTGCTGAAGTTGTTTATCAGCTGAAGATGTTCTCTGGTAGAATTTTAAGGGTTGCATATTCATACTATCAAATCATCTGCAAATAATGGTAGCTTGACTTATCTTTTCCAATTTGTATTGCCTTAATCTCCATCTTATTGCTCTACCTAGAATTTTGAGTACTATATTCCTTCAATGTATCTAATTCATTGCTAAAATTACAGGATTTATCAAATTGTGGGGCTCTTTTAAGAGTAATGAGTGTGAGGAGTGTGGAGAAACCAACCTGCACAAGTAAAACCAAGCCTGCTGCTCAGAGGTTCACACCCAGAAACCTCTGGTGGAAGCCCTCCGGTTTCTGTGTCTGGTTTGAGTCCATCCTGTGGCACAGCATGCCATACCCAAGTGGTGGAGGGAGGCAGCTTAAACATCCAGGAGTGTGGAGGGGCCTGCTTGCACATGTAGAATGACTCTCACCAGAGGATCACATCTTCAACCCTCTGGCAGAAGCCATCTGGTTTTTATCTCCAATTGGGACCACCCTCTGCCACTACATGCTATAACCAAATGACACACAGAGGAAGCTAAACACGGAGGAATGTAGAGAGACTGGGCAGCACAGGTAGGAATATTGCTGCTGCTCAGAGGAGACAGCTGGAAACCATGAGGACACAAGAGCCTAGGAAAAGCCTGGGACTGGAGTTATCAGATTACTCCCTGCACACAGAGTAGACCTGGGACAAAAAACTACATATCCAAATACAAGCACAAGAGAGTGGATCTTTCAGGAGTACCTACATACTTGTGTACACAGAGAGAAAAGGTCCCCCAGGAGCAATAGGCTTGCATGACAGATAAGCCACAGGCAGTGACAGCAACACCAGCTAACACCAGAGATGACCAGATAGCAAAAGGCAAGCACAAGAAAATCACCAACAGATGCCACGGCAACATGGCACCATTTGAACCAAGTTCTCAAACAACAGCAAGTCGTGGATACCCCACCACACCAGAAAAGCAAGACCTGGATTTAAAATCACATTATACAATGCTTATAGATGATTTCAAGGACATAAATAACTCCCTTAAAGAAGTACAGGAGAATATGAGTCAAAATTTACAGGCCACTATCAAGGAAAAACAAAAATCACTTAAAGAGATACAGGAGAACATGCACCAACAGAAGCCCATAAAGACTAAACACAAAAATCACTTAAAGAAATACAAGAGAACATAGGTCAATAGGCAGAAGTCCTGAAAGAGGAAACACAAAATCCCCTTAATTAATTACAGGAAAACACAAACAGACAAGTGAAGGAACTGAACAATACAATCCAGGATCTAAAAATGGAAGTAGAAACAACAAAGAAATCAGAAAGTGAGTCAACATTGGAGATAGAAAGTCTAGGAAATATATCAGGAGTCATAGATGCAGATATCAACAACAGAATACAAGAAACAGAAGAAAGAACCTCAGATGCTAAAGCTACCATAGAAAGCATTCACTCAACAGTCAAAGAAAATGCATAATGCAAAAAGTTGTAACCCAAGACATCCAGGAAATCCAGGACACAATGAAAAAACCAAACCTAAGGATTATAGTTATAGAAGAGAATGAAGATTTACAACTTAAAGGACCAGTAAATATCTTCAACAATGTTAAAGAAGGAAATGTCCCTAACCTAAAGAGGGAGATGCCCATGACCATACAAGAAGACTTCAGAACTCAAAACTGAATGGACCAGAAGAGATATACTTCCTATCACATAATAATCAATACACCAAATGTACACCAAAGAAAGAATATTAAAAGCAGTAAGGGAAAAATGTCATGTAACATATAAAAGAAGAGCTATCAGAATTACACCATGAAATATAGAAGGTCCTGGGCAGATCTCATACAGACTCTAATGGAACACAAATGCCAGCCCACACTACTGTACCCAGCAAAATTCTCAATCACCATAGATGGAGAAACCAAGATATTTCACAATAAAACCAAATTTACATGATATCATTTCACAAATCCATCTCTACAAAGGATAGTAGATTGAAGAGTAATGAATATTCATCAGAACAACCAAACAGAAAATTGGTTGAAAATGTGTTCAAAACAGAAGTTGGAGTAGAATTCTTGGGAACTTTACTGTGAATGGCACAAGTGATGCCTAACAACATGACTGGAAATAGTACAATGGCCTTTTCCTGTAAATACAGAAAGTACACACATATTAAACTAGATAACTGTTGAGGCCCTAATGTTTTAAATTATTAATTGCAGTGTAAGAAATGAGTTGTCTTGATTAGTTTTGTTCTCTGATACTTTGGAGTAAGGAACCTATGTTAGTAATATCCGCTATCATTTTGTTGTTGTTGTTATATTTCAGGACTGAATTTAAAGGAAGCTACTGTTTCTCAGAATACTGATTGTTTGAATGTCTAGTTTAGATATATAAATATAGAAATAACAAAAAAATCCCCTTTGTGATATAGCTCATATATCCCATAAATTTACCACTAAGGAAGATAGGGACAAGTAAGCTGAAATTGTAGTCACTTATGAATGTAGCAAGTTTCAAATTAAGGAGTGCCAAACAATGTGTGTTTGTCACTAAGTTCCATAAAGGTTTGCAGATTTTATATAGAATCAAAATTTTTATTGGATTGGTGGAGGCCAGAATAATTATTTTTTATGTTTTGATTACACTAATATTTGTGAAAAAAAGAAAGCCGTTGTCTCCACTGAAGAAACATCTAGTCAGATACCAGGTACCAAAGTTAAATCAGAGGCAGATAAATTATCTAAACAGTCTCATAACTCCTAAAATATAGAAGCAGTCAATAGAATTTAAGCCCAATACCATATGGATTTTGTGCAAAATTCTATTAGCCTTTCAAAGAAGACCTAATATTAATACTCTTCAAATTCTTCCAGAAAAGAGAAACCGAAAGAATACTGCCGAATTTATTCTGTGAAGATCCATTTGCCCCTTAAAGCTAAGGCATACAAATGCCCAACAAAGAAAGAGAATTTCTGACCAAATGCCCTTATGAATATTGATGCAAAAATAATAAAATTCTCGCAATCCAAGAACATGTCAATATGATCATCCATCATGATCAAGTAAGCTTAATCCCAGAGATGCAGAGATTGCTCAATATATGGAAATTCATCAATGTAATCCACTATAAACAAACTCAAAGAAAACCACCACATATTCATTTCATTAGGTGCTGATTAAGCATTTAACAAAATTCAACATTCCTTCATGATAAAAGTCTTGGGAAGATTAGGAATTGAAGGCCCATACCTAAACATAGTAAAAACAATATATAGCAAAACAGTGGCCAACATCAAACTAAATATAGAGAACCTTGTAGCAATCTCACTGAAATTAGTCACTATACCACATTGCCCAAACTCTACATACCAATTCAGTATAGTACTCAAAGTCCTTTACAGAGAAATTAGACAACAAAAGGAAGTCAAAGGAATATAAATTAGAAAGAAAGACAAAATATCACAATTTGCAATTGGTATCATAGTATATTTATATGACCCTAAAAAATCCACCAAAGAACTCCTACACCTGAAAAACAACTTCAGCAAATTGGCTGGATATAAAATTGACTCAAACAAATCAGTAGCCTTCCAATAATCAAAACAGGTTAAGAAAGAAATTAGTAAAACAACAACATTCATGATCATCACAAATAAACTTAAATAATATCTCATGGATTCACAGGATTATTATAGTAAACATGGATGTCTCACAGAAAACAATCTACAAATACAATGCAATTACCATCAAAAGTCCAACTAAACTCTTCAGAATGTTAGAAAGAAGAATTTGTAAATTCATCTGAAATAACAAAAAAACCCAGGATACCTAAAACTATTCAAAACAATAAAAGAACTCCTGGGTGAATCACCATCCCTAACCTCAAGCTGTATTACAGATCAATAATGATAAAAATTTCATGGCATTGGTACAGAGACAGGCAGGTAGATCAATGGAATAGAATTGAAGACCCAGAGATGGACCCACACACCTATAGTCACTTCATTTTAGACAAAGTGCATGAAACTATTTGGTGGGAAAAAAAGACAGGATTTTCAACTACTGGTGTCGTTTAACTGGAGGTCATCATGTAGAAGAATGCAAATTGATCCATTTTTATCTCCTTGTATAAAGCTCAAGTACAAGTAGATAATGGACTTCAACATAAAACCAGATATACTGAAAGTAAGAGAAGATAATGTGGGGAAGAACCTCGAACATATGGACAGAGGGGAAATTTTCCTAAACAGAACACCAATGACTTCTGCTTTAAGATCAAGAATTGACAAATCATACCTCATAAAATTGCAAAGATTCTGTAAAGTAAAGGACATTTATTCTGTAAATAGGAGAAAACAGCGACCATCAGATTGGGAAAAGGTCCTTCCCAACCCTACTTCCAATGGAGGGCTAACATCCAATATACACAAAGAACTCAAGGAGTTAGAGCCCAGAAAACCGAATAACCCTAATAAAAGTGGGGTACAGTGCTAAAAAAGAAAACTCTCCACTGAGGAATACTAAATGGATGAGAAACTTTCAAAATTCTTAGTCAACATGGATATGAAATCAAAACAACACTGAGATTCCACCTCACAGCAGTAGAAACTAAAAATTAATTGATTCATTCATTAATTAACTAGTTAATTAATTAATTAATTGACATGTTACTGCTACTGATAGCTCTCTGGTCAATGTCACCAGATACCATACTTCCTACAAGTTAAATCTTTTCAAAATTTTTTTAATTATAATTATTACTGGCTAAAAGATTTCAAAAACTCAGGTGGCAGCAGATGCTGGTGAGGATATGTAGAAAGAGGAACACTCATCCATTGTTGGTAGGATTGTCAGCTGGAAGCATTCTGGAAATCAGTCTGGCTGTCGTTCAGAAAACTAGGAATAGTACTACCAGAGGACACAACTATAATACTCCTGGTCATATGCCCAAACAATTCTCCAACATATATCAAGGACCAATATGTTTATAGCAGCTTTATTTAAAATAGCGAGAAGCTGGAAAGAATCCAGATGTCCTTCAACAGAAGAATGAATACAGAAAATGTGGTACATTTACACATTGGAGTAATACTCTGCTATTAAAACCAATGAATTCTTGAAATTCTTAGACAAATGGATGGAACTCAAAAATATCATCCTGAGTGAGGTAACCCAATCACAATAGAACACACATGGTAGCCACTCCCTGATAAGTAGATATAAGCCCAAAAGCTCAGAACTTCCAAAATAAATTTCACATACCACATGAAGCCAAAGAACAAGGAAATCCAAAGTGTGGATGCTTCAGTCCTTCTTAAAGAGGAAACAAAATACTTATGGGGGGAATTAAGGAGACAAAATGTGGAGTAGATACTGAACAAAAAGCAATCCAAAGAGTGCCCAACCTGGGACTCATCCCATATATAGACACCCAACAAACCCACACATTATTGTGGAAGGCAAGAATTGAGTGCTTTTAGGAGCCAAATAGAACTTTTTCCTGAGAAGTTCTTTCAGAGCCTCCCCAGAGAGAGGCAGATGCTCCCTCACAGAAGCAGGAGGAGGAGGTATGGAATAAGGATTTTTAAAGGGGGAATCAAGAAAGAGGATAGTATTTGAAATGTAAATAAGTAAAACATACAATAAGAAAAAGAAAAAAAGAAAACATCTGGTATTGGTTGGCTAAATGTGGTACCCCTACATTTGTTTCTATTTTCATAAATTATTACTATATAATGTTTATCAATTTTAGGTATCCATTACTAATTTTCATCATTTGCCTCACCTTTTCTATGTACTCACCAAAAAAAAAATCCAACAGATTTTCAGTAAGGCTTTTCCAGACATTGCTATGACATAAGTGTTTCAGATTTTTATAAACCACTGTAGTGAAAAAATTGTGAGACATTAATGTAACAGTAACAAAACATCACAGACTAGATAAAATAGAGATCTGGGAATGAAGTAAAACAGAGCACTATATCAAGGTGCTGTCTAGTCCTATATTCCAATTCAAACAGCAGCCATTTTTTGGCTATCATCTGTGCCACCTGGTAAGAAGGTATCCTAGCTGGACTTACATTTTGTTTACATCCCCTCATTAAATGGCAGGAAAGGTAAGAGATTCTCACTCTAGTGTTCAGAAAATTTATTGTGAGAAAATTTATACTTACTGAATGTAGCCTTGTAAAAGAGCAGGAAAATACAGGCCAAGGAGATTGGCTGTGTTTCTTGTGATCAATAAGAGAGTCATTATCGTTACTGGGTAATGATTTTCTGAGCCTCTTCTTTGTGAGCACAACATCCTAAAAATTAATCAACCAAAAATGCTCTGTAAGTTTTTTCCAATATTTTCCCCAGTTACCTAGGGAGAAACTTACTAAAATTTTATATAGACTTATTGTATGTTTGATGTAGATTAGACAATGCTTGCACTTCTACTTGGTGAAAATGAATTTTTAAACTTATTATTTTTGTTTTTGATATTAAAATACAGTTTTATTTAACTCATCCCATTTCTCTCCCTTACCATCACTATAATACTCTTAGCCCATTTTTAAATATATTGCTTTTTTTATACATGCTTTTATTTGTATGTATGTACATATTTATTCTTAAATGCATAAATACATCCATTGTAGTTCAGATATTGTCATGTATGTATATTTTAGGGCTGATTTTTTGTCTTGGATAACCAATTGGTTGTTTTTTCTTTGTGGAAAATTATAACTCCTGCTGTCAACATTACTTAAGTGCTTGAAATATTTTGAAAATCGCCATTGTTGGTGTAATTACTGGCATTCCTAGAAGAATGCCATACAGCATTCTAGAATGTTCATACAGCAAATGACCTCCTATCCTAGATGTTTATTTCTTTCTTTTTTCTCTTCCACAATGACCACTGAGATTTAGATGCAGGAGAAGTTTTATCAAATTATTTTCTACCTGTGCTACACTCTGTGTTTTGATTTATTTTGGTTTACTTCATTTATTTTCTAAGTAATCTATGAGCCCCTCAAGAAGCATTTTCAGATCATATATGTTTTTTTTTATTTTTTGTTGGATATTTTCTTTATTTATATTTCAAATGTTATCCCCTTTCCCAGACCTTCACCATGAAACCACAGTTTCCCATCTCTGCTCTCCCGGCTTCTATGAGGATGTTCACTCACCCACCCACTCTCACCTCCCAGGCCCCAAATTACCCTACAGTGGGACATGAAGCATTCACAGTACTAAGGGTCTCTCATCTCATTGATGCCCAACAAATCCATTCTCTGCTACATATGCATCTGGAGCAATGGGTCCTTCCATGTGTACTCTTTAGTTGGGGGTTTAGTCCCTGTAACCTCTGGTGGTAGTGGTTGGTTCATATCCTTGTTCCTCCTATGGGGCTGCACACCCCTGCAGCTCCTTGGGTCCTTTCTCTACCTCCTTCATTAGGGGTCCTGTGCTCAGTCCAATGTTTGTCTGTGAGCATCCACTTCTGTATTTGTCAGGATCTGGCAGAGCCTCTCAAGAGACAGCTATTTCCTGTCACAAAGCACTTCTTGGCATCCACAATGCTATACATGTTTGATGACTGTATGTGGGATGGATTCCAGGTGAGGCAGTTTTAGGATTGCCTTCCCTTCAGTCTCTATACTTAGTCTCTGTAATTCCTCCCATGAGTATTTTGTTCCTCATTTAAGAAGGAGTGAAGCATCCAAAATTTGGTCTTTCTTCTTGAACTTCATATTGTCTATCTCATAATTTATCTTATAAATTCTGAGCTTTGAGGCTAGTATACATTTATCAGTGTATGCATATCACATATGTTCTTTTGTGATTGGGTTACCACACTCAGGATGGTATTTTTGAGGTCCATCCACTTGTCTAAGAATTTCATGAAGTCATTGTTTTCAGTAGCTGAGTAGCTACTCCAATTTACTCCATTGTGTAAATGTACCACATTTTCTGTATCCACTCCTGGACATTTGGATTCTTTCCAGATTATGGCTATTATAAGGCTGTTATGAACACAGTGGTGCCTGTGTACTTGTTACATGTTGGATAATCTTTAGGTTATATTCCGAGGAGTTGTATGGAATTTGTATTTAAATAGCTTGTGGTTATGCATACACCATGTTCATTTATTATAGGTATTTAGGAGGAGAGTTGATACTGTGATGACATTACCCTGTTTTGTTAATCTCTATTAACGACCTTTCACTTTTCTAAATAGTCCCTTTTCTTTTCCCATTTACTGCATCAAACCACTTGAAACCTAATATGCTCCACAAATTGCAAAGATAGGGTAATCGTTGCATACTTCTTATACTGTACCAAGCCATCCATAATCCCAGTATGGCTAGAAGTTTTGACTCATGAAGCCTATGTCTTATCAGAAAGACTATTTGCATTTACTTGTCTGCTGATGACAAAGTTTCAGGATTTTTTCATGTATTCTTGCCCTGATAGGCTACTTATTTTCTATTAAATGAGGTGAGTTGCCCCAAGTGTATTAGTGTGCAAGAGCTGACACCACCACTTGTGTGCCATGCAGTAGTCCATGTATGGTGGTGATGATTCTCTCCAGGACTCACCTCTAGCTCTGGCAGCTAAAAATGCTCGTCCAGCTCATGACAGTAGGACACCTGTCCCTGTCCCTTGTTAGTTGCAGCACTCAGGAGAACCTGCCTTGTACCACATATTTCGAAACTGGACCTAGTGGTGTGTGTGGGAGGTGAGAAGGTAAGTTCTGTCCTAGCCTACTTGTGTGCTATTAAATATCCTTGTGTGGGGCTGATGCCCTCTTACCCATGGTAGTCTGAGGAAGTTGGCAGAGAATTAGCTGAACAGTATAAAGAAATGTTATTTTCTTTTTCTTTTAATTATTTTATCTTTTTTATTTTCTATATTCTTTGTTTACATTCCAAAGGCTTTCCCACTTCCAAGTTCCCCCCTCATCATATGTCCCATAAGTCCTCTTACCTCTGTCCATTCCCCAATCACCCTGACCCTGCCATTTCTTTGTTCTGGTACTCCCCTACAATACTGAATCAAGTCTTTTAGGGACCAGGGCCCTCTCCTTCCTTCTGCTTGGGAATCTTATAATTGGCTAATTGTGCCTTGAGTATTCAGAGCTTCTGGGCTAATTAATATCCACTTATCAGTGAATACATTTCATGTGTATTTTTTGTGATTGGGTTAACTCACTTAGGATGATATTTTCCAGTTCCAAACATTTGCCTACAAGTTGCATGAATTCATTATTTTTAATTGCTGAGTAGTAATCTATTGTATAAATATACCACATTTTCTTTATCCATTTCTCCTTTGAGGGACATCTGGGTTATTTCCAGCTTCTAGCTATTATAAATAAGGCTGCTATGAACATACTGGAGCATGTGTCTTTGTTGCATGCAGGGGAATCCTCTGGGTATATGCCCAGGAGTTGAATGGCATGGTCCTCTGGAAGGGTCCTGCCCAATTTTCTGAGGAATAGTCAGACTGATTTCCACAGTGGTTGTATCATCTTGCAATCCCACCAACAGTGGAGGAGTGTTCCACATTCTCCAAATCCTCACCAACACCTGTTCTCTTGAGTTTTTAATCTTAGCCATTCTGACTGGTGTGAGATGGAATCTCAGGGGTGTTTTGGTTTGCATTTCCCCAATTACTAATGATGTTGAACATCTCTTAAGGTGCTTCTCAGCCATCCGAATTTCTTTAGTTGAATATTCTTTGTTTAGTTCTGTACCCCATTTTTAATAGGGTTATCTGGTTCTCTGGGGTCTATTTTCTTGAGTTCTTTGTATATATTGGATGATAGCCCTCTGCTGGATGTGGGGTTGGTGAAGATCTTTTCCCAATTAGTTGGTTGCTGTTTTGTCCTTCTGATGGTGTCCTTTGCCTTATAGAAACTTTGTAATTTTATGAGGTCTCATTTGGCATATCTTGATCTTAGAGAATAAGCTATTGGTGTTCTATTCAGGAACTTCTACCCTGTGCCCACGTCCTCCAGGGTCTTCCTCAGTTTCTTTTCTATTAGTTTCAGTGTGTCTGGTTTTATGTGAAGGTCCTTGATCCACTTGGAGTTGAGCTTAGAACAAGGAGATAAAAGTGGATCAATTCACATTCTTCTGTATGCTGACTTCCAGTTGAACAAGCACCATTTGTTGGAAAGGCTATCTATTTTCCCAATGAATGGTTTTAGCTCCTTTATCGAAGATAAAGTGACTATAATTCTTTGGGTTCATTTCCGGGTCTTCAATTCTATTCCATTGATCTACTTGCCTGTCACTGTACGAATACTTTGCATTTTTAACACAATTTCTCTGTAGTACTACTTGAAGTAATGGATATTGATGCCCCCAGAAGTTCTTTTATTGTGGAGAATAGTTTTAGCTATCCTGGGTTTTTGGTTGTTCCAGATGAATTTGAGAATTGCTCTTTGTAAATCTATGAAGAATTGATTTGGGATTTTGATGGGGATTGCATTGAATCTGTATATTGCTTTTGGAAAGATGGCCATTTTTACTATATTAAACCTGCCAATCTACTAGCATGAAATATTTTTCCATCTTCTGAGGTCTTCTTCGATTTCTTTCCTCAAACACTTGAAGTTCCTGTCAATCAGATCTTTCACTTGTTTGGTTAGAGTCATGCCAAGATACTTTATATTGTTTGTGGCTGTTGTGAAGGGTGTTATTTCCCTAACTTCTTTCTCAGCCTGTTTGTCCTTTGAGTACAAGAAGGCTACTTATTTGCTTGAGTTAATTTTATAACCAGCCACTTTGCTGAAGTTGTTTATCAGCTGTAGAAGTTCTCTGGTGGAGTTTATTGGGTCACTTAAGTATACTATCATATCATCTGCAAATAGTGATAGCTTGAATACTTCTTTCCAATTTCTATCCCATTGATGTCCTTATGTTGTCTAATTTCCCTCACTAGAACTTCAAGTACTATATTGAAAAGATATGGAGAGAGAGGGCAGCATTGTCTAGTCCCTGATTTCAGTGCTTAATTGCTTCAAGTTTCTCTCTATTTATTTTGATGTTGGCTTCTGGTTTGCTGTACATTGCTTTTATTATGTTTAGTTATGGACCTTGAAATCCTGTTCTTTCCAGGCCATTTAGCATGGAAGGATGCTGAAATTTGTCAAATAATTTTTCAGCATCTAATTAAATGATCATGTGTTTTTTTCTTTGAGTTTGTTGATGTAGTGGATTGAATTGATGGTTTTCCATATATTGAGTCATCCCTGCATCCATGGGATGAAGATTACTTAATCATGTTGGATGATCATTTAATGTGTTTTTGGATTTTTTGTTTGGCAAAAAATTTATTTAGTATTTTTGCATTGATATTCATAAGGGAAATTGGCCTGTAATTCTCTTTCTTTGTATTTTTGTGTGGTTTTCGTATCAGCGTAACTGTGGTTTCATAGAAAGAGTTGGGTAGAGTTTCTTCTGTTTCTATTTTGTGGAATAGTTTTAAGAGTATTGGTGTTAGGTCTTCGATGGTCTGATATAATTGTGCACTAAAATCATCTGGTCCTGTACTTTTTTGGGTTGGCAGACTTCTCTGACCCCTTCTATTTCTTTAGGGGTTATAGAACTGTTTACCTGATCCATTTGATCCTAATTTAGTTTTGGTATTTTGTATCTGTTAGGAAATTGTTCATTTCCTCCAGATTCTGCAGTTGTGATGAATAAAGGCTTTTGTAGTATCATCTGATGATATTTTTAATTTCCTAAGTTTCTGTTGTTATATCTCCCTTTTCATTTCTAATTTTGATAATTTGGATACTGTCTCTGTGCCATTTGGTTAGTTTGGCTAAGGGTTTATCTATCTTGTTTATTTTCTCTAAGAACCATCTCCTGGTTTTGTTGATTCTTTGTATTGCTCTCCTAGTTTCTACTTGATTGATTTTAGCCCTGAGTTTGATGATTTCCTGTTTTCTACTCCTCCTGGGTGAATTAGCTTTTTTTATGTTCCAGGGCTTTCAGGTGTGCTGTTATGCTGCTAATATGTGCTCTCTCCAGTTTCTTTTTGGAGGCACTCAGGGCTATGAGTTTTCCTCTTAGCACTGCCTTCATTTTGTCCCATAGATTTAGATAAGTTGTACCACAATTTTCATTGAATTCTAAAAAGTCTTTGATTTCTTAATTTCTTCCTTGACCAAGGTATCATTGAGGAGAGAGTATTGTTCAGTTTCCATATGTATGTGGGCTTTCTGTTGTTGATCTTGATTTTGAAGACTACTTTTATTCCATACTGATCTGATAGGAGGCATGGGATTAGTTTGATCTTCTTATACTTGTTGAGGTCTGTCTTGTGACCAATTATATGGTCGATTTTGGAGAAGGTACCATGAGGTGCATATTCTTTTGCTTTAGGATTAGGATGAAATGTTTATATATATATATATATATATATATATATATATATATATATATTCAATCCAATTGGTCCAAATTTTCAGTTAGTTTCACTGTGTCCCTGTTTAGTTTCAGTTTTCCTGATCGGTCCATTGAGGATAGTGGAGTGTTGAAGTCACCCAGAATTATTATTATGTTAGGTGTAATGTGTGCTTTGATCTTTAGTAACATTTCTTTTATGAATGAGGGTGCCCTTGCATTTGGAGCACTGATGTTCAGAATTAAGAGTTCTTCCTGGTGGATTTTTCCTTTGACCAGCAAAGAGTGTCCTTTCTTGACTCTTTTGATGACTTTAGGTTTCAATTCAATTTTATCTGATATTCGAGTGGCTACTCCAGCTTCTTTCCTGTGACCATTTGCTTGTAAAATTGTCTTCCAGCCTTTTACACTAAGGTAGTATTTGTCTTTGACACTGAGGTGTGTTTTCTGTATCCAGCAAAATGTAGGGTCCTGTTTATGTAACCAGTCTGTTAGCCTATGACTTTTTATTTGGGAATTAAGTCCATTGATTTTGAGTTATTAAGGAATACTGATTATTGCTTCCTGTCATTTTTGATGTTTTTTATATTTGATATGTTTTCTTCTATTGTGTTTGATGAGACGGTTACTATCTTGCTTTTTCCAGGGTGTAGTTTCCCTCATTGTATTGGTGTTGTCCCTGTATTATCCTTTGTAGGGCTGGGTTTGTGGAAAGATATTTTATAAATTGGGTTTTGTCATGGAATATCTTGGTTACTCCATCTATGGTGATCGAGAGTTTTGCTGGCTATAGTAGTTTTGGCTGGCATTTGTGTTCTCTTATAGTCTACATTAGATCTGCCCTGGATCTTCTAGCTTTCATGGTCTCTGGTGAGAAGTCTGGTATAATTCTGATAGGTCTTCCTTTATATGTTACTTGGCCTTTTTCTCTTACTGCTTTTAAAATTCTTTCTTTGTTTAGTACATTTGGGGTTTTGGTTATTATGTGATGGGAGGTATTTCTGTTCTGGTCCAGTCTGTATGGAGTTCTATAGGCTTCTTTTATATTTTTGGGCATCTCTCTTTAGGCTAGGGAAGTTTTCTTCCATAATTTTGTTTAAGATATTTGTTGGCCCTTTAAGTACTAAATCTTCTCTCTCTTCTATACATATAATCCTTAGGTTTTGTCTTCTCATTGTGTCCTGAATTTCCTGAATGTTTGGGTTAAAAGCATTTTGCATTTTTTTAATTGTCGAGTCCATGGTTCCTTATGGTATCTTTGGCATCTGAGATTCTTTCTTCTATCTCTTGTATTCTGTTGTTGATATTTGCATCTATGACCACTGATTTCTTCCCAAGATTTTCTATTTCCGAAGTTGTTTCCTTTGTGATTTTTTAGTTGTTTCTAATCCTGTATGGTTTTGCTCATATCATTCACTTTCTTGTTCATGTTTTCATGTAATTCTTTGAGAGATTTCTGTGTTTCCTCTTTCATGACTTCTGTCTGTTAACCCAAGTTCTCCTGTATTTTTAAGTTATTTTTCCATTTCCTCCCTATTGACTTGTGTCTTTTGACCCATATTCTCCTGAATTTCTTTAAATTTTTGTGTTCCTCTTGTAAGGACTTCTAACTTTTGATCCATTTTCTCTTGTATTTCTTTAAAAGATTTATGTATGTCCCTCTTATGTTCCTCTAACAGCATCATGACCATTGATTTTAAATCCAAATCTTGTTTTTCTGGTGTGTTGGGATATTCAGGACTTCTTGTTGTGGGGGAATTGGTTTCAGATGCTGCCATATTGCCTTGATTTCTGTTCATAACATTCTTATGTTTGCCTTTTGCCATCTGGTTATCTCTGTCGTTAGTTGGTCTTGTTGTCACTGGCTGGTGTTTGAACCTCCCGTGAGTCTGTACAGCTAATTTTGCACCTCTGTATGCCTGGGTTTCTCCTGGCTCAGATTGCTGATATGCTATCTTCCTCTTAGGTGCCCTTGGAGCCCTAATGTTTCCTGCCCCAAGTAATGCTACACTTAGATCGTCACTGTGAACCTGGTGCTGCCTGTCTGCTCCTTCAGGGAGTGCATATGGTGGATGCTGCAATTACTTATCCAAGTGCTGATCAGTCTGCCAGGAAGATGATCCCCTGACAGGGTTGGTGCACGACCGGGTTGTCATACAGATGGCCCGACAAACTGCCCAGGCCCTGGGTACAGGCAAAAGCCTGATAGGTTTAGACCCGAGAGATGTGAGCCTCATATTATGTCTGCATATCTGGCGTTGTCTGTTATTTCTCTATGGTGATCAGGAGGCAAGATGGCGACCGCTGCTGCAAGTGCTAGGCAGTCTGCAGGGAAAACTACCACTGACCAAGTTGGGGAATGACCCTGTTGGCATCCAAATGTCCTGCCGAGCTGCCCAGGCCCTGGCTGCAGGCAAAAGCCTGACAGGATCTGACCTGAGCTATGTTAGCGTCGGACTATGTCTGTGAATCTGGCTTTGTCTGTTAGTTCTCTGAAATGCTATTTACATTACAGAAATATATGTAGCCCAACAAAAATTTCAAGCAAGACAGAATTGCTGGGAATGTGCATATTTGTTGATCATTTCTTTTATAAAATAAATAGCTATTAAATTATTTTTTTACCAATATGTCTCTGAGAGAAACTCTATGGTAACTGCATATAATTCTGAAGCACAGTTGGAGTTGAAAATTAACTTTTGAAAAGAGAATACAGATCTATTATGATGCCTTAACAAAATAAATACTCCCCAACGGAACTAACAGTTTCTTGTTATTGGTATGATGATGATGATGATGATGATGATGATGATGATGATTACTATTAATCTTTTTCTAGTCCAGCCATTGCTCCAATCCTGATCTGCTCTCTGACTCATTCCTCATCCCATACCTCCTCCACTGTCTCAAAGAAGATTTTCCCACTCCCCTACTCTCACTATAATGTCATGCTTCTTCTGAACTCAAGTTTCTTGATGGTTAGGCACTTCTTAACTCACTAAGGCCATACAAGGCAGTCCTATGTGGTATATGTGTCTGTGACCGCATATCAGCTAGTATATGCTGCGAGGTTGGGGGTTCACTGAGGGATCTATGGGGTCCAAGTTAGATGAGACTGCCGGTCTTCCTATGGGGTCTTCCTTCTCCTCAACCTTTTCCATCTTTTCCCAAATTCAACCACAGTAGTCTCTAGTTTATGTCCATTGGTTTGGTGTAAGTATCTGCATCTGACTCTTTCAGCTGATTGTTGGGCCTCTCAGAGGACAGCCATGCTAAGGTCCTCTCTGTAAGCACAGTAGAAAATTATTAATACTAAAGATCTTGAGGCCTCCCCCTGAGCTGGATCCTAATTTGGGCCTGGCACTTGACCTCCTATCCCTCAGATTTTTCTCCATTTTTGTCACTGCAATTCTTTTAGTCAAGAAAAATCCTGGATGAGTTTCTGACCGTGGCAAGGTAACCCCACCTGGTATCCTGTCTTTCTACTGGAGGTGGAAACTACTAGTTCCCTCTCCACAATCTAGGTATGCCATTTAATCTAAAGTTCCTCCATTTGAGGCCTTAAATTCTCTTCCCTAACAGGCCTCTGAAACATTCTAGAGGATTCACAACCCCTTACCTCCACAGGTTTCCTCTTTCCACTTTTGTGCTGACCCTAAGGGATTAACTCATGTTCCTCTAATACCTGCTTATATTCCCCATTTCCGCTCCCTGTCTCCTCTCCCAGCCAAGTTCCTCCCTCCCTCTCCTGCCCTGTTATTGATTTCTTGTCTCTCCCAATTGGGACTGAAGCATCCTCATTGGACTCCTCCTCTTCTTAACTTTCTAGAGCCTGTGGATTGTCTTCTGGGTATTTTGTACTTTTTGGTTATATAGCCACTTATAAGTGAATACATAACATGCATGTCCTTTTGGGTCCTAGTTTCCTCACTGGTCTTGTGCTTGGCTCTCATTATCTGGTTATCCCTGTGTGTTAGCCATTTTTTGGTCTTTGTCAGAAGACTGCCTTCTGTTTCCATGAGTTTCGACAGGTCTTCTGGGAGTTCTTAGGTCATGACAATATCAGACCACCTGTGAGGCCTTCAGACTGTGTGGCCTTGAGAAAAGCATGTATACCAATCACTTGTTGCCCTGACTGCAGTGTCTCTTCTGTAAGATTAAGGCTATGGTGTCTTGAGGAGGCCAGACAAGCTGCAGACCTGTTGCTCTCCCTGATGAAGATCTGCTGGAAGGCCTCCAGATTATTCAGTCTTTAAAGTAGCCTTATAGCTATGTGTGGCTATTCAACTGGGAAATCTTCAAAGTATGAGGTCTGTTACCCTGTCTGCAGCAGAACTCCATCGGACTTTCACACTGGTGTATCAGTTGACTTGTGTGCATAGGAGCTCCTGGCAGGTCTGCAGAATGTGTTGTCCAGTGGAGCAGACGAGGTGGTGCTTTGCCCTGGCAGAAGGCAAAGGCAGGAAAGGGAATAGAATTCAGGGGCCAGGAGGTTTAGGAAATGATTAGTCCTGAGTCCCCTGGGTCCTTCCTGATATCCAGGTGTTGTGGCTGTTTGGGAAGCTCCCTTACCGGTTACCCTTTTTGCAGCACAACTCCTAGGAACCTTTCAGACAGTACTGTCTTCAGAAGAACAGACAAGCTGTTGATCTGCCACAGCTGAAGGCTCAGGCAAGGAGAGTGGAATTCGATGGGACAAGGAAGTAGAGGTGGTTGGATCCCAAGTTGGCAGTGCCACTCAGGGTGACCAGCTGCTGCAGCTTTAATATTTCCCTTTACAAAATCTAAATAGCCTTTTTTATGATACTGAAATATTCATAAATATCTTATATAATGGAATAATTTATGTATGTCTTCATAGCAATTGGGAAAAAATGAAATGACCCAGGAGTGCAGCAAGGAGTACATGGCAGCCAAGAGTTACAATAGAAAAGGCACAGAGAAAAATGTGTGTTTTATCAGAGACAGCTAGGATCTAGGCCATGTAAACAGGTACATAATCAGGCTCCAGGCAACAGAGGCTGTTTTTCCTTGTTGTTAATTTGAGCCAGATAACAGGGTAAATTATATTTGCATTGTGTTTTCTTTTCACTTTCAATTCTTCTGAAACACACAGAAAGGAGACACAGATGAATCAGCAGCATGGGCAATGTTGAACCAGATTACTGCAGGGTTCTTTATTTTATATTTTTCTTGGACTGAGAACTCTTTTTTTTATTTTTTGAAGGCCATATGTTATTTGAATGCACACACTCCTTTAAAGATAGACAATCAGAATTAATAACCACCAGTTACTCAAGATTTTAATTACCAGGGTTCTGGCTATAGCCCAGATGTCAGCTTTGTATAGACAAATCCTGATATCTACAGAAACCTGTGGAAGGCAGGGCAAATAAAAACCCATAATAAGAAGGGACATGCTGGAATTCCCCTAAATCCTGCTATGAGTCAGCTGCTTCCATTTTCTGTGCAAGAAATATTTTCCTACTTCTGAAGCATCATTGATGTCTGAATTCTGCAGTGCTTTGTCATCTGAAATTAGGAGGAGTCACTTAGGGAATTATTTTATGAGGGAGAATGAGGATGTTCTTCTCATTACAGTTTCTTGGGGCACCCACCATGAAGAATTGCTATGGTAGGAACAGTTCTCACTTGGCCACCTAAAATGATCTGAAAAAAATTAGTTGTAAACATTGAAGACATTATCACACATGATATCCAATACCCTCTGTGGTCACAAAAATGTAACACTAGCATTCTTACTTACTGTCCTTCTGTTCCCTTTAAGAGATCCACAGGTATTTCTTCCCAATACACGTTTGATAGTCAAGGTTAAATTGTTACTGCTTCTTGCCAAATAGTAGCTCTTATAGTTTATTCTCACTTCCTTGTCTGCCCATCCGTTTCTATGAGATCAAGAAAGGCATAAGAATAGTGGAAAATCAATTGTCTCTGTTTTGTGCCAGAATCTTCTTATGTATTCCCATAGAAAGAAATTTACCCAACAGAATTTGGTGTACTACTTTATAAAGGACATTCCACTCAACAATCAGCATCTCTAAATTAATACTGTGTTCACAATAATGACTTTCATTTATTTAGTTCTATTATTCTACTTGGTATGTCATATGTGTTAATGTACTTTTACATCTTTGCCTAAGGTCTTTCTGAAAAAAGAAAATATTCTCCAGTTGAATTTTTTACATATTATCTGATGTTCTTGTGTGACCTTTGAAATTGTATTCTCTTCAAAATCTTTTCCTTTTGGATCATTATACAGTTTAGGTTGTAAATTTAGGTTCATTTTTATGGGAAACATTTTTTCTATATTCTTTGTTTACATGCAAAAGAATTATTTTACTGTAGTGGTGAGAAAGGCATTTTACAGTTGTTTCTCTCTCTCTCTCTCTCTCTCTCTCTCTCTCTCTCTCTCTCACACACACACACACACACACACTCATGTTTGTATATTGTGTGTATATATATATATATACACACACACAATTTCCCATACACAGTTCATCCTCTTTTAAGTGCTGTTGTTATGTTAGTTTTTTTTTAAATTTCTTTTAAATAATATAGATGCTCAAAACTGGGGAGTTCACTTAGTCTATACTGTGCATGTTTTTGAGCTGAAGAAATTGAGATTTGGTCCTTTGAATCTTCATATGTATAAACAAGCAAAAAATGAGAAGACCTTGTCTATCTGATATCCTAGCATTGGTACACCAGTATATTAAGTTGAACTGAGTTTAATGATAGACACTGTCTCAAAATATTTGTGAGAAATTAAATTAGAAGGACATATAATCTTGACCTCTTTCTTCTCTATAGCTGTGTTCACACCTCACATCTATGCACACATGAATAAGTATAATAAACATATATTTCTACATATAGAATATCTAATTAGTCATTTTTTAAAGGAACTACTATGTTATCTAGGACATAGCACTCCATATGTAGTTTGAACTAGCTTCAAACTCACAGAGATCTACAGGATATTATCCCTTTCTCTGCTAGGATTTAAAAGACACAGACCACTCCCATTGGCATAATTGAAGATTTTGACGGGTACATTTTATCCCACTGAAGTATATATTTAAGCATATAACAATAGAGAATATCATAGTTACAATTATTTCAAATCAGTAAAGTGTATATCACACTCTCAATTCAATTGTGATTTCAGTATGTTCTTTCAATATTGGCAATCATGGATTTCCTTATGGATTGCAAATTGTTTGTCCACAGAACCAAGTATAAATTATCTGTACTTTGGAGGAGTAGAGTCCCAACCTCTAAATATCTTTTGAAATTTGGGGCTGAGTTACAATTCTAATTCTAGTGTATCAATCAGAACATTTACAATGAATGTAGGTATTTTTAATAGTTTTAAAAATACGTTTGTGGTTATTTTTAAATTATTAAAATTTGTTCTGATAAAAAATATTTTTGTTTTAATTTTTTTGATATATTTACATTGCAAATATTATCCCCTTTTCTGGTTTCCTGTCTGCAAACCCCTTATGCCCTTCCTCCTTCCTCTGCTTCTCTGAGGATGCTATTTCCGGTGACCTACCCACTCCTGACTCACTGCCCTAGCATTCCTCCACACTGGGGCATCAAGTCTTCATAGGACCAAGGGACTTACCACCCATTGATTGATTTGTGATTGGGTTAATTCACTCAGGATGATATTTTCCAGGTCTAACCATTTACCTACAAATTGCACGAATTCATTATTTTTAATTCTGAGTAGTATTCCATTGTATAAATATACCACATTTTCTGTATCCATTCTTCCTTTGAGGGATATTTGGGCTCCTTCCAATTTCTGGCTATTATAAACAAGGCTGCTATAAAAATAGTGGAGCATGTGTCTTTATTGCATGCAGGGGAATCCTCTGGGTATATGCCCAGGAGTGGTATGCCAGGGTCCTCTGGAAGTGACATGCCCAATTTTCTGAGGAACCGCCAAACTGATTTCCAGAGCGGTTTTACCATTTTGCAATCCCACCAACAGTGGAGGAATGTTCCTCTTTCTCCACATCCTCTCCAGCACTTGTTGTCTCTTGAGTTTTTAATCTTAGCCATTCTGACTGGTGTGAGGTGGAATCTCAGGGTTGTTTTGATTTGCATTTCCCTGATGACTAATGATGTTGAACATCTCTTAAGGTGTTTCTCGGCCATCCGAATTTCTTCTGATGAAACTTCTTTGTTTAGCTCTGTGCCCCATTTTTTGATGGGGTTATTTGGTTCTTTGGGGTCTAACTTCTTGAGTTCTTTGTATATGTTGGATATTAGCCCTCTGTCGGATGTGGGGTTGGTGAAGATCTTTTCCCACTTTGTTGGTTGCCGTTTTGTCCTTCTGACAGTGTCCTTTGCTTTGCAGAAACTTTGTAATTTTATGAGGTCCCATTTGTCCATTCTTGATCTTAGTGCGTAAGCTATTGGTGTTCTGTTCAGGAACTTTTCCCCTGTGCCCAAGTCCTCCAGGGTCTTCCCAAGTTTCTTTTCTAATAGTTTCAGTGTGTCTGGTTTTATGTGGAGGTCCTTGATCCACTTGGAGTTGATCTTAGTGCAAAGAGATAAGAGTGGGTCAATTCGCATTCTTCTGCATGTTGACCTCCAGTTGAACCAGCACCATTTGTTGAAAAGGCTATCTTTATTCCACTGGATGGTTGTGGCTCCTTTATCAAAGATCAAGTGACCATAAGTCTGTGGGTTAATTTCTGGGTTTTCAATCCTGTTCCATTGATCTGCTTGCCTGTTGCTATACCAATACCATGCAGTTTTTAACACAATTGCTCTGTAGTACTGCTTGAGGTCAGGGATATTGATTCCCCCAGAAGTCCTTTTATTGTTGAGAATAGTTTTAGCTATCCTGGGTTTTTTGTTGCTCCAGATGAATTTGAGAATTGCTCTTTCTAGATCTATGAAGAATTGAGTTGGGATTTTGATGGGGATCGCATTGAATCTGTATATTGCTTTTGGCAAGATGGCCATTTTTACTATATTGATCCTGCCAAACAGACTGGATACGGAAACAGGACCCTACATTTTGCTGCATACAGGAAACACATCTCAGTGTTAAAGACAAACACTGCCTTAGAGTAAAAGGCTGGAAGACAATTTTACAAGCAAATGGTCTCAGGAAACAAGCTGGAGTAGCCATTCTAATATCAGATAAAATTGACTTCCAACCTAAAATCATCAAAAGAGACTCAGAAGGTCACTTCTTGCCGGCCAAAGGGAAAATCCACCAAGAAGAGCCCTCAATACTGAACATCTATGCTCAAAATGCAAAGGGCACCCTCATTTGTAAAAGAAACCTTACTAAAGCTTAAAGCACACATTACCCCTAACACAATAATTGTGGGTGACTTCAACACTCCACTCTCCTCAATGGACCGATCAGGAAAGCAGAAACTAAACAGGGACACAGTGAAACTAATTGAAACTCTGGACCAATTGGAGTTAGCAGATATATATATATATATATATATATATATATATATATATATATATATATAACATTTCACCCTAAAGCTAAAGAATATACCTTTTTCTCAGCACCGCATGGTACCTTCTCCAAAATAAACCATATAGTTGGTCACAAGACAGATGTCAACAAATACAAGAAGATCGAGCTAATCCCATGCCTCCTATCAGATCACCATGGAGTAAGAGTGGTCTTCAATAGCAACAAAAACAACAGAAAGCCCACATACACATGGAAACTGAACAATACTCTACTCAATGACACCTTGGTCAATGAAGAAATAAAAAAAAGAAATCAAAGACTTTTTAGAATTCAATGAAAAGGAAGGTACAACTTACCCAAATCTATGGGACACAATGAAAGCAGTGCTAAGAGGAAAACTCATAGCTCTAAGTGCATCCAAAAAGAAACTGGATAGAGCATACACTAGCAGCTTAACGGCACACCTTAAAGCCCTGGAAGAAAAACAAGTTAATTCACCCAGGAGGAGTAGAAGACAAGAAATCATCAAACTCAGGGCTGAAATCAATCAAATAGAAACAAAGAGAACCATACAAAGAATCAACAAGACCAGGAGCTGGTTCTTTGAGAAAATCAACAAGATAGATAAACCCTTACCCAGACTAACCAAAGGATACAAATTAACAAAATTAGAAATGAAAAGGGAGACATTTTTATTTTTATTTTATTTTTCAATTTGCTTCCTGATGAGAGTTGCCCCACCACTCTCTTCTTTCTACTCCCACCCTGAAAAATCCCTTCCCCTGTCATTGGCCCTTTCTGTTAGGAAATGATTCCAATTGACTACAACTCTACCCAAGACTCTAGTCCCAGTAGACCAGAAACATCCTCTCCCACTGAGGACCAAAGAGGCAGTCCAGGTAGAAAATACAGATCCAGTGGTAGGGAACAGAGACCAACACAGCCTCTACTCCACTTCTTAGGGAATCCATATTTAGACCAAAATCATATTTTCTATAAAATGAAATGAAGTGTCTGCATTTTTCCTTGTTGGCAGCCAAGGCTCTGATAGTCACCACTGTCCTATGATATTTAATATTTTTGATGTTCCTGTGGTGGCCTTGACACCTCTGTTTTACTACTTCTATCTGTCACTCTCCCAAAAGACTCATTGTGTGCTTTACATAATATTTGGCTGTGGATTTCTGTGTCTGTCTACATCAGCTGCTAAAGGAAGCCTCTCAGGGAACAATTATGCTGGCTTTGTGACTGCAAGCCTAGCAGTTTCATTAGTAATGTCAGGATGACTCTTTCACAATAGATTGGTCTTAAGTTGGGGAAGACATCACATGACTACTTACTCAATCTCTGCTCCATCTTCATCCTGGCACACTCTGTAAGCCAGTCAAAATTATGTGTTGAATGTTTTGTGAGTGAAGTGATACACACTTTCTCCTTTAGAAGTCCTGCCTTGCTACAAGAGGTTGCCAGTTCAATCTCAATATATCTCCTGTTGGTAGGAATCTCAGCTAATGTCACCCTCATATATTTTCTGTATCCTCTCCAATCACAGGCCTTAAGCTAGTCAAAAGATATTCCCCTCCACATATTTCCATTCTTATTCCCAATCCTCTAACCACTCCCCACTACCCAAACCTGATCACCATCACTTGTCCCCTTATCACTTCCTTACATACTCTGCTCTTTCTCTTTATCCACCAGTGATGAGTATCTAGTTATGAATGAGATGTTTTCATCTTGCTTTTGGACTTTCATATTATACAGTTTCTTAGGGTCTGTGGAATGTATCATATTTTTCCTGTATTTATGGCTAATGTCCACTCATCAATGAGCACACAAACCATATGACTTTCTGGCCCAGGGTTACCGCACTTGGTCTGTTATTCCTAACTTCTATCCAGTTCCCTGCAAAATTCAAAATGTTTGTGTTTAATAGCACAATAGTGTTCTATTATGTAAATTACCACATTTTTATCCATTATTCAGTTGAGGGGCATGTAGGTTGTTTCCAGTTTCAGGAATTTATGAACAAAGGTTCTATGAACATAAGTGAGAAGTATCTCTGTGGTATAGTGTGTCATTTTGGCGTATATAGCCAGGAGTGGTATAGCTAGGTCTTGGGTAGAACTATTCCCAGGTCAATTCCCAGGACAGTCAAATTGGTTTCCAAAGTGTTTGTATAAGTTTGTACTCCCACCAGCAATAGAGGATTGGTCTCCTTACTGTACATCCTTGCCAGCATGTACTATCACATGCATTTTTGATCATCAGCACTTTGTCAGTTATAAGAGTGAATTTCCTGGTCATATTTATTTGCATTTCACCAACTAAGGATGTAGAACGTTTCATTAATTTGTACACTATTCTTTACAAAAGCTCTCAGCATGTAGAGTTTAATTATGAAATATTTAACTACTTTTTTTGTAGTTTAAAGCATGCATAGGTTCCATTTACTATGGTGTAATTTGTTACTGCATATTGTATTTGTCTGATACATTGTCTTACTGTACTGCCTTCTGAATCATCAAGTTCATTAATGAAACCATGCTTCTTTTCAACATCATGAGAACACAACAAAAGCAGATCACCACACTTAGCTGGTGGTACTGTAAAATCTCTTCATTGCTGACTTTCATTTTTGCTTCCTTGTGTATAAAACTGAACTGAAATTTTATATTTTCTCATTTACTAGTTGGCTTAAATCACCTTCAGTTGTAAGCATATTTTTATTACTTGCCATGTTTTTTAATTACAAAAGCTATTTAAACAATGAAATCTATTTTGTAATTTTTATTGGTAACTTTATTTGTTTGCATTTCAAGTGTTATATACCTTTCATATTTCACCACTGCAAATCACCTATCCCATTCTCCCTTTGCCATGCTTCTACCAGAGAGCTCCCCAACCCACCTACCCATTTGCCCTTCACCACACTAGCAATTTCTATTAATGGGGCATCTAGTTTCCACAGGACCATGAGCTCACCTCCCATTGAGACCAGATAAGGCAATCCTCTGCCACATAAGCAGCTGGAGCCATGGGGCCATTTATGTGTACACTTTGTTTGGTGGTTTAGTCCCTGGGAGATCAGGAGGAGTCTGGTTGGTTGAAATTGTTGTATACTATATTTTTCATTATTTAAATCATTTTAATTCAAATATTCAATGATATCATACCACTCCTTCAAGTTCTTCTGAACCTCTCCCACTTTCCTCTCAATTTAAGTCCCTTGGCCAAAAACAACAACATAAAAAATGAAGAGGACATATGGGACATATGGTGAGGGGGGAATGGGGAAAGGGGAAAGCCTTCGGAATATAAACAAAGAATATAGAAAATAAAAAAATGTAAAATAAAAAAAATGAAAATCCAAAATAAAACAAATCCCTCAAAATCAGGAAAATAAAACCTCATTCAAAATAAACAAACAAAAAAACAAGCAAAAAACAACAACAACAAAAAACAACAAAAAGTAAAAGCACCAAACTGTGTCCATGTAAAAGTACACTCAAAAACTCAGAAAACTGTGGTGTCAAATTATTTATTAATCAACTACTGCTGAACCTGAGGCCTCTCCTGGTGGTTGTATCTAGATTCACTCTTTTGGAAAACTAGATTCTATCACTCTGAGTGGTTAGAAGTAGTTATAAGTGAGAGTTCAGATATTAACCTGGAATCTAGTGTGTTTAATTAATTAAATTTATTTATTTATTTATTTATTTATTTATTTTTCTAGCAATTAATTTACTCCTCTTCAAAATATATAAATATTTAATATAGTAAAATAATACTATCTCTAATATTATATTTATAAATCCTGGCAAAGAGGTAGAATTTACATCAATTTAACTCTATTTTAATGTTAATTGGGTCCCCAAAATCTGTTTGCTGGAGAAGAGCTGCAAATATCTTCTATGAACATGCCTCCAGTTAATCCTGATTATGAAATAAAGATGCCAGCATTCAATTCCTGGGGAGAATAAACAGCAGCAGTGATGGTTTAATGTTGTTCCCAGGTTTCGGCACCATATGATGGGTTATAAAAGAGAGAAGTGGTATTAGAGAGTGTGGTATGGAGGTGTGGGGAAAGGGGGTACCTAGGTGGGCCCATGCCCAGGCACCTCTACCCCCTGAGGGACCACGCACATACAGACATGGTATAGAATAGAGTTTATTTAGGGAAGAGGATGGGAGTTAATGGTATAGTGTAGGCAGAGAGAGGGAGTGAGAGAGAGAGAGAGAGAGAGAGAGAGAGAGAGAGAGAGAGAGAGGAGAAGTAGAGAGGAGTGGAGGCTGGCCATGACCACATGGAGAGAGGGGGGAGTGGAGGAGAGCCCAAGAGGGGTAGAGAGGTGAGAGTGCAGAGAGGTAAGAGTAAAGAGAGAGGAGGGGCAAGCAGCCCCTTTTATAGTGAGCCAGGTCTATGGGGCAGGGCATACCTGACTGTTGCCAGGTAACTATGGGGTGGAGCTTGAACAGAGTACCAACATACCCCAGTATTTGTTTAACTAAAAAAATAAATAAAATATGGTGAAGGCGAAGCAGGAATAGGGTCATTGTTGTTGTGATATCTGACTGCTTCATGCTGACATTGGGGGTGATGTGTCTCTGGGGAACCTAGAGAAAGGGGTATGGGGGATGTTTGTCCAGTCTCAGGAGAAAAGGCTGTTTTCTTGTTGTCCAGGGTCTGTGGAGCCATCTGAGGATAGGTCAGAACAGGTCCAGTAGAACTGTCTGTGTCTAGAGAAGCTGAGGCGATTGGGGCATCTGAATGTTGCTTCTCTGGAGCTGTCCTGGCTGTGGCAAGGGCCTGGACTTGACAAAATTTTGAAACACATTAGTATAGGTAGGGAATAAGATTAAGTATATTTGGGAGAAAGGGAAAATATTCCTTAAGATGTACAATTGAAACCCAGAGGAATCCCACCCTTTGGAAAAATAGAAAGTGGGAACTTTGGGCAGATGTACTTATCCAGATGGAGTGTATTTGGTCCATGAACAGTAGATCTGGGTAGGTTTCCTGTACCTAATGCGTTTATTAAAGAGATAATAACATGAGTTAACCACATGAACAGTCTTTAAGATGAGCCTTTTGTGGAGCAGAAGGAATAGGATTAAAAGTTGGATCGTATAGTGGAATATTTATTATTGGAGTTAGGCAACTCGATAGAAACTCAGATGTTAGGACAGTGACAAAGCAAGAAGAAGAAATATTAAGTATTTAATGAAAATAGAGTTTAGTAAAGAAATAACTGTCTAGCTGTCAATGTAATCAGAAGTCTAAGGAATAAGCAATGACAGAGCAAGAAGAGGAAATATGAAGTATTTAATGGAAATAGAGTCTAGGTAAGGAGATAACTGTCTAGCTGTCAATGTAGTCAGAAGTCTAAGGAATAAACAATAACAGCAAGAAGATGGAATATGAAGTATTTAATGGAAATAGAGTTAAAGTAAGGAGATAACTGTCTAGCTGTCAATGTAGTCAGAAGTTGGAGGAATAAACAATAACTTAGCAGTTATATTATTAAAAGGTGACAGATTCCAGTAGCCAGCAGTTCTTTGTGGTCTCTGGTCTCCATGGCAGCTTTGGCTATCAATCTGGCTTTCAAGCACAGAAGACGCAGGACTTTTTCTCTGTGGAATGGATACCCATGACATGAGAAATGGCTTACCTTTGTTTAGCTAAGTCATTTGACTCAAGATATCCGGTCTTGTCCACTGCACTCTTTCTTAGGCAGCATCTTGTAGTGGTGTCCACATATTTCTTCTGAGACATCCTGGGAGAAGCTGTCAGGCCTTTGGGAATTCTGTCTGTCTTAAGCATAACAGCAAACTTCTGACAAGATTGGGCATGAGATAGGAGAGCAATAGTCCAGAGGAAATAAGAAATGAGAATCTTAAGTAGCTTTGACAGCTTGAATAGTAGAGGAAAGTATGTTGCTTTATTAATAAAGCTGCTAGGATCAGAGTAAGAAAGCTGGCAGCAATGGATTAAACTGTGGTGACAAAAAATGAGTTTGTCTACTCAGATTTAGGCTTTACACAGGATATTGAGCATGGAGGCTATGGGAACAAAGAAGCTAAGAGGTCGTGGGAACACAGATAAGTGAGGCTTAGGTCTTTTATCATTTACCAGACTGTTAATTTACAGTCAAAGACAAGTAATTGACCATTGGGTGGTTGGGGAAATTGCTAAATATAAGTCCAGCATCCAGGAAGAATATTAGCAACATGGCACAGCCAGGCTAAAAGCCCAGGCCATCACAAGAGTCTCTAGGGGCTGAGATGTTCCCAGAACAACGGAAGAAGTACCCAGACATGGTCCAGGATTTTTGGCAACTGTAAAAGCTAACAGAGATTCCGAGTTACTTCTGAGTGAGGGGGTAGTCAACGGATTAGTTGTCCTATAGCTAGAAAGCCAGTGGTATAAGAAGCAAGCCTTAGTTTCAAAGAGGCTGGCCAAACTTCATTTGAAGGCTAATGTGTGGGAAACTAGAAATCTGAGAAAAGTAAGCAGAGGGACAGCCATGCAATGATGGAGTTATAGGCATCTGTGGGAATGGGTACCTGCCTGTAGGAGCAGCAGCTGCAGCAGCAAGTGGCGTGGCTCTGAGCCCTGTAATGCTGTGGCAGCTGTAGTATTTAGTATTACATGCAACCTTAGGGAAGCTGAGCTGGGCATGGGCCCCGGCAGGTCTGTGGCAGTAGGACAGGAGAGACCTGTGCTGCAACCCACAGCCAGCTGAGGCAGGGGGAGAGCATGCAGGGTGGCAGTGGTGGCTGCGGTGGGGGTGGGGGTGGGAAGATGGTGCGGCAGGGAAAGTTATAGAGGGGCTTGCAGGGCAGGACTTTCTGCCAGTGGGAGAAGTAGTAGTCCACTGTGGGCAGAAAAAGGAAGTACCAAAGATGCTTGTTTCTTATCCTAGCAACTATGCAGTGGCTCAGGAACTCAACTCTGTGCTCAGCTGTTGAGCTCTGAGCTCGGCGGGTGGGGACTGGGAGATACACAGAATGGGGAAATAGGGCAGCATGTGGGCATGCACTCACAAGCAGTGAGCTCGCATAGGTTGCTCATGAGGGTAGGAGAACTAGGAGGGAGAGGAAGGATACTTCAGGCCATGATCACAAGCAGTGAGCATGCATAGAAAGAGGAAGAGTGCTTCAGGCAAACAGTTGTTTGCAGATAAAGGAAGGGGAAAGAATTACAGATTTACAGATTCCTGTCCTCCTGACTATGCAGCCAGAGCTGCGTAAGGGAGTTTACCATTGTGGCAAAGCCTGCTTGCAAACCCCACAGTTTCTCAATCTGAGTCTTGGCAACAAATGATGGCTTAGTGTTGTTCCCAGGATTCGGCACCACATGATGGGTTATAAAAGAGAGAAGGGGTATTAGAGAGTGTGACATGGAGGCATGGGGAAAAGGAGGTTTCTAGGCGGGCCCATGCCCAGGCACCTCTTCCTCCTGAGGGACCATGCACACACAGACATAGTATAGAATAGTTTATTTAGGGAAGAGGATGGGAGTTAATGGTATATTTGAGGCAGAGAGAGAGAGAGAGAGAGAGAGAGAGAGAGAGAGAGAGAGGAGAAGTAGAGGGGAGTGGAGGCCAGCCATGACCACTTGGAGAGAGGGGGGAGGGGAGGAGAGCCCAAGAGGGACAGAGAGTTGAGAGTGCAGAGAGGTAAGAGTGAAGAGAAAGGAGGGTCAAGCAGTCCCTTTTATAGTGGGCGAAGTCTCTGGGGCAGGGTATACCTGGCTGTTGCCAGGTAACTGTGGGGTGGAACTTGGACAGAGTACCAACAAGCAGGATTTAAGGTCCCCACCTTAGGGCCATGAGGAAGAGGAAGGGCAGACAGATGCCATACCTGAGGAGTATGCAGGGACAAAAGTAGTGCCACATTCAAAGTGGCCAAGAGAATGTGGCCAAGAGGGCAGCTCAAGTAACTCAAGAACAGCCAAAACAGAATGAAGAAATGAGTAAGTAAGAACTTAGAGTTATCTGTGGGAGGTAGATTCTAACAGCATAGATTTTAGGCTGTTGCTTAGTATTTTGCTGCATTAAGTTATAGATAATATAAAGTTGTGTGTTTCATTTGGAAACATAAACTTTTGATGATTATAATCACGCCATGAGTGACTTATTTAAAAATTAATAGTACAACTATGAAAATTCCATTGTGGGAGAAAAATCAACAGAAAGACAAGGCACAAGAATCAGAGACCCACTTATTTGTACACTCAGACATCACATAAAATTCCTTAATTTGAAGTCATGGTACATGTGGGAAAGACCCTGTACATTGAAAAAGATCTTGCAATGTAGCCAAATTCAAAGTGTGCAGTAACTTGATATCTTAATTTTAATGAAATTTCTAAATATTGTCATCTACAATGGGGCCCTGCTCTCAGTTTGGCAAGAGAACCATATTGACTTAGAAACAACATGGGGTGTTTAGAAATTTCTGTTCTACTTATGACCAACTTTGTGGCCCATAACTCAGTTAAATGTAAAACAATTACAGTACTGGAAGCTTTGTTTGGTGACAAGTGATGGTCTGTTGAGACCCTTTATTTGTTGTTTTCATTTAGATCTCTCTCTCTCTCTCTCTCTCTCTCTCTCTCTCTCTCTCTCTCTCTCTCCCCCTCCCTCCCTCCCTCTCTCTCTCTCTTTTTCTCCCTCTTTCTTACATACACACACATACATACACACACTTATACAAGCACATGCATACACACACAATATACATATGCATATATATGTATATATATGGTGTTTTTATTGTATTATGTTTCACTACTCAAACCCAAGCACCCCTCTTTTGCCCCCTCATTTTTAGCTATTCCTCCTGTATTCTTTTTTATAGTATAGAATAGTTTATTTAAAGCATGGGGAGGGGGAAATAAGGGGGTAGTAGAGGCAGAGGAAGACAGAGGGAAGGAGAGAGTAGAGAAGCAGTGGCCGGCCTTGACCATGTGGAGAGAAGGGAGAAGGGAGGGGTGAAGGGAGGAGAGCCCAAGAGGGCAAGAGGCAAGAGAGGCAAGAGAGTAAGAGCCCCTCCTGTATTCTTTTCCACACTCCACTCTGCTCACCCTAGCTTTATTTCTCTGTTTTTTCTTCCACAATCTCATCTCTTCTCCCATTCCCCACTAGTTCCTGCCTCATTCACAATATGTAAGTTTTGTGTAGTCTCTTAATTATGTCAGAAAATACTTTACAAAACTTTTACATTGTTTAATATTTAAAAATATAGCCCACTATTTCTTTTATCCAATGACTACTCTGAACAGAACATCTAGGACATTTTCCATTGGAAGTGGCAACCATGTGTATCACATAATTCTTAAAAGAGCAGATATACTTGGGTATTTATGATCTGTATATTTTTTCCACTTATGTTTTTGGAATTTAATTTTTTTTTTGTTTTTTGAGACAGGGTTTCTCTGTGTAGCTCTGGCTATCCTGGAACTCACCCTGTAGACCAGTCTGGCATCGAAATCAGAAATCTGCCTGCCTCTGCCTCCCAAGTGCTGAGATTACAGGTTTGCACTACCACGCCCAGCTGGAATTTTATTTTTGAAATGATTATTTGAATTATTTTTCAAATCAGTAAAGTGGCTAGGGGTTTTCAAATCTTTTTATTTTCTTTTACTGTATATTGAAATGATTAAGCCATCCACTGTCCTTACTTGTATTAATGCAGTAGTCCTTTCATGAGCCCTTTATATATGTTAAGCTATCCCTACATATTTAAGTCACATTTAAAATATAATAGTATAAATATTTGTCTATATGTTAAATGGCTTTGAATGTATTTATTAGTATATAAATTCATTTCTATTGAATGTTTTTCATACAATATATATAATCACTTTCCTTCTTTTCATATAATATTTTCTTATACAATATTTAATTACCATCTTTTCACTTTACCAACTAGTCCCAGATCTTCCAGTCTCCCTACCAATAAAATTTCATTCACCATTGCTTGTGTACAAGGTAACTATCTCTGTTTCTATCTCCTTCCACAAAATAATAGCAAAATAACAATAACCAAATAAAACACAGAACAAGCTAAAACGGTAGAAAAATAAAATGAATCAATTATCCAGAGGAGAACAGTGTAAAAATGGATGTTTACTGTGTTCTTTTCCTCAGGTCTTGCCCTTGAATCTGGTTAATATGACTAGTTTCACTCATTTGGGAAAAAATGTGTTTTGCCTTTCTATATTGCAGCTACCAATTATAAATAGTGTCTTGATTGAGGATGGTAATTTTTGTCTACCTTCCTTTCATTGTACTAGTATTTCTGTCTGGTTTGAACCTTTGCAGACAGTGTGTCTGCTGCTAGAGTTTCTTGATTTGCAATATCCATCTGTGGGATAAAGGTGGATGAATACATCCCAGTGAGGACTATGAAGTTTGTGGATATAGATGGTCTCATGTCCATGTATTTACAGAATTCTTAAATAAACAGTTGTTAATGAAGAGTGAGGAATTGTATGAATTGATGTGGTACAGTGATACATGTACTGTGGGTATAGACACTCAAGAATAGAGAAGATATTTTCATTAGCAAAATATCCAAATAATTAGATTGCATAAATTATGTTATCAACATAAATTGTTACTAATAAACAATAATATAAATTGTCCTAAGCTAGGAAGCTTGATGCACAAATGTGTGCAACATGAAAATGCAGACACACATAAAAAATGTGGATAATGTGCATAAATATGTATATAAAATACATATGTATTATGTACATGTATGTACAAATAAACATATATTTATATAATCAATTTCATTTCTAAAAAAGATACATCTTAAATTATTTCTTTATCATTATATCAGTGAGAGACATTCTGTGTTAATTCACTATATTTTGTGTAAAGGGATTGGAACCAAAATTTCTTTGTATAATCCAAGCAGGTTTTTGGAGGACATTTTAATAGAGATACATGTGTTACATACTGCTTTAATTCATTCTTATAACCAGATACTTGTGGAACCTGGCAAAATCATATCACAAATTGTCAAAAACATGTTTCACTTGGGTTCATATAATCATAATAGGAAAATTGTATATAGAAACTGGGGCTTTCCAATAGATCTATTTGCTGATGAACCCCAACCAATGTATAGCATACATAGAGCAATCTAACTGCACTACCATCTGGATCCTGGCCCCTAACCTACTGAACAAGCTCTGAAAGCAAAATGCTGGAAATTTCCAGAAATCTCTTTTCCAAAGATCTTGTTTTTTTTCATTTCTTTCTTTCTTTCTTTCTTTCTTTCTTTCTTTCTTTCTTTCTTTCTTTTTTTTTTTTGGTTTTTCGAGACAGGGTTTCTCTGTGTAGCCCTGGCTGTCCTGGAACTCACTCTGTAGACCAGGCTAGCCTCGAACTCAGAAATCCACCTGCCTCTGCCTACCAAGTGCTGGGATTACAGGCGTGTGCCACCACCACCCGGCTCCAAAGGTCTTAATATAAATCCTGTCTCCTTTCCAGTTCTCTGCTTCTTTCATACTGAGGACAGAAAGGCAAGCTGTTGGTTTTTCCCACTGAATAAATAGGAGGGCATGGCACAAGATGTCTAGAAGAAGAATTTGGCAGGAAGTAGTTAAATGCTAGCAATCACACCCTTTCTCACCCCTGATTTTTTAAATACTAAACAAAGAATTGTAAACTGCTTGAGGCACACAAGTATACTACCTCTGTCCCTAAACTCCCAACAATGTTCTTCCTCCCAACGAAAATGCTACCTACCCTAATAGCCAGACCCTAACCCAAAATTACAGAAGAAAAGTCATAAGTTCTAGAATAGAAAAATCCACTACTCCATACTTTTTGTCTTTCTTCTTCTTGAGCTTCATATGGTTTGTGAATTGTATCTTGGATATTCTGAGCTTTGTGCTAATATCCACTTAAAAGCTAGTGCATATGATTTGTGTTATTTTGTAATTAGGTTACCTCACTTAGGATGATATTTTATAACTCTACTAATTTGCCTAACAATTTCATGAAGTCATTGTTTTTAATAGCTGAGTAATACTACATTATGAAAATATACCACATTTTCTATATCCATTTTCTGTTGAAGGACATCTAGGTAGTTTCCAGGTTCTGGTTATTATAATTAAGACTGCTATTAACGTGGTGGAACCTATGACCTTGTTATGTGTTGGAGTATCTTTTTGGTATATGCCAGGAGTGGAATAGCTGGGTCCACAGATAGAACTATTTCCAATTTTTCTGAGGAACTGCCATACTGATTTACACAGTAGTAATACCAGCTTTCACTCCCACCAAAAATGGAGTTGTGTTATTTCTCTACATCTTCACCAGCATTTAAAGTCACCTGAGTTTTTCATCTTTGTCATTCTAAGTGGTGTGAGGTAGAATCTCAGGGTTGTTTTCATTTGAATTTCCTTGATGACTAAGAGCTTTGAACATTTCTTTAAGTGTTTTGGACATTTGAAATTCTTCGGTTGAGAATTCTTTGTTTAGCTCTGTACCCCATTTTAATAGGGGTTTAAGGAAAGTGCTAGGAGAAAAACTAAAGGAGATGAAGGGGATCATAACCCCATAGCATCCTCATAGTAATCCATGGCTCCAAATGCATCTGTATCAGAGGATGGCCTGATCTCATATTTATGGGAGGGAAGTCCTGTGATGGTTTGCTGCCCCAGTGCAGTGGGAAGTTAGAATGGTGAGGCAGAAGTGGGAGAGTTAGTGGAATTGCACCCTGATAGGGGAAATGTGGAGGGTAAGAAGGGGATAGGATGGAGGTTTGTGGAGGGTTAACTGGGAAGGGGGATTTAAAATAAAAATGAAAAAAACAATTAATAAATAAAAAAGATGTACAATTAAAAAATAAAAAGAAAATTCCCTATTCCCCATTTTGAAGCCTTCCAGAAACCTCTGCCCCCAAGAAATTTTATATAATCCGTTTTCTGATCAGTTTTACCCTGATTCTAGCCTTAACAGTTGCAAAAATACTCCTGTGATTTTTCCTTCAATAAGTCTTTTGTCTTAATTTTGACTTGTCCTGTGAATTTCTGGTAGGCTTTGGCTCTCAACTGCAAGGATATTTTCACAATCAGTGCTGTAATGCTTTAAAAGGCAGAGAGAGTTCTTACCTGGCCCACTTACTCTATTATCCCTTTAAGCTGTAGGATTTTCAGACATTATCCTCAAAATAGTTAACTTTAAGTTTCTCTCAAAACAAAGAAAAAAACACTGGAATTTGTTATTCTAGTGCTAACAATGTTCTCAAGAGATTCAGCTTCTCCAATCTATGTTATATATTCAGGGATAAATTGTCATGGCACTTTTGCAAATATTAGCTTTTATAGATTTTTTTTTCTGTTTCATCTGTTTCCATTCTTTTCTATGATGTCAGGCAAGTAATGAGAGTATTAGAAAATCAATTGTCAATCCATCGTATAAAATTAGTATTTCATATTTCCATTTTAAGAAAATTACTAACCAGAATTTTTGTCATTATTTAAAATTAATCTCCCATCAACAGACAACTATTTCTCCATTAGCATTCTGTTCACAACAATTCTCTTTATATCATATGCTTTATGTAGTTAAACGTCTTAGTCTAAATTTCTTAGTCTAAATCACACAACTTTTCAGTCGAATAAATCGCATATTATCTAGTGTTCTTCTAGTGTCATCTGTAGTTTTATTCTGTCCAAGTTTTTCTTCTTATGAATCACCTGATAGTGAAAGAATTTAAGACAAAAACTAAGGATCAATTGATAAATGATACAGACTAATCTACAAAAAAAAACAAGCCGTAATATAAGGTATCCATTAGTAAAAAAAAAAAAAAAAAAAAAAAAAAAGCAAAGTAAGACATTTGTCTGTTTCTCAAATTTTTTCATTGATATAAAAATCTGGCATTAGTAAATGTATGCTGCAGTAAATACATAGAAGAAAGAGAATGAAATAAAGAAAGAGGAAAATAAGGAAGTGAGCAAGATATTGTTAATTATTTTTCCTGATTTATCTAAAGACCCTCTTTGTAATTGCTTTACACAAGAAAAGCAAAAATTCAGTATAGCTCATGTTGTCTAAGCAGGAGGTACTATACTTCGCATCAGTGTTCTTCATGAACAGGAGGTACTAGTCTACTTGAACAAACCAAAACATGGGACAGATTTCAGTATAAGCCAAGCACTATGATCTCAATGAGATGGATGTTTGGATGGGTCACTTTGATGTAGCTAGAGAAGACAGAAACCAAAAAATTGTCAGGGTTTTCTGCAATGTTCTTATTTGGATATTCCACAACATTCAATTGTGATTTCATTAAGCTTGGTAAAGTTTTTTTAAACACTAAGTGCATAAACATGGTGTGAAAACTGAGATAATTTTTTCCAAACATCATATATCATCTCATGCAATATCATAGCTAAATCATCTAAATTTAAAGGAGAAATATATAATATCTAAATATTTTATTCCATAAACACTAATATATATTTTGTATGTGGGGATGAAATGTTCCATTCTCTTATATAATTCTTAATGTGATATATAGAAAACACAAAATACAGGGATATATGTCAAGATCACTTACTTTTTTTTTCTTTTTAAAATTGAATTGTTTATTTATTCATATTCCAAATGTCCCTTTTTTCAGTACACTATTCATGAGTTCTTCATCTCATCCCTGCTCCCCTTTGGCTTTGAGAGAGTTGTCCCTCACCCACCTACTACACCCATCTCACCCCCCACAACATTCTTCCCTGGAACCTCAAGTCTCTCCAGGATTAGAAACATCCTCTCATATTGAGATTAGAGAAGGTAGACTTCTGCTACATTATATGTTCTGGGGCACAGGGACAAGCTCATATATGCTCTTTGGTTTGTGCCTTGGTCTCTGAGAGCTCTGAGATGCCTGCAATAGTTTACAGTGTTGTTTTATATTATGGGTTTGCAATCCCCTTCAGCTCCTTTGATCGTTTTCCTATCACTTCAATAGGGGTTCCAACCTCTAAACCAATGGTTTCCTGTATGTATGTATGTGTGTGTGTGTATATATATATATACACACACACACACACACACATATATATATATATATATATATATATATATATATATATACATATATATGTTTCAGTCAGCTCCTGGTATAGCCTTTCATAGAACTGCCATGCTAGGCTCCTATATACAAGCTCAGCATTGCATCACTAATATTGTCAGGGTTTGTGGGCAGTGTTCCAACTCTAACATTTCTTTTTCTTAGTTCTGTAAAGAAGTTACACTTTTCCTCCCTTCTGTGATTATACCTGCGATGAGAGAATGATTTTGATTTCTATAATATCATAGAGACTTATGTCTCAAAGGTAACATAAAGCTCAAGCAAACAGTTAGCTATTATAAACAACCTTTGAGTAGAATACTGAAATATACCTAATATCTTATATAAAGGAGTAATTTATATGTATCATCACAGACTCAGGAAAAATGTCACAAATGTGCAGCAAACTTTCCTTGGCAGCAAAGAGTTTTAATTAGAAAGGCACATAGAGAAATGTGCCCTTTATTAAAGGCAGTCATGACTTGGAACATCAGGAAACACAGGTTGTTTTTCTGTACTGTTAATTGGAGCCAAAGCACAAGGTAAATTATATTTACACTGTCCTACTCTTTCACTTTCTATTTTTCAAATGAAACACAACAGGAGGAGACAGAAATCAATTAGCACCTTGGAGAGAGTTGAACAAGATTTCTGCAGGGTTGCTATTTTTTTTTCTTTTTTTTCTTTTTCTTTTTTTTTTTGGATTAAGACTGACTGGATTTTAAGCTGTATCCTTTTTTAATGTATATATGCCTAGAAACAGAGAAGACCAGAGCTTATAACCATTACTACACTCAGGGATTTTTAGCCAGAGTCCAGTTGTCAGCTTGATATAGACAAATCCTGATTTAAAAAAGAATGCGCCAAAGAAGAAAGACTGTCTGTTTTTTTCTTCAGAAACCTGTGGCAGACAGAAAATAATAACCCATCATAAGAAGGGACAAGCTGGAATTCCCCTAACTTCACCAGTGAGTCAGATGCTTCTGTTTTCTGTGCAATGAATGTGTTCTTACCTCTGAAGCAACTCTTCTGTCTGAGTTTTGCTGTGCTTCATCATCTGAAAGGAGGATGAGTCACTTTGGGAATTAATTTCTGACAGAGAATGAGGATGTATTTCTCAATATAGTTTATTGAGGCACACAACATGAAGAATTGCTGTGACAGGAACAGTTCTCAATTGTCCACATAAGATGATCTGAAAGGTTTGGGCTGTAAGCATCGAAGACAATATCACACATGATATCCAATGACCTCTGTGGTCACAGAAATATATAGGAATCTTACCTATCATCATTCTGTTCCCATCAAGAGCTCCAGAGGTACTTCTTTCCAATAGAAGTTTGAGAGTCAACATTATATTATTACTGCTCTTCGCCAAATAATAGCTCTTACAGTTTATTCTTACTTCCATATTTGCTCCTCTGACTGAGCAGACAAGTGCAATGAGGTACTCAGGGAACACCCAAGGGTAAGATTGCATGGGAAAGGGCCAGCCAAGGCCCCACCTGCAACCAGGAGCTGGGTAGTACCACCACAGAAGCCTGAGCACCTAGTTTGCTAGGGGACATCTTCTCTGGAGGAAGTTCCACAGTTTGAGGTGATGCCACCATCTTCACTCCTGAAACTGAGCAGGCTGTTACAGCCAGGAACTCAGAAAACAGCCAAATGTAAGATCACTTGGGATTCTGGCCACAAGGGCTCCACCTGCACCCAAGAGCTGGGTGGTCCCACAGTACTCAGTGCCAGGGGAAAGTCGTTCTCACATGCTGAGATACACTTATAGGCACACAAGAGGGACAAGCACCAGCCAGTGACAGTAGGGCCAACTAACACCAGAGATAATCAGATGGCAAAAAGGCAAACATAGGAACATTACTAACAGAAATCAAGGCAATATGACAAGATCTGAACCCAGTTCTCCCACAACAGCAAGTCCTGGATAAACAAACATACCAGAAAAGTAAGATTTGGATTTAAAATCACAGTTCATGGTGCTGTTAGAGGCCTCCAAGGAGGATATAAATAACTCACTTAAAGAAATGCAGAAGAACACAAGTAAACAGAGAGAAAATCTAAAAGAACTATAGAAAAACACAGCAAAACACGTGAAGGAATTGAATGAAATCATCCAGCATCTAAAAATGGAGTTAGAAACAATAATGAAATCACAAAGGGAAACACCTCTGGACATAGAAACCTAAGAAAGAAGTCAGGAGTCATGGATCCAAGCATCAACAACAGAATATGAGAGAGAGAAGAGAGAAACTCAGATGCAGAAGATACCATAGTAAACATTGACTCAACAATGATAGAAAATGCAAAATGCAAAATGCTGTGACACAAAACATCCAGGAAACACGTGACAAAATGAGAATACCAAACCTAAGGATTATAAGTATAGAAGAGAGTGAAGATTTCCAAAATAAAGGGCCAGGAAATGTCTTCAACAAAATTGTAGAAGAAAATATCCCTAAGCTAAAGAAAGAAATGCCCATGAACATACAAGAAACATAGAGAACTCCAAATATATTTGACTAGAAAAGAAAGTCCTGCAATGACATAATAATTAAAATGCCAAATACACTAAACAAAGAAAGAATATAAAAAGCAATAAGGGAAAAATTCAAGTAACATATAAAGTTAGACCTATCAAAATTACACCAGATTTCTCAACAGAGATTATGAAAGCCAGAAGAACCTGGGAATATGTCATACAGATGTAAAGGGAAGGAAATGCCAACACAGTCTGCTCTATCCAGCAAATTTATCAATTACCACAGATGGAGAAACCAAGGTGTTCAATGGCACAAACAAATTTACACAGTATCTTTCCACAAATCCAGGCCTTCAAAGGATAATGAATGGAAAACACCAACAAAAGGAGGAAAACAACACACAAGTAAAAACAAGAAACTAATCATCTTAAAACAAACCCAAAAGTAGATAGCCACACAAACATAAAAATTACATCAAAAATAGCAGGAAGGAACAAACACTATTGCTTAATATCTCTTAAGATCAATGGACTCAATTCTCGAATAAAATGACTAACAGACTGGATAAGTACACAGGACCAAACATTTTTCAGCATACAGGAAAAAAAATCGCTGTGTCAAAGACAAACACTACCTCAGTGTAAAAGGCTTGAAACAGTTTTCCAAGCAAATGGTACCAGGAAACAAACTGAAGTAGCTATTATAATATCAAATAAAATAAACGTTCAACCAAAAGTCATCAAAAAAGCCATGGAAGGACACATTGTACTCAGCAAAGGAAAAATCAACCAAGAAGAACTCTCAATTCTGAACATATGTGCTCCAAATACAAGTACACCCTCATGGATAAAAGGAACTTTACTAAAGATTAAAGTGCATATTGCACCTCCCACAATAATTGTGGGTGACTTAAACACTGCACTCTCTTCAACGGACAGATCATAGAAACATAGTGGAGGGGAATACCAGAACAGGGAAATGGGAAGGGGTGGATAGAGGAACAGGGGGATGGAAAAGGGCATTTGGGACCTTTGGGGGATGGGGAACCAGAAAAGGGGAAATGAAATGTAAATATAGAATATATCCAATAAAAGAAATAAAAATAAAAGAAACACAAAGTAAGTAGAGACACAGTAAAACTAATAGAAGTTTTGGACCAAATGGATTACATATATATGTGTGTGTGTGTGTGTGTGTGTGTGTGTGTGTGTGTGTGAATGTATATATATATATATATATATATATATATATATATATTATATGTGTGTGTGTGTATACACATACATATATAAAACATTCATCCTAAAGCAGAGAATATACATTCTTCTCAGCATCTCATGGTACTTTCTTGAAAACTCACCATAAAATTGGTCACAAAACAGACCACAACATTTATAAGATCATCTAACTAATCCCATGCCTCCTATCAGATCATTATGGAGTAATGGTGGTCTTTAATAGTGAAAAAGAAAAAAAAATAACTGAAAGCCTACATACACATGAAAGCTGAACAATGCTCTACTCAATGATAAGCTTATCAAGGAAGAAATAAAGAAAGAAATAAAAGACATTTTAGAATTTAACTAAAATGAAAGCACAACACCCGAATTTATGAGACTCAATGAAAGCAGTAATAAAAGGAAAACTCATAGCTCTGAGTGCCTCCAAAAAGAAGCTGGAGAGCAGAACAGCAATAACACTAACAACATAACAGTATACCTGGAAGTTATAGAACAGAAAGAACCTAATACACCCAAGGGGAGTAGAATGCAGGAAATCATTAAAATCAAGGCTGAAATGAACCAAATAGAAACAGAAATAACTGTACAAAGAATCAACAAAACCAGGAGATGTTTCTTTGAGAAATTCAACAAGAGAGAAAAGTCCCTTAGTTAGGCTAACCAAAGGGCACAGAGACAGTATACAAATTAAAAAAAAATCAGAATGAAAGGGGAGGTATAAAAACAGAAACTAAGGAGATGCAAGGAATCATCAAAAAAAGCACTACAAAAGCCTATACTCAACACAGATGGAAAATCTGTATGAAATGGTTTATTTCCTAGACTGATACCAAATACCAAAGTAAAATCAGGATCAGATAGACCATCTAAATGGTCACATAACCCCTAAAGAAATAGAGTGGTCATTGTCAGTCTCTCAACCAAAAAAGGACAGGACCAGATATTTTGGTGCAGAATTCTATCAAAGTTTCAAAGAAAACCTAACACCAATACTCTTCAAACTATTCCACAAAAGAGAAGCAGAAGGAACTCAACACAACTCATTCTATGAAGCCACAATTACACTGATGCCAAAACAACACAAAAATGCAATAAAGAAAGAAAAGTTCAGACCATTTCCCTTATGAATATCAATGAAAACATACTCAATAAAATTTTTGCCAACCAAATCCAAGAACACATCAAAACGATCATTCACCATGGTCAAGTAGGATTTATCTCAGGGATGCAGGGATGGTTCAATATAAGGAAATCCAACAATGTAATCCACTGCATAAACAAACTCAAAGAAAAAAAACATAGTCATTTCATTAGATGCTGAAAAAGCATTTGACAAAATTCGGCATACTTTCATGTTAAATGTCTTGGAAAGATCAGTAATTCAATGCTCATACCTAAACATAGTAAAAGCAATATACAGCAAACCAGTAGTCAACATCAAAGAAAATGGAGAGAAACTTGAAGCTATCATACTGAAATCAGGGACTAGACAAGGCTGCCTTCTCTCTCCATATTAATTCAATATAGTACTTGAGGTTCTAGCTAGAGCAATTAAACAACAAAAGGAGAACAAAGGGATACAAATTGGAAAAGAAGAAGTCAAACTATATTTGTAGATGATATGGTAGTATATTTAAATGACCCAAAAGAACTCCACCAGAGAACTCCTACAGCTGATAAACAACTTCAACAATGTGGCCAGACATAAAATTAACTCAAGCAAATAAGTAGCATTTCTGTACTCAAAGGATAAACATGCTGAGAAAGACATTAGGGAATTTGATGGGGATTGCATTGAATCTGTAGATTGCTTTTGGCAGGATGGTCATTTTTACTATATTGATTCTACCAATCCTTGTTCATGGGAGATCTTTCCACATTCTAAGACTTTCTTCAATTTCTTTCTTCAGAGACTTAAAGTTGTTATCATATAGATCTTTCACATGTTTCGTTAGGGTCACACCTAGGTATGACATATTATTTGGGACTACTGTGAAGGGTGTCATTTTCCTAATTTCTTTTTCCTCTTGTTTGTCCTTTGAGAAGAGGAAGGCTGCTGATTTGCTTGAGATAATTTTATATCCAGCCACTTTGCAGAAGTTGTTTATCAGCTTTAGTAGTTCTCTGGTGGAAGTCTTGGGGTTGCTTAATGATACTAACATATCATCTGTAAATAGTGATATTTTGACTTCTTCCTTTCCAATTTGTATACTTTTGACCTCCTTTTGCTGCCTGATTGCTTGCACTAGGAGTTTAAGTACTATATTGAATAGATAGGGAGAAAATGGGCAGCCTTGTCTGGTCCCAAAATGACACCCTTCACAATAGCCACAAAGAAAATAAATTATCTTGGTATGCCTCTAACCAAGTAAGTGAAATAACTTTATGACAAGAACTTCAGCTGTCTGAAGAAAGAAATCGAACAAGACCTCAGAAGATGGAAAAACCTTCTATGCTCAAGGATTGGAAGGATTCAAATAGTAAAAATAGCCATTTTGCCAAAAGCAATATACAGATTCAATGCAATCCCCATCAAATTCCCAACTCAATTCCTCATAGAGTTAGAAAGAGCAATTCTCAAATTCATCTGGAATAAGAAAAAACCCAGGATTGCTAAAACTGTTCTCAATAGTAAAAGAAATTCTTGGGAATCAGAATCCTGAACCTCAAGCAATACTACGGAGTAATGGTGTTAAAAACTGCATTGCAATGGTACAGTGACAGGCAGGTAGATCAATGAAATAGAATTGAAGATGCAGAAATGAACCCACACATGCTGGGCATTAGTGGAACACACCTTTAATCCCAGCACTTGGGAGTCAAAGGTAGAATGATTTCTGAGTTCGAGAGGAAAGCCTGGTCTACAGAATGAGTTCCAGGATAGCCAAAGCTACATAGAGAAAACTTGTCTCAAAAAACCAGAAACCAAAAACCAAAAAAAAAAAAAACCCACAAAAAATGAACCCACACACCTAGGGTCAGTTGATCTTTTACAAAGGAGTTAAAACCATCCATTGGGAAAAAATAGCCTTTTCAACAAATGGTGCTGGTTCAACTGGGTGCTAGTATGCAGAAGAATGCAAATTGATCCATTCTTACCTTCTGGTAATGAGCTCAAGTCCAAGTAGACCAAGGACCTCCATATGAAACCAGAAACACTGAAACTAATGGAAAAGAAACTGGAAAAAAATCCTTGAGCACATGGACACAGGTGAAATTTTCCTGAACAGAACACCAATAGCTTAAGCTCTAAGATCAAGAATTGTCAGATGGGACCCCATAAAATCAAAAAGTTTCTCTAAGGAAAAGGATATTGTTAGTAGGAAAAAATGCTAACCAACAAATTGGGAAATTATCTTTACCAACCCTACATCCTACAGAAAGTTAATTTCTAATAAAAGGAATTCAAGAACTTGGACTCCAGAGAGTCAAATAACCATATTAAAATGGGGTAGAAAGCTAAACAAAGAATTCTCAACTGAGGACTATCAAATGGCTCAGAAGCACCTAAAGAAATATTCAACATCCTTATTCATCAGGAAAATGCAAATCAAGACAATATTAGATTTCACCTCACACCAGTCAGAATGGCTAAGATAAAAACTCAGTACACAGCAGGTGCTGGGGAGTATATATAGAGAGAGGAACACTCCTATACTGCTGGTGGGATGGCAATCTGGTAAAACCACTCTGGAAATTAGTCTGGTGGTTTGTCTTAGTTAGGGTTTCAATGCTGTTAACAGACACCATGACCAATGCAAGTTTTATAAAAGACAACATTTAATTGGGGCTCGCTTACAGGATCAGAGGTTCAGTCCATTGTCATTAATGCAGAAACATGGCAGCATCTAGACAGATATGGTGCAGGAGGAGCTGAGAGTTCTACATCTTCATCTGAAGGCTGCTAATAGAAGACTGACTTCCAGGCAGGTAGGGTGAGGGTCTTAAGCCCACACCCACAGTGACACACCTACTCCAACAAAGCCATACTTCCTAATAGGGTCACTTCCTGTACCAATCATATACAAACCATCACATTCCATTCCCTGACCCCCATAGGCATGTTTAAACATGAGTCTATGGGGGCCATACTTAAACATAGCATAATGAAAAATCTATTTAGTCCAACTTTGTAAGTCCTTGTAGTCTATAGCAGTCCCAACACTGTTAAAAGTCCAAAATTCTAGGTCTCTTTTGAGATTCATCCAATCACATAACTGTAATTCCCCAAGCAAGACAGGAAATCTGCTTGGCAAAGTCCAAAGTCTGAATCTCAATGTCAGATGGCAAAGCAGTCTTCAGATATCCAACTCCTTTTTCATCTTTGTTGACTTCAACAAGGTTCTTTCCCCTGGGCTTGTTCCACTCCCTGTTAGCGGCTTTCCTTGGCAGACATCCTGTGGCTCTGGCATCTTTAATATCTTGGGTACCACAAGTCAGTTTCAGCTTCATAACTTCTTGTTCCAATGACTGAGATACACATTTGGAGATGTGTATCTCCAAAGAGCTGGTGTCACTTCTCCAGCTCTGCCCTCTGTAGCATTCTAAGTTCAGATTGATCCACTCCACTGCCACTGTTCTTCTTGGTGGTCATCCTATGGTACTGCATCTCCAATATGCTAGGGTTTTCCACTGCAACTATACTTCACCAAATCCTCTCATACTTTCTCTTCATAGTACCAAGCCTCAACTTCTTTGCATGACTCCTTCAGTCCTGGACTATCAATTACAACTGAGGGTACACTTTCACCAATGGCCTTCTATGGCCTCTCACAGTACCAAACATCAGCTGTTCCTCATGATGCCTTCATTCCTTCAAAACCAGTACCACCTGGATGATTCTTACACACTACCAAGTACAGCTGCAGCATGAAGATCACTTGGCTATCTCTGGAATACATTTTCTCTGTGCTCTCAGAAAACACTTCTCATATTTCACATCAGTGATGCTGGTCTTTTCTTAATCACCACTAATTTCTTAGCTCCAGCTAACCAGCATCAATTGTCCCAATGGACTCCTTCTCCTCTTGAATATAAAGTGAGAGACACATGGCTGAAGCTGCTGAGTTCTGCTGCTTGCAGGAGCTGGAACATTGGCCCCCTTGTTCTATTAAATTATCTTTAGCTTCCTTTTTCCCAGCTCTTTACTGACTAAGTTGGCTGTCCTGAATATTGCTCCATAGACTGACTTTGAACTCAAGAGATCTGCATGCCTATCTCCTAAACACTGGGATTAAAGGTGTGGTCCACCAAGCCCGTATTTAAGTTTTTCTTCACCTAGAATTTGCTCTGTTCTAGGCTGGCCTTGAATTTGAGATCTGCTTATCTTTGCCTCCTGGGATTAAAGGCTTATACTACAATGCCTGGACCTAAATTTAGCTGGGTGGAATCTTGCTTCAAGGTCACTTATTTCACTCCCTTAGTTCAATTGAATATCCTTGAATTCAGCTCCATTTCACTTCCTGGATTCCCTTTAACAATCAAACTATATATTTTGTACTTTTCCTTTCTCAGCTTGCTATGTTTGTTTAAAATTCTCTTCATCATACTTAATCAAAGAACACAATCTTTGTTGGGCTTTTTTGAGACTTCCTTCACAGATGCAATTAATATAAATCTCTTTACCTTAGCCCTAGGCAATCTCTTAAGACAATGGCAAAAAGCAGCAATGTTCATCACTAAAACAGTCTCTCAGCCATCTATTAAAATTCTTCTCCATTGAAATCTCTTGGGCCATCAGGCCTACACAGTTCAAATGTCCCTCAGCACATCTGTCTTTCATATCCCTTCTAGGCAGGCCCTTTAAGTCCCACTTAAAGCATTTCATGGCTTTCCAAATCCAAAGTCCCCAAATCCACATTCTTTCAAACAAAAGCATGGTCAGGCTTATCACAGCAATACCCCAGTCCCTGGTACCAACTTCTGTCTTAGTTAGGGTTTCACTGCTGTGTACAGACACCAATGCAAGTTATATAAAAGACAACATTTAATTGGGGTTGGCTTACATGCTCAGAGGTTCAGTCCATTGTCATCAATGCAGAAACATGGCAGCATCCAGGCAGATATGGTGCAGGAGGAGCTGAGAGTTCTACATCTTCATCTGAAGGCTGCTAGTAAAAGACTGACTTCCAGGCAGGTAGGGTGAGGGTCTTAAGCCCACACCCACAGTGACACACCTACTCCAACAAAGCCACACCTCCTAATAGGGTCACTTCCTGTGCCAATCATATACAAACCATCACATGCTTCCTCAGAAAACTGGGCATAACACTTTCAGAGGACCCCTTTATACCAATTCTGAGCATATCCAGAGGATTCCCCGGCATGTAATAAGGACACATGCTCCACTATGTTCATAGCAGCCTTATTTATGATAGCCAGAAGACGGAGAGAACCCAGATGTCCCTCAACAGAGGAATGGATACAGAAAATGAGGTATATTTACACAATGGAATAGTACTCATATATTTAAAACAATGAATTCATGGAATTCTTAGGCAAATGGCTGGAAAAGGAAAATATCATCCTATGTGTGGTAACCCAATCTCAAAAGAACACGCATGCTATGCACTCACTTATAAGTGGGTATTAGCCCAGAAGCTAGGAATATCCAAGACACAATTCACAAATCAATTATGTCCAAGAAGAAGAAAGGACAGGCCCTTGGTACTGGATTGACTTGATGCAGCAGTGTAGGGGAATACCAGGATACAGAAGTGGGAGGGGATTGATTGGGGAATGGGGGAGGGAAGAGGGATTATTGGACTTCCAGGTACGAGTGAACCAGGAAAGTGGAAATCATTTGAAATGTAAGTAAATAATATATTTTATAAAAAAAATATACAATAAAATATTGGGCATAATTTTACCTGAGGACTCAGCTATACTTCTGAGTCACTCCTGAGTATATAGCCAGAAGATACTCTCACATGTAATAAGAACACATGCTCTACTATATTCATAGCAGCCTCATTTATAATAGCCAGAATCTGGAAACTACCCAGATGTCTGCCAAAAGTGGAATGGATACAAAAATGTGATATATTTACACAATGGAATACTACTCAGCCTTTTTCACTAATAACTTAATTACATTCGCAGGCAAGTAGATAGATCTTGAAAATAATCATGCTGCTTGTGGCATTCAATGTCCCAGGATATGGAATGCCAGGGAGGGAAGGCAGGAGTGGTTAGGTGGCTGAGAACCCTCATAAAGGCAGGGGGAGGTGGATGGGTTAGTGGGTTTCTAAAGGGGAGACCTAGAAAGGGGAAAACATTTGAAATTGCAAATGAAGAAAATATCCAATAAAAAAGAAATAATTTATACAGAGGTGGCACACATCATTTATTCCAGAACTTAGGAATCAGATGCAAGCAAATAATTAAATTCAAAGCCAGCCTAGTCTATCAAGCAAGTACCAGGACAGCAAAGGTTACACAGAGAAACCCTATCTTGTAATACAACAACAAGAACTACTACTACTACAGCAACAACAAAAACAACAGTAACCTATGGCCAAGAGTCGTGCTGCATTCTTTTCTCTGGCACAAGGCAGAGGCAGGTAGATCTCTGAGTTTGAGGCTAGCTGGGCTATAGAGTGATTTCCTGGCAAGCCTGTGCTAAACCACAGTGAGACCTAATACCAACTACTTTTCTGCAACTATGATAAACACCACTATCAGGGCAGTTTAGAAACAGAAGGGCTTTTTGTGGGGAGCTTTGACTTCCAGAGGGATAAGTGGCCATCACCATCATAGCAGAGAACTATGTCAACAGTCAGGCATCGAAGCTGGAAGAGGAAGCTGAGGATTTCCATCCTGAACCAAAATCCCAAGAGCATACTCAAATGGCAATATCTTTAAATTCCCAAGACCCACATCTAGCTACACAACTCTCCAAACAAGGTCACACTTTCCAAACCTACCCAAAGAGCTCCACCAACTGTGAACTAAGTGTTCAACATCTGACCCTATGGGGGACATTCTCTTTCAAACCTCCAGAGTCTGTCTCCAAAACAAGTAAACAAATAGAAAAAAAGTAAATTACACTTTGATTCTACAGTGGAAAGTTACATAGCACTGAAAAAAGTAAGCTGGATTTATATATAACAACTGATACTCTCATGAGTCCACCTAGTAAGAAATTAAATTACAATATATTATATAAGGTTGGGACCGGAGGGATGGCTCAGTAGTTAAAGACTGGCTATTCTTCCAGAGGACCTGTGTTCAATTCCCATCACCAACATGACAGCTCCAAATATCTGTAACTACAGTTCCAGGGTATCTGATACCCTCACACAAATATAAATGCAGTCAAAACGCCAATGTACATAAAATAAAATAAATATGTCTACCTAATGACAATGAATTTAGATGAAATACCCAACAAAGGGGAGATAAAATCTGTAGAGACCATATCCAGTAGACAGCACAAGGGATGGGGCCAATCTCAAAATTTTAACCCAGAAATGTTCTTGTCCAGTGAAAAGAGAGAAACAAAAGATGGAACAGAGACTGAAGGAAAGGGCATCCAGAGACTGCCCCAACTAAGGATCCAACCCATCTGCAGACACCAAACCTCCACACTATTGATGATGCCAAGAAGCACTTTGATAACAGAAGCCTGGTATGGTTGTTCCCTGAGAGGTTCTACCAGTACCTGACCAATACAGATGAGGACACTCACAGCCAAACATTGAAATGAGCATGGCAACTCCAGTGGAAGACATAGGGGAAGGACTGAAAGAGATGAAGGTGTTTGCAACTCCATATGAAGAACAATATCAAATAACTGGACGACCCAGAGCTCCCAGGGACAAAACCACCAACCAAAGAGTACACATGGAGACAGGACTCCAATTATACATGTACCAGAGGTTGGCCTTTTCAGACATCAGTGAGAGAGGAGGCCCTTAATCCTGTGGAAGATTGATGCCCCAGTGTAGGGGGATGCTAGAGCAGTGAGGCAGGTGTGGGTCAGTGGGTGGAGGAGCACCTCAGAGAGAAAAAGGGGAGTGGGAAGAGGGGGATGGGATGGGAGGGTTGTGGATGGGTAACCGAGAAGGTGGATACCATTTGAAAAGAAAATATATAAAATGATTAATAGAAAATAAAAATAAATTACCTAACAATTGTTTTATCTCACCTTAGCAAGGAATCTCCTCTTAATGATCAGTATGTATTCATTAATACTGTGTTCATGATAATTACTTCAGTTTGGGATGTCATGTGTGTTTAGGCAGTTTTATAATTTCTCCTTCATTCTTTCTGGAAACAAACTCTGCAATTTGATTAATTATGTATTATCTGATATTCTTGTGTGCCCTTTGTAATTTTATGCTCTTTGAATTCTGCTCCTTGTAGATTATACATAATATTGTTGTGCAGTCTAAGGAGTGCAGTAGAGATGTAATAATGATAACTCAAAAGACAGAAGCAACAATATAATTATTTTAATACGTAGAAGTATTATACAAAGAAGTTTGCAAAACTCTCAGAATTGTACCTTTACAGAAAAAGCTGTTAAAGGAGAGCATATGTACCTAGAGATGTGAATATAGCTATGGAAGTAAAATATATAGAAATAGAAAAGAAAGGTGAGGAGGGGAGAAAGGTACCATTTTTTTCCTGGTGCACAGCATTATTCTCTTTTGTAGTATGTTAAGATAGGAAAAAGCATAAACCCAGGGAGTCTTAGTATAAGGAGTTTTATGTTCATGAGAACCTAGGACACTTGTGTACATCTAAAGTTGGATCAGATTTCAGCATTGGAATTGCTCAAGGGGATGGGTGTCTGAGTGGGTCATTTTGACATAGAGAATATAGAAAAGTCTTTTGCACTAAGTTTACTTTGTTCTCCCTGACATTCAGAAGTAATTATTTTAAAACTGGTAAGGAATGTAATAAATTTAAATAAAATATGGTACACATTTTGGTAACTGAGGCAATTTTTTCTAAATTATATTTTATCTTGCCATCCTCTAAGAAAACTTTGCCTGAAATTATTAAGGGAGAACTAAGTAATACAAAAAATATTCACTAGTTTAACTTTAGTAGGTATAGATTACCCAGAAATTAATCTTTTTTTCCACAGTTGTGGAATGTCTTAATTACATTTTATTTGTAAAGTTTTTTTACTTTTCTTTTATTGGATATTTTCTTTATTTACATTTCAAATGTAAATAAATTTACATTTTGTACCATTTCTGCATTTCTTCTCAAGACATGCCCTATCCCATTCACCTCCCACTGGATCTATGAAGGTGCTCCCCACCCACCTACCCACGCTTGCCTCCCCACCCTGGCATTCCCATTCACTGAGGCATCTAGCTTCACAGGACCAAGGGCCGCTCTTCCCACTATACCTGACAAGGCCATCCTCTGCTACTTATGCTGCTGTAACCATGGTCACTCTATGTGCACTCCTTGGTTAGTAGCTTAGTCCTAGGGATCTCTGAGGGTTCTGGTTGGTAGATATTGTTGGCATCTTAAGGTGACTATCCTTATGGAATTATCATGTATGTTGGAGTAAAGTAAAAAGACATGTTGAATTAACAGTATGAAAATTACATTTGTATAGAATTTCTCACATTGTACATATTTATATTTCACTAAGAATTAAAGTATTAAAATATAAATGTTTCATCCATGGCATTACACCTACTTTGGTGCAATGTCTATTTCTACAATTAACATTTTCAGGTAAATCATTTTTCAGGTAACTTGACCATGGTATTGTATACATTTTGAACAAAGTACACTCATCAGTTGTGTAATAAAGCATATTTTATTCCATTCTCCATGATATAGATTCTCATTTTTGTCCTTTTTATGATATAATTTCCTTTTGTTTACATATTATAATAATATTTTAATATTAATATTTTAATTGTATAATTTGGGGTATTTATGAATGGGAGAAACGGGAACAGTTTAGCAATTGAGGAAAAAGTTGAAAAATCTAGTCACAAGTTGTGCATAACTGTGTGCATTAGTCTGAAGACTAAAGGTTTATACCAGCACTCCCACTATATTGCTTTCCATATTCATCCTCTAGCATTGAATTTCTGAATGAATTTTAGTTAATGATTTTGTGTATACTAGCAATGCACTATCCTCCAAAGGTACTCTTATATAATTCCCAAAGATAAAATATTGTCTATTTCTAGACAAATATATTCTACAGTACTTTCTTTCCCCTTTATGTTTTTCTTACATCTTATTTATATAGCTGTGGAGACATGCATTTTTCCCATTTTAACCATTTGGTAAATTCTATTATCAAAATTATTTCATAGAAATATTCATAAATATTCCTTTATGATAGAAGATACCTGCATATCCAACTGATACATCACTGACCAAGCAGAAGGCAAGCCAAGATCACTAGTACTCTGAATTTAAGAAGCTCAAATAGGAACTAGTCTTAGATGACCAACAATTAGGCACCCCAGAGAGCCATGTGGGCAGACCACTCCAAAAATGACCCTTATTCTATGTTAAACTGCAGGAAGGGCATAGCACTCCTGAGACCACTGCTGAGATCACACCAGATATATAAAGAGTAGGCCCTGTAAGTGACATGTGCCATACAGTAGAGCTATCCCTGATGGATGCAAGTGTGTCAGACCTGGGAGCATGAGAATAGGAGAGACGGTTGCTCTCTCTGCTCCATTATGGAAGTAGCATTGGATGAAATAGTCCAGGAGAGTTGGCAGGCTGACCAGGTCAGACACCTCCCAGGCCCATATATAGGGTTTTAATTTGGCTGACAACAAAATATCCATCTATGAACTGGTGGAACATGTAACTTGGCTGTTCCAACAGATCCAACGTGGCAGTATTTCCATGACACTGGTAAACAACAGGATACTGAGTTCCCTTGTGTTTCCTCTATTGAGAGTGTACCATGTTACATAGTCTTTGAACCAGATGTATGTCACATACTGGCAAGAACAGCGGAAAAAACAGAGGGATACATTGAGACCCACTGTATCTTCCACAATGAGTGCTTTAGATTTTTTTTAGGAATGATATTGCAAAGACAGAGGATGGGTACAAGGGGACAGAGAAATGAATGGGATTGTGCATATAATACTAAATAAAAAAGAACCTATAAAGCATTTTAAAATTATTCTGTATGTATAATTTACAGTAAATTATTTGTGTTAATTCTCAGTTTCATTTACTGTCCTGTGAACTCTTCCTAAATGGTCTGGGATAGAAACTGAATAGCAACTATATTGACTTATAAGATGATTATCCTGCTAATGCTTAAATGTTTATATCATGCTGGCCATGAACCACATCTAAGTTCCTTGAAAAAAAGACACTGTCTTATGTATTTGACAGCATAGCAACATGATCCATTTAATATATACAACCAAGATATAATAAAGATAAGAGTGCATTTAAGAGTGTATTTGATCTCAGCTTCAGAAACATCTCACAAAAATAATTACACTAGCATATATATATATATATATGTGTGTGTATATATGTATGTGCATATATATATATGTATATATATACATATATACAAATATATATATATATATATATATATATATATATATATATAAAACAAAACAGCAAACAACAGAATGAGAAAAGATCTTTACCAATCTTACATCCTACATTAGAGGACTAATTATGAATATGTACAACGAACTCAAGAAGTTAGACTCCACAGACCCAATAATCCTATTAAAAATGGGGTACAGAGCTGAACAAAAAATTCATAACTGAGGAATACCAGATTGCTGAGAAACACATAAAGAAATGTTCAACATCCTTAATCATCAGGGAAATGTAATGCAAAACAACCCAGAGATTCTATCTCACACCAGTCAGAATGGCCAAGATAAAAAACTTAGGGGACAGTAAATGTAAGAGCGGATGTGGAGAAAGAGGAACATTCCTCCATTTTTGGTGGGATTGCAAGCTGGTAAAACAACTCTGGAAATCAGTTTGATGATTCTTCAGAAAATTGGTCATAGCACTATCTGAGGACCCAGCTATACTACTCCTGGGCATATATCCAGAAGATGCTTCAGCAGGTAATAAGGACACATGTTCCACTATGTTCATATCAGCCTTATTTATAATAGCCAGAAGCTGGAAACACACCATACTTCCCTCAACAGAGGAATGACTGCAGAAAATGAGGTACATTTTCACAATGGAGCATTACTCAGCTTTTTAAAACAATGAATTCATGAAATTCTTAGGCAAATGGACGGAGCAAGAAAATGTCATCCTGAGTGAGGTAAGTTAATCACAAAAGAATACACATGGTATGCACTAGCTGATAAGTGGATATTAGCCCAAAAGCTCGGAATACCCAAGATACAATTCACTGACCATATGAAACAAGAAGGAAGACCAAAGTGTGGATACTTTGATCTCTATTGGAAGGTGGATCAAAATACCCATAGCTCAAAGACAACCCAAATGGAGCAGCTAGAGAAAGGACCCAAGGAGCTGAAGAGGTTTGCAGCTGTGCAGGAAGAACAATAATATGTACCAACAAGTACTCCCAGAGCTCCCAAGGACTAAACCACCTACCGAAGAGTACACGTGGAAGGACCCATGGCTCTCACTACATATGGACCAAAAGATGAGCATTTTGTACATCAATGAGAGGAGAGGCCATTGGTCCAGTGAAGTTTTGATTCCCCAGAATAGGGGATTGCAAGTCAGGACATTTGAGAGGCTGTGTGCAGGGGGTGGAAGTGTGGGATAAGAGGTTTTTGGAAGGGTAACTCAGGCAGAAAGGTGATAAAATTTGAAATGTATACAAAACGAATATCAAAAAGAAATAAGTTGCTTGTTTTGTTTTTTCCTACCATGTATGCAAAGAGACATGTTCTTGTTTAAAGTGAGGTAAGGTAAGGTAAGTTAAGGGAAGGTAAAAGAAGGGAAGGGAAGGGAAGGGAAGGGAAGGGAAGGCAAGGGAAGGGAAGGGAAGGGAATGCAAGGGAAGGGAAGGGAATGCAAGGGAAAGGAAGGGAAGGGAAGGCAAGGGAAGGGAAGGGAAGGGGGCAAGGCAAGGCAAGGGAAGGGAAGGGAAGGCAAGGCAAGGCAAGGCAAGGCAAGGCAAGGCAAGTTAAAAAAAAAAGACTGCTGGTATATTTGGAAATGGTGGAAGAAGGGGATCCTAGAAAGATATCTAGGGAAATTGCCTCTGCCAAGACTGAACAGAAGCTCATAGATGCAATCTATGATAAAACAATTAAGGTGAAGAAAAGTCTATCCCATGTTTGGAATTTATCCAATGCTATTTATTCACTATCCTTCCCATTTTTCAACAGGAACTGAATAGTAATATCCTGTAGAATTTGTGTCTGGTTCTATAGCCCTGTAGTCCCAGAAATAAGACTGAGACTCAAAATATATATGCTTATACCTAGACTTTTCTGACTATATCAAACATAAATATCTCATTTATTTTATTTTACCTTCTACAATATGGCTGGTTACCAGTGCTCAGATATCTTTAATTCTCTCTCTTGAAATTTTTCTTAATGAGTATTCACTTTCCAGGCTATATATTAGAATACTCTCTACCTCCTATTTCCTGCCTAAACCATAGGCCATTGGTTTTCTAATTGATAGGCAATTCATCTATAGAATATTCAGATGTTCTCTCTACAATTTCCTTTTTAGTTCAATAAACGTTTTCTTTTCTTTAAAATAAAAAATTAAATAAGATTGTAATAATTATGAAAAAATTAAGAAAATAATAAAGTATGATATAAAATTACAATTATTCCCATTTAGGCATATGAGCAAATCATGTTACCTATACTGTTTTGTCTTCAGGCAGTTTTGATCTAATAATTCTAAGCCCCACTACATTACACAATCCAAACCCTTCTCTTTTCTGTTAAAACATGCATAGAACCGCTCTCCCAATATAGCACATGATTTGATTAATAGTCTGAAGCCATTAAAAGTAATAACAATCAATCTAGCATGTTATATTTAGTCTAATTCAATTTAGATTGATTCAATTTAGGTCTGCTTTATTTTGACCTTTCTCAAAGAGGATGTGCCATTGCACCATAAACATAGAACTTGTATACATCTTCATTTTGATAATTTAAGCAGTTAAAATAATTATCATTATTATTATCTATTGAGATAGGATTTGTGTGTCTCAGATTATTTTGTCATTGAACTCACAAGGAACGTGTTTGTTCCTGCCTTTCTCTCCTAAGCACTGAGATCAAAGGATTCTTTTTATTTAGTATCTCTATACACTTGAAAACATTCATATTGATTTTTATTTCACTTATGCTTCTTTGGCTTGTTTCCTCTGCATGGTCAGTATGTACCAAATTCCTTATATCTTCCTGAGCCCATCTTCCCATACCTGGCTCTACTTTAGAATATAATCCACCTCTTGGAGGCCCCATCTGCTATTTACTGCTTATGTCACAGGCAGAAGGCATTTTAATTGACAGATGATGAATCCATACAACACAAATAATATTCTCTACACAATTTATACTTTCCTTGTTATTTTATGCTACCCAAAAATGAAAACATGTTTTCCAGGTTTAAACGAGTAGTAGTTATAAAAAAACAATGAAACTTCAACAAGGATAGAACTCTAGTCATCCTTTTTTGAATTTTCTATATTCTTTGTTTACATTCCAAAGGCTTTCCCCTTTCCCAGTCCCCCCTCATCATATGTTCCATAAGTCCCCTTCCCTCTGCCCATTCCCCCAAATAACTGCCCCCACCATTTCTCTGTACTGATACACTCCTACAAAACTGGATCCAGTCTTTCTGGGACCAGGGTCCTCTCCTTCCTTTTTCTTGGGAATCTTTTGTTTTTCTAATTGTGCCTTGAGTATTCAGAGCTTGTTGGCTCATTAATATCCACTTATCAGTGATTGCATTTCATGTGTATTCTTTAGTGATTGGGTTAACTCACATAGGATATTTTCCAGATAAAACCATTTGACTACAAATTGCATGAATTCATAATTTTTAATTGCTGAGCAGTATTCCATTGTATAAATACACCACATTTCTGTATCCATTCCTACTTTGAGGGACATCTGGCCTCTTTCCAACTTCTGGCTATTATAAATGAGGCTGCTATGAACATAGTGGAGCATGTGTCTTTATTGAATGCAGGGGTACCCTCTGGGTATATGCCCAGCAGTGGTATGACAGGGTCCTCAGGAAGTGTCATGCCCAGTTTTCTGAGGAACTGCCAGATTGATTTCCAGGATCAAATATACCATTTAAACAGTCCCGTAACCCCTAAAGAAATAGAAGGGGCCATAGAAAGTTTTCCATCCAAAAAAAGGACATGACCAGATGGATTCAGCACAGAATTCTATCAGACCTTCAAAGACGACATAACATCAATACTCTTCAAACTATTCCACAAAATAGAAACAGAAGGAATCCTACCCAACTAGTTCTACAAAGCCACAATTACCCTGATACCAAAACCACACAATGATCCAACAAAGAAAGAGAACTTCAGGCCAAATTCCCTTATGAATATCGATGCAAAAATACTAAATAAAATTATTGAAAACCGAATCCAAGAGCACATCAAAACTATCATGCACCATGATCAAGTAGGCTTCATTCCAGGGATGCTGGGATGGTTCAATATACAGAAATCCATCAATGTAATCCACTACATAAGCAATCAAAAAGAAAAAAAAAACATGGTCATGTCTTTAGAAGCTGAAATATCATTTGACAAAATTCAGAATCCTTTCATGCTAAAAGTTTTAGAAAGAACAGGAATTCAAGGCCCATAACTAAACATAGTAAAAGCAATATACAGCAATCCAGTAGCTAACATCAAACTAAATGGAGAGAAACTTGAAGCAATCCTACTAAAATCAGGGACTAGACAAGGCTGCGCTCTCTCTCTTCATATCTTTTCCATATAGTACTTGAAGTTTTAGCCAGAGCAATTAGACAACATAAGGAAGTCAAAGGGATAACAATTGGAAAGGAAGAAGTCAAACTATCTCTGTTTGCAGATGATATGACAGTATATGTAAGCGACCCAAAAAACTCCACCAGAGAACTCCTATAACTAATAAACAGCTTCAGCTAAGAGGCTGGTTAGAAAATCAACTCAAATGAATCAGTAGCCTCCCTGTACTCAAAGGACAAGCAGGCTGAGAAAGAAGTTAGGGAAATAACATCCTTCACAATAGCCACAAACAATATAAAGTATTTTGGCATGACTCTAACCAAACAAGTGAAAGATCTGTATGACAGGAACTTCAAGTCCTTGAAGAAAGAAATCACAGAAGACCTCACAAAATGGAAAAATATTTAATGCTCTTGGATTGGCAGGATCAATATAGAAAAAATGTACATCTTACAAAAAGCAATCTACAGATTCAATGCAATCCCCATAAAAATCACAAACCAATTCTTCATAGATCTAGAAAGAGCAATTCTCAAATTCAACTGGAGTAACAAAAAACCCAGGATAGCTAAAACTATTATCAACAATAACAGGACTTCTGGGCAAAACAATATCCCTGACCACAAGCAGTACTACAGAGCAATTGTGTTACAAACTGAATGGTATTGGTACAGCGACAGGCAAGTAGATCAATGGAATAGAATTAAAGACTCATAAATGAACCCACAGAACTATGGTCATTTGATTTTTGAAAAAGGAACTACAACCATCCAGTGGATAAAAGATAGCCTTTTCAGCTAATGGTGCTTGTTCACCTCGAGGCCAACATGCAGAAGAATGCAAATTGACCCACACTTATCTCCTTGTACTAAGATCAACTCCAAGTGGATCAAGGACCTCCACATAAAACCAGACACACTGAAACAAATAGAAAAGAGAATGCAAAGATCCTGGAGGACATGGGTTTAGGGGGAAAGTTCCTGAACAGAACACCAATATCTTATACTCTAAGATCAAGAATTGACCTCATAAAATTACAAATTTTATGTAATTTTATGGGACCTCATAAAATTACAAATTTTCTGTAAGGCAAAGGTCACTGTCAGAAGATCAAAATGGCAACCAACAAATTTGGAGAAAATCTTCACCAATCCCACATCCGACAGAGGGATAATATCCAATATATACAAAGAACTCAAGATGTTAGATGCAAAGAACCAAATAACCCTATAAGTGTGTTAACTCAATCACAAAAGAATACACCTGAAATGCAATAACTGATAAGTGGATATTAATGAGCCCAGAAGCCCTAAATACTCAAGGCACAATTAGCAAGTCAAATGATTCCCAAGAAGAAGAAAGGAGAGGACCCTGGGCCAGAAAAATTGGATCCAGTTTTGTAGACCCAGAACAGAGAAATCACGGGGGGGGGTGTGATTGGGGAATGGTTGGGGGGGAGAGGAATTATGGGACATATGGTGGGGGTGAACTGGGAAAGGGGAAAGCCTTTGGAATGTAAACATAGAATATAGAAAATAAAAATTAAAAAAATATATAAATAAAAAATAAAAAATGGAGTACAGAGGTAAACAAAGAATTTTCACCTGAAGAAATTCAGATGGCTGAGAAGCGCCTTAAAAGATGTTCAACATCATTAGTCATCAGGGTAATGCAAATCAAAATAACCCTGAGATTCTGCCTCACACCAGTCAGAATGGCTAAGATTAACAACTCAAGACACAACAGGTGCTGGTGAGGATGTGGAGAAAGAGGAACACTCCATCACTGTTGGTGGGCTTGCAAGATGGTACATCCGCTCTGGAAATCAGTCTAGCCATCCTTAATAGAGAAGAAATATATAATTGGTAGATAATGCAGTAGTAGATATGTGGATCATACAGATGGGCAGAGGCATGGTATGTCTTGCAGGCATTTATAAAAACCATGTGTCCAATAGGATAGAAATGATTTTTTATCCTGATGTTGTGAAACTATATAAACAAGGGTAGGGTTAGGGTGAAATGGGAGGTACATCAGATGTAGAACTAACTCTATTGTGAAGAACTGGAGAGCATCAGTATCCCAATTCATCAACATAGTAATTGTGTAAATGAAAGAGAGATCTACTGCAGGGTTCTGGGTGATGGAGATGGAATGAGTCAGGAAAAAGCATTGAGTAATTTTTTAAACTAACACAGTCAGTGCCTTGTGTGCTTTCCACCCTAATGTATCCAAAAATGATGTCCTTTCCTTTCCTTTCCTTTCCTTTCCTTTCCTTTCCTTTCCTTTCCTTTCCTTTCCTTTCCTGTCCTATCCTGTCCAAATCCGAAAATCAAAAACACTTGATTCTTTTAGATCAAATGAACCTAGGCTCTAATGTACTGGTTATATTTGATATTAGTATCACACTAATAATGAACAATTTGCTATTGGCTCATAACACATGACAATGGGCTATAATAATATTTAACCAAATTTATCATCATGCCATCCTACTTTTTTAATTTAATTTTATTTTTTATATTCTTTGTTTTCATTCTAAATGCTTTCTCCTTTCCCGGTTTCCCCCTCACCATATGTTCCCATAAGTCCTCTTCTCTTTGCCCATTCTCCAATCATACCCTTCCCATTTCTCTGTTCTGGTACTCCCCTACAATACTGGATCAAGTCATTTCAGGACCAGGGCCCTTTCCTTCCTTCTTCCTGGGAATCATATTATTTGCTAATTGTGTCTTGAGTATTCAGAGCTTCTGGGCTAATTAATATACACTTATTGATTGTATTTCATGTGTATTCTCTTGTGATTGGGTTACCTCACTTAGGATTAAACAACCAGAGAATCAAATAACCCTATTAAAATGGGGTACAGAGCTAAACAAAGAATTTTCACATGAAGGAATTCAGAAGGCTAAGTACCTTAAGAAATTTTCAGCATCACTAGTCATTAGGGAAATTCAAATCAAAGCAACCATGAGATTAAACCTCACACCAGTCAGAATGGTTAAATGTTAGAGAGCAAAGAACCAAATAACCCTATCAAAAATGGGGTACAGAGCTAAACAAAGAATTTTCACCAGAAGAAATTCGGATGGCTGAGAATCACCTTAAGAGATGTTCAACATCATTAGTCATCAGGGAATTGCAAATCAAAACAACCCTGAGATTCAACCTCACACCAGTCAGAATGGCTAAGATTAAAAACTCAAGAGACAACAAGTGCTGGCCAGGATGTGCAGAAAGAGGAACACTCCTCCACTGTTGGTGGGATTGCAAAATGGTAAAACTGCTCTGGAAATCAGTTTGGCGGTTCCTCAGAAAATTGGGCATGCCACTTCCAGAGGACCCTGGCATACCACTCCTGGGCATATACCCAGAGGGTTCCCCTGCATACAGTAAAGACACATGCTCCACTATGTTTATAGCAGCCTTGTTTATAATAGCCAGAAATTGGAAGGAGCCCAAATATCTCTCAAAGGAAGAATGGATACAGAAAATGTGGTATATTTATACAATAGAATACTACTCAGCAATTAAAAATAATGAATTCATGCAATTTGTAGGTAAATGGTTACACCTGGAAAATATCATCCTGAGTTAACCCAATCACAAAAGAATACACATGAAATGCAATCACTGATAAGTGGATATTAATGAGCCCAGAAGCCCTAAATACTCAAGGCACAATTAGCAAGTCAAATGATTCCCAAGAAGAAGAAAGGAGAGGACCCTGGGCCTGTAAAGGTTGGATCCAGTTTTGTAGACCCAGAACAGAGAAACCGAGGGGGGAGGGAGAATGACTGGGGAATAGTTGGGGGGAGAGGAATTATGGGACTTATGGTGGGGGGGACTGGGAAAGGGGAAAGCCTTTGGAATGTAAACATAGAATATAGAAAATAAAAATTAAAAAAAATCTCAGGAGACAGCAGGTGTTGGCTAGGATGTGGAAATAGAGGAAAACTCCACTGCTAGTTGGATAGCAAGGCTTTACAACCACTATGGAAATCAGTCTGGTGGTTCCTCAGAAAATTGGGCATGACACTTCTAGAGGACCCTTTCATACCACTTCTGGGCATATACCTTTGTTCCTGTAGGCAACAAAGATACATGCTCTACTATGTTAATAGCAGCCTTATTTATAATAGCCAAACGCTGGAAAGAACCCAGATGTCCCTCAGTGGAGGAGTGGATGTAGAAAATGTGGGATGTTTATACAATGGAATACTACTCAGCAATTAAAAACAATGAATTCGTGAAATTTTTAAGCAAATTGTTGGAACTGGAAAATATCATCCTAAGTTAGGTAGGCATCCTACCCTTAATTATAGAAATGTAGTTCAGAATATTTCCTCTTATTTTCCCATTGCTTTTATAAAATTTTCATTTTTTTCTATAAAAATAGGATAATTCTTTTCTTTAACGGTTTGCATGCTTGTAGATTCAGTTAAGTGATATTCATGAAACTTGGAAAACTCATGAAAAATTGGTTCACAAATGGTGCAAAGGAGTGTGATTGTTGAAGAATATATGGAAGATTAATCATAAAGTACAAGTGACACTGACCAAGGTGCTTGAGAAAGTTTAGTTTTTCTGTATATAGTAATATATATATATATATATATATATATATATATATATATATATATACACCAAATATAAATTCAGAACCATTTTGTGGCCCTAACTTTGTAAATGATATATATTAGTGTGAGAAATGGTTTACCTCTATAGTCATATTTGGCTACAGAAATGTGAGAGTATTGTCCCATTTGATGAATGTTTTCCAGGATTGGATGAAATTTTCTATGGATAAAATGGTTGATTTTTTCAGTTTTAAAACATGCAGAAGTAAAGATGAAGCTGAATTTAAATATCCAGTCACTTTGAGCTACCTCATATAATTACTGTTGGAGTTAAGGATATTAGGGAGAATTTAGCTGCAAAAATCTCCACGAAAGTGGATCTTTAATGCTTATCAATAGAGACAGCAGTCAAGATCAGTCTTCAAGTACAAAAAATTGCATGAGTGGTTTTATATATTCAAAATTATTACTGAATCACACATCCTTTCCAGCAGGTCAATATTTATATATGGTATAGGTAATATAGGCAAATACTTCTGACTAGGGACTCATGCTTTATGTAGAATAATCATCTGTTATTGACAGCTTAACTATGGTAGAACATAAAGTGCTCCCTTATAAGTGCAATTACTATCACCTAAGATATTACAATGTATCCTATCTATTAACAGTGGATGCCATTTCTTAATTTTCATCATTTATGTACTTGCATTTCATAATAGGAACAATAATTAAGAATTGCTATCAGACTACTGCAGAGTTGGAGCTACTAAATAGTTGCTTTTATTAAAAGTCATTTTTCAGAAAACTTCTGTAGCTGAAGAATTATCAGATGCTAAATTACCAGCCTGCAAATATCAAAGTTGTGAGGCAGAAGGGTCTAAATATGTAAGTGCTCCAGAAAAAGGCAAAGGCATTGCATATTTCTACCCTTCATGTGACAAAATATGTTATACTAGGATATTCATCTGTAACAGCTGAGAAATAGATGTAATATGTAGGCTTTTGAATTGTTTATATCAACTCATTAAATGACAAAGAAGGTCGGATGACACCTAATTGAGTATTCTTATTATTGTACAACCTGTTCTAACGTAATCTTGTCTTAGGGCAGTATGGAATATACAGGCTAAGGAAATGTAGAGGAGGATGGCTCCATCAGTGGAGCTGTGAGAGAGCAAATACCTTTTGTGGATAAACATATTATTTTGAAGCCTTTGTGTCAAAGCAAGCACACCAAAGTAAGTACCTAATCTCTCACTTGGTATGTTAGCTCATTAAATCTCATTGGTTCAAGAGAGGAATTTGGCAGAATTCAATACTATCTTTTGTTGGAAGGTTTTTGAGGGGTAAACATTGTTTCTTCCTCTATTTAGTAGAAATATAAATTATAAGTTTTTAAATATTTTATATTTATTTACATACATTTATTTATTTTTAATTATTTTCTTTATTTTTGAAATTATGAGGTAATTTAGAATTCCCCTTCTCTATTCTCCATTATTTTTCCCTTAAATATTTATTATTTTTTGAAATTCATGATCTTTTTTCTATTTAATTTTTGCTACATAGACATATTTGCATTGTTGTATATATGCTTCTTAAAAACCTAAATACAACATCCTTAATCTGAATAATTTTACATATATCTATATTTAGAGCTACATATTTTTGTACAGGATAGCAAACTGGTATCTTCTCCTCTGAAATACTATATCTCATTATCTCAATGCTCCTTAGATTCTTCAAATATTTTATTAGGCCTTTGAGGCTACTTGGGATTCCTTGGTTCAAATTATCCTGTATATTTTAAATCTCATGTTTGGAAATCACACCAGTGAGATATAGTGATTGTATTTTATGGTATTCCAAGGAGACATAATCTTCCAGCAAACTCATATTTACTGTCTTGCTATATGTTTTACCCCTCTTTTAGAATGACTCCTGACATACAGTTTCAGGACATATTTTATAAAACTATGTTTATATGTCTTCATAGTGTGTATTGATTATCTGATATTTTTCTGAATTTTTTTGTCTGATGGCCTTTGTTAAAAAAATCTCATTTGAATTCTGGATTTTTATCTATATATTAGCTTCAGTTTATTATATTCTATAATTAGAATATATAATAGGTTCATTTTTAGATTTTTGATAATTCTTCACATACATTACCAATGTGACTTGAATTGTTTTATCACATTTAAACTAAATGAGTGATCCATTTTGTTCACATAATCTGCAGAACTTCCTGTTAGTTTGTTGATCTTTGTCCTTCTGAATTATGTTAGTTGAAAGTCAAATCTTGTTTTGATTTATATTTCCAGATGAAAATATTTAAGCAACTGACTAATAGTGAGGAAAACCAAAGATGCTTCTATGACAGTTCAGGCAATAAAGCAAAACACAGTATATGCTTCTTAACAGGAAGTCATTATAAATTTTTACTCCCAAATTCTATCTTGTTTTTCATTGTATATTCATGACACACTTTTCTTAATCTGAACTCTAACTCTACGAAATTGATTGAGTTATTGATGACTGGACCTGTTTTGTAACTTTGGATTTTGGGAATGTGGTGCCACCCATCATTGATTATGACATTAGAAATTTAGTAGAAATATTTATTTTTTCTTAGCACATCTTGTTTACATGGCAAATTAATATTTAATGCAACTAGCTCAAAATGTTATGGCTCTAAACAGAGATATCTGGAACCTCTATTGGCCCCACCAAGAAAAAGAACATGCTGATATGGTGAAGATATTCTACAAGAGGGAAGTGAGAGATTATAGTATGATACTACCTATATAAGGATAAGAATCCCACTTTGTCTTTGGACCAATTCACAGAACAGTCTACATTGCAATGGGCAAGTATTGCTGAATTACCTAGTAATTTTCTTTTACACACACACACACACACACACACACACACACACATATATATATATGTATATATACATATATATATATATATACATATATATATATATATGATGAAGCCATATTACTTGGTATGAGATGAGATAATATAAATATATATTAAAATTATATATGATAAAACCATATTTCTTGGTATGAGATAATATAAATACATATTAAAATTAACAATTTAATATATCCATGAAAGTATATATATATATATATATATATATATACACTCACTCAAATATTTGTATAAAAGCACATTCATGGGAGCATGGGAGTTGTTTCCCTATTTTCTTTCCCATCACAATTTTCATTTGTAGAAATGAAATGTACTGATTTGCTTCAATTTATTTTATATCCATTCACTTGGCTGAAGTTGTTTTTCAGCTGTAGAAGTTATCTGGTATAATTTTAGGGGTTTCTTATTTATACTATCAAATCATCTGTAAGTAATGATGGCATAACTTATTCTTTCTCAATAAGTATATCCATGATCTCCTTTTGTATTCTTATTGTTCTACCTTGAATTCAAGACCTATATTGTTTCTATGTATGTAAAATAATGCTAAACTGCAAGTATTTATCAAATTTTGGGGTTCATTTAAGAGCAATAAATGTGCATTGGAATAACCAAGCATGGAAAATAAGGTGAAATGTGTTTAAATTAGAAGTAGGAGTAGAATTCTTAGAAGCTTGCACACGTGAGCCTAACAAGGGGACTGGGAATATTTTTTCAAGGCAGGGTTTCTCTGTATAGCTCTGGCTATCCTGGAACTCACTAGGTAGACCAGGCTGGCCTCAAACTCAGAACTCTGCCTGCCTCTGCCTCCCAGAGTGCTGGGATTACAGGCATGCACCACCCAGCTCAGTGACTGGAAATTTACAATAGCCTTCTCCTGTTAAAACAGAAAGTACACACATTTAAATGCAGACAATTGTTAAGGCCCTTATGTTTTAAATTATTAATTGCCATGACAGAAATGTGTTGCCTTGATAATAGTCTTGTTCTTAGATGCCTTAGAGGAAGGGTTATATATTAGTAAAATTTGCTATCAAATTTTTGTTAACATTCACAGACTGAATTAAAAGGTTGGTTCTGTTCCTCAAAATGCTGATTGTATAGGATGCCGGGTTTGGTTATATAAATATATGACTAGTAAAAGTGCCCACTCCCTGTGATACAGCTCACCTATCCCACAAAGTTACTACTAAGGAAGATAGGAATGAGTACACTGAAATTAATCACTTATGAATCTAGTATGTTTTAAAATAAGAATGCCAGACAATGTGTATTTGTCACCAAGCTCCATAAAGTTATATAGATTTTACATAGAATCAAAATTCTTTATATTTTATTAGCTATTGACTTTAAATTTCAAATGGTATCCCCATTAAGCATTACTCCTCAGAAAATCCCCTATCAGCCAGGCGGTGGTGGCGCACGCGTTTAATCCCAGCACTTGGGAGGCAGAGGCAGGCAGATTTCTGAGTTCTAGGCCAGCCTGGTCTACAGAGTGAGTTCCAGGACAGCCAGGGCTACACAGAGAAACCCTGTCTCGAAAAACCAAAAAAAAAAAAAAATCCCCTATCTCAGCCCCCTTTCCCTGCTTACTCCCTCCCCTGAATTTCCTGACTTTATGCCCCTATTCTGGGGAATAAAGCCTTCACAAGACCTATGGTCACTTTTCTCATTGATGTCTGAAAATTCTTATTGGGTTCCTATTGGATTAAATGACCATTCATGTGAATGGCAGAATCATTTTGTTGTTGTTGTTGTTGTTGTTGTTGTTGTTGTTGTTGTTGTTGATTCACTTACACTAATACTAGTGAATAAGAAAAGTTGTTGTCAGCTGGGTGGTGGTGGCACATGCCTTTAATCCCAGCACTTGGGAGGCATAGGCAGGTGGATTTCTGAGTTTGAAGCCAGCCTGGTCTACGGAGTGAGTTCCAGGACAGTCAGGACTTCACAGAAAAACCCTGTGTCGAAAAATCAAAAAAAAAAAAAAAAGAAAGAAAGAAAGAAGGAAAGAGAGAAAGAAAGAAAAGAAAAGAAAAGAAAAGAAAAGAAAAAAAATAAATAAAAATTATTGTTTCCATATCTATACAGATACCGGGTACCAAAGTTAAATCAGGATCAGATAAACCATAAAAACAGCCGCATAACATCTAAAGAAATAGAAGAAATCAATAAAAGTCTCCCTACCAAAAAAGTCCAGTACCATATGAATTTGGTAAAGCATTTTTTTAGACCTTCCAAGAATACTGAATACCAGTAATATTAAAACACTTCCAGAAAATAGAAACAGAAGGAACACTGCCCAATTTGTTCTAAGAAGATATATTTGCCCTTAAATCTAAAGCACACAAATACACAACAAAGAAAGTGAAATACTGACCAATTTCCCTTATGAATATTGATGCAATCATAATCAATAAAATTCTCTCAAAACAAATCCAAGTAAACCTCAAAATGATCATGCATCATGATCAAGTAGGCTTACTTCTAGAGGTAGAGAGATGATTCAATTTATGGGAACCCAACAATGTAATCAAACAAACTCAAAGAAAACAACCACATGATAATTAGATGCTGATATAGCATCTGACAAAATTCAACACACCTTCATGATAAAAGTCTTGAGAAGATTAGGAATTCAAAGCCCATACCTAAACATAGTAAAAACAATATACAGCAAACAAGTGGCAGCACAAAAAATAAATGGAGAGAAACTTGAAACAATCCACTGAAAACAGGGACTGTACAAGAATGCCCACTCTCTCCCTACCTATTTAAGGTAGTACTCAAAGTCCTATCCATAGAAATTTGACAACAAAAGAAGGTCAAAACATCAAATTAAAAGTAAGTCAAAATATCACTATTTGCAGATGATATTATAGTATATTTATATGACCCCCAAAATCCCACCAGAGAATTACCCCGGATGAACAACTTCAAAAAGGTGCGTGGCTATAAAATTTACTCAAACAAATCAGTAGTCTTCCTATACTCAAAGGATAAATGTGTTGAGAAAGAAATTAGGAAAACTACACCATTCACGATAGTCAGCTGTTACAACCATTTTGGAAATCATTCTAGTTGTTCCTCAGAAATCTGGATATAGTAGTACATGAGGATCCAACACTCCTGGTCATATACCCAGAAATTATCTAACATATAACACGAGCACATGAACAAATATGTTCCTAGAAGCTTTATTTATAATAGCCAGAAGAAGCTGGAAAGAACCCAGATGTCCTTCAAAAGATGAATGGAAACAGAAACTGCTACATTTTCCACAATGGAGTACTGCTCAGCTATTGAAAACAATGACTTCATGAAATTATTAGAGACATGGATGGAAATAACAAAAATAATCCTGTGTGAGGTAACCCAATCACAAAAGAACACACATGGTATGCTCTCACTGATAAGTGGATATAAGCCCAAAATATGGGATTGCTCAAGATAAATTTCATAGACCACATGAAAAATCAAGAAGAAGAAAATACAAAGTGCAAAAGCATCAGTCATTCTTAAAGAGGAAACCAAATATAATTGGGAGGAATTATGGAGAAAAAGTGTGGAACATAGATTGAAAGAAAAGCAGTCCAAAGACTGCCCATCCTGGGGTTCCAACCCATATACAGACACCAAACCCAGAGACTATTCTGGATGCCAAGAAGTGAGTACTGACAAGAGCCTGATACAACTTTCTCCTGAGAGGTTCTTTCAGAACCTCCATACAGAGAGGCAGATGCTGTCTTATAGAAGCAGGGTGAGGGAGTATGGGATAGGGGTTTCTGGAGGGAAAGGGGTTATTATTTGAAATATAAATAAATAAAATATGCAATTTAAAAAAAGGAAAAGAGAAATATCTGACATTGGTTGGTTAAATGTAGTACCCCCTACATTTGTTTCTCTTTTCATAAATTATTATTATATTATGTCTACTAATTTTAGGTTTCCATTACTTTTCTTCTTCATTTGTTTCACCTTTGCTTTCTGACAAAAGTAATTCAGGTTTCTGTAAACCACTGTAGTAAGAAAATCATAAAACATTTAATGTAACACTATTTAAAGGTCAGAGACTAGATAAAAGAGAGAGCTGGAAATGAAGTAAGAGATAAAGGATTATATGAAGGTGTTGTCAAATCCTATACTACAAGCCAAACAGCAGCCATTTTTGGCTACCATTTGTGCCACATGGTAAAAAAGATATCCTAGCTATATTTACATTTTTTTTGCATCCACTCACTAAATGGCAGGAAAAAGTAAGAGATCGTCAGTCTAGAATATACATATAAATCTAGAAAATTTATTATAGGAAAATCTACACTGACTGAATGTACCCTTGTAAGAGAGCAGGAAAATACAGGCCAAAGAAATTGGCTGTGTCTATTGTGATCGACAAGAGAGTCATTATTTTATTGGGTAATTATTTTTTGAGCCTCCTTTTTCTGCACACAACATTCCATAAAATAACCAATCAACAATGCTGTAAGTTTTTCCAATATTTTCACCAGTTACCTAGGGAGAACCTTAGTAAATATCTGTATTGACTTATTGTATGAATGTTTGATGGGGATTAGACAATGCTGGCATCTCTACTTGATGAAAACTTTTTTTAATATTATTATTGGATATATTCTTTATTTACATTTCATTTTGCTTTTGCTGGTTCCCCGCCCACAAAAGTCCCATATGCCCTTTTTCCTCCCCCTGTTCTGCCATCCTCCCCTTCCCACATCCTTGTTCTGATATTCTCCTACACTGATGCATTGGCCTTTCCAGATGCAGAGTCCACTCCTTCATTCTTCTCGGACATCATTTGTTATGTGGATTGTGTCTTGGGGTTCCAAGATTCTAGACTAATATGCACGTATCAGTGAGTGCATACCATGGTTATTCTTTTGAGACTGGGTTACCTCACTTAGTATGATGATCTCCAGCTCCATCCATTTGTCTAAGAACTTCATGAATTCATTGTTTCTAATGGCTGAATAGTACTCCATTGTGTATATAGACCACATTTTTGGTATCCATTCCTCCTTTGAGGGACATCTGGGTTCTTTTCAGCTTCTGGCTATTATAAATAAAGCTGCTATGAACATATTGGAGCATGTATCCTTATTACATGCTGGGGAATCTTCTGGGTATATGCCCAAGAGTGGTATGGCAGGGTCCTATGTAAGTATTATATCAAGGTTTCTGAGGAACCGACAGACTGATTTCCAGAGTGGTTGTACCAGCTTGCAATCCAAACAGCAGTGGAGGAGTGTTTCTCTTTCTCCACATCCTTGCCAACACCTGCTGTTGTCTGAGTTTTTAATCTTAGCTATTCTGACTGGTGTGAGGTGAAATCTCAGGGTTGTATTGATTGCATTTCCCTAATGACTAATTATGTTGAACATTTTTAAGGTGTTTCTCAGCAATCCGAATTTATTCAGGTGAAAAGTTTTTGTTTAGCGCTGAACCCCATTTTTGATAGGGTTATTTGGTTTTCTGGGGTCTAACTTCTTGACTTCTTTGTATATATTGCATATAAGCCCTCTGTCAGATGTAGGGTTGGTGAAGATCTTTTCCCAATTTGTTTGTTGCCAAGTTGTCCTTTTGACAGTGTCTTTTGCCTTACAGGAACTTTGTAATTTTATTAGGTCCCATTTGTCTATTCTTGATCTTAGAGCATAAGTGATTGGTGTTCTGTTCAGGAACTTTCCCTCTGGGCCAATGTATTCAAGGGTCTTCCCCACTTTCTTTTCTATTAGTTTCAGTGCGTATGGTTTTATGTGGAGGTCATTGATCCACTTGGAGTTGTGCTTAGTACAAGGAGATAAGAGGGGATCAATTCTCATTCTTCTGCATACTGACCTCCAGTTGAGCCAGCACAATTTGTTGAAAAGGCTATCTTTTTTCCACTTGATGTTTTGAGCTTCTTTGTTGAAGGTCAAGTGTCCATAAATGTGTGGATTCAAATCTGGGTCTTCAATCCTATTCCATTGATCCACCTCCCTGTCACTGTATGAATACCATTCAGTTTTTAACACTACTCCTCTGTAGTATTGTTTGAGGTCTGGGATACTGATTCTCCCAAAAGTTCCTTTACTGGTGATAATAGTTTTAGCTATCCTGGGTTTTTTGTTATTACAGCTGAATTTGAGAATTGCTCTTTCTAACTCTATGAAGAACTGAGTTGAGATTTTGATGGGGATTGCATTGAATCTGTATATTGCTTTTGGCAAGGTTGCCATTTTAACTATATTAATCCTTCCAACCCATGAGCATGGAATACTTATTCCATTTTCTGAGGTCTTCTTCAATTTTCTTCTTCAGAGACCTGAAGTTCTTGTCATAGAAATCTTTCACTTGTTTGGTTAGAGTCATGTCCAGATACTTTATATTGTTTGTGGCTATTGTGAAGGGTGTTATTTCCCTAACTTCTTTCTCAGCCTGCTTGTCCTTTTAGTATAGGAAGGCTACTGATTTGCTTGAGTTGATTTTATAACCAGCAACTTTGCTTAAGTTGCTTTTCAGTTGTAGGAGTTTTCTGGTGGAGTTTTTTGGGTCGCTTAAGTATACTATCATATCATCTGCAAATAATGATAGTTTGACTTCTTACTTTCCAATTTGTATCCCTTTGACTTCCTTATGTTGTCTAATTGCTCTCGCTAGAACTTCAAGTACTATGTTGAAAAGGTGTGGAGAGAGAGAACGCAGCCTTGTCTAGTCCCTGATTTTAGTGGGATTGCTTCAATTTTCTCTCCATTTACATTGATTTTGGCTACTGGTCTGCTGTAAATTGTTTTTACCATGTTTAGGTATGGGCCTAGAATTCATGTTCTTTCCAAACTTTCAGCATGAAAGGATGCTGAATTTTGTCAAATGCTTTTTCAGCATTCATTGAGATGTCCATGTGATTTTTTTCTTTGAGTTTGTGTATGCAGTGGATTGCATTGATGGATTTCCTTATATTGAACCATCCCTGCATCCGTGGGATGAAGCCAACTTAATAATGGTGAATGATTGTTTTGATGTGTTCTTAGATTCAGTTGGCAAGAATTTTATTGAGTATTTTTGCATCGATATTCATAAGGGAAATTGATCTGAAGTACTCTTTCTAAGTTGGATCTTCATGTGGTTTTGGTATCAGCATAATTGTGGCTTCATAGAATGAGTTGGGTAGTGTTCCTTCTGTTTCTATTTTGTGGAATATTTTGAAGAGTATTGGTATTAGGTTTTATTTGAATGTCTGATATAATTCTGCATTTAAACCGTCTGTTCCTATTCCACAAAATAAAATTCTTGCCAAATTCTTGTGTAAATTTGGTCTTGTCATGGAATATTTTGGTTTCTCCTTCTATGGTGATTGAGAGTTTTGCTAGTTATAGTAGTCTTGGATGACACTTGTGTTCTCTTTAGTCTGCATGAGATCCACCCAGGATCTTCTAGCTTTCATGGTCTCTGGTGAGAAATCTGGTGTGATTCTGATAGGTCTTCCTTTATATGTTACTTGGTCTTTTTCCCTTACTGCCTTTAATATTCTTTCTTTGTTTAGTATGTTTGGGGTTTTGATTATTATGTGATGAGAGGTATTTCTGTTCTGGTCCAGTCTGTTTGGTGTTCTGTAGGCTTCTTGTATATTCATGGGCAACTCTCTCTTTAGGTTAGGGAAGTTCTCTTCCATAATTTTGTTTAAGATATTTGCTGGCATTTTAAGTTGTAGATCTTCACTCTCATCTATACCTATAATCCTTAGGTTTCGGTTTCTCATTGTGTCCTGGATTTCCTGAATGTTTTGGGTTACAAGTTTTTGCATTTTGCATTTTCTTTGACTGTAGAGTGAATGGTTTCTATGGTATCTTCAGCATCTGAGATTCTTGCTTCTATCTTTTATATTCTGTTGTTGATATTTGCGTCTATGACCCTTTATTTCTTTCCAAGGTTTTCTATCTCCAAAGTTTTCTCCCTTTGTGATTTCTTAGTTATTTTTGCTTCTGTATTTAGATCCTAGATGGTTTTGCTCAGTTCCTTCACTTGTTTGTTTGTGTTTTCCTGTAATTCTTTATGAGATTTTTGTGTTTCCTCTTTCATGACCTCTGCCTGTTGACTCAATTTATCCTGCATTTCTTTAAGTGATTTTTTTTCATTTCCCCTTTATTGGCTTCTGTTTGTTGACCCATATTCTCCTGGAATTATTTAAGTGATTTTTGTGTTTCCATTGTAAAGTCTTCTAACCTATTCATGTTTCCCTGCATTTCTTTAAGAGATTTGTTTATGTCTATTTTGTGTTCCTCTAGCAGCATTATAACTAGTGCTTTTAAATCCAAATCTTGTTTTCCTGGTGTGTTGGGTTATCCAGGAGTTGCTGTGGTTCGAGAATTGGGTTCAGATGATGCCATATTGCCTTGCTTTCTGTTAGTATCATTCCAACATTTGCCTTTTGCCATCTGTTTATCTCTGGAGTTAGTTGGTCTTATTGTTACTGAATGGTGTTTGAATCCTATGAGCCTGGCATTTGGCACTGCTGTGGCAGAGGGCCTCTGAGATCCCTATGTGGAAACTGGAAGGCTTCCTTCACAGTGTTTGGAATTACCTCCTCAGCTCTGCTGGGCCAGACTCATGTCTCTTTCCTGCTTGGTGCTGGGCAAGTAACTGGCCTCATGCCATCTCCTCCTGGTTTGCCTCTGGGAGCATAGTTAGCATCCCGTCCTGCTTGAAAATGAAATTTTAAACATTATTTTTGTTTTTGAGACTAAAATACAGTTTTATCTCCCCATCACTTTTCTCTCTCCACTCATCAATATAATATACTTAGCTCATTTTCAAATATATTGCATATTTTCATACATGCTTATATCTGTATGTATGTACATGTTTATTCTTAAAGACAAAAAGAATGAATGTAGTTTGGATTATATTTTGTATGTATATTTTAGGGCTTATTATTTTGTGTTGTATAACCAATTGTTTATTTTTCTTTGTGGAAAACTGTATCCCCTGCTGTTAGCATTATTTAAGTTGTTGAAATATTTTGAAAGTCACCATTTTTGGTGTATTTACTGGCATTCCTAGAAGACATGATCCTACAGCCTCTTATCCTTGTTTTCTTTCTCTTTCTTTTTTGTTTTCCACAATGACCACTGGGATTTAGATGCAGGGGATGCTTTATCAAACTATTTGCTGACTGTGTTCTGATTTGTTGTGGTTGTCTGCTTTAATTTTTAGTTGATCTATGAGGCCTTCAAGAAGCATTTTCCGATCAGATATTGACATTTTTTTTTACAGAATATGTTTTTTTTTCCATTTCAAATATTATCCTTTTTCTTGCTCCCTCATGAAGGAACTACCCTATCACATCCCTCCTCCCCCTGCTTCTATAAATGTATTCCCTCAGCTACCTACTACCCCCTCCCTCGTCCTGAATTCCCCTATACTGGGGCATTGAGCATTCACAGGACTAAGGGCCTCCTATTGCATTAATGCCTAACAAGGCCGTCTTCTGCTACATATGCACTTGGAGCCATAGGAGCCTCCACGTGTATTCTTTGGTTGGTGGTTTAATCCCTGGGAGCTCTGGGGTCAATGGTTAGTTCATATCATTTTTCCTACTATGGAGCTCCTCCTTGGGTCCTTTCTCTAGCTTCCACATTAGGGACCCTGTGTTAAGTCCAATGGTTCAGTGTGAGCACGTCTGTATTTGTCAGTCTCTGGCAGAACCTCTCAGGAGACAACTATATCAGGCTCCTGTCAGAAGGTACTTCTCGGCATCCATAATACTATTTGTGTTTGTTGCTGGATATGGGTTGAATCCCAAGATGATACAATCTTTGAATTGCCTTCCCTCCAGTCTCTACTCTACATTTTGTCTCTGTAATTCCTCCCATGAGTATTTTGTTCCAACTTTAGGAAGGAGTAAAACATCCACATTTTGATTTTCCTACAGCTACATGCGTACTTTCTCTAGCTCCTCCATTAGGGAACCTGTGCTCAGTCCAATAGTTGGCTGTGAGCCTTCACTTCTGTATCTGTCAGGCTCAGGCAGAGCCTTTCAGGAGACAGCTATATCAGGCTCCTATCAGGAAGTACTTCTTTTTCTGTTGTTGTTGGTCAATCTTTATTGTTTTTTTCCAGTATGCATATTTTTATTGGATATATTCTATATTTAGATTTTATTACCCTTTTTCTGGTTCCCCATCCCCCAAAGGTCTCACATGCCCTTTTCCCTCGCCCTGTTCCCCGATCCACTCCTTCCCACTCCATGTTCTCCATGTTCTGGTATTCCCCTACACTGATGCTTTGATCCTTTCCAGCACTAGGGGCCACTTCTTCCTTATTGTTGAATATCATTTGATATGTAGATTGTGTTTTGGTGTCCCAAGAGTCTAGGCTAATACCACTTATCAATTAGTGCATACCATGGGTGTTATTTTGAGACTGGGTTACCTCACTTAGTATGATGTTCTCCAGCTCCATCCATTTCTCTAAGAATTTCATGATTTCGTTGTTTCTAATGGCTAAATAGTATTCCATTGTGTATATATAACACATTTTTTTTGTATCCATTCCTCAGTTGAGGGACATCTGGGTTCTTTCCAGCTTCTGGCTATGATAAATAAGGCTGCTATGAACATAACGGAACATGTATCCTTATTGCATGCTGGGGAATCATCTGGGGATATGCCCAGGAGTGGTATGGCTGGGTCCTCCGAAACTATCATGTCCATTTTTCTGAGGAACCACCAGACTGATTTCCAGAGTGGCTGTACTAGCTTGTAGTCCCACCAGCAGTGGAGGAGTGTTCCTCTTTCTCCACATCCTCGCCAACACCTGATGTCTCCTTAGTTTTTAAACATAGCCATTCTGACAGGTATGAGGTGAAATCTCAGGGTTGTTTGATTTGCATTTCTCTAATGACTAATGATGTTGACCATTTTTTAAGTTGTTTCTCAGCCATCCGAATTTCTTCAGGTGAAAAGTCTTTGTTTAGTTCTGTACCCCATTTTTGGATGGGGTTATTTGGTTTCCTGGGGTCTAACTTCTTGAGTTCTTTGTATACATTGGATATTAGCCATCTGTAGGATGTGGGGTTGGTGAAGATCTTTTCCCAATTTGTTGGTTGCTGGTTTGTCCTTTTGACAGTGTCTTTTGCCTTACAGAAACTTTGTAATTTTATGAGGTCCCATTTCTCTATTCTTGATCTTAGAGCATAAGCGATTGGTGTTCGATTCAGGAATTTTCCCCTTGAGCCAATGTCCTCAAGGGTCTTCCCAAGATTCTATTCTATTAGTTTTAGTGTGTCTGGTTTAATGTGGAGGTCCTTGATCCACTTGGAGTTAAGCTTAGTGCAAGGAGAAAAGAGTGGAACAATTCTCATTCTTCTGCCTGTTGAACTCCAGTTGAGCCAACACCATTTGTTGAAAGGCTATCTTTTTTCCATAGGATGTTTTCAGCTCCTTTGTTGAAGATCAATTGGCCATATATGTATGGGTTCAATTTTGGGTCTTTGATCCTATTCCACTGATATGCCTCCCTGTCACTGTACCAATACCATGCAGTTTTTAACACTACTGCTCTGTAGTATTGCTTGAGGTCCGGTATATTGATTCCTCCAGAAGTTATTTTACTGTTGATAATAGTTTTAGCCATCCTGGGTTTTTTGTTATTCCAGATGAATTTGAGAATTGGTCTTTCTAACTCTATGAAGAACTAAGTTGGGATTTTTTTTTTAATTTTTATTTTCTATATTCTATGTTTACATTCCAAAGGCCTTCCCCTTTCCCAGTTCCCCCCACCATACGTCCCATAATTCCTCTCCCCCCAACCATTACCCTATCATCTCCCCCCCACACGATTTCTCTGTTCTGGGTGTACAAAATTGATCCTATCTTTTCAGGCCCAGGGTCCTCTCCTTTGTTCTTCTTGGGAATCATTTGACTTGCTAATTGTGCCTTAAGCATTTAGGGTTTCTGGGTTCATTAATATCCACTTATCAGTGATTGCATTTCATGTGTATTCTTTTGTGATTGGGTTAACTCACTCAGGATGATATTTTCCAGGTCTAACCATCTACCTACAAACCGCATGAATTCATTATTTTTAATTGCTGAGTAGTATTCCATTGAATAAATATACCACATTTTCTGTATCCATTCCTCCTTTGAGGGATATTTGGGCTCCTTCCAATTTCTGGCTATTATAAATAAGGCTGCTATAAACATATTGGAGCATGTGTCTTTATTGCATGCAGGGGAATCCTTTGAGTATATGCCCAGGAGTGGTATGCTAGGGTCCTCTGGATGTGACATGCCAAATTTTCTAAGGAACCACCAAACTGATTTCCAGAGCGGTTTTACCATTTTGCAATCCCACCAACAGTGGAGGAGTGTTCCTCTTTCTCCACATCCTCGCCAGCACTTGTCTCTTGAGTTTTCAATCTTAGCCATTCTGACTGGTGTGAGGTGGAATCTCAGGGTTGTTTTGATTTGCATTTCCCTGATGACTAATGATGTTGAACATCTTTTAAGGTGTTTCTCGGCCATCCAAATTTCTTCTGGTGACAATTCTTTGTTTAGCTCTGTACCCCAATTTTTGATAAGGTTATTTGGTTCTTTGGGGTCTAACTTCTTGAGTTCTTTGTATATATTGGATATTAGCCCTCTGTAGGATGTGGAGTTGGTAAAGATCTTTTCCCACTTTGTTGGTTGCCGTTTTGTCCTTCTGACAGTGTCCTTTGCCTTACAGAAACTTTGTAATTTTATGAGGTCCCTTTGTCAATTCTTGATCTTAGAGCATAAGCTATTGTTGTTCTGTTCAGGAACTTACCCCCTGTGCCCATATCCTCCAGGGTCTTCCCCAGTTTCTTTTCTAATAGTTTCAGTGTGTCTGGTTTTATGTGGAGGTCCTTCATCCACTTGGAGTTGATCTTAGTACAAGGAGATAAGAGTGGGTCAATTCGCATTCTTCTGCATATTGACCTCCAGTTGAACCAGCACCATTTGTTGAAAAGCTTGGGATTTTGATGGGGATTGTGTTGATTCTCTTTATTGCTTTGGGCAAGATTGCCATTTTATCTATATTAACCCTGCCAACCCACAAGCATGGAAGATTTTTCCATTTTCTAAAATCTTCTTTAATTTCCTTCTTCAGAGATCTGAAGTTTTGTCAAATAAATCTTTCACTTATTTGGTTAGTATCACACCAAGATACTTTATTTTGTTTGTTGCTATTGTGAAGGGTGTTATTTCCTTATTTCTTTCTCATCCTGCTTATCCTTTGCGTATAAGAAGGCTAATGATTTGCTTGAGTTGAATTTATAACCAGCCACTTTGCTGAAGTTGTTTATCAACTGTAGGAGTTCTATGTTGGAGTTTTTTGGGTCACTTAAGTATAGTATCATATCATCTGCGAATAGTGATAGTTTGACTTCTTTATGATTTCTATCCCTTTGACTTTCTTATGTTGTCGAATTGCTCTAGCTATTACCTTAAGTACTATATTGAAGTGATATGGTGAGAGTGGCAGGCTTGTCTAGTCCCTGATTTTAGTGGGATTGCTTCAGGTTTCTCTCCTTTAACTTTATGTTGGCTATCAGTCTGCTGTAAATCTCTTTTTCTATGTTTAGGTATGGGCCTTGAATTCCTGTTTTTCCCAAGACTTTTAGCTTGAAAGGATGCTGAATTTTGCCATATGCTTTTTCAGCATCCAATGAGATGACCATGTGGTATTTTTTCTTTGAGTTTGTTTATGTAGTATAATACGTTGATGGATTTCCATATATTGAATCATCCCTGCATCCCTGGGATGAAGCCAACTTGATCATGTTGAATGATCATTTTGAGGTTTTCTTGGACTCGGTTGGCAAGAATTATATTGAGGATTTTTGCATTGGTGTTCATAAGGTATATTGGTCTGAAGTTCTCTTTCTTAGTTCGGTATTTGTGTGGTTTTGTTATCAGGGTAATTATGGCTTCGTAGAATGAGTTGGGTAGTGTTCCTTCTGTTTCTGTTTTGTGGAATAGTTTGAACAGTATTGGTATTAGGTCTTCTTTGAAGGTCTGATAGAATTGTGCACTAAAACCATCTGTTCCTGTGCTTTTTTTGGTTGGAAGACTTTCTATGACCTCTTGTATTTCCTTGGGGGTTATGGGACTGTTTATGTGATCTATTTGATCCTGCTTTAATTTTGGCATTTGGTATCTGTTTAAGAAATTGTCCATTTCCTCCAGATTCTCCAGTTGTGTTGAGTATAGGCTTTTGTAGTAGGATCTGATGATTTTTTGAATTTGCTCAGTTTCTGTTCTTATGTATCCCTTTTCATTTCTAATTTTGTTGATTTGAATACTGTCTCTGTGCCCTTTAGTAAGTCTGGCTATCTTGTTGATTTTTTTCAAAGAAGCAGCTCCTGGTTTTGTTGATTCTTTGTATGGTTTCTTTGTTTCAACTTGATTGATGCCAGCCCTGAGTTTGATGATTTCCTGTCTTCTACTCCTCTTGGCTTCTTTTTGTTCCAGAGCTTTCAGGTATGCCATTAGGTTGTTAGTATATGCTCTCTCCTGTTTCTTTTTGCAGGCACTCAGGGCTATGAGTTTTCCTCTTAGCACTGCTTTTGTTGAGTCCCATAGATCTGGGTATGTTGTGCCTTCATTTTCATTAAATTCTAAAAAGTCTTTGATTTCTTTCTTTATTTCTTCCTTGACTAAGGTATCATTGAGTAGAATATTGTTCAGTCTCCATGTATATGAGGATTTTCTGTTGTTTTTGTTGCTATTGAAGAACTCTCTTACTCCATGGTGATCAGACTTGAGGCATGGGATTAGTTCAATCTTTTTATATGTGTTGAGGTCTGTCTTGTGACCAATTATGTGGTCGATTTTGGAGAAGGTACCATGAGGTGCTGAGAAAAAGGTAAAGTCTTTTGCTTTAGGATGAAAGTTTATATATATATATATATATGTATATATATATATATATATATATATATATATATATATATATCCTAGATCCAATTGGTTAAAAGTTTCAATGAGTTTCCCTGTGTCCCTCTTTAGTTTTTGTTTTCCTGATCGTTCCATTGAGGATAGTGGAGTGTTGACGTCCCCCACAATTATTGTGTTAGGTACAATGTATGCTTTGAGCTTTAGTAAATATTCTTTGATGAATGAGGGTGCCCTTGCATTTGGAGCATAGATGTTTAGAATCGTGAATTCTTCTTTGTAGATTTTTCCTTTGACCAGCAAGAAGTGGCCTTCTGTGTCTCTTTTGAGACTTTAGGTTGAAAGTCAATTTATCTGATATTAAAATGGCTGTTCCAGCTAGTTTCCTGCGACCATTTGCTCGCCAAATTGTCTTCCAGCCTTTGACTTTAAGGTAGTGTTTGTCTTTGAGCCTGAGGTGTGTTTCCTGTATGCAACAAAATGTAGGGTTCTGCTTCCATATCCAGTCTGTTAGTCTATGCCTTTTTATTGGGGAATTGAGTGCATTGATGTTAAGAGATATTAAGGAATAGTGATTATTTCTTCCTGTCATTTTTTATGTTATTTTTGTTTTTGAGTGGTTATCTTCTTTTGAGTTTGATGGGAGAAGGTTACTATCTTGCTTTCTCTAGGGTGCAGTTTCCCTCCTTGTATTGGAATTTTCCTCCTATTATTCTTTGTAGAGCTGGGTTAGTGGAAAGATATTGTGTAAATTTGGTCTTGTCGTGGAATATTTTGATTTCTCCATCTATGTTGATTGAGAGTTTTGCTGGGTATAGTATTCTTGGCTGACAATTGTATTCTCTTAGAGTCTGCATGAGATCCACCCAGGATCTTCTAGCTTTCATGGTCTCTAGAGAGATGTCTGGTGTGATTCTGATAGGTCTTCCTTTATATGTTACTTGGCCTTTTTCTCTTACTGCTTTTTAAAATTCTTTCTTTGTTTAGTACATTTGGGGTTTTGATTATTATGTGATGGGAGGTATTTCCCGTCTGGTCCAGTCTGTTTGGTGTTCTGTAAGCTTCTTTTATATTCATGGGCATCTCTCTCTTTAAGATAGGGAATTTTTCTTCCATAAATTTATTGAAGATATTTGCTGGCCCTTTAAATTGTAGATCTTCACTCTCATCTATCCCTATAATCCTTAGGTTTGGTCTTCTCATTGTCTCCTGGATTTCCTGAATGTTATGGGCTACAAGCCTTTTGCCTTTTGTATTTTCTTTGCCTGTGGAGTCAATGGTTACTATGGTATCTTCAGCATCTGAGATTCTTACCTCTATTTCTTGTATTCTGTTGTTGAAATTTGCATCTAGGAGCCATGATTTCTTCCCAAGGTTTTCTATCTCCAAATTGTCTCCCTTTGTGATTCCATAGTTGTTTCTACCTCTGTGTTCATATCTTGGATGGTTTTGCTCAGTTCCTTCACTTGTTTCTTTGTGTTTTCTTGCAACCCTTTAAGAGATTTAAGAGAGTCTCTGCCTGTTGACTCAATTTCTCCTGCATTTCTTTAAGTGATTTTTTCATTTCCTCCTTATTGGCTTGTGTTGTTTAATCCATATTCTCCCAGAGTTCTTTAAGTGATTTTTGTGTTTGCATTGTAAGTGCTTCTACCCTATTCACGTTCCCCTGCATTTCTTTAAGAGATTTGTTTATGTCTTTTTTGTGTTCCTCTAGCAGCATAATGACCAGTGCTTTTATATCCAACTCTTGCTTTTCTGGTGTGTTGGAGTATTCAGGACTTGCTGTGGTTGGCAAATTGGGTTCAGATGGTGCCATATTACCTTGATTTCTGTTAGTAATGTTCCTACGTTTGCCTTTGACATCTGTTTATCTCTGGAGTTCGTTGGTCTTATTGTTACTGGTTGGAGTTTGAAGCTCCTGTGAGCCTGACCTTTGGCACTGCTGTAGTAGAGGGCATCTGTGCTCCTGACCCCAGCTGCCAGTCATCCACAGTGACCTGAGTCAAGTCAAATCTGGCCTTGCTGCAAGCCCAGATTTCTGGACCCCAGTGCTCAGCAACATCCGTGCCGAGCTGTAGGTACCCAGATCTCCCGCCGAGCTCCTCTGGCTTTGTGCCCAGGCAAGAGCCTGACAGGGTAGTCTATGCTAGGCTAGGTCTCAGTCCATGTACTTGACTCCAGCTGCCAGCTGTCCTCAGTGACCTGAGGCAAGATGGCGGCCTCACTGCAAGCACAGTGAAACAGTCCCCAGTGGTCAGCCACAACTGCTGAGCTGTAGGTGCACAGACCTCCTGCGGAGCTCTTCTGGCTCAGGGGGCTGGCAAGATCCTGAAGGGGTAGTCTATGCTAAGCTAGGTCTCTGTCCATGTACCTGACCCCAGCCACCAGCAGTCCGTGGTGTCCCAAGGCAAGATGGCAGCCTTGCTGCAAGCCTGGTGAGCCAGTTCCCAGTGGTCAGCAACAGCCGCCAAGCTGTAGGTGCACAGACCTCCTCGCGCTGACCTGCTCTGGCTCTGGATTCAAGCAAGAGCCTGACAGGGTAGTGGATTCTGGGCTATGTCTCAGTCCACACACCTGACCCCAGCCGCTAGCAGTCTGCAGTGTCCTGAGGCAAGATGGCGGCCTCACTGCAAGCCCAGCATGCTGGTCCCTGGAGGAGAGCAACAGCTGCTGAGCTGTAGGTGCATAGATCCCCTGCCAAGCTCCTCTGGCTTTGTGCGCAGGCAAGGGCCTGATGGGGTATTCTATGCTAAGCTAGGTCTTTGTCCACGCACCTCACCCCAGCTGCCAGCAGTCTGCAGTGTCCAGAGGCAAGATCCAGAAAGTACTTCTTGACATCCACAATACTATCTGTGTTTGATGACTATATATGGGCTGTATCTACAGGTGGGGCAGTCTTTGGATTGCCTTATCTTCAGTCTCTGCTCTGCAATATTTTCTATAATTCCTCCTATGAGTATTTTGTTCCACCTTTAAGGAGGGGTGAAAAATCCACACTTTGGTCTTCCTTATTTTTGTGCTTCATGTGGTTTGTGAAATTTATCTTAGAAATCCTGGGCTTGGAGCTTATATCCACTTACAAGTGAGTGAATACCATGTATGTTCTTTTCTGTTTGAATTAACTCACTAAGGATAATATTTTTGAGTTCCATCCATTTGTCTAAGAATTTCATGAAGCCATTGTTCTTAATAGCTGAATAATTTAAATGTACCACATTGTTTGTATTCATATGCTCTATTGAAGGACAACTAGATTCTTACAACTTCTCGCTGTTACAAATAAGTCGGGTATTAACATAGTGGTGCATGTTTTCTCATTATATGTTGGAGAACCTTTTGGGTATAGGCCCATGATTGGTATCCAATTTTTGTTTCAAGAGTATGTGGTTATCTACTCAATTATTTTAATTTATTATAGGCATTTTTTAGGAAGAAAACTTATACTTTGGTGATATCACCCTGTTTTGTTAATCTGTATTTACTGCATTTCACTTTTCTAAATAGTCACTTTTCTCTTCCTATTTACTGCATCAAATCACTTGAAACCTAATATACTTCATGAATTGCAAAGGTAAGGTAATGCTCGTATAATTTTTATTGTATAGCAAGTCTACCACAATTTCAGTATGGCTAGAAGCAAGATTCATGAAGCCCGTGTCTTATCAGAGTGACTATCTGCATTTACTGGGTCACTGAAGAAAAATGTCAGGATTTTCATGTATTCTTGCCCTGAGAGACAACTTATATTCCATTAAATGTGCAAGAACTGCCCCAAGAGTAGTAGTGTGCAAGAGCTGATGCCAGCACTTCTCTGCCATGGGGTAGTACATGTATGGCGGTGATGCTGCTCTCTAGGACTCCGCGATACCTCTGGCTGTAAGAAAAGCTGGTCCAGCTCATGGCAGTGGTAGCCCTGTCCCTACACCTTGCTGGTTGCAGCACACAGGAGAGCCTGACTTACATCTCACATGTTTATCAGCTGGACCAAGTGATGTGTATGGGAGGAGAACAGGTGTGTGTTGTCCCAGCCCACTGGTGTGCCATGAGGTTTCCTGTGGGGTGGGGGTAGCGGTCTGATGCCCTCTTTCCCATGACCATCTATGGAAGTTGAAAGAGTTTACTTTAGGAGTCATGCAATGGGTGAACAGGCCCTTCTCATTGGCTGTAGTACTTCAGAGTGGATGTCCTACAACTCATTTTGTTACCAGAATAGAAGTCATAGTTTTAAAGATAGTCCATAAAGCATATGGACGTTGGATGGAATAGTCATAACAATTTTTTGGAGAGAAATTCATTATAGAGAATGCAGTAGATTTGTCCAAATATGTAATATTCATATATTAGTATTGAACAAATATTTTAAGATTTTAATTTTATCTGAGAAAAAGAGAATTTCTAATTTAATTACAGAAATATGTGCAGCCCTACAGAAATTTACAGAAACACATAGAATTGCTGAGAATATACATAAAGGTTAAACATTTTTTTATTTATTTCATAAATTATTTGTTTACCAATATGTTCCTGAGAGATACTCATTGGTACTGTGTATAATTCTGAAGCATAGTTGGAATTCAAAATTAATTTTTGTAAGGACATACAGATCTATAATGATGCTTTAACAAAATAAGTACTCTTCAAAGCATCTAACCCAATTTCTAACTGCCACTACTACTACTACCACTACTACTACTACTACTATTACTCTTTTTTACAGGCCAGTCATTGTTCCACTCCTAGTCTTCTCTCTGACTGTTATTCATCCCATCCTTCCTCCACTGTCTCATAGATTATGGCCCCACCTCTCCAACCTCCATTAGAACTCCATGCTCCCTCCAGACTCAAGTTTTTCTATGGTTAGGCACTTCTTAATTCACTAAGGCCTGACCTGGACATCCTCTGTGATGTATGTGTCCGGAGCCTCACACCAGCTAGTATATGTTGCCAGGTTGGTGGGTCACTGAGAGATCTCTGGGGTCCAGATTAGATGAGACTGCTGGTTTACCTATGGGGTCTCCTTTGCAAGGTTTTCCAGATTTTCCTTAACTCATCTGCAGGGGTCTCTAGCTTCTGTCCAATGGTTGGGTGTAAGTATCTGCATCTGACTCTTTCAGCTTTGGAAATCTCAGAGGATAGTCATGCTAGATTCCTGTCTGTAAGCACAGTGCATCATTAGTAATAGTATAAGATCTTGAGACCTTACCCTGAGCTGGATCCTAATTTGGGCCTGTCACTAGACCTCCTAACCCTGATATTTTTCTCCATTTTTGTCACTGCAATTCTTTTAGTCAGGAAAAATTCTGAGTCAGAATTTTGACTATGGCATGACAACCCCACCTGACATTCTGTCTTTCTACTGGAGGTGGACACTACAAGTTCCCTCTCCATAATCTAGGTAGGCCATTTAATCTAAGGTCCCACAATTTGAATCCTTAGAGTCTCTACCCTAACAGGTCTTTGAAACACTCTAGAGGTTCTCCAACCTCCTACCTCCACAGGTTTCCTGCTTCCATTTTTGTACTGACCCTAAGGGTTTAACTCATGTTCCTCTAATACCTGATTATATTTCCTCTTTTCATCTCTGTCTCCTCTCCCACCCAAGTTCCTTCCTCCCTCTTTTACCCCATGATAGCTTTCTTCTCTCTCCCAAGTGTGAATGAAGCATCCTTATTGGACCCCTCTAAGTGTTAACATTCTAGAGCCTGTGAATTGTATGCTGGGTATTTTTTACTTTTTTGGCTAATATTCACTTATAAGTAAGTACATACCAAGTAGGCCCTTTTAGGTCTTACTCACTCAGGATATTAAATAATTCCATCCATTTGCCTTCAAAACACAGATGTCCTCATTTTTAATAGCTGAGTAGTATTCCATTGTGTAAATGCATTTCATTTTCTGTATCATTCTTCTGTTATGGGAAAACTTGGTTGTTTCCAAGTTCTGGCTCTCACAAATAAGTTTGCTATGAACATAGTGGGATATATGTTTTATGGCATGGTGGGGCATCTTTTGGGCATATGCCAGAGGGAACTATAGCTGGGTCTCTAGGTAGAAGTACTATCAAATTTCTGAGAAATGTCAAGACTGATTTCTGGAGTATTTGTACCATTTGGCAGTTGCAACAGCAAAGGAGGAGTGTTTCCATTTTTCTACATCCTTACCAACACATGCTGTCTCCTGAGTTTTTGATCTTAGCCATTTTGATTGGTTTTAGGTGGAATCTCAGGGATGTTTTTGATTTTCATTTCCGTGATCATTAAGGACTTTGAGAATTTCTTTAAGTGCTTCTCAGCCATTCCAGATGCCTGTTGTGAATTCTCTGTTTAGTTCTAAACCCATTTTTTGATTGAGTTGTTTGTTTTCCCTTTTGATTAGTAGCTTCTTAAATTCATTATGTATTTTGGTATTAACCCTCTATCGAGTTTGAGGCATTGGCATTCTTTTTAGGAACCCTACTCCACATCATTTCATTGAGTACAATACTCAATTTTTCTATTATTGGATTTAGTGTATCTGGGTTTATGTTGATGTCCTTTATTCACTTGGATTTAAGTTTTGTTCCAGGCAATACATTTAGATTTATTTTAATTTTTCTACATACAGAGTATCAGTTAGACCAGCACCATTTGTTGAGAATACCTTCTTTTTCCATCATATATATTTTTTACGTTTGACAAAATCATGCATCCATATGTGTATTGGTTTTTTTCTGGGTCTTCATCTCTATTGCTTTGATTGGCCTGTCTGTTTCTTTTCTTGTACCACACATTTTCTATAACTATGGTTCTGGAGTACTTACCGCTTGAGGCCAGGGATGGTCATTTCCCCCAGAAGTTCTTTTATTTTTAAAAATTGATTTTGCTTTCCTAGTATTTTTGTTTCTTTTTCAGCATGAAATTGAGAATTGCTCTTTCCATGTCTCTCAAGATTTATTTTGGAAATATTGGGATTACATTGAATCTGTAGATTGCTCTTGGTACTGTAGCCATTTTTACTAATTTAATCCTACCAATCTATCAACATGCCAGGTCTCTTCATTTTCTGAAGTCTTCTTTAATTTCTTTTTTGAAAGATTTGAAGTTCTTCTTATACTGATCCTTCACTTGTTTGACTAGAGCTACCCCAAGATATTTCATATTATTCATGATTATATGAAGGGTATTGTTCCCTTATTTTCTTTCTCATCACATTTATCATTTGTATAAAGAAAAGGTACTGATTTGTTTGAGATAATTTTATATCCACTCACATTGCTGAAGTTGTTTTTCAGCTGTAGAAGTTTTCTGTTAGAATTTTTAGGGCTTCCTTAATTATATCATATCATCTTCAAATAGTGATAGCTTGACTTATTCGTTCCCAAATTGTATTTCCTTAAACTTCTTTTTGCTCTACCTAGAATTTCAAAAGCTATATTGAGTAGATATGGGGATAGTGGGCATCCTTGAATTGTCCATGATTTAGTAGGGATGCTTAAAATATCTTCCCATTTATTTTGTTATTAGCTGTTGGTTGGTTGTATATTGCTTTTACTAATTTTAGGAATAGACCCAGAATTCTTGATGTCTCCAGTATTTTTAACATGAAGGTGTGTTGTATTTCATCAAATGCATTTTAGGCATCCAATGAGATATTTGTGTACTTTTTTTGTGTTTGTTTATGTAATGGATTATGTTAATGGATTTTCATATATTGTACCAAACTTGCAGACATGAGATGAAGTCTACTTCAAGGAGGTGAATGATACTTTACATTTGTTTTTGGATTTGGATTGGGAGAATTGTATATGTATTTCTGTATAGATATTAATAAGCAAAATTGGTCCTGAATTCTCTTTTCTCTTATTGGGTCCTTGTGTGGTTCATATATAAGAGTAATGGTGGCTTCATAGAAATAATTATTTTAATTTATGGAATAGTTTGAGGAGTATTGGTCTTAGCTATTCTTTGAATGTCTAGTAGAATTCTGCAATAAAGCCATATGACCCTAAGCATTTTTGGTTGGGAGAGTTATGAGGTATTGCATTTCATTAGGGGATATGAGCTTCTTTAGATGTTTTAAGTACTCTTCATTTAATTGTGGTACATCTAATCTATCTAGATTTTCCATTGTTGTTGAATATAAGCTTTTGTAGTAGGAGCTGATTTTTTTTTAATTTCCTCAGTTTCTGTTGTTATTTCTCCCTTTCATTTCTCATTTGAATAATTTGGATAGTGTCTCTGGGTCCTTTAATTAGTTTGATAAGGGTTTATCTATCTTGGTGATTTTCTCAAAGAACCATGATTATTTATTTATTTATTTATTTATTTATGTGTTTATTTATGTGTTTATTTATTTATTATTATTTATGTTACCATCTTTGTATCTATTTGCTTGATTTTAGCTCTGAGTTTGACTATTTCGTGTCTTGCAATCTTCTCCTGTGTTTCTTCTTTTTGTTCTAGAAATCTCAGTTGTGCTGTTAATTTTCTAATATAGAATTTCTCCAATTTCTTTACTAGGGAACTTAGTCCTTTGAATTTTCTTCTTAGCACTCCTTTCATTGTGTCCCATAAATTTTGGTATGTTAAGTCATCATTTTTAGTGAGTACCAGGAAGTCTTTAATTTCTTTCTTTCTTTCTTCCCTGACAAAGCTATTGTTGAGTAGAGAGTTGTTCAGTTTCTGTGGGTATATGGGTTTTCTTTCTTTTTGTTATTATTGAAGATCAGCCTTTGTCTATGGTGATCAGATGGGCTGTATGGAATTTTTCAATATTTTTGTATTAATTGAGGCTTGTTTTGTGAACTGATCATATAAATTTTTTGGAAGGTAACAAGAGGTGCTGAGAAGAAGTTATATTCTTCTGTTTTAGGATTAAATGTTCTGTTGATATCTGTTAAATCCATTTGGTTCATAATCTCCGTAATTTTCTTTTAATAATGTGCATGTGTTTGCCTTTGAGGCATATTTGTTCTGAATTGTGACTTTCTCTTCATATATTTTTCTTTAATTAATATGAGGTGTCCTTCCCTATCTATCTTGATAATTTTTAGTTAAAGGTCTATTTTATTGGATATTTATAGAAATACCAGATTTTATTCTTGGGACCATGTGCATGTAAAAATCTTTTTTCTTTTTTTCAGTCATTTACTCTGAGGTAGTGTCCATCTTTGTTATTGTGCTGAGTTTCTTTTATTCAGGAAAATGCTGGATCCTGTTTGTGTATCCATTTTTTTAGTTTATGTTATTTTATTGGAGAGTTGAGTCTGTTAATATTGGGAGATATTAAAGACAGGTTACTGTTAGTTCCTGTTATGTTTGTTTTATGTGGAATTATTTACATGTGATTTTTCTCCTATTAGTTGGTTGTGAAATGATTAATTTCTTTAGCGTAGGTACCCTCCTTGTGCTGGACTTTTTCCCCCGAGAATGCCCTATAGGGCTGAATTGGTAGACAGATATTGTTTGAATTTGTTTTTATCCTGGAATACTTTAGTTTCTCCATCTCTGTTGAGAGTTTTGCAGTTTAATTATCTGGACTGGCTCTTTCTTCCTTTCTTCCTTCCTTCCTTCCTTTCTTCCCTCCCTCCTTTCTCTCTCTCTCTCTCTCTCTCTCTCTCTCTCTCTCTCTCTTTCTTTCTTAGTGTCTGCTTGATTTCTGTCCAGTCTCTTCTGGATTTTACTGTCTTTATTTAGAAGTCCAGTATAATCCTGATAGGACCGCCTTCATATGTTACTTGATCTTTTGCCCCTTGCAGCTTTTAATATTCTTTCTTTGTTCTGTGCATTTTGTTATACAGGTTTCTGGATCCTTTGTGCTGGGAGCCTTATCTATCCTCTATCCCTATTCCATTAGATTTGGTATTTTCATGGTATCCGACATTTCATGAATTAGGAGCTAGGAGTATTTTATGTGTTGAACTTTCTTTGATAGTTGTATCAATTGTGTCAATATCTTCTAAGGTAACTTCTACATTTTAGATTCTCTCTGCTATGCACTGTATTCTGCTGTTGATGCTTAAATCTGTAATTTCTCACATCTTTCCTAAGTTTTCCATTCCCAGGCTTGCCTCCATTTGTCTTTTCTTTTTGTTTCCACTTCAAATTTTAGGACTTAGAGAGTTTTTTTCAGTTCCTTCACCTGTTTCATTTTTTTTTCTGTACCTTTTAGTGGATTTATTTGTGACCTCTTTAAAGGATTCTTACTATTTAGCTGTGTTTTCCTTTATTTGTGTCACTGAGTTATTTATATCCTCCTTAAAATACTGTATTATTTTCATGAGATAGAATTTTAGGTCAGGTTCCTAGTTTTAAGATGTGTTGGTACATGTAGAACTTGCTGTGCTGGCAGAACTGGGTTCTGTTGATTCCCAAGTATATTAGCTTCTTTGACTTATGGTCTTGTTCTTGACTTTTACCCTCTTGTTATCCCTGTGTGTTAGCTGGTTTGTAGTCTGTCTGGAGCCTGTATTCTGTGTCTCTGAGTTTCTGCAGGTCTTCTGGGAGGTCTGTGGCCCTAGCTATATCAAACTTCCTGTGAAGCCTTCAGAATGTGTGGCCTTCAGAAAGGCATGTATACCAGTGATTGGTTGCCCTGACTGCAGTGTCTCTTCTGTTAGATACAGGCTATGGGGGTCTTCAGAAGGCCAGACAACATGCTGATTTTGTGCTCTGCCTCCTGCAGATCTCATGGAAAGCCTCCAGACTGTTGGGTCTTTAGAGTAGCCTCACATCTATGTATGACTATTCTTATGGGAAATCTTTGGACTATGAGTTCTGTTATTCTGAGTACAGTAGAAGTCCAGGGGGGTGTCTTTTAGACTGTTGGATCAGTTGCCCTGTGTGCATAGGAACTCCTGGCAGGTTTGCAGAATGTGGTGTCTTCAGTGGAGCAGATGAGCAGGTACTCTGCCCTGGAAGAAGGCAAAGGCAGGATTGGGAGTAGAATTCAGGGTCCAGGAGGTTTAAGAGATGATTAGTCCTGAGTCTGCTGAGTCCTTAGTGATATTCAACTGCTGTGGCTGTTTGGGAAGCTCCCTTACCCTTTTTGCAGCAAAACTCCTAGGAGACAGTACTGTTTTCAAAAGAGCAGACAAGCTGGTGATCTGCCTAAGTAGAAGTCTCAGGGAAGGATAGTGGAATTCAGTGGGACAGGGAAGTAAGGGTGGTTGGATTCCAAGTAGGCTGGGCCTCTCAGAGTGACCAGCTGCTACAGCTTCAATATTTCTCTTTTCAAAATCTAAACAGTCTTTGTTTATGATACTGAAATATTCATAAATATCTTATTTAATGGAATAATTTATGTTTGTCTTCATAGCATTTGGGGAAAATGACCCAGGTGTGCAGTAAGCATTACTTGGCAGCCAAGAGTTACAATAGGAAAGGCACAGAGAAAAATGTGTGTTTTATCAGAGACAGCTAGGATCTAGGCCATGTAGCCAGGTACATAATTAGGCTCTAGGCAACAGAAGCTGTTTTTCTTTATTGGAGCCAGATATCAGGGTAAATTATATTTTCACTGTTTTATCCTTTCACATTCAATTCTTCTGCTGAAACACACAGCAAGGAGACACAGATGATTTAGCAGCATGGAAAGTGTTGAAAAGATTTCTGCAGGGTTCTTTTCATTCTTTTTGTATTGATAACTCTATTTGATTGTTTTTAAGTCCACATCCTACTGAAATGTACACTCTTTTTCAAACAGACTATCAGAGCTAATAACCATCACTGTACCCAAGGTTTTTATAAGCAGGGTTCTGGCTATTTTCCTGCTGTCAGCTTGGTATAGACAAATTTTGAAAATAATCTGCTGCAGAGAAGAAAGACTGGTATTTCTACAGAAAACTGTGGCAGACAGAGCAAATAAAAACCCATTATAAGAAAGACTTGCTGGAAATCCCCTAACTCTGCCTATGAGTCAGCCACTTCTGTTTTCTGTGCAAGAAATATGTTCCTACCTCTGAAGCATCATTGCTGTCTCAGTTTTGCAGTGGTTCATCATTTGAAATTAGGATGAGTCACTTTGGGAATTATTTCATGATGGAGAATGTGGGTGTACTTCTCATTACAGTCTTGGGGAAAATGCCATGAATAATTGCTACGGAAGGAAGAGCTCTCACCGGGCCACCTAATACTATCTGAATTATTTGGGATGTAAACTTTAAGACAATATCACACATGATATCCACTGCCATTTGTGGTCATAGAATAAAACACTAGCATTCTTACTTATTATCCTTCTGTTACAATCAAGAGCTCCTGAGGTATTTCATTCCAATACAAGTTTGAGAGTCAAGGTTACATTGTTACTGCTCCTGGTTAGTAGTTTTTATAGCTTACCCTCACTTCCTTGTCTTCACATCCCTTTCTATGAAGTCAAGAATGACATGATAATATTGGAAAATCAATCATCTGTTTTGTGCCAGAATCCTATTGTGTATCCCTATAGAAAGAAATTTACCCAAAAGATTTTCTTGTCCTACTTCATAATGGAAATTTTGCTGACCAATCAGTATCTCTTCATCAACACAGTGTTCATGACAATTACTTTCATCTACTTGGAATTATAATCCTATTTGGTATGTCATGTGTGTTAATGTAGTTTCACATTTTTGCCTATGTTCTTTCTGTAAACAGAAAATCTTCTCCAGTTGATTTTTTTACATATTACCTGGTGTTCTTGTGTGCACATTGAAATTATATTCTCTTCAAAATCTTTTCCTTTTGGATCATTATACAGTTTAGGATGCAAGTTTAGGTTCTTTTATATGGAAACCATTTTTAATTATTTTACTGTACTAGTGAGAATACCAGTTTACAATTGTTATTCACTTCAGTATATACAATATATATGTGTGTTTGTATATGTTATATATATATATATATATATATATATATATATATATATTTCCCATACACAGTTCATTATTTTCTAAGTATTGCTGTGTAACTTTTTTATTTTCTATATTCTTTGTTTACATTCCAAAGGTTTTCCTTTCCCAGTTAGCCCCTCACCATATGCCCCATAAGTCCTCTTCCATCTGCCCATTCCCCAATCACCCCCCACCATTTCTCTGTTCTGATACTCTCCTACAAAACTGGATCCAGTCTTTTGGGGACCAGGGTCCTCTTTTTCCTTCTTCTTGGTAATCTTTTGATTTGCTAATCATGCCTTGAGTATTAAGAGCTTCTGGGCTCATTAATATCCATTTATCAGTGATTGCATTTCAGGTTTTTTCTCTTGTGATTCGGTTAGCTCACATAAGATATTTTCCAGATCCAACCATTTGCCTATAAATTGCATGAATTCATTATTTTTAATTGCTGAGTAGTATTCCATTGTATAAATATATCAAATTTTCTGTATCCATTCCTCCTTTGAGGGACATCTGGGTTCTTTCCAAATTCTGGCTATTATAAATAGGGCTGCTATGAACAGAGTGGAGCACGTGTCTTTACTGCTTGCAGGGGAGTCCTCTGGGTATATGCCCAGGAGTGGTAAGACAGAGTCCTCTGAAAGTGTCAAGCTCAATTTTCTGAGGAAATGCCAGACTAATTTCCAGAATGGTTGTACCATCTTGCACTCCCACAAACAGTGGTGGAGTGTTTATCTTTCTCCACATCCTCGCCAGCACCTGCTGTCTCCTGAGTTTTTAATCTTAGCCATACTGACTGGTTTAGGTAGAATCTCAGGGTTGTTTTGATTTGCATTTCCCTGATGACTAATGATGTTGAACATCTCTTAAGTTGCTTCTCAGCCATACAAATTTCTCCAGGTGAAAATTCTTTGTTTAATGCTGTACCCCATTTTAATAGGGTTATTTGGTTCTTTGGGGTCTAACTTCTTGAGTTCTTTTTATGTATTGGATATTAGCCCTCTGTCGGATGTGTGGTTGGTGAAGATCTTTTCCCAATTTGTTGGTTGCCATTTTGTCCTTCTGAAGGTGTACTTTGCCTTCCAGAAACTTTGCAATTTAATGTGGTCCCTTTTGTCAATTCTTGATCTTAGTACTTAAGCTATTAGTGTTCTGTTCAGGAAATTTACCCCTGTGCCCATGTCCTCCAGGGTCTTCCCCTGTTACTTTTCTATTAGTTTCAGTGTGTCTGGTTTTATGTGTAGGTTCTTGATCTACTTGGACTTGATCTTAGTACAAGGAGATAAGAGTGGGTCAATTTGCATTTTTCTGCATGTTGACCTCCAGTTGAAACAGCACCATTTGTTGAAGAGGCTATCTTTTTTGAACTGCATGGTTTTAACTCCTTTATCAAAAATTAAGTGACCATAACTGTAGGTTCATTTCTGGGTCTTCAATTCTATTCCATTGACCAATTTGCCTGTCGCTGTACCAATACCATGCAAATTTTAATACACTTGCTCTGTAGTACTACTTGAGGACAGGGATATTGATTCCTCCAGAAGTCCTTTTATTGTTGAGAATAGTTTTAGCTATCCTGGGTTTTTTGTTACTCCAGATGAATTTTAGAAAAAAATTGCTTTTTTCTAGATCTATGAAGAATTGAATTGGGATTTTGATGGGGATTGCACTGAATCTGTAGATTGCTATTGGCAAGATGGCCATTTTTACTATATTGATCCTGCCAATCCAACAGCATGAAATATTTTTCCATCTTCTGTAGTCTTCTTTGATTTCTTTCTTCAAGGACTTGAAATTCCTGTCATAAAGATCTTTCACCTGTTTGTTTAGAGTGACACACTTTATATTGTTTGTGGCGATTGTGAAGGGTGTTATTTCCCTAACTTTTTTCTCAGCCTGCTTGTCCATTGACTACAGGAAGGCTACTGATTTGCTTAAGTTGCTTTTATAACCAGCCACTTTGGTGAAGTTGTTTATCAGCTGTAGGAGTTCTCTGATGGTGTTTTTTGGGTTGATTAAATATACTATCATATCATTTACAAATAGTGATAGTTTGACTTCTTCCCTTGCAGTTTGTATCACTTTGAATTCCTCATGTTGTCTAATTGCTCTCACTATAACTTCAAGTACTATATTGAAAGGATATGGAGAGAGAGGATAGCATTGTCTAGTTCCTGATTTTAGTGGAATTGCATCAAATTTCTCTCCATTTATTTTGATGCTGGCTACTGGTTTGCTGTATATTGCTTTTAATATGTTTAGGTATAGGCCTTGAATTCCTGTTCTTTCCAAGACTTGTAGCATGAAAGGATGCTGAATTTTGTCAAAAGCTTTTTCAGTATCTAAGGAGAAGATCATGTGTTTTTTTTTTCTTTTAGTTTGTTTATGTAGTGGATTACATTGATGGATTTCTGTATATTGAACCATCCCTGCATCCATGGGATGAAACTATGTGATCATGGTGAATGATCATTTTGATGTGCCCTTGGATTCGGTTGGCAAGAATTTTATTTATTATTTTTGCATCAAAATTCATAAGGGAAATTGGCCTGTAATTCTCTTTCTTTGTTGGATCTTTGTGTGGTTTTGGTATTAGCGTAATTGTGGCTTCGTAGAACGAGTTGGGCAATGTTCCTTCTGTTTCTATTTTGTGGAATAGTTAGAAGAGTAATGGTATTATGTCTTCTTTTTTATCTTTATGAATGGGTATTTATAGTTAAAAACAACAATAGCAACAACAAACACATAAAAAATATAAAACAATCACACAAACCTTTTCCTGACTAGACTGCCATATAAGCAGATAGTTTCCATTTAACATCTCTGTAAGTTTCCCTTCATGTAGGATATTTAAAAATGAACCTCTAGTCATCGTTAGTTCAATTTCAAGAAATTAAGTGTTTTTTCCTTTGTTTTTATTGGATATATTCTCTATTTACATTTCATTTCCCTTTATCTGATTCCCTGCCCCCCACAAAGGTCCCCCATGCCCTTTTCCCTCCCCGTGTTCCCCCATCCACCCTTTCCCACTTCCCTGTTCTGGTATTCCCTTACACTGATGCTTTGAGCCTTTCCAGAACCAGGGTCCACTCCTTCCTTCTTGTTGGACATCATTTCATATGTGGATTGTGTCTTTGGTGTCCCAGGATTCTAGGCTAATTTCCACTTATCATTGAGAGCATACCATGGGTGTTCTTTTGAGACTGTGTTACCTCTGTTATTATGATGTTCTCCAGCTCCATCCATTTCTCTAAGAATTTAATGAATTCATTGTTTTTAATGGCTGAGTAGTACTCCATTGTGTATATATACCACATTTTTTGTATCCATTCTTCCGTTGACGGACATCTGGGTTATTTCTAGCTTCTGGCTATTAAAAATAGGGCTACTATGACATAGTTGAGCATGTATCCTTATTGAATGCTGAGGAATCTTCTGGGCATATGCCCAGGAGTGGTATGACTGGGTCCTCCGGAATTATCCCACATGTATGGACAATTGATCTTTGACAAAGGAGCTGAAAACATCCAGTGGAAAAGAGATAGGGTTTTCAAAAAATGGTGCTGGCTCAATTGGAGGCCAACATGCAGAAAAATGAGAATCAATACACTTTTATCTCCTTGTACTAAGCTCAACTCCAAGTAGATCAAGGACCTCCACATTAAACCAGACACTAAAATTAATAGAAAAGAAACTGGAAAAGACCCTTGATGACATTGGCTAAGGGGGAAAGTTCCTGAACAGAACACCAATAACTTATGCTCTAAGATCAAGAATAGACAAATGGGACCTTATAAAATTACAAAGTTTCTGCAAGGTAAAAGACAATATCAAAAGGACAAATTGGCAACCAACAAATTGGGAAAATATCTTTACCAACCCTACTTCTGACAGAGGGCTAATATCCAATGTATGCAAAGAACTCAAGAAGTTAGACACTGGAAAACCAAATAACCCTATCAAAAAATGGGGTACAGAGCTAAACAAAGACTTTTCACCTGAAGAAATTCGGATGGCTGAGAAACTCCTTAAAAATGTTCACACCATTAGTCATTAGAGAAATGCAAGTCAAAACAACACTGAGATTTCACCTCACACCAGTCAGAATGGCTAAGATTAATAACTCAGGAAACAGGTGTTGGTGAGGATGTGGAGAAAGAGGAACACTCCTCCACTGCTGGTGGGACTGCAAGCTGGTACAACCACTCTGGAAATCAGTCTGGCAGTTCCTCAGAAACCTGGTATTAGGTCTTCTTTGAAGGTCTGATAGAATTCTGCACTAAAACCATTTGGTCCTATACTTTTTTTTTTTTTGATTGGAAGACTTTCTATAAACCCTTTTATTTCGCTAGGGGTTATGGGACTGTTTAGCTGATCTAATTGATCCTGATTTAATTTTGGTATTTGGTATCTGTCTAGGAAATAGTCCATTTCCTCCAGATTCTCCAGTTGTGTTGAGAAAAGACTTTTGTAGTATGACTTATGATTTTTTGAATTTCCAAAGTTTCTGTTGTTATATCCCCATTTTCATTTCTAATTTTGTTAATTTGGATATTGTCTCTGTGCTCATTGGTTAGTCTGGCTAAGGGTTTATCTATCTTGTTGATTTTCTCAAAGAACAAGCTCCTGGTTTTGTTGATTCTTTGTATGGTTCAATTTTTTTGCCTGGTTGATTTCAGCCCTTAGTTTGATGATTTGCTGTCTTCTACTTCTCCTGGGTGAATTAACTTCTTTTTGTTCCAGGGCTTTCAGGTGTGCTGTTAAGCTGCTAGTGTATGCTTTCTCCAGTTTCTTTTTGGAGGCACTCAGGTCTATGAGTTTTCCTCTTAGCATTGCTTTCATTGTGTTCCATAGATTTGGGAAAGTTGTAACTTCATTTACATTGAATTCTAAAAATTCTTTGATTACGTTCTTTATTTCTTCCTGATCAAGGTTTCATTGAGTAGAGTATTGTTCAGTTTCCATGTGTATGTGGACTTTATGTTGTTTTTCTTGCTATTGAAGACCACTTTTACTCCATGGTGATCTGATAGGAGGCATGGGATAACTTCGATCTTCTTGTTTTTGTTGAGTTCTGTCTTGTGACCAATTATATGATCTATTTTGGAGAAGGTACCTTGCAGTGCTGAGAAAAAGGTATATTCTTTTGTTTTAGGATGAAATGTTATATATGTGTGTGTGTGTGTGTGTGTGTGTGTGTGTGTTAAATTTAATTGGTCCAAAGCTTCAATAAATTTCCTTGTGTCCCTGTTTATTTTCTGTTTTCTTGTTCAGTCATTGAGGACAGAGGAGTGTTGAAGTCACCCATAATTATTGTGTATTGTGTTAGGTGCAATGTGTGCTTTATATATATATATATATATATATATATATATATATATATATGTGTGTGTGTGTGTGTGTGTGTGTATGTTTGTGTGTGTGTATGTGTGTGTATGTGTATATATATATATATATGTATATATATATATACATATATATATATGTGTATATATATATATATATATATATATATATATATATATATATATGAGAATGATGGTGCCCTTGCATTTGGAGCATCGTTGTTCAGAATTGAGAATTCTTCTTGGTGGATCTTTCCTTTGACCAGCAAGAAGTGTCCTTCTGAGTTTCTTTTGATGACGTTAGGGTGAAAGTCAATTTTATCTGATATTAGAATGGCTACTCAGGCTTGTTTCCTGAGAGCATTTGCTTGTAGAATTGTCTACCAACCTTTTTTTTCTAGGGTACTGTTTGTAATTGACACTCAGATGTGTTTCCTGTATGCAGCAAAATGTTGGGTCCTGTTTTCATATCCAATCTGTTAGTCTGTGTCTTTTTATTGGGGAGTTGAGTCCATTAAGGTTAAGAGATATTAAGGAGTAGTGATTATTGCTTCTTGTCATTTTTGATTTTTTTTATATATTTGAAAGGTTTTCTTCTTTTGCCTTTGATGACCGAAGGTTACTATCTTGCTTTTGCCATGGTGAAGATTCTGTCCTTGTATTGGTAATTTCCCCCTATTATCCTTTGTAGGGCTGGGTTTGTGGAAATATATTGTGTAAATTTGGTTTTGTCATGGAATATCTTGGTTTCTCCTTATATTGGGATTGAGAGGTTTCTGGGTATAGTAGTTTTTGCTGGCATTTGTGTTCTTTTAGAGTCTACATTGGATCTTCCCAGAATCTTCTAGCTTTCATGGTCTCGGGTGAGAAGTCTGGTGTAATTCTGTTAGATCTTCCTTTATATGTTACTTGGCCTTTTTCTCTTACTGCCTTTAATATTCTTTCTTTGTTTAGTACTTTTGATGTTTTGATTATTATGTGAAGGGAGGTATTTCTTTTCTGGTCCACTCTGTTTGGAGTTCTGTAGGGTTCTTGTATATTCATGGGCATCTCCCTCTTTAGGTTAGGGAAGTTTTCTTCAATAATTTTGTTGAAGATATTTGCTGGCCCTTTAAGTAGTAAATCTTCACTCTCTTTTATACCTATAATCCATAGGTTCTCATTGTGTCCTGGATTTCCTGAATGTTTTGGGTTACAATCCATTTGCATTTTGCATTTTCTTTAATTGTTGAGTCCATGGTTCCTATGGTATCTTTGGCATCTGAGATTCTTTCTTGTATCTCTTGTATTCTATTGTTGATATTTGCATCTATGGCCCCTGATTTCTTCCCAAGGTTTTCTATCTCCAAAGTTTCCTCCCTTTGTGATTTCTTAGTTGTTTCTACTTCTGTTTTTAGGTCCTGGATCGTTTTGCTCATATCCTTCACTTGTTTGTTCTTGTTTTCATGTAGATATTTGAGCAATTTTTGTGTTTCCTCTTTCATGACTACTGCCTGTTGACCAAAGTTCTCCTGTATTCTTTTAAAAGATTTTTGTATTTCCTCCCTATTGGCTTCTATCTTTTGACCCATATTCTCCTGAATTTCTTTAATTTTTTTTTGTGTGTTTGTTTCCCTTGTAAGGCCTTCTTACTCTTGATCCATTTTTTCCTGTATTTCTTTAAGAGATTTATTTATGTCCTTCTTGTGTTCCTCTAACAGCATCCTGACAAGTGATTTTAAATCCAAATCTTGTTTTTCTGGTGTGTTAGTGGATTCCAGGACTTCCTGTTGTCAGAGAATTGGTTTCAGATGCTGCCATGTTGCCTTGATTTCTGATAGTAATGTTCCTACTTTTGCCTTTTGCCATCTGCTTATCTCTGGAGTTAGTTGGCCTTGTTGTCCCTGGCTGGTGTTTGAGCCTTCTGTGAGCCTTTAAGGGTAATTCTGCACCTCTGGATGTCAGTTTCCCCAGGCTCAAATTGCTGCTGTGCTGCCTTCCCCTTGGGTGCCCTTGGAGTCCTAATGCTTCCTGTCCCAAGCAATGCTACACTCGGGTTGTCTCTGTGAACCTGGTGCTTCCTGTCTGCTCCTTCAGGGTGCACAGATGGCAAATGCTGCAGTGACCTTATCCAAGTGCTGATCACTCTGCAGGACAGATGATCCCCCAGCTGGGGTGGTGCACAACTGTGTTGGTGCAAAACTGGGTTGGTGCAAAACTGGGTTGGTGTACAGATGGCCAACCGAGCTTCCCAGGTCCTAGTTACAGGCAAAGGCCTGTCAGGTTTCCACCCGAGCAATGTTAGTCTCAGATTAAGTCTGCGTACCTGGGCCTGTCTTTTGATTCTCTACCAGTGACCTGGCAGCAAGATGGAGACCACTGCTGTGAGTGCTGGGAGGACCACAGTGCAGGCGGCTCCCCACTGAGTTGGTGTTCAGCCTGATGGGCATAGAGATGGCCTGCCTAACCTCCCAGGCACTGGCTCCTGGCAAAAACCTGGCAGGTTTCCACCTGAGCGATGGTAATCTTATAATAAGTTTGCGTACCTGGGCAACAAGATGGAGACCACTGCTGCGAGTGCTGGGAGAACCACAGGACAGGAGGCTCCCAACCGAGTTGATGCAGGGCACGGTCAGCATAGAGATGCCCCACCGAGCCTCTGGGGCCCTGGCTACAGGTGAAAGCCTGGCAGGTTTCCACCTGAATGACGGTCTCCAATTAAGTCTGCAAACCTGAGCCCACTTGTTGATTCTCTACTGGTGACCTGGAGGCCGTTGTGTTACTTTTAATTAATTTATTTTAAATTATATATGTGTTCAAAACTAGGAAGATGGCAATAATCTCAATTTGGTTCCACTGAATCTTCACATGAAAAAACAAGCAAAAATTTGAGAGGACCTTGTCTCTCTGATATCCCAACATGGGCTAGCTTGTCTATTAAGTTTACTCATCTAAGCTTACAGAGATCTGAGTTAAATGATTGCTCCTGTCTCAAAATATATGTGAGAAATTGAATTATAAGGTCATGTAATCTTGACCTCTTTCCAATATATAACTGTGTTCACACCTGACATCTATGAACACATGAACAAGTACATGCACATATATTTCCACACTTATGATATATAATTTGTCTTTAAAGAAAAGAACTATTATGTTACCTAGGACATTGCACTCCATATGTAGTTTCTGCTGGCTATAAACTCACAGAGATCTAAAGGATTTTAACCCTTTCTCGGCTAGGACTTAAAAGACACAGACTACTATCCATGGATTAATTCCAGGTTTTGAGGGTTAAGTTTTATCCCACTGAAGTACATATTTAAGCATCTAACAATAGAGAATATCATAGATACTATTATTCCAAATAAAGTGTATGTCAAGCTCTCAATTCAATTTCAGGATTATTTAGGATATCCATTCAAAGTTGACTATCATGGATTTCCTTAATGATTGTAAATTCTTTGGCCTTAGAACCAAACACAAATTATTTGTTATACGTTAGAGTGTAGTCCTAAACTCTAAATAGCTCTTTGAATTTGGGGCCTAAATGCAATACTAAGGTTCTAGTGTATCAATTAGAACATTTAAAATGAATGTGACTAGTTTTAAAAATGTGTTTGTGGTCATCTTTACATTATTCGAATTTCTTCTGTTAATTTATTTTTTATTTTTATTTTATGTATTTACATTGCAAATAAATCCCCTTTTCTATTTTCCTGTCTGCAAACCACCTATATCATTCCTCCTATATCATTCCTCCTTACTCTGCTTCTATGAGGATTCTACCCCACCCACCTATCCACTCCTTCCTCACCACCGTACCATTTCTCTTTACTGGGACATCAAGCCTTCACGGGACTGAGGGCCTCATTGCCATTGATGCCAGACAAAGCCCTTTCTGCTCCTTCAATTTTTCCTCTATTGGGATCCCTATGTTAAGTCTCATGTTTGGCTGTGAACCACACCTATACTGGTCACAGTTGGGCAGAGCCTTTCAGGAGAAAGCTGTATCTTATATGTATGGGGAATTCACAATGAAAGCATTTAAAATATATGACTAATATTACGCCAGTATAGTCTGCTGAAGGGAAACCTACTTTAGTCTCATGTAATTCAACTAATTCAACTCAGTACTGTCAATATTGAAAACTTGATTTATACCAAAGAATTATAAACCAGTGTCTGGTGTATGAATATAGTTAGTGGATGAAATTTAAATGATTTGCAATTTTAATAGCACAGGGATTTACTCCACTTATCATTACAAAAGCCAGATCATGCAAATGAGTTACATTCTCTTCTTTTTTAAAATATATATATATATATATATATATATATATATATATATATATTTGGATATATTCTATATTTACAATTCATTTCCCCTTTTCTGGTTTCCCCACCCCCAAAGGTCCCACATGCCCTTTGCCCTCCCCCTGCTCCCTCATCCACCCCCTCCCACCTCCCTGTTCTTGTACTCCCCCACAATGATGTTTTGGTCCATTCTAGCACCAGTGTCCACTCCTTTATTCTTGTCAGACATCACTTGGTATGTGATTTGTGTCTTTAGTGTTCCAAGATTCTAGGCTAATATCCACTTATCAGTGACTGGATACCATGGGTATTCTTTTGAGACATGCAAAACAATATAATTTTAGTTATAGACACAGATATCAGAAAATAGTATTTGAAAAATAATCTTATTTTCTTTGCATAATGCATTTTTGTATAAAAATAAAAGGAAATTAAATAGGTAAGATTTGAGTGTAAAAATGATATTATAGATCAGATATAGTTACCTATATATTGTATAAGGGGTTATGTTTAATTTGCAATTTTATGTATGTATTAATAAACTATATAAAAACACTTCATTAACTGATTTATTGATTTATGGAAGGGAGCCTTCCCCTGTTCTTTCACACAGGTGTCATATGCTATAGTTCTTGGAAGAAATGCACATTGTTTTTTATTTTTATTTTATTATTCAATTTACTTCCTGATAACTGCCCCATCCCTCTCTTGTTACTACTCTCACCTTGACAAATCCCTTCTTCCATCATTGGCCCATTCTCTTAGGAGGAGTACCATTGGCTACAACTCAACCCTGAGGCCTCTAATTCCAGTAGATTAGGCACATCCACTCCCACTGTGGACCGAACAGTCAGTCCAGGTAGGACAATTGGCCTATGATATATAATACTGTTGGGCATCTTGTGGTGGCCTTGACCCCTCTGCCCTACACCTGTCTATTTCTCACCCTCCCACAAGACTCTTTGTGTACTGCACTTGATGTTTGGCTGTGAGTTTCTGTGTCTGTCTACATCAGCTGCTAGATGAAGCCTCTCAGCCAACAATTATTCTACTTACATGACTGCAAGCCTAGCAGAATTTCATTAGTAATGTCAGGATGGATCTTTCAAAATAGACTGATCTCAAGTTGGGGAAGACATCACATGGCTACTTCCTCATTCTTTGTTCCATCTTCATCCTGGCCCACTTTGTAAGCCAATCAAAATTTTGCATTGAATGTTTTGTGGGTAAAGTGATACACACTCTCAACTCTAGAAGTCCTGCCTTGCTACAAGAGTTTGCCAATTCAATCTCTATATCTCCTCATAGTAGGAATCTCAGCTAATGTCACCTTCATATAGTTTCTGTATCCTCTCCCATCACAGGCCTTAAGCTAGTCAAAGGAGATTCCCCTCCACCTATTTCCATTCATTTTCCCAGCCCTCTCTACCCTCCCCATTATCCAAACCTGATCATCATTACCGGTCTTATCACTTCCTCCCCTCACCTGTTCTGTTTCTCCATCCACCAGTTATGACTATCTAGTTATGAGTGAGATTTTTGGATCTTGCTTTTGGACATTCATATTACATGGTTTCTTTGGACCTGTGGAGTGTATCATGTTTGTCCTGAATTTTTTGACTAATGTCAACTCACCAATTTTTACATACCATATGGCCTTCTGGATCTGGGTTACCTGACTTGGTATGTTATTCTTAAGTTCTTTACATTTCCCTGCAAAATTCACAATGTCTTTATTTTTAATAGCATATTAGTATTCTATTATATAGATGTACCTCATTTTCATTATCCATTATTCAACTGAGGTACATCTATGTAGTTTCCAGTTTTTAGCTATTATGAATAAAGGTTCTATAAGCATAGGTGAGAAGTGTCTCTATGGTATAGTGTGTCATTGTTTGGGTATATGCCCAGGAGCGGTACAGCTGGGTGTTGGGTAGAACAATTTCCAATTTCCTGAGAGAGAATCAAATTGGTTTCCAAAGTGTTTGTATATGTTTGGACTCTCACCAACAATGGAGGATTGTTCTTACTCTACATCCTTGTCAGCATGTGCTATCACATGCATTTTTGATCTTCAGCATTTAAACAGTTATAAGATTGAATTTCAGGGTCATATTTATTTGCATTTCCCTGATGATTAAGGATGTATATCACCATTCTTTTCAAAAGCTTTCTGAACTTACTTTAAGTTTAATTATGAAATATTATCTACTTATACTTTTTTGTAGTTTAAAGCATGCATATGTTATATTTACTACAGTGTTATTTGTTACAGTGTCATATGTATGATGTGTGATATAAAATCTCACTGTACTGCTATCTGAGACATCAAAATCATTACTGAAACCATGCTTCTCAGCATCATGAAATCACAACAAATGCAGATCACCACACTTAGCTATAAAATCTCTTCATTCCTGACTTTCATTTTTGCTTCCTTGTATATAAAATTGATTCAAAATTTCATATTTTCTAATTTACTAGTTTGATTAAATCACTTTTAGATCTAACCATATTTTTATTACTTGCCATGCTTTTTTAATTACAAAAGATATTAAAACACTGAAATATATATTCTAGTTTTTATTATTTTATTTGTTTACATTTCAAGTGTTATTCACCTTCCATATTTCACCTCTGCAAACCACTTATTCCATTTTCCCTTCCCCCTGCTTCTATGACCATAATCCACCCACTCATTCATCCATCACTGCCCTAGCATTTCACAGTGATGGGACATCTCCTCTCCACAGGAACAAGAGCCTCCCCTCCCATTGAGACCAGATAAGGCAATCCTCTGCTACAAGTGCAACTGGAACTATGGGTTCTTGTATGTGTACTCTTTGGTTGGTGTTTTAGTCCCTGGGAGCTTTGGGGAGTCTGGTTTTTGATATTGTTGTATATTAGACTTTTTATTATTTAAAACATTTTAATTAAAATATTTAATGATATCATACCACCTCCTCAATTTCTTCAGAACCTCTCCCACTTTCCTCTCAAATTTAAGCCCCTTGGCAAATAAAACAACAGAAAAAAAAGTCCAAAATAAAACAAATCCCTCAAATCAAGCATTCAAAACAAACAATAAAAAATAGAAACAAAGAACAAAAAAGAAAAATCACTAAATTGTATCCATGTAAAAGAATACTCAAAAAGTTAGAACACTCTGGAGTTGAATTATTAGTTGATCACCTACTGCTGAATCTGAGGCCTGTCCTACTTGATATTAGTTCCACTCTTTCTGGAAAACTAAGTTTTATCTTTCTGAGTGGTTATAAATGTTGATAAGTGAGAGATTGGATATTAACCTGTACTCTAGTGCATGCATTATTTATTTATTTATCTATTTATTTATTTGTTTATCCATTCATTAATTCCTTGTCAAGATATAAGAAAATTAAACATAATAAAATGAAACTGTCTATAGTACTGATATATTAATCAATACAGGCAAGGAGTTAGTACCTTTCTCAATGTAACTGTATTTTAATGTTAATTGGTTCCTCAACCTGTTTACAGGAGAAGATCTGCAAATAGCTTCTGGAATCATGCCCCTGGTTGATTCTGACTGATAAAGATGCCAGCATGGAATAGTTGGGGAGGAAAGAGAGCTGCATGAATTATTGTTCTCCTGACCATGAAGAAGAGGAATGGCAGAGAAATGTCATACATGAAGAGAGTGAAGGGGAAAAAGGCAGAGTCACATGTAAAGTTACCAAGAAAATGTAGGCCTGTGGGCAGCTTAATTAACTGAAGAGCAGCCAAAACAGAACAAAGATATGAGTGAGTAGTAACTTATCTGTGGGAGGTAGATTCTAACAGCATAGAGGTTATACAGATGCTTAGTATTGTGCTGCATAAGTTATATAAAATATAAAGTTTGTGTGTGTGTTTCATTCAGGAATATAACCTATTGAGGAGGGTAGTCACCCATGAGAGATTATTTAAAAATTAATAGTACAACTATGATAATGCCATTTTGGGAGAAAAAGTCAACAGAAAGACATGACACTAAGATAAGGCACAAGAATCAGAGAAACACTTATTTGAACACTCAGACATCCCATAAAATTCCTTAATTGGAAGTCATAGTAAATGGGAGAAATGCCTAGTACCTTACCAAAGATCCTGCATTGTAGCAGTGTAATTTATATGTGGGCACTGACTTGATATCTCAATTTTAATTAAATTTCTTTACATTGCTATCAACAATGGGGCCTTACTCTCAGTTGGGGGAGGAAATATTATAGTCTTGAAAAAACTTGGTTTGTTTGGAAATTTCTGTTTTTTTTTTTATGACAGTCTTTGTGGCTCATTACTCAATTAAATGTAAAACAATTCCAGTAATGGAAGCTTTGGTAACAAGTGACGGCCTTTTGAGACCCATTATTTGCTGTTTTCATTTCTCTCTCTCTCTCTCTCTCTCTCTCTCTCTCTCTCTCTCTCTCTCTCTCTCTATCTCTCTCTGACACACACACACACACACACACACACACACACTCTATTAAAACTCCAGTAGCCCTCTAGTGCCAACTTATTTTTAGCTATTACTCCTATATTTCTTTCCATAATCTACTCTCCTCACCACAGTTGTTTTCCCCTGTTTTCTCTTCTAGAATCTCTCATCTCCCATTCCCCAGTAGTTTTCAGCCCCATTATCAATATGTATGTTTTGTATAGTCTCTTACTTATGGCAGAAAATTCTTTACAAAACTTGTACATTATTTGATATTTAAGAAAAAAGCCCAGTATTTCCTTTACCTAATGACTACCCTGAACACATCATCTGGGACATTGTCCAATGGAAATGGCAACAATATATATCATGTGAATTTTAAATGGCAGATATACTGGGGTATTTATTATCTGTATATATTAGTCTTCCACTTATATTTTTGGAATTACATTTTTGTAGTAATTATTTGAATTGTTTTTTTCTAATCAGGAAAGTAGCTAGGAATTTTCAAAGCTTTTTATTTTCTTTTACTGACTATTGAAACGAACATGTAGTCCATTGTCATTATTTGTATTAATGTAGTAGTCCTTTCATGACCCCTTTATATATGTTCAACTATTCCTACATATTTAAGTCACATTTACAATGTAATAGTATAATTATTTTCTTCTTTTAAATGGTTTTGATTGTATTTGTTAGTATATAAATTCACCTTGTATATATATATATATATTCACTTTCCTTCTTTTTATTAATGTTTTACAGGATATTCCATTATCCTCTTTCTACTTTTCCATCTAGTTCCAACTCTTCTAGTCTCCCTACCAATAAAATTTCATCTACCCTAGCTTGTGTAACAAGGTAACTATCTCTGGTCTGTCTCTTTCCACAAAATAAAAACAAAATAGCAATGACCAAATAAAACACCCAACAAAGTAAAACAGCACAAAAATACAATGAATCAATTATCCAGAAGAGAACAATGAGAAAAAGGATCTGTTTTCTGTCTTTCCTTGCTTAGGTCCTGCCCTTGAATCTGGCTGATATAACCAGTAACACTCCATTGGGAAAAATAAGTTTTGCCTTTTGATACAGCAGATATCAATTATAAATATTGCCTTGATTAAGGATGTTAATTTTTTTCTACTTTCCATTCTTACTACTAGTATTTCTGTATGTTAGGCCAGTGCTGGCACTGTGTCTGCTGCTATAATCGCTTGATTTCCTTTATTTATCACTGAGGTGGTTTGATGAATACATCCCAATGAGCACTTAATACTGTGAAGCTTGTGGATATAGGTGGTCTCATATTCATGTACTCACAGATATCTTAAATAAACAGGTTTTTTTTGCAGAGGGAGTAATTTAGACACAATAGTAATATTTATACTGTGGGTGTAGACATTCAAGGATAGGGAATTGAGTATCTTTTCAATCACAATATATTCAAATAATGATTTTGCATAAACTCCTATTAAAGTAAATTGGCCTAAGCTAGCTATCTGGATGTATAAATGTGTGCAACATAAAAATGCATACACATATATAGATTGTTGAGAAAGTTTATATGTATATATATTTATATGTTTATATACAAAATTATATTTCTAAAATAGATATATTTTAAATTATTTTTATCATTGTGACAGAAATTTTCTGTGTTAATGGACAATATTTTGTGCAAAGGGATTTGATCCACCATTTCTTTGTACAATTCAAGCAGCTTTTTAAGGATATTTAAATAGAGATAAATGTGTTATATACTGGTTTCATTCATTCTTATTAGCATAGAGCTTGTGGAACCTGGCACAATTATGTCACAAATAGTCAAACGCAAGTTTCATTTGGCTGCCCAGAATCACTATAACACAATTGCATATGGAAATTGGCCCTCTCCTAGATCTCCTAGATCTATTCACATATAGACTACAGATACATTATCAGCAATCAGGCACTAATGACTGTTTTTGCTCTACTGCTAATTGAAAATGGAGCTCAGCATAAGTAACAATTTTCCTGTCTTCCACTGTCTTTCTGCTCAGGGGGAGGGAGCTTTAGTTGGATCAACAGTTCAGATCCTCATTAGCAAGCATTTGCTTTCTCTTCCTATTTGAGAGCTCTTTCCTGACTGCTTTATAATCCATTCATTTTTTGATGCACAAACTCATTCAAATATAAAGAGAGCCAAGAAAATTGTCTGTAGTGAGAATTTTTACCACTCAAGCTCCTAGCTATAATACAGGACTTTACTCATTCTGGGTATCACCAAAGCCTGCCTATGAAATGCTCAAGACAAAGACTTCCTAATATATAGAGGTGACAGACAACTGAAGGTAGACATAGTTTGAGGAAAAGGATTACAATTCTGTGATGAAATTCTGTCTACTCTGCAAGAAATATGTGTCTCTGAAGCCGTTGATTCTCCTTTAAGTTCTTTTTATTTTTATTTTTTGTGAATCTGAGTCCTGCATCATCTTTAATGGGCATGATTCAGTTATACAAAATGTTCTGAAAGAGAACACTGATTAGCTGCTTGTTACATTCCATTAGGATTACATTCTATTGTGAAGAATTGCTACAGCTTTAAGTCCTTCAAGGCACGCCAGGCCAGACCTTTTCTCTGATGAACTCCAAAGAACAAGCTAATTGCACTAACTGCTTGTTCCAGGCCTCTTTCCTACTGAATAATCTCTGAAACTAAAATGCTGAAATCTCTTCCACAATGTTCCCCAAAAAATCCTGTCTCCTTTACAGTTCTCTGCTTCTTCTAGAGTGAGGACAGAAAGCAAAATTGTTGTTTTTTTTCCCCACTGAAGAAATGGGAGAGCATGGCACAAGGTGTTTCAGAGAAGAATTTGGCAGGAAATACATAATTGCTAGAAATCACCCACTTTCACACCCATTACTTTTATTAATAATAAACAAAGAATTGTAAACTGCTTGGGACACACAAGTGCCCAACCTCTGTTCCTAAACTGCCAAAAAACTTGCAGAACACTCAACCTACCCTAACAGCCAGATGATAATACAGCACTGCAAAAGAAAAAAAAAAAGAAGTTTTGGAATTGAAAATCTATTTCACACTTTGGTCTTCCTTCTTCCTGAACTTCATGTGGTCTGTGAACTGTATCTTGGGCATTCTGAGCTTCTGGTCTTATATCCACTTATCAGTGAATGCATACAATATGTGTTCTTTCCTAAGTGGGCTAACTCACCCAGGATATTTTCTAGCTCCATCTATTTGCTTAAGATTTTCATGTAGTCATGGTTTTAATAGCTAAGTACTGCTACATTATGCAAATAAACCACATTTTCTATATCCATTCCTCTGATGAATGCCATCTCGAGGGATTCCAGTTTCTGGCTATGGTAAATAAGTCTGCTATATGCATGGTAGAACCTGTGACCTTGTTATGTGCTGGAGTCTCTTTTTGGTACTTGCCCAGTAATGGTATGACTAGGTGTTCAGATAAAACTATTTCAAATTATCTGAGGAACTTCCAAACTGAGTTGTTATCCTCATAGTTTTTAATTAAGATCTTCTCAGAACAAATAAAAATAACATTGGCAGTCTTATTTGTTATTATGCTAGTGCTAACAAGGTTCTCAGAGATTCAGCTTCTCCAATCAATGTTATATAGTCATGGATAAATTGTCATTGTACTTTGGCAAATATTAGCTTTTATAGATTTTTTTTCTGTTTCTTCTCTGTCAATTCTTTTCTATGAGTTCAGGCAAGTAATGAGAGTATTAGAAAATCAATTGCCTCTCCGTGGTATAACACTAGTATTTCATAATTCCATTTAAGGAAATTACCTAAAAGATTTTATTGTCATTAATGAAAAATAAATCTCCCATTGACAGGCCACTATCTCTCCATTAGCATTCTGTTCACAGTAATTAATTCTATATCATATACATTTCTGTAGTTATACAGTTTATTATAAATTTCTGATGACATTCACAAAACTTTTTCAGTCTTATCTATCACATATTATCTAGAGTTCTTCTTTGTCATCTGTACTTTTATTCTGCCCAAGTTTTTCTTCTTATGGAGCATCTGATGGGAATAAAAATCATCTAATGGTCAACTGATAAACAGTATATGCATCTCTACAAACACAAGCAGAAATGTAAGTACTATATTAGTAATAAATATCAAAGTAAGGCATTGTATGTCTTATAGGATGTCTCATTAATATAACAAGGTGGCATTAGTATACGTTGCTTTAAAGTAGAGAAGAAAGAGGTGAACTGAAGAAAGAGGAAAATAAGGAAGTTAAGAAGATATGGTTAATTATTTTTGTACAGCCTCACCCAAGGTCTTTCATTTGTAATAGCTTTACACAAGGAAAGCAGAAATTCAGGAATTCTTATATTGTCTAAACAAGAGTTGCTACACTTCACTATAATTTTGTTCATGATCATGAAGAACTAGGAAGCCTGAAAAAATCAAAACTTGGAACAAGTTTCAGTAGAAGCTAAGCTGGGAACTAAAGGAGATGTGTGCCTGGATGAATTACATTGATGTAGTTGGAGGAATCAGAAACCAAGAAATTGTCAAGGTTTTCTTATTTGGATTTTCCTCCACCATTCAATTATGATTTCAATAAGCCTGGTAAAGTGATACAAACACTAATTGTCTCAACATGATGAGAAAGCTGAGAGAATTTTTCCAAAATATGTATATCATCTCATGACATATTGTAGCTGGTCAATCTAGTATTAAAGGATAAGCACATAATACTTAAATATTTTATTCCATAAATCCTAATATATACTTTGTAAGTAGAGATGATATGTTACTACACCCTTATCTAATTCTTTTTTTAGGGCCTTTTTTTCCTATATTCATTGTTTACATTACAAATGATTTCCCCTTTCCCAGTTTGCCTGCCCCAGTAAGTCCCATAAGCCCTCCTCCCTCTGCCAGTTCTACAATCAACCCCTCCTTCTTCTCTGTCTTGGTAATTCCCTGTAATGCTGCATGAAGCCTGTACAAGACCAGGACCCTTTCCTTCCTTCTTCTTGGGAATGATTTAAGTGATTTGCGTCTTGGGTATTCAGAGCTTCTGGGCTAATGTCCAATTATCAGTGACTGCATTCCATGTGTGTTCTTTGTGATTGGGATACCTCACTTAGGATGACATTTTTCCAGATCCAACCATTTGCCTAAGAATTTCATGAATTCATTGTTTATATTTGCTGAGCAGTATTCCATTGTGTAAATATACTACATTTTCTGTATCTATTCCTCCATTGAGGGACATCTGGGTTCTTTCCAGCTTCTGGCTATTATAAATAAGTCTGACCAGCAACCATCAAATTGAGAAAAGATCTTCACCAACCCTACATCCGACAGAGGGCTAATATCAAATATATGCAAAGAACTCAAGAAGTTAGACCCCAGAGAACCATACAACACTATTAAAAATGGGGTACAGAGCTAAACAAAGAATTTTCACCTGAAGTACTATGGATGACTGAGAAGCACCTAAAGAAATGTTCAACACCATTAGTCATTGGGGAAATGAAAATCAAAATAACCCTGAGATTTCACCTCACACTAGTTAGAATGGCTAAGCTTAAAAACTCAGGAGACAGAGGTGTTGGCGAGGATGTGGAGAAAGAAGAACACTCCTTCACTGCTGGTGGGATTGCAAGATGGTACAACCACTCTGGAAATCAGCCTGGTGGTTCTTCAGAAAATAGGGCATGACACTTCTGGAAGACCCTGCTATACAACCCAGAGGATTCCTCAGCATGCAACAAAGATGCATGCTCCACTGTGTTCATAGCACCCTAATCTAATTCTTAATGTGAGATATAGGAAAGAAAAACAATAGGGATGTATGTCAAGGTCAATTTAAAATTTCTTTTCTTTTCAGAATTAGTTTTATTTATTTTTTTTTTTTTTGCATTCCAAGTGTTCCTCCCATTTTCAGTTCCACACTCAAGAGTTTTTCATCCCAACCCTGCTCCCCTTTGGCACTGAATGAATGCTCTTGCACCCACCTACTACACCCATCTCAGCCACCAACATTTGCCTTAACTGGAACACCAATTCTCTCCAGTACTTGAAGTATCCTCTCCCACTGAGCTTAGACAAGACTGTCTTCTGCTGCATCATATGTGCTGGGGGAAATGTACCGTCCCATGTATGCTCCTTTATTGGTGCCTTTGTCTCTGAGAGCTCTGAAATGTCTGGTTAGTTGACAATGTATTTTTTTATTATTGGTTTGCAATCCCCTTCAGCTCCTTAGTACTTTCCCCTAAATCTTCCTTAGAGCTCCTGACCTCTGTCTAATGATTTCCTATAAGTATATGTATCTTTCTCAGTCAGCTGCTGCTACAGTCTCTCATATTCCAGCCATGCTAGGCTTCTGTCTACAAGCATAATATGGCATTATTAATATTGCCAGGGTTTGTGGGCAGGGTTCAAACTCTACCATTTTATATTCTTGGTTTTGTAAATAGGGTATATACTTACTACCTTCCATGATTATACCGGGAATGAAAGAATAATTTTGATCTCCAGAATTTTGTAGAGACTTATGTCTCAAAGGTAAGCATAAAGCTCAAGCAAACAGTTATTAAAAACAAACTTTGCATCGGATAATTTTATATATATGTATATATATATATATATACATATATATAATAAATATAAATATATTTATAAATATTTATAAATACAAATATAAATATAAATATGTATATATACATATATATAGGAGTAATTTATGTATATCATCATAGTAGTTGTGGGGAAATTGCAGAGTAGAGCCACAAACTTTACTTGGCAGCAAAGTATTATAATCAGAATGGCACATAGCGATATGTGAGATTTATTAGAGACAGCAGTGACCTAGACCAAGTAGCCAGGTACATAATCAGGCTCCTGGCAACAGACTGTTTTCTATATTGTTAATTGGAGCTAGAGCTTAAGGTAAATTATATTTCACTGTCTTACCCTTTAATTTTCTATTCTTCCACTGAAACCCACAGGGAGCGACACAGATCAGTTAGAAACTTGGGGAGAATTGAAAATGATTTCTGCAGTGTTGTTATTTTCACTTTTTGGATTGAGAACTCTTTCCTTATTATTTTTTAAGGTCTATCCTATTTCAATGTACACACTTCTCCAGAGACAACTAGTGCTAATAACCATGACTGCAGTCAAGGTTTGAATAGCCATGGCTCTGGCTATAGTCCACTTGTCAGCTTGACATAGAAAAATTCTGATAAAAAACTGCTACAGAGAAGAAAGACCACTATTTCTTAGGAAACCAGACACAGCATATAAAAACCCATCAATCAGAAGGGAAATGCTGGAATTCCCCAAACACCTGCTATGAGTCAGTTGCTTCTGTTTTCTGTGCAAGAAATGTGTTCCTACCTCGGAAGCGTCATTGCTGTCTCAATATTGCATTGCTTCATCATCTGAAATGAGGATTAGTCACTTTGGGAATTATTGTCTGATGGAGAATGAGGATGTTTTTCTCATTACAGATTTTTCGGACATCCACTATAAAAAATTGATATGTCAGGAATAGTTCTCAGATCACCACCTAAAATGAACTGAAAGATTTGGACTTCAAACATTGAAGACACCATCACACATGATATCCACTGCCTTCTGTGGTCATAGAAATATAACATTATCAATCATCCTTATCATCCTTCTGTCCCCATTAAGAGAAAGAGAGGATTTTCTTTCCAATTCATGTTTGAGTGTCAAGGTTAAACTGTTACTGCACTTTGCTAAATAGTAGCTCTTATAATTTATTCTCACTTCTTTGTATGCCCATCCCTTTCTATGAGGTCAAGAAAGGCACAAAAGTAATCAATGGACTCTGCTTTGTCCCAGTCTCCTCTGCTGTATTTCCATTGGAAGAAAGTCACCTAGCAACTTTTCTTGTCCCATCATATCAAGGAATATCCTCTTTCTGATCAGGATCTCCTCATTAACACTGTGTTCATGATAATTACTTCTCTTTGATATGCCATTTGTGTTTATACTGTTTCATAGCTTTGTCTATGTTCTTTCTAGAAAAAAAATCCTCTCCAATTTAATTTGTTACATATTATCTGGTGTTTTTGTGTGCCCTTCTTTATTTTTTCCCTTCAACTTCTGCTCCTTGTGGATCATTATACAGGATAGTAATTCTGTGTAATCTAAGGTGTGCAGTTGAGATATACAAATGATAACTCAACAGACAGAAGCAACAATAAAATTATTGTAATGCTTAGAAGTATTATACAAAGAAATTTTCAAACCACTCAGAATTGTACCTTTACAGAGAAATCCATTAAAGTGGAGTATATGTACCTAGTGTTGCGAATATAGCTAAGGAAGTAAAAGATATAAAAACAGAAAAGAAAGGCAAGGAGGGGAGTATGATACCATTTTTTGGTGTAAAGCATTACTTAAAACTTCTCTTTTGTAATATGTTAAGATAGGAAAAACATGAACCCAAGGGGTATTAATGTATAAAGTCTTTATGTGTTCTCTTTTATGTGCATGAGGAGCTAGGACACTTGCTCACATCAAAAGTTGGATCAGATTTCAGCATGGGAATTGCTCAAGGTGATAGGATGGGTCTTTTTGACATAGATAATATAGAATCTTAGAAATTGTCAAAGTGTTTTGCATTATTTTGACTTTATGGTTTTTTTTGTAAAATTCAGTAATTATTATGTTAAAATTGCTTGGCATTACTGTACACTGTGGCATCTAGATGTCATAGGAGCAAAGGCCTCTTTTCTCACTGATGCCTGACAGCTCCATCTTTTGCTACACATGTGATGGAACCATGGATCATTCCATGTGTGCTCTTTGGATAGTGGTTTATTCCCTGAGAGCTCTGGGGCATCTTGTTGGTTGATATTATTGGCATCTTAAGGTAGCTATCATAATGGAATTATCATATCTGTTGGATTAAAATTAAATGACATGTTGAATTAGCAGTATGCATGTCAGACAGGTGCAGCCAGAGAACACACGAGTGTAAAATCATTTGGGGCTCGGTCCAACAGCACTCAACCTGCACCCAGGAGCTGGGCAGTGACACAGCCTTCGGTGCACCTATCCTGCCAGGGGACAACTGCACTGCAGGGTGTCCCACAGTTAGAGGTGAGGCCACCATTTTCACTCCTGTGACTAAGCAGGCTGTTACAGCCAGGAACACAGGAAATACCCAAATGTAAGATTACTTGGGACGGAGTTGGTCAGGGCCCCAACTGCACCTAGGAGCTGGGCAGTGCCACAGCCATCTGTGCACATATTCTTCCAGGAGACATCTGTGCTGCAGGAAGTCCTATAATAGAGGGAGTGACACATTAACAGAGAGTCCCACATTTAGACTTGGGGCCAACATCTTCACTCCTGCAACTGAGCAGGCTATTATATCCAGGAACACTGGAAACATTTGGGACTGAGTCTGCCAGGACCCCAACTGCACCCAGGAGCTGGGAAGCACAAAGGCACTCTGTGCCAGGGGAGACCTGTCACCCAGAGGTGGTGAGACAGGCTTAAAGACACACAAGAAGAACAAGTGCCAGCCAGAAACAGCAAGACCAACTAACACCAGAGATAACCAGATGGCAAAAGGCAAATGTAGGAATATTACTAATTGAAATGAAGGCAACATGGCACCATCTGATACCAATCCACCCACAAGAGCAAGTCTTGGATATCCCAACAAACCAGAAAAGAAAGATTTGGATTGTAAATAACAGCTCAAGATGCTAATAGAGGGCTTTAAGAAGGACATAAATAACTCCCTTTAAAAATGCAGGTGAACACAAGTAAACAGGGAGAAGCCTTTAAAGAATTACAGGAAAACAAAACAAAATAGGTGAAAAAATTCAAACCATCCAGGATCTAATAATGAAGGAAGAAATAATAAAGAAATCACAAAGGGAAACAACACTGGACCTAGAAAACCTAGGAAGGAAGTCAGGAGTCATTGATGCAAGCATCAACAACAGAAAACAAAAGATAGAAGAGAATCACAGATCCAGAAGATACCATAGAAAGCATTGACACAACAGTCAAAGAAAATACAAAATGCAAAAAGCTCCTGACTCCAAACCTCCAGAAAATCCAGGACAATGTGTGAAGACCAAACCTAAGGATTATAGGTATAGAAGAGAGCAAAGATTTCCAAATTATAGTGTAACTAAATGTCTTCAACAAAATTATAGAATACAATTTCCCTAATCTAAAGAAAGAGATGTCCATAAACATACAAAAAGCTTAAAGAACTCCTAATATATTTGACCAGAAAATAAATTCCTTCAGTCACATAAAACTCAAAACACCAAATGCATTTAACAAAGAAAGAATATTAATAGCAGTTAGCGGAAAAGGGCATGTAAAGTATAAAGGTAGATCTATCAAAATTACAGGAGACTTCTCACCAAAGACTAGAAAAGCCAGATGTCATACAGACCCTAAAATTTGGTCTGGTCCCACTAAAGCTGGGGACCAGACAAGGCTGCCCATTCTCTCCATATTTATTCAATATAGTAGTGGAAGTTATAGCTAGAGCAATCAAACAACTAATGAAGATCAAAGGGATACAAATTGGAAAGGAAGTCAAATTATCACTATTTGCAAATGATATGATAGTATACTTAAGTGACCCCCCAAAAACTACACTAGCAAACTCCTACAGTTTACAAACAACTTCAGCAAAATGGCCAGATATAAAATTAACTCAAATAAATCAGTGGCCTTCTTATACTCAAAGGATAAACAGGCTGAGAAAGAAAATAGGAAAATGACACACTTCACACGAGTCACAAACAATGTAAAGGATCTTTCTGTGACTCTAACCAAACAAGTAAAAGATCTGTATGATAAGAACTTCAAGTCTCTGAGAAAAGAAATTGGAGACAACCTCAGAAGATGGAAAATTTTCCATGCTCTTGGATTGGCAGTGTTAATATAGTAAAAATGGCTATCTTGCCAAAAGCAATATACCGATTCAATGAACTCCCCATCAAAATCCCAACTGAATTCTTTATATAGTTAGAAAGAGCAATTCTCAAATTCATCTGGAATAACAGAAAACCCAGGATAGCTAAAACTGTTCTCAACAGTAAAAGAACTTCTGGGGGAATCAGTATTCTGGACCTCAAGCAGTACTACAAAATAAGTGTGTTAAAAACTGCATGGTATTGATACAGTGACAGGAAGGTAGATTAGTGAAATAGAATTGAAGACCCAAAAATGAAGCCACACAGCTATGATCACTTGGTCTTTGACAAAGGAGCTAAAACCATCCAGTGTAAATGGATAGGCTTTTCAACAATTGGTGCTGGTTAAACTGGAGGCTAGCATGAAGAAGAATGCAAATCAATCCATTCATATCTCCTTGTACTAAGGTCACTTCCAAGTGGATCAAAGACCTTCATATAAAACCCGTCATACTGAATTTAATAGAAAAGTAACTGGGGAAGACCCTTGAGCACATGGGTACAGGGAAATTTTCCTGGAGAGAATACTAATACCATATGTGTTAAGAACAAGAATTAACAAAAGAGACCTCAGAAAATTACAAACATTGTGTAAGGCAAAGTACACTTTCAATAGGACAAAACCACAACCAACAAATTGGGAAAATATCTTTAACAATCCTACATCCAACAAAGGGCTAATATCCAATATATATAAAAAACTCAAGAAGTTAAACTCCAGAGAGACAAATAATCCTATTAAGAAATGGGGTACAGAGCTAAACAAAGAATTTTCACCTTAGGAATATGGAATGGCTGAGACACACCTAAAGAAATGTTCAACATCCTTAGTAATCAGGGAAATGCAAATCAAACAACCCTGAGATTTCACCTCATACCAGTCAGAATGGGTAAGATCAAAATCTCAGGAGACTACAGTTGCTGGCCAGGATGTGGAGAAAGATAAAGACTCCTACACTGCTGGTGAGATTGCAAGCTAGTACAGGCACTCTGGTACCTCAGAAAAGTGGGTGCTATACTCCCAGAGGACCCTGCTATACCACTCCTGGCCATATACCTGGAGGATTCTCCAGTATGTAATAAGGACACATGCTCCACTATGTTCATAGCAGCCCTATTTATAATAGCAAGAAGCTGGAAAGAACTAAGATGTCCTTCAATGGAGCAATGGATACAGAAAATGTGGTGTATTTACACAATGGAATACTACTCAGCTATTAAAAACAATGAATTCATGAAATTCTTAGGCAAATGGGTTTAGCTGGAAAATATAATCCTAAATGAGGTAACCCAATTCCAAAAGAACACACATGGTATGCATTCACTGATAAGTGTATATTAGCCCAGAAGTTTGGAATACCCAAGACATAATTCACATATCAAATGATGCCCAAGAAGAAGGAAAACAAATTATGGAAACTCTGGTCATTATTCAAAGGGGTAACAAAATACCCCCAGAAGGAAATACAGAGACAACTTTTGGTGCAGAGACTGAGGGAAAGACCATCCAGAAACTACCCCACCTAATGTTCAATCCCATATAAAGTTTCATATCCCTGATATTATTATCGATGCCCACCAGTACTTGCTGACTGGAGCTGGATATAGTTGTCACCTGGTAGTCTCTGTTAGTACATGACAAATATAGAAGACAACACTCTCAGCCAGCTATTAACTGAGTACAGGGTCCCCATTGGGGGAGCTAGTGAAAGGACACAAGGAGCTGAAGGGCTTTCCAGTGCCTTAGAAACAGCAACAACATGAGCCACACAGTACTCCCAGAGCTCACAGGCACAAAAACATCAGCCAGATGTTACACATGGTGTTACCCATAGCTCCAGTTGCATAGACAGCAGAGGATGGCCTTGTTGGACATCAAAGGGAAGAGAGGTTCCTGGTCCTGGAAAGGCTGGATGTAGAAGTGTAGGGGAATACCAGTATAGGTAAGCAGGATGGAGGTCTGTTGGGGAACAAAGGGGGAGAGAAGATGGCTTATGGGACTTTCAGGGCATGGGAAACAGTAAAGAGGAAATCATTTGAAACGTAAATAAAGATTATATCTATAAATAAATAAATAAATAAATAAATAAATAAATACTTTTGTAGGAAAAAAGTGTGCATGTTTCCTCAAGAGTGTCCCTACCCCCCCAAACCCACCCTACCAGATCTCTGCCTTCCCTTGGGCCACCAGTTAGGTACATCTTTTCTGACTCCAGACACAGCATTCCTCTGCTGTATATGTGTTGGGGCCTCATATCAGCTGGTGTACACTGCCTGGTTTGAAGCTCAGTGTCTGAAGGAACTCAGGGGTCCAGGTTAGTCGAGACTGCTGGTCTTCTTAAAGAGTCACTCTCTTATGTAAAATTTTCCATGAAATAGTCAATTTTAACATGTTTTTCTATTTATTTCTTGAATTTTTCCAGAAATATTTCCATGTAAATCTTCAGTGTTTTCTGAAAATGTACATAATTCCAACTTCAATCAACTTAGAATTATCTTTATGCCTATCATTTTATCTATGCAATTTCCATAATAATCTTTAATTTTAACATGTTTTTTCTATTTCTTCAATTTTATCAGAAATATTTTCCATGTAAATCTTCAAGTTTATCAGAAAATGTTTATAATTCTACTTTCAAACAACTTAGAAATACTTTTATACCTACCATTATTTTATCTATATAAAATTTTCCATGATAATCTTCAATTCTAAGATGTTTTTCTACATTTTCTACAATTTTATCAGAAATATTTTCGATGTAAATCTTCAATTCTATCATAAAATGTTTCTATCCCATATTTCAATTAATCTAGTAATGTTTTACATGTCTACCACATTACTCTTTAATTTTCCATGAAAAATTGTCAATTTTAATGTGTTTATCTGAAATATTTTCCATGTAAATCTTTAATTTTATCATAACATATTTTTATTCCCTTTATTTCCCTTTTCAATAAATAAAAAAATAAATAAAAATAAAAAGGTCACTCTCCTCTTCAGCTTCTTCCAACTTATCCTTTATTTAACCTTTGGGCTCACAGCTTTTGTCCATTGGTCGGATGTAAATCTATGCATTTGTCACTTTCAGTTGCTTTTCAGAGCCTTTCAGAAGGAAGTCCTGGTAGGGCCCTGTTTGTAAGCACACCATAGCATCAGCAATAGTATCAGGCCTTGGGGCCTCCCCTTGAGCTGGATCCCAATTTGGGCCTGTTGTGGACTTCCTTTTCCTCAGGCTAATCATCATTTTGTTTCCAACATTTTTTTGTGACAGGGACATTTCTGGGTTACAGTTTTTGAATTTGAGCTGGCAACCCCATCACTCCTCTTGATACCTTGTCTTTCTTTTTTTTATTAATTCATTTTTTAGATATATTCTTTATTTACATTCTAAATGTCATAGTTTTTCCTGGATCTCCCCCCCCAAAAAAAAATCCCCTAACCCATGCTCCATCCCCTGCTCACCCATCCACCCACTCCCTCTTCCCTGTCCTGGCACTCACCTATACTGGGACAACTAGCATTCTCAGGACCAAGGGCCTCTCCTCCCTTTGATGTCCCTCAAGGCCATCCTCTTCTGCAATTACATTTGGAGACCAAACACTCTTTGGTTTGTCCTTTAGTCCCTGGGAGCTCTGGGGGTATTGGGTCATTCAAATTGTTGAAACTTTAGAACAGGAAAAAAGCTAATGCACTCAAGAGGAGTAGAAAGCAGGAAATCATCAAACTCAGGGCTGAAATCAACTAAGTAGAAACAAAAAAGGAACTATACAAAGAATCAAGAAAACCAGGAGCTGGTTCTTTGAAAAAATCAACAAGATACATAAACCTTTAGCCAGACTAACCAGAGAGCACAAAGACAATTTCCAAATTAACAAAATTAGAAATGAAAAGGGAGATATGTCAACAGAAACTGAGGAAATTAAAAAAAATCATCAGATCTAACTAGAAAAAACTATACTCAACAAAACTGGAAAATTTGGATGAAATGAACAATTTTCTAGACAGATACCAAATGCCAAAAATAAATCAGGATCAGATAGACCATTTAAACTGCCCCACAACCCCTGAAGATATAGAACCTGTCATTGGAAGTTTTTCAACCAAAAAACCACAGAACAAGATGGTTCTAGTGCAGAACTCTATCAGACCTTCAAAGAAGACCTAACTCCAATACTCTTCAAATGATGCCATGTCTTTCTACTTGAGGTATGCTCTACATGTTCCTTCTCCCCATTTCGTTTAGGGTCCTTCATGTTGAGTTCTGAGAGTCTTTCAGCTTTCTGGTTTCCCGTACATTCGGGAGGGTCCCCCATCTCCAACAACCTGAGGGTGCCTGATTCCATTCTTTCTGCTGACCCTCAGGTCTTCAGTTCTGTTATACCCCCTCACTACCTAATCATGATACACTCTTCCCTTCACTGTCCCCTTTCCCATCCAGGTACCTCTCTTCCTCCTTCCTCCTGTTTACTATTTTTATTCATTTTCAAACGGTTTTATTTTCTAACCAGTGAACTATTACTAAATTGTCTGGGATAGAAACTGAATGACAACCACATTGATTTGAAAGAGAACTTATCCTGCTATTGCATGAATTTTCACATCATCCTGTTTATGATTGACATGTTAGTTCCTCAACAGGAAGACTGTGAGTCACTGTCTTTTGTATCTGAAAGCAAAGTAATATGATAAATTTAATAAATACTGTCAAGATCTTATAAAAATACAGTGTATTTAATTTGGTTTCCCATGTAGAACCTTCTTATAAATATGATTATACTAGTAGAATTTTAAATTTATTTATATATTACCATTGCAATTGCTTCCCCCTTCTCTTTCCACCTTATAGCATAAACAGACTAGTTTGTGTATGCTCTTTCTCTGGGAGTTCTCAATGGTCCAGTTTAGTTGACACTGCCTTCCTGTGGGGTTACCATCTCTTTCTTGCATCAACATTCCCCCTAACACTTCTATAGATGTTATGAGTTCTGTCTAATGTTTGGCAGTGGGTACTTAAATCTGTCTTAGTAAGCACATTTTATCATCAGTTATAGTGTCAGGGATTGGTACCATTGCATGGGATGGATATCAATTTGGGTCAGTCACTGGTGGCCATTTCTTCAGTCTGTGCTCTTTTTTAAATCTCTGTACTTCTTTAGACAAGAGCATTTTTGTACAGAAATTTTGTAGGTGGATTGGTGTCTAATGGGTGGCCAGACTGGCTACAGGAGACGGTCACTTTGGGTTACTTATCTCAACTGTTAGGCAATTTGGCATTGACCCTTAAGAGTAAATGTATCTCTGGCCTCTGGGATTTCTTATAATTTCATATTCCCTATCCATGGAAGCTTTATATTTCCATTAATTTTCTTGCCTTTCTGGGCCTCTTTCTGTCTCTCCCCATACCTGTTCTTACCCTCTTTCCCTCACTCTCCCTTCTCCTGTCCACTTCTTTCATTCCCTCTGACTTCCATGACAATATTGTCACTCCTTCTAAGTATGATTCAAGCATCTTCACTTTGTTATTCCTTTTAGTTTACATCTTTGTATCTGTAGTATATATGATGGTTATTCTATAATTTCTGGATAATATCAATTAGTAGATGGAACTACATTTTGCATATATTGTGATTTGCTAAGAGTATACATAATTTTCATAAATATTCACTGTATTTGACATGATTCTCCACAAGAAGAAAAATATTAGAATGTGTATCATAAGATTCACTTCTACTTTCTTCATTAAATTATTTCATTTTCATATTTGCATTGCATATTTTGTATTTTACACAGCCTCCCATAAAAATGTATCTGCTGTCTAACCCAATACAACATAAGACACCATTAAAAGTATTTCCTAAATTGTCAAACTTACATTTATTTATTTATATTTGTTTTTTGTTTGTTTACATAAAACCCACTAAGTCCTCTAAATGGTCCTAATAAGTACACATGTGTGATGTTTTTCTCTTGAATACTGGCGTTATATAAATAGTGGTCTGAAGAAATCTGACTCTCTCCTACATGTAGCCAATGGAAATATTTCTATGAATTAAATGACAACTCCACTTCCTTGCTGGAATTCTTAAGTCACTGGATTTTGTGAAGTTCTTATACAGGTTGTTTTGAGTTCAATGTGCAAATGCAAAGTCAATTACAGAAGGAAATTCCTAACTCCCATCTACATTCAACTGATTTTATATCTTCATTGTGCTCCGGTTTCTAATTTTATTCTCTCTATCCTGATGATTGATACAGATACAATCAACCATTGGATAGAGCACAGGTCCACAATGGAGGGGCTAGATAAAGGACCGAGGAGTTGAAGGGGTTTACAGCCTTATAGGAGGAACAACAATATGAACCAACCAGTATACCAGAGCTCTCAGAAACTAAACCACCAAACAAAGAGAACACATGGGAGGGCCCATGATTCCAGGCACATATGTAGGATAGGATGGTCATGTCAGTCATGAATGAGAGAATGGGCCCTTGGTCCTGTAAATGTTCAATGCTCCAATGTAATGGAATGCCAGTATAGTGAAGCAGGAGTGGGTGGGTTGGTGAGTAGGGGAAGATAAATGGATAGGGTATTTTCAGAGGAGAAAATAGGAAAGTGGATTACATTTGATATACAAATAAGAATATATCAAATAAAAATTTAAAAAAATAAAAATAAAATAATAAAATAAAATACAAACTCAACAATTTGTTACAATGGCCAGAAGATCAAGTTTCAACAAAGAATTCATGTATCAAACCTTATTCAAATCTGTAATCTCACCTGGCATAAACTGTATGACATCTTCCCATCTATTCTCACCACTATATAAAAGTAGAAAATCCGGTCATCTCCACAATCATACATGAATTATGTCCAACACAGACAACACTGTGATCTTATGCATTGCAGAAGCAGATGCAATTACTCAGTTGCCCTCAACTCTGAAACTATATGCTTAATGGTGATAATCAGTGCACTGGAAGAGTAGTCTGGGAAAATTGTTATTTGCCTCTTGGCTAGACTCCAAAAGTCCTCACATAAGACAATTGCTTTTAATAAACTGAAGGACATCACCCAGACATCAGCCAACGATCCTGCAGAGTTCCTCATCCTACTTAGAAACTCTCCTTCAGAACACAATATTAGGTAATCCTTTATAAGAGGGTATGCTTTCCTTAGACACTCACTACCTCTCCTAGACAGTTCCTGATATTCAAACAATCAATCAAACAAACAAACGTAAAATTTGGGCTGATGGCCTTCAATATTCCCAGAGAGATCTGTTGAATATTGCTCAGGTTGGGCCCCAGTAGAGGGTGATGCAAGGGATCTATGGACTTCTTGGCATATAAAAATTCAGTTGTAAAACTTTTTCATGGTACTATATCTTATTGGAATCATAAAGGATTGTTACTCCTAGGATTTTGGAAAGTTTAAGCATATTAAAAGCCAAGTTCAGAAACTCTCTGACAGTGTTGAACACTAATATTTCTAAGTTAAACAATCTTTGTATATAATTATCTGCTCTGCATTATACCTTACATACCTAAAACAGACATTTAGTTAAAACATAATCATATAACTAATTGCATCAATTCTTAGCATGATTTACTATCAACTTGAAATTGTTAACATCATAGAAGCATTTTATAATTATGACTTCAGGTCCCATTCTTTTCATATTTCAACCTTAAAAATCATGGTTTTATCCTGAAGATCTTGTATCACAATGGAACTTTGTAATCAATAACAATAGTTTCAAAAGTGACTGGAAATTTTTCTGATTTTATATTGCATATCATTTTAAAAAATAAGAGTTTACCATATTGTGAAATTTATTAAAAAATCTATGGCTAGTGTGTAAATAGTGTGAACTATTCAATGTATCTAAAATATGTATTTCCCAACTTAAATGTATCTTAAATAGCCTGTTTCCTTGGCTAGCTCATGTTATGTGTTCTTTATATGTCAGAATTTAATTTGGTTTCAGATTAACTAAGCATACACATTTAATCACTAATAGCAATTTATGAGTTTCAAACATGTTCAATAGTTTATAAGTCAAAAATCCTGTTTTGACACTGACATTTAAATACACATGATGTTCTGAAAATTGTGAGTAATAACACTTTTTCAGAGCCAGCAATAAATTTGAACAGTACAAAACAACTTCAAAATTGTCGACATTGCATAACATTCAAATCCATTGAAGAGAAGGTCCAGTGTTGAAGCTGAGGCCCTGGTAGTTGGTGATAGGAGAAGAAACAGCCTTCATTTATGCGTTCAAGTAATAGAAAAGACATGACTATTTATACATAACTTTAAATTACTTTGTTATACTTTAACCGTAAAATTTTATCATCATATAAAAATACTTCAAATGATTTTGAGTCACACATGTGGCATGTTGTGAAAATATTTCTTTGAATTTCTATAATCATATAAAAGTCTGTATAATTATAAAATATGAATTTTTCATAGAGAAAATGACATATAATAATAAATAGAGTGTTAAGTAAGACTAGGATTTTTAATCATTTTTCTTAATACAATGTGGACTTCTTAAGATGATAAAGTCACATAGCAAGTTGTAAGCCACCCCAATATGGTTGCTACTTATGATGAGTTGCTTCCAAGTTACATACACATATACATCTATGGAGTTGAATGTTACTTACACCCTAAAGAAGAGTATGTAAACACACATACTTTGAATATATTTATTAAATGCATCTAATATATTAACTTAAACTGAATTTAATAAATTTTATTATATAAAAGTAAAGGGAAATATTTTTACATACTATATGGGTGCTAAATCATACAAAATGAGCAAATGACAAATCCTGAGTTAAGTAATTTGTTTCATTTTCATTTTCATGTCAAAGTGCAAAGAAGTAAGAGATTTAGACTTTTTAAGAATGAGGAATTAGAATCTTTGTGATAAGAGAGTTTGTGATATAGCAGGGTCCTCCAGAAGTGTCGTGCCCAGTTTTCTGAGGAACCTCCAGACTGATTTCCAGAGTGGTTGTACCAGCTAGCATTCCCACCAGCAGTGGAGGAGTGTTCCTCTTTCTCCACATCCTCTGCAATACCTGTTATCCCCTGAGTTATTAATCTTAGCCATTCTGACTGATGTGAAGTGAAATCTCAGGTTTGTTTTGATTTGCATTTTCCTAATGACTAATGATGTTGAACATTTCTTAAGGTGCTTTTTAGCCATTTGAAATTCTTGAGTTGAAAATTCTTTGTTTAGCACTGTACCCCGTTTTTAATAGGGTTATTTGGTTTTCTGTGGTCTAACTTCTTAAGTTCTTTGTATGTATTGGATATTAGCACTCTGTTGGATATAAGGTTATTGAAGATCTTTTCCCAATTTGTTGGTTGCTGTTTTGTACTTTTGATGGTGTCCTTTGTCTTATAGAAACTTTGCAATTTTATGAGGTCCCATTTGTCAATACTTGATCTTAGAGCATAGCTATTGGTGTTCTGTTCAGGAACATTCCCCCTGTGCCCATGTACTCAAGGGTCTTCCCCAGTTTACTTTCTATTAGTTTCAGTGATTCTGGTTTAATGTGCAGGTCCTTGATCCACTTGAAGTTGAGCTTAGTACAAGGAGATAAGAATGGATCAATTAGCCTTCTTCTGCATTCTGACCTCTATTTGAATCAGCACCATTTGTTGAAAAGGCTATCATTTTTTCCAGATGTTTTCAGCTCCTTTGTCGAAGATCAAGTGACCATAGGTGTGTGAGTTTATTTCTGCGTCTTCAATCCTATTCCATTGATCCACCTGCCTGTCACTGTACCAATACCATGCACTTTTTAACACTGTTGCCCTGCTATACAACTCCTGGGAATATATCCAGAGGATTCCTCAGCAGGCAATAAGGACACATGCTCCACTATGTTCATAGCAGCCTTATTTATAATATCCAGAAGCTGGAAAGAGCCCAGATGTCTCTCAATTGGAGAAAGGATACAGAAAATGTTGTATATTTACACAATGGAATACTAGTCATCAATTGAAAAAAAGGAATTCATGAAATTCTTAGGCAAATGGTTGGGACTGGAAAATATTATCCTAAGCGAGGTAACCCAATCACAAATGAACACATATGCAGTCACTGTTGAGTGGATATTAGCCCAGAAGCTCTGAATACTCAAGACACAACTGACATATCAAATTATTCCCAAGAAAAGGAAGGAGAGGGCCCTGGTCCTGAAAAGGCTTGATTTGGTATTGTATAGGATTGCCAAGAGAGAGGAGCAGGAGGGAGTCGATTGGAGAACTGATAGAGGGAAGAGAACTTAAGGAAGTTAGGAGGAGGGGGAACCAGGAAAGTGAAAATCATTTGGAATGCAAACAAAGAATATAGAAAAATAAAATAAAATAAAATAAAAATTAAGGAATGAAGAAAAAAAAGAGAGTTTGTGAGCCTAAAGCTAAAAGTTTACATAAAACTAAATAATTGGGACTCATTTGTTCATGGCAGGAAGAAGTTGAAAATCAGGTGTGCCAATTTTAGACTTATGAATAGCACCAAGTTTTTTGTAAAGATTTCTGAGTTAGTAAGGATAAAGAGGAAGAGCATGCTTTCTTTAGTGCAGTTTTACTGCAGGAAACCAGAAAAGGAGATAGGGCAAGGAAACCTGTAGGTCCAAGTGGTCAGGATGAGAGCCAGAACATGGAGGAATGACTTTGTAGTTAGATTGGAATCAGATTCACTCACAAATGATCATGCATAGCTCAGGAGTGTTTAGATAAGCAACTTGATTCTGAGCAACCATTAGCAAGATCAGGTAAATGTGTTGCAGGCCCCGAACTTACCTTACCCTGATCTGTTACAGCTTATCGACAAGCTATTTATGCAGTATGAGGAGGACACCAAGCTGAAAGGAACAGGGTATGCAGAAAAAAGGAATAGGTGATAGGGAATATTTTCCCTTTCTCTTAATTTCTTGAAGATTTTTGTAAAGGTCTCTAACAGAATTAGAAATTTGATTGGTAAGGTCAATAAATTTATATATATTTAAGGTTGTTTCAGGTATAGATGTTGCATGTTTTCTAACAGGATCTCAAGTTCCTCAGGATCATAATGAGAAGTTATTCAAAACTCTGTTCTCCTAGATGAGAGGAAGAAAATTTTCATTGCAGCCTACAGTCCCCAGGGTGCAGGGAGGACTGAATAAAGAACATTCGGTGGGTCATAATTGCAATCAATGCAGTCAGAGGCTTAGCCTAGCTAAGGCAGAGGAGAATATTGATGTGTGGTATCAGGGCTTTCATAGTAGAGAAAAAGAACAAAAAATCCAATTCTAAGTAACATCTTATTATCCAAATGAAAAGTTGAGGGAGAGACTCAAAATAAAAAGATTGTCTAGAGGAGCTGTGAGATTAGTAGGTTATTCCAAGGTGGGTTGATAAAAGAAGAGGTAGACAATGGCCCCAGTAGGACATATGGAGACTGCAGAGGTACAGCTCCAAGGATGTTGTGTTGGAGACAGGTAAAGAACAATCACATTTACCCAAATGGATATGGCTAGGAGTACTTCTACTGATAATCATTTCAGAAGTTTGCTGGACATTGTAAATATTGCTTTCTAAAACACACCAGAATATTTAAACAGACTCATAGGTAAACTTACTCAATTCTTTGTTTTGGAGTGGTTGGTGAGTTATAACTGAGCCAGCAAACAGATATGTTGCAGGTAGCTGAGTGTTGAAAGTAAGAGTTCTAGTGTGTAGCTTAGACACTGAGAAGTAGCATAAGCACCAGGAGAACCTATTGAGTCTCAGCAAAAAATGGCATGAAGTATTGTGGTGTGGTGTTCCTGGATGTCCCATGCCAACGTAGCCCCTTGAGTCATTATGCCATGCAACCGGCACTTACTGGGAGAAGGAAAAGGAATAAGCCATGTAGACAGACAGACAGACAGACAGACAGACAGAGACAGATGAGAGCAGAAATATGAGGGTAAAGAAATAGGAGATGTGAGCACAGAAGGACAAAAACTGTTGAAAGAAAATTTTAATCAGTGATTGTTTGAGAACTGGGGTGACATTCCTTTTATCAGACCACACACACACACTCACACACACTCACACACACACACACACACACACACACACACACACCTGTCACACCTACTGGTGGAAGCAGATGATGACAGCAGCAATTCCTGGGACCCAGGAGGTATCCTAGTGGAATCATCTTTAAGCTAACACTAGGAGTATACTTCCTGCTTACTCTGGTAAAATTTATTCTTCTGAGATCTTTGTGGTGGCTGTTAATGTCTAGCGCTACTATAGGCTATCTTTTCTGTACTTATGGTTCCACTTCATAGCTCACTCTGTCCTTGTTATACCTACTTGTGAAAACCCCTTTCCTGGGCAGAGTTTTCTTGAATAAGTGAAACATTTCTCTTTGCTTTTCAAATAACTTCCTCTGGAATACTTCCTTCTATCTCAGCTTTAGAAGATCCCCTTTCTGACATCAATTCTCCATCCTACCCCAATCAGAATACTCAGCAGATCCAAGACTGTGGTACAATTCTTCTGCTTCAGTAGCCTTACAGAATCTTAAGATCTTAAAATCTTAAAATCTTGAGAACACTTTGATAAAGGTATTTAAACCCTTACTCCCTCATCCTACAACTGCCATCATGACTCTCCCAAACCCAAAATCAATTAGACAAGTGACAGAGTAACTGCAGCTAGCAAAGCTGTCATATGCTTTAGACAGTTGAAAGAAGCCCCATATTCTATACTGTGATTAAACCAAATACTTATTCAAATAACATAATTGGGATTTTACAATAAAAAGAATTCTCACTACAATCTGTGGTTAGGAAAATGACAGCTTCTATAAGTCTAGACATCATGGAACTAGCTATCTCAAAGCAGTTTGGGATCAAATTTTGAGGAATTCCCTAGAGCTGGGTATATATATATATATATATATATATATATATATATATATATATGTGTGTGTGTGTGTGTGTGTGTGTGTGTACACAAAATGTGACATCAAGATCTTTAGGAGGAATTATTTTGTTACATGTATATTTGATTATGTTAGGACCTTGGTCTTAGGGTTTGTGGGAATGCAGTCTGAAAACCAGGGATTATCTGTATGGGAAGATATTCTTACCTTAGGAATAATCAATAGCCAGGCCGAGAAAACAGACTCTCAATCAAAAGTACTGATAAGGAGATTTGTTAGAGGATTCAAGTAGATTCTCTGAAGCTCATCAGAAGTTTTTAGTTTAAAAAATGTTGTAACTTTTACATATATTAGCATAACCACTGAATATAATATGTACAGAAATCTGCACAAAAACATGCACTATAAAAATGAAAGTACAATCACAGAATTGAGACATACCAAAAAGTGTTGAGCCCAAAATATTTTGGGATTAATAGTATTAACAAACTTTAAATGTTCCTTTAATCTATATTCCGAAAAACAAAAGAAGTTTAAAGTTTTTATTCGTTATTTCATTTATTTAAATTTTAAATTTTCAAACGTTATCCTCCTTCCTGGTTTCTCTTCCAAAAGCAGCCCATGCAAGCCCCTCCCTACATTCACCACACACTTCTGCTCTATTGCCCTATCATTCCCCTATTCTGGAGCCTTGAGCAATCTCAGGACCAAGGACCTCCCTTCCAATTGGTCCCCGATAAGGCCATCCTCTGCTAAATATGAACCTGGAGCCATGAGTCCTCTTTGGTTAGTGGTATAATCCCTGGGAGCTCTGGGGGGGGGTGTCTGATTGGTTAATATTGTGGTTCTTCCCATTGTGTTGCAAACCCCTTCAGTTCTTCCAGTCCTTGCTCTAACTCCTATGTTGGAGTCCCTGTACACAGTTTAATTGTTAACTGCAAGTATTTACATCTGTATTGATCATGCCCTTACAGAGACTCTCAGGAGACAGCTTTATCAGGATCCTGTCAGCAAGCTTTTCTTGGCATCATCAATAGTGTCTGGGTGCAGGTGATAGATAGAGGGTCAGGAAATTGAACAGAGTTGTGTAGCAATGGGGGATGGAGTACTGGGGTTAGCCAACAGAAAGTCCCAGATGCCAGAAAATCTAGAGGCTCCCAGGATCCAGTACTATGACCCAACAAAAGGGATGGAGTACCTGTAGAGACCATATCCAGAAAATAGGCAAGGCTCCTGGTTGAAAGATGGGGCAAATTGAGTCACTCAACTCCAAAATTTTAAACAAGAATTGCTCCTGTTTAAAAGAAATACAGTATATTTCTTGGGGATTTTTCTTCCATGAATTTACATGTCCTCTACTCAATGTAATGCGCATGAATAGCAATTTTGGAGAAAGACTTTGATGTGGAAATTACTTTGCTACATTCTTGAGAGCAGTTACTGAGGGGACCAACATTACCATGAAGAGTACAGTTGGAATACAATCTCTTCTACCTCCTGTAATACTGAAGAGAATGGGATGATTATGTTCCCATGAAGTTGTGAAGATTTATTTGTATGTTAATTAGATATTTCACTTGTATAAACTAGAAAGGAGTCATATGCCTGGGAATGCTGGCCACAGAAACAATATACTTACTGGTGGCAGCAGATTCCTCCTTGATACATCAGGAATTTATCCATGTGGCCAGTTACTCTTCTTTTTAATCCATCCTTATCCCACACTCAAATCCTGGTACATGTAGTATGAATAGATAAATACAGGTCTTCAAATGTAGGCTTTCTGACCAATAAGAAATTCAGATTTTTTTCAGAAAGAGATAATTTTGAGTGTTTCTGATATATTAATATTTGATAAAAATGTGCTTTTATTTCATGGTGAGTAATACATGAAATTCAAGAAGAATTGTGTGATAGTTTGTATATGATTGGCCCAGGAAGTGAACCTATTAGGAGGTGTGGCCTTGTTGGAGTAGGCGTGTCACTGTGGGTGTGGACTTAAGACCCTCCCCCTGGCTGCCTGGAAGTCAGTCTTCCATTAGAAGCCTTAAGATGAAGATGTAGAACGCTCAGCTCCTCCTGCACCATATCTGCCTGGATGCTGCCATGTTTTTGCCTTGATGACAATGGACTGAACCTCTGAGCCTGTAAGCCAGCCCCAATTAAATGTCTTTTATAAAACTTGCATTGGTCATGGTGTCTGTTCACAGCAGTGAAACCCAAACTAAGACAAGTTGACTTGAGTGGAATCTAGGAATGAACTTTGGTAGAGACTTACATGCCTGAAGGGATTACAGTCTTTATTGTAAATCACAAGGTAGCTAGTGGTAGTCATTTGCTGCCTTCAAGTGGTCAGAAAACAAAGCATGATCTTGGTACTTTGTCAACACAACACTGCTACTTGTGTAATGAAGAAAACTTGTGCCTTACTTTGCTGTGGTTTCAATATGGGAAGTGAAGCTTATCTTCTGAGTAATAGAACTAGTAAAGCAAAAGTAGATTCTGTTTAGCTAGAGTATCTAGCAGATAACAGCTATTCCCATGATCCCGTTCACCATAGCTTCTATTCTTTTTATTTATTGTATGTAAAAAGAACTCAACTTGCCTTTCAAAGAACTATGTTTTAGTGTTTCTCATAATAATTTTTCAGAAGTGAAGAGAATGATAAATATAACTGAGAGACATAGGAGATAGATAGGTCAGTAATAGAAAACTAAACTCTAACACTATGATGGCTAACTCATTATAGCTCATTTTGATTTCTATCAACTTACAGCCATGTGCTAGACAATCTTTTCCCAGAAACATTTTTCCTTTTTTTTTAATTGAATAAAATCTTCATTTACATTTCAAATGCTGAAACATTTCTGTTTCCCCCATCCCTGAAAACCCCCACTCCATGCCTCCAAGTATATTCCCTTTCATCTGACTCACTCCCATGCACCCCCCTAATTTCCTTTTGTTGGGGCATCTATTGAGCCTTCACAGGACTAAGGCTCATTCCTCCCACTGATGTCCAACAAAGCATTCCTTTGTCAGATTTTTGGCTGGAACTATGTGTACACCTTGATTGATGCACCTGGGAGTCCTGGGATATCTGTGTGGCCGAATTCATTGTTCTTGCCATGGGGCTATAAACCCCATCAAGTCCTCTAGTCTGCCCTTGAACTCCTCCATTGGGGATCCCACCCCAAGCCCAATGGTTGGCTGATAGCATCTGCCTCTGTATGTGTAAGGCTCTGCCAGGGCCCCTCTGGAGACAACCATAGCAGGCTCCTTTCAGTATGCAATTCTTGTCTATAATAGTGATGGGATTTGACAACTGTTTATAGAATGAATCCCCAAGTAGGGCAGTCACTGGGTGGCCTTTCCTTTAGTCTCTCCTCCAAATTTTATTTCCATTATTGTTCCTGTGAGTATTTTGTTTCCTTTCTAGAGGAACCAAAACACTCCCATTTCAGTCCTCCTTCTGTTTCCCCACTCTTCTTGAGCTTCCTGTGCTCTGTGATGTATAACTTGTTTATTTTGAGCTTTTAGGCTAACATCCACTTATCAGTGAGTGCATACCTACCATGTATGTCCTTTTGTGATTGGGTTACCTCACTCAGGATGACACTTTCTATTTCCATCCATTTGCCTATGAATTTCATGAATTTCTTGTTTTTAGTAGCTTAATAGTACTCAGTTGTGTATATATACCAAAATTTCTGTATCCATTCCTCTGTTAAAGGACATCTGGGTTCTTTCCAACTTCTGGCTATTATAATTAAGGCCACTATGAACATAGTGGAGCATTTGTCCTTATGGCATGTAAGAGCATCTTCAGGGTATATGTCCAGAAGTGGTATAACTGGGTCCTCAGTTATATGTCTAATTTTCTGAGGAATCACCAAACTGGTCTCCAGAGTACTTTTACTAGCTTGTAATCCCACCCGGAAGGGAGAAGTGTTCCTCTTTCCACACATCCTCTCCAGCATCTGCTGTCTCCTAAGCATCTACTGTCCCCTGAGTTTTTCATATTCGACATTCTAACCAATGTAAGGTTGAATTGCAGTGTTGTTCTGATTTGCATTTCTCTGATAGCTAAGGATGCTGAACATTGCTTTAGGTGCTTCAGAGCCATTCAAATTTCCTAAGTTGAGAATTCCCTGTTTAGCTCTGTATCACATTTTTTTAATGTAAACACATAGGTATGTTCTATAATAGTTCCCATCATGTGTAAACATGGACACCATACCAAGGTTCCCGCGTACAGTTCCTGTCATGTATTTAAGCAGTTTAACTAAAATTTGTTCTCAGTGGGTGACTTCTGTATCACATTTTTAATAGGGTTATTTGACTCTTTGGAGTCTATCTTTTTGAGTTCTTTGTATATGTTGGATAATAGCCCTCTATTGTATATAGAATTGGTAAAGATCTTTTCCCATTTTGTTGATTGCCCTTTTGTCCTATTGACCATGTACTTTACCTTACAGAAGCTTTACAGTTTTATGAGGTCCCATTTGTTGATCCTTGTCCTTAGAGCTTAAGCCATTGGTGTTCCATTCAAGAAATATTACCCTGTACCCATGTGTTCAAGATTCTTGCCCCACTTTCTCCTCTATAAGCTTCAGTGTGTCTGGTTTTCTGTGTAGGTCCTTGATCCACTTGGAACTGAACTTTGTACAAGGATCTAAGAATAGGTCAATTTGTAATTTTCAGCATGCTTACCTCTATTTGATCCAGTACCATTTGTTAAAAAGGCTGTCTTTTTCCCCTGGAAGTTTTTAGTTTTTTACTATATTATTATGGAGTAATAATATAGTAATATTATTATTACTCTATTATTTCTGTAATAATATATTATTATATTTTTACAAATATCAAGTGACTGAAGTTTGTGGGTTCTTTTCTGTGTCTTCAATTCAATTCGATTGATCTTCTTGCCTTTCTCTGTACCTCTGGAGTGATGAAAACCAGAGTTTTTATCACTATTGCTCTGTAGTAGAGCTTGAAGACAGGGATGGTGATTTCCCCCAGATCTTTTGTTGTAAGAATAGGTTTTGCTATTCTGGGTTCTTTTGTTATTCCACATGAATTTGAGAATTCCTCTTTCTAGCTCTATGAAGAGTAGATTTTGAATTTTGATGGGGATTGCTTTGAGTCTGTAGATAGCTCTCAGCAAGGTGGCCATTTTTGCTATATTATTCCTGCCAAACCATAAGCATTGGGGGTCTTTCCATCTTCTGAGATCTTCAACATTTTTCTTCAGAGATTTGACGTTCTTATCATACAGATATATCACTTATTTTGTTAGAACCACACCATTGTATTTTATATTATTTGTGACTATTGTGAAGTGTGTAGATTCCCTGATTTCTTTCTCAGCCTGTTTATCCTTTGAGTATAGGAAGGCTACTCATTTGATTGAGTTAATTCTATAACAAACAACTTTGCTTAAGTTGTTATTCAGGTTTAGGTGTTCTCTGTTGGAATTTTTAGGGTCAATTAATTATCCTAAAAAATCATCTGCTGATAGTGATATCTTGACTTCTTCCTTACCAATTTGTATCCCTTTTACCTCCTTTTGCTGTCTAACTGCTTTGGCTAGGACTTAAAATATAATATTGAACAGGTAGGAAGAGAGTGGACAGCCTTGTCTAGTCCCTGATTTCAGTGGGATTGTTCAAGTTTATCTCAATTTAGTTTAATGTAGGCAGCTGGATGGCTATATATTGCTTTTACTATGTGTAGGTATGGGACTTTAATTCCTTCTCTTTCCAAGACTTGTATCATGAAAAGATGGTAAATTTTGTCAAATGCTTTCTCAGCATCGAATGAGATGATCATGTGTTTTCTTTTTCTTTGAGCTTGCTTATATAGTGGACTACATTGATGGTCTTCTGTATATTCAATCATCCCTGCATCCCTTTGATAAAGCCTTCTTGATCATAGTGGATGATCTTGTTGATATGTTTTTGGATTATGTTGGCAAGGATTTCATTGAGTATTTTTGCATTGATATTCATAAGAGAAATTGGTCTAAAGTTCTATTTCTTTGTTGAGTTTTTGTGTGGTTTAGGTATCAGAGTAATTGATGCATCACAGAACGAATTTGGTAGAGTTCCTTCTTTTTTTCTGTGGAATGATATGAAGATTATTGGTTTGAACTCTTCTATTAAGGTCTGATAAAACTCTGAGTTAAGCCAATCTGGTCCTGGGCTTTGTTTGGTTGGGAGAATATTAATGACTACTTCCATTTCTTTAATGCTTATGGGATTGTTTAGTTCATTTATCTGATTCTGGTTTAAATTTGGTAACTGGTATCTGACTAGAAAATTGTCCATTTCATCTAAATTTTCCACTTTTGTTGATTATATGCTTTTGTAGTAGGATCTGATGATTTTTTTTAATTTCCTCAGTATCAGTTATTATGTCTGTTAGTATGCCTTTTCATTTCTGATTTCATTGATTTGGATACTCTCTTTATGACTTCTGCATAATTTCCTAAGGGTTTATCTATATTGTTTTGTTTTGTTTTGTTTTTCATGAACTAGCTCCTGGTTTGATTGATTCTTTACATAGTTATTTTAGTTTCTACTTGGTTAATTTCAACATTGAATTTGATTATCTCTTGCCATCTAATTTTCTAGAGTGTATTTGCTTATTTTTGTTCTAAAGTTTTCAGCTGTGCTGTCAAGCTGTTAGTATATGCTGTTTCCATTTTCTTTTTGGAGGCACTTAGTTCCATGAGATTTCCTCTTATCACTGCTTTCATTGTGTCCCAAAAGTTTGGGTATGTTGTGCCTTAATTTTCTTTTTTTTATTTTTATATTTTTTAATTAAGTGTATCATTTCCCTAATTTCGTTCTCAACATGCTTATCCCTTGAGTATAGGAAGGCTACTGATTTGCTTGAGTTGATTTTATAACCAGCCACTTTGCTGAAGTTGTTTATCAGTTCTAGTAGTTCTCTGGTGGATTTTTTTGGTCACGTAAATATACTATCATATCATCTGTGAATAGTGATAGTTTGACTTCTTCCTTTCCAATTTGTATCCCTTTGACTTCCTTATGTTGTTGAATTGCTCTAGCTAGTAACTCAAGTACTATATTGAAGAGATATGGTGAGAGGGGGCAGCCTTGTCTAGTCCCTGATTTTAGTGGGATTGCTTCTAGTTTCTTTCTGTTTATTTGATGTTGGCTACATGTCTGCTGTAAATTATTTTTACTATTTTATGTATGGACCTTGAATTCCTGTTCTTTCCAAGACTTTTTGCATAAAAGGATGCTGAATTTTTTTCAAATGTTTTTTCAGCATCTAATGAGATGACCATGGGTTTTTTTTTTCTTTGAGTTTGTTTATGTAGTGGACTACGTTGAAGGATTTCCTTATATTGAACCATCCCTGCTTCCCTGGGATGAAGCCGACTTGATCAAGGTGAATGATCATTTTGATGTGTTCCTGGATTCGGTTGGCACGACTTTTATTGAGTATTGAGTATTGCATCAATGATCATAATGGAGATTGGTCTGAAGTCCTCTTTTTTAGTTGGATCTTTGTGTGGTTTTTGTATCAGGGTAATTATGGCTTCATAGAATGAGTTGGGTAGTGTTCCTTCTGTTTCTATTTCATACAATAGTTTGAAGAGTATTGGAATTAGGTCTTCTTTGAAGGTCTGATAGAATTCTGCACAAAAACCGTCTGGTCCTGTGCTTTTTTTTGGTTGGAAGACTTTCTATGACTCCTTCTATTTCTTTGGGGGTTATGGGACTGTTTAGAAGATCTATTTGAACATGGTTTATTTTTGGTATTTGGTATCTGTCTAGGAAATTGTCCATTTCCTCCAGATTCTCCAGTTTTGTTGAGTATAGGCTTTTGTAGTAGGATCAGATGATTTTTTGAATTTCCTCAGTTTCTGTTGTTATATCTCCCTTTTTGTTTCTAAATTTGTTAATATGAATACTGTCTCTGTGCCCTATGGGAAGTCTGGCTAGGGGTTTATCTTTCTTGCTGATTTTCTCAAAGAACCAGCTCCTGGATTTGTTGATTCTTTGTGTGGTTCTCTTTGTTTCAACTTGATTGATTTCAGCCCTGAATTGGATGATTTCCTGTCTTCTATTCCTCCTGTGTGAAATAGCTTCTTTTTGTTCCAGAGCTTTCAGATGTGCCATTAAGTTGCTAGTATATGCGCTCTCCTGTTTCTTTTTGGAGGCACTCAAGGCTATGAGTTTTCCTCTTAGCACTGCTTTCATTGTGTCCCATAGTTTTGGGTATGTTGTACCTTCATTTTCATTAAATTCTAAAAAGTCTTTGATTTGTTTCTTTCTTTCTTCCTTGACTAAGTTATCATTGAGTAGAATATTGTTCAGCCTCCATGTGTGTGAGTATTTTCTATTGATTTTGTTGCTATTGAAAAGCACTCGTACTCCATGGTGAGCTGATAGGAGGAATGGGATTAGTTCAATCTCTTTATATTTGTTGAGGTCTGTCTTGTGATCAATTATATGGTTGATTTTGGTGAAGGTACCATGAGCTGCTGAGAAAAAGGTATAGTCTTTTGCTTTAGGATGGAATCTTCTATAGATATCTGTTAAATCCAATTAGTCCAAAATTTCAATGAGTTTCCCTGTGTCCCTGTTTATTTTCTGTTTTCCTCATTGGTCCATTGAGGATAATGGAGTGTTGAGGTCCCCCACAATTATTGTGTTAGGTACAATGTGTGCTTTGAGCTTTAGTAAAGTTTCTTTTATGAATGGTCGTGCCCTTGATTTTTGTGATTTTTGTGTTTTCATTGTAAGGGCTTCTACCCTATTCATGTTCCCTTGCATTTCTTTAAGAGATTTATTTTTGTCTTTTTTGTGTTCCTCTAGCACCATCATGGCCAGTGCTTTTAAATCCAACTCTTGTTTTTCTGGTGAGTTGGGGTATCCAGGACTTGCCGTAGTTGGCAAATTGGGTTCAGATGCTGCCATATTGCCTTGATTTCTGTTAGTAACATTCCTACATTTGCCTTTTGCCATCTGTTTATCTCTGGAATTAGTTGGTCTTTTTGTTACTGGTTGGTGTTTGAATCTCCTGTGTGCCTGGCGTTTGGCGCTGCTGTCATTGAGGATGTCCATGCTCCCGAGGTGGAGACTGGGAGGTTTCTGCTACTGGGCCCCGACTTACCTCCTCAGCTCTGCTGGGCCGGACCCAAGTCTTGCCAAGGCTTGGTACTGGACCTGCAATTCGACTCCCGCGGTCTCCTCCTGGCCTGCCTAGTTGCCAGCTCTTAAGAATTAGATCTTTTTTTTCCCCCACCGATTTGGGCTTGTCTGTTAGATCTTTATGGTGACCTGGGCTCCTCTGTTGGTTCTCTATGGTGACCTGTTCAGGCCACCAGCTCTAAGATGGTGGTAGGTCTCAGGGCTCTGTCTAACCACAGGATTCCCTGCAGGACTGTAGGTTCCCTGGTTGGACTGCTAGAACCTAGATGGTGGTGCTCTCAGTCCACAGGGCTCTGTGTGGTTAGCTGTCTGTAGTGTCCTGAGGCAAGATGTCAACCTCTGGCTGTACTCTATGCACAGACCCACTAGCAGGTTGGTGCCCACACAGGTCGGTGCAGAGACCTCCTGCCAAGCTGCTCTAGCTCTGGGCACAGAAAAGAGCCTGACAGGGTCGATACTAGGCTACGTCTCTCTCCATGCACCTGACTCCAGCCACCGTCCCTCCACAGTGACCTGAGACAAGATGGCAGGCTCACTGCAAGTCCAGTGAGCTGCAAGCCCAGAGAGTCAGTCCCCAGTGGTCAGTGACAACAGTGACCCCAGCCGCAGTCCGCAGTTGCCTTCATTTTCATTACATTCAAAAAAGTCTTTAATTTCTTTCTTTATTTCTTCCTTCACCAGGTTATTGTTGAGTAGAATGTTGTTCAGTTTCCATGTTTATGCTGGCTTTCTGTTGTTTTTGTTGTTATTGAAAAACAGCCTTATTCCTTGGTAATCTGAAAGAGTGAATGGGATTATTTCAATTTTCTTATATTTTCTGAGGCCTGTTTTGTGACTGAATATATGGTCAGTTTTGGAGAAGGTACAATGAAGTGCTGAGAAGATCTATTCTTTTGTTTTAGGATAAAATGTTCTATAGATATCTATTAAATTCATTTGGTTCATAACCTATGTTAGTTTTACTGTGTCTCTATTTATATTGTGTTTCCCTGATATGTCCATTGATGAGACTGGGATGTTGAAGTCTCCCACTATTATTGTGTGTGGTGCAAAGTGTGCCTTGAGATTTATTAAAGTTTGTTCTACGAATGAGGGTGCCCTTGTATTTGGAACACATATATTCAGAATTGAGAGTTCATCTTAGTTGATTTTTCCTTTGATGAGTATGAAGTGTCCTTCCTTATCTTTTTTGATTACTTTAAGTTCAAAGTCTATTTTATTCGATATTAGGGTGGCTATACCACCTTGTTTCTTGGGATCATTTGCTTGGAAAATTGTTTTCTAGCCTTTCATTCTGATATAGTGTCTGTCTTTGTGTGTGAGGTGAGTTTCCTGGATACAGAAAAATGTTGGATCTTGTTTATGTAACCAGTCTGTTAGTGTATGTCTTTTTATTTGAGAATTGAGTCCATTGATATTAAGAGATATTAAGAAGTACTGATTGTTGCTTCCTCTTATTTTTATTATTACAGGGGGAGTTATGTTTCTGTGGCTTTCTTTCTTTTGGTTTATTAAAATAAGACTAATCTCTTGTTTTATCTAGTGTGTACTTTCCCTCCCTTTTTTGGTATTTTTCATTCATTATCCTTTGAAGGACTAGATTTTGAAAAGATATCATGTAAATTTGTTTTTGTCATGGAATATCCTGGTTTCTCCATCTATGGTAATTGAGAGTGTTGCTGGGTATAGTAGCCTGGTTTGGCATTTGCGTACCCTTATGGTCTGTATGAGATCTGCCCAGGATCTTCTGGTTTTCATAGTCTCTGGAAAGAAATCTGGTTTAATTCTGATAGGTCAGCCTTTATATGTTACTTGACCTTTTTCAGTTACTGCTTTTAATATTCTTTCATTGTTTAGTGCATTTGGTGTTTTAATTATTATGTGACAGGAGGAATTTCTTTTCTTGTCCAATCTATTTGGAGTTCTGCAGGCTTCTTGTATGTTCATGGGCATCTCTTTCTATAGAGTAGGGAAGTTTTCTTCTATAATTTTGTTGAAGGCCCTTTAGGTTGGAAATCTTCACACTCTTAGATACCTAAAATCTTTAGGTTCGGTCTTCCCATTTTGTCCAGGATTTCCTGGATGTTTGGGTTAGGAGATTTTTGCATTTTGCATTTTCTTTAACAGTAGCTTCTAGCAGCTACTGTGAACTGGAAGAGAACCCGGGGTTACAGGGTGCTAGTGAAAAGAACAGAGGCCAGCACAACCCAACTGCTGACTGAGGCTCCAAGTTTAATGGGGGTCTGACAATATAAGAGTTTGAGAGATTCCCCCCTCAAACTCCGGGGTGTCTTCCGGGAAAGTGGTCTGGCTGTTCGTTGGACATTGGCTCCACTGCTCAGGCAGCAGGACGGGTTACATACTTAATTCAGGAATTGTTAGACCAGGAGGAACAATGAACTTCACTTTCACTCGGAGCACTCCACCCTAGGTGGAGTCGGATCCTGAATAGCACAGGAATCCCAGCTCAACAAAGATTGGAAGAGGATGCTCACCTTGATCAATGTCCAGTTCCTACCATGTGGCATGACACACCAATTTGGCTCTGTATATTTGACTTTTGCTTCAATGCTTTCTATGTTATCTTCTGTATCTGAGATTCTCTCTTCTCTTTTATTCTGTTTTTGATGATTGCATCTATGACTCCTGACTTATTTCCTGTTTTTCCATGTCCAGATTTGTTTCCCTCTATGATATCTTTATCATTTATTCCTCCATTTTTGGATCCTGGATGGTTTTGTTCAGTTCCTTCACCTGTTTGGTTGTGCTTTCCTGTAATTCTTTAGGGACTTCTACCTGTTTAGCTGTGTTCTTCTATTTTTCTTTAGGGGGGTTGTTTATGTCTTCCTTGAAGCCCTCTATCAGTATCATTAGCTGTATTTCTAAATCCAAATCTTGCTTTGCTGGCATGTTGGGGTATCCAGGAATTGCTGTTGTGGAAGAATTGGGTTCAGATGGTGTCATGTTGCCTTGATTTTGTTGGTAACATTCCTATCTCTGGTGTTAGTTGTTCCTACTGTTGCTGGCTGGTGCTTGTCCCTCCTGAGGGCCAGCAAGCCTGTCTCAGCATCCCTAGGTGACTGGCTCACACCTGTCACAGAATGCTTTGTCTTAGCCCAGCTCCTGCATTCAGGTGGAGCCAGGATAGACCCTGTTACAGCTGCTCTGCCACTCCTTTGTTCCCTGCACACCTGGCTGTACTGCCTGCTCAATCACCCAAGAGAAAATGGCAGTCTCACCTCCAAACAAGGAAGTCATAGGACTCTATAAAGACCAGTTCTTTCCTGGCAGGATTGGTGCAGAGTGCTGTTGCTCAGCCCAGATCCTAGGTAGGCATTTTCTTTATTTACATTTCAAATGTTATCCCCATTCTTCCTTTCCCCTCCAAACTCCCCATCTCCTCCCTCTTCCCCATCCTTACCAAGCTACCTACTCCAATTCCCTCTCCTGGCATTTGCCTACACTGGGGAATCGAGACTTCACATGACCAAGAGCCTCTCCTCTCATTGGTGTCCAAGGCCATCCTCTGCTACATAAGCAGCTGGAACCATGGGTCCCTCCATGAATACTCTTGGTAGGTTATTTAGTTGCTGGGATCTCTGGTGCTAGTGGTTGTTCTATATTGTTGTTCTTCCTATGGAGATACAAATCTCTTTAGTTCCTTGGGTCCTTTCTCTAGCTCCTCCATTGGGTAACCTGTGCTCAGTCCAATGGATGGATGAGAGCATCCACCTCTATATTTGCCAGGTGCTGGCAGAGCCTCCCAGGAGAGAGCTATATCAGGCTCCTGTCAGCAAGCACTTGATGTCCACAACAGTGTCTGGAATGGTGACTGTATATGGGATGGATCCCCAGGAAGGGCAGTCACTGGATGGCCTTTACTTCAGTCTTTTTATATCCTGCCATGTTTATCCCCCCCCCCGATTCAAAGAAGGATTGAAGTATCCACACTTTTGTCTTCCTTCTTCTTGAGCTTCATTTGGTCTGGGAATTATATCTGGGGTATTCTGAACTTCTAGGCAAATATTCAGTTATCAGTGAGTGCATACCATGTGTATTGTTTTGTGTTGGGTTACCTTACACAGGATGATATTTTCTAGTTCCATATATTTGCCTGTGAATTTTATGAAATCATTATTTTAATAGGTGAGTAGTACTTCATTGTGCAAATGTACTGTATTTACGTATCCATTCTTCTGCTGAGGTACATCTGAGTTCTTTCCAGCTTTTGGCTATTATAAATAAGGCTGCTATGAACATAGTGGAATATGTGACCTTATTACAGATTGGATCATTTTCTGGGTATATGCCTGGGAGTGGTATAGCTGGATCCTCTGGTAGTACTATGTCCAATTTTCTGAGGAAATGCCAAACTGAGTTCCAGAGATTTTTTACCAGCTTGCAATCCCACCAGCAATGGAATAGGTTGTTCTTTTTCCACATCCTCACCAGCACCTGCTGTCACCTGAGTTTAGTCATTATGACTAGTGGGAGGTGTAATCTCAGGGTTATTTTGATTTTAATTTCTCTGATGACTAAGTATGAGTAAGTCTTTCCAAGAAGTGTAGCATATGCTTGTCAGGAAATTATAGTGGAGAAAGAAACTGTAAATACAACTACTTGCAAGCTGTTATCTCTACTAATGAAATATGTTCTGGTACAGCTTTTGTTTGGAGCTGTGATTATCCAGTAAATGGCCCATTACCTTTGCATTAAAAATAAGTCCCAGAACCTCATTTGTTCCTGAGAGCAAATTTTCTGAAATGTTAAATTGCCATTAAATGGAGTATGAAACATGATTTTATCTTTCACCAGGAAAAAATAATTTTAATTAGCAGCACTATGTGTATTTTTGTGATAATTACAAATCCAAAAATGACTTTTCCAAAAGAATTAATGCTATCTTTGAGGTAAACAATGAGATAGGAAACTGAAACAATGTTGAATTTGAAAATGTTTACATGTTAGTTACTCAAAAATTAGTTAAGAGTAATAGTGGTTGCAGCCCAACTGGTATGCAGTATGGTAATACATGCCACTAATGTGGGAACAACAGAGCACAGTATGTCTACATAATAAATCACAGTTAAGCCGTCTTTTTTTCAGTGTTGTATGCACCTCCAGATGTGATTGATTCCAGATTTCTGACAGCCCTCTTAGTCTCAAATCAAGAAAGATGTATCATTGTTAGCTGCCTGAGATAAAATGAATCCTGCTGCTTGTTTTAAAAAAATATTTGTCTCTAGAAAAGATAAAAGTGGAGAAACTGAGATGTTTAATGTTTATTATAATATCTAGGTGGAAAACTATAGAGGTGGATGAAGATTAAAAAACAAACTAAAACAAAAATATCCAGGAAATATCAAGTGGGTTAACAGAATACTACTTTCATTGTATTGCTAATTTTGTGCCCAGAGATGTCCTAGAAAGGAGATGGTCTGCATGTAAATGCTGAGTGACTCTGTACCAAAGTTATTTATGATTGGGAGAGAATCCAAGAGCCAAGAAACATAGGTGGGGTTTTGTTTTTGAAAGATTGTGGTTGAAGAACAACAAAAAAAAGAACTTAAAATGAGAAGAGAGAAAGCATCTTTGGGTTAGGAGGAGGAAGGAGAATCCACCATGGGTTAGGTGAGCTAAAAATTCATGATGTTGAGGACTGGCTGATTGGTGTTAATAGGAGCTAAGATGGAAAAACATAAGCAGTAATAACTCAGGGTTATCAATAGCAAAGTAGAATCTAATAGTATGAAGTCTATGCATCCTCCCAGCTCTTGTGCTGCTTAAGGCATACTGAAAATATAAAGGTTTTTGTGTGTCTTTAATCTAGGAACTCTTTAACCGATTGATGGATAGAAACTCCAGTAAAAGATTTTTTCTTAGGTCAAAGCTTTTCTATATTCTAAGCAATCCTTTGTTGATTTATTTAACTCTAATTATCTCTGTAAAATGACAGTAATGAAGACTAATACCAACATGTGGGATTGCAAATTTCCTCTCTCTTGGAATTATCTTTGGACTTACATATATTAACTCTCTTCTACACAGGGAGCCTAAATATGGAACCTAAGAAAAGCACCATGTGTCTGTTATATTTTAATTGCTTAAAATATAGAATTTTTTTAGAAAATTTTTTTTAAATTTTCTATATTGTTTGTTTACATTCCAAATGCATTCCCCTTTCCTGGTTCCCCCCTGCCCATATGTCCCATACGCCCTCTTCCCTCTGCCTACTCCCCAATCACCCCCTCCCATTTCTCTGTACTTGTACTCGCCTACAAAATGGGATCAAGCCTTTATAGGACCAGGGCCCTCTCCATCCTTCTTCCTGGAAATCATTTGATATATTAATTGTGTTTTGAGTATTCAGAGCTTCTGGGGTAATTATCCACTTATCAGTGATTGAATTTCATGTGTATTCCTTTGTGATTGGGTTATCTCACTTAGGATGATATTTTCCAGTTCCAACCATTTGCCTAAGAGTATCATGAAGTCATTGTTTTTAATTGCTGAGTATTATTCCATTTTGTAAATACACCACATTTTCTTTATCCATTCCTCCACTGAGGGACATCTGGGTTCTTTCCACCTTCTGGATATTATAAATAAGGCTGCTATGAACATAGTGGAACATGTGTCCTTATTGCCTGCCAGAGAATCCTCTGGGTATATGCCCAGGAGTGGTATAGAAGGGACCTCCAAAATTGACATGCCCAGTTTTCTGAGGAATCACCAGAATGATTTCCAGAGTGGTTGTACCAGCTTGCAATCCCACCAGCAGTGGAAGAGTGTTCCCCTATCTCTACATCCTTGCCAAATACTACTGTCTCCTCAGTTTTTAAGCTTAGCCATACTGACTGGTATGTGGCGAAATCTCAGGGTTGTATTGATTTGCATTTCCCTAATGACTAATGACTTTGAACATTTCTTAAGGTGCTTGTCAGGTGAGAACAATCAAAGTTCTTCAGGTGAAAATTTTTTGTTTAACTCTGTACCCCATTTTTAATAGGGTTATTTGATTCTCTGGAGTCTAACTTCTTAAGTTATTTGTATATATTAGATATTAGCTCTCTGTCTGATGTCGGGTTGATGAAGATCTTTTCTCAATTTGTTGGTTGCTGTTTTGTCCTTTTGATTGTGTCCTTTACCTTACAGAAACTTTGTAATTTTATGACATCCCATTTTCCGATTCTTTTTTTTTTGGCTTTTTTTGTCTTTTTTTTAATTGGATATGTTCTATATTTACAATTCATTTCCCTTTTTCTGGTTCCCCACCCCCAAAGGTCCCACATGCCCTTTTCCCTCCCCCTGCTCCCTCATCCACCCCCTCCGACCTCTCTGCTCTTGTACTCCCCAACAATGATGCTTTGGTCCATTCTAGAACCAGTGTCACTCCTTTCTTCTCGTCAGACATCACTTGGTATGTGATTTGTGTCTTTGGGGTTCCAAGATTCTAGGCTAATATCCACTTATCAGTGACTGCATACCATGGGTATTCTTTTGAGACTGGGTCACCTCACTTAGTATGATGTTCTCCAGCTCCATCCATTTCTCTAAGATTTTCATGAATTCATTGTTTCTAATGGCTGAATAGTACTCCATTGTGTATATGTACCACATTTTTTTGCATCCATTCCTCCGTTGAGGGACATCTGGGTTCTTTCCAGCTTCTGGCTACTATATATAAGGCTGCTATGAACATAGTGGAGCATGTATCCTTATTGCATGCTGGGGAATCTTCTGGGTATATTCCCAGGAGTGGTATGGCTGGGTCCTCTGAGTGTATCACATCCAGTTTTCTGAGGAAACACCATACTGATTTCCAGAGTGGTTGTACCAGCTTGCATTCCCACTAGCAGTGGAGGAGTGTTCCTCTTTCTCCACATCCTCGCCAACACAAGATGTCTTCTGAGTTTTTAATCTTAGCCATTCTGACTGGTGTGAGGTGAAATCTTAGGGTTGTTTTGATTTGCATTTCCCTAATGACTAATGATGTTGAACATTTTTTAAGGAGTTTCTCAGCCATCCGAATTTCTTCAGGTGAAATTTCTCTGTTTAGCTCTGTACCCCATTTTTGGATAGGGTTATTTGGTTTTCTGGGGACTAACTTCTTGATATCTTTGTATACATTGGATTTTAACCCTCTGTCGGATGTGGGGTTGGTGAAGATCTTTTCCCAATTTGTTGGTTGCCAATTTGTCCTTTTGACAGTGTCTTTTGCCTTACAGAAACTTTGTAATTTTATGAGGTCTCATTTGTCTATTCTTTCTCTGAGAGCATAAGCAATTGGTGTTCTATTCACGAATTTTTCCCCTGAGCCAATGTCCTCAAGGGTCTTCACCAGTTTCTTTTCTATTAGTTTTAGTGTGTCTGGATTTATGTGGAGGTTCTTGATCCACTTGGAGTTGATCTTAGTGCAAGGAGATAAGAGTGGATCAATTCTCATTCTTCTGCATGTTGACCTCCAGTTGAGCAAGCAGCATCTGTTGAAAAGGCTATCTTTTATCCATTGGATGTTTTCAGCACCTTTGTCGAAGATAAATTGGACATAGATGTGTGGGTTCAATTCTGGGTCTTCGATCCTATTCCATTGATCTGCCTCCCTGTCACTGAACCAATACCATGCAGTTTTTAACACTACTGCTCTGTAGTATTGCTTGAGGTCTGGGATATTGATTCCCCCAGAAGTTCTTTTGCTGGTGATGATAGTTTTAGCTATCCTGGGTTTTTTGTAATTCCAGATGAATTTGAGAATTGCTCTTTCTAACTCTATGAAGAACTGAGTTGGGATTTGATGGGGATTGCATTGAATCTGTATATTGCTTTGGGCAAGATTGCCATTTTAACTATATTAATCCTACCAACCCACGAGCATGGAAGATTTTCCCATTTTCTGATGTCTTCTTCAATTTCCCTCTTCAGAGACCTGAAGTTTTTGTCATATAAATCTTTCACATGTTTGGTTAGAGTCACTCCAAGATACTTTATATCATTTGTGGCTATTATGAAGGGTGTCATTTCCCTAATTTCTTTCTCAGCCTGCTTATCCTTTGCATATAGGAAAGCCACTGATTTGCTTGAGTTGATTTTATAGCCAGCCACTTTGCTGAAGTTGTTTATCAGTTGCAGGAATTCTCTTGTGGAGTTTTTTGGGTCACTTAAGTGACATATCATCTGCGAATAGTGATAGTTTGACTTCTTCCTTTCCAATTTGTATCCCTTTGACTTCCCTTTGTTGTTGAATTGCTCTAGATAGTACCTCGAGTACTATATTGAAGAGATATGGTGAGAGGGTCAGTCTTGTCTAGTCCCTGATTTTAGTGGGATTGCTTCAAGTTTTTCTCCATTTACCTTGATGTTGGCTACTGGTCTGCTGTATATTGCTTTTACTATGCTTAGATATGGGCCTTGAATTCCTGCTCTTTCCAAGACTTTTAGCATGAAAGGATGCTGAATTTTGTCAAACACTTTTTCAGCATCCAATGAGATGACCTTGTGGTTTTTTCTTTGAGTTTGTTTATGTAGTGGATTAAGTTGATGGATTTCCATATATTGAACCATCCCTGCATCCCTTGGATGAAGCCAACTTGATCATGGTGAATGATCGTTTTGATGTGTTCTTGGATTCGGTTGTAAAGTATTTTGTTTAGTATTTTTGCATCAATATTCATAAGAGAAATTGGCCTGTAGTTCTCTTTTGTAGTTGGGTCTTTGTGTGGTTTTGGTATCAGGGTAATTGTGGCTTCATAGAATGAGTTGGGTAGTGTACCTTCTGTTTCTATTTTGTGGAATAGTATGAAGAGTATCGGTATCAGGACTTCTTTTAAGGTCTAATAGAATTCTGCACTAAAACCATCTGGTCCTGTGCTTTTTTTGGTTGGAAGACTTTCTATGACACCTTCTATTTCTTTGGGGTTTATGGGTCTGTTTAGACGATCTATTTGATCCAGGTTAATTTTGGTATTTTGTACCTGTCTAGGAAATTGTCTATTTCCTCCAGATTTTCCAGTTGTGTTGAGTATAGGCTTTGGTAATAGGATCTGATGATTTTTTGAATTTCCTCAGTTTCTGTTGATATATCTCCCTTTTCATTTCTAATTTTGTTCATTTGAATACTGTCTCTGTGCCCTTTGGTAAGTCTGGCTAGGGCTTTATCTTTCTTGTTGATTTTCTCAAAGTACAAGCTTCTTGTTTTGTTGATTCTTTGTGTGGTTCTCTTTGTTTCAACTTGATTGATTTCAGCCCTGAGTTTGATGATTTCCTGTCTTCTACTCCTCCTGGGTGAAATTGCTTCTTATTGTTCCAGAGCTTTCAAGTGTGCCATTAAGTTGCTAGTATATGCTCTCTCCTGTTTCTTTTTGGAGACACTCAGGGCTATGAGTTTTCCTCTAAGCACTGCTTTCATTGTGTCCCATAGATTTGGGTATGTTGTGCCTTCATTTTCATTAAATTCTAAAAATTCTTTGATTTCTTTCTTTATTTCTTCCTGGACTAAGGTATCATTGAGTAGAATATTGTTCAGCTTCCATGTGTATGAGCATTTTGTGTTGTTTTTGTTGCTATTGAAGAACACTCTTACTCCATGGTGATCTGATAAGAGGCATGGGATTAGTTCGATCTTTTTATATTTGTTTAGATCTGTCTTGTGACCAATTATATGGTCGATTTTGGAGAAGGTACCATGAGGAGCTGAGAAAAGTGTATAGTCTTTTGCTTTAGGGTGAAATGTTCTATATATATCTGTTAAATCCAATTGGTCCAAAGTTTTGATGAGTTTCTTTGTGTCCCTGTTTAGTTTCTGTTTTCATGATCTGTCCACTGAGGATAGTGGAGTATTAAGGTCCCCCACAATCATTGTGTTAGGTGCAATGTGTGCTTTGGGCTTTAGTAAAGTTTCTTTTACGAATGAGGGTGCCCATACAATTGGAGCTTATATGTTCAGAATTGTGCGTTCTTCTTGGTGGATTCTTCCTTTGACTAGCAAGAAGTGACATTCTGTGTCTCTTTTGATGACTTTGGGTTGAAAGTCAATTTTATCTGATTTTAAAATGGCTATTCCAGCTTGCTTCCTGTGACCATTTGCTTGCAAAATTGTCTTCCATCCTTTTACTCTAAGGTAGTGTTTGTCTTTGACTTTGAGGTGTGTTTCCTGTAAGCTGCAAAACGTAGGGTCCTGTTTCTGTATCCAGTCTGTTAGTCTATGTCTTTTTATTGGGGAATTGAGTCCATTGATGTTAAGAGATATTAGGGAATAGTGATTATTACTTTCTGACATTTTTGATGTTATTTTTGTTTTTGAGTAGTTATCTTCTTTTGAGTTTGATGGAAGAAGGTTACTGTCTTGCTTTTTCTTGGGTGCAGTTTCCTTCCTTTTATTGGAGTTTTCCTAGTATTATCCTTTGTAGAGCTGGGTTAGTGGAAAGATATTGTGTATATTTGGCCCTGTCATGGAATATTTTGATATCTCCATCTATGTTGATGGAGAGTTTTGCTGGGTATAGTAGTCTTGGCTGACATTTGTGTTCTCTTAGGGTCTGCATGAGGTCAGCCCAGGATCTTCTAGCTTTCATGGTTTCTGGAGAGATGTCTTGTGTGATTCTGATAGGTCTTCCTTTATATGTTACTTGGCCTTTTTCTCTTACTGCCTTTAATATTCTTTCTTTGTTTAGTACATTTGGGGTTTTGATTATTATGTGACAGGAGGTGTTTCTGTTCTGGTCCAGTCTGTTTGGAGTTCTGTAGGCTTCTTGTATATTCATGGGCATCTCTCTCTTTAAGTTAGGGAAGTTTTCTTCCATAATTTTGTTAAAGATATTTGCTGGCCCTTTAAGTTGTAGATCTTCACTCTCATCTATCCCTATAATCCTTAGGTTTGGTCTTCTCATTCTGTCCTGGATTTCCTGGATGTTTTGGGTTACTAGCCTTTTGGATTTTGCGTTTTCTTTGACTGTGGAGTCAATGGTTACTATGTTATCTTCGGCATCTGAGATTCTTATCTCTATCTCTTGTATTCTGTTGTTGATATTTGTATCTACGACCCCTGATTTCTTCACAAGGATTTCTTATTCCAATGTTGCCCCCTTTTGTGATTTCTTAGTTGTTTCTACCTCTGTGTTCAGATCTTGGATGGTTTTGCTCATTTCCTTCATTTGTTTGTTTGTGTTTTCATGTAATTCTTTAATATATTTTTGTGCTCCCTCTTTCATGACTTCTGCATGTTGTTTCAAGTTCTCCTGCATTTCTTTAACTGATTTCTCATTTCCTCTTTATTGGTTTCTGTCTGTTGGCCCATATTCTCCTGGAGTTCTTTAAGTGATTTTTGTGTTGGAATGTAAACATAGAATATAGAAAATAAAAATTAAAAAAACAAAGATTTGAAAAAAAAGAAAAAAATAGTGACTGGGTTTGGTGGCTGTATATGGGATGGATCCCCAGTTGAGGCAGTCTCAGGGTGCCCTCTTCTTTAGTCCTTGGTCCACTCTTTTCCCCTGTATTTCCTTTAGACAGAAGAAATTATTATAATTACTGGTTGCATGTTCATAGGTAGCACTTTTTTTGCAGTTTTTTAATTGTATATTTTCTTTATTTACATTTTAAATGTTTTCCAATTTCCAGGTATCCCCTTCTGAAACCCCTCTTCCATCCCATCTCCCCTGCCTCTATGAGGGTGCTCTCACTCACCCATCACTCCTGCCTTCCTGCCCTGGCATTCCCCTATACTGGAGCACCAGAACATCCTCAGGCCCAAGGGCTGCTCCTTCTACTCATGTCCAACAACGCCATCCTCTGCCACATATGTGACCAGAGCTATAGGTTCCTCCATGTGTACTCTTTGGTTGGTGGTCCAGTTCCTAGGAGCTCTGGGTGTCTGGCCTTTGGACAAGTTTGCTCTCCCCATGGGGCTGCAAATGTCCTCACTCCATACTACAACTCCTCCATCAGGAACCCAGGACTCAGTCCAATGATTGGCTGTGAGAATCTGCTTCTGTGTATGTCAGGCTCTGGCAAAGCCTCTCAAGAAACAGCCATATCAGGCTCCTGTAAGCAAGCACTTTCCAACATCAAAAATATCTTTTGTGTTTGGTGACTGTATATGGGATGTATCCCCAGATGGGGCAGCCCCTGGATTGTCTTTATTTCACTCTCTGCTCCACTCTGTGCCTCTATATTTCCTCTTGTATTTTGTTCCCTCTTCTAAGAAGCAATAAAGCATCAACACTTTGGTCTTCTTCTTAGGCATTAAATGGTCTGAGAATTGGGTATTCCAACTTTTGGGATAATACCTACTTATCAGTGAGTGCCTAACATGTGTGTTCTTCTGTTGCTGAGTTATCACTCACAGTGATATTTTGAAGTTCCAACCATTTGCCTGAGAATTTCATGAAGCCATTTTTTAATAGTTGATTAATATCCAATTGTTTAAATGTACCACACTTTCTGTATCGATTACTCTTTTTGAGGGAACATCTGGGTTCTTTCTAGCTTCTGGCTTTCATAAATCTGCCTGTTATGAACATAGTGTAGCATGTGTCCTCATTACATGTTGGAGCATCTTCTGGGCATATGCCCAGGAATAGTATACCTGGGTCCTCAGATAGCCCTATATCCAATTTTCTGAGGGACTACCAGACTGATTTCCAGAGTGGTTGTACCAGCTTGCAATGCCTACAGAAATGGAGGGGTATTACTCTTTCTCCACATCCTCATCAGCATCTGCTGTCAACTGAGGTTTTTTAATTATTTTTTATTTGTTTTTTATTTATTTACTTTTCATTGAATACAGTCTTCATTTACATTTCAAATGCTAAAACCTTTCCCGGTTTACCCCCTGTCCCCTGCCCCCTACCCCCAAACCCCTCCTCCCATCCCCTACCTCCAAGTACATGCCCCTCCTCCTGACCTACTACCCCGCCCCTATTTCCCTTGGTTGGGGCATCTATTAAGCCTTCACAGGACCAAGGACCCCTCTTCCCACTAATGCCCAACAAGTCATTCCTCTGCTACATTTTTGTCTGGAACCATGTGTACCATTTGGTTAATGGTTTAATCATTGGGAGTCTTGAGGCATCTGGGTGGCCGACCTCTTTTTTCTTCCCATGGGGCTGTAAACCCCAGCAGTTCCTCTGGACCACCCTCTAACTCCTCCATTGGGGACCCCACACCCAACCTAATTGTTGGCTGCTAGCCTCTGCCTCTGTATGTGCAAGGCTATACAAGTGCCCCTCTGGAGACAACCATGGCATGCTCCTTTTGGTATAAACTTCTTGTCATCCATAATAGTGCCTGGGTTTGGTGACTGTTTATAGGATGAATTGACAGGAAGTGCAGTCTCTGGGTGGTCTTTACTTCAGTTTCTACTCCACAGTTTGTCTCCATTATTGCTCCTGTGAGTATTTTGTTCACTTTCTCAGGGGAACCTAAGCACTCTCACTTAAGTCCTCTTTCTTCTTGAGCTTCCTGTGCTCAAGGAAATGTAACTGAACTGTAAAATTTATTTTGAGCTTTTGGGCAAATATCTATGCACTCCAGTGAGTGCATACTATGTGCATTCTTTTTTGTTTGGGTTACCTCACTCAGCATTACACTTTCTGGTTCAATTCATTTGTCTAAGAATTTCATGAATTCATTGTTTTTAATAGTTTAATAGTTTAATAGCTCCATTGTGTATATATACAATTAGATAGCTCTATTGTGTATATATACAACAATTTTTGTATCCATTCCTCTGTTGAAGGACATCTGGGTTCTTTCCAGTTTCTGGCTATTGTAAACAAAACAGCTATGAACATAGTGAAGCATGTGTCCATATTACATGTAGGAGCATCTTCTGGGTATATGTCCAGGAGTGGTATGGTTTGTTCCTCAGGTAGTAATATATCTAATTTTTGGAGGAATCACCAAACTGATTTCCAGGGTAATTTAACCACCTTGCAATCCCACCAACAATGTAGAAGAGTTTAGCCACTTGACTGGTGTGAGGTGGAATCTCAGAGTTGTTAAAAGTCTTGGAATGTAGCCGGGCGTGGTGGCGCACGCCTTTAATCCCAGCACTTGGGAGGCAGAGGCAGGCAGATTTCTGAGTTCGAGGCCAGCCTGGTCTACAGAGTGAGTTCCAGGACAGCCAGGGGCTATACAGAGAAACCTTGTCTCGAAAAAACCAAAAAAAAAAAAAAAAAAGTCTTGGAATGTAAACATAGAATATAGAAAATAAAAATTTAAAAAAAATAAAAAAAATTGAGAAGTGTGGATAGACCCATCCTTCAACTGCGGGCCATGTCTAATCACTGGATATGGTGGGTATAGGTTCTCTGTCCTCTTAGTTGATTATTTCAACTAATGTCATCCCTGTTAGGTCCTGGAAGCCTCTTGCTTTCCTAACATCTTTCTGAGCCTCAGGATTGTGTTTATCATTTCCTGTTCTCAGGCTCTCCCACTTGAACATCCTTCAAGATTTCCACTCAACTCTTCAGGTTAATCAACTGTTACCATATGATAAACTCCCCAGAAAAAGAGAAAATACAATATATTTATACATCTATTATCACACCCCCTATGAAGAAATGTATATTATCATTCCATATATAACATTAGGAAGTAGACAGTGGTCTAGCTCAGGACCATCCTCTGTGACAGGGTGCAATAACCAAGTGGCCCAGGGAGGTAGCTAACCACCTAGGAGTACAGAGAGTCCAGACAGCACAGTTAGGAGCACCCCTGCAGCACAGAGGAAATAGTCCAAATTCATGAAAGCATAAGAACCTAGGAACAGCCTGGGACAGGAGTCTTCTGATTTTAATCTGCACCTGGAACAGAACCTGAGCCACAGAGCTACATACAGAAATACCACCATAAGAGAGCTGTTCGCCCAAGAGTACCTACATACCTGTGAGAATAGGTCTCCAAGGAGCACAGTAACAGAGAATTGCAGAACAGATAATCCAAAGTCAGAGATACCAAGACCAGCTGACACCAGAGATAACCAGATGGAAAAAGGCAAATGCAGGAATATTACCAAAAGAAACCAAGGCAAGATGGCACCTCCTGAATGTAGTTCTTCCACAACAGTAAGTCCTGGATAACCCAACACACTAGAAAAGAAAGATCTGGATTTAAAATCACAGCTCATGCCGGGCGGTGGTGGCTCATGCCTTTAATCCCAGCACTTGGGAGGCAGAGGCAGGTGGATTTCTGAGTTCGAGGCCAGCCTGGTCTACAAAGTGAGTTCCAGGACAGCCGGAGCTATACAGAGAAACCCTGTCTCGAAAAAAAAAAGATTTAGTTAAAATCACAGCTCATGCTGATAGAAGACTTTAAGAAGAACATGAATAAGTCCCTTAAAGAAATACAGGAGAACATGAAACGTTCCTTCGTTTTCCTTTTGCCATCTGGTTATTTCTGATGCTAGTTGGCCTTGTTGTCAGTGGCTGGTATTTTAATCTCCTGTGAGGCTGGCTCACCTGTTGTTTCTCTACTGGTGAATATGTGTGACTGCTGCTTTAAGGGATCATAAGCTGGCTGCCACCCATGCTATTGTAGCCCCTGTTGGAGTCTGTCTACCTGGGCTTCTCCAGCTGTGTCCTGGTTGCAAGGAACTTGGCCTGCTTGGCTCTGAGAGCCTAGCAGATCCCCTGTGAGGGTAGCCCTGGAAGGTGTGCCTACCTGGGTCTTTCCAGCTGTGTCCTGGTTGCAATATGGAGGCCCGCTGCTATCACTGGTCCAGGGGCTAGCAAGCTGGTTGCAGAACACAGCCTCGGTGCTCGGCCAGAGGGCGTGGGGATGTCCCACAGAGCCTAGGTGGAACTCAGCCTGTTTGGCTTGAGACCCTAGCAGATCCCCCCCCTGTGAGGGTAGCCCTGGAAGGGGTGTCTACCTGGGCCTTTCCAGCTATGTCCTGGTTGCAATATGGAGGCCTGCTGCTATCGCTGGTCCAGGGGCCAGCGAGCTGGTTGCACAACGCAGCCTCGGTGCTTGGCCAGAGGGCATGGGGATGTCCCACAGAGCCTGGGGCTTTCCAGCTGTGTCCTGGTTGCAATATGGAGGCCCACCGCTACCGCTGGTCCAGGGGCCAGCGAGCTGGTTGCAGAAGGCAGCCTCGGTCATGAACTACCTTTCTTAAGTAAATGTTGTCAAAAAATATTGACCTTTTTATTTGCCACATACTATCTTTTGTAGTGTATAATTCATATTTCAAAGTGGTTTAAATGAGTTAATTGGAATACATTTTTCAATCATTACTTCTGTGGTTACATATATTACAAATTACTGTTTTACTTATGGCTATAAAATCTAGCTTAAAAGATATTTTCTTATTTGGAAAATATATCAAATTTAGGTTCATTTTTATGGGAAACATTTTGAATTAATTACTTTCTCTATGTGTGTGTGTATGTGTGTGTGTGTGTATGTGAGTGTTTCTGTGTGTGTGTGTGTAAAATCTTTGGAGAAATGTGTACTCAAAGATTTGCTCATGTAGGTATGACACACTTAAAATAGGTTTACAGGTCATATAAGTAGAGGTTAGTTTATTCATATATATGTACATGAAGAATATATATACAAACATATATATATATATAATAGTATATAGTATATATAGTATATAGTAAATAATATATATATGTATATATACATATATATATATATATATATATATATATATATATATAGTATTTTCCAGAAACAGTTCTTCATTGTATAAGCTCTTGTTTGTCTTATTTTTTACAGTAATCTATTTATTTTAACTTGTATATGTGCCCAAACTTGTGAGTTGACGTAGTCTATAACATGCATGCATTTAAGCAGAAGGACTGTAATTTGAGTCCTTTGAATCTTCATCCATGTAAACAAGCACAAAATCAATAGGACATTGTCTATCTGTAATCCCAGCTTGGGCTAGTTAGCCTATGAAGTTTACTGATCTTAATTTATAGTGATCAGTGTTAGACAATGTCTCAAAATATATGGTGGATATTGAATTAGAAAAATATGTAATCTTGACCTCTTTCCACTACATACCTGTGTTCACACCTCACATCCTTGAACATATCAACAAGTACATGCACATGCACATATATTTCCATGCATATAATATATAAATTAGACATTCTTTCTTTTTTCTTTTGTTTATTTTCTTTGTTTTCTTTCTTTTCTTTTTCTTCTTCTTTTTTTTTTAGAAAAGTACGACTATGTTGCCTAGGACTCATATAAAAAGTTTGAGCTGGCTTCAAACTCAGAGATATCCACCCTTTCTTCAAACTCAGAGATTTTAACTCTCTCTATACTAGGATTTAAAAGACACAGACCACTACACTTTGCTTAATTCCATGTTTTTAGGAGTAAATTTTATACCACTGAAATATATATTTAAGTATATAACAATAGAGTATGTCATAGTTACAGTTATTTCAAATAAAGAATGTTTATATCAAGCTCTTAATTCAAATGTCATTTTGAAGTAGACTATCATGGATTTCCTTATGGTTTGTATTTTTTTGGCTATAGAAACAAGTATAAATTATCTGTGTTATTGTGGAGTACTGTCGTAAACTCTAAATAGAGCTTTTAATTTGGGGCTTAATCATAATAATAAGATTCTAGTGAATTAATCAGAATATTTAAAATATACGTGGGTATTTAAAAATGTGTTTGTGGTCATCTTTAAATTATTGGAATTTGTTCTGTTAACAATTTCTTATGCATGAAAGGATTTCATAATGAAAGCATTTAAATTGAATGACTTATTATGCTAAGTATAGAATGCGGAAAGGTCAACTTATTTTAAAGACTTGTGTAAAGTGCTAATTCAACTAAGTCCTTCAGTAGTGAAAGTTGTTTTATTTTTCATATTTTATTAATTATTCCATTCATTTATATTTTAAATAAAATCCCACTTCACAGCTACCCCTCCACAAGACCCCCATCCTACAACCTTACTCTCCTCTGTTTTCTTTGCCTCTATGAGCATGCTAGACTCCCACCTACCCTCTTGTGAATCTCCCTCCAACATTCCCCTATGCTGCAGCATCAAACCTCAACAAGACCAAGGGTCACCTCTCCTATTGATGTCAGAAAAGACTATTCTGTCGTACATATGTCTCTGGAGTCATGGATGCTCTCCTGTACACTCCTTGATTGGTCTAATCCCTGGAAGCACTGGGTGTTCCAGCCAGCTTATGTTGTTCTTCCTATAGTGTTGGAATCCCCTCAGCTCCCCCAGTCCTTCTTTCAGCTCCTCCACCAGGGTCAATTATCTCAGTCTATGGTTCACTCCAAACATCCACAGCTGTATTTGTCAGTTGTTCACTGAACATGCCAAGAAGCCTTCATACCAGGTTCCTATCTGCAAGTGCCTTTTGGCAAAGGCAACAGTGTCAGATTTAGTGTCTGCAGACTGGATAAATCTCCAGGAAGTATAGTCCTCAGATGACTTATCTTTTAGTCTCTCTTCTTCCTTTGGAAAGGAATATTTCCAGGTTAAAAACATTGAGATAGGTGTGTGGCCCCATCCCATAACCTAGGGCCATGTCTACCTACTAGAGGTAGTCTCTAAAGTTTCTACCTCCCCTTCTCTGCTAAAATAATACCCATTGTACCCTGGGATCCTCTCGTTTCCCTGGCATTTGGTACACTCCAGTAAGTATCCCCAGTTAATCATACCCTCCTGCTCGATATTTTTATTTGATTTTCTGACCCTCTGTCTCTCTTTTCTCTTCTATCCAGTACCTGATACTGCCCCCTTTATTTCCTCCCATTCCTCTTTTCCTCCCAGCCCCCCTCCACCTCCCTCTATCATCCCATTTCCCCTCCATGTAGGACTGAAACATCCATACCCTGCTCTTCCATCCTCATAATCTCCATATGGTCAGCGGGTTGAATTATGAGCACTGTGAATTTTGGAGCTAGTATTCACTTATCAATGAGCACATACCATAGGTGTTATTTTATGTCTGGGTTATTTCATTCAGAATATTTTTTAGTTGTATCCACTTGCCTGAGAATTTCATGAAGTCATGAGTAGTACTCCATTGTGTAACTCTACTACATTTTCTGTATTCACACTTCTGTTGAGGGACATCTGGGTTGTTTCCAGCTTCTGGATATTATAAATAAGTCTTCTACAAACATGGTGAAACCTGTGACCTTGTTATATTTTAGGAGCATCTTTTTGGCATATGCCCAAGAGAAGGGTCCTCAGGAATAACAATTTCCAATTTTCTGAGGAACTTACAGAATGATTTCCATGGTAATTGTACCAGCTTGTAATTGCACCAGTAATGAAGGAGTGTTTCTTTTTCTCTACATCATCTCCAGCATCTTCTGTCACCTGAGGTTTTGATCTTAGCCATTCTGACTGGTGTGAGGTTGAATCTCAGGTAAAGTTTTATTTGCATTTCCAAAATCCATAAGAATGTTGAACATTCTTTAAGTGCTTCACAGACATACAAGACTCCTCAGTTGAGAATTCTCTGTTTAATTAGGTACCCAATTTTAGTAGGGTTGTTTGTTCTCTGGAATATAATTTCTTGGGTTCTTTATATATTTTGGATGTTAGCCCTCTATCCGATATACTGTTGTTAAAGATATTTTTCCTAATATGTGGGATGCCAATTTCCCTTATTGACAGTGCTGTTTGCCTTATAGAAGCTTTTTCAGTTTTATGAGGTCCTATTTGTTGATTGTTGATATCAGAGCATAAGCCATTGATGTTTTTCAGGAAATTTTCCCCTGTGACCATGTGTTTGAGATTCTTCCCACTTTCTCTTCTATTAGATTCAGTGCATCTTCTTCTTATATTAAGGATTTCCTTAATCTACATGAACTTGAGCTTTGTACAAGAATGGATCAATTTGCATTCTTCTACATGCGGACTACCAGTTCAAACTGCACCATTTATTGAAAATGTAGTCTTTTTATCACTGGAGGTTTTTAGCTCCTTTGTCAAAGTGTAAGCCACCATAAATGTGTGGGTTCATTTTTTGGTCTTCAATTCTGTTCCATTGATCTACCTGCTTGTCTTTGTTCTTATCCCTTTTGCTCTATAGTACAGCTTAATGCCAGGGATTATGATTTCTCCCAGTCGGAGAAAATGTTTGGGGCTCTCCTGTTTGTTTATTTGATGTATTTTTTGTTTTTTTTTATTCCAAATAAATTTGAGAATTGCCTTTTATAACTCTATGAAGAAAAGCGTTAGATTTTTGATAGGGAGAACATTGAATCTGTAGATTGCTTTTGGTAAGAAGTCCATTTTTACTACATTAATTCTGTCAATCCCTGAGCATGGGAAATCTTTCCATCTTCCGAGGTCTTCAATTTCTTTCTTCAGGTACTTGAAGATCATGCCATAATGATCTTTCACTTGCTTGGTTAGAGTCAGACCACGATATTTTATATTTTTTGTGACTATAGAGAAGGGTGTTGTTTCCCTAATTTCTTTCTCAGTCCATTAATCCTTTGAGTAGAGGAAGGCTACTGATTTGTTAGAGTTATTTTTTTTTAATCCACCCACTTTGCTAAAGTCAGGCATCAGCTATAGGTGCTCTCTGGTAGAAATTTTGAGATAGCATATATATATATATATATTATCATAACATATGCAAATAGTGATATAATGACTTCTTCCCAAGTAGTATCATTTTGATCTCTTTTCAATGTCTAATTGTGCTAGCTAAAACTTTGAGTACTATATTGAGTAGGCAGGCAGAGAGTTGGCAGCCTTTTCTTGTCCCCACTTTAAAAGGAATTGCTTTCATGCTCTTTCCATTTAGTTTGATGTTGTTTATTTGTTTGCTGTATATTGCTTTTATTTTATTTAAGTATTTATTTTGCATTCCTGATCTCTCCAATATTTTTAACATGAAGGCTTGTTGTATTGCATCAAAGGCTTTTTCAGCATATAATGAAATGATCAGTTCATTTTAGTTTGTTTATATAGTGGATTACATTGATGGCTTTCTGATTATTGAACCATCCCTACTTTTCTTATATGAAGTCTGCTTGATCATGTTGGATAATTATGCTGTTGTGTTCTTGTATTCTGTTGGCAAGAATTTTATTGAGTATTTTCCATTGATATTCATAAGGGAATTTGGTCTGAAGTTCTCTTTCTTTTTTGGATCTTTCTGTGACTTAGGTATCACTGTGTTTCTGGCTTCATTGAAAAAAATTGTAATGTTCCTTCTGTTTCTATGTTAAGAAATAGTTGAGAAGTATTGGAATACATCTCATTTGAAAGTCTGAAAATATTCTGCATTAAAACCATCTGGCCCTGACTTTTTTTCTGTTGGAAGACTTCTAATGACAGATTCTATTTCCTGAGGATTTATGAGACTGTTTAGAAGGTTTACCTGATCCTTTTGTAAATTTTGTACCTGGTATCTGTCTTGAAAATAATGTATTTTACCTAGATTTTCCAGTTTTGTGAATAAGACTTTTGTGGTAGGATCTGATTTTATTTGAATTTCCTCTGTTTCTGTTATGTCTCCCTTTTCATTCCTGATATTGTTAATTTGAATACCATCTCTGTACGCTCTATTAATTTTGATAAATTTTTATCTATCTTGTTTATTTTCTCAAAGAACCATCTCCTAGGTTTGTTGATTCTTTGTATAGTTCTCTTTTATTTTTCTATTTGGGGTGCTATCAGCCCTGATTTTGATTATTTACTACCTTCTATTCTAATGGGGAGTATTTGCTTCTTTTTGTTCTAGAGCTTTCAGATGTGCTCTTAATTTGCTAGTATATAAACACTCCAGTTTCTTTATGGAGGTATCCAGGAATATAAGTTTTCTTCTTAGCACTACTTTCATTGTATTCTACACATTTAGATATGTTGTGCCTTCATTTTCATTAAATTCTAAAAAGTCTTTAAATCCTTTCTTTATTTCCTTCCAGACCAATTATCATTGAGTTGTTCAGCTTCCACATATATATGGGTTTTCTGTTATTTTGTGTTTTTTGTTTTGTTTTGTTTTGTTTTTCTTTTGTTATTGAAGACCAACCTTTGTCCATTGTGGTCTTATAAACCTACAGAATACATGGGTTTAATTGAATGTTCTTGTATCTTTTGAGGTATGTTTTCTCTCTGACTATATAGTTGATTTTTGAAAGGTTCCAATGAGTTGCTGAGAAGCAGTTATGTTCTTTTGATTAAGGATGAAATGTTCTGAGGATATCTGTTAAATCCATTTAGTTAATAATTTCTGTTAGTTCCACCGTGTCTCTATTTAGTTTCTGTTTCCATGATCTTTCCATTGGTAATAGTGGGGTATTGAAAAGTTTTACTATTTATTGTGTTTTGTGGGAGAATTTCTGCAATTCTCTCTCTTCCAGAAGTACAAACTTGCTACAAGAGGTGGCCAGATCAGTTTCTATATTCCCCTCTGGTAGGAATCTCAGCTAATGTCTCACTCCTATATTCCCTGTCCTCGCCTATAACAGGCCTCTAGCTATTCACCATACATGTTCCTTCATCTATTTCTACTCTCATTCCCAGCCTTCTCTCACCTCTACTCTTCACAAACCTGATCACCAACCTGGTCCCCTCATAACCTCCTCTTTTGCCCAGTTATGTCTCTCCATTTACCTCTGATGACTATCTAATTATGAATGAGATTTTTGCATCCTGCCTTTGGTTTTCCATATTACCCAGCTTCTTTAAGTCTGTATATAGTACCATATTTGTCCTGCATTTTATAGCAAAGGTATACTCATAAATGTGTACATACCATATGGCATTCTAGCTCTGTGTTATACCACTCACACTGTTTTTCTTAGCTTATATCCATTTCACTGCAATATTCATGACATCTTTGTTTTAATAGATGAATATTCCCTTGTGTAGATGTACCATATTGTGTGTATCCATTCTTCAGTTGAGGGTTATTTTGGTTGTTTCCAGTTTCTGGCTATTATGAACATAGGTGCTATGAGCATAGGTGAGATATGTCACTCTGTTATAGTGTATAATTTTTTGGGGCATATGCTCACTAGTGCTATAGCTGAGTTTGGGTCGAACTATTTCCAATTTCCTGAGAGACTGTCAAATTGATTTCTAAAATAGTTGTATACGTTTACTCCCATTGCCTCCATGTGCTATCACATGAGGTTTGATCTTAGGCATTTTGAATCGTATTAGATTGAATTCAGGGTCATTTTGATTTGTATCTCCCTGATGATTAAGAGTATTTAACATTTCTTTAATATGCACACCATTCTTCACAAAAGCTCTCATCTCTAACTTTAAGCTTACTTATAAAATATTTATCTGCATATACTTTTGTTTGAAGTAAAGTACTCATATGTTACATTTACCCCAGTGTTGTTTTTAATGCATATTCTACATGCATGTCTGATACAAAGTCTCATTGTGGTACCATCAGAGACTTAAAGTTCATTACTAAAAGTGTGCTTCGTCTCAGCATCATAAGAAGTTCAAAACAGATACATATTATCGCATTTAGCTAGTGGAATTGTAAAATATCTAATATACTGACTTTTATATTTGCTTGTGTATAAAACTGAGTCAAAATGTTATATTTTCACATTTACTGCACTTTTTAAATCACCTTTAGATCTAACCATATTTTTATTACTTGCCATGTTTTTAATTATTTCAATATATTTAAACACTGAAATATATTTTACAATATTATATTTTTCATTATTTAAACAATACTTAATTTAAATATTCAATGATATTATTCCCCTCCCTCAAATTCCTCAGATCTTCTCTAATTTTCTACTAATCTATAAGATCTTTGGCAGGAAAAGATACAAATATCCAATCAAAAACAAAAATTAGGAGGGTACAAACACATTCAAACAATCAAAAATAAGCAAACACCAAAAACAACAAAAAGAAAAGCACCAAACTATAACCATGGTATAAACACACCAATCATTCAGATAACTGTGGAATCAAATTATTTATTTTTCAACTACTGCTGAACTGAGGTCTGTCCTTTTGATGTATCTATTTTCTATCTTTCTGGGAAACTAAATCTTATTTCTCTGAGTGATGACATGTGAGAGTTCAGTTGTTTACCTTTACTTTAGTACTCATATTTTCAAAAAACGGGTTCATGATTGAATCAAAATTACATATATAAACATTAAAAACACGACCAACAAAATTCTTACTAGTCCCTTACAGAATTTTCAATATGAGATGTAGAATAGACTAACAAAATGGAATTGTTCCAAGGTCAATTTATTATTTTTCATCTTTTAAAATTATTTTTATTTATTCATATTTCAAATGTTACCACCCTTCTCAGTCCCTCATTCCATACATCCATGCTCCTTTTTGGCTCTGAAAGGGTTCTTTCCCAACCACCCACTATCCGTACCACACTCCTACAACATACTCATTTTCTGGGGCATTAAGTCTCTCCAACATTAGGAGTATCCTCTCCCACTGATGCCAGACAAGCTCAGTCCTTTGCTACATCATAAGTGCTAGGGGCCAAGAATGAGCCTATGTATCCTCTTTCATTGGTGGCTAAGTCTCTGGGAGATCTTATGAGTCTGGGTTAATTTATACTGTTGTTTTTCTAATGGACTTGCAATCCTCTTCAGCTCCTTTCATCCTTAACCTAACTCTAAAATAGGGGTCCCTGACTGTTCAATTTTTTGCTGTAAGTTTATGTATCTGTCTCAGTCAGCTGCTGGTAGAGCCTTTTATAGGATAGCTATGCTAGTGTTCTACATATAAACACAACAAGGTATCATTAATAGTGGCAGGATTTGTGGGCAGGAACCAAACTTTAACATTTATTTTTTATAGCTTTGCAAAAGATTTACATCTTATCTCTCTTCTGTGATTTTACCTGAAATATAATAGAGTTTTATCTGTTGAATATTATAGAGACTTATGTCTCAAAGGTTACCATAAAGCTCAAACACTTAGTTATTGTGCAATTCTTCCTCTTTTCCTTCTATATTTCCTGTATCAGGACAAATTGGATTTCTTCAGAATCAGAATATTTTAGGTGTATGTGGAAACACAACATTGTGGCTCCATTGTGGCTCCATCTATATATCTATATATCTATATATCTATATATCTATATATCTATATATCTATATATCTATATATCTATATATCTATATATCTATATATCTATATATCTATATATCTATATATCTATATATCTATATATCTATATATCTATATATCTATATATCTATATATCTATATATCTATATATCTATATATCTATATATCTATATATCTATATATCTATATATCTATATATCTATATATCTATCTATATATCTATCTATATATCTATCTATATATCTATCTATATATCTATCTATATATCTATATATCTATATATCTATATATCTATATATCTATATATCTATATATCTATATATCTATATATCTATATATATCTATATATATATGTATATATACATATATGTAACAATCATATATTTGTTTCTTTTAAACTAATTGAGTTCAACTAGTTCTGATCATATGTCCATAAATATATATTCATTGGCATCCTAGAAAGAGTGTTGCAGACCCCCATAAATATTTTTTCTATAATTAATCCCTTGCAAATATTATCAGAACATATAATAAAAAGTACATTTATGAAGCCCTTTTGTGCTCAAACTTCTATTTCACTTGATATTGTGTAGGTTTTATGCTGAAGATCATCTCGAAGAAAGGATAGGATCTGAGAACAACAGATGTAGCAGGCAACATGGATATAGGCACTGGACAGAAACTTGTATTCTTTCTAAGCCACTGAGGGTATTTTATCTGTGTCTGCACTCAGAGGAGAAATGAATGTTTCCAAAGGACCACAGGGTTAATTTACATTTCCTACAGCAGCAATTACACCATCAGTTGCATTTGAAAAATTTCTATGATGAAATTATGCCAGGAGAATGAAAGAACACTTTTTTAAAAAATGATATTATATTGTAAAGTTCAATAAATCCATCTCTTGAGTGGTCTTAGTAAAAGTTTAGTTAAGCCTGGAGCAGAGACCTTGCTCTCTTCCCTATGAGAACCTTGTACTTTCTGATACAAGACAGTTTGGTGTCTGAAAAAATTGATATTTTTATTGTGATTATAACAAACAGATCAGTAACTAAATAAGCTGAATTACATCCTATTTCAGCCTTGCTATTACTTATTTCCTATTCTATTTCATGTGTCTCTAACATGCTCTTTATTTCATTTCACCATAGTGTAAGTAGCGTGTCAAATTCTAGACTCTAAAAATTTTCTGTAGTAATTGTTTCAGTATTCTTCAATAAAACACAACAGCTATTTTAAGGATTATCCTAGATTCTTTGATTCTTGGCTTCCTAAACTCTTTTGAATATTGTTTCTTTTTCTATATTTACTTAGATGGATATGATCTCCAGAGAAAAAGCTGGAAAGTTTCCCAATAGTACTAGCAAGTTTTATGCATTTTCACATCTTGGGCCTATGTCCCAGCCTCTGTGCTCAAGGTAAATATATTATGTTGATGAACTCATTAACTAAGCTTTTCTTTTTGATCCAGGTAATTTTTTCCTGTTTTATACCTCTCCCTAAGACCATTGCAGAACACCATGGATTTTAGTATTAATAAAGGCAAAAGTAAATAACAACAGAAACAGTTTTATAGATAATTTTATTCAAAACAGCGAAAACCAGAAGACACACTTCTGAAAAAAACTCACTTATGAAAGTCTCAATAGAGTTGGAACTGTGTCATATAGTCTCATTAGTATTTCTGCCTATGGCGCTGAATATCTTATAAAGGATTTTCTGTGAATTCATAGGGTATAAGGCATGCAAATACAGAAAGACAATATTTCTAAGTATTCTAATTTTTGTGATATTATATCCAACTTATGTTCCCATTCCTACTTTCATTCTCCTCCTTTTCAACAAAGGAATGAAGCTATTTTATGTTGGAAGGAGGGATGAATATTGACAGAGACATTGGTAACAGACAAATCTCAATGGTGTAGAGGATTTTTATTCCTGAAAGAATTTTCTAGGTCCAGTGATGACAAGGACCTGATATACATTTCTAAATAGGGACAAAATAATTTGAGAACTCCAGGGATTTTCCAGACATTGAATCCAAATCTTAGCACAATCCAAGACATAGAGTCAGTTTGTTCCCAATTGATAATGGAAAACCTTCTTTGTTTGGCTGTGTCTAAGGCCTACTCTTTTGTTCTTTCATAGAAATGAGCTCAGGTATTGTCTAGGTGATCAGAATTGCCAGTATTACTGTTCTTGGGGGCTCCCATCTAGGATTTTAGATAATGCCTACTCAGGTAAAAACACCTATTTGACATTCAAGTGGAAGTGACGATTTACTAAAATATCATAGGCTCCTTTTGAGATAAGAGGACAAAGTTCAGTTTGCCTAGTATATTTGGAAATCCCAGTCAGTATTCACCTTCTGAAAAATAAAGAGAACAACAAAATTCTCTGATCATGGAGGGGTGTCGTTGGAATTTTTATAGCTGCGAGATGATTTCTTCTCAACTATCTATAGAATAAGTATTCACCTTGAAAAGTTCAAGAATCTCATTTGTTTGGGATGGGTAATATTGGATAGATTCCCCTACATATACCCAGGAATGGCTGATGTGGACAGTCACTCTTTGCTTAATTTGCTCTTATTCTGTACTCAGATTTTAGGACAATAAGCTGTGAGTAGCTCAGTGAAGCCCTTATCCCAGAGAGTATAACTGTTTGAAAAAAGTGAAATTTTTCAATATCTTCAACTTGAAGTAGTCTTGAAGTTTTCTGATGGGATAATAAATAATATCTAGTTGCAATCATTTTAAGGATGGCAGGATTTGGCAATCAAAAAGAGGTGACTACAGTGAGCTAGATAGGGCAATTTTGTTTTGGTATAGAAGAAAATTATTTGGGGATGACTGCCCTTAGGGGATGTATTTGTCCTGTATCATAGGGCTAGACGAAGGTGTGATTTTTGTGTCTAAAGAGTCTTAGGAAATGAGGCATGGATCTGTTTCCTAAAAGATTTAACACCACAGTGATCATGGATGTTTAGGATTCTGTGCCTTTAATTTTCTGGGGTCCTTATGGGATAAAATACAACTCTAAAGGATCCAAATGAAGCAGGAGCAGGATTTGTTTGGCTGGACTGTCTGGCAGATGACAGTTATACCCTTGCAGATGCCCCTCTAAAAATATGAGCCTTTTCCCCTTCAGCCTCCCTTCTTCCTGATTGTACATGCAAAGTATAGTCTGACTTTAGTAAAGACACAATGAAAAATGTTAATAGAAATATCTAAGATTCTGAGTCATTGAAGGATGTTTGACTATATATTTGAAGCATTGTGTCTTCTCTGCAGCACTAAAATACTGAGTATTAGGGGTAAACAATTTTAATCCAAATAAAGGGTACAACAGATTCCTCATTTTGTGACATGGCATCAAGACTACCAAAAAATGGAAAAATTTACAGTAGTCCCAAATTAAGTCCTACACAAATCCTATCAATAACAACCAAATGCAAAAAAAAATCTGCATATGTGGGTGGGAGGTTGGAAATGGTAGCATCTCACTTGGTTTTATACATAAATTTATTATCTAACAACTCAAGCTACTACATTGTTTTTAAAATTTAAAGGACATGGACAACTTTTTTTATGCTAGCTGCTTGGTTTTCTTTGCTATTTTGCATTTATATATTTTTTCATTTTCCAGTTATTCTGATACCAACAAGTTAAACATTCCACTATCAATAAAATCTAGATAAATATAGTGAATTATTGACCTATTGTGCATCTGCTTGCTTACAGTTTGTAAATTTGATAAACATGATTCAAAAGGAACACATAATCTCATAAGCATCTTCCCATCCTTCTCCTCCCCATATTCTCTCTTCCACAGATCTACTCTTCTTCCATTTCTATTCAGAAAAAAAGAAAGGAAAAGAAAAAGAAATACTGGGAACTTAAATTGAACCTGGGAGAACAAATTAAAATGATATGAATTTGCAAACCTCATTTTTTTGTTGGGACTAGGTTACCCAGTCAAGAAAAAAAAATCATCACCAAAAGAAGCAGAGCCAGGGGAAGCCCAAAGAAAAGTGTGTGTGGGGGAAGACAACACGTAAGAGCAAGGGTGCACAAAGATACTATGAGCACACAAAATCTGCTTTAGCAGGGCTCTTAATGGATCATTGAGTTTACAACAGATTCCTACAAGAGATTTCAACAGATGCTGTGTGTCTGAATTAGGTTCTCTGCATAAACATTATGATTGTCTACCTTTGAGTTTTGGTGGGACTCCCAACTGCGAAAATTAGGCAATTTCTCAGAGTCTTTAGCCATAATAAATTTTGTTTTCAAATGATAGTTTCTATACAGGAAAGACAAGATTAGGAAATATATAACATTATTGGAATTGAATAATCATTTTCAGAGCTTCCCATATGAGCAATGAGTAAGTGCTTCAAATGTAGGAAAAACCAATCAGTCCAGCATGGTAAGGACCAAAAGAGGTAAAGCACTGAAAATCTGTATTTGGACTGTTCTGGTTTGAGCACATGGTGTTATTCCTTTATAATTTCTAGATGCCCTATGTTTGAGACTATGGATTTTAATCAGTTTCATTTCTATCCTATTCCTCACACTGCATTTCTATCTTTAACAGTCTCCATTAGTGTAAAACTATTCTGGTCTATATAGTTAAGATTTTATATAAAAGTAAGGAAGTACTGTTATCTTACTGGAAAACAGAGTTATTGCACATGTCTCCATATCATATTATAAATCACTGTACCAGATGACCCTTAGGACAATTATAGCTTTCACGACAATTAGATACCCCTTTCCAGTATGAGTTATATCTTTCCTTGTTAAAGTGTCACAGTCTGTCATCGTTTACTTTCCAGATGTTACTTGATCTAATCTTGTATACTCAGCCTCATGGTTGTGCAGGAAAATACAATAGGAAAGGTGGACATTGATATGAATTTTATTTTTTAAACTGCTCAGTAAATAGCAACTAGCAGAGGCCCAAATACAAAACCATATGATTTTGAAACTTGCTGTCAATGCTTGAAAGAAATATTGAGCTGCATATAACTAGATTCTATTCAGTAGTTATATAATTTGTACTTAAATAAATGTGTGAATCTCTAAGAGGTAGCCTTGATTTCCCAGAAATGAATTCATCCTATTCATCTAACAGGAAAATGTTGAACATTAAATTAAAAACTGAGAGAGATGACAAAATTTGACTGTCAGCTATTGATAACAGTTCTAACTTTTCCTCTGAGATTTCTGCAATTTATCCCCTAAAATAGAAATATTCTCTGTGTAGTACTGCTGACATCTTGTGGACTTTAGCAGTGTCAACATGTGAAATATCAGCCTAGCTTAGCTTCATATTTTTTCCATAAGCACATAGAAGAGCAAACTGACTCAAGATATACTCACCTGAGTATTTATCTGCACCTGCCTTGCCCTTATTGAAAATAAATTGCTAAGTGCTTTATACACCTCAAAGAGATGTAGCATCCCACATAATGTTTTAGTGTGTGTGTGTGTGTGTGTGTGTGTGTGTGTGTGTGTGAATTCCATCATTTATGTTGGGAAAAATCTTTCTTGTGCAGCATTTAGTATGAATCTATCACATTTGATAAATAGCCTATCATCAATGATTTGTAAATTTGAACAGGATGCTCATTTTTTTTTCTAGGAGCAAATATTGGTAGACATTTTTATATTGCTTTGCTCTTGGTATATAATGGAGGAGTCAACATTATTTACACCTACCACTAATGGAAGAATAATACTAGTTTCAGTATCTGGGTGGTTATGACAAAACTGAGATTGAGATTGAGATTGAGAAGATAAGTGATGAATTATTTGAGATAGTAAATACTGTGGGCAACTGAAACAAAATTTTATGATAGTAGAGTTTGCACAAAAAATTTACATACTAGTTTATCTCTATTCTACTTAGCTGTGAACATTGACAGGGGCATCATCAGTTCAATGGTTTGGAGATATGCCACTTATTTAGGGCAACTGAGGCAGGACATATATGCAAATAAATCACAGATCAGCAATCCTTTTCCATATGGTATTTATTGGCATTCCTCATTTATGCGCAAGTGTTTGGCTTATACACTAGATGTAACACATCACAGGAAATATATCACTGAATAGCTAGAAGAGCAAGACATTTCCCTCTCTTTGTAATGGTAGTTCAGAGAAAGAGACCATCTTGAGAGAAACTGCTGGAATAAATTAGGAACTGAATGAGAAAAAGATACAATATTTCAAATCTTCACAAGTAACACTGTACAAACTTTTCTAGAAGTATTCTAAGGGGAAGATGGCTAAGACAAAAAAGTTATACAAAGATCAAGCAAGCATCAGGGGCCACGTTCATTACTTCAACGACTGATGAGGCAGTGAGGGAGAGCTCTATGGGAAAGGACTAGGAGTCGGACGTGTAAAGACTCATAGAGAACGAAATAGGGTTTTACACACCTAACTAAATAAGTGCCTCATACTCATTTCACTTCATTCAACATAAATAGGCAGAAGAAAATTGATGTTAACAGATCAAATTTACACATGCTCTAGTATACCAGTCTTATATTTAAAGTCAAAGTCTGATTAGTTGTTATATTTTTGAAACAGGTTCAGAATGATGATGGATTTCAAAACAATCCACCAAATTTGTCAGATCTGTAGTTCTACTATTAATTATTAGTACTCTACTCTCGGATAGTGGCTCAGGATTTTGTCTCATTGTTCTACTTAAAATGATGTTTGTGTTTGTTTTTAAGTAGATAATATGATGATAATCTCTGAAAATTCTTCAGATTTGGAGACTCATTTAAGAGACTTCCATGTGTTCCTAAAAAAAAATCAATCATAAAACATTAGTTCACAAAGGGGGCAAAGGATAGGGTTTAATGTAGAATTCTTGGGAGCTTATGTCATATGGTGCACAACTGTAATCTAAGTTATCAGTAAATCTAAACTAGTCTTGGTCTTTAAATATTTAAATATAAACAAAAGGTAAAAATTGATACTTTTAAAGACTTTTGAATATTAAAATCAATGCTAAGAGTGGTCTACTTCACTATCAGTTGTTGGCTACCAAGGCTTTAGATATGTCTGAACCATTAAAGATTGATATCACATTTGTTGGTTGACTTCCACACATTAAGAAAACATTTAATATATATATATATATATATATATATATATATATATATATATATGTATGTATGTATACTATAGCTAATTTCAGACATAACAGAACAGGGTATTGTGTCTCTGTTATAGATGGCTGTGAGCCACAATGTAGTTGATGGTACTTGAAAGCAGGACCTCTGCAAGAGCAGTCAGTACTCTTAAACCCTGAGCCAACTCATCTTACTGAGGAAGCTGATTCATTTGTATATGTGGTTTGGAAAAATAAAACTAGAAGTAAGTAGCCCAAAAACACCTATCCTTGGATGCTAGCACCAAAAATCCCAGCATAAACCACTAACTATACTACTGAAAATTAAACTCAAATCCAGAGGCACTTATGGATTTTGTACATTTCAAAGTGGAAGTTTAAGGTCAAGATATGACACTTAGTGTAATAATGGCTTGTGTACTTAAGTCAGAGAATCTGAGTTTTTATTGGATGGAATGTCCATTACACTAGGGCAAAAATCACAGGTTGTATGAATCACTTAGAGATATATTTGTGACAAGAAAAGTCACGGGCTCCAATGAAGGATCTGCTGTAAATTGTTTACAAGTAGTTCCAGTTAACGTGTTTCCTATACGTTTGTGTTTATAATTATGAGTTGTCCCTATACTCCACGACAGTAAATACAGTTTTCTATGTCTTCATTTAATCATTTCTGTCATTTATTCTTCATAGTGTCTATTCTTAAGCCACCTGTTGTCTCAAAGCATGACATTTACATAAAAAACAGTATCTAATCAGGTACCTGAGAAAATACCTTATATATGATAATTAGATTCTAGTAGTATTTATTTATCTGTTTGTGCACACAAGTGTGTGCCGCAAATGCATGCTGGGGCCAGAGAAGGATGCCTGGTGCCCTTCTCTATCATACATGTACTTATCCCTTGGGTATTGCATTGTAGCTTTAGCTAGGAAGCTCCAAACAATCTCCATTGATTCCAATTTCCTCTCTTGCCCCAAACACTGGGTACATGCATATACTGCCACATTTGTCTTTGTATGCTATTTTTGGAGACCAAATCCCTAGTCTTTATGCTTTCTCAGAAAGAATTCTTAATATTGACAATGGTCTGCTTGAGTCTTGAGGGCTGCTTTGGTTTGCAGTGCAGGTGTGGAAAGTTGCTCACAGACCAGCCCTCCACACCTCCACAGCACTGTATGGGTAGACAGAAGACACACAGAGCCCCACTTGCTCCCATCCAAATCAATACGGAATGGGGAAGCTATCCACAGACTCTGTGTCTGGAATGCAGAGATAACCCAATGGCCTGCCAGATGCTTACTCTACCTGGAGTGGGAACAACTACAATGTGCAAATATATATATGAGAGAGAGAGAGAGAGAGAGAGAGAGAGAGAGAGAGAGAGAGAAAGGATATGGAAGAGTTTGAGCACTATTAAGGGAGGTGGAACTGGATATTACAGGGTGAAGAGGGATAGCCTGTTTTGTGTACTCAGCCCCTCCACATTAGAACATGGTGAAGTGCGTGCCCAAGTTGTGTAGGGCCATATCTAGGTCTGTGCCTATACAGTGACAGGGGTGAGTGTAAATGTTTGTGGCTCATTTTATCATTGGAAAACATGGGTATGTTATTGGTGTGGGTTTCACCAGGTACCACATGGATATCCAGTAGTTGTACAGAACTGGTCCCCCCTTCCTGGGTGCCCCTCACTTGTGCTCTACAAAGCTGGCCCCACCACTCACCTGCTGAAACACTTAGGAGATTGGACACTCCATCTTGCCAGGGTATCCCAGAGGAGCTGTCCTTTTAGTGGGGGTGATTTGAGGGACATGACTGTGGGAGGGATGACCAAGTCTATTCTGCTTTAGGGTAGCTCTGGTTTCCAATTACCTTGTAATATCCTCAGATGGGAAAGATGGTCCAAGAATCTTGAGAGTGGAAGAGTTGGCAATATCTCTCATAGGTTGCAGCTAGTCATCAGGGAAATGCAAATCAAAACAACCCTGAGATTCCACCTCACACCAGTCAGAATGGCTAAGATTAAAAACTCAAGGGATAACAGGTGCTGGCGAGGATTTGGAGAAAAAGGAACACTCCTCCACTGTTGGTGGGATTGCAAGATGGTAAAACCGCTCTGGAAATCTGTCTGGTGTTTCCTCAGAAAATTGGGCATGGCACTTCCAGAGGATCCTGTCATACCACTCCTGGGCATATATCCAGCAGATTCCCCTGCATACAATAAAGACACATGCTCCACTATGTTCATAGCAGCCTTATTTATAATAGCCAGAAGCTGGAAGTAGCCCAGATGTCCCTCAAAGGATGAATGGATACAGAAAATGTGGTATATCTTTATACAATGGAATACTACTCAGCAATTAAAAATAATGAATTCATGCAATTTGTAGGCAAATGATTGGATCTAAGCCAATCACAAAAGAATACACATGAAATGCAATCACTGATAAGTAGATATTAATGAGGCCAAAAGCTCTGAATACTCAAGGCACAATTAGCAAATCAAAAGATTCCCAAGAAGATGGAAGGAGAGGACCCTGGTCCTTAAAGGACTGGATCCAGTTTTGTAGGAGAGTATCAGAACAGAGAAATGGGGTGGGGGGCAGTGATTGGGGAATGGGTGTAGAGAAGAGGACTTATGGGACTTATGGTGAGGGGGGAACTGGGAAAGGGGAAAGCCTTTGGAATGTACACAAAGAATATAGAAAAAAAGAAAGAAACAGATTGCCCTTGGCAGGGCAGCAGAGTGTAGCTGGATCTTGAGTCATGGGAGTGTTTTAGTCAGGCCTGGCCCAAACGCATGAGAGCTGCATTTATAATTAAATTAAAAAAAGAAGAAAGGAGAAGAAGGAAGAACAGGAGGAGGGGAGGAGGAGGAGGAGAAGGAGGAGGAGGAGGAGGAGGAGGAGCAAGGGGAAGAGGAGGAAGAGAATTCAAGCTCTTTCATTAGTATATGCCTGTGGTGCCTATTAGCATGTCAAGATCTATGATAGTTTCTGGAATGGGTCAATCACTATTCACAAGTATCAGTTTTACAGTTCAAAGTCTTCAGTCACTTTTACAGGTTCTTTCCTTAGTAACTTTTTCTTACAAAGGCCAGACCCTTTGCTTCTTTCTACTTTTCCAAGAGATTGACATAACAGTTTGGGATAAATTTTCACCCTTTTACCAACAGAGGTGATATTTTTGGTTTCTTTACATTGCATCTTCCATTTTCCTGGTGATTTGATGTCAGGAGAGGCACAAATGATCTCCTCATCAAGGGGTCAGTCTCTCTGAGTTTCCCTAACCTGCCCATTTTGCTCCATTGGGTACAGATTGCTTTACCTCAATGGCTTCTGCCACTTACCATGTTTGGCTCCAAAATCCAGAGTCCAATTCTGGTATACAGCTATTATTTCTGAACCTTCTCTAATCATTAATATTTCCTCAACTATTCAGTATCTCTCTTGATCCTCCAGCCTTCCATGCCTGCTTGGTCATCTGTAGATACTACGATATTTTCCTTCCTTATAATGAAAACCGTATCCCTTTTCCAAATATCCTCTCCCAGTCTACCTGTCCAGCTCTTTTCTCATCTATTTGATCTAACCACACATCTAATGGGAAAGTGTCACCCTGGATGACATTACTTTGTCTACTATTACTACAAATAGTAGCCACTCTGGTGTGCCAGGAAGCATCTCTAGTGCCACTGGTCTCCCATCACAACAACAAGCAAAACATTTTCTCTGTGTTTTTAAGGGTTTCTCTTTGACAAGTCTCTCAATCTAATTGGGGATACCTCAGATTGAGATTTTTGGTACAACACAAATTCTTCTCTACTCCCTTACCTAGGTCACACAGCACTATCTCTCTTATTGTTGACTAAGTAGGATTAATCCCATTTGTCAATTTTTTAAAATTTTTTAATTGGATATATTCTATATTTACAATTCATTTCCCCTTTTCTGATTCCCCACCCACCAAAGGTCCCACATGCCCTTTTACCTCTCCCTGCTCCATCTTACACCCCTTCCCACTTCCCTGTTCTGGAATTACCCTAAACTGATGCTTTGATCCTTTCCATCACAAGTGTCCACTCCTTTCTTCTTGTCAGACATCATTTGGTATGTGAATTGTGTCTTTGGTGTCCCAAGATTCTAGGCTAATATCTACTTATCAGTGACTGGATACCATGGGTATTCTTTTGAGACTGAGTTACCTCACTTAGTATGATGTTGTCCAGCTCCATCCATTTCTCTAAGAATTCCATTAATCCATTATTTCTAATGCCTGAATAGTATTCCATTGTGTATATATACCACATTTTTTTGTATCCATTCCTCCATTGAGGGACATGTGGGTTCTTTCCAGCTTTGGGCTATTATATATAAGGCTGCTATGACCATAGTGGAGCAGGTATCCTTATTGCATGCTGGGGAATCTTCTGGGTATATTCCCAGGAGTGGTATGGCTGGGTCCTCCGGAAGTATCATGTCCAGTATTCTGAGGAACTGACAGACTGACTTCCAGAGTAGTTGTACCAGCTTGCAGTCCCACCAGCAGTGGAGGAGTGTTCCTCTTTCTCCACATCCTTGCCAACACTTGATGTCTTCTGAGTTTTTAATCTTAGCCATTCTGACTGGTGTGAGGTGAAATCTTAGGGTTGTTTTGATTTGCCTTTCTCTAATGAGTAATGATGTTGAACATTTTTTAAGGAGTTCCTCAGCCATCCAAATTTCTTCAGGTGAAAAGTCTTTGTTTAGCTCTCAAGCAATACTATAGAGCAGTAGTGTTAAAAACTGCATGGTATTGGTACAGTGATAGGGAAGTGGATCAATGGAATAGGATTGAAGACACAGAATTGAACCCACACATCTATGGCCAATTGATATTCGACAAAGGAGCTGAAAACATCCAGTGGAAAAAAGATAGCCTTTTCAACAAATGGTGCTGGTTCAAGTGGAGGTCAACATGCAGAAGAATGAGAATTGATCCATTCTTATCTTCTTGCACTAAACTCAACTCCAAGTGGATCAAGGACCTCCACATAAAACCAGACACACTAAAATTAATAGAAAAGAAACTGGGGAAGACCCTTGAGGACATTGGCACAGGGGGAAAATTCCTGAACAGAACACCAATTGCTTATGCTCTAACAGCAAGAATAGACAAATGGGATCTCATAAAATTACAAAATTTCTGTAAGGCAAAAGACACTGTCAAAATGACAAATCGGCAACCAACAAATTGGGAAAAGGTCTTCACCAACCCCACATCCGACAGAGGGCTAATATCCAAAGTATACAAAGAACTCAAGAAGTTAGACCCCAGAAAACCAAATAACCCTATCCAAAAAAATGGGGTATAGAGCTAAACATTTGTCAATTCTTGATCGTAAAGCATAAGCCATTGGTATTCTCTTCAGGAATTTTTCCCTTTTGCCCATTTATTTGAGGTTTTCCCCGCTTTTCCTCTCATTAGTTTCAGTGTATCTGGTTTATATGGATGTCCTTGTTCCACTTGGAATTTAGTTTTGTACAGGGAGATAAGAATGGATCAATTTTCATTCTTCTACCTGCTAATTGCCAGTTGCACCAGCACTGTTTTTTTGAAAATGTTCTCTTTTGGTCCCCTGGATGGTTTTTATCTCCTTTGTCAAAATCAAGTGGCAATAGGTATGTTGGTCCATTTCTGGGTCTTTAGTTCTATTCCATTGTTTATTCTGTCAGTTTGTATCTCTATTGGTATATTGTACAGATTGAGCTTAGTGAAGGTAATTCCCCAGACGTACTTTTATTGTTGAGGATGGCTTTCTCTATCTGGGTTTTTAAATCCCAAATCAATTGCCAAGTTGTTCTTTCTAGCTCTATAAAGAATCAAGCTGGAATTTTGATGTGGATTGCAGTGAATCTATAGATTGTGTTCAGCAAAATGGCCTTTATTTTCTGTGTCACTCCTATCAATCCATGAGCATGGAAGGTGTTTCTGTCTTCTGAGATCTTCTTTGATTTTTTTTCTATAAACTTCGTGTGCTTGTCACTTGCTTTGTTAGAGTCACACCAAGGTATTCTATGCTATTTGTGAGTATTGTAAAGGGTATCCTTTCCTTAATTTCTGATTCTTTGAGTAGAGGAAGGCTGCTGATTTTTTGAATTAATTTTATTTCCAGGAACATTGCTGAAGTTGCTTATCAGTTTTAGTTTTTCTCTTGAATAATTGTTGAGGTACCTTATGTATACAATCTTCTCATTTACAAATGGTAATTATTTGAAATCTTCCTTTCCAAATTGTTTCCTTCTGTCCTCCTTTTGTTGTCTAATTTCTCTGGCTAAGATTTCAAGTACTAAATAAGTAGGGAGATAGTGGGTAGCCTTGTTTAGTTCCTGATTTTAGTGGGATTGCTATATGTCTCTCTCCATTTAGTTTGATGTTGGCTAATGATTTACAGTTTATTACATTTACTATGCTTAGGTATAGGACTTGAATTCCTGATCTTTCCAAGACTTTTATCATGAAGGGGTGTTCAATTTTGTCAAATTCTTTCTTAGCATTTAATGATGCTCACATTTTTTCCTTTGAGTTTTTATGTAGTGGATTGCTCTCATGGATTTTTGTATAATGAACCATCTTGAAACGTCTGGGATAAAGCCTACTTGATCATGCTGGATGAGACCAGGGAAACAAACGGAAGTTATGAACCAAAAGGCTTGAACAGATATCATTAGAATATTTTGTCCTAAAACAAAAGAATAAACCTTTTTTTGTAGCACCTCATGGTACCTTCTCCAATATTTACCATATAATGGGTCAAAAAAGAGGCGTCAACAAACCTAAGAAGACTGAAATAATCCCAGCCATCCTTTCAGATCACCACAGATTATTGCTGGCCTTCAATGACAACAACAACAACAAAACATTGGGAAGCCCACATACACATGAAAGCTAACAATGCCTAATTCAATAATACCTTGGTCATGGAAAAAATAAAAAAAAATACATTTTTGAATTTAATGAAAATTAAGTCACAACAGTCCTAATCTTATGGCACACAATGAAAGCAAAGCTAAGAAGATCACTTAGTGACTTCAAATAGAAACTGGAGAGAGCATACCCTACCAGCTTAACAGTATACCTGAAAGTTCTAGAACAAAAAGAAGCAAATATACCCAGTAGGATAAGACAGCAGGAAATAATCAAACTCTGGACTGAAACCAATCAATCAGAAACAACAAAACTACACAAAGAATCAACAAATCCAGGAGCTGATACTTTGAGAACATCAGCAAGATAGATAAACCACAGCAACAATGTCCAAATGAACAAAACCAGAAATGAAAATGCAGACAACAGAAACTGAGAAAATTCAAAAAAATCATCAGATCCTAATACAAAAGCCAATATTCAACAAAATTGGGAAATCTGGATGAAATGAATAATTTTCTAGACAGATAACAAGTACCACAGCTAAATGAGAATCAGATAAATAGTTCTATAATCCCTAACGAAATGGAAGCAGTAATTAAAAGTATACCAACAAAAAATAAATAAATAAAGCCCAGGACCAAAGGGTTTTAGTGCAGAAATCTATCAGAACTTCAAAGAAGACCTAATTTCGATACTCTTCAAACTATCCCACAAAATAGAAACAGAAGGTACTCTCCTCAATTTATTCTATGAAATCATAGTTACTCTTAGCGTTCTCCATTGGAAATGGAATGGTTTCTGTCTAATCAGGAATGTCTCAAAATTTCCTTTCACAGAGTAATTTATAAGAGATTTTTTCTGCTTCTATTATGTTTAATGTTACAAATATATTTTAAAAACTGAGTGCATATTACTTTTAGCTTCAGAATATATCATGTATATTTAAGTCATGTAGCTATTATAAATTATTTTGATGACTTAAAAATATCAATGCTGAGTTGTATATTTTAAAATAAATTTTATTAGTTTAATAAAAGATAAAAAATAAAAAGAAAGAATTGTTTCATAGAAGTATGGCCTCCAAAGAATGAACACCCAGCACATTGTTGAAAAGATGGAAAGAAATACTGGGAAATATGAACCACTCTGGTGGTCTGAGGACACATATACACAGATGTTCAAAACTATGGCTTTTGAATTATTTGTTGTGTTTACAATTTGATGCAATGCTTTTCTGAACTCTAAGCTAAATATTTATGCCTTACAGAAAGAAAGATCAGGAGACAAGGTAAATAGCTAGCTGCAAAACACTTGACATACAAACTTACATGAGTATTCACACACATATACACATGATGATCTACAAACAAACATACATATGCATGAATCCATGCATACATATACATAAGCCTGCTATACATACACACATATCCCACAAAATTTTTATCCAAAATATCAAGTTAAAATTAACTTTTGAAAACAATCAAAGGCAGGAGGAATACTTCTTACATTTATCAGGGCTACAATAGCTGTGATTATACACCATGACCAAAGTACCTTTTGAAGAACAGATTTTATTTGGCTTATGTTTCTATATCATTGTTCATTATTGAAAGAAAAGGTCAGGACAGGAATTCAAGCAGGGCTTGAAACTGGGGGTAGGAACTGATGCGAATACCATAGAGGGGGATGTTTACTAGCTTGCTCCTCATGGATTTCTCAGTCTGCTTTCTTTCTAATATAGTCCAGGACTACCAACCCAAGAGTGGAATATAATGCACTACATCAATCACATATCAATAACTTATTTTTAAAAATTCTCTAAAAGACTGCCTACAACTAAATGATGGAGCCAATTTATCAGTTGAGGCTTCCTGATTTCAGATAATTCTAGATTGTGTCAAGTTGGTATAAAACTATACAGCATGTTAACAAAGATCATCTAGGCTTGGTGTGGTGGTGTTTAGTACATTGGATGTAGAGCTAGGCAAATATCTGTGAATTCCAAGGCCAGTCTGATATACTTAGTGAGTTTTCAAACAGGGCAGTTGCATAGAGAGAACTTATATCAAAATAAAAACAAACAAAAATGAAAGCTAATGGTCTCATTTGTTGAGAGAATCACTTATAAGCATCACCCCTCAAAAAAAAAACACAATGGCAGATGAGGTGATGCAGAAAAATGGAGGTGGAGCCCTGGGAAATAGGATTAACCAGAGTAGCTACATATCAAGAGGCAGAACCAGAAAAGGTTAGGCAAAATGTACAGTAGTGTAGGGTGGCAAGACACTTAAGAACAATCTATTATTTGCTTGTTGAAAGACTTGAGTTCTTGGAAGCAGCTATCCAAATTGTACATCTCACACTATCATTGAGGCTATGACATGCTTACAGAGAGAAATTTAAAATAGATGCCTTCTAGGAGGTTCTATGCAGCAGGTAACTAAGACAGATGCAGACATCCACAGACATCCATTGACCAGAGGTCTGTGGAAGAGTGAGGGGAAGAGTTGAATGGCCTCAAGCATATGGCAACTACACAGGAAAACCAACAGAATCAACTAATCTGGACTACTGGGAAATCCCAGAGACTGAACCACAAACCATAAAGCATGCAGTGGATGACAGCAGTCACCTATGTATCATAATGCTGCCACATCTGCCCTAATAGGGATAAGATGTATCTAGTCTTGCAGACGCTTGATTCCCCAGTGTAGTGATAGGAACAGGAACATCTCTTAGAGGCAAATGGGAAAGGGAGTAGTGTATGAGAGGGCCTTGGAATGGGAAACATTGGGATGTAAATAAGTAAATAAAAATAAATAAATCACACACTCAAACACACAGAGAAATACACACACAAATAAATGCACACATACAGAGCAACTAGTGCAGACTCATGTAAACTCTGTTTTTATTGCTCTTATATCTTTGAGTTCAAAACAATATTCCTTATTTGATTAGTTGAGCCTAGATCTCTTGGTGTCCTTCATCACTTTCATTGTTTTCTTTCCTTCTGCATTCTTTTCCTTGATGGTACTGTGCTATGAATGGATGGAGACATCATATTTAGGAAAGTGTTTTTGAATTTTTCTTTCTTTTCTTTTGTTTTCTCTTCATTCCTTTTCTTTCCTTTTCTTTTTCTTTCCTATTCTTTTTCTTTCATTTCTCCTCTTCCCCTCTCTCTCTCTCTCTCTCTCTCTCTCTCTCTCTCTCTCTCCTTAATACTTTGTTGTGAATATATGTATTTGTTCTCATATTGTGAAAGAAGGAAACTTCCAAAATCATGTTACTGAAGACAACACTTATAGAACTCACTAAATATAGAGAGATTGAACAGATACTGAAATTAGAATAGTCATTCCTACATATTAGTGGTTTTGTGGGATATGTTCTCTGTAGGCTACTAGAAGATCTAAATTAATATCAAAATCTTTGATCTATAATGACTACTGGCATGCATAATATCTAGGGCAAATATGGCACAAATCTTATGGAGATAACTAACTGCCATCAGATTTTGCCTTAAAGCACACTTGCTCCATGTGTCCGAACCCTAAAATGATAGTGGATGGGTGAAGAAGAACCAGAAAACAGATAGATCACAGACCTTTGTTATATATACTTGTAAATCTTTACCTTACTTAGCCATCATCCATTTGTGGAAACTACAGTATATGTTAAAAGCAAATAATGCCAAAACAAAGAAAAAGAGGAAAGTAGAATGAAGATAAGAACAACAACAACAAATCAATCAAAACAAAATTTGAGTGAATGGAAAATATGATGAACAATACATTAATTTGGTTGTGTTGGTAAGGACTTGAAACATCAGGAACAAAATAGGATGAGGTACATTGTAAAAAGGAGTAAAATAATAATTATTATTGACATGTATTATTCTTTTAGTAATAGTTGAATAATTGCATTATATCATTATTATTTGGGAGCAAATATTACTTCAAACTATAATAAATTTTAATGAATTAATATTGACAAATCCTGTGCAATGCAAAATTACAACCATTGTATACATTTGATCCTGTTGATACAGATTACTGCTTCTCAAAAGAAAGAAAGTTGGAGAAAATTGGGAAGTATATTCAGTACTGGTCTGTACTATATCAGAAGGCTAGTTCACTTGTGACATGGAGGGTATAAGAGAGTCTTCTGTTTTGCTTCTTTCAGCATATATATGTGGCTAACAGGGAAACATCATAAACACAGTGATGTCTGCAAACACTTTGGTCAAGTACACAAAATTTAAAGTTGAAACGTTTGAGCATGATTTTTCTGGAATATGTCAGAGTTGGGATGGAATATACTTGCAATAGTTGGGATTTGATGAACTGGTTGTAGAGGGAAAGCAATATTTTTCAGGGAAGATTAGCATTAGAGGATAGTGATGCTCCTTAAGTTCTTTCTGAAACTCATGACATATCACCAGTGCTATGGCCACTGTGTGTATTTGAAAAAGAGTTCAAATTAAGTGACCATGAATTAATAGTTATAGAGAGTGTGGCTAACCCTAAAACATTGTATATAATTGTTGTAATTTTAACACTTTATATGAGATATGAATACTAAGTTCAATGTTTATAAAATAATGAAATCTCAATAACAATTCCATCAGTTCTCATATAGAGATAATATCCATATACACAATGTGTGTTTCTGTATTAAAAAACACACATGAATTCACACACACATATTATTGTAGTATGTCTATATTTTGGATACTCCTTTTCCAAACTAAACTCTTCTTAATATTTCTTTAGCATTATTATAATTTAAGACAAGGTGTATTATGTGGTAAATAGTTTGATGAAAGTGGATAGTAGTATGCCTTTAGATTATTCAAGTGCATTGCTTGTAAGTTGTAATATGCATAAATATATGAAATAGTGTGATAAATTTCCAAACAAGCATAGCTCCTCAGGATATTGTCAGAGGAATATTACAAAGGTTCAACACTGGAGTGCATTTAATAGTTCACAAGCAGCAGTTCCTAGACACCAATGGAGGCTTTACTATAAGTACCATTATCCCAATAGAGGCTCAAAGGTACAAGCATTACTTGACAGTTTTCTCTATTTTAATTATAACCAGAAGCCAAATAATAACTACAAAATATTTTGGTATTTCTCCTTTGAATTCATTTTTTTATTCCTGCAACAACAGGCAGGGTGGTGAGAGAAATGATAGAGGAGAATTGATAGAAAAGTCTCCCTGGCAGCAACAGGCTTTTTCCTTCTTTATCATTTTGAGATCTCTCTCCTGATTGGTCCCAAACCTTTTCTCTATTTATCTACATATACTCAGCCTGTCTTAGTGATCGATAGCTAAAAAAATACATTCACATAAAAATATCCCAGTAATGTTCCTGCTTGATGTCTAGCTCTCAGTTCATACAGCTCTTGCTGTAAATTGACAACAAACTGCTTTTTTGAGAAGGAGGAGTGCAGATGAAAATGAAAAGAAAATGTCAGTATGGTCAGGTAACTTGCTATGATTCTTCACATTCCTGCTATGAAAAAAACTTATCCTGTTTCTGTTCAAGGTATTTGTTATTGCTTCTGGTCATTGCTTCAGTTTTCAAATCTATCATTCAGGACTTGGTCTTGCAGTTCTCTTTCATCTTCAGGGAAGTGTATTATATCATTTTTCAGTATCTAACAGAGACAGGAGTCCTGTTTCTCCTAAATCTAATTTACAGGATCAGATATGTGAAAGGTTTTTATAACAGGACAGCAGTTCTCACTTTTCACCATTAATAGTTCTCAAATATTTTCTGACATCATCTTACCTAGTATGCCACTGTCTTCTGAGATTAATAAATCCAAAACACTACAATTCTCCTTTGTTATAATCTTCCTATTATCAAAGGTATCAGATGACTTACATTACAATTTATTACAAGATCTAACATCAGGTTTGTGTTGTTGAGAACAAACATAGTTCTGTGTTCATACTTGCATATCTGCATATTTTATTCTTTTTTTAATTTTTATTTTCTGTATTCTATGTTTATATTTCAAAGGTTTCCACTTTCCCAGTTCCCCACCACCATATGTTCCATATTTCTTCTCCCCCCGAATATTCCCCAATCATTCCACATCCCCCCACGGTTTCTCTACAAAACTGGATCCAATCTTTACAGGCCCAGGGTCCTCTCCTTTCTCCTTCTTTGGAATCATTTGACTTGCTAATTGTGCCTTGAGAATTTAGGGCTTATGGGCTGATTAATATCCACTTATCAGTGATTGCATTTCATGTGTGTTCTTTTGCAATTGGGTTAACTCACTCAGGATGATATTTTCCAGGTCTAACCATTTACCTACAAATTGCATGAATTCATTATTTTTAATTGCTGAGTAGTATTCCATTGTATAAATATACCACATTTTCTGTATCCATTCCTCCTTTGAGGGATATTTAGGCTCCTTCCAAATTCTGGCTATTATAAACAAGGCTACTATAAACATAGTGGAGCATGTGTCTTTATTGTATGCAGGGGAATCCTCTGGGTATATGCCCAGGAGTGGTATACCAGGGTCCTCTGGAAGTGACATGCCCAATTTTCTGAGGAACCACCAAACTGATTTCCAGAAAGGTTTTGCCATTTTGCAATCCCACCAACAGTGGAGGAGTGTTCCTCTTTCTCCACATCCTTGCCAGCACTTGTTGTATCTTGAGTTTTTAATCTTAGCCATTCTGACTGGTGAGACGTGGAATCTCAGGGTTGTTTTGATTTGCATTTCCCTGATGACTAATGATGTTGAACATCTCTTAAGGTGTTTCTTGGCCATCCGAATTTCTTCTGGTGAAAATTCTTTGTTTAGTTCTGTACCCCATTTTTTGATATGGTTATTTGGTTCTTTGCGGTCTAACTCCTTGAGTTCTTTGTATATATTGGATATTAGCCCTATGTCGGATGTGGGGTTGGTGAAGACCTTTTCCCACTAAGTTGGTTGCCATTTTGTCCTTCTGACAGTGTCCTTTGCCTTGCGGAAACTTTGTAATTTTATGAGGTCCCATTTGTCAATTCTTGATCTTAGTGCATAAGCAATTGGTGTTCTGTTCAGGAACTCTCCTCCTGTGCCCATGTCCTCCAGGGTCTTCCCAAGTTTCTTTTCTAATAGTTTCAGTGTGTCTGGTTTTATGTGGTGGTCCTTGATCCACTTGCAGTTGATCTTAGTGCAAAGAGATAAGAGTGGGTCAATTCACATTCTTCTGCATGCTGACCTCTAGTTGAACGAGCACCATTTGTTGAAAAGGCTATCTTTATTCCACTGGATGGTTGTGTCTTCTTTATGAAAGATCAAGTGACCATAAGTCTGTGGGTTAATTTCTGGGTCTTCAATCTTATTCCATTCATCTACTTGCCTGTTGCTGTACAGATACCATGCAGTTTTTAACACAATTGCTCTGTAGTGCTGTTTAAGGTCAGGGATATTGATTCCCCCAGAAGTCCTTTTATTGTTGAGAATAGTTTTAGCTATCCTGGGTTTTTTGTTTCTCCAGATGAATTTGAGAATTGCTCTTTCTAGATATATGAAGAATTGAGTTGGGATTTTGATGGAGATTGCATTGAATCTGTAGATTGCTTTTGGCAAGATGGCCATTTTTACTATATTGATCCTGCTAATCCAGGAGCAAGAAATATTTTTCCATCTTCTGAGATCTTCTTCGACTTCTTTCTTCAAGGACTTGAAGATCCTGTCGTACAGATCTTTTGCTTGTTTGGTTAGAGTTACGCCAAGGTACTTCATGTTGTTTGTGGCTATTGTGAAGGGTGTTATTTCCCTAACTTCTTTCTCAACCTGCTTGTCCTTTGAGTATAGGAAGGCTCCTGATTTGCTTGAGTTAATTTTATAACCAGCCACTTTGCTGAAGTTGTTTATCAGCTGTAGACGTTCTCTGGTGGAGATTTTTGGGTCGCTTAAGTAAACTATCATATCATCTGCAAATAATGATAGTTTGACTTCTTCCTTTCCAATTTGTGTCCCTTTGATTTCCTTATGTTGTCTAATTGCTCTACTAGAACTTCAAGTACTATATTGAAAAGATATGGAGAGAGAGGGCAGCCTTGTCTAATCCCTGATTTTAGTGAGAATGCTTCAAGTTTCTCTCCATTTTTTTGATGTTGGCTACTGGTTTGCTATAGATTGCTTTTACTATGTTTAGGTATGGGTCTTGAATTCCTGCTCTTTCCAAGACTTTTAGCATGAAAGGATGGTGAATTTTGTCGTATGATTTTTCCCCATCTAATGAGATAACTATGTGGTTTTTTTCTTTCAGTTTGTTTATGTAGTGGATTACATTGATGGATTACTGTATATTGAACCATCCCTGTATCCCTGGGATGAAGCCTACTTGATCTTGGTGAATGATCATTTTGATGTGCTCTTGGATTCGGTTGGCAAGAATTTTATTTAGTATTTTTGCATCTATATTCATAAGAGAAATTGCCCTGTAGTTCTCTTTCTTTGTTGGATCATTTTGTGGTTTAGGTATTAGCATAATTGTGACTTTGAAGAATGAGTTGGGCAGTGTCCCTTCTGTCTCTATTTTGTGGAATAGTTTGAAAAGTATTGGTGTTAAGTCTTCTTTGAAGGTCTGGTAGAATTCTGCACTATAACCATCTGGTCCTGTACTTTTTTTGGTTGGGAGGCTTTCTATAACCCTTTCTATTTCTTTAGGGGTTATGGGACTATTTAGCTAATCTACTTGATGCTGATTTAATTTTGGTATTTGGTATCTGTCTAGGAAATTGTCCATTTCCTCCAGTTCCTCCAGTTGTTTTGAGTATAGACCTTTGTAGTAGGATCTGATGATCTTTTGAATTTCCTCAGTTTCTGTTGTTATGTCTCCCTTTTCGTTTCTAATATTGTTAATTTGTATACTGTCTCTGTGTCCATTGGTTAGTCTGGCTAAGGGTTTATCTATCTTGTTGATTTTATCAAAGAACCAGCTCCTGGACTTGTTGATTCTTTGTATGCTTTTCTTTGTTTGTACTTGATTGATTTCAGCCCTGGGTTTGGTGATTTCTTGTCTTCTACTCCTCCTGGGTGAATTAACTTCTTTTTCTTCCAGGGTTTTAAGGTATGCCATTAAGTTGCTAGTGTATGCTCTCTCCAGTTTCTTTTTGGATACACTTTGAGTTTTCTTCTTAGCACTGCTTTCATTGTGTCCCATAGATTTGGGTAAGTTGTACCTTCATTTTCATTTAATTCTAAAAAGTCTTTGATTTCTTTTTTATTTCTTCCTTGACCAAGGTGTCATTGAATAGAGTATTGTTCAGTTTCCATGTGTATGTGGGCTTTCTGTTGTTTTTGTTGCTATTGACGACCACTCTTACTCCATGGTGATCTGATAGGAGGCTTGATCTTCTTGTATTTGTTGACATCTGTCTTGTGACCAATTATATGATCAATTTTGGAGAAGGTACCATGCGGTGCTGAGAAAAAGGTATATTCTTTAGCTTTAGGATGAAATGTACTATATATATATATCTGTTAAATCCAATTGGTCCAAAGCTTCAATTAGTTTCACTGTGTCCCTGTTTAATTTCTGCTTTCCTGATCGGTCCATTGAGGAGAGTAGAGTGTTGAAGTCTCCCACAATTTTTGTTAGTTGTAATGTGTGCTTTTAGCTTTGTAAGGTTTCTTTTAGGAAGGAGGGTGCCCTTGCATTTGGAGCATAAATGTTCAGTATTGAGAGCTCCTCTTGGTGGATTTTCCCTTTGGCCAGCAAGAAGTGACCTTCTGAGTCTCTTTTGATGACTTTAGGTTGGAAGTCTATTTTATCTGATATTAGAATGGCTACTACAGCTTGTTTCCTGAGACCATTTGCTTGTAAAATTGTCTTCCATCCTTTTACTCTAAGGCAGTGTTTGTCTTTAACACTGACATGTGTTTTCTGTATGCAGCAAAATGTAGGGTTCTGTTTCCATATCCAGTCTGTTAATCTATGTCTTTTTATTGGGGAATAGAGTCCATTGATGTTAAGAGATATTAAGCAATAGTAATTATTACCTCCAGACATTTTTGAAATTATTTTTATTTATTTATCTTTTTTTTATTATATTCGAGAGGTTATCTTCTTTTGGGTTTGATGAGAGGAGGTTTCTATGTTGCTTCTTCCCGGGTGTAGTTTCCATCCTTGTCTTGGTATTTTCCCCCTATTATCCTTTGTAGTGCTGGATTTGTGGAAAGATATCGTGCAAATTTGGTTTTGTCATGGAATACCTTGATGTCTCCATCTATGGTGATTGAGTTTTGCTGGGTAAAGTAGTGTTGGCTGAAGTTTGTGTTGTCTTAGAGTTTGCATGATATCTGCCCAGGATCTTCTAGCTTTCATGGTCTCAGGTGAGAAGTCTGGTGTTTTTCTGATAGGTCTTCCTTTATATGTTACTTGGCCTTTTTCTTTTGCTGCCTTTAATATTCTTTCTTTATTTAGTACATTTGGAGTTTTGATTATTATGTGATGGGATGTATTTCTGTTCTGGTCCAATCTGTTTGGGGTTCTATAGGCTTCTTGTATATTCATGGGCATCTCTCTCTTTAGGTTGGGGAAGTTTTCTTCCATAATTTTATAGAAGATATTTGCTGGCCCTTTAACTTGTAAATCTTCACTCTTGTCCATATCTATAATCCTTAGGTTTGGTGTTCTCATTGTGTCTTGGATTTCCTGGATGTTTTGGGTTACAACTTTTTTGTATTTAGTATTTTCTTTGACTGTTGAATCAATGGTTCCTATGGTATCTTCGGCTTCTGAGATTCTGACTTCTATCTCTTGTATTCTATTGTTGATATTTACATCTATGGCCTCTGATTTCTTCCCAAGGTTTTCTATCTCCAAGGTTGTCTCCCTCTGCAATTTCTTAGTTGTTTCTACGTCTGTTTTTAGTATCTGGATGGATGTGCTCAGATCTTTCGCTTGCTTGATTGTGTTTTCATGTATTTCTTTAATAGATTTTTGTGTTTCCTCTTTAATAGCTTCTACTTGTTGGCCCACATTCTTCTGTATTTCTTTAAGTGATTTTTGTCTATCTTCCTTATTGTCTTCTTCTTTTTGATCCATCTTCTCCTGAATTTCTTGAAGTGATTTTTGTATTTGCCTTGTAAAGGCTTCTATCTTTTGCTCCATTTTCTCCTCTATTTCTTTATGAGTTTTTTCTATGTGTTCAGCTACCAGCATCCTGACCAGTGATTTTATTTCCAAGTCTTGTTTTTCTGGTGTTTTGTGGTATCCAGGGCTTCCTGTTGTTGGCCAACTGGGTTCAGATGCTGTCATGTTGCCTTGATTTCTGTTAGTAACGTTCCTTCGTTTTCCTTTTGCCATCTGGTTATTTCTGGTGTTAGTTGGCCTTGTTGTCACTGGCTGGTGTTTGAATCTCCCTTGAGGCTGGGCTCACCTGTTGTTTCTCTACTGGTGAATAAGCGTGACTGCTGCTCTAAGGGATCAGGAGCTGGCTGCCACCCGCTGCCTTGGTGCAAGGCCAGAGGGTGCTGGGAAGTCCTGCAGAGCGTTGTTGGAACTTGCCCTGCCTGGCGGCGAGAGCCTAGCAGATTCCCCGGCTTAGGTACCCCAGAAGGAGTCTGTCTACCTGAGCCTCTCCAGCTGTGCCCTGGTTGCAATATGTAGGCCCACCGCTACTGCTGGTCCAGGGGCCCGTGAGCTGGCTGCCGCCTGCTTCCTCAGTGCATGGCCTGAGGGCACGGGGAAGTCCTGCAAAGCCTTGGTGGAGCTTGGCCTGCCTGGCAGTGAGAGTCTAGCAGATCCCCCCGTGACGGTAGCCCAGGAAGGAGTCTGACTACCCGGGCCTCTCCAGCTGTGTCCTGGTTGCAATATGGAGGTCAGCCACTACCACTGGTCCAGGGCCCCTCGAGCTGGCTGCGTCCGGCTGCCTTGGTGCACCTCTGGGATCGCATATTTTATTCTTTAAGGACAGTAAAAGCAAAAGATTTTGAAGATACTCCAATTAAAATCTTAACATACCAAAATGGTTTTTTTTTGTTTTTTACTTTGAATTTCAGCATACTAAGGTTTCCAGCTACCACCCAGTTTCGATGAGTTCTAGGATGTATTATATTTTGATTTGATTGCATTGTCATATTTTCTCTTTGATAACACAAAGCAACTTTTCAATGGTGATTATGAGACATCATCCTGAGTCCCTTGTGTGTCCTGTGGTAATTAAAAAGAACAGTTTCTGTTTTTATACCTAATCTAGAAGCACAGTTTCATATAATTTTATCTAAATGTTGATATGTGGAAAATCAATTGATACTAATAGGTTGAATATATCATACTATGTCATACCTGGCTTGTATTTTATGTTGGTATCTCATTAGTTTTGAACATATTATTGGTTTGTTTAGAACAGAAAATTTTCTTATCAATGCCTTTACCAAGTTTAGGATCTCTATTGCCCTGGCAAATATGTCGTTAACTGTAGGGTTTTGGCTCAGTAATTTGTCTTATTTTTCTGTACATCATTTGAATTCTTTTGTTTCTCTATTTCTAACATATTTCTAGCATTTGAGGATTTAGCAGATTTTGTGCCACATATAAGAGAAATGGATGTGTATCTGAATAACCAAGTAGAGATTATTTGTTGAAAATTGATAAATCAGAAGTTATAGTAGAATTTTTAGGTGTTTTATTGTATTTTGCACATGTGATGCCGAACTAGGTGACTGGGAAATACTACAATATCCTTTGCCTTTTATTGTGGAAAGTACACAAACACAATGCAGTTACTTGTTGAGGCCTTAACATTTTAAATTGTGAATGGAAGTGATAGAAATGTGTTGCCTTCATAGCAGTTTAGACTGTAGATTCTTTTTGGAGAAAGTATCCTCAATGAAGTAAACTGTTATCAAATTAATTGGGTTCATATGTGGACTCAAAGAAATGAAAGGTTTTGTTTCTCAGGATCCTGGTGTTTTTGAAAAAGAAGCATGGGTATGTAAATATAGGAATCTTCAAAAATATACTGTCTTTGGGGGATAGCTCATATATACTATATAGGTAACACTAAGGTTCCACTAACCTCAAATCCTAGTCACTTTTCAATTTTGAATGTTTCACAGTTAGAAGTGCAAGTCAATGTGTATCTACCAAAAAGTTCAATAAATGTATGATGACTTTACTTTCAAATAAAGTTCTTATTTAATTAAATATTCAATCTCTTGGAGGCAAGAATCAATTTTTATGGGTCCCTTATACAAATACCTGAGAAGCAAAAGTCATATTTTCCCCTGAAGAAGCACCTGGTATTGAGTGGAAAAATGTTATACCAGGTAAAATCCTCTACTTCTGAGTTTATTCCCATAAGTTATTAGTATTTTCCATGTATATTACTTCATGTGAACATTTTTTAAATTTAATCATTTGCTTCTGCTTTGCTTGTACTAAAAAAATCCAACATATTTACAATAAGGATTTTTCAGAGAATTCTATGAACAGTGTGCTTCAGGGTTCAATAAGTCTGTGTAGTGTGAAAATGATGTCATTTATTTTACACTATCTAATGCTCAGAAATTCTTGAGAAAAGAGGGAGCTTAAAAGGAAAGAAGTGATATAGGAATATATCAAGTTACTTCTTGTCCTCTATTCCAAGACAAACAGAAGTTGTCTAGGTCCTTCATCTGTGCCACCTGGTAAATCGATACCCTAGTTTGGATTGAAGTTTGTTTACGTGATTTCATTAAATGACAAGAAAAGGCAGGAGATCCTCTCTCTAATATTCACATATTAGACAATTTATTGTAGTGAAGTCTACACTTACTGAGTGTAGCCTTTTAAGATGCAAAAAATACAGTTCAAGTACAAGTATTAGAGCGTGGCTTGTCATTTAATCTATAACAAAGTTATTGTGCCTATTGGGTAATGATTTTCTGGGCAGCCTTTTTCTGTGTACACACAAACTTGAAAATAACTAATTAAAATGCTCTATAAGTTTTCCCAGTAAGTTCATCAGTAACCTAGGGTGAATCCTCGCCTTGTTGTTTAAATATCAGATGGGCAAGGAGTCCTCAGTCGATTGATATCTATTGCATAGAAATATGTTGTTTATTTTTCTTGGTTTTTGAGATTGTAATAGTGTTTTATTTCTCCTTTCTCACTCCTGCCTTCCTTATAATATTCCTTGCTCCATTTCAAATACATTGCTTCTTTTCATTTAATTCTGATTACATGCATATAACTGTATGTATGTACATGTCTATTCTTAAAGACAAAAATATAGCCCTTTAATTTTTATAATGTTATATATGTATATTATTAGGGCTGATCATCTCCTGGAAAATCAATTGGTTTTTACTCTTTTCAGAAAACTGTACTTGTCATCATTTTTTGGGTGTGCTTGAAATGTTTGAAAATAAATTTGTTGATGTGATTACTGGCATTTCTAGAATACAATCTTATAGCAAATGCCTCCATATCCTAAATTTTAACTACTTTCTTGTCCCTTTTCACAATGACCCCTGCTATTTAGATATAGGAGTTATTTTACCAAAGTATTTGCTGACTGGGTTCCACACTGTTTTGATTTGGTGTGGTTTTCTGCATTTATTTGTTACATGATCTATTGCACTTTTGTTTTTCTGTTTGTTTGTTCTATTTTTTTGTTTTGTTTTGTTTTTCAAGACAGGGTTTCTCTGTGTGGCCCTGGCTACTCTGTAACTCACTCTGTAGACCAGGCTGGCCTTGAACTCAGAAATCTATCTGCCTCTGCCTCCCAAGTGCTCGGATTAAAGTTGTGTGCCACCACCACCTGGAAGAACTATTGCACTTTTAAGAAACATTTTTTTTCAGATAAATTATGCAATTTTCATTTAAAGAGTATGTAGATATCTACATAATCACACTTATTTACTATTTGGATTTATAGGTAGAAAATTTATATTATATTTTTCCTGTTTCTTAATGTATACTTACTTTTACATTTTTATTTTTATTTTATTTATTTATTTTTTAATTTTCTATATTTATTTGTTTACATTCCAAATGCTTTCCCCTTTCCTGGTTCCACACCCACCATATGTCCCATAAGTCCTCTTCTCTATGCCCATTCCCCAATCACCCCCCTCCCATTTCTCTGTCCTGGTACTCCCTTACAATCCTGGATCAAGCCTTTTTCAGTCCTAGAGCCCTCTCCTTCCTTCTTCTTGGGAATCATTTGATATGCTAATTGTGTCTTGAGTATTTAGAATTTCTAGTCTAATTTATATCCACGTATCAGTGATTGCATTTCATGTGTAGTCTTCTGTGATTGGGTTACCTCACTTAGAATGATATTTTCCAGTTTCAACAAATTGCCTACAAATTTCATGAATTCATTGTTTTTAATTGCTGAGTAGTATTCCATTGTATAAATATACCACATATTCTGTATGAGTAATATAGAATTTAGTTAGGTAAAACAGAGACTTCCTTGGATACTACCCCACCCTGATCCCTCTAGTCCTGTAGGTCTAGGAACAGCCTCTCTCAATGAAGCACAACCAGGCTGTCCAGGTAGGAGACAGGAATCCAATGGCAATGAACAAAGGACAACACAACCCTGACAATACATCCTATGGGCCCCATATGAAGTCAAGCTCAAATTTATTACAAATGTATAAGGAATCTAAGTCTAGCACCTGTAGGGCCTCTAATTGGTAGCTCAGGGTCTGTGAATATCCATGGTCCCATATTTGTTAACACTATGGATCTTCTTGTGATGTCTTGCTCATTTCTATCTCCCACTAGTTCATGAGACTTGTTGCATGCAGTAACTCTTGTTTGACTCTAGGTTTCAGCGTAACTCTCCATCAGGTTCTGGATGAAGCCTTTCAGGAAATAATTATGCTTATTTCCTGTTTAACATCATAGCAGAGTATCAGTAACAATGTCAGGATGTTCCTTTCATATGAGATTGGTCTTAAGATGGAACAGCCACCAGACAGCTACTCTCTCATTCTCTACTTAATATTCATTCTGGCACATTTTGTAGTCAAGACAAATTTTGTGTTGAATATTTTGTTGTTGTTGTTGTTGTTGTTGTTGTTGGGTGAAATGATGCAACTAGAAGTCCTGCCATGCTACTGTATGTGGCAAATTCAGACTCTACATTCCCCTCTGGCAGGATTCTCAGCCAAAGTCACTCTCCTATATTCCCTGAATCCTCTCCCATTGTATGCCTCCAGCTAGTCACCACAGATGACCCTCCACCTATTTCCATCCTCATTCCCAGGCCTCTCTCACCCTCCCTCTTCTAAAACTTATCCACAATCTCTGGTCCCCTCATCACCTTCTTATCTATACTCTTCTGTCTCTCCATCCATATGTGATGACTATCTAGTTATGAGTGAGATTTGTGCATCCTGCTTTTGGACTTTCATATTGTCTAGTTTCTTTGTGACTGTGGATTGTACCATATTTGTCCTGCAATTTATGGTTAAGATTTACACAGAAATGTGTACATACCATAGAGCACTCTATCTCTGAGTAACACCACTCCTGCTGTTACTCTCAGGTTCTATCAATTTCCCTGCATAATTAAAGGTGCCTTTGATTTTAATAGATGAATAGTATTCCATTGTGTAGATGTACCATATTTTCTTTATTCATTCTTCAGTTGAGGAACATCTAGGTTATTTTCAGTTTCTCACTTTTATTAACAAAGGTGGTATGAATGTAGGTAAGAAGAGACCCTGTAGTATATTGTAGCAACTTTTGGGTATATGTCCAGAGTTGTATCATTGGGTCTTGGGTAGAAATAACCCCAATTTCCTGATAGACTGTCAAATTGATTTCCAAGATGTTTGGAAATATTTGCAATCCCACCAAAAATGGGTGAATGTTCTCCTTACTTTATGTCATTACCAGCATGTGCTGTCATATGAGTTTTACTTTTTTATCTTGGGCATTTTGGGGAATATAAAATTGAATTTCAGTCTCATCATTATTTGAATTTCCCTATTGACTGAGGATGTTGAACATTTTTATTCTGTACACCATTCATAAGAAAACCTCTCAGTTTGTGATTGTGGAGAATATATGTACATATGTTTTTTGTTGTTGTTGTTGTTGTTGTTTGTTTGTTTTTGTTTTTTGGATTTGTTTTTTTTTTTTTTTCGAGACAAGGTTTCTCTGTATAGCTGTCCTGGAACTCACTCTGTAGACCAGGCTGGCCTCAAACTCAGAAATCCACCTTGCTCTACCTCACAGAGTGCTGGGATTACAGGCATGAGCCACCACTTCCTCATTTTATACATATGTAGTTTAATGTATGTATATGTTAAATTTACCGCAGTGTTGGTTTTAATAATTATTATGGATGTCTGATACAGAGTCTCACTGTGCTGTCATCTGAGACTTCATTACTTAAGCTATGCTTCTTCTCACCAGAAGATCACTACAGATGCAGGTCACCATATTTAGCTAGTGCTATTGTAAAATCTCTTCATTAATGACTTTCATTTTTGATTGCTTGTGTATAAAATTGAATCAAAATTATATATTTTCTTATTTACTAGGGTTTTGCTTAAATAACATTTAAATCTAACCATATTTTTATTAAGTGCTATATTTTGTAAATTACAAAAGATATTTAAACACTGAAATATATTGTACAACATTATACTTTTCATTATTTCAAACAATATTTTAAATTAAATATTCAATTATTGTATGACTCATCCAAGTTCTTCAGATCCTCTCATATTTTCCACCCATCTTTAAGTTCTTTGGCAAAAGAGATACTCAAATCCAATTGAAAACAAGTTCCTCAAATTCAGGAAAACAAAACTATATTCAAAACAATCAAAATACCAAACACATAGCAATAAAGGAAACACTAAAAAGGAAAACCACCAAACTGTAATCATGTAAAAGAATACTGAAAAAGTCAGAGAACTGTGGAGTCAAATTATTTGTTGATCAACTATTGTTGAACCTGAGGCCTGTCCTAGTTGATGTAACTACTGTCATTTTCAGAAAAACTAGATTTTGTATCTCTCAGTGATTATATGTGGGTGTTCAGTTGTTTACCTTTCCTCAATTACCTTCATTTCACACACACACACACACACACACACACACACACACACACATATATATATATGTATATATAAGTGAATATGTATATATATATATATATATATATATTCTTATAGTCATTCCTTTTAAACTATAAGGAAATTAAATACAATAAAGTAAAACAAAAATATCTATAGTATTAATAGATTAATCAATATTGGCTTACAGTTATTACTTGCTTCAATGCAACTGTATTTTAATGTTAATTGGATCCTTAAAACCTGTTTGCAAGAGATAATCTGCAAGTAGCTTCTGAAAACATACCCTCCAGTTAATTTTAATTTGTAAATAATGATGCCAGGAGCTAAGTGTTGGGGAGGAGAGAAAGCTGTCATATTTAATTTACATACATAATTAAATTGTAGTATGTAATTTAAGTCAGTTTTAAGTTCTCCACATTTATAACCATAAGGAAGGGGAAGGGCAGAAAGGTGTAGTACCTGAGGTTATTGCAGCAGAAAAAAGAAGAGCTACCTTGTAAAGGAGCTGGGAGAATGTGGCCCAAAGGGCTGCTCAATTAAGCCAAGAACAACCAAAATAAAACAAAGAAGTTATTAATAAGTATCCCAGAATTATGTGGGAGGTAGATTATAATAGTGTAGAGGTTAAGCAGTTGCTCAGCTGCTTAAAGGATATTAAATAAAAAGAAATATTAAATATAAAGCATTGTATTTTTCATTTGGGAACATAAACCATTGATGAAATTGTCATCAATGAGGGATTAATTGAAAACTAAATACTACAACTCTGATAATGGCATTGGCAAGAAAAATCCACAGGAAAGCATGAGCTCAAGGCAAAACACAATTATCTGAGAACCAGTTATTTGTACACTCAAACATCTCACAAAATCCCTTAATTGGAAGTCATGAATAAGAGTGAGAAAGTACATGAATTTAGGTGGAATAGTGATTCTACCTCGTGGGGATTGATATTCATGGTTAGGGAACTTGATATATTTTTTCAAACTCAAACTATTTAAATAAAATACTATATCAACTATTTATCAAGATAGTTACTAGCAAGAAATAAGTTGTAGCAAGGATGCACACATATGTGCAGCATGAAACTGCATACACACAGAATGAATTGCTGACAATATAATTATGTATATATATAATATCTTTTCTAAAATAAAAAATATTATTTATTTACCATTATATCACTAAGGGATATGCTATGTTAATTGGATATATTTCCTGCAAAGGGATGGGACCCACCATTTTTTTTACAATGCAAGCAAGTTTTTGGAGGCCATTATAATAGAGATAAATGTCTTATATACTGGCATAATTAATTCATTCAATAATAGAACTTGTGCAAACTGACACAATCATATCAAAAGTAATCAAATACAAGTTTCACTTGGATACCAGAGTCACAATCAGTAAATTGCAGATAGAAATAGGAGAATTCCTATAGATATCCAGGATCAACTCACTTTCAGACTCCAGATACATGATCAGCAATCAGGCACTTATGGCTGTTTTTGCTGTACTGCTAATTGAATAGAGAGATCAGGATAAACAGCAGTTTGTCCTGTCTTCCACTTTCAATTTTCTCAGGGATGGGAGAGATATATGGATCAGATTTTTACCACTAACATTTTGCTTTCTCTTACTATTTGAGAGCTCATTCCTGACTGTTTTATAATCCATTAATTTTTGGATTAAAAAAACTCCTTCTACCAAATAAAAGGAGAGCCAATACAATTATCTGAAGTGAGAGGTTTTAGCTGTCAACTTCTGGGTATATTCGAGGCCTCAGTTGGTTCTGGGTGTAATGAAAGTTTGACTATGAGTTGCTCAAGTGAAGGAAGACAGTTCCTGGAATCTAAAGGAGTCAGAGTAAATCGGAAGTAGAAATTGTTTGATTCATAGGATTACAGTTCTGAGTTACTGAGTCTTTTGTGTAAGAAGTGTACGTGTCTCTGAAGCCACTGATTGCGCTTAAGATAAGGTATGTTTTTTGAGTGTTTGTGTACTGCATCATCAGCAATGGACATAATTAATTTTCAGAATAAATTTATGAAAGGGATCAAGGATTTTCTGCTTGTTGCCTTCCATAAGGAGACCATTGTGAAGAATTTCTATAGCACATCAAGGGGCACCACTGGACAGGCCCTGTCTCAGATGAACCCTACCCACCAGGTGGTTTGTATACCTGAACATTCTAACTAACTACTAACAGCTAGATCCAGCTCCCTGCTCTCCTGAGTAAAGAAAAAAAAAGCTGTGAGCTTGGAATGCTGAAAAATTCCAGAAATCTCTGTCCCCATCAAGCATAAAATGAATCTGTCTACTTTTCAATATAGTTCTTGCTTCTTCTAGACTGAAGACAGGAAGCCAACCTGTTGGTTGTTTCCTCCCAATAAATGGGAGGGATGGACACAAAATGTTTCAAAGAAGAATTTAGCAGGAAGTATTTAAATGATAGCAATTTTCCCCAAGTCCCCCATTATTGTTGATGAATAATAAACATAAAAATACAAACAGTAAATTGGGTCACTCAAGTGTCCACCCTCTTGACTTAATAACCTCCAGTCACCATGTTCTACCCACAGAACACTCAACCTACCCTAACACTACACAACAATAAAGAGGAAAAATCCTAAACTCTGGACTTATAAACTGATTAATTCCCATTCTGAAAATCTCCAGAAATCTCTGTCCCAAAGAAACCATATATAATACTTGTTTTCTCCTCAGTTCTCTGCTGGTTCTAGCCTGAATAGGTGCAACCATTTTCTTGGGTATTTTTCTTTCAAATACATCTCTTTTCTTTTTTTATTGGATATATATATATATATATATATATATATATATTATAATATATTATATTATATTATATTTACATTTCATTTCCCTTTTTCTGGTTCCCTGCCCCCCAAAGGTCCTACATGCCCTTCTCCCTCCCTGTGTTCCCCCATCTACCCCTTCCCACTTCCCTCTTCTGGTATTCCCCTACACTAATGCTTTGAGCTTTTCCAGAACCCAACACATTGATGCTTCCGACTTTTCACTTCATCTCAGTCACTTAATGTCTTCTAATACACCCACTAAATATTCTAGAAGGATTCATTATAATTACTCTAATTTTACTGACAGTTTTTATTCATTGTAGTTAAGTCCAATTTTGCACTGACTTAATTTGTTCTTTCATTCATTAAACAAAATGCAGAGGTTCTAAAAAAATATGTCTCCTGTGTGTATTATGATATATGCTATAACTTTCTGGTATGCTTTGGCTCTCAACTGCCAAGATACATTATCTCTTAGAGCTGTTATATTTTCAGACAGGGAGAGTTCTTAACTTGCCTACTGACATGATCTTTGAGTTGTAGGATTTTCACACATTATCATTATATTTGTTGCATGAGGTCCTCTCAGAAAAAAAAGAAAAATTACACTTGCAGTCTTATTGTTATTATTCTAGGGCCATCAATGTTCTCAGAGATTCAGCTTTTCCAATCCTTGTTATGAAGTAAGGGATAAATTGTCATTTCACTTTGGCAAATATTAGTTTTTATAGTTTTTTCTCTGTACCTTGTCTATACATTTTTTCTATGAAGTCAGACAAGTAATGAGAATATTAGGAAATCAATTGCCCCTCTGTGGTATAAAATTAGCATTGCATACTTCAATATATAGATCGTTACTAAACATATTTACTTGTCATTCTTTGAAAATTTATCTCACACTGACAAACCACTATCATTTCATTAGCATAATGTTCCCTCTATTTCTATATCATATGCATTTTGTATTTATATACCATTATTTGAATTGGAGGAGTGTTCCTCTTTCTCCACATCCTCGCCAGCACTTGTTGTCTCTTGAGTTTTTAATCTTAGCCATTCTGACTGGTGTGAGGTGGAATCTCAGGGTTGTTTTGATTTGCATTTCCCTGATGACTAATGATGTTGAACATCTCTTAAGGTGTTTCTCCGCCATCCGAATTTCTTCTGGTGAAAATTCTTTGTTTAGCTCTGTGCCCCATTTTTTGATAGGGTTATTTGGTTCTTTGCGGTCTAACTTCTTGAGTTCTTTGTATATATTGGATATTAGCCCTCTGTCGGATGTGGGGTTGGTGAAGATCTTTTCCCACTTTGTTGGTTGCCATTTTGTCCTTCGGACAGTGTCCTTTGCTTTGCAGAAACTTTGTAATTTTATGAGGTCCCATTTGTGGATTCTTGATCTTAGTGCATATGCTATTGGTGTTCTGTTCAGGAACTTTTCCCCTGTGCCCAAGTCCTCCAGGGTCTTCCCAAGTTTCTTTTCTAATAGTTTCAGTGTGTCTGGTTTTATGTGGAGGTCCTTGATCCACTTGGAGTTGATCTTGGAGCAAAGAGATAAGAGTGGATCAATTCGCATTCTTCTGCATGTTGACCTCCAGTTGAACCAGCACCATTTGTTGAAAAGGCTATCTTTATTCCACCGGATGGTTGTGGCTCCTTTATCAAAGATCAAGTGACCATAAGTCTGTGGGTTAATTTCTGGGTCTTCAATCCTGTTCCATTGATCTGTTTGCCTGTTGCTATACCAATACCATGCAGTTTTTAACACAATTGCTCTGTAGTACTGCTTGAGGTCAGGGATATTGATTCCCCCAGAAGTCCTTTTATTGTTGAGAATAGTTTTAGCTATCCTGGGTTTTTTGTTGCTCCAGATGAATTTGAGAATTGCTCTTTCTAGATCTATGAAGAATTGAGTTGGGATTTTGATGGGGATTGCATTGAATCTGTATATTGCTTTTGGCAAGATGGCCATTTTTACTATATTGATCCTGCCAATCCAGGAGCAAGAAATATTTTTCCATCTTCTGAGGTCTTCTTCGATTTCTTTCTTCAAGGACTTGAAGTTCCTGTTGTACAGATCTTTCGCTTGCTTGGTTAGAGTTACGCCAAGATACTTTATGTTGTCTGTGGCTATTGTGAAGGGTGTTATTTCCCTAATTTCTTTCTCAGCCTGCTTGTCCTTTGAGTACAAGAAGGCCACTGACTTGCTTGAGTTAATTTTATAACCTGCCACTTTGCTGAAGTTGTTTATCAGCTGTAGAAGTTCTCTGGTGGAATTTTTTGGGTCGCTTAGGTAAACTATCATATCGTCTGCAAATAATGATAGTTTCACTTCTTCCTTTCCAATTTGTATCCCTTTGACTTCCTTATGTTGTCTAATTGATCTTGCTAGAACTTCAAGTACTATATTGAAAAGATATGGAGAGAAAGGGCAGCCTTGTCTAGTCCCTGATTTTAGTGGGAATGCTTCAAGTTTCTCTCCATTTATTTTGATGTTGGCTACTGGTTTGCTGTAGATTGCTTTTACTATGTTTAGGTATGGGCGGGCCTCCATATTGCAACCAGGACACAGCTGGAAAGGCCCAGGCTCTGTGGGACATCCCCGCCCTCTGGTGAGCACCTAGGCTGCGATCTGCAACCAGCTCGCCGGCCCCTAGACCAGTGGTAGCAGCGGGCCTCCATATTGCAACCAGGACACAGCTGGAAAGGCCCAGGCTCTGTGGGACATCCCCGTGCCCTCTGGCGAGCAACGAGGCTGCATTCTGCAACCAGCTCGCCGGCCCCTGGACCAGCGGTAGCAACGGGCCTCCATATTGCAACCAGGACATAGCTGGAAAGGCCCAGGTAAACACCCCTTCCAGGGCTACCCTCACGGGGGGATCTGCTAGGGTCTCGGAGTTCCTTGCAACCAGGACACAGCTGGAGAAGCCCAGATAGACAGACTCCAACAGGGGCTACAATCGCATGGGTGGCAGCAAGCTTATGATCCCTTAAAGCAGCAGTCACACATATTCACCAGTAGAGAAACAACAGGTGAGCCCAGCCTCACAGGAGATTCAAACACCAGCCACTGACAACAAGGCCAACTAAAACCAGAAATAACCAGATGGCAAAAGGAAAACGAAGGAACGTTACTAACAAAAATCAAGGCAACATGACAGCATCTGAACACAGTTCTCCAACAACAGGAATCCCTGGATACCCTAAAACACCAGAAAAACAAGACTTGGATATAAAATCACTGGTCAGGATGCTGGTAGCTGAACACATAGAAAAATCTCGTAAAGAAATAGAGGAGAAAATGGATCAAAAGTTAGAAGCCTTTACGAGGCAAATACAAAAATCACTTCAAGAAATGCAGGAGGAGATGGATCAAAGAGAAGAAGACAATAAGGAAGAAAGACAAAAGTCACTTAAAGAACTATAGAAGAACGTGGGCCAACAAGTAGAAGCTATAAAAGAGGAAGCACAAAAATCTATTAAAGAAATACATGAAAACACAATCAAGCAAGCGAAAGATCTGAGCACATCCATCCAGATACTAAAAACAGAAGTAGAAACAACTAAGAAATCACAGAGGGAGACAACATTGGAGATAGAAAACCTGGGGAAGAAATCAGGGGCCATAGACGCAAGTATCAACAATAGAATACAAGAGATAGAAGACAGAATCTCAGAAGCCGAAGATACCATAGGAACCATTGATTCAACAGTCAAAGAAAATACTAAATGCAAAAAGGTGGTAACCCAAAACATCCAGGAAATCCAAGACACTATGAGAAGACCAAACCTAAGGATTATAGGTATAGACGAGAGTGAAGATTTACAAGTTAAGGGCCAGCTAATATCTTCTATAAAATTATGGAAGAAAACTTCCCCGACCTAAGGAGAGAGATGCCCATGAATATACAAGAAGCATACAGAACCCCAAACAGACTGGACCAGAACAGAAATACATCCCATCACATAATAATCAAAACTCCAAATGTAATAAACAAAGAAAGAATACTAAAGGCAGCAAGAGAAAAAGGCCAAGTAACATATAAAGGAAAACCTATCAGAATAACACCAGACTTCTCACCTGAGACCATGAAAGCTAGAAGATCCTGGGCAGATATCATGCAAACTCTAAGAGAACACAAACTTCAGCCAAAACTACTTTACCCAGCAAAACTCTCAATTGCCATTGATGGAGACATCAAGGTATTCCATGACAAAACCAAATTTGTAAGATATCTCTCCACAAATCCAGCCCTACAAAGGATAATAGGGGGGAAACACCAAGACAAGGACGGAAACTACACCTGGGAAGAAGCAAGATAGAAACCTCCTCTCATCAAACCCAAAAGAAGATAACCTCTCGAATATAAAAAATAAATAAGATAAATAAATATAATTTCAAAAATGTCTGGAGGTAATAATTACTATTCCTTAATATCTCTTAACGTCAATGGACTCAATTCCCCAATAAAAAGACATAGATTAACAACTGGATACGGAAACAGGACCCTACATTTTGCTGCATACAGGAAACACATCTCAGTGTTAAAGACAAACACTGCCTTACAGTAAAAGGCTGGAGGACAATTTTACAAGCAAATGGTCTCAGGAAACAAGCTGGAGTAGCCATTCTAATATCAGATAAAATTGACTTTCAACCTAAAATCATCCAAAGAGACTCAGAAGGTCACTTCTTGCTGGCCAAAGGGAAAATCCACCAGGAAGAGCTCTCAATACTGAACATCTATGCTCCAAATGCAAGGGCACCCTCATTCGTAAAAGAAACCTTACTAAAGCTTAAAGCACACATTACACCTAACACAATAATTGTGGGTGTCTTCAACACCCCACTCTCCTCAATGGACCGATCAGGAAAGCAGAAACTAAACAGGGACACAGTGAAACTAATTGAAACTCTGGACCAATTGGATTTAACAGATATATATATATATAGAACATTTCATCCTAAAGCTAAAGAATATACCTTTTTCTCAGCACCGCATGGTACCTTCTCCAAAATAGACCATATAATTGGTCACAAGACAGATGTCAACAAATACAAGAAGATCGAGCTAATCCCATGCCTCCTATCAGATCACCATGGAGTAAGAGTGGTCTTCAATAGCAACAAAAACAACAGAAAGCCCACATACACATGGAAACTGAACAATACTCTACTCAATGACACCTTGGTCAAGGAAGAAATAAAAAAAGAAATCAAAGACTTTTTAGAATTTAATGAAAATGAAGGTACAACCTACCCAAATCTATGGGACACAATGAAAGCAGTGCTAAGAGGAAAACTCATAGCTCTAAGTGCATCCAAAAAGAAACTGGAGAGAGCATACACTAGCAGCTTAATGGCACACCTTATAGCCCTGGAAGAAAAACAAGTTAATTCACCCAGGAGGAGTAGAAGACAAGAAATCATCAAACTCAGGGCTGAAATCAATCAAATAGAAACAAAGAGAACCATACAAAGAATCAACAAGACCAGGAGCTGGTTCTTTGAGAAAATCAACAAGATAGATAAACCCTTAGCCAGACTAACCAAAGGACACAGAGACAGTATACAAATTAACAAAATTAGAAATGAAAAGGGAGATATAACAACAGAAACTGAGGAAATTCAAAAGATCATCAGATCCTACTACAAAGGTCTATACTCAAAACAACTGGAGAATCTGGAGGAAATGGATGATTTCCTAGACAGATATCAAATACCAAAATTAAATCAGCATCAAGTAGACCAGCTAAATAGTCCCATAACCCCTAAAGAAATAGAAGGGGTTATAGAAAGCCTCCCAACCAAAAAAAAGTACGGGACCAGATGGTTTTAGTGCAGAATTCTACCAGACCTTCAAAGAAGACTTAACACCAATACTCTTCAAACTATTCCACAAAATAGAGACAGAAGGGACACTGCCCAACTCATTCTTCGAAGCCACAATTACGCTAATACCTAAACCACAAAAAGATCCAACAAAGAAAGAGAACTTCAGGCCAATTTCTCTGATGAATATAGATGCAAAAATACTAAATAAAATTCTTGCTAACCGAATCCAAGAGCACATCAAAACGATCATCCACCATGATCAAGTAGGCTTCATCCCAGGGATGCAGGGATGGTTCAATATACGGAAATCCATCAATGTAATCCACTACATAAACAAACTGAAAGAAAAAAACCACATGGTCATCTCATTAGATGCTGAAAAAGCATTCGACAAAATTCAGCATCCTTTCGAGCCCTAAATTTATTATTTCATATTTGGTAGCATTTGTTCCTTATTTTACACAAGCATGTAGTTGATGAATAAAATGAAAAAAACATACATGCACAAAAACACTCTCAACAATGAAAATCTAACTACTCCCTTACCTAATTCTTTTTTTGGGATATAGAAAGACACACAACAGGGAATTATGCCAAGGCCAATTTGATATTTCTATTATTTTTTAAATTAAATTGTTTAATTTATTTGCATTTTAAATGTTCCCCTTTCACAGTCCTCCATTCCAGAATCCTTCATCCCATCCCAGTTCCTGTTTTGCTCTGGGAGGGTGCTCTCCCACCTATGTTACCCCACATCACATACCCAATATACCCCTTCTGTGGGGCAACATGTCTCTTCAGGATTAATTGTATTCCCTCTCACTGAGGCAAGATAAGACACTTCAGTGCTATATCATTTGAGCTGGGGGCCAGTAACAAGCCCATGAATATATATTCTTCGTTTGGTGGCTTAGTCTCTGGTAGCTCTGAGGATCTTGTTTAGTTGTTATACTCTTTCTTCTATGGATTCGCAGTCCCCTACAACCCCTTTGATCCTTCCCCTAACTCTTCCACAGGGATCCTAAACCTCAGTCCAATGGTTTGCTGTAAGTATATGTTTCTCTCTCAGTCAGCTGCTGGAAGATACTCTCATAGAACAGACAGGCTAGGCTTCTGTCTATACATACAACATGGCATCAGTAATAGTGGCAGCATTTGTGGGCAGGCACCAATCACTAGTATTTATTTTTAATCCCTTTATAAATGAATTACATCTTAGCTCCCTTCTGTGGTTTTACCTGAACAATAACAATAGAAGCTCCTTTACCTGAAATTAAAGAGTTTGATATATAGAATATTATAGAGAATTACATCTCAAAGTTTACCATAAATATTAAGCAGTTAGTTATGCATTATGCCTCTTTGTTCTATTTATTTATCAATAGGAAATTGGATTTTCCTAGAAATAGCATGTTAGATGCCTATGGAAACAAAACATTAAGACTCCATCTATTTAGTTGTCTATCAAACTATGTATCTATGTAACTATGTATCTATGTAACAATGTGCGAATGTCTCTCTCTCTCTCTCTCTCTCTCTCTCTCTCTCTCTCTCCCTAACTCCCTACTAATGTACCTACCCACCTATCAGTCTTTCTATCAATCAGCTATTTGTTTCCTTTAATCTAATTGGGTTTAACTAATTCTGATCATAACTATATAATATATATTCATTGACATATGGTATTAGCATATTGGCATCCTAGAAACAGTCTTGCAGACCCCTAGAAATATCTATCCCTGTCCATCATTCATTCCCTGTAAATATTCTCAAAACATAAAAGAGAAACTCTATTTACCTAGCACTATGTGTTCAAATTCTTATTTCACTTGATTTTGTTTTGGTTTCATGCTGGAGACCAGCTAGCTGCAAGAGGGATAAGCCCTAAAAAAAAGTCAGATTTAGCAGTTGACATGGAGAAAATTGCATTGGACAACAGCTTGAATTTTCTCTGAGGCACTGAGGATATTTTCTCTGTGCCTTAACTCAGAAGTGGAAGTAATGTTTACAGAAGTGCCTCAGTGTATATATATATATATACACCATATATATATAAACCTTAACCTAAGGTTTAGACCATATATATATATATATATATATATATATATATATATATATATATATGCAATTTTCTACAACAGCAATTACATAATTTCTTATTTGCATTTCAAAGAATCTGTAAGACATAATTATGCAAGGAGAATGAAAGAAATTGTTTTTAAAAATATTTTAAGGTTCTATAATACCATCTCTTGTGCCATCATAAACAAAGCTTACTAATAAGGGAGCAGTGACCTTGCTTTCTTCCCAATCAGAGCCTTGTAGTTACAGATATAAACAGAGTGAAATTTGGTAATATTCATCTTTTACATGTGATTATAACAGAACACAAAACTTAATAAGCTGAATTATATCCTAATTCAAATCTTGTTATTACTTATTTTCTTTTTCTATTTCTTATATTTCACTAATATGGTTTTATATTTATTTCATCAAAATGTTAAAATAGTATCAATTTCTAGACTCTACAAAGTTACTGTACTTATTGTTTCATAGTCTTCAGGAAAGTGCAACAGAAACTATATTAATTAACCTCGGTTCTTTGATTCTCTGCTTCCTAAAATCTTTCTGATATTGTTTATTTGTTAAAACATATTCAAAATGATATTTTCCCTAGAGAAAAAGGAGGAAATCTCAATTTTATTTGTGGCTTTTCTTCGTGTCCACAGTTTGCGCCTCTGCCTCAGCATCTAGGGTCAAGGTTAAGATATGCTTTCGATGATTTTGGTAACTAAGTTTTCTTTTTAATCCACATAAATATTTCCTGTTCTATATGTCTCTCCCAGACCATCCCAGAATACGAAGGAGTTTAGTATTAACAAAGGCAAAAGCAAATTTTGAAGAAAAGAAACAGCTTGATAAATAATTTTATTCAAAACAGTATGAGCCGGACAACTCACTGCTGAAAGCTGCAACTTTGACATGAAGAATTATTAGACCAGGCACTGTGTCATGTAGTCTCATTAGCATTTCTGTAAAGGGCTCTGCATGTCTTAACAGGATTTTCTATTAATTCACAATAATAGGCAGGCCCATATATAAAGGCAATATTTCCATTTCTCCCCATTTTTCTGCTCTTATATCCTTATTCCCATTCCCACTATCATTTTACTTCTTTTCAACAGATTGATGCAGCTAATTCATCACGGACAGAGTGAAGAATATTTTCAGAGACATAGGTGACACATAAAACTCATTTACTTGCATGATTTTTATTCCTCAAAGACACTTCTAGTTCCAATGTTGACAAGGACGTGATGCACATCTCTAAATAGAAACAAGAAGAAAAATTGAGGAACCTGAGAATTTTTTAGACATATAACCCAAATCTTATTTAGCAGAATGTTAGATTTAGCGTCAGTCTGTCACCAACTAATTATTCAAAACCTTGCTCGTTTGACTAGGTCTAAGGCTGAGTCTTATGTTTTTCCATATAAATGAGCTCAGGTATTTTCCAGATAACCAGCATTCTCAATATTACTGTTCTTGGGGATTCCTATCCACGAATTTAGAAGACCTCTAATCAAGTAAAATTACCTGATTGACAATCAGGGAGAAAGTTATGATCATACTGAGTTGCCAAAATCCTCTTCTAAGCTGAGAGGACAGAGTTTACCATGTCTAGTATATTTAAAAAATCCCAATCAGTAATCACCTTATGCAAAAATAAAAAGAACACAAAATTCTCTGATTATAGAGGTGTGTGGTTGGATATTTTATTGCTGTTAGATGATTTCTTCTCAATAATTCATAGAGCAAACATCACATTGAAAAAAGTTCTAGGAACTATTATCCTTGGGATGGATATATAGGATAGACTCCCCTAGATACACCCAAGAATGCTGGATACGGATAGCCACTCTTTGCATACTTTGATATTATCTCATACCCAGACTTTATGACAATAAGCTATGGATAGCTAAGTGAGCCATATCAGTCTAAGGTGTTTTCAAAGGGGAAATGTTCAAATTTCTCAATATCTTTAGCTTGAGGTAGGCTTTAAGTTTTCTGATAGGCTAACACAAAATAGTATCTAGTTAAAATCAGTTGAACTTTGGCAGGGACTGACAAACAAAAAGAGGAGATTTGAATGTGTTAGGAGGGCAAAATTTGTTTTGATATTGAAGAAAATTGTGGGGAAATGACTGCTCTTAAGCAATGTACTTGTCCTGAATCACAGTGATACAAAGAGGTATGCCCTGTGTGTCCAAAGAGACTTCAGGAAGAGAGGCACAGATCTGCATTCTCAAAATTTAACAATGCTGGAATGATGGACCTTTTGGAACCTGTACCCATAATTTCCTGGGGTCCACATATTGGATAAAATGCAACAACACTAAAGGATATCAAAAGAACAGGAGTAGGGTTTGTTTCACTGGACTGTCTGGCTGATGCCTGTTATACCCTTGCAGATGCCTCACTTCCCCCTTCAGCCTCCCTTTTTCCTGACTGTATATCCAAAAAAGCTTCTGGCCGCAGTAAATACACTAGGAAGAAAAGGTTATTAAGTAACTAAGCATGTGATTCATTGAAGAATTTTTTACTAAATATCTGAAACATTGAGTCCTCTCTGCAGCACTGAACTACTGAGCATTATGGGAAAATAATTTTATTTCAAATAAAGGGGATAACAATTTCCTTAACTTTGTGACTATGGCACCAAGAGTGCTAATTCATGGAAACACATACAGTAGTCCCAAGGTAGGTCCTACATAAGCCATGCCTATAGCAGAGAAAAGCAAAAACAAATCAGTCTACATGTGTGGAAGGTTGGAAATTCTGGTATATTACTTGCTCATATATACATATATTTTCTTCCAACTCTTTTTACTCAATTCTTTGTAAAATCTAAATGACATAGAAAATGCTGAATATATGCTAGTTGCTTGAATTTCTTCTTGTTTGTTATTCTGACATCAACAAGTTAAGCATTCCACTAACAATAAAATCTAGATATATGAGGTGAATTATTGACACATTGTGTATTTGCTTGCTTACATTTTGTGAATTTGATAAAAATAAATAAACTACCCTCCCTACACTCTTCCCTGTCCCTCTCCCCAGATCCACTCCTCTCCCATATCTCTTCATGAAAACACACACACACACACACACACACACACACACACACACACAACACAACAAAACAAAAAATTAAAATAAAAAAAAACAAAACAAAACAAGCCTACATTGAACCTTGGAGCACAAGTTTCAGTGATGTGATGTCACAAAATCTCATATTATTTTGGGACTAGTTAATGTAGTGGGAAAAAGAAAAATCATCCCCAAACAGGCACAGTCAGAGAAACCCCACACTAAAGGGAAAAGAAGACATGTAGGATCAAGTGTAAACAATTATACTATAAGGAGACAGCCCATAGAATATACTTACCAATGTTAATAGTGGCTCACAGAGACAGAAGAGACTACAGCAGATGCTGGATGTGTCTGATTTAGGTCCACTGCATAAATATTGTCTGTGTTTAGCTTTGTGTTCATTTGGGATTACCAACTATAATATTGAGGGAATATCTCAGTGTCTTTAGCCATCAAACATTTTATTTCCAAATGATTGTTCCTATATAGGAAAAACTGTTTAGAAATTATATAAGGACTTGGATAAAATAATCATTTTAAGATCTTTGATATAAGGAAACTGTGTATTCAGAATGTTCTGTTATGAGCACTTGGTTATATTCCTTTATAATGTATGCTTGACTCCTATGTTTGAAAGTATGGTTTATATCCAATTTCACTTCTATCTTATTTCTCACATTACATTTCTACCTTTAACATTCTCCATTGGTATATAACTCTTCTGGTCTATATATTTAAGATGGTTATTAATGTAAGAAATTACTGATATCTTTAGAGGGATAGTGGCATCGCTAATGTCTACATGTCATATCATGGCTTACTGTACCCTGATGACATTTAGAACTATAATAGCTCTCACAAACTATTAGAAACTCCTTTGCAGTATGAATTGTATCATTCCCATGTTAAAGTTTCATATTCTTTCTTAATTTCTGTGCAGATTCTACTTGATCTAATCTTATACACTCAAATTTGTGATTGTATAGTAAAATAAAATAGGGAAGTTGGAGATTTATTTGTATTTTATTTTTTAAAGTGGGCATGCATGAACATATTGAAGAAGTACAAATGCATGACACTCACATGTTTTTCTAACTTACTGACCATGTTTGAAAGAAAGAGTGAGCTGCATATAACTAGTTTATATTCACTGGTTCTGTAATTTGTGCTGAGATAAAGGTGTGAATCTTAAATAGATAGCACCCATTTCCCAGAAATAATTACATCCTCTTCATCTAATGGGAAAATGATTAGCACCAAATTCCAAACTGAGAGAGATGGCCAAACTTGACTGTCAGCTATGGCAGTCAATTCTAATTTTTCCTCTGAAATTTCTGCAAATTGCTCCTTAATGAAGGAGTATTCTATATGCATCACAACTGAAACCTTAGGGAATTTAGCTGTGCCAGCCTGTGAAATATCATCCTAAATTAGCATAACTATTTGTTTACATGCAAAGAAGAGCAAGTTTACTCAAGACAAACTTATTTAAGTATTCATCTATACTGGGTCAGGTCTTACTGCCAACTCCTCTCTAAATGCTACACCTCAGAAAGATATTCAATTCCATATAATATTGTAATGTGTGCATGTGTGTGTGTGTGTGTGTGTGTGTGTGTGTGCATAAAGTTTATCATTTCTGTTTACAACAAACTATCTTGTGCAGCATTTAGGAGGAAGCTATCACACCAGAAATAAGTAGACCATCACCTATAATTTGCAAATGTAATCAGGTCCCTCATTTTTTTCAAGGAATAAATATTAACGGACATTGTCTATTGCTTTGGTACATAATATGGGAGTTTTAGGCATTAATTACATTACTCACCAATGGAAAAATATTAGAAAGTTTGGTAGATGGGAGGATATGAAAATAACTGAGAAAAATTTGAGGAGAAAACTGATGAATTATTTGAGATGGGAAATGATATGGGTAACTAAAGCAATATTGAATATGGTGTGGATTTTACAGATGAAAATTTTACATGCTTGTTTTTATCCATTCTATATAATTGTGAATAGTGGCTGGGAGCATGGTAAATTTAATGGACATTGAGATATGTCACTTATTTGAGGTAATTGGGGCAGAACATATGACTTGGTAAATCATAGGATGTCAATACTTTTCTTTGTAGTGTTCATTGGCATTTCTGAGTTATGGGCAAATGTTTGTCTCATGCACTAGATATAACATATCAGAGGAAATATAACATTGAATAGCTAAAAAGGCCAGGTATCTCCTCTGTATAATGATAATTCTGTTTTTAGGAAAGGAGACCGAACTGAGAGAAGCTGCTGGAATAAATTTGGAACTGAGTGAGAAAAAGATGCTAAGCTTACACCTTTGGCATTGACCTCGAACATATTTGGTAAGTTGGATAAAAAAGAAGAGAACTTGAGCTGCTCATTCTATTTAGTTACTGTTGTTTGTTTCATTTGTTTACATTCTAAGTGGACCTAGAACAATAACAAGAGATGTCCCATATATCCTTAGTTGACATAGAGCAATGGGAATCAGGAAGGTACTACATAGATATAAGCTGCAGTTAGGAATAGGTTTCAGAGGAGAATATAGTATAACACAACTGAGCCTATAAATAGCTAGAATTAAAAGATCTTCAATTAAGGAAAAAAGGCATTTGTAAAAGACTAACTATTTTCTTTTTGGTAAATAGGACAGAAAGGACCTAATTATCAATAGTGACATGATAGTCACAACCTAGGAAATCAGTATGATACCTATAACGGTTATTTTATCCTCTGTAAAATAGATTAAGATTTAATGGCCTTGCTGAGCATATTCATAGAACAGTATATTTATATACTTGGAAATACCTTGGTATATATAAGATTATAATGTCTAGAGTATCTGTGTATTTAAAATGCAATATGATAAATATAAGTAAAATATAAGTAAAGGAAAATATTTATCTTGGAAACTGGAAGCCAACAGTGAAATTATTTGTGTTGAATCTGAGATTTTAAAGAAAAAAATTGAACATCAAACTCTGTGTTTCTGACAAAGTTGGAGAATTTAAAGCGTGACAAAATATTAGTAGAAGGTATCAATAATGAACCATTATATACATTAAAATAAGTCTGTTCATTATATGGACAGTTGCACCTGTGTAGGAAATAGGTGGATCCCTAGCAAGAAGTGACATAAAGTTATCCTATCTAATGGAAGTGCAAAATTTCCAAGGAACACTCATACAGACATTTCCAGATGCTACAGGTGGCCATTTGAAAGGACATTCTCTACACTTGGATAAAGGTTTCTCACATCTTGATAAGCAAAATTGTATAGAATAGTCTAGAAGTAGTGTAAGAGGAAGATGCCTAAGAAGCAAATGTTATATGAAGAACTAGCAAGCAGCAGGAGCCACATTCAACACTTTAAATACTGATGGAGTAATGAAGGAGAGGTCTGTAGCATACCTCTAGGTAATAGATGTATAATGGTTTAGAGAGAATGACAGATCTGTAAATCTTCCATTTTATCCAATATTAATAGGTTGCAGAGAAATTGCTTCTAACAAATCAAATTTACACATGCTTCAGTGTACCTTAATTTGAGGTTAATGTCTCATTAGTTCTGATACTTTTGAAACATGCTCAGAATGATGATAAATTTCAAAGTAATTCACCAAATTTATCTTCTTTGTAGTTCTACTGTGAACTCTCAGACAGTGGCTCAGGTTTTGCCTTCTTGTTCTGCATATGCTATATTGAGTGATGTTATTGTTTGTTTGTTTTTATGTAGATAGCATGATAATAATCTCTGAGTATTCTTCAGATTTGGAGAATCATATAAGAAACTTGTAGGAGGTCCTGAAGAATAAATCAGTAAATTTTGAAAGGACAGGGTTTTTTGTAGAATTCTTGGATCTCATGGGTTAATTTCCACAAGTGAAATCTAAAAAGTTATCAGGAATGTGTAAAATAGTCTTTATCTTTAAATATTAAAATATAAACAAAAGGTAAAATCAGATACTTTTAGAGACTTTTGAATTTTGTAAGTCAATGCTAAGAGTGGTTAATTTCATTATTATTTGTTTGGCCACCAAGACTCTTAACATGTCTTCATCAGTAAAGGATGAAGTTCTTTTATTTATTACTGAGAAAGTTCATTTATTTGTAAATTTGAATTGGAAAAATAAAACCAGAAGTACACCAAAAAAATCATATCCTTGGGAGCTAGCACCAAAAAAATGGAAGTATGAACCACTAAATATACTATAGAAAATTAAGCCTCAAATCCAGAAGCAGGTGTGGATCTTAAATGTTACACGGTGGAAGTTATAGATCCAAATGTGCCACATAATGCAATGATGGCTTGAGTGTTTCCTGGAGAGAATCCGAATTCTAATTGGATTAAATTTCTATTCCAGTAGGGCAAAAGTGACAGGAGGTGGGAATCACTTAGAGAAAGACTCATGACAATAGAAGTCATGGGCTCCAGTGAAGAAACATCTCCTATAAATTGGTTACATATAATACTAGTTAAAGTGCTTCTCCACATTTTTGTTTACAATCATGGGAATTTCCTAAACTCCATGTCAATAAATACAGTATTCTATATCCTCATTTTAATCATTGCTATCATTTATTCTTTATAGTGTTTATTCAAAAAAATCATTTTTCTCAAAGTGTGGCACTTAGACTAAAGCAGAATATAATCAGGTACCTGAGTAATAGGTCCTGAGGGCCATGTCTGGGTCTGTGCCTATATAACTGCATTGGTGAGTGTCAATATCTGAAGCTCATGATAACAGTAGAAAACATGTGGATGTTAGGGGTCTGGGCTACACCTGGACACATGTGGAATCCAGGTCCTATGCAGAACTGGTCCTGCCCCTCACAGGCTCCTCCTCATTGGTTCTCCTGAAATCAGGTCCCAGATACTTATATCAGTATATAACTGATATAAGATTCTATTAGTATTTACTCAACTGTTTGTGTCCACAAATGTATGCAAGGCATGCATTTTTGGAGACAGAGGATGATCCCTGATAAACCTATCATACCTCTTCCATATTGCACTGCACTTGTAGCTTTGGGGCTGCAAACAAGCTTCTATGATTCCAATTTCCTCTCTTTGCCTGAAACACTGGTTACAAGCATCAATTGTGACATTTGGCTTTATACGTGAGTTTTGGAGACCAAGTCCCAAGTCTTTATGCTTTCTCAGAAAGAGTTCTTTCTCACTATTAAAAATAGTCTTCTCGAGACCTGAGGACTTCTATGGCTATAGTGCATGTGGACAAAGATTCACTTAGTCCAGCCTTCTGAACCTTCATTGCATATGGGTGGACAGAAGACACAAAGAGTCCGACGTTCCCCCATGCAAATCAATACAGGACAGGGATGATATCCTCACACTCACCAGCTGCCATGTATCCCAGACCAAAAGATTTCCTAGAGGCCTGCAAGAAATAGGTCTTACCTGGAATGGGAACCACATTGTACAGATCTATGGCAGGTAAAAATGAGAGGAAAGGAAATAGAACAGTTTGAGCATTTTAAGTGAGTTGGAGCTAGATATGCCAGGGTGGAAAGAAAACCTGTTTTGAGTAGCCTGGACATAAGTATATGGTGAGGTGCCTGCCCAAGCTGTCTCTGAGGGCCATGTCTGGGTCTGTGCCTATATAATTGCATTGGTGAGTGTCAATATCTGAAGCTCATGATAACAGTAGAAAACATGTGGATGTTAGGGGTCTGGGCTACACCTGGACACATGTGGAATCCAGGTGCTATGCAGAACTGGTCCTGCCCCTCACAGGCTCCTCCTCATTGGTTCTCCTGAAATCAGGTCCCAGTTCTCTCCTGTTGCAGAATGTAGAACATTGTTCTCTCTACTTTGCCATGCCATCACAGTGGAGCTTAGGTCCTTGTGGCGGCAATGTGGGGGACGTGAATTTGGGAGTGCTTATTTGGTCTAGTCTGTAATGGGATGGGCCCTGCAAGGAGGTGTACCACCTTTGCAATTATCTTGGCATTTATTGCAGTTGGGAAGGTGACCTGTGAGTCATGATTGTGGGATAGCTGGCTCTGCCTCTCACAGCATTTGGGAGAGTGTGTTCTGGGCCTTGAGTGGGCAGAGCAGCAGAGTGTAACTGGCTCTAATTCATAGGTGTAATTGATCTACTCCTGACCAAAGGGCATGTGAGATGAATTTATAATAAAATTTAAAAAAGAGAGGAAGAGGAAGAAGAAGAAGGAAAGAAAGAAAGAAAGAAAGAAAGAAAGAAAGAAAGAAAGGAAGGAAGGAAGGAAGGAAGGAAGAAAGAAAGAAGGAAGGAAGGAAAGAAAGGAAGAATAAAATGCTTTCTACTTATCACTGGCATAAGAGAATTCAGATTCTTTCATTAGCATATGCTTGTGGTGCCTATTAGCACATTAAGGTCTATGATAGGTTCTGCACTTCTTCAATCACTATTCACAAGTATACACTTCAATGTCCTCAGTCACTTTTACAGGTTCTTTCAACAGTAAATGTTTTTCTTACACTGCTCATGCCATTTGCTTCTTTCTGATTTCCTGAGAGATATGCTTATCACTTTGGAATAAGCATTTCCCCTTTTACAAATGGAGCTGTTATTTTTGGATTCTTTACTTTGTATATTGAATATTCCTGGTGATTGCAAGAAATATAATCCCCTCTTCAAGGGTATCAGTTTCTCCTAGCTTAACAAACCTACCCGTTTTGCTTTATTGGGTACAGAATGCTTGACCACAATGGTTTATGCTACCTACCATGTATGCCAATTTCCATATTCCAATTTTGGAATACAGCTACTTCTACTCAACTCTCTCTATGTCCAAATTCTGAGGAACTGCCAAATTGATTTCCAGAGTGGTTGTACCAGGTTACAATCCTACCAGCAATGCAGGAGTTTTCCTCTTTCTCCACATCCCCTCCAGCATGTGCTGTCACATGAGATTTTTTATGTTAGCCATTCTGAATGATGTGAGGTGGACATTCAGGGTTATTTTGATTTGAATTTCCCTGATAACTAAAGATGTTGAACATTTCTCTTGGTGTTTTTCATCCATTAAGTATTACTCAGTTGAAAAATTTTTTTTGCTATGTAACCCATTTTTAAGTGTAATAGTGTTTATTTTCTGTTAACAGTAGAAAGTAAAGACCTTAAGGTTCATCTATAAATGTTACACATTTCATTTGCTTATTTCTAGACCATTATTTTCTTTTTCTGGATTTTTAATTATTAATTAATTAATTTTCTTACTCTCTTCATTTTATTTCCCCCACCCCTGTCCACTTTTTGACTGTTTCATATCCCATGCCTCCTACCCACACCACTATCTCCACATGGATGTCCCCACCCCTTTGTGAATGCTTTGTATGTATTGGATATTAGCTCTCTTTCAGATATAGTGTTGTTAAAGATATTTTCCCATACTCTTGGTTGCCTCTTTGTCCTATTAACAGTGTCCTTTTCCTTACAGAGTATTTGCAATTTTATGAGGTCCCATTTGTCAATTCTTGATCTTGGAGTTTAAGCTCCTGCTGTTCTCTTTAGGGAATTTTCGACTGTGCCTGAAGACCCAGCTATACCACTCCTGAGCATATACCCAGAATTTGCTCCAACATGTAATAAAGACACATGCTCCAATATGTTCATAAGAGCCTTGTTTATAATAGCCAGAAGGTGGAAAAATCCAGGTGTCCCTCAACAGAGGAATGGGTACAGAAATTTTGGTATATTTACACAATGAAATACTACTTGGCAATTAAAATAATTATTTCATGCAATTTGTAGGCAAATGGTTATACCTGGAAAATATCATCCTAAGTGAGTTAACCCAATCACAAAAGAATACACACAAAATGCAATCACTGATAAGTGGATATTAATAAGCCCAGAAGCCCTGAATACTCAAGGCACAATTAGCAAGTCAAATGATACCCAAGAAGAAGAAGGGAGAGGACCCTGGGCCTGAAAAGATTGGATCCAGTTTTGTAGGAGAGTACCAGAACAGGGAAATGGTGGTGGTGGGGTGATTGGGGAATAGTTGGGGGGGAGAGGACTTATGGGACATATGGTGGTGGGGGGACTGGGAAAGGAGAAAGCCTTTGGAATCTTTGAAAAGTAAACAAAGAATGTAGAGTAAAAAAAATTATATAAAAAAAGAAAATATCATCCTGCGTATGTTAACCCAATCATAAATGAACATACATGGTATGCACTCTCTTTTGAGTGGATATTAGCCCAGAATCTTGGAATACAGAAGATACAATTCACAGACCACATTAAGTTCAAGAAGAAAGAAGACCAAAGTGTTGACTCTTTAGTCCATTTTAGAAGGGGAAACAGAATACCCATGAGAGGAGATAGAGAGACAAACTGTGGAGCTGAGATGGAAGGAAAGGCCATCCAGAGACTGCCCCAACTGATGATATATCCTACAAACAGTTACCAAACCCAGACACTATTATGAGTGCCAACAAATGCTTTCAAACAGGAGCATGATATTGCTGTCTGCTGAGAGGATATGACAGTGCCTGACAGAAACGGATATGGATACTCTCAGCCAAGCATTGAACTTAGCACAAGGTCCACAATGGATGAGCTAGAAAAAGGAACAGAGGAGCTGAAGGGTTTTGCAGCCCCATATGAGGAACAATAATATGAACCAACTAGAACCCCAGAGATCTCAGGGACTATACTATCAACCAAAGAGTACACATGGAGGGACACATGACTCTAGTTGCATATGTAGCAGAGGATGGGTTTGCCAGTCATGAATGACAGGAGAGGCACTTGGTCCTATGAAGTCTTCATGCCCCAGTATAATGGAATGTTAAGACAGAAAAGAAGGAGTGGGTGGGTTGATTAGTAGGGGAATGGGGATGGATAGGGGATTTTCAGAGAAGAAAGGAAGAAAGTAGATAACATTTGATATGTAAATATAAATACATCGAATAAAAAATAAAAATATAAAAAAAATCCTCAAAAATTTGTCCCAATGGCCAGCAGATCAAGTTTCAACAAAGAATATCTTATTCAAAATGTATAACCTCTGGCATAACCTCTATGACATCCTCACATCTATTCTTATCACCATATTAATGTAGATAATCTGGTCATCTCTGCAATCATACAGGGATTATGTCCAACACACATACAATTGTGATCTGGTAGGAACAGATGCAATTCCTGGGTTGCACCCAACCCTGAAACTAGTAGGTTAATATTGATAATCAGTGCACTTTCAGGGTAGTCTGGGAAATTTGTGACTTGCCTCTTGGCTAAACTCCAAACGTCCTCCCATAAGATAATTGCTTTTTATAAACTGAAGGAGGTCACACAGAGACCAGAAAAATATCCTACAGAGTTCCTCATCCTACTTACAAAATTCTTCAGTACACAATGTTAGGTGTTCCTTATGAGAGTGTACATTCCTTTGACTCTCACTACTTCTCCCAGACAGCTCCTAATATTCAAACAAACAAACAAACAAACAAACAAACATAAAATTCCAGTCCATGGCTTTCCATTTCACAGAGAGATCTGTTGAATATGGCTCAGGCTGGGCCCAAGTAGAGGGGAATGCAATGGATCTGTAAATTTCTTTGCATATCAAAATCCAGTTGTAAATCTTTGTTGTCGTGCCAATATCTTAATGGAAAAATAAAGGAGTGTTACTGCTAGAATTTTGGAGCCTTTTTCATGATATATTCAAGCATATTAAATGCTATGTTCAGAAGCTCTCTGACAGCCTTCAACACTAATATATCTGAGTTAAATAACCTTTGTTTATAATTATCTGGTCTATATTATGACACAATACATAAAACAGTAATCAGATAAAGCATATTATCATAAGTAACTTCATCAATTCTTAGCATTACTATCAACTTGAATTTTTTAAAAATTATAGAAGCATTTTATAATTAGAACTTTAGGTTCCATTCTTTTTACATTTCAGCCTTTAAAATCATGATTTTGTACTGAAGATCTAGTATCAAAATGGAACTTCATAATCAAAAAAATATAGTTCATAAAGTGACTGGAAATTTTTCTGATTTTTTATGGAATATTATTATAAAAACTAAGAGTTTCCCATATTATGAAGCTTATTAAAAATCTACAGCTTATACATAAGTTAAACAATGTATTAACAGTGTAAACTATTCAATTTATCTAAAATTAATACATCCTAAATTAAATGTATCTTTAGTAGCCTATTCTGTGGCTAGCTCATGTCATATGCTCTTTATAGTTCAGAATTTAATTTCTTAAGATTAGCAAAGCATTCACATTTACTCACTAAAGGCAAGCTATGAGTTTTAAACATGTTCAATAGTTTATAAATCAATAATCCTGTTTTTGACAATGGAATTTAGATACATGCTTTGTTCTGAAAATTGGGAACAAATAACCCTTTTTCAGAACCAGCAATAAATTTGAGCAGTACAAAACAACTTCAAAATTGTCCTGTTCAAAAACATTCAGATTTAAATTATAAAAAAAAGCCATTGACCTAAATGACATTGACACTAGCCATTGAGCTAGTGACAGGAGAAAGAAACAGCCTTCATTTATATATTCACAAAGTAGAAAAGACACAAATTTAAATTACATTATGCTACACATTACAACCTTAAAATTTTATTATCACATAAAGAATACTTCAAAGAAGTTTTGCAGTATGTTGTAAAAGTATTTCTTTGAATTTCTATCATATAAAAATCTGTATAATCATAAAATATTAACTTGTTGCTTTCTTAGACATAATGAGATACAATCATATACAGAGTGTTAAATAAGACTAAGATGTTTAATAATTGTTACTTAATACAATGTGTTCATATTAAGATGGTAAAATCACATGGCAGGTTGTAAGACACCTCAACATGGTTGTTGTTTATGATGCGTTGCATCCAAGTTACATAAACATATACACGTTTATGTTACTTACACACATATATACACATATATGTAATATATAAATAACATATATATAACATATATATATAGGATATATATATGTGTGTATATACACACACACACACACACACACACACACACATATATATATATATATATATATATATATATATATATATATCCTAAAGAAGAGTACTTAAACATGCATATTTTAAATATATATATGTATATATATAATTAAACTTAATTTAATGCATTGCATTATATAAAATTAAAGGGAAATATTATTGCAGAGCAAATGACAAATACTTGGCTAATTATTTTTTCTTTTTCTTTTTTATTTCAAAGTACAAAGAAAGAAGAGGTAGAGATGTTGAAGAATGGGAAATTAGAACGTTTGAGATAAGAAAGTGTGTGGGCCTAAAGCTAAAAGTTTTGATAAAAGAAAATAATTGGGTATCATTTGTTCATGGTAATGAAAAGTTAAAAATTAGGTGGGTCAATTTCAGATCTATGAATGGTGCAGAGTTTTTGTAATGATTTCTGAGTTAGGAGTAAGTGGAAGAGCAAGCTTTTTTTTAGTGCAGTGTGACTGCAGGAAACCAGAAAGAGAGATGGGGCAAAGAAGCCTGAGGGTCCTAGTGGTCAGGCTGAGAGCAAGAACAAAATGGAGGAATGGTATTCTAGTTAGATAGGAATCAGATTCACAGAAAAATGCTCATGCATACCTCAGGAGTGGTTCTATAAGCAACTTGGTCCAGAGCAGCCACTATCAGGATCAGGAGTATGTGCTGCAGTCCCTGAACCTACCCTGCCCTGATCTGTCACAGCTTATTGACAAGATATTTAAGCAATATAAGAAGGGGACCAGGCAGAAAGAAATAGGATATGCAGAAAAGAGAAATAGTGATAGGGAATCTCTTTCCTTTCCCCCAATTTCTTGTATTAATTTTAAAAGTCCCTAATAAAATTAGAAATTTAATTGGAAGTGGGTATAAATTTAAGCCCATTCAAGGTTGTTTCAGGTGTTGAAAAATGCAGATTTTCTAAGAGGATCTCAAGGCAAGATCAGAAGTTATTCAAAACTCTATTCTCCTGGAAGAGAAGAAGAAATGTTACTACAGCCTACAGTCCTCACAGTACAGGGAGGACTGAATGAAGAGACAGTACAGGGAGACTGAATTCAGTGGGTTATAATTATAATCAATGTGGTTAGTGGCTTAGCATACATAAGGCAAAGGTGAATGTTGACACCTGGTGCCAGGGCTTTCATAAAAGAGAGGAGAAGAGCAAAACATGCAATTCTAAGTAGCATCATCTTATCCAAATGAAGTTTGAGAAAGAGACTTACAAAGCAAAGATGGTCCACAGAAGCTATGAGATTAACAGGCAATAAAAAGTGTAATGGTAGAAGAGGAAGAAAGCAATAATCCAGTAGTGCTTATGGCGACTGCAGAGGTGTATCTCCAATGATGGTGGGTTTGGGGCAGGTATAAACAATCAAGTTAGCCTAAATGGCTATTTCTGGGAGTATCTCTGCCTATAAGCATATCATAAAAGTGCTGGACATTGAAAAGATTGCTTTCTAGAACATACTAAAAGATTTAAACAGATTCATGGGTAAATTTGCTCGATTGGTAGTGGTGGGCTGGTTAGTGTGATAGCAGTGAACCAGCAATCAGATACATTACATGTAGTTAAGTGTTGAGAATAGAGTTCTGGTGTGTGACTTATACACTGAGAAGTAGCATAAGCACCAGGAGAACCTATTGAGTCTCAGCATAATTGTCATGAAATATAACGTGCAATGGGATACCTGGATGTCCCATACCAATGTGGCCCCTTGAAAAATGCAATGCAGCAGGCATTTACTGGGAGAATGGATAGGAGAAAGCCATGCAGACAGGCAGACAGACAAATGAGAGCAGAAAGATGAGGACAAAGAAATGAGATGTGTGAGCACAGAAGGATAAAAAGGGGTGAGAGAAAATGCCAGAGATTGTGTGAGAGAGAACTGGGGTGCAGTTTTCTTATCAGGTCACAAACACACCTGGAACACCTGTTGGTGGCAGCAGATGATGATAGTAGCAATTGCTATGTCCCTGAAGATACTCTACTGGAATCATCTGTAATCTCATACCAGTCAAGGACTGTGGGCTCCCTCTTCTGCTCCTTATGGTGCCACTTCATAGCTCACTTGATCCTTGTTATGCCTAGTTGGGAAACCCCATTCTTGGGCAGAGATATCATGAATCAGTGAAACATTTCCTTTTACTTTTTAAATATCTTCCTCTGGAATACTTCTTTTTCTCTCAGCCTTGGAAGATCCCTTTTCTGACATCAAATTTTCATCCTACCTTAACCAAAATATTCTGTTGATCCAAGATTGCGGTACAATTCTTCTGTCTCAGTAGCCTCACATCATCTTCCTTTTAACATTCTACTATAGGTGCCTAACTTCCTCCCTGTTACTCTTATTCCCCGAAAACATAGAAAGACCTTAAAAATTTGAGAACACATTGATAAAGTTATGTACAATTTTACTCACTCAACCTACCATCGTCCTATTGTGACTCTCCCAAACCCCAAAACAATTTGAAGAGCCACAGAGTAGCAGGGTCCAGGTTGATCAGTTCAGTCATTGTTAGGTAAATAAAGGAATGTCACTCTAATGACTTCTAGGGAATTGAGTGGAAAGTCTCAGGGGAAAGTGATCTGGATTTCACACTGCTAAGAAAGTTAGTATCCCATATGTATTGTTTTATATCCAATATTGATATGCCAAAGACAAAATAAATGATGCCAGATATTCAGCTTATATTTGATGTTGAATAGTGAGCTCTCTCTCTCTCTCTCTCTCTCTCTCTCTCTCTCTCTCTCTCTCTCCCCGCACGTGTGTGTGTGTGTGTGTGTGTGTCTGTCTGTCTCTTTGTGTGTCTGTCTGTATCTCTCTCTTTCTGTGTCTGTCTGTATCTCTCTCTTTCTGTCTGTATCTCTCTCTTTCTGTCTGTATGTCTCTCTCTCTCTCTCTCTCTCTCTCTCTCTCTCTCTCTCTCTCTCTCTCTGTGTGTGTGTGTGTGTGTGTGTGTGTGTGTGTGTGTGTGTTTCATTGTTTTAGGATAGTCTTCATAGGAGCTAGTAACTCCCACTGAGATAGCTTTGGAGAAATAAATTCCAGAGTTCTCCTCATTTGTACAGCTTACATATTTCACAATAAAATAAAAAACAATCGAACTGTGTCATCTATTGCAATATTACCATGTAAAGATATAGATAGAATTAAAATTCCTATTATATTATATGTACATTTCTGGAGGTCCAAAATTATTTATGTATAGACATTTAAGCAAAACTTAGTGACAAGAGAAGTCAGAGAATACAGGGAAGAACCATGTGCGCATATGCTGTGGTTGGCTAAAAGTAGTATCTTCTAAGTAAGATATTTTTGTTGGCTTTCATATACTATTACTATTTTCAATGTCAAATAATATTTTAGTTTTTTTGCATCAAAAGAGTGCCTTGGGTGATCAGGGTTGGGAAATGATTCAAAGACCCTACAATATAAGGCACTTTGAACAAGAGATATATTGGTGGGGGGAGTGGGACCTTGGGACAATGAATGAAGAAAAAGAAAGCAGGCTTTGGAAATTTATGCTACTCATGGTGACAGTAGAAATGTGATGAATTTGATGGCTGGTGATGTAGCTGCAAACTTTCTGACCTTTCTGATTTTTTTAATATGGGTCATTTCCAACATTCCTTGCTTTTGCTTATTACAAAAAAATGAGAAAATTCAAATGGAAGGCTGGTGAAATATTCATTGTGGGTGCAGTGTATTTTAGATTATTCTGGTTGACTTTGGGGTCCCAGTAAAACTGAAAGCTCTCCAAGTCCAGGGAGTGCAGAATGTTTCACTCTCTGTTTCAGCTCCTGATAGTCATCTAATATAGGCATCTTTTTAAAGTCTGTTTTATTGGGATCTTATCTATCTACCTCCCTTTCCACACTTATCTACCCTAACACCCCAACACTAATTTGTAGAGAAGAAACTATTTCCTGCTGAGGTTCTTTGAGGCAAGTCTCATTTTTGTTGTCAGGAAACCAAGCAGTCCAATAAACCAATAATAATAAACACAGCAGCAGAACAATCCAGCAGCAGCAGGGACTGGAACAATGGGAGCGGCAGCTGCAGGACCTCTGAGGGCTCTCCCATTGAAAACCTCTCAAGTGTTTTTAGAATTGAATTAGCTGCAGCTAGCAAAGTGCTTCTCCCAGAGCACAAAAGCTTTAGACAGTTGAAAGAAGCCCCATATTCTACACTATGATTAAACCAAACACTTATTCAATTAACATAATTGTTTTCATTTTCTTTTTCCAGAAAAAGGAATTCTCACTACAATCTGGGGTTAGGAAATGTAGGCAGCTTCTCTAAGTCTAGACAACATGGGGCTAGCTAGTTTAAAGTGGTCTGGGATCAAAGTTTGAGTAATCCCCTGAGGGATATATATATATATATATATATATATATATATATATATATACATACATATATATACATATATATTATATATATATATATGTATATATATATATATATGTGTGTGTGTGTGTGTGTGTGAGAGAGAGAGAGAGAGAGAGAGAGAGAGAGAGAGAGAGAGAGAGAGAGAAAGAGAGAGAGAAAGTAACATCAAAGACATTAGGAGGAATTGTTTTGTTAGAGGTATATTTGAAACTTAGGACCATGGTGCTAGGTTTTTGCGGGGGCCGGGGCAGTCTGAAGACCAGGAATTATCTGTATGGGAAGATATCCTTCTCCTAGGAATAATTAATAGCCAGGGTGAGAAAAAAGACTCTCTCAATCAAAAGTACTTTTCAGGAGTTTTGTTAGAGGTGGATTAAAGTAGATTTTCTGAAGCTCACAAGAAGTTTTTAGTTTAAAAAATGATATAACTTTTATATAATTTAACATAACCCCTGGCTGTAATCTGTATGGAAATCTTCACAAAAGATATGTACTGTAATAATGGAAGTAGAATTACAGAATTGAGACGTACTAAAAACAGATGAGTCCAAAATGTTTTGGGGTTAAAAGCATTAACAAACTTTAAATGTGCCTTTAATCTACATTCAGAAAAAACAAACAAACAAAAAACAAAACAAAACAAAATAATATAAAGTATTTTATTGGTTATTTTATTTGGTTAAATTTAAAATTTTCAAACGTTATCTTCCGTCCTGGGTTCCCCTCTGAAAACTGCCCATGCCATCCCTTCCTGGCATCCACTGGGGTGCTCCCAAACCCACCCACCCACTTCTGCTCTCCATTGCCCTATCATTCTCCAAGCCTTCACAAAACCCAGGGTTTCCTTTCCCATTGATGGTAGAAAAGACCCTCCTCTGTAACAAATGCACCTGGAGCCATTGGTCCCTTCAAGTGTGTTCTTTGGTTAGTGGTCTAATCCCTTGGAGCTCTGGAGTTCTGGTTGGTTGATATTGTTGTTCTACCTATGGGATTGCAAACCCCTTCAGCTTCTTTAGTCATTCCCCTAATTCCTCCATGGGGGTCTGTGATGGTTCATATATGATAGGCCCAGGGAGTGACCATATTAAGAGGTGTGGCCTTCTTAGAGTAGGTGTGTCACTGTGGGTGTGGGCTTAATACATTCACCCTAGTTGCCTGGAAGTTAGTTTTCTACTAGCATCCTTCAGATGAAGATGTAGAACTCTCATCTCCTCCTGCACCATATCTGCCTGGATGCTGCCATGTTTCTGCCTTGATGTCAATGGACTGAACCACTAACCCTGTAATACAGCCCCAATTAAATGTTGTCTTTATAGAACTTGCATTGGTCATGGTGCCTGATCATAGCACTAAAACCCTAAGACAGAAGCTGGTACCAGGGACTGGGGTATTGCTGTGATAGGCCTAACCATGCTTTCATTCGGAAGAATGTAGATTTTGGGACTTTGGATTTGGAAAGCTACAGAATGCTTTAAGTGGGGCTTAATGGGCCAGCCTAGTAGGAATATGGAAGACAGTGGTGATGAGGGTCATTTGAAGTCTTCAGGCCTGATGTCCCAAGAGATTTCAGTGGAGAAGAACATTAATATGTGGCTGAGAGACTGTTTTTGTGACGTTTTGGTGAAGAACATGGCTGCTGTTTGCCATTGTCTGAAGAGACTGCCTAGGGCTAAGGTAAAAAGATTTATATTAATTGCATCTGCAAGGGAATTCTCAAAAAGGCCCAACAAAGACGTTGTTCTCTGGTTAAGTCTGATGAAGAGAATTTTGAACAAGCATAGCAAGCTGAGAAAGGAAAAGTACAAAATATATTAAGTTTGTGTATTAAAGGGACTCCAGGAAGTGAAATGGACCTGAATTCAAGGATATTAAATTGAATTAAGGGAGTGGTGACCTTGAGGCAAGATTCCACCCAGCTAAATTTTGGTCCAGGCTTGGTAGCACAAACCTTTAATCCCTGGAGGCAAAGATAAGCAGATCTCTGAGTTCAAGGCCAGCCAAGAATAGAACAAATTGTAGGTGAAGAAAAACTTTAATCCAGGCTTGGTGGACCACACCTTTAATCCCAGTGTTTAGGAGAGAGGCATGCAGATTTCTTAGTTTAAAGACAGTCTATGGAGCAAGATTTAAAACAGCCAGTGAAGTTTTAAAACAGATGCAGTGAAGGATCTGGGGAAAAGGAAGCTAGTGATAATGTAATAGAACAAGGGGGCCAAAGTTCCAGCTCCTGCAAGCAGCAGAACTCAGCAGCTTCATCCATGTGCCTCTGGCTTTATATTCAAGAGGAGAAGGAGACTACTGGGACATTTGATGCTGATTAGCTGGAGCTAAGAAATTATTAGTGATTAAGAAAAGACCAGCACCACTTAGGTGAAATCTTCTGGAAAGTGTTTTCTGAGAGGACAAAGGAGCTGTATTCCAGAGATAGCCAAGGTTGTATCTCATGCTGCAGCTGTACTTGGTAATGTGAAAGAATCACCCAGGTGGTACTGGGTTTGAAGGCGTGAAGGAACCATGAAGAAAAGCTGAGGCTTGGAACTGTGAGAGGCCATGGAAGGCCACTGGTGAAAGTGCAGCCTCAATTGTAGTTGACAACCCAGGACTGAAGGGGTCATGCAAAGGAGTGGATGGCTTGGAATCATGAAGAGAACCTATTGAAGGCTTTGGTGAAGCATAGTTGCAGTGGAAGACCCTAGCATATTGGAGATGCCAGTACAATGGAATGACCAAGAGCAGCAATGGCAGTGGTGTGGATCAATCTGAACTTAGCCTGCTACAGAGGGCAGAGCTGGAGAAGTGACACCAGCTCTTTGGAGATGCACAGAAGATCTCAGACACTCGAACAAGAAACCATGAAGCTGAAATTGACATGGGGTACACAAGATGCTAAAGATGCCAGCGTCAGAATGCCTGCCAAGGAAAGGTGCTAACAGGGATTGGAGCAAGCCCAGGAGAAAGAACCTTGTTGCAGTCAACAAAGATGAAAAAGGAGTTGGATATCTGAAGACTGCTTTGCCATCAGACATGGAGAGGAAGAGTTTGGACTTTGCCCATCTGGTTTCCTGTCTTGCTTGGAGGATTACATTTAAGTGATTGGATGAATCTCAAGAGACCTTGAACTTTGGAATTTTTAACACTGTTGAGACTGCTATAGATTACAGGGGCTTTTCAAGTTGGACTAAATGTATTTTGCATTATACTATGTTTAAGTATGACCCCCATAGACTCATGTTTGAACAAGCCTATGGGAACCAGGGAGTGGAATGTGGTGTTTCATATATGATAGGCCTAGGGAGTGACTGTATTAGGAGGTGTGGCCTTGTTGGAGTAGGTGTGTCACTGTGGGTGTCAGCTTAATACATTCACCCTAGGTGCCTGGAAATCAGTTTTCTACTAGCAGCCTTCAGATGAAGATGTAGAACTGTCAGTTCCTCCTGTACCATATCTGCCTGGATGCTGCCATGTTTCTGCCTTGATGTCAGTGGATTGAACCACTGAGCTTCTAAGCTAGCCCCGATTAAATGTTGTCTTTATAGAACTTGCATTAGTCATGGTGTCTGTTCACAGCAATAAAACCCTAAGTAAGACAGGGTCTTCCCATGACCAGTTCGATTGCTGGCTGCAAGCATCTACATCTATATCCATAACATCCTGACAGAGCTTCTCAGGAGACATTCATATCAGTCTCCTGTCAGCTTGCACTACTTAGCATCAGCAAGTGTCAGGGTTTGGCGACTGCATAAGGAATAGATCCCTAGGTGAGGTAGTTTCAGGATGGCTATTTCTTCAGTCTCTGCTCCACTCTTTGTCCCTGTATTGCATTTAGACAGGGAATATTCTGGGTTAAAATTTTGTGATATGTGGGTGCCCCTATCTGTCAATAGAGGCCATGCCTAACCTATGGACATGGTTTATAAAGGTTCTCTGTCCCCACTGTTGGGTGTATCAGCTAATGTCATCCCTGTTGTATCCTGGGAACCTCTTTATATTCTGGCATCTGGTATTTTCCTAGTGACTAGCCCCAGTTCCCATCCCCCATTGCTACACACTGCTGTTCTCTTTCCTAACCCTCTGTACATCTCAAGGTCCCCTCCCACACATATCCCTGCATTTCATTTATTTCCTTCCTTGCTCTCTTTCTCCCACATCTCTCACACTCTCAATTTCCCATGAAAATTTTGTTTCCCCTTCTAAGAGGGACTGAGGCACCCAAATTTTGTTCTTCCTTTCTCTTGACCTTCATATGGTTGGTACATTGTATCATGGGAATTCTGGACTTTTTGCCTGATATCCACTTATCACAGAGTACATAGTATGTGTCTTCATTTGTGACTTTTAACTCACTCAGGATGATATTTTCTAGTCCTTTCTATTTGCCTTCAAATTTCATGTAGTTATTGTTTTAATGGCTGAGTAATACTACATTGTGTAAATGTACATTTTCTGTATTCAGTCTTCTGTTGGGGTTGTTTCCAGCTTTGGGCCATTATTAATAAGGCTTTTATGAACACTTTTTTTCTTTTCTAAAATAGTATCATCTTCATTTACATTGCCAATGGTAAAACCTTTCCTGATTTCCCCTCTCCACTAAGAACTCCAACCCTTCTCCCTCCTCCAAACCACTTTCCCCATATATATGCCATGCCATCCAACACAATCCCACTTCCCCACACACACCTGGTTTCCCTTTGTTCGGGCCTCTGTTGAGCCTTTACCTGACCAAGGACCATTCCTCCCACTGATGCCCAACAAGGCTTTCCTCTTCTGTATTTTTGGCTGGAACCATGTGTGTCCCTTGGTTGATGGTTCAGTCCCTGGGAGTCTTGGGGTTTCTGGGTGGCTGAAATCGTTGTTCTTCCCATGAGGCTGTAAACCACTTCACCTCCTCTGAACCATCCTCCAGCTCTTCCATTGGGGACTCCATGCCCGGTCCAATAGTTGATTGTTAGCATCTGCCTCTGTATTTGTAAGGCTCTGGCAGTGCCCCCTCTGGAGACAACCATGGCATGCTCCTTTTGGTATACACTTCTTGTCCTCCATAGTAGTGTTGGGGTTTGTTGACTGTTTGTAGGATGTATCCCCAGGTAGGGCAATCTCTGGGTGGCCTTTACTTCAGTCTGTGTTCAACACATTGTCTCCCGTACTGCTCCTGTGAGTATTTTGTCCCCTTTCTCAGAGGAACCAAAGCACCCTCACTTAAGTCCTCCTTCTTCTTGACCTTCCTGTGCTGGATGACTTTTAACTTGTTTATTTTGAGTTTTTGAACTAACATCTATTTATTAGTGAGTGCATACCATGTGTGTTCCTTTGTGATTATCTCAGGATGAGGCTTTCTAGTTCCATCCATTTGCCTAAGATTATCATGAATTCATTGTATTTAATAGCTGAATAGTACTCCATTGTGAATATATACCACAGTTTCTTTACCCATTCCTTTGTTGAGGGATATCAGGGTTCTTTCCGAATTCTGGCTGTTATAAATAAGGCAGCTATGAACATAGTGGAGCATTTGTCCTTATTATATGTAGGAGCATGTTCTGGGTATATGCCTAGGATTGGTATAGCTGGGACTGTAGGTTCTATTATGTCTAATTTTCTGAGGAATTGCCAAAATGGATTTCCAGAGTGGTTTTACCAGCTTGCAATCCCACCAACAATGTAGAAGTGTTCCTTTTTCCCCACATCCTTTCCAGCATCTGCTGTCCTATGAGTTTTCGATCTTAGTCATTCTAACTGGTGTAAGGTAGAATCTCAGCATTGTTTATATTAGCATTTCCATGATAACTGAGGATACTAAACATTTCTTTAGGTGCTTTAGAACCATTTGAGTTTCCTCTGTTGAGAATTTCCTCTTTAGCTCTATACCCCATTTTTAATAGGGTTATTTGACTTTCTGGAGATTAACTTCTTGAGTTACTTGGATACAGTGGATATTAGCCCTGTATTGGATGTAGGGTAAGCAAAGATCTTTTCCCAATTTGTTGGTTGCTGCCTTTTCCTATTGACTGTGTCCTTTGCCTAACAGAAGCTTGGTAGTTTTATGAGGTCCCATTTGTCAATTCTTGTTCTTAGAGCATAAGCCATTGGGGTTCTGTTCAGGAACTTTCCCCTGTGGCCATGTGTTCAAGATTCTTCCCCACTTCCTCCTCTATAAGCTTCAGTGTGTCTCATGTTATGTGTAGATCCTTGATCCACTTGGACTTGAGCTTTGTACAAGGAGATAAGAATGAGTTGATTTGCATTTTTCAGCATGCAGATCTCCATTTGTTCCAGCACAAGAATCCAGAGAGCCAAATAACCCTATTTAAAAATGGGGTACAGAGCTAAACAAATAATTTTCACCTGAAGAATTTCAAATGGCTGAGAAGCACCTTAAGAAATGTTCAACATCATTAATCATTAGGGAAATGAAAATCAAAACAACCCTGAGATTTCACCTCACACCAGTCAAAATGGCTAAGATTAAATTTCAGGAGACAATCTTGCCTCGGGACACCACGGACTGCTGGCGGCTGGGGTCAGGTGTGTGGGCAGAGACCTAGATTAGCATAGACTACCCCATCAGGCTCTTGCCTGTGCACAAAGTCAGAGGAGATCTGCAAGCTGCCATCTTGCCTCGGGACACTGCAGACTGCTGGCGGCTGGGGTCAGGTGCGTGGACTGAGACCTAGCCCTGAATACACTACCCTGTCAGGCTCTTGCCTGAACCAAGAGCCAGAGCAGGTCACCGGGAGGAGGTCTGTACACCTACAGCTTGGCATCTGTTGCTGACTGCTGGGGACTGGCTCACCAGTCTTACAACAAGGCTGCCATCTTGCCTCAGGGCACTGAGGACTGCTGGCAGCTGGGGACAGGTGCATGGACTGAGATCTAGCCCAGAGTCCACTACCCTGTCAGGCTCTTGCCTGAGCCCAGAGCCAGAGCAGGTCCCCAGGAGGAGGTCTGTGCACCCTCAGCTTGGCGGCTGTTGCCAACAGCTGGGGACTAGCTCACTGGGCTTACAGCAAGGCCACCATCTTGCCTTGGGACACCGCAGACTGCTGGCAGCTGGGGTCAGGTGCGTGGGCAGAGACCTAGTTTTGCATAGACTACCATCAGGCTCTTGCAGGTGCCCAGAGCCTGAGGAGCTCGGCAGGAGATCTGTGCACCTACAGCTCTGCAGCTGTGGCTGACTGCTGAGGACTGGTTTACTGTGCTTGCAGCAAGGCCGCCATCTTGCCTCAGGTCACTGAGGAAGGCTGGCGGCTGGGGTCAAGTGTGTGGACTGAGACGTAGCCTAGCATAGACTACCCCATCAGGCTCTTGCCTGTGCACAAAACCAGAGGAGCTCGGCGGGAGATCTGGGCACCTACAGCTCCATGCAGCTGTTGCTGAGGGCTAGGGTCCTGATCTCTGGGCTTGCAGCAAGGCCATTATTTTGCCTCAAGTCACTGCGGACAACTGGCTGCTGGGGTCAGGAGCATGGACACCTTCTACTACAACAGTGCCAAAGGCCAGGCTCACAGGAGCTTCAAACTCCAACCAGTAACAATGAGACCAACTAACTCCAGAGATAAACAGATGGCAAAAGGCAAACGTAGGAACTTTACTAACAGAAATCAAGGCAATATGGCACCATCTGAACGCAATTCATCAACCACAGCAAGTCCTGGATACCTCAACACACCAGAAAAACAAGAGTTGGATGTAAAAGCACTGGTCATGATGCTGCTAGAGGAACACACACACACACACACACACACACACACACACACACACACCAAATCTCTTAAAGAATAGCAGGGGAACATGAATAGGGTAGAAGAACTTACAATGCAAACACAAAAATCAAAGAACTCCAGGAGAATATGGATCAACAGAGACAAGCCAATAAGTAGGAAATGAAAAAAAATCACTTAAAGATATGCAGGAGAAATTGAGTCAACAGGCAGAAGTCATGAAAGAGGAAACACAAAAATCTCTTAAAGAGTTGCAAGAAAACACAAACAAACAAGTGAAGGAACTGAGCAAAACCATCCAAGATCTGAACACAGAGGTAGAAACAACTAAGAAATCACAAAGGGAGACAACTTCAGAGATAGAAAGCCTTGGGAAGAAATCAGGGGTCGTAGATGCAAACATCAACAACAGAATACAAGCGATAGAGGTAAGAATCTCAGACGCTGAAGATACCATAGTAACCATTGACTGCACAGTCAAAGAAAATACAAAATGCAAAAGGTTTGCAACCCAAATAATCCAGAAAATCAAGGACACGATGTGAAGACCAAACCTAAGGATTATAAGGATAGATGAGAGTGAAGATCTACAGTTTAAAGGGCCAGCAAATACCTTCAATAAATTTATGGAAGAAAACTTTGCTAACTTAAAGAGAGAGAGATGCCCAGGAATATACAAGAAGATTACAGAACTCCAAACAGACTGAACCAGAACAGAAATACCTCCCGTCACATAATAATCAAAACCCCAAATATACTAAACAAAGAAAGAATTTTAAAGGCAGTAAGAGAAAAAGGCCAAGTAACATATAAAGGAAGACCTATCAGAATCACACCAGACTTCTCTCTAGAGAACATGAAAACTAGAAGATCCTGGGAAGATCTCATGCAGACTCTAAGAGAACACAATGGTCAGCCAAGAATACTATACCCAGCAAAACTGTCAATCAACATAGATGGAGGAATCAAAATATTCCACAACAAGACCAAATTTACACAATATCTTTCCAATAACCCAGCTCTACAAAGGATAATAGGAAGAAAATTCCAATACAAGGAGGTAGACTGCACCCAAGAAAAAGCAAGATAGCAACCTTCACCCATAAAACTCAAAAGAAGATAAGCACTCAAAAACAAAAATAACATCAAAACTGACAGGAAGAAATAATCACTATTCCTTAATATCTCAACATCAATGGACTCAATTCCCCAATAAAAAGGCATAGACTAACAAACTGGATATGGAAGCAGGACCCTACATTTTGCTGCATACAGGAAACACACCTCAGGGTCAAAGTCAAACACTACCTTAGAGTAAAAGGCTGGAAGATAATTTTGTAAGCAAATGGTCGCAGGAAGTGAGGTGGAATAGCCATACTAATATCAGAAAAAATTTAACTTTGAACCTAAAGTCATCAAAAGAGACACAAAAGGTCACTTCTTGCTGGTCAAAGGAAGAATCCACCAAGAAGAACTCACAATTCTAAACATCTATGCTCCAAATGCAAGGGCACACTCATTCATAAAAGAAAGTTTACTAAAGCACAAAGCACACATTGTACCTAATACAATAATTGTGGGGGACCTCAACACTCCACTATCCTCAATGGACCAATCAGGAAAACAGAAACTAAACAAGGGCACAGGGAAACTCATTGAAACTTTAGACCAATTGGATCTAACAGATATATATATATAGAGAATCTTTCATCCTAAAGCAAAAAACTTTACCTTTTTCTCAGCACCTCATGGTACCTTCTCCAAAATCGACCACATAATTGGTCACAAGACAGACCTCAACATATATAAAAAGTTTGAATTAATCCCATGCCTCCAATCTGATCACCTTGGAGTAAGAGTGTTCTTCAATAGCAACAAAAACAGCAGAAAATCCAGATATACATGGAGACTGAACAATATTCTATACAATGATACCTTAGTCCAGGAAAAAATAAAGAGAGAAATCAAAAACTTTTTAGAATTTAATGAAAATGAAGACAAAACATACCCATATCTATGGAACTCAATGAAAGCAGTGCTAAAAGGCAATCTCATAGCCCTGAGTGCCTCCAAAAAAGAAACAGGAGAGAGCATATATTAACAACTTAATGGCACACCTGAAAGCTCTGGAACAAAAAGAACCTATTTAACCTAGGAGGAGTAGAAGACAGGAAATCATCAAACTCAGGGCTGAAATCAATCAAGTTGAAACAAAGAGAACCATACAAAGAATTAACAAAACCAGGAGCTGGTTCTTAGAGAAAATCAACAAGATAGATAAACCCCTGGCCAGACATAACAAAGGGCACAGAGACAGTATTATTCAAATCAACAAAATTATAAATGAAAAGGGATATATAACAATAGAAACTGAGGAAATTCAAAAAATCATCAGATCCTACTAAAAAAGTCTATACTCAACACAACTGGAGAATCGGGATGAAATGGACAATTTCCTAGACAGATACCAAATACCAAAATTAAAGCAGGATCAAATGGATCGCCTAAACAATCCCATAATCCCCAAGGAAATACGAGAGGTCATAGAAAGTCTTCCAACCAAAAAAAAGCACAGGACCAGATGGTTTTAGTGCAGAATTCTAGCAGACCTTCAAAGAAGACCTAATACCAATACTCTTCAAACTTTTCCACAAAATAGAAACAGAAGGAACACTACCCAACTCATTCTATGAAGCAAAAATTACCCTGATAACAAAGCTACACAAAAACCCAACTAAGAAAGTGAACTTCAGACCAATCACCCTTATGAACATCAATGCAAATATACTCAATAAAATTGTTGCCAACTGAATCCAAGAACATTTCAAAATGATCATTCACCATGATAAAGTTGGCTTCACCCCAGTTATGCAGGGATGGTTCAATATATGGAAATCTATCAACGTAATCCACTATATAAACAAACTCAAAGAAAAAAACACATGGTCATCTCATTGGATGCTGACAAAGCATTTGACAAAATTCATCATCCTTTCATGCTAAAACTCTTGGAAAGAACAGGAATTCAAGGCCCATACCTAAACATAGTAAAAGCAATTTACCGCAAACTGATAGCCAACATCAAGGTAAATGAAGAGAAACTTGAAGCAATCCCACTAAAATCAGGGACTAGACAAGGCTGACCCTCTCACCATATCTCTTCAATATAGTACTTGAGGTACTAGCTAGAGCAATCCGACAACATAAGGAAGTCAAAGGGATACAAACCAGAAAGGAAGAAGTCAAACTATCACTATTCGCAGATGATATGATAGTATAGTTAAGTGGCCCAAAAAAACTCCACCAGAGAACTCGTACAGCTGATAAACAACTTCAGCAAAGTGGCTGGTTATAAAATCAACTCAAGCCCGCCCAGCTGGTGGTGGGGAAGCCGGAGGGTCACCCAGCGTGCCAGGTGCTCAGAACCATCCGGCGGCGGCGGCAGAACCAGGTACCCGAGACAGCCCAAGCTTAAGACCTTCGGGGACTCAGGCCTGGAGTGGGAATTGGGCACAAAATAGCGGGTGCACTCTGCACTCGTGCGCCGGGCAGACCCCGAGCTCCCTGCAGGCAGCTGCCATATTGCCTGCAGCTTCCCGCCCAGCTGGCGGTGGGGAAGCCAGAGGGTCACCCAGCTTGCCAGGTGCTCAGAACCATCCGGCGGCGGCGGCAGAACCAGGTACCCGAGACAGCCCAAGCTTAAGACCTTCGGGGACTCAGGCCTGGAGTGGGAGTTGGGCACAGAATAGCGGGTGCACTCTGCACTCGCGCGGCGGACCCCGAGCTCCCTGCAGGCAGCTGCCATATTGCCTGCAGCTTCCCGCCCAGCTGGTGGTGGGGAAGCCGGAGGGTCACCCAGCGTGCCAGGTGCTCAGAACCATCCGGCGGCGGCGGCAGAACCAGGTACCCGAGACAGCCCAAGCTTAAGACCTTCGGGGACTCAGGCCTGGAGTGGGAATTGGGCACAAAATAGCGGGTGCACTCTGCACTCTTGCGCGGGGCAGACCCCGAGCTCCCTGCAGGCAGCTGCCATATTGCCTGCAGCTTCCCGCCCAGCTGGCGGTGGGGAAGCCAGAGGGTCACCCAGCTTGCCAGGTGCTCAGAACCATCCGGCGGCGGCGGCAGAACCAGGTACCCGAGACAGCCCAAGCTTAAGACCTTCGGGGACTCAGGCCTGGAGTGGGAGTTGGGCACAGAATAGCGGGTGCACTCTGCACTCGCGCGGCGGACCCCGAGCTCCCTGCAGGCAGCTGCCATATTGCCTGCAGCTTCCCGCCCAGCTGGTGGTGGGGAAGCCGGAGGGTCACCCAGCGTGCCAGGTGCTCAGAACCATCCGGCGGCGGCGGCAGAACCAGGTACCCGAGACAGCCCAAGCTTAAGACCTTCGGGGACTCAGGCCTGGAGTGGGAATTGGGCACAAAATAGCGGGTGCACTCTGCACTCTTGCGCGGGGCAGACCCCGAGCTCCCTGCAGGCAGCTGCCATATTGCCTGCAGCTTCCCGCCCAGCTGGCGGTGGGGAAGCCAGAGGGTCACCCAGCTTGCCAGGTGCTCAGAACCATCTGGCGGCGGCGGCAGAACCAGGTACCCGAGACAGCCCAAGCTTAAGACCTTCGGGGACTCAGGCCTGGAGTGGGAGTTGGGCACAGAATAGCGGGTGCACTCTGCACTCGCGCGGCGGACCCCGAGCTCCCTGCAGGCAGCTGCCATATTGCCTGCAGCTTCCCGCCCAGCTGGTGGTGGGGAAGCCGGAGGGTCACCCAGCGTGCCAGGTGCTCAGAACCATCCGGCGGCGGCGGCAGAACCAGGTACCCGAGACAGCCCGAGCTTAAGACCTTCGGGGACTCAGGCCTGGAGTGGGAATTGGGCACAAAATAGCGGGTGCACTCTGCACTCGCGCGCTGGGCGGACCCCGAGCTCCCTGCAGGCAGCTGCCATATTGCCTGCAGCTTCCCGTCCAGCTGGTGGTGAGGAAGCCAGAGTCAGCCAGTGTGCCAGGTACCCAGACCCAGCTGGAGGCCGAACCAGCCTCCCATCCAGCCAGTGGCAGGGAAGCTGGAAACCGGACCCAGCCAGCTTCCCAGCAGCTTGGGACCAGCAGGCGGAACCAGATAACTGAGATATCCCATCTTTAAGACCCCTGGGGAAACAGGATATCAGACAGCGAACCCTGAGCAGGAGCAGTGCAGAGCAGCCGCCCAACAGGCGGAACCAAATACCTGGGATATCCTGAGGTTAAGACCTCGGGGGACTCAGGCCACCCGTCAGCAATCTGTGAGCAAGACCCCCGCAGGACAGTGATTCAGGAATCCCAGTCACTGGGAAATAGCCTTACAACCCCACAGGAGGGTCAAGCACCAGCTAGTATCTACAGGACCAACTAACACCAGAGTTAACCAGATGGCAAAAGGCAAACGTAAGATCGCTACTAACAAAAATCAAGGCAATATGGCGGCATCCGAACCCAGTTCCCCAACAGCAATAAATACTGGATACCCCGAAACACCAGAAAAACAAGACTCAGATCTAAAATCACTGGTCAGGATGCTGATAGAGGAACACTTAGATAAATCTCTTAAAGTAATACATGAGAAAATAGATCAAAAGCTAGAAGCCATTGCAAGACAAACACAATTAAATCCCAGATATCTCAACACACCAGAAAAACAAGACTCAGATCTAAAATCACTGGTAAAGATGCAGATTGAGGATCACTTAGATAAATTTCTTAAAGTAATAGAGGAGAAAATAGATCAAAAACTAGAAGCCCATACAAGGCAGACACAAAAATCACTTAAAGAAATCCAGGAGAATATAGAGCAAAAAGTGAATCCCAATACGGGGGAGAAACAAAAATCACCCAAAGAAATACAAGAGAACATGGGTCAACGAGTAGAAGTCATAAAGGAGGAAACACAAAAATCCCTTAAAGAATTACAGGAAAACACAAACAAGCAACTGAAAGATCTGAGCAAAACCATACAAAATCTAAAAACAGAAGTAGAAACAACTAAGCAATCGCAAAGGGAGACAATGTTGGAGATAGAAAACCTTGGGAAGAAATCAGGAGTCATAGATGCAAATATCAACAATAGAATACAAGAGATAGAAGACAGAATCTCAGATGCTGAAGATACCATAGGAACCATGGATTCAACAATTAAAGAAAATGCAAAATGCAAAAAGCTGGTAACCCAAAACATTCAGGAAATCCAGGACACAATGAGAAGACCAAACCTAAGGATTATAGGGATAGATGAGAATGAAGATCTACAACTTAAAGGGCCAGCAAATATCTTCTACAAAATTATGGAAGAAAATTTCCCCAACCTAAAGAGAGAGATGCCCATGAATATACAAGAAGCCTATAGAACCCCAAATAGACTGGACCAGAACAGAAATACTTCCCGTCACATAATAGTCAAAACCCCAAATGTACTAAACAAAGAAAGAATATTAAAAGCAGTAAGAGAAAAAGGACAAGTAACATACAAAGGAAGACCTATCAGAATTACACCAGACTTCTCACCTGAGACCATGAAAGCTAGAAGATCCTGGGCAGACCTTATGCAGACCCTAAGAGAACACAAACTTCAGCCAAGACTACTATACCCAGCGAAACTCTCAATTGCCATAGATGGGGAAACCAAGATATTCCACGACAAAACCAAATTTGCAAGATACTTATCTACAAACCCAGCCCTACAAAGGATAATAGGGGAAAAATACCAACACAAGGGGGGAAACAACACCCCAGAAGAAACGAGATAGAAACCCCATCTCATCCAACCCAAAAGAAGAGAACCACTCAAATACAAATAATAATAACAATTCCCAAAATGTCAGGAAGTAATAATTACTATTCCTTAATATCTCTTAATATCAATGGACTCAATTCCCCAATCAAAAGACACAGACTAACAGACTGGATACGGAAACAGGACCCTACATTTTGCTGCATACAGGAAACACATCTCAGTGTCAAAGACAAACACCACCTTAGAGTAAAAGGCTGGAAGACAGTTCTACAAGCAAATGGTCCCAGGAAACAAGCTGGAGTAGCCATTCTAATATCAGATAAAATCGACTTTCGACCTAAAGTCATCAAAAGAGACACAGAAGGTCACTTCCTGCTTGTCAAAGGGAAAATCCACCAAGAAGAATTCTCAATACTGAACATCTATGCACCAAATGCAAGGGCACCCTCATTCGTAAAAGAAACTTTACTAAAGCTTAAAGCACACATCGCACCTAACACAATGATTGTAGGTGACTTCAACACTCCACTCTCCTCAATGGACCGATCAGGAAAGCAGAAACTAAACAGGGACACAGTGAAATTAATTGAAGCTATGGACCAATTGGATTTAACAGATATATATAGAACATTCCATCCTAAAACAAAAGAGTATACCTTTTTCTCAGCACCGCACGGTACCTTCTCAAAAATTGATCACATAATTGGTCACAAGACAGACCTCAACAAATACAAGAAGACCGAACTAATCCCATGTCTCCTATCGGATCACTATGGAGTAAAAGTGGTCTTCAATAGCAAGAAGAACTACAGAAAGCCCACATACACATGGAAACTGAACAATACTCTACTCAATGACACCCTGGTCAAGGAAGAAATAAAGAAAGAAATCAAAGACTTTTTAGACTTCAATGAAAATGAAGGTACGACCTACCCAAATCTCTGGGATACAATGAAAGCAGTGCTAAGAGGAAAACTCATAGCCCTGAGTGCCTCCAAAAAGAAACTGGAAAGAGCATACACTAGCAACTTAACAGCACACCTGAAGGCGCTGGAACAAAAAGAAGCTAACTCACCCAGGAGGAGTAGAAGAGAGGAAATCATCAAACTAAGGGCTGAAATCAATCAAGCAGAAACAAAAAGAACCATACAAAGAATCAACAAAACCAAGAGCTGGTTCTTCGAGAAAATCAACAAGATAGATAAACCCTTAGCCAGACTAACCAAAGGACACAGAGACAGTATACAAATTAACAAAATTAAAAATGAAAAGGGGGATATAACAACAGAAACAGAGGAAATTCAAAAGATCATCAGATCCTACTACAAAGGCCTATACTCAAAACAACTGGAGAATCTGGAGGAAATGGACAATTTCCTAGACAGATACCAAATACCAAAATTAAATCAGCATCAAGTAGACCAGCTAAACAGTCCCATAACCCTTAAAGAAATAGAAGGGGTTATAGAAAGCCTCCCAACCAAAAAAAGTACGGGACCAGATGGTTTTAGTGCAGAATTCTACCAGACCTTCAAAGAAGACTTAACACCAATACTCTTCAAACTATTCCACAAAATAGAGACAGAAGGGACACTGCCCAACTCATTCTTCGAAACCACAATTACGCTGATACCTAAACCACAAAAAGATCCAACAAAGAAAGAGAACTACAGGCCAATTTCTCTTATGAATATAGATGCAAAAATACTAAATAAAATTCTTGCCAACCGAATCCAAGAGCATATCAAAACGATCATTCACCATGATCAAGTAGGCTTCATTCCAGGAATGCAGGGATGGTTCAATATACGGAAATCCATCAATGTAATCCACTACATAAACAAACTAAAAGAAAAAAACCACATGGTCATCTCATTAGATGCTGAAAAAGCATTTGACAAAATTCAGCATCCTTTCATGCTAAAAGTCTTGGAAAGAGCAGGAATTCAAGGCCCATACCTAAACATAGTAAAAGCAATCTACAGCAAACCAGTAGCCAACATCAAAATAAATGGAGAGAAACTTGAAGCAATCCCACTAAAATCAGGGACTAGACAAGGCTGTCCTCTCTCTCCATATCTTTTCAATATAGTACTTGAAGTTCTAGCGAGAGCAATCAGACAACATAAGGAAGTCAAAGGGATACAAATTGGAAAGGAAGAAGTCAAACTATCATTATTTGCAGACGATATGATAGTTTACCTAAGCGACCCAAAAAACTCCACCAGAGAACTTCTACAGCTGATAAACAACTTCAGCAAAGTGGCAGGTTATAAAATTAACTCAAGCAAGTCAGTGGCCTTCTTGTACTCAAAGGACAAGCAGGCTGAGAAAGAAATTAGGGAAATAACACCCTTCACAATAGCCACAAACAACATAAAGTACCTTGGCGTAACTCTAACCAAACAAGTGAAAGATCTGTATGACAGGAACTTCAAGTCCCTGAAGAAAGAAATCGAAGAAGACCTCAGGAGATGGAAAAATATTTCTTGCTCCTGGATTGGCAGGATCAATATAGTAAAAATGGCCATCTTGCCAAAAGCAATCTACAGATTCAATGCAATCCCCATCAAAATCCCAAATCAATTCTTCATAGATCTAGAAAGAGCAATTCTCAAATTCATCTGGAGCAACAAAAAACCTAGGATAGCTAAAACTATTCTCAACAATAAAAGGACTTCTGGGGGAATCAATATCCCTGACCTCAAGCAGTACTACAGAGCAATTGTGTTAAAAACTGCATGGTATTGGTACAGCAACAGGCAGGTAGATCAATGGAATAGGATTGAAGACCCAGAAATTAACCCACAGACTTATGGTCACTTGATCTTTGATAAAGGAGCCACAACCATCCGGTGGAAAAAAGATAGCCTTTTCAACAAATGGTGCTGGTTCAACTGGAGGTCAACATGCAGAAGAATGCGAATTGACCCACTCTTATCGCCTTGTACTAAGATCAACTCCAAATGGATCAAGGACCTCCACATAAAACCAGACACACTGAAACTATTAGAAAAGAAACTTGGGAAGACCCTGGAGGACATGGGCACAGGGGTAAAGTTCCTGAACAGAACACCAATAGCTTATGCTCTAAGATCAAGAATGGACAAATGGGACCTCATAAAATTACAAAGTTTCTGTAAGGCAAAGGACACTGTCAGAAAGACAAAACGGCAACCAACAACGTGGGAAATGATCTTCACCAACCCCACATCCGACAGAGGGCTAATATCCAATATATACAAAGAACTCAAGAAGTTAGACCCCAAAGAACCAAATAACCCTATCAAAAAATGGGGCACAGAGCTAAACAAAGAATTTTCACCAGAAGAAATTCGGATGGCCGAGAAACACCTTAAGAGATGTTCAACATCATTACTCATCAGGGAAATGCAAATCAAAACAACCCTGAGATTCCACCTCACTCCAGTCAGAATGGCTAAGATTAAAAACTCGAGAGACAACAAGTGCTGGCGAGGATGTGGAGAAAGAGGAACACTCCTCCACTGTTGGTGGGATTGCAAAATGGTAAAACCACTCTGGAAATCAGTGTGGCGGTTCCTCAGAAAATTGGGCATGCCACTCCCAGAGGACCCTGGCATACCACTCCTGGGCATATACCCAGAGGATTCCCCTGCATACAACAAAGACACATGCTCCACTATGTTTATAGCAGCCTTGTTTATAATAGCCAGAAATTGGAAGGAGCCCAGATATCCCTCAAAGGAGGAATGGATACAGAAAATGTGGTATATTTATACAATGGAGTACTACTCAGCAATTAAAAATAATGAATTCATGCAATTTGTAGGTAAATGGTTAGATCTGGAAACTATCATCCTAAGTGAGCTAACCCAATCACAAAAGAATACACACGAAATGCAATCACTGATAAGTGGATATTAATGAGCCCAGAAGCCCTAAATACTCAAGGCACAATTAGCAAGTCAAATGACTCTCAAGAAGAAAAAAAGGAGAGAACCCTGGGCCTGTAAAGATTGGATCCAGTATTGTAGACCCAGAACAGAGAAATCGTGGGGGGGGGGAAAGAGTGGGGAATAGCATGGGGGGGGGAGAGGAATTATGGGACATATGGTGGGGGGTACCTGGGAAAGGGGAAAGCCTTTGGAATGTAAACAAAGAATATAGAAAATAAAAAAAAATGATAAAAAAAAAAAAGTGAAAAAAAAAATAAAATCAACTCAAGCAAATCTGTAGCCTTCCTATACACAAAGGATAAGCAGCCCCAGAAAGAAATTAGGGAAATGACACCCTTCACAATAGCCACAAATGATATAAAGTATCTTGGAGTGACTCTAACCAAACATGTGAAAGATTTATATGATAAAAACTTCAGGACTCTGAAGAGGGAAATTGAAGAACACATCAGAAAATGGGAAAATCTTCCATTCTCGTGGGTTGGCAGGACTAATATAGTCAAAATGGCAATCTTGCCCAAAGCAATATACAGATTCATCGCAATCCCCATCAAAATCCCAACTCAGTTCTTCATAGAGTTAGAAAGGGCAATTCTCAAATTCATCTGGAATAACAAAAAACCCAGGATAGCTAAAACTATCATCAACAGCAAAAGAACTTCTGGTGGAATCAATATCCCAGACCTCAAGCAATATTACAGAGCAGTAGTATAAAAACTGCATGGTATTGCTTCAGTGACAGGGAGGCAGATCAATGGAATAGAATCGAAGACCCAAAATTGAACCCGCACATCTATGGCCAATTGATCTTCAACAAAGGAGCTAAAAACATCCAGTGGAAAAAAGATAGCCTTTTCAACAGATGGTGCTGGCTCAAGTGGAGGTCAACATGCAGAAGAATGAGAATTGATCCACTTTTATCTCCTTGCACTAAGCTCAAATCCAAGTGGATCAAGGACCTCCACATGAAACCAGACACATTAAAACTAATAGAAAAGAAACTGGAGAAGACCCTTGAGGATATTGGTTCAGAGGAAAAATTCCTGAACAGAACACCAATTGCTTATGCTCTAAGAGCAAGAATAGACAAATGGGACCTCATAAAATTACAAAGTTTCTGTAAGGCAAAAGACACTGTCAAACGGATAAATCGGCAACCAACAAATTGGGAAAAGATCCTCACCAACCCCACATCCGACAGAGGGCTAATATCCAATGTATACAAAGAACTCAAGAGGTTAGACCCCAGAAAACCAAATAACCCTATCCAAAAATGGGGAAAGAGCTAAACAGAGACTTTTCACCTGATGAAATTCAGATGGCTGAGAAACACCTTAAAAAATGTTCAACATCATTAGTCATTAAGGAAATGCAACTCAAAACAACCCTGAGATTTCACCTCACACCAGCCAGAATGATTAGGATTAAAAACTCAGAAGACATCAGGTGTTGGCGCAGATGTGGAGAAAGAGGAACACTCCTCCACTGTTGGTGGGAATGCAAGCTGGTACAACAACTCTGGAAATCAGTATGGCGGTTCCTCAGAAAACTGGCCGTGATACTTCTGGAGGATCCAGCCATACCACTCCTGGGAATATACCCAGAAGATTCCCCTGCATGCAATAAGGATACATGCTCCACTATGTTCACAGCAGACTTCTATATAATATCCAGAAGCTGGAAAGAACCAAGATGTCCCTCAACAGAGGACTGGATACGAAAAATGTGGTATATATACACAATGGAGTACTATTCAGCCATTAGAAACAATGTATTCATGAAATTCTTAGAGAAATGGATGGAGCTGGAGAACGTCATACTAAGTGAGGTGACCCAGTCTCAAAAGAATAACCATGGTATGCAGTTACTGATAAGTGGATATTAGCCTAGAAACTTGGAATACGAAAGACATAAATCACATACCAAGTGATGTCTGACAAGAAGAAAGGAGTGGGCACTGGTGCTAGAATGGACCAAAGCATCATTGTGGAGGAGTACAAGAACAGTGAGGTGGGAGTGGGTGGATGAGGGAGCAGGGGGAGGAAAAAGGACATGTGGGACCTTTGGGGATGGGGAACCAGAAAAAGGGAAATGAATTGTAAATATAGAACATATCCAATAAACAAAATAAATAAAATCAACTCAAGCAAATCAGTAGCCTTCCTAAACACAAAGGATAAGCAGGCCGAGAAAGAAATTTGGGAAATAACAACCTTCACAATAGCCACAAACAATATAAAGTATCTTGGTGTGACTCTAACCAAACAAGTGAAAGATTTATATGACAAAAACTTCAGGTCTCTGAAGAAGTAAATTGAAGAAGACCTCAGAAAATGGAAAAATCTTCCATGCTCGTGGGTTGGCAGGATTAATATAGTTAAAATGACAATCTTGCCAAAAGCAATATACATATTCAATGTACTCCCCATCAAAATCCCAACATAGTTCTTCATAGACTTAGAAAGAGCAATTCTCAAATTCATCTGGAATAACAAAAAACACAGGATAGCTAAAACAATCATCAACAGTAAAAAAAAAAAAAAAAAAAAAAAAAAAAAAAAAAAAAACTTCTGGGGGAATCAATATCCAGGACCTGAAGCAATACTACAGAGCAGTTGTGTTAAAAACTGCATGGTTTTGATACAGTGAGAGGGAGGCAGATCAATGGAATAGGATCGAAGACCCAGAATTGATCCCACACATCTATTGCCAATTGATCTTTGACAAAGGAGCTGAAAACATCTAGTGGAAAAAAGATAGCCTTTCAACAGATGGTGCTGGCTCAACTGGAGGTTAACATGCAGAAGAATGAGAATTGATCCACTCTTATCTCCTTGCACTAAGCTCAACTCCAAGTGGATCAAGGACCTCCACATAAAACCAGACACTCTAAAACTAATAGAAAAGAAACCGGGGAAGACCCTTGAGGACATTGGCACAGGGGGAAAATTTCTGAACAGAACACCAATTGCTTATGCTCTAAGATTGAGAATTGGCAAATGGGACCTCATAAAGTTACAAAGTTTCTGTAAGTCAAAATACACTGTCAAAAGGACAAATCGGCAACAAAAATGTTGGGAAAAGATCTTCACCAACCCCACATCTGACAGAGGGCTAATATCAAATATATACAATGAACTCAAGAAGTTAGACCTCAGAAAACCAAATAACCCTATCCAAAAATGGGGTACAGAGCTAAACAAAGACTTTTCACCTGAAGAAATTTGGATGATTGAGAAACACCTTAAATAATGTTCAACATCATTAGTCATTAGAGAAATGCAAATCAAAACAACCCTGAGATTTCACCTCACACCAGTCAGAATGGCTAAGATTAAAAACACAGGAGACATCAGGTGTTGGCCAGGATGTTAGGAAAGAGGAGCACTCCTCCACTGCTGGTGGGACTGCAAGCCAGTACAACCACTCTGGAAATCAGTATGGCGGTTCCTCAGAAAAGTGGACATGATAGTTCTGGAGGACACAGGCATACCACCCTGGGCATATACTCAGAAGATTCCCCAGCATGCAATAAGGATACATGCTCCACTATGTTCATAGCAGCCTTATATATAATAGCCAGAAGCTGGAAAGAACCCAGATGTCCCTCAACAGAAGAATGGATTAAAAAAATGTGGTATATATAGATAATGGAGTACTATTCAGTCATTAGATACAATGAATTCATGAAATTCTTAGAGAAATGGATGGATCTGGAGAACATCATACTAAGTGAGGTAACCCAGTCTCAAAAGAATACCCATGGTATGCACTCACTGATAAGTGCATATTAGCCTACTCTTGTGACACCAAAGGCACAATCCACATAACTTATGATAACCGACAATAAGGAAGGAGTGGACATTGGTGCTGGAAAAGATCAAAACATCAGTGTAGGGGAATACCAGAAGACGGAAGTGGGAAGGGGTCAATGGGGGAACAGGAGGAGGGAAAAGGGCATGTGAGAACTTTGGGGGATGGAAAACCAGAAAATGGGAAATGAAATGTAAATATAGAATATATCCAATAAATAAAAAAAATTAAAAAAAGAAAAAATAGAAGAGAAGGAAAAAACTCATCTTCTAGGCAAGATGGATGTTTATATTCTAAATTGGAAAAAAAATCCTGAGCAGTATTTTCAAACACCGCTTGATTCAATAGGCAATTTCTTTGGAAATGACTGCCCATTTGTATGTTTATAAAGGACTTGGCTTGAAGAAAAGGTCATTGTTCTCACTGGGAATAAAATATTTATGAAAACTAAAAATAAATAAAAACAAACAAACCAACAAATAAATAAGTAAATTTCAGGAGACAGCAGATGTTGGCAAGGATGTGGAGAAAGAGGAAAACTCCTCTATTGCTGGTGGGATTGCAAGCTGGTACAACCACTCTGGAAATCAGTCTAGCAGTTCCAAAGAAAACTGGGCATTACAATTCTGGAGACCCTGTTTTACCACTCCTGGGCATAAACCCAGAGGATTACCTAGCATGCAACAAGGACAAATGCTCCACTATGTTCATAGAAGCCTTATTTACAATAGCCAGAACCTGGAAAGAACCAGATGTCCCTCAATGGAGGAATGGATCCAGAAAATGTGGTATATTTGCACAATGGAATACTACTCAGCAATTAAAACCAATGATTCATAAAATTGTTAGGCAAATGGTTGGAACTGGAAAATATCATTCTAAGTGAGCTAACCCAATCACAAAAGAATACACATGAACTGCAGTCACTGATAAGCGGATATTAGCCCAGAGAGTGAGAAGCAGGTAGTTAAAAAAAACAGAAAAAGAAAAAAAATGCTGTCATTTCTCCACTGGAAGTTTCTTGCGCCTTTGTTAAATATCAAGTGATCTTAAATATGTGGGTTCTTTTCTGGGTCTTCAGTGCTATTCCATTGATCTTCCTGCCTGTCTGCATACCAATACCAAACAGTTTTTATCACTATTGCTCTGTAGTAGTGTTGAGGTCAGAGATGGTGTTTAACCCAGAAGAGCTTTTGTTGTGGAGAATAGTTTTTGCTATCCTGGCTTTGTTGTTATCCCAGATGTCTCCTTGTTAAATGTTGTAGCATCTTTTGCATATATTTCCAGTGTAACTTCTGACCATGGAAATATTAGAAGTACTTTACCAGAACTAGATTAAGATCTTATCAGAACTTCATTGTGAGCTTTCAGAACTTCTGACGTCTTAATTTAACAAGTGAAAGAAATTTGAACCATATTTTATATTATTTATTTTAACTTACTTTCTTACATCTTTAAAAATTGTATTTAAATACCCCCAGAGACAGTTTTAGATCTTCATTACTTAAAATTATATATCTTAAAACTCTTCCATACCCTTACAGTTACTTAAACATTCATAATCTCAGACTTTTCATAAACATTACATTATTTTATCTTATCATCTACCATGAGACAGAGGTTCTTGATTATTTAAAGCAGTTATCAAAAAGTGAGTTCCTTTACATAAATAAATAACAAAATATCATATTGAAACTTTTTGAGTTTATTTCATTTCAAAGTCTGCTTGCAAGGGAAGTTAATTCTAGACATAGTAGTACTTCAGTAAAGATGAGTCCTGATGCCTGCTTTTTCAAAAAAAAGAGGACTTATAAGACAATTGAAACCTTTGTGTCTGAGCTGTTATTCCTGTCACTTTAAAACTGGCCAACTTTAAAACTGATAAAGTTATTGTTCATCTGAAGAAGCAGAAAGTGCAAAACAAGCAGCTCCTGAATATAAGAAAAATGACAGGAGCTATTATGTTCCTCCATGTTAATCTCAGTTTCACTGGGGACAGAGGTACCAGGGTATCATTAGTTTTTGGCTGACAGGCCCAAATGATCCAACAGAATTACCTTCCAGAGGACCCTGGCATACCACTCCTGGGCATATACCCAGAGGATTCCCCTGCATACAATAAAGACACATGCTCCACTATGTTTATAGCAGCCTTGTTTATAATAGCCAGAAATTGGAAGGAGCCCAAATATCCCTCAAAGGAGGAATGGATACAGAAAATGTGGTATATTTATACAATGGAATACTACTCAGCAGTTAAAAATAATGAATTCATGCAATTTGTAGGTAAATGGTTAGACCTGGAAAATATCATCCTGAGTGAGTTAACCCAATCACAAAAGAATACAAATGAAATGCAATCACTGATAAGTGGATATTAATGAGCCCAAAAGCCCTAAATATTCAAGGCACAATTAGCAAGTCAAATGATTCCCAAGAAGAAGAAAGGAGAGGACCCTGGGCCTGTAAAGATTGGATCCAGTTTTGTAGAGAAACCGTGGGGGGAGGAGGAATGATTGGGGAATAGTTGGGGGGGTAGAGGAATTATGGGACATAGGGAGGGGGGAACTGGGAAAGGGGAAAGCCTTTGGAATGTAAACATAGACTATCGGAAATAAAAAATTTTTAAAAAAGTAGAAACTTAAGGAACCAGCCTATTTTGTCTAAGTGATGCAGGGCAATAAATTCTTGCTGTCCTGAATTCCCTGAATTTAGAAAATGCTGTGGAAAATTTTTACCTGGTGGTTAGCTATGCCAGATTCCAAGCAAGCTGCAGGAGGAGTATTTCTGTTTACCAACATCTTCTTTGGAGGAGATCTTATGGGTGTGTCAAAGAGATGGCACTTCTTTCTATCAGAGATACCTTATTAATTAAAAATTATAAATGTAATATTCAGCAAATATCAGTAATATTTGTGGACAATTTTTCTATTAAATATATCTAAACTAAAGAATATTTTCATATTTCTTATCACTTGTTTTAGGCATAACTTTGAATACATACACAGTAGGAAAAATTAAACTTATTTCTTTAATCAATTACAAACTGAAAATGACTACTGTGAACGTGAGTTAAACATAGGCACTCATATTAAATATACCCTATATTTCAACCACCTGTTTACTTATCAAAATTTTAGATGTCTAGTTTTAAACAGTTAGCAAAGGCATACGTATATAGGCATAAATATCTTTGTTAGTTTTGTTTAACTCAATAGTCCTTTATAACTTTAATTTTCTAGCATATTATAGATAATATTATAAATCAGACTTGATTGTAGGAAATATAACCTTAAATTTTGATCATCATAAAAAAATCCATACCAGTCCAAACTATTCTTTGGAGACTTAATACTTTTGTAGTCTAAAAGAAGATACAAGCATGAAAAAGAATTATTTAGCATCAATAACATTTACAATTGCTCCATGCCACCTTGCCATCTGAAGATTGCAAATAATTGACATTGGTATATATACTCGAACCATAGTGTAAAGATAACTGACAGCCACCTGACTATTTAATTCTTAATGAAGGCATTAACCATAATGGTGTCTGTGTGTGTTGGGGGGACTACATGGTTATTAATTCAAAAACATCTGTTTTTAATGTAGATCTGTATTTTTAAATAGAAAATGAATCCAAGCTATACACACATATGCATACAGAGTATAATACACATTATTCACACACAGAGACACACATGGTATTGAATCCAAATATATACATACATACACAAAATGTACTCCAAATATGTGTTGAAATATGTAATGTTTAAGATAACTTACACAGATTTTCAGTTATATATATGTATATATATATGTGTATATATATATATATATATATATATATATATATATTTAAGCATAAGTCTTCTGTTAAAAATTTGAAAAATAAATCTTGTTAAAGATTTTGTAAATTTTATTTTTAATGCTAGGTCTCTTTCTGTGAGTACTCCATAGCCTCAGTAATAGTGTCAGGCCTTGGGTCCCTCCTTGAGCTGGATCCCACTTTTGGCCTGTCTCTGGACCTTCTTTTCCTTGGGTTCTTCTCTATTTACATCCCTGAAATTCTTTCAGACAGGAACAATAATGGGTCAGAACTATGACTGTAGGATGGCCTCCTTCTCACTCATTTGAATCCCTGTCTTTCTGCTGGTGTTAGGCTCTATAAGTTCCCTCTCCCTACTGTCAGACATTTCATATAAGGTCCTGTGAATCTCTCACCTTCCAGATGCACCTCCAGTGCATTCTGTCCTGTGAATCTCACCTTCCAGATCTTCAGTCCTGTGCATCTAACCTTCCAGATCTCTGGTGCATTCTGGAGTGTCCCTCCAACTTCCTATCTCCCAAGGAGACCTGTTTCTGTTTTTTATGCTGTTCCCCCATGGCTTCAATCTTTTGCCCTCCCATTATGTCATAGTAGGTTCCCCTCTGCCTGATAACTCTGTGTTCCTTTATCCCTGAGGAATAACTCACCACTCTAGATATTTGGAGTCTATAATTCATAGATCAGAAATTCTTACTTTATATTATTTAATATATATCTTGACAATTTAAGAAATACTGCTCTTTTCGTACACTTCCTCAATTTTACAAATATTTTTGCCTTATCTATTAGTGTTTAAGATTGCTAGGATGAATTATTCTATAACCTCTGAGCAGTAGAGCAGAAGAAATTGTTTTCAAAATACTTAAATAGGCATTCCAACAAATAAGCAATAAGTAATCGTGATAAAGTCTACCAGAGGTCACAGTATGAGATATAATGTGTATAACAAATATTGGTCTATGGGTTTAATGATAGAATGTCTCAAAAAAGTATGTTTTGGGTCAATATAGGAAAACATTTATTTGAAGTCTTGCCTGTAAATTATTCTCAGTACACCTCAACTCCATGTACATATGAACAAAAATATCCACATCTACCTTCCCTCCTATAATATATTAGTATGTCTCTAACCATTTTTGTTCTTTGGAGAGCAGGACTTATTGTCTTTAGTGGAATGATCTGATACTCCTATGTAGACTATTCAGGCCTCAATTTCATAGATATTAACCTAACACTATCTTCCCTATATTCGGATAAAGGATGTATATATATATATGTATACATATACATATATATATACATATACATATATATACATATATATGTATATATAGACATAAACACACACAAAATGAGTAATCAATATAAGCACACACACACACACACACACACACACACACACATATATATATATATATATATATACATGTATATATGTATATGTATATATGTGCTTATCTTGATTACTCATTTTGTGGTAGTACATTTTAATTCCTTAAGCATTATTAAATATAAGCAATATGAAAATATCTTAATTATAATTGCTTTAAGTAGAGATAGGATGAATAAGTTTCTCCATTTTCATTCTAGTTTTCTGGATACTGTGTCAATGACAACTCTTTTAGAGTTACTTGTGAATTTTAGATGAGTTTGCCTCTAAGACCAAAATAAAATATCTGGATTTTTGGAAAAAAATTCACCTAATATTTAGTAGTTTTGTGGTTTTGATGTATCCTAATCAATGAAGGAAATATTAAAATCTATGTAGATGTTATTATAAACCTTATTATTTTAAAATATATTTGTGACAAACTTTTATGTTATTTGATAAAAATTACTCCATTAACAATTCCATATATATATATATATATATATGTGTGTATATATATATATATATATATACATACATACAAGGATTTCACAGTGATGATTTATACTATTTCTACCTGTGTTATAGGATTCTAAGCACACAAGTGATTTAAGGTGAAATTTGATGATAGTGTTAGCAATACTAAAAATTAGATTTTACAGCACCCATTTCCAAGCTTTGTTATGACATCTGTACAAATTTAGCATGTTAATATAAATAAATTTACGATCTAGATAACAGGGTGATACACAGAGATGACCAATACCAAAAGAAGATAACCAGCTACATTTAACATTCTCGCATCCAATCTAATTCTGCAAACGTCAAATAAGAAACAAAAACATGAGAAGAAAATATTTGAAAAAAATGTTTTCATTACTAGAAATATAATTAGAAATAATTGCTTCAGATAATCAAATAAAGAATATATGAAATACTGCGATGAATTTCCAAATAAGCATAGCTACTCAGGGTATTGTCACAGGAAGATTACAGACTTAGCTCTGGGGTACATTTGGCAGCCCTTGATTACAAACAGCTTTCTGACAAATGGAGGCTTTATTATAGGTACAATTAGCCAAATTCAGGCACAAAGGCACAGGCATTACTGCACAGTTTTCTTTGTTTTTAATTGGAGCCAGAAACCAAAGAATAACTATGCAATATTTTGGCCTTTCTCCTTCTACTTCATCTTTATCATTATTCCTGATGCAACAGTCAGGGAGGAGGAAGAAGAGATAGAAGGGCTTTGTTAGAAAAATCTCCTAGGTAACAATAGGCTTATTCCTCTTTTTTTAAAAAAAAAATATTTATTTTGTATATCTCTCTCCTGGTTGGTCCAAAACCTTTTTCTCTATTTCCCTAAGTATACTCAGCCAGGAAGAGTTAAGAAAGCTAAATAAACCTATTCATACAGAAAATATTTCAGTAATGTTCCTGATTGATTTCTAGCTCTCAGCTTGTACCAGGCTCCTGCTGTAGATTGACAACAAACTGCTTTTTCAAGGATTGCTTGGAAAACCTTCAGATGAAAATGAGAAGAAAACATCAGCATGGTCAGGTAAATTGCAATGATTCTTTACATTCCTGCTCTGAATGAAATTGTTCCTGTTTGATATTCAGTTATTTATTTTGTTATTGCTCCGGGTCATTGCTTCAGTTTTAAGATCGATCATTCAGGGCTCAGCCTTGGAGTTCTGTTTCATTTGCAAGGATGGTATATTATATCATCCTTCAGTATCTGACAGAGAAAAAACACCAGTTGCTTCTTAGTCTGTATTAGGTGATCAGCTCTTTAAAGGACTTTTATATCAGGACAGCCATTCTCATTTGTCAAACTGAGAATTTCTGAAATACTTTTTAACATCACCTTACCTAGTATGCCACTGAATTCTGAAACTACTGAAACCCAAATACTGCAATTCTCCTTTGTTATCATCTTGCTACCATCAATGCTCTCATATTCAATCCAAATTATCACATAAGGTTTGCATTGTTATTGTTGGTAACAAAGTTCTATGTTCATACTAACACATTTACATACAGTCAAAGGGAAGAGTATGCAAAAACTCCAATGAAAAACCTTAACATATGAAAATGCCTATTTTTTTAAGTTTTTGATTTTGCATCTCAATTGACTAAGGTTTCCAACCACTGCCCAGTTTTCTTGAGTCCTAATATGTATTATATTTTAGTTAGATTGCTTTGACATAGTTACTCTTTAGTATTACCAAACATTTTTTCAATTGTGATCATTAGATATCATCCTACAACTCTTATGTGTTCAGTAGTATATTTTTATATTCAAGTTTTTGTTCTTGTGCATAATCTAGAAGCCTTGTGCACAATCAAGATACAATTATATCTAAATGTTTATATGTGGAAGAATAAAATGATGCTGCTAGGCTGAATATATCATACTATATCATACATGTTTTATATTTAAGGTTTGCATTTCATTAGTTTTGAAATTACTAACATTTTTTTAGAACAAAAAAAATTCTTATCAAAGACTTTACCAGGTTTATCATATTTATTATCCTTGAATATATGTAGATTAATATAGGGTTGTGGCTCAGTAATTTTTCTTATATTTCTGTAAATCATTTGTATTCTTTTGCTTCTCTGTATCTAGTATAATGCTAAATTTTAAGGATTTCTGAGATTTTGGTGCTCATTCAAAAGAGATGAATGTGCATGTGAATAACCAAGAATGAATACATTGCTGAAAATGGGTAAAAACAGAGGTTGCAGTAGAATTTTTCTAAACTTTATTGTATATTGTACATGTGATGCCTAACAAAATTACTGGGAAAGATTAGAATAGCCTTTGTGTGTTATTGTGACAGTACACACACCTAAATGCTACTACTTGTTGAGTCCCTAATGTTTCAGATTGTGAATGGCAGTGTTAGAAATGTGTTGCCTTCATAGTTTAGAATAACTAAATAAAGTTCTTATTGGGTTAAAAATCCATTCTCATGGAGGCAAGAATTGATTTTCATAAATCTTCTGTCTTGGACTGAATCCCTAAACAATATTATTTCTCCTTATCTTGATAGAAGTTATTTGCCTAAACTTTTTTTTTTGATCTTGTAGCTTTTTATTTTTTTGAGACTATACTTTAATTACATTTCCTCCAACATTTTCTTCCCTCCAAACCCTCACCAATCTCCTTCAAATCCCTGGCCTCTTTTTTTCAACTAATATTTATTACATTCATATATGTATATGCCTATACATACATGTACACACAGACATATATATCCATGATATAACCTAACAGGGAGATTTTAATCATACTTCAACTGTAACTGTTCTGGAGAATGATCACGTGTTTGTCAGTGTTGCTATCTGGTGCATCTGGTAACTAAATGCATGTTAGACTTGTAGCTTCCTTTTGTGGTCCTTGCACCTTGCTTTCTTTGATGCTAACAACAGCAATATCATTGAGCATCTCTTCATGCTTGGGATTCTTTTCTGTCTGGAGTCCATCTTGTGAAGTGGGCTCTCTTTATAAGCAGCAGCAGGTATACAGTTCTGAAGAGCCTAGTTCTTCAGTGATCTTGTGTCTAGGAGTGCTTCTATGGTCACCTTAGTCTCTCTTCCTGCCAATCTAGTGATTAGGATTCAGAGTAAAGTGTGGTGATAATGACCTTGACCCTCTACTGATTGCCTTCTCTTGAAGCAGAATCGTTTTTTTTAAGTAGGAATTTTTTATTGGAAATATTCTATATTTACATTTCATTTCCCTTTTTTTGTTTCCCCAACCCCCTAAGGTCCCACATGCCCTTTTCCCTCCCCCTGCTCACTCATCCACCCCTTCCCACTTCCCTGTTCTGGTATTCCCCTACACTGATGCTTTGATCATTTCCAGCACTAGTGTCCATTCCTTTCTTCTTGTCAGACATCATTTGGTTTGTGAATTGTGTCTTTGGTGTCCCAAGATTCTAGGCTAATATCCACTTATCAGTGAGTGCATACCATGGGTATTCTTTTGAGACTGGGTTACCTCACTTAGTATGATGTTCTCCAGATCCATTAATTTCTCTAAGAATTTCATGAATTCATTGTTTCTAATGGCTGGATAGTATTCCATTGTATATATATATATATATATATATATATATATATATACCACATTTTTTTTATCCATTCCTCCGTTGAGGGACATCTGGGTTCTTTCCAGCTTCTGGATATTATAAATAAAGCTGCTATGAACATAGTGGAACATGTATCCTTATTGCATGCTGGGGAGTCTTCTGGGTATATTCCCAGGAGTGGTATGGCTGGATACTCCGGAAGTATCATGTCCAGTTTTCTGAGGAACCGCCAGACTGATTTCCAGAGTGGTTGTACCAGCTTGCAGTCCCACCAGCAGTGGAGGAGTGTTCATCTTTCTCCATATCCTCCCCAACACCTGATGTCTTCTGAGTTTTTAATCCTAATCATTCTGACAGGTGTGAGGTGAAATCTCAGGGTTGTTTTGATTTGCATTTCTCTAATGACTAATGATGTTGAACATTTTTTAAGGTGTTTCTCAGCCATCCGAATTTCTTCAGGTGAAAGGTCTTTGTTTAGCTCTGTACCCCATTTTTGGATAGGGTTATTTGGTTCTTTGGGGTCTAACTTCTTGAGTTCTTCGTATACATTGGATATTAGCTCTCTGTCAGATGTGGGGTTGGTGAAGATCTTTTCCCAATTTGCTGGTTGCCGATTTGTCCATTTGACAGTGTCTCTTGCCTTACCGAAACTTTGTAACTTTATAAGGTCCCATTTGACTATTCTTGATCTTAGAGCATAAGCAATTGGTGTTCTGTTCAGGAATTTTCCCTCTGAGCCAATGTCCTCAAGGGTCTTCCCCAGTTTCTTTTCTATTAGTTTTAGTGTGTCTGGTTTTATGTGGAGGTCCTTGATCCACTTGGAGTTGAGCTTAGTGCAAGGAGATAAGAGTGGATCAATTCTCATTCTTCTGCATGTTGACTTCCAGTTGAGCCAGCACCATGTGTTGAAAAGGCTATCTTTTTTCCACTGGATGTTTTCAGCTCCTTTGTCGAATATCAATTGGCCATATACATGTGGGTTCAATTCTGGGTCTTCGATCCTATTCCATTGATCCACTTCCCTGTCACTGTACCAATACCATGCTGTGTTTAACACTACTGCTCTGTAATATTGCTTGAGGTCTGGGATATTGATTCCCCCAGAAGTTCTTTTGCTGTTGATGATAGTTTTAGCTATCCTAGTTTTTATGTTATTCCAGATGAATTTGAGAATTGATCTTTCTACCTCTATAAAGAGCTGAGTTGGGATTTTGATGGGGATTGTGTTGAATCTTTATATTGCTTTTGGCAAGATTGCCATTTTAAATATATAAATCCTGCCAACCCACGAGCATGGAAGATTTTTCCATTTTCTGAGGTCTTCTTCAATTTCCCTCTTCAGAGTCCTGAAGTTTTTGTCATATAAATCTTTCACTTGTTTGGTTAGAGTCACACCAAGATACTTTATATTGTTTGTGGCTATTGTGAAGGGTGTCATTTCCCTAATTTCTTTCTCGGCCTGCATATCCTTTGTGTATAGGAAGGCTACTGATTTGCTAGAGTTGACTTTATACCAGCCATTTTGCTGAAGTTCTTTATCAGCTGTAGGAGTTCTCTGGTGGAGTTTTTTGGGTCACTTAAGTATACTATCATATCATCTGCGAATAGTGATAGTTTGACTTCTTCCTTTGCAATTTGTATCCCTTTGACTTCCCTCTGTTGTCGAATTGCTCTAGCTAGTACCTCAAGTACTATATTGAAGGGATATGGTGAGAGGGGGCAGCCTTGTCTAGTCCCTGATTTCAGTGGGATTGCTTCAAGTTTCTCTCCATTTACTTTGATGTTGGCTATCAGTCTGCTGTAAATTGCTTTTACTATGTTTAGATATGGGCCTTGAATTCCTGTTCTTTCCAAGATTTTAAGCATGAAAGGATGCTGAACTTTGTCAAATGCTGTTTCAGCATCCAATGCGATGACCATGTGTTTTTTTTTCTTTGAGTGTGTTTATGTAGTGGATTACGTTGGTGGATTTCCTTATATTGAACCATCCCTGCTTCCCTGGGATGAAGCCAACTTGATCATGGTGAATGATTGTTTTGATGTGTTCTTGGATTCGGTTGGCATGTATTTTATTTAGTATTTTTGCATCAATATCCATAAGGGACATTGGCCTGTAGTTCTCTTTCTTAGTTGGATCTTTTTTGTGGTTTAGGTATTAGTGTAATTGTGGTTTCGAAGAATGAGTTGGGTAGTGTTCCTTCTGTTTCTATTTTGTGGAAAAGTTTGAAGAGTATTGGTATTAGGACTTCTTTGAAGGTCTGCTAGACCTTCTGCACTAAAACCATCTGGTCCTGTGATTTTTTTGTTTGGAAGACTTTCTATGACCCCTTCTATTTTTTGGGGGGTTATGGGTCTGTTTAGACGATCTATTTGATCCTGGTTTTATTTTGGTATTTGGTGTCTGTCTAGGAAATTGTCCATTTCCTCCAGATTCTCCAGTTGTGGTGTGTATAGGCTTTGGTAGTAGGATCTGATGATTTTTTTGAATTTCCTCAGTTTCTGTTGTTATATCCCCCTTTTCATTTCTAATTTTGTTCATTTGAATACTCTCTCTGTGCCCTTTGGTAAGTCTGGCTTGGGATTTATCTATTTGTTGATTTTCTCAAAGAACCAGCTCCTGGTTTTGTTGATTCTTTGTATGGTTCTCCTTGTTTCAACTTGATTGATTTCAGCCCTGAGTTTGATGATTTCCTGTCTTCTACTCCTCCTGGGTGAAGAGCTTCATGTTCTAGGGCTTTCAGGTGTGCCATTAAGTTGCTAGTGTATGCTCTCTCCTGTTTCTTTTTGGAGACACTCAGGGCTATGAGTTTTCCTCTTAGCACTGCTTTCATTGTGTCCCATAGATTTGGGTATGTTGTACCTTCATTTTCATTAAATTGTAAAAAGTCTTTGATTTATTTATTTCTTTATTCCTTGACTAAGTTATCATCGAGTAGAATATTGTTCAGCCTCTACGTGTTTGAGGATTTTCTGTTGTTTTTGTTGCTATTGAAGAACACTCTTACTCCCTTGTGATCCGATAGGAGGCATGGGATTAATTTGATCTTTTTATATTTGTTGAAGTCTGTCTTGTGATCAAGTATATGGTCGATTTTGGAGAAGGTACCATGAGGCACTGAGAAAAAGGTATAGTCTTTTGTTTTAGGGTAAAATGTTATATATATATATATATATATATATATATATATATATATATATATATATATATATATATGTGTGTGTGTGTGTGTGTGTGTGTGTGTGTGTGTGTGTGTGTGTTAAATCCAATTGGTCCAAAGTTTCAATGAGTTTCCTTGTGTCCCTGTTTAGTTTTGGTTTTCCTGATCGGTCCATTGAGGATAGTGGAGTGTTGAGGTCCCCCACTATTATTGTGTTAGGTACAATGTGTGCTTTGAGCTTTAGTAAAGTGTCTTTTACAAATGAGGTTGTCCTTGTATTTGGAGCGTAGATGTTTAGAATTGTGAGTTCTTCTTGGTGGATTCTTTCTTTGACTAGCAAGAAGTGACATTCTGTGTCTCTTTTGATGACTTTGGGTTGAATGTCAATTTTATCTGATATTAGAATGGCTATTCCAGCTCACTTTCTACGACCATTTGCTTGCAAGATTGTTCTCCAGCCTTTTACTCTAAGGTAGTGTTTGTCTTTAACTCTGAGGAGTGTTTCCTGTATGCAGCAAAATGTAGGGTTCTGTTTCCATATCCAGTCTGTTAGTCTATGTCTTTTTAATGGGGATTGAGCCCATTGATGTTAAAAGATATTAAGGAATAGTAATTATTTGTTCCTGTCATTTTTTATGTTATTTTTGTTTTTGAGTAGTTATCTTCCTTTGAGTTTGATGGAAGTAGGTTACTATCTTGCTTTTTCTTGGGTGCAGTTTCCCTCCTTGTCTTGGGGATTTCTTCCTATTATCCTTTGTAGAGCTGGGTTAGTGGAAAGATATTGTGTAAATTTGGTCCTGTCGTGGAATATTGTGATTTCTCCATCTATGTGATTGTTTTGCTGGTATAGTAATCTTGGCTGGCATTTGTGTTCTCTTAGGGTCTGCATGAGATCCACCCAGGATCTTCTAGCTTTCATGGTTTCGGGAGAGAAGTCTTGTGTGATTCTGATAAGTCTTCCTTTATATATTACTTGACCTTTTTCTCTTACTGCCTTTAATATTCTTTCTTTGTTTAGTACATTTGGGGTTTTGATTATTATGTCACAGGAGGTATTTCTGTTCCGGTCCAGCCTGTTTTCAGTTCTATAGTCTTCTTGTATATTCATGGGCATCTCTCTCCTTAAGTTAGGGAAGTTTTCTTCCATAATTTTGGTAACGATATTTGCTGGCCCTTTAAGTTGTAGATCTTCACTCTCATCTATCCCTATAATCCTTAGGTTTGGTCTGCTCATTTTGTCTTGGATTTTCTGGACGTTTTGGGTTACAAGCCTTTTGGATTTTGTGTTTTCTTTGACTGTGGAATCAATGGTTTTTATGTTATCTTCAGCATCTGAGATTCTTATCTCTATCTATTGTATTCTGTTGTTGATGTTTGCATCTATGACCGCTGATTTCTTCCCAAGGTTTTCTATCTCCAAAGTTGCCTCCTTTTGTTATTTCTTAGTTGTTTCTACCTCTGTGTTCAGATCTTGGATGGTTTTGCTCAGTTCCTTCATTTGTTTGTTTGTGTTTTCTTGTAATTCTTTAAGAGATTTTTGTGTTTCCTCTTTCGTGACTTCTGCCTGCTGTTTCAAGTTCCTCTGCATTTCTTTAACTGATTTTCTTATTTACTCTTTATTGGTTTCTCTCTGTTGGCTCATATTCTCCTGGAGTTCTTTAAGAGATTTTTGTGTTTGCCTTGTAAGAGTTTCTACTCTATTGATGTTCCCCTGCATTTCTTTAAGAGATTTGTTTATGTCTTTTTTGTGTTCCTCTAGCAGCATCATGACCAGTGCTTTTATATCCAACTCTTGTTTTTCTAGTGTGCTGAGGTATCCAGGACTTGCTGTGGTTGGCGAGTTGTGTTCAGATACTGCCATATTGCCTTGATTTTTGTTTGTAATGTTCCTACGTTTGTCTTTTGCCATCTGTTTATCTGGAGTTAGTTGGTCTTATTCTTAGTGGTTGGTGTTTGAGGCTCCTCTGAGCCTGGTGTTTGGTGCTGCTGTTGTAGAGGGCGTCTGAGCTCCCGAGGTGGAGACCAGGAGGTTTCAGTTACTGGGCTCTCAGTTACCTCCTCAGCTCTGCTGTGCCAGATCTAAGTCTTCCTGAGGCTTGCTGCTGGACCTGCAATTGGCCTCCTGCTGTCTCTTCCTGGCCTGCCTAGTTGCTAGCTCTTAAGAATCAGATTTTTTTTCCTCCACTGATCTGGGCTAGTCTGTTAGATATTTATGATGTCCTGAGTTCCTCTGTTGGTTCTCTATGGTGACCTGTTCAGGCCACCAGCTCCAAAATGGTGGCAGGTCTCAGCGCTCTGTCTAACCACTGGGTTCCCTACAGGATTGGAGGTTCCCTGGTTGGGCTGCTAAAACCTAGATGGTAGTACTCTCAGTCCACAGGGCTCTGTCATGTTAGCTGTCTGTGGTGTCCTGAGGCATGATGTCAGCCTCTGGCTGTACTGCAGGCAACCTGCAGGTACTAGCAGGTTGGTGCCCCCTTGGGTTGGCACAGAGACTGCTTGCCAAGCTGATCTGACTCTGTGTGTACTGCCAAGCTGTTGGTGCACAGACCTAACTCCAACCTCCTTTGGCTCTGGGCACGAGCAAGAGCCTGACCAGGTGTTCTTTGCCAGGTTAAGTCTCTGTCCAAGCACCTGGACCCAGTCACCTCAGGCAGTCCACAGTGACCAGAGGGAAGATGGCGGCTGGCTGCAAGCCCACTAGCCAGCCCCCAGCGATCGGGGACAGCCTCTGAACTGCAGGTGCTCAGAGCTCCTGCTGACCTTCCCTGGCTCTGGGGGCCAGCAAGGGCCTGACCTGGTATTCGTTGCTAGGCCAAGTCTCTGTCCATGCACCTGAACCCAGCCGCCAGCAGGCAGTCTGCAGCGACCCAAGGGAAGATGGTGGCCAGCTGCAAGCCTGCTAGCTGGTCCCCAGGGATCAGTGACAGCCTCTGAGCTGCAGGTGCTCAGAGCTCCTGCCGACCTTCCCTGGCTCTGGGGGCCAGCAAGGGCCTGACTAGGTATTCGTTGCTAGGCCAAGTCTCTGTCCTTGCACCTGAACCCAGCATCCAGCAGGCAGTCCACAGCGACCCGAGGGAAGATGGTGGCCGGCTGCAAGCCCGCTAGCTGGTCCCCAGGGATCAGGCTAAACTTTTTTTCAATCTATGATTAAAACTTTGAATTTTCTCAAAAAACCAAAAAAAAAAAAAAAAAAAAAAAAACTTGGAATTTTCTCCCAATTCTTTGACTAGTTTATGTTATTGTCAGGTTTTTGTTATTCATAAACCCAAATAAATGACTGAATCTGAGGATCAGCATCTTCTTATAATTTCTATGCAACTTGAATCTAAGTTAATGTCACCTTACAAAATCGATTGAGTATATAGATCAAGGAACTCCTATAATGGTGAGCTCATAAATGTACCCCTGTGAGTGCCATAATTTATTCTGGATAAACACTTTGTAGGGCAACTATTGGGTCACAAGATACAAAGCACTCTAACTAGACCATTGGCTGTATTTTATAAGTTATCACAATAATCTCATTTGTTACCAAGATGGAACATTGGTGAAATTCTACATAGGTTTGTTTTGCAAATGTTAAGTGGAGAGACAGACATTCTTTATATCTCTGCTACTAGAAAAAGTATTTTTAAAATTATTTCATATATTTTTGAGAATTTCAAATAATTAGTTTTTCAATTTTTTTCTTCTATCCCTCCCAGTTATTTTATATGTTCCCTTTAATGTTCATGACACTTTTACTAATTTTTGTTTATATATATATATATATATATATATATATATATTTTTTTTTTTTCAGTTTTGAGAGATAAATTAAATGCCATAAATATATACTGCTAGTTGTGCAAATGTGTGACTTTAGTGATGACCAATTTCTGTTAGATAACAAACTGAAATATTCTTCCTCTAGACCTCATATTTCTTTAAGTGTCTGAAATACTGTACTGAATTTGGAAGTTCTTGTGCTTTCCATACATATTTTAATATATGGATTGTGTTGATATTTTGTTAATCTTTCTTAGATACATATGGTTTTGAGATATATGTGTATAAAACATGTATGTGTTTAAAGTGTGTGTTACATAAAATTCAATTTGAAAACTGTAATTGTCCTATTCTACTGGATATTATATTGTTTCTGCCCAATTTCTGCAATATCATTAAAGTCTTAGAATAACAGTAAATTTTGTGGATTCATTAGTTAGGGTAAGACACGTTAAAAATTCTCTGTAGTTTAACATAAGAAGTAATTTGCTTCTTAGTCATGTAAAATTAATATTTTGCTGAAGGTGACAGTTAAAATTTGGTATAAAGACTATTTTGAAAAGATATGGAGTGCATACCATTTTCTATTGCCTGATTTTAGTGGGATTGTTTCACATTTTTTTCTACTTAGTTTGATATTGTCTACTGGTTTATGGTTTTTGTATATGACTTTTACTATGTTTATGATTTTTTTACTACGTTAGGCTTTGAATTCCTGATGTTTCCTAGACTTTTAACATTAAAGGTATATTGAGTTTTGTCAAATTCTTTTTCAGCACCTAATAAAATGAGCATGTGATTTTTACTTTGATTTTGTTTATGTAGTGGATTACATAGATGGATTTCTGTTTATTGAACAATCCTGCGTCCCTGAATTGAAACCTACTTGACTGTTGTAAATGATGATTTTGATGTGTTCTTGGATTGGGTTTGGTTGTATTTAATTGGGTATTTTTGCATTGTTATTCACAAGGGAAATTGGTCTGATGGTCTGTTACTTTGTTGGGTCTTGGTGTTATGTGGGTATATGCATATTTGTGTCTTCATAGTAGGGTTCCTACTGTTTTTATTCTGCCAAATAATTTGAAGAGTATTGGTATTAGGTCTTTGTTGAAGGTCTGATAAAATTCTGCACTAAACCCATCGGGTCTTAACATTATTTTTTCTTTTTTGGTTGAAAGATTTTAATGACTCCTCCGATTCCTTTAGTGTTTCTTGGAGTGTTTAGATGGTTTATTTGATCCTGATTTAACTTTGGTACCTGGAACCTGTCTAGAAGATTGTCCATTTCATTCAGATTTTCCCATTTTAGCGAGTATATTCTTTTGAAGTAGGATATGATGACTTTTTTAAAATTTCCCCAGCTTCTGATATTCTCTCTCCTTACATTTCTAATATTCCTGATTTGGACATTTTCTGTTCCCTCAAGTTAGTTTGACTAATGGATTATCTAACTTGTAGATTTTCACATAGAACCAGCTCATGGTTTTGTTGAAACTTTGTATTTGTTCTTTTTGTTTCTACTTGGTTGATTTCAGCCCTGAGTTTGATTATTTTCTGCCTTCTGCTCCTCTGATTTTATTTCCTTCTTTTTGTTCTATAGTGTTCAGTTATGCTGCCAAGCTGCTGGTATATGCTTTCCCCAGTTTCTTTTGGGAGAAACTCAGAGCTATGTGTTTTCCTGTTATCACTTCTTTTATTGTGTCAAACAAATTTGGATATGTTGTGTGTTCATTTTGTTTAATTCCTGAGTCTTTAATTTCAGTATTTCTCTCTTCCTTGATTGATCATGTTATCATTAAGTAGAGCATTGTTCAGTTTCCATGTGTATGTGTGCTTTCTGTTATTTTTGTTATTATTGGAGACCAGCCTCACTCTGTGGTATTCTTATAGGTTGCATGGGATTAAATCAATCTTCTTGTATCTGTTGAGGCCTGTTTTATGATTGATTATATGGTCAGTTTTAGAGAAGGTATCATGAGGTGTTACAAAGAAGGTATTTGAGTTATTTTTATATTCAGTCACTTTGCTGAAGTTTTTTTTTTATCAGTTGTAGAATTTCTCTGGTAGAATTTCTTGGGTTGCTTATGTATAGTATCATATCATGTGTGGATAGTGATACCTTGACTTCTTCCCTGTATTTGTATTCCCTTGTTCGTTTTTTGTTTTCTCATACTCTATCTAGAATTTTGAGTACTATATTGAATATATGTAGTGAGAGTGGGCATCCATATCTTGTCTCTGAATTTTGTGGGATTGCTTCAAGTATCTCTTGATTTAATTTGTTATTGGCAGTTGGTTTGCTATATATTATTTTCATTACAATATAGTATGGACCTTAAATAACTAATGTCTCTAATTCTATTATCCAAAAGTTGTTGCATTTTATCACATGCATTTTAGAATCAAATGATTCTCATGTCATTCTATTGAACTAATCTTGTTTCAGAGAGATTATGCATACTTGTCCATGATTTAAATATCTTGACAGAAAGAGTGTGAGTCATTGTATTATGTATTTGAAAGCAAAGCAACATGATAAATATCCTGGAATATTTATATTTCAAGTAACTTTCCTGCTCCTCTGAGCCTCTTTCCTGTCTTTTCCATCCCTAGTGCTGTCATCTTCTTCCCTTCTTTCTACTCTCCCCCATACACTTACCTCATTCACTCTGCCTTCCATGACAATTTTCTTCCTCCTTCTAAGTGGGATTCAAACATCCTCATTTGGGTCTTCCTTTTAGTTTACTTTTTGGGTCAGTGGTGTATATCATGGTTATTCTGTACTTTGTGGCTAAAATCCTCTAGTGGATAAAAGTTACATTTAACAGATACTGTTATTTTATATAGTAAATAGTAGTTTTAAAAGACCATCCAAAAATTTCATGAATATTCACTGTGTATTTTTTATAGTTTTCCAAAGTAAGAAAAATAATAGAATGTGCATCATAAAATTTACTTCTACTGTCTTTCAAAATTTATATAATTTTCATATTTGCAATGTACCTGTCTCATATGCCAGCATTCCCTAAAATATAGCCAACTCTAATAAAACATGAAGACACCATAAAAATTACTTCCTCAAACTTCAAACTTACATTAACTTTGTTGTGCTCGTTTTCAAGTCCAATAAATGATCCTCATAAATACACATGTGTACTGTTCTTTCCCTGAACATTGGCATTATACAAACAGTAATCTGAAAGAATTTGACACTCTCTCATACATTTAGCCACTGAAAATATTTCTAAGGATGTCATAGGAACTTCACTTCTTTGCTGGAACTCTTGTCTCACTGGATTTTGTGAAGTTCTTATGCAGGGTGTTTTGAATTCAATGTGTAATAGCAATTTCAAGTACAGAAAGCATTTCCTATATCATGTATACTTTTTTCTGATCTTATATCTTCCCTGAGCTCCTATTCCTATCTTTATCATCACTACCTTGCTAATTGATATAGATACTTCAGTGATTGTAGAATCTGGGAGACCTACACAGACATAAAGAGTTGAGGCAGAAGTGAGCTTATAGACTTAAGAGACTTATTCGTGGACAACAGTTCTAAGATAAATAAAGAGAAGGACCATGAGCATGTGTGTAAAGAGGAACAAAGGGAAAATTACAAAACCTAGGGACATTTTGTAACATCTTACCAAAATCTCGCAGAATCCCAATTTGCTGCCATTACTCCCCAAAGCAATATTGGAAAATTTTAAAATTAATTTTATTCAAGGCTTTGTTTTCTTTCTCTCACAATAAATTATTCCAGGTTTCATCCAGATGACTAAATATTTTAATTAAATACCTTGGGAACTTTATTCAATTATTTGTTAATGTTTTTATTGTTTATTCAATTAAAATTTCAAATGTTATTCCCTTCAGGGTTTGCTCCCCTCTTGCTTTTATGAGGGTGCTCCTCCAATAAATCACAAAAATCCCACCTCACCTCCATAGCGTCTCCTATACTGGGGCATTGAGCCTTCACAGGATGAACAGGCTTCTCTTGCATTGATGCTAGATAAGGCCATCCTCTGCTATATATGCAGCTGGAGCCATGATTCATTTCTGGTATATGTTTTAGTTTGTTGCTTAAGACTCAGGACCTCTGGCATTCTGGTTGGTCGATATTTTTATCCACTTATCTCTGAGTACATACCATGTGTTTCGTTTGTGACTGGATTATTTCACTCAAGGTGATATTTTCTAGATCCATCCATTAATGGGAAAAACTTTAAAATTTCCTTTTATTAAATACTCTGTCCTCTGTTCTTCTGATGAAATTATTTCAGGTTTCATCCAGATGACTTCTCTCCCTAATTACATTTCTTGAGGATGTTCTTCCATGATTTTATATGTCCTCTACTCATGGTAATGTACCTGAATAGCAATTTCGTAGAAATCATTAGATGTGGACAAGAATTTCCTACATTCTAGAGAGCAGATCCTGAGTGATGGTACCAATATTGCCATGAGTACAGGTGGAATTCACAGTATGTTTCACCTACTGAAAAATTAAGAGAATGGGATGATTGTGTTCCCATGAAATTATGAGGTTTTATCCTTTATGTCTATTAGATATTTCTCCTGTTTAAACTACAGAGGAGTCATATGATTGGGAATGCTGACCACAGAAGCAATACACTTCCTGCTAACAGCAAATTCCTACTTGATACTTCAGGGAATTTTCAATGTGGACAGTCATTCTTCTTTTTAATCCCTGTGTATTATATCCTCTATTACTGGAAACTTTACTGTGAACAGATAAGTATAGGTACCCAAATCTAAGTTGTCTGACCAAGAAGAAATGATTGTATTTCATTTTTTCAACCACAGATTGTCTTGAGTGTTTCCGATGAACTGAAAAATAATTATAAAAGGTGTGCTTTGAATTGAAAGGGAGTGATCCCTGAAACGTAAGGAGAATTGGCTTGAATGCATTTAGGAGAAAATACATGCATTTGAGACTTATATATCTGAGAGGATTTTAGTTTTTGCTAAGTAATCACGTGTTAGCTAGTAGCTAGTCCCTTGTGTCCTTCAAGAACTCTTTAAAGAAAGCATGATCTTTTCTGGAACTTTCCCCCTATGTCCATGCCTTCAAGGGTTTTCCACAGTTTCTCCTCTATTAGTTTTCATGTGTCTGGTTTTATGTGGAGGTCCTTTATCCACTTGGACTTGATCTTAGTACAAGGAGATAAGAATGGATCAACTTACATTCTTCTGCATGCTGACTTCCAATTGAGCCAGCACCATTTGTTGAAAAGGCTATCTTTTTCCCCACTGGATGATTTCAGCTCCTTTGTTGAAGATGAAGTGACCATAGGTGTTTGGATTCATTTCTGGGTTTTCAATCCTATTCTATTAATCCACCTGGCTGTCATTGTACCAATACCATGCAGTTTTTAACACTATTGCTCTATAGAATTGCTTGTGGTCTGGGATACTGATTTCCCCGAAGGTCTTTTATTGTTGAGAATAGTTTTAGTTATCCTTGTTTTTTGATATTCCAGATGAATTTGATAATTGCACTTTCTAACTCTATGAAGAACAGTGTTTGGATTTTGATGGGGATTGCATTGAATCTGTATTCATATTACTTTTGGCAAGATGGCCAATTTAACTATATTAATCTTGCCAATCCACCACCATGGAAGATATTTCCATTTTCCGAGGTCTTCTCCAATTTCCTTCTTCAGATACCTGAAGTTCTTGTCATACAGGTCTTTTACTTGTTTGGTTACAGCCACATGAATCTCAGTGGACACTGTATGATTTCCACAGTTAAACTGCAATCTCAGTGGATACTGTGTGATATTTACAGGTGAAAGCCTTGTTTATGATAAGGTTGTCTTCTGAGGAACTCGATTGTGGAAATCCTTGGCCGGAGATGCTGAGCTGAATTTCTCATGGCAAGCCTTGCCTGTGTGACTTTTCTCTGACCTGTTTCTTCATTTTCGTTTACAAAATGTTCCTGATGACCAGAGTTGTGAGCACCCAAGCAATAAAGCCAATGAGAGTTCATTCTTTGAACTGCAGCACTGGCCATGATTTATCTTCTAGCTATACATTGCTTTGCCTTTTGATCAGCTATACAATTATTACCTAAATACATTGAAGAATTAACCTCCCAACAATATGTATAATTGTATGGCTACAAAAGTGTAGATGGTGGTGGCTTTGACACCCTGACATGGAAAGCATCAGTTAAGTAAAGTTTCAAAGTGAGTCTCATAAGAAGGAAGCTAGATGTTAGATAAGGACTACACATGAATAGAGGACCTAGGGATATGACTAAGTGTTCCTAAGAACTTTTTAACTACTAGTTTATCATTAACTGCAGATATTCTGATCAAGGGACGTGATGCTTTGTATGTGTTCTCTGAAGTTCATACCTGATTGATTTTTTATTTCCTTGCGCCAGATGCTCATGTTAGTCATTCTTTGTAATCACTTCACTGGATACCATTTTCTTCAGTAATGTAATGCCAACTTGTACATATAAAAGTTCCTACCTTAAAACAGTAAAGTGCATTCAGACTTAACCTGCATCTGGTGTGTCTGTCCTTTCTTCACTGAACTGGTGCCTTCCTTCATACCAAAGACCTTGGTTCCCCCACGGGTGTGTGTCCCAACTGAGTTGGTCTGTGGCAGGTTAGAGTCACACCAAGATACTTTTTAATCATTTGTGGCTATTTTGTGGAGAAAGGGGAACATTCCTCCACTGCTGGTGGGATTGCAAGCTGGAACAACCATTCACATTATGTTTTTACCTTCAAATCTATTCCAAATCTTACCTCTTTTCTAGGAGGACTTTTCCAGTGGTGAAATAACACTGATAACAAATTTGAATATAGTATACTTGAAATTTTCTCTATGTCATGCCATAGATGAAACGTTCTGTCTTCATGATCAAAGCAACTGTCACCTCTCCCTGCAATTTAGATATATCCTCTCAGTATGTTGATAAATATGTCCCTTTAGAAGTTCTACTTTAAAGTTATTGCTGTCTGTACACATGCCAGTTGATTTAATCTTGAATCATTGTACATATACATATATATATATGCATATATATATATATATATATATATATATATATTGAGATCTTGAGCTGGCTTCAAACTCAAATAGATGCACATGATTTTAACCTTCTGTGCTAGGATTTAGAGACATATGTCACAGACCTTGGTTTTTACAGAATTTGAGGAGTAAATTTTATTCTACTGAAGTATATATTAAGCTTATACTAATACAACATATTATAGTTACAAGTATTGTAAATAAAGAAAATGTATATCAAGCACTCAATTCCATTGTGATTACAGGATGTTCTTTCACAGATGAATATCATGAATTTCTTTATGGATTTGAAAATGTATGACCATAGAACCAAGGATAAATTTTCTGTGTTTTGGAGGAGTACAGTCCTAAACCGTAAATAGATATTTGAATTTGGGGCTTAGTCAAAATTCGAAGAGTCTAATAAACTAAATAGAACATTTAAAGTATATATGATTATTCTTAATATTTTTAAAATATGTTTGTGTTCATTTTTAACTTATTGGAATTTGTTTTGTTAACAATTTCTTATGTATCCAGAGATTTCATAATGAAAGCATTAATAAGGAGTTACTAATATTATGCCAAGCATAATGTCCTAAATGGCAACCTACTTTAAAGACTCGTGTAAAGTACTAAATCTACTTAGTGCTGTCAGTACTGAAAGCTTGTTTTTATATCTCAGAATTATAAACTAGTCTTTGGTATATGAATGAAGTTAGCACTTGAAGTTATAATGATATCCTATTTTAACAGAAGGACTTATATGGGATATTAATACAAGATCTGGAAAATCAAAAGCATTACAAACTCATCGCACTCCAAGTAAAACAACACAATTTTAATTATAGACACAGATATCAGAAAAAATATGTCAAGATCATATGCTCTTAGTATAAGGCAATTTTGCATAAAACTACAAAAGGCTAAATGAGAAAATTTTGAATGTGAAATTTCTTTTAATAAATCAGGTATGTTTATCTATTTATAATGAGAATGGCTAAGGTTTTGTTTGCAATTTAATTATATTTATACATAATGTATATGAAAGAATTTATTCACTATTTCATTTTCAAATGGATTATGACATCACTCTATTGTTTCAGGTGTCATATGGTATCATTCTTTGAAGTACTGCACCATTTGTATTTTTTAATTTTTATTTTATTATTCACTTTCCAACCTGATAAGAGTCCCATCCTTCCTCTATTCCTACATCCACCATTACAGATTATTCTCTGCAACTACTCACACATTTTGTTAGGAGAAGTAGAGTCAGCCTTTGCTACCAACCCATACTGAGCCTTGTAGTCCTGTAGTTCTAGGAACATCTTCTCCCAATGAAGCACAAACAGGTTGTCCAGGTCAGAAATCCAATTACAAGGAAAAAATACCAATACAGCCCACACTTCATTTCTTATAGGATCCACATGAAGGCCAAGCTTACATTTTATACAAATGCACAGTAGGTCTAGGTTCAGGACATGCATGGTCCCTGATTAGTATCCAATGTTCTATGAGTCCACAGGGTCTCATGTTGATTAATTCTATGGGGTCTTATTGTGGTATTATTTACACCTCTGTTTTGTTCACTTTTATCTCTTAGTCTTCCATATATATTTATATGTATATATACATATACATATATATGTGTGTATGCATATGTATATATATATATATATATATATATATATATATATATGACACAGAATGTTATCATCTGGGACTTCAAGTTAATTAATGAAACCATGCTTCCTATTAGCATCATTAGACGATCACTACATATCTACATATGCACATCTAGCTAGTGATATTGTAAAATCTCTTCATCACTGAATTTAATTTTTGCTTGCTTGTGTAAATTGAAGCAAAATTTTCTATTTTCTAATTTTCTATAAGTTTGCTTAAATCACATTTAGATTTAACCATATTTTATTACTATCCATGATTTTTAAATTACAAAAGATATTTTCATTAGATATATGCTTTATTTACATTTTAAATGTTAGCTTCTTTCCATGTTACCCGAATCAAAACTCCAATCCCATCTCCCCTCCTCCCATTAACCCCCGAATTTCCTGATTTGCATTCCCCTATTGTGGGGAATCAAGATATTTTAACACTAAAAAGATTTTGTAATATTTTATTTTTCATTATTTAAATCAATATTTCAGGAAAATATTCTATTATTATATTACACAACTCCCCCAAGTTTTTCAGATCCTCTCCCATTTTCCACCCTACTTTAAGATCTTTTGCATAAAAGATACAAAATCCAAATAAAACTATTTCAAAATCAGAAAAGTTACCCCACATTCAAAACAAACAATCAAAACATCAAATAAACAATAAACATAAAGGAAAACACCAAACTGTAACCATGTAAATGTATCAAGTAGCTTCCAGGAACATGCCTCCAGTTAATTCTATTTGGCAAATAAAGATCCCTGGAGGTAAGAATTTGAGAGGAGAGAATGCTGCAGGATTTAAGACTCCCACATTTGGAAACATGAGGAAGAGGTAGGGGAGAGATATGCAGTGCCTGAGGTTTGTGCAGCAGCATAAAGCAGAGCTACCAGGTAAACTAGGTAGGAGAACGTGGCCCAGAGGGCTGCTCAATTAAATCAAGAGCAACTGAGACAAAACAAAGACATTATTAATTAGTAAGCCAGAGTTATCTGTGGGAGATAGATTCTGGCAGCAAAGAAGTAATGCAGTTACTCAGCTATTGTGCTGCTTAAGTCATATTAAATATAAATTCTGTGTTTTTCATTTGGGAACATAAACAATTGAAACAGTGAGTTACCAATAAGAGATTAATTTACAAATTAATACTGCAATAACAATAATGACATTGGGAAATAAGAATCCACAGGAAGACATGAACCCAAAGCAAATCAATAGTCAGAGACCAACTTATTTGTACACTCAAACATCCCAAAAATCCGTTAATTGGAAGCCATATTATAAGTGAGAATGACCTACCATAGTACATTATCAAAAACCCTGGAATGTAGCAATTTTAGGATAATGTGGATACTGATTTGATATTTCAATGTTATTAAAATTTCTAAGTACTGTCAACAATGGGGCCTTGTCAGATTGGAGAAAAGACCCTATAATTTTGGCAACAATGTGGCTTATGTGGAAATTTCTGTTCTATTTATAACAGCCCTTTAGCCCATAACTCAAATAAATATAAACAAATTCCAGTGATGGGAACTTTGTAGGGTGACAAGGGATGGTCAGTTGAGACACATTAATTCATGATTTCATTGACACATGCACACACACACACACACACACACACACACACACCTATAATTTATAATATTGTCATTGTAATATATTTCACTAGTACCTGTCCTGTAGTCCTCTAGGGCAAGGTTATTTTTTTTTCTTTCTCCTATATTCCTTTCCACAATCCAATCTCCCCACATTAGCTGTTTCTGCTTGTATTGTTTTTCCACAGACTCTTCTCTTTTTCCTATTCCCCCCCTTAATTCCAGTCCCATTCACAATCTGTTATTTTGTCTAGTCCTTAACCTCTGTCAGAGTAAGCTTAATGAAATTTGCATGGTACATGATATTTAAGAAAACAAAAATCTAGAATTTACTTTACTGAATGACAGTCATAAACACAGCATCTGGGACAATGTTCAATGGAAGTGGAAACAATGTGTAACATGATTTTTAAAACAGTAGATATAAAGTTGTATTTATTATCTGTATATATTATCTGCCCACTTATAATTGTGGAATTTCATTTTTGTAAATATCATTTGAAATATTTTTTCAAATCATGAAAGTGGCTAGGGATTTTCATACATTTTTATGTTCCCTTACTGACCATTGAAATGATCATGTAGTTCTTTATCATTACTTGTATTAATGTAATAATTTACATGAGCTCTTTATTTGTGTTAATCTATTCCTACATATTTAGATCACCTTTACAATATAATAGTATAAAAACTTTTCTATCTGTTGGATGGTTTGGATTGTATTTGTTAGTATATAAATTCATTTTTATTATTATTTGTTGATTTTCAAATAATATATTTTTACTAATATTTTCTACTTTTCCAACTACTCTCAGATCTTCCTGTCTCCCTGCAAATAAAATCTTATCTACCCTTGGTTATATGCAAGGTAACTTTCTCTGTGTCTGTCTCACCACAATGATAAAAACAAAAGAACCAAAAATTACCAAATTAGTCACCCAGCCAAGCAAACAATTACAAAATTAAATGAATCAAATGCCCAGAAAAGAACAATGAAACAAAAATGGACCTGTTTCCAGTGTTCCAGTCTTTGGGACCTGCCTTGGAATATGTATGATATAACCAGTAGCAAGCTACTGGAAAAATAAATAAGTTTTGCCTTTCTACAAAGCAGGTATCAATTATAAATAGTGTGTAGGTTAAATTGCGTCTACTTTCCCTTCCTTTTAAATTATTTTTATTAATTGTTTTTATATTCTTTGTTTACATTACAAAGGCTTTCCCATTTCCCAGTTCCACCCTCTTAGTATTGGTATTTCTGTGTGTTTTGAACATGTGCTGGCTGTATGTATGCTGCTATAATCTCTGTACTTCCTATATCTATTGCTTGGATAATATTTGGAGAATATATCCAAATGAAGACATAGAACTCTAATGCTTATGGATATAGATGGACTCATATCTATGTATTCACAAATACCTTAAATATTCATTTATTATTAAAGTGTGAGAAAATTTATGAGGTTGTATTGAGTATAAGTCCTAGTCTTGTGGGGGTGGATATTCAAGGGTAGGGAACATGATAAATTTTTCATACAAAAAATTTAAAATAATTATATTGCACCAACTATCTTATCATGACTGATTTTTATTAATAGGTAATAAGATAAGTCGGCACAAAGATGCACACATGTGTGCCACAGGAAACTGCATACACACAGAAAGAATTGATAAAATACCCGTGTGTGTGTGTGTGTGTGTGTGTGTGTGTGTGTGTGTGTGTGAAATTTCCTTACTAAAACAAATATTTTGATATTATTTCTTTATCATTATATTACTCAGAGATATTCTAATTTAATAGGTTATATGTTCTGCAAAAGGAATAGACACACCATATCTTTTTATAGTCCAAGAAACTTTTTAGAGGATAGAGAAATAGAGATAAATATGTTGAATACTGGTATAAATCATTAATATAATGATAGAACTCATGAAAACTGGAAAAATCATACCATGAGTAAATAAAAGCAAGTTTCACTTGGGTACCCAGATTCACAATCAAAAAATTGCTGTTGGAAATTAATGCACTCCTACAGATATATGGGATCTATTCATTTTCAGACTCTATATACATGATTAGCAATCAGGCATTAATGACTGTTTTTGTTCCACTGCTAATTGAACAGAGAGCTCAGGATAAATAGAAGTTTTTCCAGTCTTCCACTTTTTGTTTTCACAGGGGATGGGAGCAATAAATGAATCAATAGTTCATAACTTGATCTCAAATCTTTTGCTTTATATTCCTATGTAAGAACACTTTCCTGACTGGTTAATAATCCATTCATTTTTGGATGAAAAACTCCTCTAATCAAATATAATATGGGGCCAATAAAATTGTGGTAGTAAGAGTTTTTAAGAGTCAAGCTCGTGAGTATAGTCCAGGTATGAACTGATTCTGCCTATGAGATGCTCATGAGAAGAAACATTGTTTCTAAAATCTATAGGAGAAAGAGAAAATAGAAAGTAGAAATAGTTTATTTAATTTACAGGATTACAATTATGAGTTACTAAATCTTGTCTCCTGTGCAATAAATGCATGTGTGATTTTCAAGCCATTGATTCTGTTTAAAGATATGGCTGTTTTTGTGAGTCTTGGAGTACTACATAATCTTCAATGTAAATGATTCAATTTCAAAATAAATTTCTGAATGAGAACATGGTATTTCTGCTTGTTGCCTTCACTAAGGGAGACCATTGTGAAGAATTGCTATTGTTCTAAGTTACCCAGGCCCTGTCTCTGATGCACCCCAACCACCTAGTTGCAAACATAGAACACTAAAACTGCACTAACAGCTTGATCCAGCTCCCTGACCTGCCGAGTAAAAAGTAAGCTATGAACTTGAACAGCTAGAAATTTCCAGAAAGCTCTGCCCACAAAGAGCCTATTATAAAACCTGTCTTCTAATCTATTCAGTCCTTGCTTCCTCTATAATGATCACAGGAAGCCAACAGGTTCTGTTTTCTTTTTCTCAAAATAAATGTGAAAGGTTTCACAAGAGGTTTCAGAGGATTGATAGCAATAGTAGTTATGGTTGATAAATGATAGCAATCACCCCATTCCCTCCTCTTAATGTTTATTAACAATAAACAAAAAATAAGAGTTGTAAATTGCCTAAGGCACACAAATGCCCATCCTCTGTCCCAAAGGCATCAAGAACAGGAATTCAAGGCCCATATCTAACCATAGTAAAAGCAATATACAGCAGACCAGTAGCCAACATCAAGGTAAACGGAGAAAAACTCGAAGCAATCCCTCTAAAATCAGGGACTAGACAAGGCTGTCCCCTCTCGCCATATCTCTTCAATATAGTACTTGAGGTACTAGCTAGAGCAATTCGACAACAGAGGGAATTCAAAGGGATACAAATCGGAAAGGAAGAAGTCAAACTATCACTATTTGCAGATGATATGATAGTTTACTTAAATGACCCAAAAACCTCCACCAGAGAACTCCTGCAACTGATAAACAACTTCAGCAAAGTGGCTGGCTATAAAATCAACTCAAGTAAATCAGTAGCCTTCCTATACACGAAGGATAAGCAGGCCGAGAAAGAAATTAGGGAAATGACACCCTTCACAATAGCCACAAATGATATAAAGTATCTTGGAGTGACGCTAACCAAACATGTGAAAGATTTATACGACAAAAACTTCAGGTCTCTGAAGAGGGAAATTGAAGAAGACATCAGAAAATGGGAAAATCTTCCATGCTCGTGGGTTGGCAGGACTAATATAGTCAAAATGGCAATCTTGCCCAAAGCAATATACAGATTCAATGCAATCCCCATCAAAATCCCAACTCAGTTCTTCATAGAGCTAGAAAGAGCAATTCTCAAATTCATCTGGAATAACAAAAAACCCAGGATAGCTAAAACTATCATCAACAGCAAAAGAACTTCTGGGGGAATCAATATCCCGGACCTCAAGCAATATTAAAGAAGCCATTCTCAAGCCAAAGAAAACTCTTACTATCCTAGCAGTCATAACGTTGTTCTGCACTATGGAGGAGAAAGCCAAAACTCTGGAGTTAAAAATCCACCAATGCATATACCTTTTTTTTTATTTTTTATTTTTTGTATTCTATGTTTACATTCCAAAGGCTTTCCCCTTTTCCACTTCCCCCACCCACCATACGTCTCCCCCCCCCACTATTTCCCAATCATTCCCCTCCCCCCACGGTTTCTCTACAAAACTGGATCCAATATTTACAGGCCCAGAGTCCTCTCCTTTCTTCTTCTTGGGAATCATTTGACTTGCTAATTGTACCTTGAATATTTAGGGCTTCTGGGCTCATTAATATCCACTTATCAGTGATTGCATTTCATGTATATTCTTTTGTGATTGGGTTAACTCACTCAGGATGATATTTTCCAGGTCTAACTATTTAGCTACAAATTGCATGAGTTCATTATTTTTAATAGCTGAGTAGTATTCCATTGTATAAATATACCGCATTTTCTGTATCCATTCCTCCTTTGAGGGATATTTGGGCTCCTTCAAATTTCTGGCTATTATAAAGGCTGCTATGAACATAGTGGAGCATGTGAATTTATTGTATGCAGGGGAATCCTCTGGGTATATGCCCAGGAGTCCTCTGGAAGTGACATGCCCAATTTTCTGAAGAACCGCCAAACTGATTCCCAGAGCAGATTTACCATTTTGCAATTCCAACAACAGTGGAGGAGTATTCCTCTTTTTCCACATCCTCACCAGCACTTGTTGTCTCTTGAGTTCTTAACCTTAGCCATTCTGACTGGTGTGAGGTGGAATCACAGGGTTGTTTTGATTTGCATTTCCCTGATGACTAATGATGTTGAAAATCTCTTAAGGTGTTTCTCGACCATCTGAATTTCTTCTAGTGAAAATTCTTTGTTTAGCTCTGTACCCCATTTTTGATTAGGGTTATTTGGTTCTTTGCGGACTAACTTCTTCAGTTCTTTGTATATATTGAATATTAGCCCTCTGTCAGATGTGGGGTTGGTGAAGATCTTTTCCTACTTTGTTGGTTGCCATTTTGTCCTTCTGACAATGTCCTTTGCCTTGCAGAAACTTTGTAATTTTATGAGGTCCCATTTGTTAATTCTTGATCTTACAGCATAAGCTATTGGTGTTCTGTTCAGGAACTTTCACCCTGTGCCCATGTCCTCCAGGGTCTTCCCAAGTTTCTTTTCTAATAGTTTCAGTGTGCCTGGTTTTATGTGGAGGTCCTTGATCCACTTGGAGTTGATCTTAGTGCAAAGAGATAAGAGTGGGTCAACTCACATTCTTCTGCATGTTGACCTCCAGTTGAACCAGCACCATTTGTTGAAAAGGCTATCTTTATTCCACTGGATGGTTGTGGCTCCTTTATCAAAGATCAAGTGACCATAAATCTGTGGGTTCATTTCTGGGTCTTCAATCCTATTCCATTGATCTACTTGCCTGTTGCTGTACCAATACTATGCAGTTTTTAACACAATTGCTCTGTAGTACTGCTTGAGGTCAGGGATATTGATTCCCCCAGAAGTCCTTTTATTGTTGAGAAGAGTTTTAGCTATCCTGGGTTTTTTGTTGCTCCAGAAGAATTTGAGAATTGCTCTTTCTAGATCTATGAAGAATTGAGTTGGGATTTTGATGGGGATTGCATTGAATCTGTAGATTGCTTTTGGCAAGATGGCCATTGTTACTATATTGATCCTGCCAATCCAGGAGCAAGACATATTTTTCCATCTTCTGAGGTCTTCTTTGATTTCTTTCTTCAAGGACTTGAAGTTCCTGTCATACAGATCTTTCGCTTGTTTGGTTAGAGTTACGCCAAGGTACTTTATGTTGTTTGTGGCTATTGTGAAGGGTGTTATTTCCATAATTTCTTTCTCACCCTGCTTGTCCTTTGAGTACAAGAAGGCTACTGATTTGCTTGAGTTAAGTTTATAACCAGCCACTTTGCTGAAGTTGTTTATCAGCTGTAGAAGTTCTCTGGTGGAGTTTTTGGGGTCACTTAAGTAAACTATCATATCATCTGGAAATAATGATAGTTTGACTTCTTCCTTTTCAATTTCTATCCCTTTGACTTCCTTATGTTTTCCAATTGCTCTTGCTAGAACTTCAAGTATTATATTGAAAAGATATGTAGAGAGAGGGCAGCCTTGTCTAGTCCCTGATTTTAGTGGGATTGCTTCAAGTTTCTCTTCATTTATTTTGATGTTGGCTACTGGTTTGCTGTAGATTGCTTTTACTATGTTTAGGTATGGGCCTTGAATTCCTGCTCTTTCAAAGACTTTTAGAATGAAAGGATGCTAAATTTTGTCGAATGCTTTTTCAGCTTCTAATGAGATGACCATGTGTTTTTTTTCTTTTAGTTTGTTTATGTCGTGGATTATATTGATGGATTTCCATATATTGAACCATCCTGCATCCCTGGGATAAAGCCTACTTGATCATGGTGAATGATCGTTTTGATGTGCTCTTGGATTCGGTTGGCAAGAATTTTATTTAGTATTTTTGCATTGATATTCATAAGAGAAATTGGCCTGTAGTTCTCTTTCTTTGTTGGAATTTTTTGTGTATTTTTTAGGTATTAGCGTAATTGTGGCTTCAAAGAATGAGTTGCGCAGTGTCCCTTCTGTCTCTATTTTATGGAATAGTTCGAAAAGTATTGGTGTTAAGTCTTCTTTGAAGGTCTGGTAGAATTCTGCACTAAAACCATCTGGTCCCGTACTTTTTTTGGTTGGGAGGATTTCTATATCTCCTTCTATTTCTTTAGGGGTTTATGGGACTATTTAGCTGATCTACTTGATGCTGATTTAATTTTGGTATTTGGTATCTGTCTAGGAAATTGTCCATTTCCTCCAGATTCTCCAGTTGTTTTGAGTATAGACCTTTGTAGTAGGATCTGATGATATTTTGAATTTCCTCAGTTTCTGTTGTTATGTCTCCCTTTTCATTTCTAATTTTGTTAATTTGTATACTGTCTCTGTGTCCTTTGGTTAGTCTGGCTAAGCATTTATCTATCTTGTTGATTTTCTCAAAGAACCTGGAGGAAATGGACAATTTCTTAGACAGATCCCAAATACCAAAATTAAATCAGTATCAAGTAGATCAGCTAAATTATCCCATAATCCCTAAAGAAATAGAAGGGGTTATAGAAAGCTCCCCAACCAAAATAAAGTACAGGACCAGATGGTTTTAATGCAGAATTGTACCAGACCTTCAAAAAAGACTTAACACCAATACTTTTCAAACTATTCCAGAAAATAGAGACAGAAGGGTCACACCCAACTCATTCTTCGAAGGCACAATTACGCTAATACCTAAACCACAAAAAGATCCAACAAAGTAAGAGAACTACAGGCCAATTTCTCTTATGAATATTGATGCAGAAATACTAAATAAAATTCTTGCCACCCGAATCCAAGAGCACATCAAAACGATCATTCACCATGATCAAGTAGGCTTCATCCCAGGGATGCAGGGATGGTTCAATATATGGAAATCTATCAATATAATCTACTACATAAACAAACTAAAAGAAACAAACCACATGATCATCTCATTAGATGCTTAAAAAGCATTTGACAAAATTCAGCATCCTTTCATGCTAAAAGTCTTGGAAAGTGCAGAAATTCATGGACCAATTCCTATTCTTAAAATCTCCAAGAAACTCTGCCCCCAAGAAACCTTTTATAATCACTCTTTCCTGCTCAATTTTCTTCTGGTTCTAGATTGAACAGGGACAACCATCCTTCTGTGTCTTTTCCTTGCAATAAAACTCTCATGTGTGTTTCGATATGTGCTATAACTTTCTGAAATCCTTTGACTCTCAACTGCCAAGAAATATTTCCCCTTAGAGCTATAGTGTTTGTGAATGCAGGGACAGTTCTTACTTTGCCACCTAATGCTATCATCTCTTTGATTTGTAAGATTTTCACACATTATCATCATATATGTTATGTGAGATCCACTCAGAATAAAGAAAAATAACACTGGCAGTCTTATTTATAATTATTCTAGTGCCAACAGTAATCTCAGAGATTCATATTTTCCAATATATGTTTTATAGTCATGGCTAGATTGTTTTTTGCACTTTGGCAAAAATTAGTTTTTGTAGTTTTTCTCTGCTCCTTTTCTATTCATTTTTTCTATGCGGTAAGGCAAGTAATGTATTAGAAAAATCAATTGCCTCTCCATGGTATAAAATTAATATTTCATTTTTTCATTGAAATAAATTTACCCACCACATTTACTTATCATTCTTTGAAAATTAATCTCTCACTGACAGAAAACTATCTCTTCATTAGTATTATGTTCACTTTAATTATAATTATATCATATGTGTTTATGTGGTTAAACAGCTTTGAATTTCTGACGGCAATCACAAAACTTTCTTCAATCCTGTATATCACATATTATCAAATGTTCTCCCCTGTCTGTCTATTTTTGCTTCTTATGGAACATCTGATAAGGAAAAAATTTAACATAAAAATTAAACTTCAATTCAGACATAGCCCAGACAACTCTACAAACACAAACAACAATGCAAGTAATGCATTAGAAATAAATATCAACTTAAGATGTTTGGATGTCTCACAGAATGTCTTGGTATGCTGCTGTTTAACAGGACTGTATGGCAGATGACAGTTATACTCTTGTAGATTCAACACTAAATATGTGCCCTTTTTTCCCTTCAGACTCCCTTCTTCCTGATTGGATATGCAAAGAATCTTCTGGCCTTAGTGAAGACACTAGGAAGAAAATGTTAAAATTAAAAAGAATGTGATTCATTGAAGAAAGTTAGACTAAATATCTGAAGTCTGTTTTCCTCTCTGCGGCACTAAAATGCTGAGAATTGGGGGGGGGATAATTTTACCTTGAATAAAGGAGACAACAGTTTACTTAACTTTGTGACTATAGCACTAATACTAATAAATCATAGAAACATTTACAGTAGTCCCAACTTAGGTCCTATACAAAATCTGCAAATAGCAAACAAAGGCATAAAAAGATGAGCCTACGTGGGTGGAATGCTGGAAATCCTAGTGTCTGACTCTTTCTAATACATATATTTATTTTCTAACAACCCTATCTATTCCAATGTTTGTAAAATTTAAATGACATTGAAAATGCTTTCCTTATGCCAGCTAGGTGCTTAATTTTCCTCCTTGTTTTGTATTTATTCTCATATCAATAAGTTATACATTACACTAATAATAAAATCTAATAATATGAGGTTAATTATTGACACATTGAATATTTACTTGTTTACATTTTGTGAATTTGACAAAAATGAGTAAATGGAAACACTTACTCCTATAGACACCTCTTCCTCTCTATAATCTTCCCTGTCCCTCTCTCCAAAATTCTCAGTTCCCCAGATTCAGTCTTCTTCCATTTCTCTTAAGGAAAAAAAAAGCAAGCATAAATGAAACCTTGGAAAACAAGTTACAGTGATATGAGGGTGCACACCCTCATAATAAGCCTGGACTAGGTATTCCACTCGGAATGAAATACATCTAGAAAACAGTCAGAGCCAGGGTAACCCTGAACAAAATGTGGAAGAAGACATGAATTAGGAAGGGTGGAACAATGATTCTATGAAAATACAACACATAGAATGTACTTAGCATGGCTAATAGCAGCTCACAGAAACTAAAGAGACAAAACAGATGCCCTATTGGTCTGATTTAGGTCCTCTGCATAAGCATTATCAGTGTCCTCCTTTGTATTCCTTTGGGACTCTCAACTGCAGAAATGGGCCAATGGCACAGAGTCTTTAGCCATAAAATATTTTTTTTTCAAATGACAATTTCTACATAGGAAAACAAGAATAGGAAATATATAAAGTTACTGGAATTGGATAAAATAATCATTTTTAGAGCTTCCATATAAGAAACAGAGTAGGTGCTTCTATGGTAAGAACAACCAATTAGTCTAGTATAGTCAGAAGAACCAGAAGATATAAAACACTGAAGCTCTGTATTAAAATTGCTCTGTTCTGAGTACTTTGTCCTATTCCTTTATAAATTCTCATCTTCCACATTTGAGAGTATGGGTTTTGTTCAGTTTCACTTCTATCCCATTCCTCATACTACATTTCTATCTTTAAAACTCTCAACAAGTATATAACTCTTCTGGTCTGTATATTTAGGATTTTTATAAAGGTAAGAAACTACTGTTATCATTAGCGGGACAGTGGCATTGCAAATGCCTACATGTTATATCATGGACCACTGTGCCCTGATGAATTTTAGAACTAGCATAGCTTTCAAAAACAATTAGATATTCCTTTCCAGTATTAATTATATCTATCTATGTTAAAGTTTCATATTCTTTGTTGTTTTTTGTCCAGATTATTTTTATATAATTATTTTTATAATCTTGGACACTCAAACAAGAGGATGTGGAGTAAAATATAATAGGGAATGTAGATATTGATACATATTTTATTTATTAAACTGAACAGGCATGAGCATAGAGCAGAGGACCAAATGTATGATAGAGGACAACCATATTATTTTTAAACAGGTTCACCATGTTGAAAGAAACAGTGAGCTGCATATAACTAGTTTCTATTCACTGGCTTTATAACTTGTGCTGAGATTAAGGTGTGAATTTCTAAGTGGTAGCAGCTATTTCCCAGAAATAATTCCATCTTCTTCATCTAACAGGAAAAAGATGATCACTAAATTCCAAACTAAGAGAGATGACCAAACTTGACTGTCAGCTATGGCTGACAATTCTAATTTTTCCTCTGAGATTTCTAGAATTGCTCTCAAATGAATTCTCTATGCAGTGCAACTGACATTTTCTGGAGTTTAGCTGTGTAAGCCTGTGAAAAATCATCCTAGATTATCATAACATCAATTTATATACACACAAAGATGAACAATCTGATCAAGATACACTTACCTGAGTGTTAAGCTGTAGAGGCCCAGCTCTTACTGCCAACTCCTTTCTTTTTTTAAATATTTTTTACTGGATATATACTATATTTACATTTCATTTCCCCTTTTCTGGTTCCCTGCCCCCCAAAGGTCCCACATACCCCTTTCACTCCCCATGTTCCCCCATCCACACCTTCTCATTTCCCTGTTGTGGTATTCTCCTACACTGATCCTTTGAGCATTCCCAGAATCAAGGTCTAGTCCTTCCTTCTTTTTTTTTTTAGTTTTTATTTTCTATATTCTATGTTTACATTCCAAAGGCTTTCCCCTTTCCCAGTGACCCCCCCACCATATGTCCCATAATTCCTCTCCCCCCTGCTATTTGCCACTCATCCACCCCCCCCCCACGATTTCTCTGTTCTGGGTCTACAATACTGGATCCAATCTTTACAAGCCCAGGGTCCTCTCCTTTCTTCTTCTTGGGAGTCATTTGACTTGTTAATTGTGCCTTGAGTATTTAAGGCTTCTGGGCTCATTAATATCCACTTATCAGTGATTGCATTTCATGAGTATTCTTTTGTGATTGGGTTAGCTCACTTAGGATGATATTTTCCAGATCTAACCATTTACCTACAAATTGCATGAGTTCATTATTTTTAATTGCTGAGTAGTACTCCATTGTATAAATATACCACATTTTCTGTATCCATTCCTCTTTTGAGGGATATCTGAGCTCCTTCCAATTTCTGGCTATTATAAACAAGGCTGCTATAAACATAGTGGAGCATGTGTCTTTATTGTATGCAGGGGAATCCTCTGGGTATATGCCCAGGAGTGGTATGCCAGGGTCCTCTGGAGGCGACATGCCCAATTTTCTGAGGAACCGCCACACTGATTTCCAGAGCGGTTTTACCATTTTGCAATCCCACCAACAGTGGAGGATGTGGAGAAAGAGGAATACTCCTTCCTTCTTATCAGACATCGTTTGGTATGTGGATTGTTTCTTTGGTGTCCCAAGATTCTAGGCTAATATCCACTTATCAGTGAGTGCATACCATGGGTATACTTTTGAGACTGGGTTACCTCACTGGTTCTTTCCAGTTTCTGAATATTATAAATAAGGCTGCTATGAACATAGTGGAGCATGTATCCTTATTTCATGCTGAGGAATCCTCTGGGTATATGTTCAGGAGTAGTATGGTTGGGTCCTCCAGACGTATCATGTCCAGTTTTCTGAGGAACCACCAGACTGATTTCCAGAGTGGTTGTACCAAATAACAGTCCCATGAGCATTGGAGGAGTGTTCCTCTTTCTCAGCATCCTCACCAACACCTGCTGATTCCTAAGTTTTTAATCTTAGCCATTCTGACTGGTGTGAGGTGAAATCTCAGTTTGATTTGCATTTCTCTAATGACTAATGATGTTGAACATTTTTAAGGTGTTTTCAGCCATCCAAATTTCTTCAGTTGTAAATTCCTTGTTTAGCTCTGTACCCCATTTTTTGATAGGGTTATTTGGTTTTCTGAGGTCTAACTTCTTGGGTTCTTGGTATACATTGGATATTAGCCCTCTGTCAGATGTAGGGTTGGTGAAGATCTTTTCCCGATTTGTTGGTTGCCGATTTGTCCTTTTGACAGTTTCTTTTGCATTACAGAAACTTTGTAACTTTATGAGGTCCCATTTGCCTATTCTTGATCTTAGAGCATAAGCAATTGGTGTTCTGTTCAGGAATATTCCCCCTGAGCCAATGTCCTCAAGGGTCTTCCCCAGTTTCTTTTCCATTAATTTTAGTGTGTCTGGATTTATGTGGATGTCCTTGATCCACGTGGAGTTGAGCTTAGCACAAGGAGATAATAGTGGATCAATTCTCATTTTTCTGCATGTTGACCTCCAGTTGAGCCAGCACGATTTGTTGAAAAAGCTATCTTTTTTCCACTGGATGTTTTCAGCTCTTTTGTTGAAGATCAATTGGCCGTAGATGTGTGGGTTCAATTCTGGGTCTTCAGTCCTATTCCATTGATCCATCTCCCTGTCACTTTACCAATACCATGCAGTTTTTAACACTGCTCTGTAGTATCATGTAAGGTCTGGGATACTGATTCCCCCAGAAGTTCTTTCACTGTTGAGGATAGTTTTAGCTATCCTGGGTTTTTTGCTATTCTAGATGATTTTGTGAATTGTTATTTCTAACTCTATGAAGAACTGAGTTTGGATTTTAATGGGGATTGTGTTGTATCTGTATATTGCTTTTGGCAAGATTGCCATTTTAACTATATTAATCCTGCCAACCCATGAGCATGGAAGATTTTTTCCAATTTCTGAGGTCTTCTTCGATTTCCTTCTTCAGAGACCTGAAGTTTTTTCATATGAATCTTTTACTTGTTTGGTTAGAGTCACACCAAGATACTTTATATTGTTTGTGGCTACTGTGAACGGTGTCATTTCCCTAATTTCTTTCTCAGCTTGCTTATCATTTGAGTATAGGAAGGCTTCTGATTTGGTTGAGTTGATTTTATAACCAGTCACTTTGCTGAACTTGTTTATCAGTTGTAGAAATTGTCTGGTGGAGTTTTTTGGGGGGTCACTTAATTATACTATCATATCATCTGTGAATAGTGATAGTTTGACTTCTTCCTTTGCAATTTGTATCCCTTTGACTTCCTTATGTTGCCTAATTGCTCTAGCTAGTACCTCAAGTACTATATTGAAAAGATATGGTGAGAGGGGGCAGCCTTGTCTAGTCCCTGATTTTAGTGGGATTGCTTCAAATTTCTCTCCATTTTCTTTAATGTTGGCTATCGGTCTGCTGTAAATTGTTTTTACTATGTTTAGGTATGGACCTTGAATTCATGTTCTTTCCAAGACTTTTAGCATGAAAGGATGCTAAGTTTGTCAAATGATTTTCAGCATCCAATGTGATGACCATGTGGTTTTTTTCTTTGAGTTTGCTTATGAAGTGGATTACGTTGATGGATTTCCTTATATTGAACCATCCCTGCATCCCTGGGAAGACCTATCAGAGTAATACCAGACTTCTGACCAGTGACCATGAAAGCTAGAACATCCTGGACAGGTCTCATATAGACTTTAAGAGAGCACAAATGTCAGCCAAGACTACTATACCCAGCAAAACTCTCAATCAACATAGATGGAGAAATCAAAATATTCCATGACAAGACCCAATTTACACAATATCTTTTGACTAACTCAGCTCTACAAGGTAGGAGGAAAACTCCAATACAAGGGGGGAAACTGCACCCTGGAAAAAGCAAGATAGTAACCTTCTTCCATCAAACTCAAAAGAAGATAACCACTCAAAAACAAAAATAACATCAAAAATGACAGGAAGAAATAATCACTATTCCTTAATATCTTTTAACATCAATGGAATCAATTACTCAATAAAAAGACATAGACTAAGACTGGATATTGAAAAAAGATCCTACATTTTGCTGCATACAGGAAACACCTAGGATCAAAGACAAACACTACCTTAGAGTAAAAGTCTGGAAGACAATTTTACAGGCAAATGGTCTCAGGAAGCAAGCTGGAATATCCATTCTAACATCAGATAAAACTGACTTTCAACCTAAAGTCATCAAAAGAGACACAGAAGTCACTTCTTGCTGGTCAAAGAAAAAATCCCCCAAGAAGGACTCACAATTCTAAACATCTATGCTCCAAAAGCAAGGGCACCCTCATTCATAAAAGAAACTTTACTAAGGCTCAAAGCACACATTGCACCTAACACAATAATTGTGGGTTTCCTCAACCCTCCACTATCCTCAATGGACCGGTCAGGAAAACAGGAAAACAGAAACTAAGCCGGGACACAGGGAAACTCATTGAATCGTTGGACCAATTGGATTTAACATATATATATATATATATATATATATATATATATATCTCATATATATATACATATGTATATATGTGTGTATGTGTATATGTGTGTGTATATATATATATATATATATATATATAGCATTTCATCCTAAAGCAAAAGACTATACCTTTTTCTCAGCACCTCATGGTGCCTTCTCCAAAACTAACCATATAATTGTTCACAAGACAGACCTCAACCGATATAAGAAAATCAATCTAATCCCATGCCTCCTATCGAATTACCATGGAGTAAGAGTGGTCTTCAATAGCAAGAAAAACAGCAGAAAATCCTCATACACATGGAGGCTGAACAATATTCTACTCAATGATGGACGAAATAAAGAACAAAATCAAAGACTTTTTAGAATTTAATTAAAATGAAGGTACAACATACCCAAATCTATGGTACACAATGAAAGCAGTTGTAAGATGAAAACTCATAGCCCTGAGTGCCTCCAAAAAGAATCAGGAGAGAGCATATACTAGCAACTTAACGGCACACCTGAAAGCTCTGGAACAAAAAGAAGCTATTTCACCCAGGAGGAGTAGAAGTCAGGAAATCATCAAACTCAGGGCTGAAATCAATCAAGTTGAAACAAAGAGAACCATACAAAGAATCAACAAAACCAGGAGCTGGTTCCTTGAGAAAATCAACACGATAGATAAACCCCTAGCCAGACTTACCAAAGGGCACAGAGACAGTATTCAAATTAACAAAATTAGAAATGAGAAGGGAGATATAACAACAGAAATTGAGGAAATTCAAAAAAATCATCAGATCCTACTACAAAAGCCTATACTCAACAAAACTGGAGAATCTGGAGGAAATGGACAATTTCCTAGACAGAAACAAAATACCAAAATTAAACCAGGAACAAATAGATCGTCTAAACAGACCCATAAGCCCCAAAGAAATAGAAGGGGTCATAGAAAGTCTTCCAACCAAAAAAAAGCACAGGACCAGATGGCTTTTGTGCAGAATTTTATCAGACCTTCACAGAAGTCCTGATACCAATACTCTTCAAACTATTCCACAAAATAGAAACAGAAGGAACACTACCCAACTCATTCTACGAAGCCACCATTACACTGATACCAAAACCACACAAAGATGCAACTAAGAAAGAGAACTTCAGAAAAATTTCCCTTATGAATATTGATGCAAAAATACTCAATAAAATTCTTGCCAACCGAATCCAAGAACACATCAAAATGATCATTCACCATGATCAAGTTGGCCAATTCCTTTCTAAATGCTACACCTCAAAGAGCTGTATCATTCCATATAATATTGTACAATATGTGTGTGTGTGTGTGTGTGTGTGTGTGTGTGTATGAAATTCACCATTTTTGTTGGGAAAGGACTTTCTTGTGCAGCATTTAGGAGGAAGCTATCACAATCGGATAAGTAACCTATCACCTATATCACCTATCATTTGCAAATGTGTCTAGTAGGCTCATTTTCTCTAGTAACAAATAGTGGGAGACATTTTATATTGCTTTGCTCTTAGTACATAATGGGTGAGCTTTAGGGAGTTATTTACATCACTCACAAATACAAAAAAAGTAAAAATTTGGTAAATGAGAGGTTATGAAAATGAAAAACAGATAATGAGCTTGAGAGGAAAAGTAATGAATTATTTGAGATAGAAATTGCTATGGGCAACAGAAATAATATTGAAAATGTGAGAAGATTTTAAAGAGAAAAATTATATATGCTTGTTTTTCTCTATTCTATTTAGATGTGAACCATTTTTGCAGACATGGTCAGTCCAGTGGTCATTAAGATATGTCAGTTATGAGACAACTGGGACAGCACATATCATGGTATATCAGAGACAGCAGTACTTTTCCATGTGGTATTCATTGATGATCCTGATTTTGGGGCAAATGTTAGGCTTATACACTAGATGTAACACTTCAGGGGGAATATATCATTGACTGCTTAGAAAGGAAGACAGCTCCTTCTGTGTGTAATGATAGTTCTTTTTGTAGGCAAGGGAACTGACCTGAGAGACTCTGCTGGAATAAATTTGGAATTGAGTGAAAAAGGATGCTAGGCTTACACCTTTGTCATTGACCTCTAGCATATTTGGTAAGTTGGATAAAAAGAAGGGTAATTGAACTGCTGGCTCTTGATAGTTACTGTTGTTTGCTTTGTTTAAATTTTAAGTGGACCTTGATAAAGAAATAGATTCTCTTATGCCCTTATTGGACAGAGCAATGGGAATCAGGAAGGTATGATGTAGATATAATTTGTAGTTAAGATCAGGTTTCAATGTGGTATAAACAACTGAGCCTTTAAATGGCTAGACATAAGCATTCTTCAACTAAGAATACAACATGTCTAAATGACTAACTTTTGATTTTGAGAAGAGGGAAATGAAAATGGAAGCATCCCCTGATTCCTTATAGATATAAGCAATTAGAAATATTTTGGCATGACCAAAGAATTTACACATAGATGTCAAACCTGATGAACAATGGTGGTGTGATTATCATAAATAAGGGAGCCACTATGATATCTATGTCTCTTGTGTTGACATCTATAGACTAGAATAAGATTTAATGGTTTTGCTGAGAATATTTATAGAACAGTATGTTTATACACTTGGGAATGCCATGGTAGATCTAAGACCATCATGTCTAGTGTATCTGTATAGTGAATATAATTAAAATATAAGCAGAGGACAGCATTTATGTTGGAAACTGTAAGGCAACTGTGAAAAGATTTGTACTGAATTTGAGTTTCTAAAGAAAAAAATGTTGACATCAAACTCTGCTTGTGATGCAGTTGGAGAATTTAAAGCCCAACAAAATGTAAATTGAAGGCATCCATAATGAACCATTATATTAGTTAATACAACTCAGTTCTTCATATGAACAGTAGCATCTCTATAGGAAATAGGGGAAACTGTATCAAGGGGAAACATAAAAATATCCTTACTAATAAAAGTGCAAAATTTCCAAGTAACTTTAATATAGACTTCTCCAGGCACTAGAGGTAGCCATTTGAAAGAACATTCTCTACAATTGGAAAATGAATTTTCACAACTTGATAAGCAAAACCATATAAACGTTTCTAGAAGTGGTATAAGGGGAAGATGCCTAAGAAGCAAATGTTACATAAAGAAAAGGCAAGCAGCAGAAGCCACATTAACCACTTTAACTACTGATGGAGTAATGAGGGAGAGCTCTTTGGGAAAGATCTAGGGGATGGAGGTATAATGGTTCAGAGATGAGGACTTAGGTTTTTACACACCTAATTAAAAAACTTCCTCACACTCATCCCATTTTTATCCAATATAAATAGGTGGCTGAGAAATTGATCTTAACAAATCAAATTTACACATGCTGTAGTGTGCCCTGCTTTTATTTAATGTTAATGTCTCTTAATTATGCTATTTTTGAAACAAGCTCAGAATGATGATAAATTTAAAAATAATTCACCAAATTTTTTGTCTCTGCAGTTCTCATATTAACTAGGATAGTGGTTCAGGCTTTTGCTTCATTGTTCTGTATATACTCTGTTCACAGTGAGGTTTCTGTTTGATTATTTCTATGTAGATATCATGGTGATAATCTCTGAGTATTCTTCAGATTTGGGACTCAATTAAGGAACTGCCATGTGTGTGGTTCTGAAGACTCAATCAGAAAAGATTAATTAATAGATGTTGAAAGGACAGGGTTTGCTGTAGAATTTCTTGTGAGATTATGCAAAAATTTGCACAAGTGTAACCTAACAAAGTTGTCAGGAATGGTTAAAAGAGTCTTTGTCTTTAAACATTGAAATATAAATAAAAGGTAAACATCAGATAATGTTATATGCTTGTGAAGTATGAAGGTCAATTTTAATAATAGATAATTTCACTATTATTTGTTGGCTACCAAGGCTTTTGTCATGTCTTTATCAGTAAAGGATGTAATCATATTTGCTGCTTGGCTACCAGGCATTAAGAACATATTCCTTTTATTGAGGAAATTGATTTATTTGTATAATTGACATGGAAAAATGGAACTAGCAGTAGCCCAAAAAATCTCATCCTTGGAAGCTAACACCAAAAATCCCTGTATAAACCACTAACTATACTACAGAAAATTAAGCCTCAAATCCAGAAGCACTTGTGGATTTTGTATGTTTCAATGTTAAAGGTCATGTTAAAGGTCAAGATTTGCCACCTAATTCAATGATCACTTGAATGGCTAATGCAGAGAGACAGAATTCTTATTGGATTAAATGTTCATTCCAGTAGGGCAAAAATCACAGGAGTTATTAGACACTTAGTGATATAATTCTGACAAGAGATATCATAGGCTCCAGTGAAGAAGCATCTCCTATAAATTAGTTAAATTCAGTACTAGCTAAAGTGTTTTTCCACATTTGTATGGATTCCTATAATCCATGTTAATGTATACATTTCTTTATATAAGCATTTTGATTATTTCTGTCATTTATTTTTCATAGTATTTATTCCCAAGAAATCCATTTTCTCAAATTGTGGCATTTGGAGAAAATCAGTAACTAATCAGGTACCAGAGTAAATATCTTATAACTGATATAAGATTCTATTAGATTTTATTCATCTGTTTGTGTCCACAAGTGTGTGCAGGACATGCATTCTCGGGCCAGCAGAAGATTCCTGGTAACATTCTCTATCATACCTCTTGGGTATTGCACTGCAGCTATAGCTTGAGGGCTGTAAACAAGCTTCTGTGATTCCAATGGGCCTGAAACTCTGGTTACATGCATGAATAGCAACATTTGGCTTTATACATGACTTTTGGAGACCGAGTCCAAAGTCTGCTTTCTCAGAAAGAGTTTTTACTCACTATTAAAAATAATTTTCTTGTGACCTGAGGACTGCTATGGCTATAGTGCATGTGAGCAAAGATTCACTCAGTCAAGCCTTCTGCATTTTGTAGCACTGTATTGCTAGACAGAAGACACATAGAATCCCCCTTGCCCCCATCCAAATCAATACAGGACATGGAAGATGTCCACACAATCACCAGGTGCCATGTAGCACAGACAAATAGGTTACTCAGTGGCCTGACAGATGCATGCCTTACCTGAAGTGGGAACCAATACACTGTGCAAATGTGTAGTGGATATGATGGAGAGAAAAATAGTCAAAAAGTTTAAGTATTTTTAATCAGGTAGAACTAGACATGCCAGGTTTGAAAGGAATACCCTTTCTTGAGTAGCTATATGCTCACCTGAGAACGTGTTGAAGTGCCTGCCCATGCTGCTTCTCAGGGCTATGACTGGATCTGTGCCTATACAGTGACATGGGTGTTAATGTCTTTGGCTCTTACTACCACTGGAACACATAGGGGTGTTTGTAGACTGAGCTATACGTTGGAACATATGGATTCCAGTGGTTATGCGGAACTGCTCCTGCCCCTAACAGGCTACTCATCACTGGTGCTCCTAAACTCAGGCCCCAATTCTATCCTGCAGAACTTGGGAAATCAGCCTCTCTACCTTGCCAGGCTATCACAGTGGATCTCACCTGTTTGAGGGGATGATGTGGGAGTCATGAATATGGGAGCACTTATTTTGTTTAGTCTGCAGTGGGGTGGCCCTTGCAAGGAGCTGTATCCCATTTCCAATTATCTTGGCAATTATTGCAGTTCGGAAAGGTGGCCTGAGAGTCCTGAGAGTGGGAGAGTTGGCCCTGCCTCTCACAGGCTACAGCATTTGTGAGAGTATCCTGGGACTTCAGTAGGCAGAGAAGCATAGTGTAGCTGGGTCTTGAGTCATGGGTGTGGTTGAGTCATTCTTGGCCCAAGGGCAAGATATGGAATCTGAATTCATAATAAAATAAAAAAAAATAAGAAGAGGAGGAAGAAGAAGAGGCAGTATCAGCTTAGGCAACTCTCTGGTTGGGGGTGGGTGGCTTCAAATTCATCTCACTTTCACATAAAGCCTACACATCCCATGGTCTGCCAGACAGATAACCTCCCATTTATCCTGTAGAACCATGACTCAATGCATAATTAGTTAGCTAATTAGACTTATGAATATTTTAAATCACAATTACAAGATGCCAATACAGTAATTTCTGGCCAATTAATAATGATAAAACCTTTATCCCAATTTTCTAACCTATTGATAAAATCATGTTAACTTCCATTCCTCCTCTAGCTCCTGAGACCTCTCCTCTCTCTCTTTATTCCTCTCTAAACTCTTACCTCCACCCCTTTTCCTCTCCAATCATAGACCTTCCCTGCACTGATGTAATTGGACAGGGAAAATTCCTGAAACAAGGAAGCACCTCTATTCCCAGAGGTCACCCACCACAACTTCAAGGAATACCTTTTCTTTGTGTCTTTAAATCTTTCTCTTTGAAAAGTCTCTGAGTCTTATTGGGGGATACCCCAGATTGAGATTCTTGGTGTAACACAAACTCTTCTCTACTCCCTTGTTCAGGTCATGCAGGACCTCCTCTCACATGTTGGCCATGAAATCTTCCCATTCAAAACCTATGTCCTCAAATATATTACCATGTCTAATCAAGTAACTGTCTTAACTCATACTTCCTGATGTATTAAGCCTGCCCACCTCATTTTTAGTAAAACATGACATGTTTAAAATACAACCACAAAAATTTGTCTCAATAGACAAAATATAGCAAACTGAATCAAATATTGCCAACACACAGGAAAGTACTCTGAGCTGGCCGGCTTTGTTTAATTTTCTTTCTGACCCTTCACTCTGTACACTATGCCTGGTTCGCCAGGTTTACCTGGCAAAAGCTCAACCTATAGTTGAAACTGCCAATGACCTGAGCCTTTTGCTAGCACTCTTTTCAGCTTCTATATAAGAGGATGTGGCTCCTTAAGGCTTTTCTTCTGCCTACATCAGCTTCTCTCAGCTGCACCTCCCCATCCTAATACTAACTGAACCTTAACAGCTATCTCCTCATCATCTCCTACAGATCAGATAAACTTCAACACTGATAGCCTCTTCCCTCTCAGAACAGTGTCAAGTCCAATTGGCCTTCCTGCATATTCATTTCCTATGACTGAGTTCTCCCAGGTAAGAAGATACATTGTGTTTTGTTGTTTCTGTTGTCATTATTCCTGCTGAACCATTGAGTTTCAACAAAGAATTCATTATGTCTTATTCAAACCTGTAATTTCACCTGGAATAACCTATATGCAATTCTCTTGTCTGTTGTCACCCTTGCATAAATGGAGAAAGTCTGGTCAGCTCCAGAATCTTGCAGAGATTATGTCCATCACTGACACAATTGTGATCTGGTAGGAGATGATGCAATTTCTCTGAAACTACCATGTTAATGCTGATAATCAGTGCACTGGCTGTGTAGCTCGCAAAAAATGTGATTTGATTCTTGGCTAGATCCTGAAAGGCTTCTCTTCAGGCAATTGCTTTTAATAAACTGGAGGAGGTCACCCAGAGACCAGACAAATTATGCTGCAGTTTCCCATCTTACTTATAGAAACCCTCCTTAAGTACCCAATGCTAGATACTAAATCTTATAAGGGAATGCATGTCTTAGACTCTCACAGTCATCTCCTGATATTGAAAAAATAGAATAAAAACCTAAAATTCTGGTCTATGGCCGTAAATGTACCCAGAGAGATCTCTCGAATGTGGCTTCGGATGCACTATAGCAGAGTTTGGAGCAATGAGTTTTTGCAATTGTAAACATATCAAAATCCACATATAATCTTTGTTGTGGTGCCAATACCCTATTGGATACATTAAAGAGTATCACTGCTAGAATTTGGGAGTCATTTTCATATGTTTAATCATATTAAATGTCATGTTGAGAAGTTCTCTGACAGTCTTATAAATTGATATATCTGAGTTAAACAATATTTATCATCATTGCCTATTCTAAATTTTAATAAATACATAAAACAGGCATCTGGTTAAAGCATAATCTCATAACTAATTGCATCAATCTTAGCATATCTTACAATCACCTTGCATTCTTTATAAATTATAGAAGCATTTATAAAATTAGGACTTTAGGTTCCATTCCTTTCATACTTCAGGTTAACAACAGTACTTTTTAACTGAAGATCTAGTATCACAATGGAAGTTTGTAATCAATCAATGAAGGTCATAAAGGGACTTTTCTGATATTTATATGCTATATCAACATAAACCATAATGAATTCACATGATTGTTTATAAAAAAAAAACTATAGCTTATAAATAAGGTAACAAAGTAGTAACAGTGTAAACTATTTAATATATCTAAAATAATATATCCCAACGCAAATGTATAATTTATACACTGTTTCCATGGCTATCTCATGTCATATAGTCTTTAGATCTCTTAATTGAATCATGTCACATGGTTTAAGATTAACAAAGTATGTGGGACCTTTGGGGGGAGGGGAACCAGAAAAAAAGAAATGAAATGTAAATATAGAATATATCCAATAAATTTTTTTAAAAAAGAATATAAAAAAGCATACAGATTTAATCATAAATAGCAATTCAGAAGATTTAAATATTTCCAATAGTTTATAAGTCATTCATCCTGTTTTTGACACTGGACTAAAAGACATGACTAGTTCTGAAAATTGTGAACAATAACCCATTTTCAGATTCAGCAATAAAGTTGATCTTTATAAAACAACTTCAAAATTGTTTATGTTAAATAACATTCAAATTTCTACTCTACCAAATGCACTGAAGATTTCAAAGTAAGGCCCTGGTAGCTGGTGATAGGAGAAAGAAATTATATTCATCTATGCATCCAAGAAGTAGGAAAGACAAATCTATTTAGACACAATTTTAAATTACCCTTTCTTCTAATTTTTAACCTAATTTTTTATCATCATATAAAAAACACTTCAAAAATGTTTTGCATCACACATATGGTTTGATGTAAACATATTTCTTTGAATTTCAAACATCATAAAAAAATCTATATAATCTTGAAATATGAACTTGTTGCTTTTTTATGTAATGTTTTTATTTTATTCTATATGTTCTTTATTTACATTTCAAATGATTTCCCCTTTCCTGGATTCCCCCCTCCCCAAAAGTCCCATAAGCCCTCTTCCCTCCCCCTGTTCCCCTATCCACCCCGTCCCACTTCCTGTTGTGATATTCCCTACACTGCTGCCCTGAGCCTTTCCAAAAGCAGGGGTTGCTCCTTCCTTCTTCTTGAACATCATTTGATATGTGGATTGTTTCTTGGTTATTCCAAGCTTCTAGGCTAATATCCGCTTATCAGTGAGTGCATACCATGAGTGTTCTTTTGAGACTGGATTACCTCCCTTAGGATGATGTTCTCCAGCTCCATCCATTTCTCTAAGAATTTCATGAATTCATTGTTTCTTTTTTTTTATTTTTTTATTGTATATATTCTATATTTACAATTCATTTCCCTTTTTCTGGTTCCCCACCCCCAAAGGTCCCACATGTCCTTTTCCCTCCCCCTGCTCCCGCATCCACCCCCTCCCACTTTACTGTTCTTGTACTCTCCCACAATGATGTCTTGGTCCATTCTAGCACCAGTGTCCACTCCTTTCTTCTTGTGAGACATCACTTGATATGTGATTTGTGTCTTTGGTGTTCCAAGCCTCTAGGCTAATATCCACTTATCAGTGACTGTATACCATGGGTATTCTTTTGAGACTGGGTCACCTCACTTAGTATGACATTCTCCAGCTCCATCCATTTCTCTAAGAATTTCATGAATTCATTGTTTCTAATGGCTGTATAGTACTCCATTGTGTATATATACCACATTTTTTGTATCCATTCCTCTGTTGAGGGACATCTGGGTTCTTTCCAGCTTCTGGCTATTATATATAAAGCTGCTATAAACATAGTGGAGCATGTATCCTTATTGCATGCTGGTGAATCTTCTGGGTATATTCCCAGGAGTGGTATGGCTGGGTCCTCCGGAAGTATCACGCCCAGTGTTCTGAGGAACCGCCATACTGATTTCCAGAGTGGTTGTACCAGCTTGCATTCCCACCAGCAGTGGAGGAGTGTTCCTCTTTCTCCACATCCTCGCCAACACCTGATGTCTTCTGAGTTTTTAATCTTAGCCATTCTGACTGGTGTGAGGTGAAATCTCAGGGTTGATTTAATTTGCATTTCCCTAATGACTAGTGATGTTGAACATTTTTTAAGGTGTTTCTCAGCCATCCGAATTTCTTCAGGTGAAAAGACTCTGTTTAGATCTGTACCCCATTTTTGGATAGGGTTATTTGGTTTTCTGGGGTCTAACCTCCTGAGTTCTTTGTATATATTGGAGATTAGCCCTCTGTCAGATGTGGGGTTGGTGAAGATTTTTTCCCAATTTGTTGGTTGCTGATTTATCCTTTTGACAGTGTCTTTTGCCTTACAGAAACTTTGTAGTTTTATGAGGTCGCATTTGTCTATTCTTGCTCTTAGAGCATAAGCAATTGGTGTTCTGTTCAGGAATTTTTCCCCTGAGCCAATGTCCTCAAGGGTCTTCCCCAGTTTCTTTTCTATTAGTTTTAGTGTGTCTGGTTTTATGTGGAGGTCTTTGATCCACTTGGAGTTGAGCTTAGTGCAAGGAGATAAGCGTGGATCAATTCTCATTCTTCTGCATGTTGACCTCCAGTTGAGCCAGCACCATCTGTTGAAAAGGCTATCTTTTTTCCACTGGATGTTTTCAGCTCCTTTGTCGAAGATCAATTGGCCATAGATGTGTGGGTTCAATTCTGGGTCTTCAATCCTATTCCATTGATCCGCTTCCCTGTCACTGAACCAATACCATGCAGTTTTTAATACCACTGCTCTGTAATATTGCTTGAGGTCCGGGATATTGATTCCCCCAGAAGTTCCAACTCATTCTATGAAGCCACAATTACTCTGATACCAAAACCACACAAAGATCCAACTAAGAAAGAGAACTACAGTCCAATTTCTCTTATGAATATCGATGCAAAAATACTAAACAAAATACTTGCCAACCGAATCCAAGAACACATCAAAACGATCATTCACCATGATCAAGTTGGCTTCATCCCAGGGATGCAGGGATGGTTCAATATACGGAAATCCATCAACGTAATCCACTACATAAACAAACTCAAAGAAAAACACCACATGGTCATCTCATTGGATGCTGAAAAAGCATTTGACAAAATTCAGCATCCTTTCATGCTAAAGGTCCTAGAAAGGACAGGAATTCAAGGCCCATATCTAAACATAGTAAAAGCAATATACAGCAGACCAGTAGCCAACATCAAGGTAAACGGAGAAAAACTCGAAGCAATCCCTCTAAAATCAGGGACTAGACAAGGCTGTCCCCTCTCACCATATCTCTTCAATATAGTACTTGAGGTACTAGCTAGAGCAATTCGACAACAGAGGGAAGCCAAAGGGATACAAATTGGAAAGGAAGAAGTCAAACTATCACTATTTGCAGATGATATGATAGTTTACTTAAGTGACCCAAAAACCTCTACCAGAGAACTCCTGCAACTGATAAACAACTTCAGCAAAGTGGCTGGCTATAAAATCAACTCAAGTAAATCAGTAGCCTTCCTATACGCGAAGGATAAGCAGGCCGAGAAAGAAATTAGGGAAATGACACCCTTCACAATAGCCACAAATGATATAAAGTATCTTGGAGTGACGCTAACCAAACATGTGAAAGATTTATATGACAAAATCTTCAGGTCTCTGAAGAGGGAAATTGAAGAAGACATCAGAAAATGGGAAAATCTTCCATGCTCGTGGGTTGGCAGGACTAATATAGTCAAAATGGCAATCTTGCCCAAAGCAATATACAGATTCAATGCAATTCCCATCAAAATCCCAACTCAGTTCTTCATAGAGCTAGAAAGAGCAATTCTCAAATTCATCTGGAATAACAAAAAACCCAGGATAGCTAAAACTATCATCAACAGCGAATTCATTGTTTCTAATGGCTGAATAGTACTCCATTGAGTATATATACATTTTTTTGTATCCATTGCTCCGTTGAGGGACTCTGGGCTCTTTCCAACTTCAGGGCATTATAAATAGGGCTGCTATGAGCATGGTGGAACATGTATCCTTATTACATGCTGGGAAATCCTCTGGGTTTATGCCCAGGGGTGGTATTAGCAGTGTCCTCCATATGTTTCATGTACAGTTTTCTGAGGAACCACCAGACTGATTTCCAGTGTGGTGGTACCAGCTTGCAATCCCACCAGCTATGGAGGAGTGTTTCTTGTTCTCCACATCCTCTCCAATACCTGCTGTCTCCTGAGTTTTATACTTAGTCAGTCTGCTTGGTATAAGGTGACATCTCAGGGTTGTTTTTTATTTGCATTTCCTGAATGACTAATGATGTTGACCATTCCTTAAGGTGCTTCTCAGCCATCCAAAGTTTTTCAGGTAAAATTTTTTTTGTTTAGCTCTGTATCCAATTTTAATAGGCTTATTTGATTTTCTGGGGTCTAACTTCTTGAGTTCTTTGTATATATTGGATATTAGCCCTCTGTCGGATGTAGGGTTGAGAAGATTTTTTCCCAATTTGTTGGTTGCCATTTTGTGCTTTTGACAGTGTCCTTTTCCTTACAGAAAATTTGTAATTATATGAGGTCCCAATTCTTGATCTTAGTGCATAAGCTATTGGTGTTCTGTTCATGAACTTTCCCCCTGTGCTCATGTCCTCTAGGGTCTTCCCCAGTTTCTTTTCTATTAGTTTCAGTGTGTCTGGTTTTATGTGGAGGTCCTTGATCCACTTGAGTTGAGATAAGAATGGATCAATTCCCATTCTTCTGCATGCTGACCTTCAATTGAACTAGCACCATTTGTTGAAAAGACTATCTTTTTTCCCACTGGATGTTTTTAGCTCCTTTGTTGAAGATCAAGTTTCCATAGGTGTGTGGGTTCATTTCTGGGTCTTCAATCCTATTCCACTGGTCCACCTGCCTGTCACTGTAAAAATATCATGCAGGTTATATATATATATATATATATATATATATATATATATATATATATGTGTGTGTGTGTGTGTGTGTGTGTGTGTGTGTGTGTGTATGTTTTTATATCCTTTGTTTACATTCCAAAGGCTTTCCCATTTCCAGTTACCCCCTCACCATATGTACCATAAGTCCTCTTTCCCCTCCCATTGCCCAATCACCACCCCCCACCATTTCTCTGTTCTGGTACTCTACAAAACCAGATTTAGTCTTTTCTGGACCAGAGTCCTCTCCATCCCTTTTCCTGGGAATCTTTTGCTTAGCTAATTGTGTCTTGAGTATTCAGAGCTTCTGGGCTCATTAATATCCACTAATCAGTGATTATAATTCATGTGAATTCCTTTGTGATTGCGTTGACTCACTTAGGATGATGTTTTCCAGGTCCAACCATTTGCCTACAAATTGCATGAATTCAGATGGCTGAGAAGCACCTTAAGAGATGTTCAACATCATTAGTCATCAGGGAAAAGAAAATCAAAACAACCCTAAGATTCCACCTTATACCAGTCAGAATGGCTAAGATTAAAAACTCAAGAGACAACAGGTGCTGGCGAGGATGTGGAGAAAGAGGAAAACTCCATTGTTGGTGGAATTGCAAGATCGTACAACTGCTCTGGAAATCAGTCTGGTGGTTCCTCAGAAAATTGGGCATGACACTTCCAGAGTACCCTGTTATATCATTCCTGGGCATATACCCAGAGGATTCCCCTGCATGCAGTAAAGACACATGCTCCACTATGCTCATAGCAGCCTTATTTATAATAGCCAGAACCTGGAAAGAACACAGATGTCCCTCAACGGAGGAATGGATACAGAAAATGTGGTATGTTTATACAATGGAATACTACTCAGCAATTAAAAATAATGAATTCATACCATGCAGTTTTTAACATTATTGCTCTGTTGTATTCCTTGATGTCCGCGATACTGATTCCCCCAGAAGTACTTTTACTGTTGAGAATAGTTTTGGCTACCCTGGGTTTTTGTTATTCCAGATGAATTTGAGAATTGCTCTTTTTATCTCTATGAAGAAATGAGTTGTGATTTTTATGGGGATTGTGATGAATATGTATATTGCTTTTGGCAAGATGGCCATTTTATCTGTAGTAATCCTGCCAATCCAAATGCATGGAAGAATTTTTCCATTTTGTGAGGTCTTTTTTCCATTTTCTTCTTCAGAGACCAGAAGATTTTGTCATACAAATCTTTCACTTGTTTGATTAGAGTCACACCAAGATACTTTATATTATTTGTGGCTATTGTGAAGGGTGTCCTTTCCCTAATTTTTCTCAGCTTGTTTATCTCTTGAATACAGGAAGGCTACTGATTTGTTTGACTTTGATGAAGTTGTTTATGAGCTGTAGGAATTCTCTGGTGGAGTTTTTTGTGTCACTTAAATATAGTATCATATCATCTGAAAATAATGATAGTTTGAATTCTTCCTTACCAATTTGTATCCCTTTGAACTCCTTATGTTGTCTAATTGTTCTAGCTAGTACCTCAAGTACTATATTGAAATGATATGGAAAGAGGAGGCAGCCTTGTCTAGTTTCTGATGTTAGTGGAATTGCTTCAAGTTTCTCTCCATTTAATTTGAGGCTACCAGTTTGCTGTATATTGCTTTTACTATGTTTAGGTATGGGCCTTGATTTCCTGTTCTTTCCAAGACTTTTAGCATGAAAGGATGTTGAATTTTGTCAAATTCTTTTTTAACAACTAAGCAAATGACCATGTGTTTTTTTTTCATTGAGTTTGTTTATATAGTGGATTGCATTAATGGATTTCTGTATATTGAACCATCACTGCATCCTTGGGCTGAAGCATACTTGATCAGGGAGAATGATTGTTTTAATGTGTTCTTGGATTAAGTTGGCAATGATTTTATTGACTATTTTTTCATCGATATTCAGAAGGGAAATTGGTCTGAAGTTCTCTTTCTTTTTGGATCTTTGTGTAGTTTTGGTATCAGCATAGTTGTGGCTTCATAGGATGACTTGGGTAGTGTTCTTTCTGTTTCTATTTTGTGGAATAGTTTGTATACTATTGGTGTTAGGTCTTCTTTGAAGATCTGATAGAATTCTGCACTAAAACCATCTGGTCCTGTGATTTTTTTGGATGGAAGACTTTCTATGGCCCTTCTATTTCTTTAGTGGTTATGGGACTGTTTAGATGATCTATTTGATCCTGATTTCATTTTGGTATTTGGTATCTGTCTAGGAAATTGTCCATTTCCTTGAGATTCTCCCATTGTGTTGAGTATAGGCTTTTGTAGTAGTATCTGATGATTTTTTGAACTTCCTCAGTTTCTGTTGTTATATCTCACTTTTCATTCCTAATGTTGTTAAATTGTATACTGCCTCTGTGCCCCTTGTTTAGTCTGGCTAAGGCTTTATCTATCTTGTTGATTTTCTCAAAGAAACAACTCCTGTTTTTGTTGATTCTTTGTATGGTTCTCTTCGTTTCCACTTGTTTTCTTTCAGCCCTGAGTTTGATGATTTACTTTTTTCTATTCCTCCGGGGTAAATTAGCCTATTTTTGTACCATACCTTTCATGTGTGCCATTAACCTACTAGTGTATGCTCTCTCCAGTTTCTTTTTGGAGACAATCATGGCTATGAGTTTTCATCTTAGCACTGTTTTTATTGTGTCCCATAGATTTGGATATGTTGTGCCTTCATTTTCTTTAAATTCTATAAAGTTTTTGATTGCTTTATTTCTTCTTTGGCCAAGTAGAATATTTTTCAGCCTCCGTGTGTTTGTGGGCATTCTGTTCCTTTTGTTGCTATTGAAGACCACTCTTACTCCATAGTGATCTGATAGGAGGCATGGGATTAGTTTGATTTTCTTATAGCTGTTGAGATCTGTCTTGTGAACAATTATATGGTCAGTTTTGGAGAAGGTACCTTGAGGTCCTGAGAAAAAGGTATGTTCTTTTGCTTTAGGATGAAATGTTCTATATATCTCTGTTAATTCCAATTGGTCCAAAGCTTCAACTAGTTTCAATGTGTCCCTGTTTAGTTTCTGTTTTTCTGATCAGTCCATTGAGCATAGTGGAGTGCTGAAGTCAACCACAATTATTGTGTTAGGTGCAATGTGTGCTTTGAGCTTTAGTAAAAATTTCTTTTCCTAATGAGGATGCCCATGCATTTGAAGCATAGATGTTCAGAATTTAGAGTTCTTCTTGGTGGATTTTTCCTTTGACAAGCAAGAAATGACCTTCTGTTTCTCTTTTGATGACTTTAGGTTGAAAATCAATTTTATCTAATATTAGGATGGCTACTCCAGCTCACTTCCTGAGGCCATTTGCTTGTAAAATTGTCTTCCAGCCTTTTACTTTAAGGTACTGTCTTTGACCAGAGGTGTGTTTCCTGTAGGCAGCAAAATGTAGGGTCCTGTTTCTGTATCCAGTCTGTTAGTCTATATCTTTTTATTGGGGAATTGAGTCCATTGGTGTTAAGAAATATTAAGGAAAAGTGATTATTTCTTCCTGTCAGTTTTGATGCTATTTTTGTTTTTGAGTGGTTATCTTCTTTTGAGTTTGATGGAAGAAGGTTACTATCTTGCTTTTTCCAGGGTGTAGTTTCCCTCCTTGTATTGGAGTTTTCCTCCTATTATCCTTTATAAGGCTGGGTTTGTGGAAAGATATTGTGTAAATTTGGTTTTGTCATGGAATATTTTGATTTCTCCATCTATGTTGATTGAGAATTTTGCTGGGTATAGTAGTCTTGGCTGACATTTTTCTTCTCTTAGAGTCTGCATGAGATCTGTCCAGTATCTTCTAGCTTTTCATGGAGAAAAGGCTGGTGTAATTCTGACCAGTCTTCCTATATATGTTACTTGGCCTTTTTCTCTAACTGCCTTTAATATTCTTTCTTTGTTTAGTACATTTGGGGTTTTGATTTTTATGTGACAGGAGGTATTTCTATTATGGTCCAGCCTGTTTGGGGTTCTGTAGGCTTCTTCTATATTTATGGGCATCTCTGTCTTTAGGTTATGGAAGTTTTCTTCCATAATTTTCTTGAAGATATTTGGGGGCCTTTTCATTGTAATTCTTCAAACTCATCTATACATATTATCCTTTGGTTTGGTCTTCTCTTTGTGTCCTGGATTTTAAGAATGCTTTGGGTTACAAGCTTTTTGCATTTTGCATTTTTGACTGTTGTGTCAATGGTTTTATGGTATCTTTGGTGATTGAGATTCTTTCTTCTATCTCTTGCATTCTTTTGTTGGTATTTGCATCTATATGGAACCTGATTTCTAACTTGTTGCTTTCTTAGACAAAAATGTGATAAAGGAATAAACAGAGTGTTCACTAAAAATAAGATGTTTAACATTTGTTATTTAATAGAGTGTGGACTTCATAAGATGGTAAAGTCACACAGCAGGTTGTAAGCCACATTGAAATGACTATATATGATGAGTTGCATCCAAGTTACATACACATAAACACATATGGTGCTCAAAGGGTTACTTACATACATACATATACCTTACAGAAAAGTACCTATTTATATGTACTTTAAATAATTTTATTAAGTTTAATTTATATATTAAAAGCCAGAAGCTGGAAAGAACCCAGATGTCCCTCAACAGAGGAATGGATACAAAAAATGTGGTCTATATACACAATGGAGTACTATTCAGACATTAGAAACAATGAATTCATGAAATTCTTAGAGAAATGGATGGAGGTGGAGAACGTCATACTAAGTGAGGTGACCCAGTCTCAAAAGAATACCCATGGTATACAGTCACTGATAAGTGGATATTAGCCTAGAAGCTTGGAACACCAAAGACACAAATCACATATCAAGTGATGTCTCACAAGAAGAAAGGAGTGGACACTGGTGCTAGAATGGACCAAAACATCATTGTGGGAGAGTACAAGTACAGTAAAGTGGGAGGGGGTGGATGCGGGAGCAGGGGGAGGGAAAAGGACATGTGGGACCTTTGGGGGTGGGGAACCAGAAAAAGGGAAATGAATTGTAAATATAGAATATATACAATAAAAAAAAAGAAAAAAAAATCCTGAGGTTTCACATTACACCTGTCAGAATGGCTAAGGTTAAAAACTCAGGAGACAGCAGGTGCTGGCGAGGATGTGCAGAAAGAGGAACACTCCTCCACTGCTGGTGGGATTGTAAGCTGGTACAACCACTCTGGAAATCAGTCTGGCGGTTCCTCAGACAATTGGGCATGACACTTCCAGAGTACCCTGTCATACCACTCCTGGGCATATACGAGAGAATTCCCCTGCATACAATAAAGACACATGCTCCACTATGTTCATAGCAGCCTTGTTTATAATAGCCAGAAACTGAAAAGAACCCAGTTGTCCCTCGATGGAGGAATGGATACAGAAAATGTGGTATTTTTATACAATGGAATACTACTCAGCAATTAAAAACAATGAATTCATGCAATTTGTAGGCAAATGGTTGGAACTGGAAAATATCATCCTAAGTGAGGTAACCCAATCACAAAAGAATACACATGCAATGCAATCACTGATAAGTGGATATTAATTAGCCCAGAAGCTCTGAATACTCAAGAAACAATTAGCAAATCATATAATTCCCAAGAAGAAGGGAGGAAAGGGCTCTGGTCCTGAAAAGACTTGATCCAGTATTTTAGGGGAGTACCAGAACAGAGAAGTGGGAGGGGGTAATTGGGGAATGAGTGGACGGAAGAGGACTTATGGGATACATGGTGAGGGGGGAACTGGGAAAGGGGAAAGCATTCAGAATGTAAACAACGAATATAGAAAATAATAAAAAAAAAGAAAACTGCAAAAAAAAAAAAAGAAGTTCTTTTGCTGTTGATGATAGTTTTAGCTATCCTGGGTTTTTTGTTATTCCAGTTGAATTTGAGAATTGCTCTTTCTAGCTCTATGAAGAACTGAGTTGGGATTTTGATGGGGATTGCATTGAATCTGTATATTGCTTTGGGCAAGATTGCCATTTTGACTATATTAGTCCTGCCAACCCACGAGCATGGAAGATTTTCCCATTTTCTGATATCTTCTTCAATTTCCCTCTTCAGAGACCTGAAGTTTTTGTCGTATAAATCTTTCTCATGTTTGGTTAGCGTCACTCCAAGATACTTTATATCATTTGTGGCTATTGTGAAGGGTGTCTTGTATATATACACAATGGAGTACTATTCAGCCATTAGAAACAATGAATTCATGAAATTCTTAGAGAAATGGATGGAGCTGGAGAACGTCATACTAAGTGAGGTGACCCAGTCTCAAAAGAATACCCATGGTATATAGTCACTGATAAGTGGATATTAGCCTAGAAGCTTGGAACACCAAAGACACAAATCACATATCAAGTGATGTCTCACAAGAAGAAAAGAGTGGACACTGATGCTAGAATGGGCCAAAACATCATTGTGGGAGAGTACAAGAACAGTAAAGTGGGAGGGGGTGGATGCGGGAGCAGGGGGAGGGAAAAGGACATGTGGGACCTTTGGGGGTGGGGAACAAGAAAAAGGGAAATGAATTGTAAATATAGAATATATACAATAAAAAAAAGAAAAAAAAGAAATCCAAAAAAAAAGGAATTTTTTTAGCAAGAATGATATTTTATAATTGTGAAAACAAAGAGACTGCTGGCATATTATAATTAAATGTGCATTAAATTTTCAACAGAGAAATGGACTTTTCCACATATAAAACTACCAGTAAAAAGATTAAAAGTATTATCTATAGATTGAAAACATTTAGTAATGTTGTCAGTTCTGTTAACTTAGCTGAGAGTCTAGGGGTCTCCATTAATACCCGTTGATTATTTATATGATATTTAACTCTCCTTTCAGAGGAACTGTCAGTAAAAAAAGAGTATTTTGTAGAGGCTGTAAAGATGTTATATTAGGTTTTATTATATATATATATATATATATATATATATATATATATATATATATAATTTTATTAACCCATCTTAAGGATAATGATTATTTGAGCAATCAACCAAACTGTACTATGTTGTTTTAGCTAAATATCTTGACCTACAGGAAAAAGGTCAAATAATGATATCTGTTTGTTTTTTTTTTCTCAAAATAAGTCAGTGTATGTTTTCTTTTATGTATAAACCTCTGGGTTACTGTCTCATAATATGGCAAGATATTATGTTTAGGAGATATCTTTGAATGTATCCATATAAGAGGAGTCCTTTGCCACAATAACCCTGTAGTCATATGAGTCGTATTAAAAAAAATCAGGAGATGTAAAAGCAAAGAATAATCTATACATGTAACAAATTATTTTCTAATATCTCTTGCTACTTGTTGGAATGCCAGCAATCCTTTTGAGGTTAAAGATCTATGGGATGTAGGATCAGCACTCTCTTTAAGAATAGCAAATAAAAATTTTAATTCTTGTGTAGTAAGCTTTAAATAGGGTGAAAGCCCATTGATATCTCCTAAGTATTTTTGAAAATCATTTAAAGTTTTTAAACTGTCTCTGTGAATAATTATCTTATGGGGAAAAACACCTTAATCTGTAAGACTGACGCCCTAATAATTATATGGATCCTGAGTTTGTAACTTCTCTGGAGTTATTTGTAGTCCTTTATTAGCTAAAGCCTGTTGTAAATCTCTATAACATAAAAGCAAGTCTTGAGGAACTTTTCCTGCTATTAAGACACCATCTGTGTAATGATAACGTATATCATTGGCCATTGTTGCTTTATAGCCTGAATGGCTTGTGTCACAAACATTTGACATAGGGTAGGACTATTAGCAGTGTCCTGAGGAAGAACTGTCCATTGATATCTTCTCATAGGTTTCATGAAATTAATATAAGGAGCACTGAAAGGAAATCTTTGGCAATCCTCAGAGTGTAAAGGACTAGTAAAGAAATAGTCTTTTAAATCTATCATTATTTTTTTGAGACAGGGTTTTTCTGTGTAGTCCTGGCTGTCCTGGAACTCACTCTGTAGACCACGCTGGCCTCGAACTCAGAAATCCACCTGCCTCTGCCTCCCAAGTGCTGGGATTCCAGGCGTGTGCCACCATGCCCAGCTAAATCTATCATTATTTTAAAAGACACTTTAGGAATAGTCACTGGAAATGGATGGCCAGGTTGTAAAGCTCTCATAGGTATTGTGGTTTCATTAACCTTCCTAAGATCTTATAACAATCTTTGTTTATTGGATTTTTTTCTTGATAATAAATATTGAAGTATTTCATAGTGACTGAGACTTTCTTAGATATCCTGATGTCTCTAATTGTACTTGCACTAGAGAAGAGGCAGCTTTATTTTTTTTTTAGATAAAGACCACTGATCAACCCACAATGCAATATTATTAAGGCATTGAATTTTATCTATCAGCATGAGAGGTAGGCAAGATAATGGCCATTATGGAAAATGTTCTAAACCTAGTGTCAGAGTTAGGCTTAGGAATTTTAAACTTTTTAATGTCTTATCCTTCCTTTCTTAGTTTCTAACTAGGCAAAAATCCTTGTTTTAGCATCTGATTGGCCACTACCTTATTAGGACTACACATATAAGACTCATCTGTAACAAAACATCATTTCCCCAAAGGATAATGGGCAAATGTGGTGTGACATAAGGCTGAATTTGTCTTCAATTGTCCTCCTCATCTCTCTAGGTTAGAAGTTTAGTGCTTTCTTTTGGGTTATTAGCATAACCAATCCCTTGGAGGTGAGTGAGCATATGTGACAAGGGCCAAGTAGAAGGCCAATCTTTTTTTCAGTATTCGAAGTTACATCAGCTCTAGTATCACTTAATCTTTTAAAGCTGTTTCCCTCAATTATTAATTTAAGTTTATGTCTCTTATTAGTAATAGACTAAATCCAATACACACCAGAGTAACCAAAGCCACTCTGTCCTCTCTCCCTCTTAATGAATCTGGATGGTAGCAGATGTAAGGAAACTAAGATAAGTTGACCAATTCTTTCATTGGCAAGTACATTTGTAATACCATGAGGGGAAGCAGCCATAATTTTAACTTTCCTCTCATAATTATTATCTTTGACACCTGGATAAATCAGTAGTCTTTTTACAATGGCACTGCTTTGTCCTAAAATCAATCTATAATATTCTGTAGGCAAAGGTCTAAAATCTCTTGTAGGCAAGGTCAGAACTCCCATTTCTGAGTTTAAGACTGCATGGGAGGTGGAACAGAGGTCTAATTCCATGCTTTCTGCTGTTGCTCTAATAAGTTCAAAACTGGATTTCCCTGGCCTGGCAACAGCTTATGTCTCCATAAGTTTCTTTCTGTGGGAGTCTGTGGGCCTGAGACTGGCACCTCTGTTTCCCCAACATGGGACAACCCAGAATATCTGTCTTAGATTTACATATTTACATTTCCTGGCCCAGTGTTTACCCTTCCTGCATCAAGGACAAACTTCTGGGGCATAACCTGATTGTATGTGTTCCTAGGCACCTTACTGAAATGACCCAAACTGCTACATTTAAAACATGTTTTATTCCCTTGTTTCTGTGAAAGCATTGCTTGTACAGTGGTTCCTTACAAAGCTGTAGCCATGGCTAGTCCTTGGTTGTATAAAGGTCCAATCTCTGTACAAAGGCAACTGTACTGAGCTAAGTGTTTATGCCTTGTAAGGCCTAATAGTGGCACAACAGGCAGCATTAGCATTACAAGCCAATTGTGTAACAAAAGGATTTCCTGCTTGAGAATCTCCAAAAATTTTACTAGTTGTTTTCAATAGCCTATCTCCATAACCATAAAAAAAAAAAACTGTTCATCGGGAGCCTATCTAATACTAGCTAAATTTCTAATGAGATCCTGTTTAGTCATTAATTGATTTAATGAATGGTGAGCAGCCATTGTAACTTTTGTACACTCTCCAACAGGAAACCCAATCTCATTAGCCTTGTTTTCATATTGGCCTTTTCTTAAAATCATTTTAGCATCTCAATCTGGGTTATATCTCCGAACATTTATTGTGTCAGTTCTCTGACTAGATATAAGTCATTTAGAAATCAAAAGTAAGAAATCTCCTAACAAAGTAGCCTTACATTGAGTCTTCCAATTTGACACTATCACAGTATCTAACAAAGCTTGGCATAGGGCCAAAGCTTTGGCATAGGGCCAAACTGTGTTACGGCTGCTTTCAATTCTTTTATAACTTTGAACTCCTAGGTGTAATATTGTCTATTGGTCTGCTGATCTATAATCTCAACGATATGGAAGGCCAGTATGCCCAGCCCTGTCCTTTCCCTTGAGACTGACTCACAGTTCTTTCTAGCAGAGAATGGTGTATCTCAGAATCTCTGCTCTTTCCTGCACTTGGTACACTTTTTAGCACCTGTAGCTCATTAGTCAACACATGTCTTTCTAATTTAAGGTTGTCTTTCTAATTTAAGGACCCTTTTCTGAGAAAGTCCTCTCTGGCAGATGTTCTTCCTGAGATTTTTCAAGTTCTCCCTGCATACTATAGGACACCTGTGAGGTCTCTTCATCAATAGCATCTTTTATAAGCACCAGAGCAGAGGGTAATATTATCTGCATGGGTGTTTCTTACTTATAGCTTCTCCATTTTTTTCTCAGGTTTTCTTATCTAAAGTTTTTTCTTCTTGAAACCATGTGCAACAAAATGTATCTGATCTAAAAGGTCTTCTAACCATTGTTCTCCAAACCCTACCCCTCTCACCTAAAACAGATCTTGAAGACTTCAGAAAAATGTCTTTTTAGATGTTTCCTTTCCCATTTTTCCACTGTCAACCACTAAGTGAGATCAGCATTGGACTGATGATGTCCCAACTTTGCCCATAATCCCTTGCACCCACAATAACTGCTTCAAAAAGATGAAATTTAAGACTAGAACTAGTATTTAATGCTGTATTTTGTTCACCATGCATGATACTGTCTTCTTCCATTTTTCTGTGGAACTCCGCCAAGATAGTTTTTCTCACATGATCTCCCCATGACCAGCCGCATGGTCAGGTGCCACCTGTAGCTGCCCACAGCAAGGTCGAACTGGTTACTTGGAAAGGGACCTGGAGATGTATAGGAAGAATTGTGACAAAAGAGTGAGACCAAGACAATGGTGTTGATCAAGGTTTGAATTTGAATAGCTGACATTGAATTTATAGGTTGGGAAAAACCTTCATCCAAAATGCTGGGGTCTGTTTAAAAAAATAGGTTTTGCTGCTCAGCATGCAGATGGCTCCACTGCTCAGTCTATTAACAGCTCAGTGCAAGAAGCTGCAGATCTTCACCAACCCCACATCCGACAGTGGACTAATATCCAATATATACTAAGAACTCAAGAAGTTAGACCGCAAAGAACCAAATACCACTATCAAAAAATGGGGTACAGAACTAAACAATGAATTTTCACCAGAAGAAATTCAGATGACAGAGAAACACCTTAAGAGATGTTCAACATCATTAGTCATCAGGGAAATGCAAATCAAAACAACCCTGATTTTCCACCTCACACCAGTTAGAATGGCTAAGATTAAAAACTCAAGAGACAACAAGTGTTGGCGAGGATGTGGAGAAAGAGGAACACTCCTCCACTGTTGGTGGGATTGCCAAATGGTAAAACCTCTCTGGAAATCAGTTTGGCGGTTTCTCAGAAAATTGGTAATGTCACTTCCAGAGGACCCTGGCATACCACTCCTGGGCATATACCCAGAGGATTCCCCTTCATACAATAAAGGCACATGCTCCACTATGTTTATAGCAGCCTTGCTTATAATAGCCAGAAATTGGAAGGAGCCCAAATATCCCTCAAAGGAGGAATGGATACAGAAAATGTGGTATATTTATACAATGGAATACTACTCAGCAATCAAAAATAACGAATTCATGCAAGTTGTATGTAAATGGTTAGATCAGGAAAATAACATCCTGAGTGAGATAACCCAATCACAAAAGAATACACATGAAATGCAATCACTGATAATTGGATATTAATGAGCCCAGAATCCCTAAATACTCAAGGCACAATTAGCAAGTCAAATGATTCCCAAGAAGAAAGGAGAGGACCCAGGGCCTGTAAAGATTGGATCCAGTTTTCTATACCCAGAACACAGAAACCGTGGTGGGAGGGGGAATTATTGGGGAATAGTTTGGGGGAGAGGAATTATGGGTCATATGGTGTGGGGGAACTGGGAAAGGGGAAAGCGTTTGGAATGTAAACATAGAATATAGAACATAAAAATTAAAAAAAAAAGACGGACACATGTATATTTAAAGCCTTTAAAGTTTTTGTTTGGGGAACAATAAAAACAATAAATTTAAAAAGAAAAAGAAAAGTCTCTGTTTAGCTCTGTACCCCATTTTTGGATAGGGTTATTTGGTTTTCTGCAGTCTAACCTCTTGAGGTCTTTGTATACATTGGATATTAGCCCTCTGTGAGATGTGGGGTAGGTGAAGATCTTTTCCCAATTTGTTTGCTGCCAATTTATCCTTTTGAGAGTGTCGTTTGCCTTACGGAAACTTTGTAATTTTATGAGGTCCCATTTGTCTATTCTTGCTCTTAGAGCATAAGCAATTGGTGTTCTGTTCAGGAATTTTCCTCCTGAGCCAATGTCCTCAAGGGTCTTCCCTAGTTTCTTTTCTATTAGTTTTAGTGTGTCTGGTTTTATGTGGAGGTCCTTGATCCACTTGGAGTTGAGCTTAGTGCAAGGAGATAAGAGTGGATCAATTCTCATTCTTCTGCATGTTGAACTCCAGTTGAACCAGCACCACCTGTTGAAAAGGCTATCTTTTTTCCACTGGATGTTTTCAGCTCCTTTGTCAAAGATCAATTGGCCAGAGATGCGTGCGTTCAATTCTGGGTCTTCGATCCTATTGATCCATTGATCTGCCTCCCTGTCACTGAACCAATACCATGCAGTTTTTAACACTACTGACCTTTAGTATTGCTTGAGGTCCGGGATATTGATTCCCCCAGAATTTCTCTTGCTGTTGATGATTGTTTTAGCTATCTTGTGTTTTTTGTTATTCCAGATGAATTTGAGAATTGCTCTTTCTAATTCTATGAAGACCTGAGTTGGGATTTTGATGGGGATTGCGTTGAATCTGTATATTGCTTTTGGCAAGATTGCCATTTTAACTATATTAATCCTGCCAATCCATGAGCATGGAAGATTTTCCCATTTTCTGATGTCTTCTTCAATTTTCCTCTTCAGAGACCTGAAGTTTTTGTCATATAAATCTTTCACATGTTTGGTTAGAGTCACTCCAAGATACTTTATATTGTTTGTGGCTATTGTGAATGGTACCATTTCCCTAATTTCTTTCTCAGCCTGCTTATCCTTTGCGTATTGGAAGGCTACTGATTTACTTGAGTTGATTTTACAGACAGCCACTTTGCTGAAGTTTTTTATTAGTTGCAGGAGTTCTCTGGTGGAGTTTTTTGGGTCACTTAAGTATACTATCATATCATCTGCTAATAGTGATAGTTTGACTTCTTCCTTTTCAATTTGTATCCCTTTGGCTTCCCTATGTTGTCGAATTGCTCTAACTATATTGAAGAGATATGGTGAGAGGGGGCAGCCTTGTCTAGTCCCTGATTTTAGTGGGATTGCTTCAAGTTTTTCTCCATTTACCTTGATGTTGGCTACTGGTCTGATGTATATTGCTTTTACTATGTTTAGATATGGGCCTTGAATTCCTGCTCTTTCCAAGACTTTTAACATGAAAGGATGCTGATTTTTGTCAAATGCTTTTTCAGCATCCAATGAGATGACCATGTGATGGTTTTTTTCTTTGAGTTTCTTTATGTAGTGGATTATGTTGATGGATTTCCGTATATGGACCCATCCCTGCATCCCTGGGATGAAGCCAACTTGATCATGGTGAATGATCGTTTTTGATGTGTTCTTGGATTCAGTTGGCAAGTATTTTGTTTACTATTTTTGCATCGATATTCATAAGAGAAATTGGCCTGTAGTTCTCTTTCTTAGTTGGATATTTTTTTGGTTTTAGTATCAGGGTAATTGTGGCTTCCTAGAATGAGTTTGGTAGTGTTCCTTCTGTTTCTATTTTGTGGAATAGTTTGAAGAATATCGGTATCAGGACTTCTTTGAAGGTCTGATAGAATTGTGCTTTTTTTGGTTGGAAGACTTTCTATGACTCCTTCTACTTCTTTGGGGGTTATGGGTCTCTTTAGATGATCTATTTGATCCTGGTTGAATTTTGGTATTTGGCAACTGTCTAGGAAATTGTCCATTTCCTCCAGATTCTCCAGTTTTTTTGAGTATAGGTTTTTGTAGTAGGATCTGATGATTTTTTTGAATTTCCTCAGTTTCTGTTGTTATATCTTCTTTTTCATTTCTAATTTTGTTAATTTGAATACTGTCTCTGTGCCCTTTGGTAAGTCTGACTAGGGGTTTATCTATCTTGTTGATTTTCTCAAGGAACCAGCTCCTGGTTTTATTGATGCTTTTGTATGGTTCTCTTTGTTTCAACTGGATTAATTTCAGCCATGAGTTTGATGATTTCCTGTCTTCTACTCCTCCTGGGTGAAATTGCTTCTTTTTGTTCCAGAGCTTTCAAGTGCACCATTAAGCTGCTAGTATATGCTCTCTCCTGTTTCTTTTTGGAGACACTCAGGGCTATGAGTTTTCCTCTAAGCACTGCTTTCATTGTGTCCCATAGATTTGGGTATGTTGAGCCTTCATTTTCATTAAATTCTAAAAAAATCTTTGATTTCTTTCTTTATTTCTTCCTGGACTAAGGTATCATTGAGTAGAGTATTGTTCAGCCTCCACGTGTATGAGGATTTTCTCTTGTTTTTGTTGCTATTAAAGAACACTCTTACTCCATGGTGATCTGATAAGAGGCATGGGATTAGTTCGATCTTTTTATATTTGTTGAGGTCTGTCTTGTGACCAATTATATGGTCTATTTTGGAGAAGGTACCATGAGGAGCTGAGAAAAAGGTATAGTCTTTTGCTTTAGGGTAAAATTTTCTATATATATCTATATCTATATCTATATCTATATCTATATCTACATCTACATCTATATCTATATCTATATCTATATCTATATCTATATCTATATCTATATCTATATCTAATCTATATCTATATCTATATCTATATCTATATCTATATCTATATCTATATCTATATCTATCTGTTGAATCCAATTGGTCCAAAGTTTTAATGAGTTTCTCAGTGTCCCTGTTTAGTTTCTGTTTTCCTGATCGGTCCACTGAGGATATTGGAGTATTTAGGTCTCCCACAATCATTGTGTTAGGTGCAATGTGTGATTTGAGCTTTAGTAAAGTTTCTTTTATGAATGAGGGTGCCCTTACATTTGGAGCGTAAATGTTTAGAATTGTGAGTCCTTCTTGTTGGATTCTTCCTTTGACTAGCAAGAAGTCACCTTCTGTGTCTCTTTTGATGACTTTGGGTTGAAAGTCAATTTTATCTGATATTAAAATGGCTATTCCAGCTTAGTTCCTGCGACCATTTGCTTGCAAAATTGTCTTCCATCCTTTTACTCTAAGGTAGTGTTTGTCTTTGACTCTGAGTTGTATTTCCTGTAAGCAGCAAAATGTAGGGTCCTTTTTCCGTATCCAATCTCTTAGTCTATGTCTTTTTATTGGGGAATTGAGTACATTGATGTTAAGAGATATTAAGGAATAGTGATTATTATTTCCTGACATTTTTGATGTTATTTTTGTTTTTGAGTAGTTATCTTCCTTTGAGTTTGATGGAAGAATGTTACTGTCTCTTTTTCTTGGGTGCAGTTTCCTTCCTTGTATTGGAGTTTTCCTCCTATTATCCTTTGTAGAGCTGGGTTAGTGGAAAGATATTGTGTAAATTTGGTCCTGTCATGGAATATTTTGATTTCTCCATCTATGTTGATTGAGAGTTTTGCTGGGTATAGTAGTCTTGGCTGAAATTTGTGTTCTCCTAGGGTCTGCATGAGGTCTGCCCAGGATCTTCTAGCTTTCATGGTTTCTGGAGAGAAGTCTGGTGTGATTCTGATAGGTCTTCCTTTATATGTTACTTGGCCTTTTTCTCTTACTGCCTTTAATATTCTTTCTTTGTTTAGTACACTTGGGGTTTTGATTATTATGTGACAGGAGGTATTTCTGTTCTGGTCCAGTCTGTTTGGGGTTCTGTAGGCTTCTTGTATACTCATGGGCATAGGGAAGTTTTCTTCCATAGCTTTGTTAAATATATCTGCTGGCCCTTTAAGTTGTAGATCTTCACTCTCATCTATCCCTATAATCCTTAGGTTTGGTCTTCTCATTGTGTCCTGGATTTCCTGGATGTTTTGGGTTACAAGCCTTTTGGATTTTGCATTTTCTTTGACTGTGGAGTCAATGGTTATTATGTTATCTTCAGCATCTGAGATTCTTATCTCTCTCTCTTGTATTCTGTTGTTGATGTTTGCATCTAGGACCCCTGATTTTTTCCCAAGGTTTTCTATCTCCAAAGTTGCCTCCTTTTGTGATTTCTTAGTTGTTTCTACCTCTCTCTTCAGATCTTGGATGGTTTTGCTCAGTTCCTTCATTTGTTTGTTTGTGTTTTCTTTAATATATTTTTGTGCTCCCTCTTTCATGACTTCTGCATGTTGTTTCAAGTTCTCTTGCATTTCTTTAACTGATTTTCTCATTTCCTCTTTATTGGTTTCTGTCTGTTGGCCCATATTCTCCTGGAGTTCTTTAAGTGATTTTTGTGTTTGCATTGTAAGAGCTTCTACACTATTGATGTTCCCCTGCATTTCTTTAAGAGATTTGTTTATGTCTTTTTTGTGTTCCTCAAGCAGCATCATGACCAGTGCTTTTATATCTAACTTTTGTTTTTCTGGTGTGCTGGGGTATCCAGGACTTGCTGTGGTTGGTGAATTGGGTTCAGATGGTGCCATATTGCCTTGATTTCTGTTAGTAATGTTCCTACATTTGCCTTTTGCCATCTGTTTATCTCTGGAGTTAGTTGGTCTTACTGTTACTTGTTGGAGTTTGAGGCTTCTGTGAGCCTGGCCTTTGGCACTGCTGTAGTAGAGGGCATCTGTGTTCCTGATCCCAGCCTCCAGTGGTCTGCTCTGACCTGACCCCAGCAGCTAGCAGTCTGCTGTGTCCCGAGGCAAGATAGCACCTCCTGCCACCCCAGTTAGCCGGTCCACAGTGGTCTGCAACCACAGCTGAGCTGTAGGTGCCTGGATCTGCTGATCTCCTCTGAATCTGGGTGCTGGCCAGAGCCTGGCAGTATTGTCTATGCTATACTCAGCTAGGTCTCAGTCCACACACCTGACTTCAGCTGCTAGAGTTCCATGTGGTGTCCCAAGGCAAGATGGCACCTTGCTGCCAGCGCGCCTGGAGAGCCAGTCCACAGTGGTCTGCCTTGAGTTCTTTATATACATTGAGTATTAGCACTCTATTGGATGTAGGGTTGGTAAATATCTTTTCCCAATTTGTTGTTTGCTGTTTTATCCTATTGACTGTGTCCTTTGCTTTACAGAAACTTTGCAGTTTTATGAGGTCCCATTTGTAGATTCTTGTTCTTATAGCATAAGCCATTGGTGTTCTGTTCAGGAACTTTTCCCCTTTGCCCACATGTTCAAGATTCGTCCCCACTTTCTCCTCTATAAACTTCAGTGTGTCTGGTTTTATGTGTAGATCTTTGATCCACTTGGACTTGAGCTTTGTACAAGGAAATAATAATGGGTTGATTTGCCTTTTCCTTCATGCAGATCTGAAGTTGATCCAGCACCATTTGTTTAAAAAGCTATCTTTTTTTCTACTGGAAGTTTTTAGCTATTTTGTCATATATCAAGTGACCTTATGTGTGTGGGTTCATTTCTGGGTCCTCAATTTTATTGATCTTCCTCTTCCTATCTGTTTGCATTCCAATACCAGTTTTTTATCACTACTGCTCTGTAGTAGAGCTTGAGGTAAAGGATGGTGATTCCCCCCAGATCTTTTGTTGTGGAGAATAGTTTTTGCTATCCTGGGTTTTTTGTTAATCCTGGTGAATTTGAGAATTGCTCTTTCTATATCTATGAAGAATTGGTTTGGGATTTTGATGAGGAGTGCATTGAATCTGTAGAGTGCTTTTGGCAAGATGGCCACATCCTTACCCATCAGGAAAATGCACATCAAAACATCCCTGAGATTCTGCATCATACCAGTCAGAAAGGATAAGTTAAAAAACTCAGGTGAAAGCAGATTTTCGTGAGGATGTGGAGGAAGAGGAAAACTCTACCATTCCTGGTGGGATTGCAAGCTGATAAACCATTCTGTAAATAAGACTGGAGTTTCTTTAGAAAATTGGACATTATTACCTGAGGATTCAGCAATAACAGTCCTGGGCATATATCCAAAAGATGATTCAACATGTAATAAGGACACCTTTTCCACTATGTTCATAATAGCCTTATTTATAATAGCCAGAAGCTGAAAATAACCCTGATATCCTTCAACAGAAGAATGGATAAAAAAATGAGTTTCATTTACATTATGGAGTATACTCAGCTATTAAAATCAGGAAATTGTTCTTCCCCAACTCACTCCTGCCCCATCACCAAGTCATTCCCCTAAGCTGGGGCATCAAGCCTTCACAGAACCCAGGGCTTCTCCTCCTATTGAAGCTAAACAAGGCAGTCCTCTGCTACACATATCATTGGAGTAATGGGTTCCTCCATGTGTATTCTTTGGTTTGTAGTTTAGTCCATGAAAGTTCAAGTGGGTCTGGCTTTTATATTGTTGTTCTTCACATGGGGTTGCAAATTCCTTTTTCTCCTTAAGTCCTTCCCTTTACTCCTCCATCAGAGTTCCCTTGCTTAGCTCAATGGTTGACTGCAGCATCCACATCTATTTCAGATAGGTTCTGGCAGAATCTCTCAGAAGACATTCATATCAGACTCCTGACAACAAGAAATTCTTTGCCTCAGTAAGTGTCAGAGTTTGGAGGCTTCATATGGAATGGATACACAGTTGGGGCAGTCTCAAGATGACCATTCCTTTAGTCTCAGCTGCACCCTTTGTCCCTGTATTTCCTTTAGACAAGAGCAATTGTGGCTTAAAATTTTAAGAATGGTAAGTGGACCCATCCCTCAACGGGGGGCCATAACTAATTTTGGATTTTTTGTTGTTGTTGTTTTGTTTTGTTTTTTGTTTTTGTTTTTTGTTTTTTGCGACAGGGTCTTTATATGTAGTCCTGGCTGTCCTGAAACTCACTCTGTAGACCAGGCTGGCCTCAAACTCAGAAATCCACCTGCCTCTGCCTCCCAAGTGCTGGGATTACAGGCGTGTGCCTCCACATCCAGCTGGATATGTTTTCTACATATTCTCCCTCCTGTTGATTGCATATTTTAGTTAATGTCTTCGCTGTTTGGTCATGGGATCCTCTTCCTTTTCTGGCATCAGAAACTTCTTGGGCTACTCCCAGTTTCCCATCCCCCATCGCTACACACCTCTGTTCAATTCCCTGAACCTTTGTACAACTCTTGGTCTCCTCCCACACCTATTTCTCCCTTGCTGTTTTTCCCTCTCTTGCTCCTCTCTTCCTCCAAAGTCCCTCACATGCTCAAACTCTCATGATTATTTTGGTGTATTCTGTGATTATCTTCTACCTTCTGAGATGCACTGAGGTACCCACAATTTGGTCTTCTTTTATTTGGCCTTCCTATGGACTCTATGTTGTATAATGGGCATTCCAAGCTTTGTTACTAATATCTACATATCATTGACCACATACAATGTGTGATTTTGTTTTGTGATTATGTTACCTCACTCAGAATATTTTCTAGTTCTATTCATTTGCCTATGAATTTCATGAAGTCATTGCTTTTAATGGCCGAATAATACTCCATTTTGTAAATGTATCATATCTTCTCTATTCTGTTGAGGGACATCTGGGTTCTTTTCAGATTCTAGCTATTATAAATAAGGTTGCTATGAACATATTGGAGCATGAGCTCTTGTTATATGTTGGAATATCTTTTGGGCATATGCCCAGGAGAAGTTCAAAGTTTTAATTGTGACTATGTTGATATTAGAAGTACTTAACCAGAACTAGATAAAGAGATTATCAGAACCTCATTGCTACCTTTCTGAAATTTTGCAGTCCTAATTTAACAAGTGAAAGAAATCTGAACCATATTTCTTCTATATTATATATTTTAAGTCACTGTCTTATACCTTTAAAATTACATTAACAAACCATGAGACAATGTCTTTAGCTTTTAAAACTTAAATTTGCATATCTGAAATCATTTTCTTACTCTTACACATAACTTAAACTTTCATATCCTGAGACCTTACAAAATTATTTTTTAAACTGATTATCTACCATGAGATGTAGGTTCTTAATTATTGAGAACAGTCATTGTAAAATGACTTTATATCAGAAAGTAACCTCTCACAATATCTCTTCAATATAGTACTTAAGGTACTAGCTAGAGCAATTCGACAACAGAGGGAAGTCAAAGGGATACAAATCAGAAAGGAAGAAGTCAAACTATCACTATTCGCAGATGATATGATAGTATACTTAAGTGACCCAAAAACCTCCACCACAGAACTCCTGCAACTGATAAACAACTTCAGCAAAGTGGCTGGCTATAAAATCAACTCAAGCAAATCAGTAGCCTTCCTATACGCAAAGGATAAGCAGGCAGAGAAAGAAGTTAGGGAAATGACACCCTTCACAATAGCCACAAATGATATAAAGTATCTTGGAGTGAGGCTAACCAAACATGTGAAAGATGTATATAATAAAAACTTCAGGTCTCTGAAGAGGGAAATTGAAGAAGACATCAGAAAATGGGAAAATCTTCCATGCTCGTGGGTTGGCAGGAATAATATAGTTAAAATGGCAATCTTGCCAAAAGCAATATACAGATTCAAAGCAATCCCCATCAAAATCCCAACTCAATTCTTCATAGAGTTAGAAAGAGCAATTCTCAAATTCATCTGGAATAACAAAAAACCCAGGATAGCTAAAACTATCATCAACAACAGAAGAACATCTGGGGGAATCAATATCCCGGACCTCAAGCAATATTACAGAGCAGTAGTATTAAAAACTGCATGGTATTTGTTCAGTGACAGGGAGGCAGATCAATGGAATAGGATCGAAGATCCAGAATTGAACCCACACATCTATGGCCAATTGATCTTCGACAAAGGAGCTGAAAACATCCAGTGGAAAAAAGACAGCCTTTTCAACAGATGGTGCTGGCTCAACTGGAGGTCAACATGTAGAAGAATGAGAATTGATCCACTCTTATCTCCTTGCACTAAGCTCAACTCCAAGTGGATCAAGGACCTCCACATAAAACCAGATACACTAAAACTAATAGGAAAGAAATTGGGGAAGACCCTTGAGGACATTGGCTCAGGGGAAATATTCCTGAACAGAACACCAATTGCTTATGCTCTAAGAGCAAGAATAGACAAATGGGACCTCAAAAAATTACAAAGTTTCTATAAGGCAAAATACACTGTCAAAAGGATAAATCGGCAACCAATTAATTGGGAAAAAATCTTCACCAACCCCACATCTGACAGAGGGCTAATTTCCAATGTATACAAAGAACTCAAGAGGTTAGACTGCAGAAAACCAAATAACCCTATCCAAAAATGGGGTACAGAGCTAAACAGAGACTTTTCACCTGAAGAAATTCGGATGGCTGAGAAACACCTTAAAAAATGTTCAACATCATTAGTCATTAGGGAAATGCAAATCAAAACAACCCTGAGATTTCACCTCAAACCAGTCAGAATGGCTAAGATTAAAAACTCAGAAGACATCAGGTGTTGGCGAGGATATGGAGAAAGAAGAACATTCCTCCACTGCTGGTGGGAATGCAAGCAGGTACAACCACTCTGGAAATCAGTCTGGCGGTTCCTCAGAAAACTGGACATGATACTTCCAGAGGACCCAGCCATACCACTCCTTGGAATATACCCAGAAGATTCCCCAACATGCAATAAGGATACATGCTCCACTATGTTCATAACAGCCTTATTTATAATAGCCAGAAGCTGGAAAGAACCCAGATGTCCCTAAACAGAGGAATGGATACAAAAAATGTGGTCTATATACACAATGGAGTACTATTCAGACATTAGAAACAATGAATTCATGAAATTCTTAGAGAAATGGATGGAGGTGGATAACGTCATACTAAGTGAGGTGACCCAGTCAAAAGAATACCCATGGTATACAGTCACTGATAAGTGGATATTGGCCTAGAAGCTTGGAACACCAAAGACATAAATAACTTATCAAGTGATGTCTCACAAGAAGAAAGGAGTGGACACTGGTGCTAGAATGGACCAAAACATCATTGTGGGGGAGTACAAGAACAGTGAGGTGTGAGGGGGTTTATGAGGGAGCAGGGGGAGGGAAAAGGACATGTGGGACCTTTGGGGGTGGGCAACCAGAAAAAGGGAAATGAATTGTAAATATAGAATATATTCAATAAAAATAAATAAAAATTATTATATTGAATCTGTTTTGTGAATTTATCGCATTTTTAGATTCCAGTTGCAAATAAATTTGAGTCTAGACATATTAATACCTCAATAAAATAAGTCCTAATGCCCGTTTTTTTTTGTTTTTGTTTTTGTTTTCATATGATGACTGGTAAGACCATTAAAACCTTGTTGTCAGATCTCTTAAACTTCTTACTATAAAAATGGCCAATGTATTCTTCCTTACATGTCAATGCCATGGGGGATCTAATAAAGATATATTTCATCTGAGTAAGCAGGAAGTACATTTCAAGCAGTTTCTGAATCTAAGAAAAATGGCACTTAGTCATTATTATATTTCTCCATCATAATCTTAGTTTCATTTGGGACAGATGTACCAGGGTATCACCAGTCTTTAGCGGACAAGCCCAAAAGATCGAACAAACTTTCCTGTGAATTAGAAATATGGGGGACAATTCTAAATAAATCAGGCCAATCAACTTCATGCTGCCCTGCTTTTCCAGAGTTTGGACACTGTACTAGATTCAGGAAAGGCAATGGGCAGTTATTTACCTAGTCATCAGCTATGACACATTTCAAGCAAGCTGCAGGTGGAGTACTGCTGAGTTCCATAATCTTTGCAGGATATTTTAGGGAGGAGGCCAAGAGCTGGTACTTCTCACTATAACAGGAGGATTATTCATTAAATATTTTAAATTCAACATTCAGCATATATTAAAAGAATTTGTATACCATTTATCTATAAAGTATATCTAAACCAAACAAATTTTTGTATTTCTCATCTCTTGTTTTAGGTATAAATTTGAAAATATGTACAGATAGAAAAATCAAGCTCATTATTTTAATTAACTACAAACTGAGAATGACTACTGTGAACCTTAGTTAAACATAAAAAATTATTAAAATGTAACCTATTTATCAACTACATGTTTTTATTTATCAAAATTTTAGATGCCTGGTTTTAAACAATTAGCAAAGAAATATATATTTAGGTAAAATATCTCTGTCAGCTTTGGTTAAAATCTGTAGTGTTGCATAACCTTAATTTTGTAACATAATATAGACAATATTATAAAGCAGACTTGATTGTGTCAAATATAACATTAAAATCTGATAAAATCCATACCAATCTAAAGTAATTTTGGAGAATTAATACTTTTCTAGTCTAAAAGTAGATGCACTGATAAACAAAGAGTTGATTAGCACTAATACAGACATTTTACAATTGTTGTATGCCAAATTGTCATTTGAAAATGACAGTTAATTCACATGGTATATGCACATTAATATTAGTAAAGAGCTGAGAGCAGCATGACTGCTTCTTAATGGAGAACTATATGTTTATTATTTCAAAAATATCTATTGTAAACGTAGGTACATAATTTCAAAAAGAAAATGTATACAAAGAGATCAAGAAGATAGACTCCACAGAACCAAATATCCCTACTAAAAATGCGGTACAGAGCTAAACAAGGAATTCTCAAACGAGGAATACTCGATGGCAGAGAAACATGTAAACAATGTACAAAACTCCCTTAGTCATCAGGGAAATGCAAATAAAAAAAAGCCCTGAAATTCCACCTTACACCAGTCAGAATGGCTAAGATCAAAAACTCAGGGGACAGCAAATGTTGGAGAGGATGCAGAGAAAGAGGAATACTCCTCCATTGCTGATGGGATTTCAAGCTGGTAAAATCACTCTGGAAATCAGTTTGTTGGTTCCCCAGAAAATTGGGCATAGCAGTACCTAGGGACCCAGCTATATCACTCCAGGGTAAACACCAAGAATATGCTCCAACATGTAATAAGGACATAGGCTCAACTATGTTCATAGCGGTCTTATTTATAATATCCAGATGCTGGAAAGAACCCAGATGTCCCTCAATAGAAGAATTGATACAAAAAACGTGTTACATTTACACATGGTGTACTACTCAGCTATTAAAAAAATGAAGTCATGAAATTCTTAGACAAATGTATGGATCAAGAGTATATCATCCTGAGTGAGGTAACCCAATCACAAAACAACACACATATACACTTGCTGATATGTGGATATTAGCCCAAAAGCTTGCATAACCCAAGATACAACTCACAGACCACATGAAGCTCAAGAAGAAGAAAGACAAAAGTGTGGATACTTTGATCCTTATTGAAAGGTGGACCAAAATACTCATGGCTCAAGTCAACTAATAGACTGAGCATAGGGTCCCATATGGAGCAGTTAGAGAAAGGACCCGAGGAGATGAAGAGGTTTGTAGCCTTGTAGGAGAGACAATAATATGTACAAACCAGTGCCCACAGAGCTCCCAGGGACTAAACTACCAACTAAAGAGTATACATGCAGGGGCCCATGGCTTCTCATGTAGCAGAAGATGACTATTTCAGACATCAATGAGAAGAGAGGCCATTGGTCCTGTGAAGACTTTATTCTCCAGAATAGGAGAATAAAAGTCAGGAAATTGGGTCAGGAGGTGAGCAGGGGAAGGGTAATGGGATGGGGGCTTCCAGAAGGGTAGTGCAGAAAGGGGATACCATTAGAAATGTAAATAAACCATTTGCCTACAAATTGCATGAATTTCATCCTAAGTGAGTTAACCCAATCACAAAAGAATACACATAAAATGCAATCACTGATAAGTGGATATTAATTAGCTTCTCAATACTCAAGGCATAATTAGCAAATGAAAAGATTCCCAAGATGAAGGAAGGAGGGGACCCTGGTCCTGAAAAGACTGGATCAAGTCTTTTTTTAGGAGAGTACCAGTACAGAAAAAAGTGGGTGTGGGTGGGTGATGGGGGAATAGGTGGGAGGCAGCAGGGGAGGGGGGGTGAGGAAGAGGACTTATGGAACATAGGGTGAAGGGGAAAATGGGAAAGGGGAAAGCCTTCAGAATATAAACAAAGAATATAGAAAATAAAAAAAGAAATGTAAATAAAGAAAATATGTAATAAAAAAATCTCAAAAAATAAGATTAATCCAAGTTAAATGTACATATACACAGAGAGTGGAATACACATTTTACACACACACACACACACACACACACACACACACAGTATTGTATCCAAATTGCATACATACACGCAAACATACATACATGCACATATACAATATATTTTAAACAAGTCTTGAAACATAATATGTTTAAAGTTATCTTATATAGATTTTCATTTATATATGCATATTTAAATATAATTATTATTAATTTAGAATTTTAAAGCCAAATTTTGGTTCAGATTTTGTAAATTTTATTTTTAAAATAAATAGGGGAAGGATGATAACATCGGATTAATAATGAGCATGGGTCTAGTGCGAACAGTGGAAATAAATCATTTTTATCAGCTGGTGATGACATGGCTATTAGCACTGAGTTAGTGAAGCAAAGCTGGAGAAGTAGCTGCTTCTAGTATGTGAGCACTTTGTAACAACTACAGTGTTCCAGCTTTTAATACTTATCATTTTTTTAAACTTCAGTTTCATATTAGAATGTGTCAATAGTTTTACTATTATTATTGTTATTATTATTGTTATCATCATCATCATCATCATCATTATTATTATTATTATTATTAGTAGTAGTAGTAGTAGTAGTAGTAGTAGCAGTAGTATCTTTAATCTTTTTGCTGCAATCCAGTTATTATCTCTGTCCTGTTCTGCCCTCTGACAATTCATCATTCAGCTCTTCTTTGCCCATCTCCATGATGATATTCCCACAGTCACACACCCCAACACACCCCTCCAACACCCCAACAGTCCTATCCATTCCCTGAGATATTGTGTCTCTCAAGAGTTAGGTGCTTTGTCACTCATTGCAACCAGAAGAGATAGTCATCTGCTGTGTTTGTATGGGGGGAGGGGGCATCTCAGACCAGCTACTTTAAGCTGCACTGTTGGTGCTCAGTGCCTGAGAGATCTCAGGGGTCCAGGGTTATTGAGACTGCTAATATTCCTGTGGTGCAGACGCCTCCTTAGCTTCTTCCAGTCTTTCTCTAATTCAAACCCAGGGCTCCCATGATAGAATATGCTTCTGTCTGTTAACTGACTGTTCTGCCTCTAGGACAGCAAGCTTTCTAGGCTTCTGTCATGTAAGTACATCATATTATCAACAATAGTGTTTGACCCTGGAGCCTCCCCTTGTGATAGATCCTGATGTGGGCTAGGCATGGGATCTCTTTTCCCTCAGTCTTCTCCAATTATATCCATGCAGTTCATTTAGACAAGAAGATAATTCAAAGTCAGAGGTTTTAATGATGTGATTACAACTTCCTTCCTGGACTTAATGCCCCACATTTTATTGGTGGTGGATTGTACAAGTTTTCTTTTCACACTGTTGGGAATTTCATATAAGATCCCTTCCTTTGACTTGTTTAGGGTGTTTAAGACCCTTTTGAGCCTTGAAATTCTCTTACCACCTAAATATATGGCACATTCTAGAGGATCACCCAGCTTGCACCCCACGAAGTTGTATATTTCCTTTCATTATGCTGGCATTTTTGTCTTTACTCCTGGTTCCTCTCTTTTATACCTGATCATCTCTCCCTTTTACCATACCCCTCCCACTATGCTCTCCCACCTCATTTAGTTCAGCCACTCCTATGACTTCAAGTTTCTTGTCTCTCCATATTGGAATTGAAACATCCTCACATGTGCCCTAAAGTCCTCCTTCAGAAACAAAGTAATGAAAAAAATTGTTCCAAGGTTCAGTATCATACAGACACTAGATAATAGTCAAACATTTATGTATCATTGTCTAGTACATGGCACTCTTACCAACTTGGAGTAATTGTTTGGAAATCAAATATCTTAGGTAGAATTGAGAAAAAACATCCATTCATTCATTAATCTGAGAACCATCAGGTGACCAGCACATGAGAATCCATATTCTACAAGACATACTGTGCAAATATATTAACTAAAGTTGACTTTTGGAGAGCCTGGTGAATTCAAGCTAAGGAAGTGTAAAAGTGGGTGGCTCTAACAGTAGAGATGAGTGAGACACCATACTTTCTGTGTAAAGGTTTTCTGATACTGTCTTATAGTGAATGAATATGCAACACAGTAAACAGACAATCACTAATGATTTATAGGTGGCCCAAATAAATTTCTTGTATTCATAGTTAGAAACTTGATGGTATTCTGTTACCATTCTTTTGGAGAGTTTAAGTAGAGGACTAGGCATTGTTTCTACTTCTACTTAGGAAATTATTATTATTATTATTATTATTATTACTATTATTGTTGTTGTTACTGTAATTATCTTTAATTTCTATTCACAGTCTACTCACCCACTCGATCCCCAGACAGTTCCTCATCTGATTCTTCCTCCCTCAATTTCAAGATGTTGTCCCCATTCCCCTACAAACCTATACTTCCTACCAAGTCTCCCCAAATACTGAAGCCTCAAGTCTCTCAAGGGTTATCTGCCTGTTCTCTAATTGACATCATACCATGGTGTCCTCTGCTGTATATGTTTTGCACCTTGGACCAACAAATGTATGCTGCATTGTTGGTGACTCAGTATCTGAGAGATCTCTGGTGTCCAGATTTGTAGAGGCTACTGGATTTCCTATGAGGTTAATTGCTGAAGAGTCTGGGAGAATACATCTGGACCTATAGGTTATAAAGACTTCCCATAATTAGAAGCTAAAATAAAAGTGAAGATATATACATATTTTCATTCTGAGACACATAAACACTTGTATAAGAAAATACAATTGTTATTACAGTGGTATAAACAATATTAAACCTCAAATATTTTCTTATGGTTTTCAGTTTAGGGTTTTGTAAATGCTTTAATTTCTGCCATCATTATTTCCTTGATCTCATGAGGTGATTCCAGATCACATTATATTCATATATATATATATATATATATATATATATATATATGGATATAGATATAGATATAGATATAGATATAGATATAGATATAGATATAGATATAGATATATTTCAAAAGCAGAGAAGCATGGTCTTTGTTTTATGTTTGTTCTGTTTTCAATTCAGGTTCTGATGAGTAAAGTAAATTCTGTAACATTTATGCTAAGGATAAGGATACTAGAAACTGTTTACCAGAAATTGTCAACGAATCACCTAAAGACTTTTGTTTAGATTAAGGGGCTGTATTCAGCCAGTGGAAGGGAAGGGACAGTAGGGGACTGTTATTCTTGAGGGAAGGGCTTTCCCTTGGACCTGTGAAGGTTCATTAACCCAGTTTAAGGGAATGCCAGGACAGTGAATCTAGAGTGTGTGAGTTAGTGTGCAGGGAGAGGGAGCATAGATTAAGGAATTTTCAGAGGGGAAATGAGGAGAAGAAAAGGAATAACATTTGAAATGTAAATAAGGGAGATACCCAATATAAAAAGAGAAATATCCCATTTGATAATACTTTTAAGTATACTAGAGAAATATACTAAAGTGGTAACTTCTGTGTAAATATCTCTCACTAGTAAGTTTTTCTCTAAAATAAATGATTTGGAGACTTAAAGGATTTTCACTTCAAATTATATATATATATATATATATATATATATATATATATATGTGTGTGTGTGTGTGTGTGTGTGTGTGTGTGTGTGTGTTTGATATATTTAGAAATAATATGTGCATTTCAAGATCTCAATGCCAATCATACATTGCAGTTAATTTTATTGTTTTGTTCTTCTCTTGCCATCCTCTCATCTACAACTTTCAGGAGAGAATTTACTTATATGAAAATGAAGTTTATTAAATTAATATCTATTTTTCTGGAGTAGCAGCATCTGCTTGAGACATAGCTTCTTTAATTTAGTTTCATATATATGTACATAAACTTGTACATATTATAGGGGTATATATATATATATATGTAATACTAAAATGTTTACCTATGACTTTTTGAATAATTCTCTACATTATTTCTTTGCTTTCTCTACTCCCACACTTTTTTCTTTATCTTTCCTCCTTCTTCATGACAATAACCCTTTTCCTATTTACATCTTTTGAAGACTTTACTTCCCATTCAACTCTTTAGTAAAAATTTCCAAACCCTTAACTATCCTGGTTATAGTGGTTACTTTAGGCTATGTACTAACTTGTAAGATGGAAAGCTGGGCTCCAGGGAATGTGACACCTTTATTGCTTTTGTTTCTTTGGATGTAGATCTCCATCACATCCAGATCAAATTAAAAAATTGGCAGAGAAAATGATTTAGCTGAGTGCTAAACTATTTTTTGTATTTGATTGACAAATATTTAAATCAAGAATAGAATTTCCATGAAGTGACACTTTAATTAGGAAGATGTTAGGGAATGCATATTTCTTCATGGAATGGATAGATTAGATAAATAACTCAAGTGGTATTGTGATGCTACATAGTCTATAAAGATGGAACAGATGAATAATCTGAGTTACAAATAAAGTTCTTTTAGTAAATTTTAGGATGCAAAGACATGCAAATATTTAAGTTTACATTCCTCTTCCTTTATAGCTGTTATAAACAAAATTACTTTACCACAAAAAATGACAGTAATCTATCATGTCATTCTGATAATTGTTTCAATGTGGTGATCACTAGGTACTGAAAACCAATTTTGTTAATTGAATGAAAAACTATTTTAGTTGTTTTTTTTTAATTTGTACCCCATTTTTTTCTTCTTTTTCTTTTTTTTTATTGTATATATTCTATATTTACAATTCATTTCCCTTTTTCTGGTTCCCCACCCCCAAAAGTCCCACATGTCCTTTTCCCTACCCCTGCTCCTGCATCCACCCCCTCCCACTTTACTGTTCTTGTACTCTCCCACAATGATGTTTTGTTCCATTCTAGCACCAGTGTCCACTTCTTTCTTCTTGTGAGACATCACTTGATATGTGATTTGTGTCTTTGGTGTTCCAAGCTTCTAGGCTAATATCCACTTATCAGTGACTGTATACCATGGGTATTCTTTTGAGACTGGGTCACCTCAGTTAGTATGACGTTGTCCAGCTCCATCCATTTCTCTAAGAATTTCATGAATTCATTGTTTCTAATGGCTGAATAGTACTCCATTGTGTATATATACCACATTTTTTGTATCCATTCCTCTGTTGAAGGACATCTGGGTTCTTTCCAGCTTCTGGCTATTATATATAAGGCTGTTATGAACATAGTGGAGCATGTATCCTTATTGCATGCTGGGGAATCTTCTGGGTATATTCCCAGGAGTGGTATGGCTGGGTCCTCTGGAAGTATCATGCCCAGTTTTCTGAGGAACCGCCATACTGATTTCCAGAGTGGTTGTACCAGCTTGCATTCCCACCAGCAGTGGAGGAGTGTTCCTCTTTCTCCACATCCTCGCCAACACCTGATGTCTTCTGAGTTTTTAATCTTAGCCATTCTGACTGGTATGAGGTGAAATCTCAGGGTTGTTTTAATTTGCATTTCCCTAATGACTAATGATGTTGAACATTTTTTAAGGTGTTTCTCAGCCATCCGAATTTCTTCAGGTGAAAAGTCTCTGTTTAGCTCTGTACCCCATTTTTGGATAGGGTTATTTGGTTTTCTGGGGTCTAACCTCTTGAGTTCACTGGAAGTCAACATGCAGAAGAATGAGAATTGATCCACTCTTATCTCCTTGCACTAAACTCAACTCCAAGTGGATCAAGGATCTCCACATAAAATCAAACACACTAAAACTAATAGAAAAGAAACTGGGGAAGACCCTTGAAGACATCGGCTCAGGGGAAAATTCCTGAACAGAACACCAATTGCTCATACTCTAAGAACAAGAATAGACAAATGGGACCTCATAAAACTACAAAGTTTCTGTAAGGCAAAAGACAGTGTCAAAAGGATAAATCGGCAACCAACAAATTGGGAAAAAATCTTCACCAACCCCACATCTGACAGAGGGCTAATCTCCAATGTATTTTAGTTGTTTTATCATACCAGAAAAAAAGTAGCTGAAGTGTCATAGTTTTACTAATGAAATTAGATATTATATAAAATAGTGTTTTTGTTACAATGACACAATATATCAACATCAATAGGAATGATAACTTTGTGCTCCTTTGAGTCCTGAGGACTTCCTCGCTACTATAGATTTTAGAGACAATAATTCATAAATATGAAATTCATAATTTGTATTATTTAAAATATATCTTGACAATTTATTTAAGAAATACTGTTTCTCACAGCAGTCAGAATGGCTAAGATTAAAAAACTCAGAAGACATCAGGTGTTGGCGAGGATGTGGAGAAAGAGGAACACTCCTCCACTGCTGGTAGGAATGCAAGTTGGTACAACCACTCTGGAAATCAGTATGGCAGTTCCTCAGAAAACTGGACGTGATACTTCTGGAGGACCCAGCCATACCACTCCTGGGAATATACCCAGAAGATTCCCCAGCATGCAATAAGGATACATGCTCCACTATGGTCATAGCAGCCTTATATATAATAGCCAGAAGCTGGAAAGAACCCAGATGTCCCTCAACAGAGGAATGGATACAAAAAATGTGGTATATATACACAATGGAGTACTGTTCAGCCATTAGAAACAATGAATTCATGAAATTCTTAGAGAAATGGCTGGAGGTGGAGAATGTCATACTAAGTGAGGTGACCCAGTCTCAAAAGAATACCCATGGTATGCAGTTACTGATAAGTGGATATTAGCCTAGAATCTTGGAACACCAAAGACATAAATCACATACCTAATGATGTCTGACAAGAAGAAAAGAGTGGACACTGGTGCTATAATGGACCAAAGCATCATTGTGGGGGAGTACAAGAACAGTGAGGTGGGAGGGGGTGGATGAAGGAGCAGGGGGATGGAAAAGGGCATGTGGGACCTTTGGGAGTGGGGAACCAGAAAAATTGAAATTAATTGTAAATATAGAATATATCCAATAAAAAAAAGAAAAAAAAACTAAAAAAAAAAAAGAAATACTGTTTCATTTGCACACTTTATCAATTGTACAAATATTTATTTTTTACTTATTGGTTAGTATTTCAGATTGGAGGTATGAATTATTCTATAATCTCCAAGCAGTAAAGCAGAAGGAATTTTCTTCACACCAATTGAATAAGCATACAAACAGTAACTAGTCATGATAAAATATACCAGTGGTCACAGTATGAGCTATGATATCTGTAACAAATATCAATCTATGGGTTTAATGATAGACTGTCTCAAAAATGTATGTTGAGGGTCAATATAGGAAAACATATGAAAATGAAGACTTACCTGTATATTATTCTCCATATACAGCACCATGTTCATACGAACAAAAATATACACATCTATATTCCCTCCTATGATATGTTAGTGAGTCTCTAACCCTTTTTGTTCTTTGGAGACAAGGGCTTATTATCTTGGGTTGAATGATCTTGCACACCTTAGGTAGACTATTCAGTCATGAAATTCATAGAAATTCACCTGACATGGTCATCCCTGTATTCAGATTAAGGGCATACATATAAAAGCTTATCTTGATTGCTCATTTTGTGGTAGTACGTTTTATTACCTTAAAACATTATTAACTGTAAGAAATATAATAATATCTTAAGTTTTTATTGTTCTGAGTAGAGAGAACATGAATAATGTTCTCCATTTTTTCTCTAGTTTCCTGGATACTGTATTAATGACAACTCTTTTAGAGTTACTTGTGCATTTAAGATAAGTTTGACTGTAAAGCCAAAAGTAAAATATTAGGATGAACATACACTGAATATCAAGTAATTTTTCAGATGTGATGCTTCCTTAAAAAATGATATTCTGCAGGGCAGTGCTGGTACATGCCTTTAATCCCAGCACTTGGGAGGCAGAGGCAGGCAGACTTCTCAGTTTGAAGCCAGCCCGGTCTACAGAGTGAGTTCCAAGACAGTCAGAGCTACATAGGGAAAGACTGTCTTAAAAACAACAACAACAACAACAAAAAATCTACTCAAGAGAACATTAAAATATATGGAGATCTTACTATTATCATTAGTTTAAAATATATTTATGGCCAACTTTTAGATTATTTGATAAGTTTTATCAAATTATATATATATATATATATATATATATATATACATATACATATGTATATATATGTATACACATATATGCATACATACATATATGCATACATACACACACACATATATATATACATATATATATATATATATATATATGGATTTTATAATGTCGACAGTTAGTATTAGTACCTATGTCATAGGCTACTAAGCACATAATTGATTTAAAGCCTCTGGTGAAAATTGTTGACAGTGCTATTTGTACAGATAATGAGATTTCACAGCATCCAATTCCAATCTTCTATTTGCACAAATTTAGCATTCAAATTTGAACTAATTCACCATATAAATAACAGGGAGACTTACAGAGATGGCCAATACCATTAGAGGATTACCAGCAGCATTTGATATTGTGACATTCCATCTAATGTAAAGCAGCAAAACTCAAGTAAGTAACAAAAACATCAGATGAAATATTTGAAAAAATGTTTTTATTATTAGAATTAGAATTAGAAAGAATTTCTTTAGGGATGTACAGTCACCCAGCATGTTGTTAAAAAGAAGGAAAGAGTGGGAAACACAGACCACTCTGATGGTCTGAAAACACATACGCAGGTGTGCAAAAATATGACTTTTGAATTATTTGAGGGGTTCAGATATTTGATAAAATGCTACTCTTGATTCCAACCTAAATACTTATGCCTTACAAGAATAAAAAGCAAGAGACAAGTTAAATATTTTGCTGCAAAACGCATGTTATGTACACTTATAATGAATACACATCCATACATACACACACCTACAGCAAATATGCATACATATGCACATACACAAGAATACATACACATAAATATCCTATGCATACACACATAACCCTAAATCATGTGATAAAAATATAAGTTTAGAATTAACTTTAGAAAACATATTTTAAAAAGCAGAAATAACAGTAATACTTCTTATCTTTGTCAGGGTTATCATTTCTTTGATGAAATGCCATAACCAAAGCAGCTAGTATCAGAAAGGGTTTATTTGGCTTCTGTTCCTATATGACTGTTTATTATTGAAAGAAAAGTTAAGTACAGGAACATCAACAGGCCTAGAATTTGGGAGTCATGTCCAAGGCCTGATTCTGCAGCTTGCTATCTTTCCAGGGTATCCAGGATAACAACCCCATGAGTGTCAACACACACAATGAGCTATATCATTTTCTAATTTTAAAGATTTCCTATGGGCTTGCTTACAACTCAACTTAGAAGTTGAATCTCAATTGAGGCTTCCTCTTTTCAAATACCACTAGCTTGTGGCAAGTTGGTATTTAACTAGACAGCATGATACCAAAGGTCTGCTTGGCTTTGTGCTGTGGTGCACACCTTAATACTAGTATTCTGGATGTAGAGATAGGCAAATATCTATGAGTTCAAAGCCAGTCTGATATATTAGTGAGTTCCAGAACAGGAGGCTACTTAATGAGAACTTGTGTCTAAATAAAAGAATGAAAATGGATTTTTTTTTTTGGTGTTAGGTCTTCTTTAAAGGTCTGATAGAACTGTGCACAAAAACCATATGGTTCTGTTCTATTTTTGGGAGACTGTCAATGACAACTTCTATTTCTTTAAGCGTTATGGGACCATTTAGATCCTGATTCAACTTTGGGATTTGGTATCTGTCTAGGAAATTGTCCATTTCATCCAGATTTTCCAGTTGTGTTGAGTATAGGCTTCTGTAGTAGGATCTTGTGTTTTTTTTCCTCAGTTTCTGTTTTTTCTATATTTTTTTGTTTATATTCTGAATGATTTTCCCTTTCCTGGTTCCCCCTCCCTATAAGTCCTATAAGCCCTCTTCCCTCCAGCCATTCTCCAATCACCCCCTCCCACTTAATGGCCTCTTTTGTTGAGATATCTTCTTCTAAGCATCACTCCTCAATGAAAAAGGCAAGGGAAAATGAGCTGAGGAAGAAAATAGGAGGTGGGACACTGGCAGGTAGAGAAAGAATCCTGGGAACAGTAGGAAACAATGTTATTACTGATCAATGGGCAGAACCCAAATTGGTAGGATAAAGGTACAGAGTTGGGCTGGGAAGCAGGCCACTTGTGAAGGGTTTATTAGATGACTGTAGAAAAATTATGTTCTTGGGAGCAACTAGCTGAGGGACAACCACTAAGTTGGTTGTTTTGGAAAAGGTCTTGAACAATCAGGATGACAAAAGGATGAGGGACACCGTAGATCAGAGGAAAATAACTTTTACTGTTCCAATATGTTATTCTTTTAGTAATAATTGAATAATTGTGTTATTTCTTTATTATTTGGGAGCATTCATTACTTCAAAATATGAAAAAAATCATCCATTAACATTACCAGACCATATGTGATGAAAACTGGCAACCATGGTATACATTTGAAGCTCTTAATACAAATTACTGCATCTCTAAAGAAGGAAAGTTAGGATAATTGTTAAGTATAATCATGCAGGTCCGTAATTTGTCAGAAGGTTAGCTTCACTTGTGGAATGGAGGGTATAAGAGAGTCTTCTGTTAGACCCCAAAGAACCAAATAACCCTATCAAAAAATGGGGTACAGAGCTAAACAAAGAATTTTCACCAGAAGAAATTCGGATGGCCCAGAAACACCTTAAGAGATGTTCAACATCATTAGTCATCAGGGAAATGCAAATCAAAACAACCCTGAGATTCCACCTCACACCAGTCAGAATGGCTAAGATTAAAAACTCAAGAGACAACAGGTGCTGGCGAGGATGTGGAGAAAGAGGAACACTCCTCCACTGTTGGTGGGATTGCAAAATGGTAAAACTGCTCTGGAAATCAGTGTGGCAGTTCCTCAGAAAATTGGGCATGCCACTTCCAGAGAACCCTGGCATACCACTCCTGGGCATATACCCAGAGGATTCCTCTGCATACAATAAAGACACATGCTCTACTATGTTTATAGCAGCCTTGTTTATAATAGCCAGAAATTGGAAGGAGCCCAGATATCCCTCAAAAGAGGAATGGATACAGAAAATGTGGTATATTGATACAATGGAGTACTACTCAGCAATTAAAAATAATGAACTCATGCAATTTGTAGGTAAATGGTTAGATCTGGAAACTATCATCCTAAGTGAGCTAACCCAATCACAAAAGAATACACATGAAATGCAATCACTGATAAGTGGATATTAATGAGCCCAGAAGCCCTAAATACTCAAGGCACAATTGGCAAGTCAAATGACTCCCAAGAAGAAGAAAGGAGAGGAACCTGGGCCTGTAAAGATGGGATACAGTATTGTAGACCCAGAACAGAGAAATCGGGGGGTGGGTGGGAATGAGTGGGGAACAGCGGGGGGGGGAGAGGAATTATGGGACATATGGTGGGGGGTAACTGGGAAAGGGGAAAGCCTTTGGAATGTAATCATAGAATATAGAAAATAAAAATTAAAAAAACAAATAAAAAAAAGAGAGTCTTCTGTGTTGCTTTCTTTAGTTACATATGTTATGCTCACATGAGAACAGCAGAAATAAAGCTGTATCACCTAATATTTCAGTCAAATGTGCAGATTCTGAAGTTGAAACTTGATGATAACTTTACAGGAAGGCATCAGAGATGGGATGGAAGAAACTTGCAGAAGTTTTTGTTTGATGAACCGATTGCAGAGGGAAAGTAATATTATTAGGGAAGACTATCATGCTCCTGTAGATCTCTCTACATCTGAGTTTATATCAACAGGTCTAAATCAACTGGATATTATTAAAAAGAGATCAACTTAAGTGGAAATGGATTATTAGTAATAGATACTGTGAGGAATCCAAAAGTGTTGTGTGTAATAATTATTTATGAATATTAAGTTAAATGTTTTTGAAATAGTGATATCTTAATAACAATTCTATAAGTTCCCAAATAGACATCATACACATACACACAACGTATTTCTGTGCATAAAAATTATCATACAGCCATATGTACACACAAAGAAGTGACTGTAATGTGTCTAGATATTGGATATCTATTTTCCAAAATAAAATCCTCTTTATATTTGTTTACCATTATTATAATCTAACATAGAGTGTATTATGTGGTAAATACCTTGAGGAAATTGGAAAGAAACATGTTTTTATATAATTGAAATTCATTATTTGTAACTTAAAATGTGCATAAGTATATGAAATAGTGTGTCAAATTTCCAAATAAAAATAGCTTCTCAGTATATATGGAAAGGAAGATTACAAAGGTTCAGCCCTAGACTTCAATTGACAGCCCATGTTTACAAGTAGCAGTCCCTAGACACATATGAAGGCTTTTTTATAAGTACAATTAGCCAGATACAGATATAGTCTCAAAGGCACTGGCATTACTGGACAGTTTCTCTGTTTTTCATTAGAGCCAGAATCTGAATAATAATACATAAAATTGTTTTCCCCTTCTATTTCTCCCTTTTATTTGTTTCTGATGCAAAAGGCAGGGAGGGGCAGAAAAGATGAAGGAACATTGATGGAAAAGTCTCCATGGTAACAACAGGCTTTTGCCTTTTTTTTTAAATCATTTTTGAGATATCTCTCCTGATTGGTCCCAAACCTTTTCCCTATTTTCCTGTGTATACTCAGCCAGTCAGAGTCAACCACATCTAAAGAAATTTTTTCAGATAAAAAAATCCAGTAATGCTCCTGGTTGATGTCTAGCTTTTAGCTTGTATCAGGCTCTTGGTATTGATTGACAACAAGCTGTTTTTTTTTTTTTTTTTTGAGAAGGAGTGGTGCTCTGGAAACGTGCAGATGAAAATCAAAAGAAAACGTCGTCATGGTCAGGTAACTTGCTATGATTATTCACATTCCTGCTCGGAATGAAGCTATTCTTGTTTTCTGTGCAAGGTATGTGTTATTGCTTCTGGCCACTGCTTCAGTTTTAAGATCCATCATTCAGGATTTAAAGTTCTGATTCATCTGCAATGATGGTGTATTATGTCATCCTTCAGTATCTGACAGAGACAGAAGTTCTGTTGTTCCTTTTTTTAAAAAAAATTTTTCTAAATTCTTTTTTTTACATTCAAAATGATTTCCCATTTCCTGATCCCCGCTCCTCATAACTGCAATAAGCCCTCTTTCCTCTGCCCATTCTCTAATCAAACCCCTCTCATTTCTCTGTCCTGGTAATACCCTGCATTGCTGCATCAAACCTTTCCAGGACCAGGGCCTTCTCCTTCCTTCTTCTTGGTAATCATTTGATATGTGAATTGTGTCTTGGGTATTCAGAGCTTCTGGGCTAATATCCACTTATCAGTGATTGCATTCCATGTGTGTTCTTTAGTGATTGGGCTTGCTTACTTAGGATTGTATTTTCCAGTTCCAGCCATTTCCCTAAAAAATTCATGAATTCATTGTTTTTAATTGCTGAGTAGTATTCCATTGTGTAAATATACCACATTTTCTGCATCCATTTCTCCATTGATGGACATATGGGTTCTTTCCAACTTCTGGGTATTTTAATTAAGGCTGCTTGAAAATAGTGGAGCATGTACCCTTATTGCATGTCAGGGAATCCTCTTGGGTGTTTGACCAGGCATAACAGAGTCCTCTGGAAGTGTCATACCCATTTTTCTGAGGAACCACCAGTCTGATTTCCAGTTCTTAATCTGCTTTGTGGGATCAGATCTCTAAAGGATTTTTATATTGGGACAGCAGTCCTCTCTTATTTCCATGACACTTTCTCAAACATTTTTTACATCATCTTACCTAACCTGCTACTTTCCTCTGAAATTACTAAAACTCAAATACTGCAATTCCCCTTTGTTATCATCTTGCTGCTATCCAAGGTCTCAGATTCTTTACATTACATGTGTTGCCTTCATAGTAGTATAGAATTAAGATTCCTTGGAGAAGGTATTCTAAGTTATTAATATATATGTTACCAAATAGTTTGTATATATTACTGGACTGAATGAAAAGGAAGGATCTATTTTTCAGGGTGCTGTTTATTTCAGATGATGTGCTTGGATATGTAAGTATAGGAGTATTCAAAAATATACCCTCATTGGATGAAAGCTCATATATGCTCCATGGATCCACAAAGGTACCACTAAGCTCAAATCCTAATCATCTATGAATCTTGCATACTTCACAGTAAGAAGTGCCAAAATGTCCCACAAAGGTGTGATGGTTTTGCTTTAAAATAAAATTCTTATTGGATTAAATATCCATTGGGGTAGAGGCAAGAATCAATTTTCTTTATGAGTCATTATAGAAATAATTGAGAAAGAAGAAACATAGTTTCTTGTGAAGAAACAACTGGTATTGGTTGGTTAAATTTATTACTAGGTAAAATCCCTTACATTTGTGTTTATTCTCACAAACTTTAACTATATTCCATGTCTATTAGTTCAGTTGTACATTCCTTAATTTTCATCACTTGTTTCACCTTCACTTTGTACTCAAAAAAATTCAACAGTATTTAAATAATGGTTTTCCAGAGACAATGGTATGAAAAATGTTTCAGGTTTCTGTAAACCAGTGTAGTGTGAAAATCTTAAGTCATTTAATTACCACTATCTTGATGCTCATAGAATTGTGAGAAAAGAAGGAGTGAGCAGAAAAGCAAAAAGGAGAAATAGGAATAGATCAATGTACTGTATAGACCTCTGTTCCATAGCAAACAGCAGGCATCAATGCCACCTGGTAAACAGATATTCTAGCTTGACTTGTAGTTTCTTTACATGACCTCATTAAATGACAAGAATAGGAAGGAGATGCTCACTCTAGTATCCACATGATTAGACAATTTATTGTAGGGAAATCTAAATTTCTGAGTGTAATTATACAAGGGGCTAGAATATAGTGTCAAAGAACAACTATTGGATCTTGGCTCTGTCATTTAATCTATACGAATGTCATCATGCTTCCTGGGTAATGATTTTCTGGGCAGCTTTTTTATGAGTACAAATGGCCCTGAAAATAGCCAATTAATATGGTCTGTGTGTTTTCCTAATAAATTCATCAGTTACCTAGGGTGAACCTTGGTAGATTTCTTTATTGACTTTTCGATTGGATGTTAGATGAGTGAGGAATAGTCATTGATTTCACTTCTATTTATTGGAAACGTGTCTTTTTGTAATTTTTTGTTTGTTTTTGAGATTATAATAATTGTTCCTTTTCAAATACATTCCTGATTGTCAATTATTACATATATCTATGTGTATGTATGTGTTTATTCTTAAAGATATAAATACATCCCTTTTAGTGTATATAATTAAATGTATGTATTTTTTAAGGCTGATCACTTTCTGTTAAATAACCAATTGTTTTAGTTTGTGTCTCTTTTCAGAAAAACAGTAGCTCTTATGGTCAGAATTGTTATGTTTTCAAAATTTTTGAAAAATCAACTTTGTTAGTGTAATTACTTGCATTTCGAGAAGAATTAATCATATGGCAAATTGCCTCTTACCTAGATCTACATATTTGTCCCACTTCCACAATGACCCCTGCAAATTAGATACTATAGGTAGTTTATTAAAGTATTTGCTGACTGTATTCTACACTGTCTTTTGATTTGTTGTGGTTTTCTGCACTTGTTAGATGATCTATAGGCCTTACAGAAGCATTTTTCAGATTAGATATGATGTTTTCATTTGATAACTATTTGGTTATCAATACAATCATGTGTATTTATTATATTATATTTATTAGGTAGAAATTGATATTCTGGTGTTATTTTTCCCTCATTTGTAAATGTATATTTACTAAAGTTTACATTTCTAAATAATATCCCTTCCCATTTACTCCATCAGAAGTCTTGGAAACTAGTTAGACCCAACTAATATCTCTTTCTATTCTTCATTCATATATTTACCCCAAATGTATTGCCCTAAAGTTATCCTTGTACAGGTGTGCTACTATAAAAGAATGGACTTAGGAACCTCCAATGAGACAACACATTTGGCTTCTGTCACTGATGGTCTGGATTACCACAGTCACTGTGAACTTTTTCTAGTTCAATCTTATTGTGAAACATTAATTTCTATTACTCTCTCCATGGTATACTTCCACTATTTTCACCATAATTTCACCTACTGAAGCACAGTTACCTTGTTTCCATTTCCTGTGTATTGTTTATATATAACTAGTAAACATACTCAAGGAACTACCAAGCAGACAGCTGCTGAGTATCTTTGGACATAAAACAAGGAGTGATATAACTGTAGTATATGATATTTATGATACCTCTGGCTAATGATTTCTAACTAAATTGAACAACTTTCATATCACAGGTACAGTGAGTGAGTGTTCACTTTTCCAACATATGCCAAAGCATTTGTTCTCAGTTTTTTTTCTTTTGTTGACTTTTCTTAATTCTTGCTTGGTTGAAATGAAATTTCAATTCTCTGTGTATTTGAATCTCCAGGTGAAAATACTTTTACAACAGACTAAGACTGAGAAAATTTGAATGAGTAATTGTTTACAAACAAGAGGAATGTAGAACAAAAAGTGTGACTTTCTTATAAGGAAAAGATATTTTTTTGCCATATATTACCAGGTCATCCCAAGAATATTTGAGCAATTCACCAATAAGTTAGAACCTCTCTGCCATGTTTTATTTGAGCTTTGACTTTGTAAAGTAGAATGAGTTATTGAACACTGGAAATCTTTTAGCCATGTAATTTGGAATTAGGTGTGATTAAAGTATAACAGCATCATCAGTCAGCACGAACTAAAAAAGTTACTAAATGTGTTCTGAGTTCTTGTAGTTTATATGGACAAAATAATGTTTCACAGAAAGATATTATAAAATACCCTAGTTTGGTGGGAGCTAGAGTGGACCAGAAACAAGGACCCCCACATGAATATTCAAACAGTTTAAATTGCTAAAAAAAGACTATAGTGGTGAAAGTGAGGAACTCAGTCTTTCCGGTCAAGTGTAAATAAAGAAATTCCATTCTTTAGCTGAACATGTCATAGGACAAATAAGAAAACAAAGGTTATATACTTTTGATGGGATAACTATCAGATAAAATGTAAACTAAGATATAGTGGAAGGGAATTGTCCATCATAACAACAATTGTTCCATTTATTTTTTTCCTCCAGCTCTTTGCAGTTAGGACAATTTTTTTTTTTAATTTTTATTTTCTATATTCTATGTTTACATTCCAAAGGCTTTCCTCTTTTCCAGTTCCCCCCCACCATAGGTCCCATAGTTCCTCTCCCCCCAACTATTCCCCAATCATTCCCCCTCCCACCATGGTTTCTTTACAAAAATGGATCCAATATTTAAAGGCCCAGGGTCCTCTCCTTTCTTCTTCTTGGGAATCATTTGACTTGCTAATTGTGCCTTGAGTATTTAGGGCTTCTGGGCTCATTAATATCCACTTATCAGTGATTGCATTTCATGTGTATTCTTTTGTGATTGGGTTAACTCACTCAGGATGATATTTTCCAGGTCTAACCATTTACCTACAAATTGCATGAATTCATTATTTTTTAATTGCTGAGTAGTATTCCATTGAATAAATATACCACATTTTCTGTATCCATTCCTCCTTTGAGGGATATTTCGGCTCCTTCCAATTTCTGAGTATTATAAACAAGGCTGCTATAAACATAGTGGAGCATGTGTCTTTATTGTATGCAGGGGAATCCTCTGGGTATATACCCAGGAGTGGTATGCCAGGGTCCTCTGGAAGTGACATGCCCAATTTTCTGAGGAACCGCCAAACTGATTTCCAGAGCAGTTTTACTATTTTGAAATCCCACCAACAGTGGAGGAATGTTCCTCTTTCTCCACATCCTCGCCAGCACTTGTTGTCTCTTGAGTTTTTAATCTTAGCCATTCTGACTGGTGTGAGGTGGAATCTCAGTGTTGTTTGATTTGCATTTCCCTGATGACTAATGATGTTGAACATCTCTTAATGTGTTTCTGGGCCATCCGAATTTCTTCTGGTGAAAATTCTTTGTTTAGCTCTGTACCCCATTTTATGATAGGGTTATTTGGTTTGTTGCGGTCTAACCTCTCGAGTTTTTTGTATATATTGGATATTAGCCCTCTGTCGGATGTGGGGTTGGTGAAGATCTTTTCCCACTTCTTTGGTTGCCGTTTTGTCCTTCTGACAGTGTCCTTTGCCTTGCAGAAACTTTGTAATTTTATGAGGTCCCATTTGTCAATTCTTTCTTTTTTTTTAATTTTTTTTTTAATTTTCTATATTCTATGTTTACATTCCAAAGGCTTTCCCCTTTCCCAGTTCCCACCCACCATAGTTCCCATAGTTTCTCTCCCCCCCCATCTGTTCCACAATAATTCCCCCTCCCCCCTCGGTTTCTTTACTAAACTGGATGCAATCTTTACAGGCCCAGGGTCCTCTCCTTTCTTCTTCTTGGGAATCATTTGACTTGCTATTTGTGCCTTGAGTATTTAGGGCTTCTGGGCTCATTAATATCCACTTATCAGTGATTGCATTTCATGTGCATTCTTTTGTGATTGGGTTAATTCACTCAGGATGATATTTTCCAGGTCTAACCATTTACCTACCAATTGCATGAATTCATTATTTTTAATTGCTGAGTAGTATTCCATTGTATAAATATACCACATTTTCTGTATCCATTCCTCCTTTGAGGGATATTTGGGCTCCTTCCAATTTCTGGCTATTATAAACAAGGCTGCTATAAACATAGTGGAGCATGTGTCCTTATTGCATGCAGGGGAATCCTCTGGGTATATGCCCAGGAGTGGTATGCCAGGGTCCTCTGGAAGTGACATGCCCAATTTTCTGAGGAACCGCCAAACTGATTTCCAGAGCGGTTTTACCATTTTGCAATCCCACCAACAGTGGAGGAGTGTTCCTCTTTCTCCACATCCTCGCCAGCACTTGTTGTCTCTTGAGTTTTTAATCTTAGCCATTCTGACTGGTGTGAGGTGGAATCTCAGGGTTGTTTTGATTTGCATTTCCCTGATGACTAATGATGTTGAACATCTTTTAAGGTGTTTCTCGGCCATCCGAATTTCTTGATCTCAGTGCATAAGCTATTGGTGTTCTGTTCTGGAACTTTTCCCCTGTGCCCATGTCCTCCAGGTTCTTCCCAAATTTCTTTTCTAATAGTTTCAGTGTGTGTGGTTTTATGCGGAGGTCCTTGATCTACTTGGAGTTGATCTTAGTGCAAAGAGATAAGAGTGGGTCAATTCACATTCTTCTGCATGTTGATGTCCAATTTAACCAGCACCATTTGTTGAAAGGCTATATTTATTCCACTGGATGGTTGTGGCTCCTTTATCAAAGATCAAGTGACCATAAGTCTGTGGGTTAATTTCTGGGTCTACAATCCTATTCCATTGATCTACTTGCCTGTTGCTCTACCAATACCATGCAGTTTTAACACAATTGCTTTGTAGTACTGCTTAAGGTCGGGGATAGATATTCCCCCAGAAGTCGTTTTCTTGTTGAGAATAGTTTTAGCTATGCTGGGTTCTTTGTTGCTCCAGATGTATTTGAGAAATGCTCTTTCTAGATCTATGAAGAATTGAGTTGGGATTTTGATGGGGATCGCATTGAATCCGTATATTGCTTTTGGCAAGATGGCCATTTTTACTATATTGATCCTGCTAATCCAGGAGCAAGAAATATTTTTCCATCTTCTGAGGTCTTCTTTGATTTCTTTCTTCAAGGAGTTGAAGTTCCTGTCATACAGATCTTTTGTTTGTTTAGTTAGAGTTACACCAAGGTACTTTATGCTGTTTGTGGCTATTGTGAAGGGTGTTATTTCCCTAACTTCGTTCTCAGCCTGCTTGTCCTTTGAGTACAAGAAGGCTACTGATTTGCTTGAGTTAATTTTATAACCTGCCACTTTGCTGAAGTTGTTTATCAGCTGTAGAAGTTCTCTGGTGGAGTTTTTTGGGTCGCTTAAGTAAACTATCATATCGTCTGCAAATAATGATAGTTTGACTTCTTCCTTTCCAATTTGTATCCCTTTGACTTCCTTATGTTTTCTAATTGCTCTCGCTAGAACTTCAAGTACTATATAGAAAAGATATGGAGAGAGAGGGCAGCCTTGTCTAGTCCCTGATTTTAGTGGGATTGCTTCAAGTTTCTCTTCATTTATTTTGATGTTGGCTACTGGTTTGCTGTAGATTGCTTTTACTATGTTTAGGTATGGGCCTTGAATTACTGCTCTTTCAAAGACTTTTAGCATGAAAGGATGCTGAATTTTGTTAAATGCTTTTTCAGCATCTAATGAGATGACCATGTGTTTTTTTTTTCTTTCAGTTTGTTTATGTAGTGGATTACATTGATGGGTTTCCGTATATTCAACCATCCCTGCATCCCTGGGATGAAGCCTACTTGATCATAGTGAATGATCGTTTTGATGTGCTCTTGGATTCGGTTGGCAAGAATTTTATTTAGTATTTTTGCATCAATATTCATAAGAGAAATTGGCCTGTAGTTCTCTTTCTTTGTTGGATCTTTTTGTAGTTTAGGTATTAGCGTAATTGTGGCTTCGAAGAATGAGTTGGGCAGTGTTCCTTCTGTCTCTATTTTGTGGAATAGTTTGAAAAGTATTGATGTTAAGTCTTCTTTGAAGGTCTGGTAAAATTCTGCACTAAAACCAACTGATTCCGTACTTTTTTGATTGGGAGGCTTTCTATAACCCCTTCTATTTCTTTAGGGGCTATGGGACTATTTAGCTGATCTACTTGATGCTGATTTAATTTTGGTATTTGGTATCTGTCTAGGAAATTGTCCATTTCCTCCAGATTCTCCAGTTGTTTTGAGTATAAACCCTTGTAGTAGGATCTGATGATCTTTTGAATTTCCTCAGTTTCTGTTGTTATGTCTCCCTTTTCATTTCTAATTTTGTTAATTTGTATACTGTCTCTGTGTCCTTTGGTTAGTCTGGCTAAGGGTTTATCTATCTTGTTGATTTTCTCAAAGAACCAGCTCCTGGTCTTGTTGATTCTTTGTACGGTTTCCTTGTTTCTACTTGATTGATTTCAGCCCTGAGTATGGTGATTTCTTGTCTTCTACTCCTCCTGGGTGAATCAACTTCTTTTTCTTCCAGGGCTTTCAGGTGTGCCATTAAGTTGCTAGTGTATGCTCTCTCCAGTTTCTTTTTGGATGCACTTAGAGCTATGAGTTTTCCTCTTAGCACTGCTTTCATTGTGTTCCATAGATTTGGGTAGGTTGTACCTTCATTTTCATTGAATTCTAAAAAGTCTTTGATTTCTTTTTTTTATTTCTTCCTTGACCAAGGTGTCATTGAGTAGAGTACTGTTCATTTTCCATGTGTATGTGGGCTTTGTGTTGTTTTTGTTGCTATTGAAGACCACTTTAACTCCATGGTGATCTGATAGGAGGCATGAGATTAGCTCAATCTTCTTTTATTTGTTGACATCTGTCTTGTGACCAATTATATGATCAAATTTGGAGAAGGTACCATGCGGTGCTGAGAGAAAGGTATATTCTTTAGCCTTAGGGTCAAATGTTCTGTATATATATCTGTTAAATCCAATTGGTCCAAAATTTCATTTAGTTTCACTGTGTCCCTGTTTAGTTTCTGCTTTCCTGATCGGTCCATTGAGGCGAGTGGAGTGTTGAAGTCACCCACAATTATTGTGTTAGGTGTAATGTGTGCTTTTCGCTTTGGTAACGTTTCTTTTATGAAGGAGGGTGCCCTTGCATTTGGAGCATAAATGTTCAGTATTGAGAGCGCTTTTTGGTGGATTTTCCCTTTGGCCAGCAAGAGGTGACCTTCTGTGTCTCTTTTGATGACTTTAGGTTGGAAGTCTATTTTATCTGATATTAGAATGGCTACTCCAGCTTGTTTCCTGAAACCATTTGCTTGTAAAATTGTCTTCCAGCCTTTTACTCTAAGGCAGTGTTTGTCTTTAACACCGAGATGTGTTTCATGTATGCAGCAAAATGTAGGGTCCTGTTTCTGTATCCAGTCTGTTAATCTATGTCTTTTTATTGGAGAATTGAGTCCTTTGATGTTAAGAGATATTAAGGAATAGTAATTATTATCTCCAGACATTTTGACATTGTTTTTATTTATTTTTATGTTTATTCATTCATTTATTTATTTATTTATTTATTTATTTATTTGTATTAGAGAGGTTATCTTCTTTTTGGTTTAATCAGAGGAGGTTTCTATCTTGCTTCTTCCCGGGTGTAGTTTCCATCCCTGTCTTGGTGTTTTCCCCCTATTATCCTTTGTAGGGCTGGATTTGTGGAAAGATATCATGCAAATTTGATTTTGTCATGGAACACCTTGATGTCTCCATCTATGGCGATTGAGAGTTGTGCTGGGTAAAGTAGTTTTGGCTGAAGTTTGTGTTCTCTTAGAGTTTGCATGATATCTGCCCAGGATCTTCTAGCTTTCATGGTCTCAGGTGAGAAGTCTGGTGTTATTCTGATAGGTTTTCCTTCATATTTTACTTGGCCTTTTTCTCTTGCTGCCTTTATTATTCTTTCTTTGTTTAGTACAATTGGAGTTTTGATTATTATGTGACAGGATGTATTTCTGTTCTGATCCAGTCTGTTTGGGGTTCTATAGGCTTCTTGTATATTCGTGGGCATCTCTCTCCTTAGGTTGGGGAAGTTTTCTTCCACAATTTTATAGAAGATATTTGCTGGCCCTTTAACTTGTAAATCTTCACTCTCGTCTATACCTATAATCCTTAGGTTTGGTCTTCTCATTGTGTCCTGGATTTCCTTGATGTTTTGGGTTACAACCTTTTTGCATTTAGTATTTTCTTTGACTGTTGAATCAATGGATCCTATGGTATCTTCGGTTCTGAGATTCTGTCTTCTATCTCTTGTATTCTATTGTTGATATTTGCATCTATGGCCCCTGATTTCTTCCCAAGGTTTTCTATCTCCAATGTTCTCACCTCTGTGATTTCTTAGTTGTTTCTACTTCTGTTTTTAGTACATGGATGGATGTGCTCAAATCTTTTGCTTGCTTGATTGTGTTTTCACGTATTTCTTTAATAGATTTTTGTGTTTCCTCTTTCATAGCTTCTACTTGTTGGCCAATGTTCTTCTGTATTTCTTTAAGTGATTTTTGTCTTTCTTCCTTATTGTCTTCTTCTTTTTGATCCACCTTCTCCTGAATTTCTTGAAGTGATTTTTGTATTTGCCTCGTAAAGGCTTCTAACTTTTGATCCTTTTTCTCCTCTATTTCTTTATGAGATTTTTCTGTGTGTTCAGCTACCAGCATCCTGACCAGTGATTTTATATCCAAGTCTTGTTTTTCTGGTGTTTTCGGGTATACAGGGCTTCCTTTTGTTGGAGAACTGGGTTCAGATGCTGTCATGTTGCCTTGATTTCTGTTAGTAACATTCCTTCATTTTCCTTTTGCCGTCTCATTATTTCTGGTGTTAGTTGGCCTTGTTGTCACTGGCTAGTGTTGAATCTCCCGTGAGGCTGGGCTCACCTGTTGTTTCTCTACTGGTGAATATGCGTGACTGCTGCTCTAAGGGATCATGAGCTGGCTGCCACCCGTGTGATGGTAGCCCCTGATGGAGTCTGTCTACCTGTGCCTCTCCAGCTGTGTCCTGGTAGCAATATGGAGGCCCGTCGCTACTGCTGGTCCAGGTGCCCTTGAGCTGGCTGTCGCCAGATGCCTCATTGCACGGCCTGAGGGCATGGGGGAAGTTACGCAGAGCCTAGGTGGAGCTTGGCCTACCTGGTGGTGAGAGCCTAGCAGATCCCTCCCCCCGCCCCCGTGAGGGTAGCCCTGGAAGGAATGTCTACCTGGGCCTCTCCAGCTGTGTCCTGGTTGCAATATGGAGGCCCGCTGCTACTGCTGGTCCAGGGGCCCCGAGAAATGTTTTTATGAATAGTTATTATAAGAAGAAGAAAAATTGAAGCTCTGATATAGAATAGATACATCCAGAGCTATGTTGTAATATTCTGAGAGTTTTCACCTGTGTAAGTACATGAGAAAGGACATTACTACCTGTAAGAAGACAGAACCTTCTCATAAAAATAAAATAACGTGGAAGGTATATATGTCTGTTTTTATTTCCAGGCACACAAAAACTAATACATGTTGCAGCTTTCCAAGCAACGGGTGTCCCCAAATGTTTCCAGGAATGTTTCATTTTACTTCTTGGTAAAGATTGCTACTTCTGTCATCCTTATTTCTTTGAACATGTGTGCAACTGATGTGCTCCTCACATGATTTGGAGATGTGTATAGAATCATAAAGGAATAAGAAAGGAACTAAGAATGATTTCTGTGTCATGTTTATTCCTGATACAATGCATGGCCCAAAGTAGAAAACGTTAAGTGATAATTATACTGAATGCAAGCAGAATAGGCAGGTACCTATGATCCAGCAGTTGCCAATGAATCAACTGCAAACTTACATTACTACTGGGATCAGTTTTAAAAGAGAAATAAATGCCATGATTATGTATATAATCTTTAATCCTTTTTTACAGTCCAGATTTTATCCCCCTACTGGTCCACACTCTAACTGTTCCATATCCCACACTTCCTCCTCCATCTCTCAGCAGATGCCCACATACTCACATCCTAACAGTCATTCCCACAACCTGGAGCCCCAAGTCTCACTAAGTTTAGGTTTAACTTCTCTGACTGAGTTACGACCCAGAAGTCCTCTGCTGTATATGTGTTGGAGCTGGTGTATGCTGCCTGGTTGTTGGCTCAGTATCTGGGAGATCTTTGGGGTCTTTGATAGTTGAGACTGCTGGTCATATTATAGTGTCACCTGCTTCCTCACATTCTTCCACCATTTCCCAAATTCAAGAACAGGATTCACCAGCTTCTGTGCATTGGTTAGATGTAACAATCTGCGTCTTACACTTTCAGATGCTTATTGGGCTTTTCAGAGAGCAATCATGATATCCCCCTGTAAGCACACTATAGCATCAGTACTAGTGTCAGGATGTGGCATATACCCCTGAGCTGGATGCCAATTTGGACCTCTCCCTGGACCATCTTTTCCTCAGGATCTTCTCCCTTTTTGGCCCTACAGTTCTTTCAGACAAGAAAATTCCTGGGTCATAGTTTTTTGGTTGTGGAATGGCAAACCCATCCATCTACTTGAAGCCTTGACTTTCTACTGAAGGTGCATTCTACAAGTTCCTGCTCCATACTTTGGACATTTCATCTAATGTCCTTCCAATTGAATCCTCATAGTCTCCCAACTCCCAAGTCTTTGGTACATTCTAGAGGGTCACTTCACCTCATAAATCCTGAGGTTGCCTGTTTCCGTTCTTTCTGATAGCCTTCAGCATTTAATTCCTGTCCCCCAACAAAAGCTGATCATGATAAACACATATCTTTTCCCCTCCATGTCCCATTTCCCAAACAGGTCCCTCAATCCCTCAACTCACCATGATTGTTTTCTTCTCTCTCCCAGGTGGTATTGAGGCATTCTCACTTGGGTACTTTGACTTGTTAGCCTCCTTGAGATCTGTGGGTTTTACCTTGGGTATTCTATACTTTTGTGTCTAATATTCACTTATTAGTATATCATCTATATCATTTGTGGTCTGAATTACTTCACTCAGCATGATATTTTCTAGTTTCAAATATTTTCTTGGAAAACTCACGATGTCCTCTTTCTTAATAGCAGATAAGTATTCCGTTGTGTAAATGAATCACATTCTCTTTATCCATTCTTCTGTAGTGGGACTTCTAGGTAGTTTACAGCATCTGGATATCACAAATAAGGATGCTATGCACATAGTGGAACACAAGGTGCTATGGGATTGTGGCACATATTTTGAGTATATGCCCAAGAGTAGTATAGCTGGGTCTTCAGGTAGATTATTTCTAATATTCTTGGGAACCTCCAGATTAATTTCCAGAATGGTTGAAACTGTTTGCATTCCCTCCATTAATGGAGGAGTGTTTCTCTTTCTTTACATATGACCAACATGTGCTATCACCTGAGTTTTTGATCTTAGCCATTTTGATTGATGTGAGGAATCTCAAGGTCATTTTGAATTGCATTCCCCTGATCAGTAAGGACTTTCAACATTTCTTTAAGTGCTTATTAGCCATTTCACATTCCTCTGTTGTGAATTCTTTGTTATGTTCTAAGCCCAAATTTTTGATTGTTTTGTTTGGTTTCTTGATGAGGATCTTCTTGAATTCTTTACATATTTTGGATTATACTCCTCTCTTGGAAATAAGGATAGTAAAGATTTTTTGGAGTGTGCAGATTGCCAATTTGACCAATTAACTATTTCATCTGCTTTCCAGAAGCTCTCAAATTTTATGAGATCCCATTTATCAATTTTTGATCTTAGAGCCTGAGCCACTAGAGTTCTATTTAAAAAATGCCCCCCTGTGCCAAAGAGTCCAAGGCATTTTTCCATTTTCTATTCTTTAAAATTCAGTTTATTTGGTTTTGTGTGGATGCCCTTAATCCACTGGGACTTCTGTATATATCAAATTGGTTAATCCAAATTGAGATCAGAAGGAAGCTGCATCTAGCAATAGGAATATTTCCTCCCATTTAAGTTTCACACAGACATTTCAAAGTGTCCTCTGACACTGCTTGTTTTTTTTTCTTTCCCCAAAAGAATGTCCTAATACTATATGACAGGAAGAAACTCTATGCTACTGGAAAAATATTTTACCCACATTCTGTAGTATTGCCTAAGTCTCAGAATAATGGTAGTTTGTGGATTCATCAGAAAGGTTAGACAGACCACTGTAAATTCTCTGCAGTTTAACCTGTATAGTACTTTGTCTCTTAGTGCTATAAAATTAATACTTTGACTGAAGCTAACAGTTAAAAATTTGTCTTTGGGTATAAAGACAGTTTGAAATTATACAGTTTCAGAGAATTAAGAGACAGAACTTTCCCTTAACACTTTATGACATTATCAGACATGTAAAGTATGCTAGGATTATTGAAATGGGCATAAATTCTCTGTTATATAATCTATTTTACACAACAGACACATAGTGAACATTAAGATGTGAGCACAATTCCACTAAAAACAAAGAAACAAACAAACATAAGCAAGCACACAATACAGAAGTTAAAGGAATGGAAGAAATTGAAGGACATACCACTAATAGGATTGTGCTGAAAAGGGCCTGAACGATCCAGACCACAATAGGATGAAGGGAATTATCGAAAGGAGTTAAATAATTCTTACTATTATTTTATGTTATTTTTTAGCAGCAATTGAATAATTGCACTTTATCCTTATTACTTGCGAATGAATATTATTTCAAACAATGATCAATTTTCAGGCATTAACATTAATAATGCCTGTGCAGTGCAGAACGGCAACCATGGTAAACATTTTCACCTGTTAATACAAATCACTGTGTCTCTAAAGAAAGAAAGTTGGGGATAATTCTAAATTATCATCATGCAGGTCATTACTGTTTCAGAAGGCTGGTTCACTTGGGACATGTAGGTAAGAGACAGTCTTTTGTGTTGCTTTTCTTCAGCTACATATGTTCTGCTCACAGGAGAACAGAGTAAATCACAGTCATATCTCCTAAAATTTCTGTCAAGTATGCAAATTTTAAGGTTGAATTTTTGATCACTTTACAGAAAGGCATTCTAATTGAAACTGAAGGAACTTGAAGTAGTTGTAGGCATTTTATGAACTGGTTGAAGATGGAAACTCATGCTCATGTAGCTCTCTTTGTGTCTGAGCACATATCAACAGTGCTAAATTGGTTGAGTGTCTACTAAAAAGATCAAATTAAGCATTCATGGATTATTAATTATAAATATCATGGGTAACCCTAATGTATTATATGTAAGGGATGTATTTTTAGCACATTTTATGACATATGAATGTTAAATGTTAACAAAATAATGACATACTAATAACAATCCTATAAGTTCTCAAACACCTATACACTGGGCTTCTCTGCATAAAAATATATATCTGTATACACACTCAAAGGAATGACTGTAATATGTTTGGATTTTGAATTTTTTTCTATAACAAAATCTTCATATTTCTTTACCATTATCATAATTTAAGACGTGGTGTATTATGTGATAAATAGGTTTAGGAAACTGGACACAAGCACACCTTTAGATAACTTAAGTGTATTGTTTGTAAATTGTATTGTGCAAAAATATATGTAGTCGTGTGATAAATTTCCAAATATGTTTTTATTCTATCACTCCCACATATTTTATATGATCTCTTTAATGCTCATCTGATTTTTACTAATTATTGTTATATGCAAATGTACATATATACATAATTTCCATTTTGAGACCTAAATTAAATATGACATAGCTCCTCAGGATATTAGCACAGGAAGATTATAAAGGTTCAGCTCTAGAATGCATTTGACAGCACGTGATTATAAGCAGCAGCCTCAAGACACATATTCAGGCAATATTATCAGTAACATTACACACACACAGAGACACAGGTTCAAAGGCATAAGCATTACTGGACAGTTTTCTGTGTTTTTAATTAGAGCCAGAAACTGAAATATAGCCACATAATATTTTGGTCTTTCTCCTTCTATTTCATCTTTTTTTTTAAATTTCTGATGCAACAGGCAGGGAGAATAGAGAAAAGATGGAGGAGCTTTGAGGATAAAATCTCCATGGTAACACAGGCTTTTACCTTTTTTATCATTTTTGAGAACTCTCTCCTGATTGGTCTGAAACCCTTTCTCTGGTTTCCTACGTATACTCAGCCAGTCAGAGTCAACCACAGCTAAAGCAATTTTTTTCACATAAAAATTTTCCATTAATTTTCTCCTGGTTGATGTCTAGCTCTCAGCTCGGACCAGGCTCTTGTTGTAGACTGACAACAAGCTGCTTTTTTGAGAAGGTGTATTGATCTGGAAACGTGCAGATGAAAATGAAAAGAAAACGTCATCATGGTCAGGTAATTTGCTATGTTTTTTCACATACCTGCTGTGAATGAAAGTGCTTCTGTTTGCTGTGCAAGGTATTTATTATTGCTTCTCGTCATTATTTGACTTGTAAGATCTATCATTCAGATTTAGGAATTCTGATTCATCTGCAATGGTGGCATATTAGGTCATCCTTCAGTATCTGACAGAGACAAGAAACCTGTGGCTTCTTAATCTGCTTTGGAGAATCGGATCTGGAAAGGATTTTTATATCAGGACAAGAATTCTCATTTGGCTCCATGAGACATTTTGGAACATTTTCTGGCATCACCTTACCTAGTATACCACTGCACTCTGATAGTACTAAAATCCAGACACTGCAATTCTTCCCTGTTATCATCTTAATACCATCAAGGTCTCAGATGTTTTATATTCCACTTAAATCTAAATCCTAGCACCAGGTTTATATTGTTATTGCTATGAACAAGCGCAGTTCTATGTTCATACTTACATATCTGCTTAATTCATTCTTTAAGAACAGTAAAAAGTGTTTGCAGATACTATAATGAAAAGGTAAACATATAAAATTACTTTCTTCATTTTTTGACTTTGAATCTGAACATTCTAAGGCTTCCAGCTACCCTCCATTTTACATGAGTCATGTTATGTCTGCTATTTTAGTTGCATTGCTTTATCTTAATTACTATTTAGTATCACTTAACATTTTTGAATTGAGTTTATTATATATCATCCTGTGTCTCATGTGTGTTCTGTTGTAATTTTATAAAATTCAAGTTTTTGTTTTTGTGCATAATCTAGGAACCTCAGTTGTGTTAAATTTTATGTGAATATGATATGGGGAAGAATATGTTGATGTTAATATATTGATTGTAAAATGTAATATCACAACTGGTTCATATTTAATATTAGGATCTCATGTGTTTTGAACTTATTGACATTTGTTTAGAACAGAAAATATTCTTATCAAAATCTTTACCAAGTTTATCTTTTCTATTGTCCTGGTAAATATGTAGTTAACTATAGGGTTGTGATTCAGTAATTTGTCTTATTATTTTGTCCATCATTATTATTCTTTTTGCTTCTATGTTTCTAACATAATGCTAATCTTTGAGGATTTATCAGATTTTGGGAGTCATTCAAGAGAAATGAATGTGCACTTGAAAAACCAACCATGGAATATTAGTTAACAATTTGTGCAATACCGAGGTTGGAGAAGAATTATTGGGAGCTTTATGGTGTAGTACACAAATGCTGCCTAACAAGGTGTCTGGAAAAAGTACAGTAGCTGTTGCATGCTATTGTAGAAAACACACACATATAAAAACAGATAATTGTTTAGGCCTTAATGTTTTAAATTGTGAATGGCCATAGTAGAAATGGATTTTCTAATAGTAATTTTGAACTCTCCTTTATTGGAGCAAGCATTCTAAATGAATAAAATCTGTTATCATTTTTATTGGTTATATATCTGGACTGAATGAAAAGGAAGGTTCTGTTGTTCAGAATGCTAACTGTTTGGATGAAGGGCATGGATACATAAATATCAGACAACTAACACATTTTTCCTTTTTAGGAAATAAGTCATATATCCTCTATAGGAACCATTAAGCTTAAATAATACTGACTTTAGAATATTTCATATTAGAAGTACTAGCCAATATATACCTCTCAAAAAGTTCAATAAAGATATGAGGGGTTTTCATTGGAATAAATACTTATTAGAGTAAATGTCCTTCTAGTTAGACAAGAATTGATGTGTGTTTTTTCTAATGTGTCATGTATGCAAATACATGTGAAAAACAAAGTCATAGTCTCCAGTGAAGAAACACTTGGTATTGATTGGTTAAATGTAGTACCAGATAAAATTTTCTACATTTGTTTTTATTCTTTTATTTATTTTTTATTTTTTTCTATATTCTTTGTTTACATTCCAAAGGCTTACCCCTTTCCCAGTTCCCCCCCCCATCATACGTCCCATAAGTCCTCTCCCCCCCCAACTATTCCCCAGTCATCCCCCCCATTTCTCTTTTCTGGATCTACAAAACTGGATCCAACCTTTTCAGGCCCAGGGTCCTCTGCTTTCTTCTTCTTGGGAATCATTTGAATAGCTAATTATGCCTTGAGTGTTTAGGGCTTCTGGGATCCTTAATATCCACTTAGCAGTGATTGTATTTCATGTGTATTCTTTTGTGATTGGGATAACTCGCTTAGGATGATATTTTCCAGATCTACAAATTGCATGAATTCATTATTTTTAATTGCTGAGTAGTATTCCATTGTATAAATATACCACATTTTCTGTATCCATTCCTCCTTTGAGGGATATCTGGGCTCTTTCCAATTTCTGGCTATTATAAACAAGGCTGCGATGAACATAGCGGAGCATGTGTCTTTATTGTATGCAGGGGAATCCTCTGGGTATATGCCCAGGAGTGGTATGCCAGGGTCCTCTGGAAGTGACATGCCCAATTTTCTGAGGAACCACCAAACTGATTTCCAGAGTGGTTTTACCATTTTGCAATCCCACCAACAGTGGAGTGTTCCTCTTTCTCCACATCCTCACCAGCACTTGTTATCTCTTGAGTTTTGAATCTTAGCCATTCTGACTGGTGTGAGGTGGAATTTCAGGGTTGTTTTGATTTGCATTTCCCTGATGAATAATGATGTTGAAGATCTCTTAAGGTGTTTCTCGGCCATCCGAGTTTCTTCTGGTGAAAATTCTTTGTTTAGCTCTGTACCCAATTTTTGGATTTTATATATATATTACTGTGTGCATGTCTATTAATTCAGGTGTCCTTTCCTTAATGTTCATCACTTTCTTTAAATTTGCTCTGTACTCAAAAAGAAATCCCGACAGATTTTCAATAAGAATTTTCTATAAACAGTAGTATGAAAAATGTGCTACAGAGTACAGTAAACCTGTGTAGTGTGAAAATCATAAGTGATCTATTTCACACTATGTTATTCAGAGAATGTTGAGAAAAGAGAGAGGTGAAAAGGAAGGAAGAGATATAGAAATAGATTAAGTTATCATCTAATCTCTATTCCAAGAAAAACGGCAGCCATCTAGGTCAATCAACAGTTTCACATTGTAGATAGATACCATAGCTGGGTTTGAAATTTGTTTACATTCCATAATTAATTAATAAGAAAAGGTAGGAGGCCTTTAGTCAAGTATCCACATACTCAGACAATTTATTGTACAGAAATCTACATTTTTTTGTGTAGCATTTTAAGACGCTAGAGAATACAGGCTAAGGATGAGTGTGGGAGCTTGGCTCTGCCATTTATTCTATAAGAATAAATCTCATCATTCTTACTGAGTAATGATTTTCTGGTTAGACTTTTTTAACCACACATAGCCCAGAAAATAACCAATTAAAATGCTCTGTAAGTATTCTAATAAATGAACAAATTGGCAAAGGAGAACCTGGGTAGATAATCTATATTGACTTGTTGTTTGAATGTTAGTTGGGCAAATGGCAAACATTGATTTTACCTCTATTTGGTTGAAATGAGATTTTTTTTAATATTTCCTTGTTTTTGAATTTATAATATAGTTTTATTTTCCCTGTCTTTCTCCTACACTCCAATATAATATTCTTTGCAAATACAATTATACTTTTCAAATACATTGCTGGTTTTCATTTAATTATTTTTACATACATATTTTATTGGTTATTTTCTTTGTTTATATTTCAAACGTTTCCTCGCAACAAGCCCCCTAACCCCTCCTCCCTCCCCCTGGATCTATGAGGGTGCTCCCCTACCTGCCCACCCACTCCTGCCTCAGTGTCCTAGAGTCCCTTATCCTGGGTCATGAAGCCTCCACAGGATTTAGGGGGTACCCTCCCAGTGAACCTTGATAAAGCAGTCCTCTGTTACATACTCAGCTGGAACCATGGGTACCCAATGTGTATGCTTTGGTTGGTGGTTTAGTTCCTAGGAATTTTGCAGGATCTGGTAGGTTGATACTGTTGTTCTTATGAGCTTGCAAACCCTTTCAGCTCATAGAATCCTTGCCCTAAATTCTCCATTGGGTTTCCCAAACTCAGTCCAATGTTTGGCGGTGTTCATCCACATAGTTATTGGTCCACCTCTGGAAGAGCCTCTCAGAGGACAGCTATAGTAGGCTTCAGGTCAGTAAGCACTTCATGGCATCAACAATAGTGTCTGGGTTTCATATAAGCAGATGCATTGAATCTCTGGAAAGGCTGTCTCTGGATGCCCTTTCCTTTACATTATGCTCCACTCTTTGTTCCTGCATTTCCTTTAGAGAGGAGCAATTCTAGATTAAATTTTTTGGATGGGTATGATGGCTTTTCCCTCAATTGGGGGCCATGCCTATCCCAGGATATGATCTGTACAGGTTCTACCTCCCCTTTGTTGGATATTTAGGATAATGTCCTATGCATTGGATCCTGGGAACCTCATGGGTACCTGACATGTGGGACTTTCTAGTGGCTACCACCATTAAAACCTCTGACACTGCTACACACCTACTTTCAAAACCCCTGACTCTTTGTACCTGTAACTCATCTCCCCTCATATCTGAATGGGTACCCTTCTTTTCCTCCCTCCCAGATACAACATTCCCTCTACTTCCCAGAGATTATCTTCTTTCCTCTAGTGATTAGCATCCACACTTTTTGTGATCTTCTTTCTTCTTGGGTTTCATATGGTCTGTGAGTTGTATCTTGGATATTCTGAGCTACATTTTTCCTACTACCCAATTAGTAGTACATACTACATGTATTCTTTTCTGAGTGAGTTACCTCACTCAGGATTTTTTTTCAAGTTCCTTGCAATTGCCTGCAAATTTCATGAAATCACTGATTTTAATAGCTGAGTAGTACTCCATAGTGTAAATATATGATACTTTCTATATCCATTCCTCTGTTGAGGGACATCCAGCGTGTTTCAGCTTTGAGATAATGTTAATAAGGCTGCTATGAGCACAGGAGAGCATTGTCCTTGTTCTATGTTGCAGCATGCTTTGGGGATATGCCTCGGAGTAGAATTGCTGAGTCCTCAGTGAGACCTACTTCCAGTTTTCTGAGGAACAATCAGATTGATTTCTAGGGTGGTTGTCCCAGCTTGCAATCTTCCCACTCCCACCCCCCAGCCACAATGGAGAATTGTTAATTCTCAACATACTCACCAGCATCTGCTGTCACCTGAGGTTTTGACTTAGATATTCAGACTGATGTGAGGGGGAATCTCAGGGGTGTTTTGATTTGTATTTTCCTGATGACAGAGGATATTAAACATTTCTTTTTTTCTTTTTTCTTTTTTAAGATATATTCTTTATTTACATTTCATTTCCCTTTTCCTGGTTTCCTGCCCCCAAAAGGTCCCCTATGCTCTTTTCCCTCCTCCTGTTCCACCATCCATCACTTCCCACTTCCCTGTTCTGGTATTCTCCTACACTGATGCATTGGCCTTTCCAGATTCAGGGTCTACTTCTTCCTTCTTCTCAGATATCACTTGGTATGTGGATTGTGTCTTTGATGTTCCAAGATTCTAGGCTAATATACACTTATTAGTGAATGCATACCATGGGTATTCTTTTGAGACTGGGTTACCTCACTTAGTATGATGTTCTCCAGCTCCAACCATTTGTCTAAGAATTTAATGAATTCATTACTTTTAATGGTTTAATAGTACTCCATTGTGTATATATACCACATTTTTTTTGTATCCATTCTTCCATTGAGGGACATCTGGATTCTTTCTAACTTCTGGCTATAATAAATAAGGCTGCTATGAACATAGTGGAGCATGCATCCTTATTGCATGCTGGGGAATCTTCTGGGTATTTGCCCAGGAGTGGTATGGCTGGGTCCTCTGGAAGTATTGTGTCCAGTTTTCTGAGGGACTTCCAGACTGATTCCAGAGTGGTTGTACCAGCTTGCAATCCCTCCAGCAGTAGAGGAGTGTTCCTCTTTCTCCACATCCTCGCCAACACCTGCTGTCTCTTGAGTTTTTATTCTTAGCCATTCTGACTGGTGTGAGGTGAAATCTCAGGGTTGTTTTGATTTGCATTTCCCTGATGACTAATGATGTTGAAGATCTCTTAAGGTGTTTCTCGGCCATCCAAATTTCTTCTGGTGAAAATTCTTTTCTTAGCTCTGTACCCCATTTTTTGATAGGGTTATTTGGTTTTCTGGGGTCTAGCTACTTGAGTTATTTGTATACGTTGGATATTAGCCCTCTGTCAGATGTAGAGTTGGTGAAGATCTTTTCCCAATTTGTGGGTTGCCAATTTGTCCTTTTGCTGGAGAGATGGCTCAGCCATTAAAAGCTAGGCTCACAACCATAAACATTTCTTAAAATGCTTATAAACATTTGAGATTCCTCAGTTGAGAATTATCTGTTTATCTCTTTACCCCATATTTTAATAGGACTATTTGGTCATCTGGAGTCTCAATTCTTGTGTTCTTTGTATATTTTGTATATTAGCCCTCTGTCAGATATAGTGTTGGTAAAGATATTTTCCCAATATGTAAATTGCTGTTTTGTTTTTTTTTGTTTTATTGATGTATGTTTTTTCTTATTGAGAGTATATTTTTTTTTCTTATTGATAGTATCTTTTGCCTTACAGAAGCTTTTGGATTTTATGAGATCCCAATTTGTAAATTATTGATCTTAGAGCTTAGTCCATTGGTGTTCTGTTCAGGAAAATGTCCCCCTGCATCAAAGAGTGCAAGGTTCTTTACCACTTTTTCTTCTATTTGATTGACCATATGTGAATTTATGTGGAGGTTCTTCAACCACTTGGGCTTGAGCTTTGACCGAAGAGGGGTGAATGGGTCAATTTGCATTCTTTTTATGCAGAACAATTTGTTGAAAATGCTGTCTTTTATGCACTGGATGGTTTCGGCTAATTAATCAAAGATCAAGTGACCTTAGATGTGTGAGTTCATTTCTGGGTTTTCAATTCTATTCCTCTGATCTTTATCTGTACCAATTCCGTGCGTTTTTATGACTAGTTCTCTGTAGTATAGCTTGAGGTCATGGATTTTGATTTCCCTCAAAGTTTTATTATTGTTGAGAGTGGTTTTTGATACCCTGTTTTGTTTTTTGTTATTCCATATACATTTAAGAATTGGTGATTATATTTCTGTGAAGAATTAAGTTAGAATTTTTATGAGGATTGCATTGAATCTGTAGATTGCTTTAGATACGATGGCCATTTTTATTATGTTAGTCCTGCTGATACATGAACATGGGAGAGCTTTACATCTTCTGATGTCTTCCTTAATTTCTTCCTTCTGAGACTTGAAGTTCTTGTTATACAGACCTTTCTCTTGCCTCATTAGCATCACACCAAAATATTTTATATTATTTGTGACTAGTGTAAAGGGTGTCATTTCCCTAATTTCATTCTCATCCTGATTACCCTGAATAGAGGATAGCTACTGATTTATTTGTGTTAATTTTTTATCCACTCACTGTATTTTTTTTAGCTCTAGGAGTTCTCCTGTGGATATTTTGGGTCATATATGTATACTATCATATCATCTGTAAATACTAATATCTTTACTTCCTCCTTTCTAATTTGTATCCCAGTGTTCTCCTTTTGTTGCCTAAATGTTCTAACTAGAACATCAAGTACTACATTGAATAAATACAGTGAGAGTAAGCATCGTTTTCTAGTCCCTGATTTCAGTGGGATTGATTCAAGTTTCTCTCCATTTAGTTTGATGTCGGCTACTGGCTTGTAGTTTATTGCTTTTATTATAGTTATGGAGTTTAAATTTCTAATCTCTCCAATACTTTTACCATAATTTGGTGTTGTATTTTGTCAAAGTCTTTTTCAGCATCTAATAAGATGATTATGTGGTTATTTTCTTTGAGTCTTTATATATATTAGATTATGTTGATGGATTTCCATATAATGAACCATCTATGCTTAACTGATCATTCACGATGAATGGGCATTCTGATATGTTTATTCATTTGATTTGCAAGGATTTTAATGAGTCTTTTGCATCAATAATTAGGATTGGTCTGAATGTCTCTTTGTTGAGTATTTGTGTGGTGTAGATAATAGTGTATCTGTGATTTCATAGAATGTATTAAGTAGTGTTCCTTCTGTTTTGAATTTTTTGAAATATTTTGAGAAATATTGGTATTAGTTCATCTTTGAAGGTCTGATAGATATCTTCACTAAAACCATGTATTTCTTGTTTGTTTGTTTGTTTTTGTTTTGTTTGTTGTTGTTGTTGTTTTATGGTTGGGAGACTTTTAATGACTGGATCTATTTCCTTAGGAGATCTGGGACTGTTTAGATAGTTTATGTGATACTGATTTAAGTTTGATACTTGTTATTTTTCTAATAACTAATCTATGTCATCCAGTTTTGATAAGTATAGTCTTTTGTAGTAGGATCTGATAATATTTTAATTTCTTCAGTTTCTGTCATTATGTCTTCACTTTTATTACTGATTTTGTTAAATTGGGCAATGTCTCTGTGCCCTCTGGCTTGTCTGGTTAAGTGTTTAGTTACCTTCTCTATTTCTTCCCTGTCCTAGATTCATTGTGACTATGTTTAGTTTCGCTTTTCGTGATCTGTCCATTGGTGAAAGTGTGGTGTTATACTCTGCTCCTATTATTGTGTGAAGTTAATTAAAAATGTAGTTGTTCAGCTTCCATGTGTATATGGGCTTTCAGTTGTTTTTGTTGAAAACCAGCCTTAGTTCATGGTGATCTGATAGGATGCTTGGGATTGTTTCAAACTTCTTGTATTGTCTGAGGCTTGTTCTTTGTTCAATTATATTGTCAATTTTGGGGAAGGTACCTTGAGGTTCTGAGAAGATGGTATATTCTTTTGTTTTAGGGTGGAATGTATTCTAGATATCTGTTAAGTCCATTTGCTTCATAACTTCTGTTAGATTCACTGTGACTGTTTAGTTTCTGTTTTCATAATCTGCCCATTGGTGAAAGTGGGGTGTTAAACAGTTCCTAATATTGTGTGACGTTCATTGTGTTCTTCGAGCTTCAGAAATATTCTTTTACATATGTGGGTGGCCTTGCATTTGGGACTTAGGTGTTCAGAAATGAGAGTTCTTTGTCGATTTAAGTTAGTTATTTATGCTCTCTATAAATTCCTCTATCATATTCACAAGATATAATTTTTGATCTCAATATTATTTTTCATGTGTGTTAGACTGTCCTCAGCTTGGTGAGGTAGGAGAACTGGGTTCTGCTATTGTCAAGTATCATTGGTTTCTATGGTTTACGTTCTTGTTCTGGCCTCTCTCCATCTGGTTATCTCTGGTGTTAAGTGCCCTTGTTGTCTTTACTGGGTCCTGTTCTTCCTGTGTTTCTGATTGTGTCAGAACTACATAGAGCCCAGCTCTCTTGTGAACCTGTGATTCTGGGATTCTGGGATCCGGAGCTCCTAGGTTTTTCAGAGCTCCTGGGAGTCAAGCTACCTCTGGTATCCTTAAATACTGGTATGACCAAGCTTCTGAGATACTGTGTGTACCTTGGAATCGTGCTTTCTCTGTGTGTTGTAGGAGTAGGTACAGAGAACAAGGACTCTAAGTCTGCTATGGGTCCAGGTTCAAACTGGAAGGAACCCGTGCCATTGGCTGGGTGGCAGTTCCTGCATCCCTGGATCCCAGAGGTTTCAGTTACTCTGGATGTTGCTACATATATTGTGACCTTATCTGTAATCCTGGAGATGTTAGAACAACTGAGAGTCAAATTTCCTCTGGGTGCTGTGGGACTGTTGCAGAGGCAGCACACCAGGTCTGCTCCGGGCACAGGTTCAAAGCAGAAGGCGTACACATGTATTTTTATGTATGTACATGTTTATTTTTAAAGATAGAAATACAGCCTTTTTAGTTTGTATAGTGAATGTATGATTTAGGGATAATAATTTTCTTTTGGGTAGCCAAATGTGTGTTTATTTGTTTTTGGAAAATTGTATCTCTTGCTGTCGCTGTCACCATTGTTTAAGTTCTTGAGTATTTTGAAAGTTGGGGTAAATTAAAAAGTATATTTAGTGCAGGAATGTCCTTTGTCATGAGGATGGTTCACTTGTGACATGTAGAGCATAAGAGTGCCGTTGGTGCTTCTTTTCTTCAGCAGCATATTTTCTGCTCACAGGGGAATAACATAAACTCAGGCACAAATCTTAAAATTTCAGTCAATTATGCAAAATAAAACGATTACAAAGGATCAGCTCTGGGGTGCTTTTGACAGCCCATGGTTACAAGCCGCAGTCCCTAGACACAAAGAGAGCCTTTACAATAGCTACATTTAGACATAAAGAGGCTCAAAGGCACAGGCATTAATGGACAGTTTTCTCTATATTTAATTAGAGCCAGAGACCAAAGAATAAGTATATAAGATTTTGTTCTTTCTCTTTCTATTTCACCTTTAATTTTACTGCTGATGCAACAGGCAGGGAGGGAGAGAAAAGATGGAGGAGCTGTGATGGAAATATCTCCATGGTAACAACAGGCTTTTGCCTTCTTTATTTTTGAAATCTCCCTCCTGATTGGTTCTAACCGTTTTTTTTTCTTTTCTTTTTTTTTTTTTTTGTATTTTTCTACGTATAGTCAGCTAGTGTGAGTCAATCACAGCTAGAGAAATCTATTCACATAAAATTATTCCAGTAATGCTCTTGGTTGGTATCTAGTTCTCAGCTAGTAAAAGGCTCTTGCTGTATATTTTGAAAACAAGCTGGTTTTTCGAGAAGGAATAGTGCTCTGGAAACCTGCAGATGAAAATGAAAAGAAAACATCGGCATGGTCAGGTAATTTGCTATGATTCATCACATTCTTGCTCTGAATGAAACTGATCCTGTTTTCTGTGCAAGGTATCTGTTATTGATTCTCGTCATTGCTTCAGTTTTAAGATCTATCATTCAGGATTCAGCCTTAGGGCTGTGTTTTGTCTTCAAAGATGGTGCATTATGTCAGCTTTCAGTATCTGACAGAGACAGGAGACTTGTTGCTCTTTAATCTGTGTTGGGGGATCAGATCAAGAAAGGGCTTTTATATTAGGATAGCAGTTCTTACTTGGCATCATGAGACTATCTGGAACATTATCTAACATCGCATTACCTACTATGCCATTGGTATCTAAGAGTACTAAAACCCTAACACTGCAATTCTCCTTTGCTACCATCAAAGGTCTCAGATGATTTACATTACATTTCAATCCAAATTCAAACATCAGCTTTGCATTCTTATTGAAGGGAGTCAACATAGTTCTATATTTGTACACACACACACACACACACACACACACACTCACACACACACAGAGAGAGAGAGAGAGAGAGAGAGAGAGAGAGAGAGATACATATACATGTCTACATATACATATGCATATATATATACATACTTTGCTCTTTAATGACTGTCAAATCAGAGTTAGAAGATACTACAAAAAAGCTTAAAATACAAAATTTTCTTCTTTTTAATTTTGACATTGAATTTCAACTTACTAAGGTTTGCAGCTATCACCCAGTTTCCATGAGTCATAATATGTATGTTAGCTTAGTTGTATTGCTTTCTCTTAATCACAATTTAGTATGACTGAACATTTTTTCACTTGTGTTTATTAGACCCTATCCTGTGTCTCTTGTGTGTTCTGTGGTAATTTTAGAAAATTCAAGCTTTTATTCTTGTGCAAAATGTAGGAGCCTCAGGTGCATTTAATTTTATTTAAATATAATGTGACAGAATCAATTGATGCTAATAGGTTTGATCTCTTATGATATATAATAACTGGCTTGTATTTTATATTATTATCTCATTAGTTTTTAACTTATTAACATTTGTTTAGAACAGACAATATTCTTATCAAAGACTTTACCACATTTGTCATCTCTATAGCCCAGGGACTATATTTAACTGTAGGATTGTGGCTTAGTAATTTGTCTTATTGTTCTGTACCTCATCTGTATTTTTTTCTTTGATGTATCTAACATAATTCTAAATTTGAGGATTTATCTGATTTGGGGGCTTATTGAAGAGAAATGAATTTGCATTTGAATAACAAAGCATAAACAATTAGTTGAAAATTGCTGCAAAACAGAGGTTGCAGCAGACCCCTTGGAAGCTTTATTGTGTATTGCACAAATGATGCATAATAAAGTGGCTGGGGAAGATTACAATAGCCTTTGCCTATTATTGTAGAAAGTACACAAATATGAAAGCAGATAAATGTTGAGACTCTAATGCTTTAAATTATGAATTGCAGTGACAGAAATGTGTTGCTTTCATAGTAATTTTGTTCTCAGATTCCTTTAATAATGGAAGGATTTCATATTATTAAAATGTGTTATCTAATTTTTTGTCTACATTGCAGGACTGAATGAAAAGTAAGGTTTTGTTTCTCAGGATGCTGAAAGTTTTGAATGTGGGGCTTGGATAAATAAATATAGGACTAGTCAAACATATTTTCTCCTTGTGAGCTAACTCACATATCCCCTATAGGTAACACAGAGGATTCTGGGGATGACTAATTTGAAATCCTCTGCTGCATATGCAGCTGGAAACATGGGTCCCTCCATGTCTGATTTAGTTGGTTTAGTCCCTGGCATCTCTGGAGATTCTGCTTGAATGATATTATTTTCTTCCTATGGGGTTGCAAACCACTTCAGCTCCTTCAATCATCTTCCTCACTCCTCCATTGAGGTTCCTGTGCTCAGTCTGGTGGTTGGCTACAAGATTTCATATATTGGACCTTGCCTAACCTTGGGATATGTTCTCTGCAGGTTCTTTCTCCCCATCTGTTAGCTATTTCAGCTAATGATACCCCTCTTGGGTCCTGGAAGCCTTTTGCTTTCTAGGGATCTGGGACTTTCAGGTGGTTACTACCAGTTCCCAATCACCTATTGCTACACATCACAGTTCAATTTCCTTACTATCTCTATGTCTCCTCTGGCTCTTCCAATACCAGAGCCTGCCCTCCTTTCCCCCATTTCCTTATTCAATCCATCCCAAACCCTCCTTCCCTCTACCTCCATTGATTCAATGATAACATACTATGCATTTTCTTTTGTGACTGGGTTACCTCCCTAAGCATGAGATTTTCTAGTTCCATACATTAACAGAAAATCTTTTAAATTTCATTTTATTCAATGTTCAGTCTTCCAAAGAAATTATTTCTGGTTTTATTCAGATGAATACTTTCCCAATTTACATTTCTTCTGGATTTTCACCCATGATTTTAGAATCTTCTTTTCAATGTACCTGAATAACAATTGTGAAGAAATAATTTTATGTGGAAATGACTGTCCTGCATTCTTAAGAACAGCTCCAGAGTAAGATATCCAGGATACCCTGAAGAGTACAGTTGTTATTCACTGTCTGATTTTTCACCTCATTAAATACTAAAAAGAACAGGATGCTTGTGTTGCCAAGAAATTGTGAGGTTTATCTTGTACATCTACTAGGTATTTCTCCTTTATAAAATAGAAATGAGTCATATGCCTCAGGCCACAGAAGCAATACACTTCCTGTTAACAGCAGATTCCTACTTGATGCATTGTCAATGTGGACAGTAACAGTACATTTTGATTCCCTCTTATCCCACACTCAATTCCTGGCACATGTAATGTGATCATATTTTGCTTTTTTTTTAGCCATAGATTCTTTTGTTTCTGATGTACTGAAAATTATTAATAAAATGTGTGTTTTGATTTCAAGGTGGGTAATGCCTGAAATTCAAGAAGATTTGGCTTTAGGAGGAAAAACATGCATTTGGGATGTAGATGCCTGAGGGGATTTCAGTTTTTACTGAGTAATCACATGATAGATAGTAGAAAGACATTTGTGCCCTTCAAGAGCCCAGAAAACAAAGCAAGATCATGGGCCTTAAAACTTGTCACTACAATATTGCTAGTGTACTGTGAAGAGTTGAAACGTTACTTAGCTGTGGGTTCAATATGGGAAGTGAAGCATATCCTCTGGGGAAGGAAAGTGGTACAGCAAAAGTAGAGTCTGTTTAACTAGACTGCTGAGCAGATGATAGCTATGCCCATATAGATGTTCCAACACTTATGTGAACCTATTCTCTGTAGCTGCTTTTCTCCTCCTGTATGGTATTTAAAAAAGTGTTCAACTTGCCTTGCCAAAGAACTAGGTTTTAGAGTTCCTCATAATAACTTTGGGGAAGTGAAGAGAAAGGCAACAAAAATAACTCTAGAGCTGATGGAGGTACATGAGAGGTTAAAAAATGAGTAAATATATTATGTTCTATGTTCTTTGGCACACCAGAACAGTCAGTCTATGGCAATATAAACTGATTTTGTCTAAAGTAGCCTTTACTCTTTGCTCAGCCTTGTTACTCTAACACAGTGATGGCTAAATAATCATAGTTTATGTTGATTTCTATCAGCTCACAGGCAGGTGTTAGATAATCTCCTAGAAACATGAATAATAAAAATCATATTTAGCAGGCTTGATTGGAAGATTAAATAATTAAGGACTCATGCAAATTTTTTGGATATTTTCTTTATTTGTATTCCATCTGTTATCTCCTTTCCCAGTTTCCTCTGTGGAAACTTAATATCCCACCCACCCTTCCCTTGTTTCTGTGAGGGAATTTAACCACCCACCCACCTCCTCTAATGTCCACTTCCTGGCATTTCCCTACACTGGGGTATCTAGCCTTGACAAGATGAAGGGTATCACTTCCCATTAATGTCCAAAATGGTGACACTCTGCTACATATGTGGCTGTAGTCAAGGCTCTCTGCATGTGTACTCTTAGGTGATTTAATTCTTGGTAGCTCTGGGGGTTCTCGTTGATTGATATTGTTGTTCTTCCTATGGGGTTGCAAAACCCTTCAGCTCCTTCCAACCTTTCTCTAACTCCTCCATTGAGGCAATGGTTGACTATGAGCATCTTACTTTTATTTGTCAGGTTGTAGCAGAGTCTGTCAGGAGACAACTATATCAGGCTCCTGTCAGAAATTCTGCAATAGTGTCTGGGTTTGGTAATTTTATATGTGATGGATCCCCAGGTGACAGTTTCTGGATGGCCTCTCCTTCAAGTTCTGTGCCATATTCTGTCTCCCTATTTCTTCCCATCAGTATTTTGTTCTCCCCTACCAAGAAGGACTGAAGTATCCACACTTTGGTCTTTCTTCTTGAGTTTTATGTGGTCTATGAATTGTATCTTGGGTATTCTAATCTGTTATATCCACCTATAAGTGAATGTATACCCTGTCTACTTTTGTGATTGGGTTACCTCTCTCAGGATGCTATTTTCTAGTTCCATCCATTTGCCTAAGAATTTCATCAATTCATTGTTTTTAATAGTTGAATAGTACTCCACTGTATAAATGTACCATAATGGGCACCTGGGTTGTTTCCAGATTCTGGCTGTTATAAACAAGGCTTCTATGAACATTATGGAGCATGTGTCATTGTTTTATGTTAGAGAATCTTTTGGGTATATGACCAGAAGTGGTATAGCTGGGTTGTCAGGTAGGACTATGTTTAGTTTTCTAAAGAATGACCAGACTGATTTCCAGAGAAGTTGTACCAGCTTGCAATCCCAACAACAATGGAGTAGTATCCCTATTTCTCCACATCTTCACCAGCATTTGCGGTCACCTGAGGTTGTTTTTATCTTATCCATTCTGGCTACTTTGAGGTTGAATCTTACAGTTGTTTTGATTTACATTTCCCTGTTAACTTACAATGTTGAACATTTCTTTTTTTTTTTTGAGCTTTCAGATGTACTTTTAAACTGTTAGCATGAGAACTCTCTAATTTCTTTTTTTATTTTTATTTTCTATATTCTATGTTTACATGATATTACCAGAAAGTGACAGATGCCAGGAAAGCAAGAACATCCCAGGATATCACAGGAATGAAATTAGCTGAAATGCCCCAAAAAGAGGATGGAGAAATTGTTAGGACAATATCCAGAGTTTGGCATGGCCTTCTGGTTGCAAAATGGACACACACACCTATCTCCACAATTTTATCCCAGAATTGCTCCTGTCTAAAGGAAATTCAGGGCAAAGAGTAGGGCAGAGATACAAGGAAAGGCCATCTATAGTCTGATGCATCAAGGGCAATCAATCCCATATGCAGTCAAAGATAACTAATTATTAGCACCTCACTGGTCCTTTCAAATTTACTCACCAAGATTTCACAAAAGCTATGCCTGCATTCAACTCACTGCATTTTGCTCACAATTCTCTAGGTTTAAAAATGGATTTTTTTCTTAATTTCATAACACACACACACACACACACACACACACACACACACATATATATATACACACAAAGTCATGGGTACAATGGTTCAAGGTTAGATCAATTTGCACCTGTATTGTAAGTAGCCAATGTAATGTAGAGCTTATACAGGGATATGTTTTTTTTTCAACATGCTGAGAGGTTATGTCTAAATTGCAGGGAGAGGTCACAGTTATTTGATCATAAAGAGAGAAAGTTTCATCTATGGGCATGACATATACACATTTTCAAGTATTCTATATAAAAATATGATATCAGTGATTTCTAACCACTGGAAAATCACTCCTAGAATAGTGGAAAGATTTGAGGCAGATTTTTAAAGTTAAAACAGTATGAGGAACAGGAGAAAAGTGAAACTAGATACTCCACAAAACTACTGATCAAAAGAATCAAGAAATTGGGAAAATGATTTATCACGGTGATCAGAATAATAAAGTCTCACTTCATAGATTCAAGTCTCAACCTCTTCTGGATCTCATGATCCTGCAAACCTGAGTGGGTATCACACCAACTTGATGCACCTAACTTTTGCATTCAGGGAATATTCTGAGAAAGATTTCTTTACCTTGTTTCCATCATTTTAAATAATTTATAATCTTCTGTTGGCTGTATAATAGCTACCATTAAAACAAAACAAAACAAAACAAAACAAAACAAAAAAACAAGAAAGCAAGTAAATTAACAACAAAGAATAATATGTTCACCTGACTCAATATTCTGAAATTAGCAAAAACACCATGATTTACTTCATTTATCTAGATTTTATCAATATTGGAAGTATGAAATTGTTTATGACACAGAAACTTGAAAATAAAAACAAAATCATAAATAGTGCATTAAGGGGGGGGACGGGCAAGCATCATAGAGAAAATAAATATTCTATGCTGCTTAAATTTTTATTTTTTATTTTATTTTATTTATTTACAGTTCAAACGTTATTTCATTTTCAGATTTCCCTCCACAAACCTCTTATACCAACCACCTTACCCTGCTTCTTTGAGGGTGCTCCCCGACTCACCTACCTACTCTCACCTCACTTCCTCTACACTGGGAAATCAAGCCATCACAGGACCAAGGGACTTCCTTCCCATTGAAGTCAGAGAAGGACCTGTCAGTTCTGTTAGTTCTTCTCCTAACTCCCCCACTGTGGTCCCTGTGCTCAGTACCATGGTTGACTGTCAGCATCCACATCTGTATTGGTCAGAATCTGCAGAGCCTCTCAGGAGACAGCTGTATCAGGTTCCTGTCAGCAAGCACTTCTTGCAATCTGCAATAATGTCTGGGCTTGGGTCTCCATATGTGATGGATCTCCAGGTGGGGCAGTCTCTAGATGTCCTTTCTGGGCAGAAGAGACATAAGGTAGGGTAATTATTTCAGAATTGGCGTCAGAGATTATAGGAAATAAGTTTAACAGAAGATAAGGCAGCTAAGGATTAGAAGGAGGAAGAACCATGGATTAGGTCTGCCATAAATTCTTGTTCTTGAGGACTAGCTGATTGGAAGTAAGAACAGCCTAATTGGAAGAAAGTAAAGAGTAAATAATAACTCAGAGATATCAACAGAAAAGTAATTCTAATAATATGAAGGCAAGGAATCTTGCCAGCTCTTTGTTGCTTAAGGCATATTAAAATATAAAGGCTGTGTGTATGTTTTTAATTTGGGAACTCATTAATAACCAAAGGCTGGATAGAAACCCCAGAATAGGATTTATGTGACTAGTACAACTAAAAGATCATAGCTTTGTACTCTAATCATGGAATCTAAAAATAAAAATAAAAAAACAACAAAACAAAACAGAACAACAACAACAACAACAACAATAACAAAAAATCATGCACCTGTGTAGAAGACAGTGATCTAAAAAAATGAAAAAGTATCACTAAGTCCAAATGTAATTCCATGAAAGAAATTAGCAAGTCACAGTATATAAATAAGCTATAATTGTTCTCATATTACAGTGATATTTAGAATTAAATAAATGAACATAGGAATTGCTAAATATATCACAAAGCGTTGACACAGAAAAAAAATCTCATCTCTTCTAGACTATCTTCTGGCTGAAGGACAAGTAAAAGAATACATATCTGGAAATCATGAGAAAAAATTAGTAAAGCAACAAAATTACCAACTCTGAGACAACTTGTAGGCAGTTTTAGTCTACCTGAGTATGGTGTTGAAAGATGCTGGAATATATAGGACATAAGAATCTGTGGGGAGTGCTGGCTTTATCAGTGGAGTAACAAATCCATCATCTTTGCTTGGGGAAGACGATTAGTGCAGACTTAAATCAGAACTCCTGTACCATAGTAAGGACTCAGTAAGTTAAAAGTGCTCTTTGAGTTAACATAATAAACAAATTCCTACAGAGAAAATAGATGGTATGATGTCTCTACTTGTTAAGACATTAGATGGAAATGTAAACAGTAATTCTGTCAAATGTAATTTAAATATGTATTGATTGTTATTTCCTCTTTAGATATAAATATACTCATATTTTGCCTACCCTTTACTTCCTCCATTCTTTCTTTACATCTTGCTGTGGCTTATCACTCTTTTACAATGTTCCTGAGGTTTAGTGATTAAGATACTTTGTAGAAACCTTCCTTGACTGAGTTACCTATTTTATTTAGATTTTTTTTTTTGTGGATAGTATGACTGTTTAAAAGTGCACTTTTAACCAAGACAAAAAGAACAAAACTTGAAATCTGTTTGTTGATCTATGTTATGACATCTATTTATTACAGGTATTTTTTGGTCTTTACATAATATGAATGCTGCTGTTGTTTGTACAGATCCGACTGTACCTTACACTCTTTCTTTTTTTGATATTTACCCACTTTCAGCTTTTCTAGTTAAAATCCTGTATCCTGCATTCTTCCCATTCTCCACATCATATTGCTTATAAACCAACATTCTCCAAGTCATTTCTCTCCCTGACATTCATATAAACAATATTTCCTTATTTCTTCCTACTTCCTCCATTTAACTCTCAAATATATACCTATCAAGAACTGTTTTAACTAAAAGTTTCCGATGAGAGAAATATTTGATATCTGAATTTTTTGTCTCTGTTATCTCTTTGAATATGATTTTTCTATTCCAATTTTTTAACTTGATTTTTTAAATTTTTTGTACAACTGAATTTTATTCCATGTTGCAAATCTTAACAATTTCTGTTATATATTCATATGTTTTTTCCTTTTTTATTTTCTATATTCTTTGTTTACATTGCAAAGGCTTTACCCTTTCCAGTTCCCCCCCTCACCAATGTCCCATAAGTCCTCTTTCCCCCCCCAATTCCCCAATCACATCCCTCCCCACCATTTCTCTGTTCAGGTACTCTCCTACAAAACCAGATTTAGTCTTTTCTGGACCAGGGTCCTCCCCATCTCTTTTCTTGGGAATCTTTTGCTTAGCTAATTGTGTCTTGAATATTCAGAGCTTCTGGGCTCATTAATATCCACTTATCAGTGATTGCAATTCATATGTATTCTTTTGTAATTGGGTTGACTCACTTAGGATGATATTTTCCAGATCCAACCATTTGCCTACAAATTGCATGAATTCATTATTTTTAATTGCTAAGTAGTATTCCATTATATAAATATACCACATTTTCTGTATCCTTTCCTCCACTGAGGGGCATCTGGGTTATGTTTAATCACAGTTCAGCTGTTCCCATATAGTAGGTATTAAGAAGAGGGTGGTAGTAAACATGTCCTGGCAAGTATCTACACAATAGGAGATTGAGTTATGTAGGTATAGTACAAGGAGTAGCATAGCTCAAAAATATGGTAAATATATTTTATAAGTAATTAATTTATTTATTCACTTTCTATATTAAGCATAGCTTTCTTAATTCCATATATATATATATATATATATATATATATATATATATATATACACACACACACACACACATGATAGTCCCAGGTTATGTACTCAGAGTCTGTGGATTATAGCAATACTTTCTTCACAGATCGGTACCTAACCAATATGTCATCAGAAAGGCTTCTCCACTGAAGGGGAGTAGGAGGAAATAATCAACCATGATCATGAGCTTGGGGAAATCTGTGGAAGTGGAGGAGATTTAAAAAAAAATCACGTATGCAGGGCAGATAGAAGCTCAAGGGAAAAAGTAGCAATTGTGGGGCCAATATGTACCTTTACTAGGTCCTCCACATTCATGCTGTGGTTACTTAGCTATGGTTTTATGATACTCTTAAAAGTGAGAGTTCGGGTACATCTCACTCATTTGCCTACTCTTGGAACATTTTTATTCCTACTTCCTTGCCTCATCCAGACTAGATATGAGGGCTTTTCTTGTCTTATTCTTTCTTGTTTTGATAATCCAGTTGATATCTGTTTGATGTCTGCATTTTTCTGAAATAAAATGGATAAATACAGTTTTCAGGTAATTGGAAGGGTGAAAAGATTTGGAGGAATGGTAGGAAGTGGATTGGATAGAAATGAGATGTAGGAGAGAGGAATAAAGAAATAACATAAAAAGAAAGGTAAGGGGGGAATTGCAGCATCAGCATCACATATTTCTCATCTACTCTTTGTATTTGCTCAAGAGCAAAATCACACCAATTTATGCATTAAGGAGCCTTGCTTTGTATACAATTTACCTGGAGCATAGGGACACAAATAGATTTGCAGAAGTAATTTTATTATTGTTATTTATTTTATTCTAAAAATAAACACTGCAGTTGCATCATTTCACCCTAACATCATACCCCTCTAATCCTTTTCATGCCCATCTCCCCAGTTACACTTATGACATGTATTTAAAAATATATTTATTTGTATATATGAGAGAATGATATAGACAGAAAAAGAGAGACCTACTTATTAATTTATACTAAAACATCCTCTTAGAATTCTTTTTCTAATTAGAATTTGATATATGATTTAGGGTATGCTATGTCAGTAGAATAACCTGTAAAACAGCAAATTGGTAAAGAATGTATACTCTGTATCCCTTAGGCATAATATTTCCCTGTAGTCCTTCATATAATGTTGGGATACTTGGAGATTTTCCTCTACCTTGTCATGGTGTTGTCATCTCTGCATGATTTTTTATTTGCTATATCCTTTGTTTACATTCCAAATGATTTCCCCTTCCCTGCCCCCCATAAGTCCCATAAGCCCTCTTCCCTCTGCCCCAATCAACCCCCTCCCACTTCTTTGACCTGGTAATCCTCAACATTGCTGCATCAAGCCTTTCCAGGAACAGGAAGAAGAAAGAAAGGGCCCTGGGCCTGGAATGCAGCTCTCAAAAATCCCCATTTTCTGAGATCACCATTTCTGAGTTTGTTTTGCAAAATCTTTGGGGTGTTCCATAAATGCATATCTGATACTTATGTTATAACTTAAAATATTTATAAACTAGTAACAAAATTGTGGGTCACCTCAACCTTTTAATGGCTGTGGATCTATATTAACACCCCAAAGCAATAAGAAATTAGTAAAAACCATTCTTCCAGATGGATAAATTCTAGACTGTGACCTTTAAAAACTTTTTAGTCCCAATGTTGTTCTTTATTGGTGGATTTGAAAGAAAAAAATTCACAAGACGTTAAGTATTTAGCTAGTGGAAGTATAAACCACTTCTGAGACACTTCTTTGTCTTGAAGTATATCATAAGTACTTACTGTTTTTCAAATAGTGTCCTCTTATTAACAAAATTACACCTTTGGTCCTGGACTCACTGGTGTTCAGTTTATTTTCACTGTGTTTTAATAATCATGGATAGCCTGAGGTAAAGAGAACAAAAGGTCAGAGTGTTGGTTCATGTGGGAAGCAAATATGATAAAATATTTCAAATAATATTATTAAGAATATAATTGATTTGATTCCTATTTAGTGATTAGTAGCTACGCAATTTTTATCAGACTGTCATTACTATAACTATGTTAATGATAGCATTAATACCAATAATTTTATACTGCATATGCATTCATTTGAATAGGAGTTTAACAGTAAGAAGGAAAGGACAAGGAGCACAAGTGTGACAACTCTCAGGCTCTTCCTATTGATATTCCTTCAAGAGTTCCATTTAAATACTCAGGTTATGCAACTTTTAAAACCTGAAAACTCCCCGGATGAGAAAAAAATAGAATATTTTTACTTCTATTATCATATCCCTCCATGCGTAAGTACATATTCATCAGTCATGACAGCATGTCAGGGAGTAGGCAATGGGACTAATGCCTGTACCCATTTTGAATCTGTGATGATTCCATTGAAATTATATATTGGTCCTTCAGTCACTGTTGTCTAATTTATCTTCATTAAGTTTTCATAATCATGGAGAACCTGACAATATATTTGAGACAGAGAGAAAGACTGAGAGAGATAGAGACAGAATAAATTATGACTAGTTGTTGTTATGAATCAGTTTTGGATTTATGGGAAACTTCCCGTACATACTATCAGGCAACCATGCACCATTTTTGTGTATGTATAGACTGACAAAGTATTTTCATTTTAAGTGAAAATTAAGTTTTTTGGCTTACATATATTACATTTTGGGTTTGGTTTCTTTTAAAATTATTGTTATATTTTCTAAAAGAAAAATATATTCCTTTCTGGTAAGCACACTATGGAGTAAAACCTATAAACTAACATAAGGTCCTAAAAGGCAACCTGACTATCTGATTTTCTTTTTTCTTGTTGTTGTTGTTTTCTTTTTTATTGGACATTTTCTATATTTACATTTCAAATGTTATCCTTTTTCCATGATCACCTTCAGAATCCCCTATGCCATCCTCCAACCACTTTTTCCTATGAGGGTGTTCCCCACCTATCCACACACTCCTTGATCCCTGCCCTCGAATTCCCTTACACTGGGGCATCAACCCATCACAGGACCAAGGGCCTCTCCTCCTATTGATTCCTGACAATGCCATCCTCTGCTACATATGCAGCTAGAGCCATGGGTGCCTCCAGGTGGATTTCTTGGATGGTGTTTTAGTCCCAGGGAGCTATGGGGGGGGTCTGGTTTGGTTAATCTGATTTTCCAGGAAACGTCTTCAAAAATCTCCATCTAGAATTCTGATCAAAGAAAAAAGCGATGGTTGAATGGCTAAATATTTGAAGTTTTAAAATCGGTTATTTCTACTAATGATATTTGTAATTTAAATTACAGAGGCGGCGGCGGCGACAGCAGAAGCAGCAGCGGCAGCAGATGTACCTGCAGCATGTGCAGCAGCAGCAGCAGCAGCAACATATGCAGCGGCAACAGCATGAGCAGCAGCAGCAGCAGCAGCAGCAGCAGCAGCAGCAGCAGCAACAGCAGCAACAGCAGCAGCAGCAGCAGCAGGAGCAGCAACAGCAGCAGCAGCAGTGCCAGCAGTGCCAGCAGTGCCAGCAACTGCAGCAACAACAGCAGCAGCAGCAACGTCGGAGGAGAAAATGTAGGAGGAGCAGAAGGAGCAGAAAGAGCAGGAAGGAAAGAAGAAACAGGAAGACCAGGAACACCAGGAGAAGGAGACGAAGAAATGAGTGATTGTTTCTACAATTGTGGGAAGAGTTTGATTGAGTATAAATGTTGGTAAATATAATACTAAAAAATGAATTCCTAATAAAGTAAGTGAAAGATGTCAGAAAGCCTTCATAGTTCTGCAAACAACATATACAGTATATATAGTAAATTAGATTGCTAATTCTACCTTCTTTGATCTACTGTTCATCTGAATTCCTTTTCCAAGTTCTATTTCTCCACCTAGCAGGATGGCTCTTAGAGTAATGCAGTCTATGTTAAGACTGTTTAGATTTGTGCTTTCATAAGGCTTATCATGTTGATGTTTTTTTATTTTCTATTTGCATTCTTGCATAGCTTCTGTGGAGAAATGTGTACACAAAGAATTACTCATGTAGGTAAGACACTTTTTTTTTTTTACATTTACAATAGGTTTGCATGTTATATACCAAGCGGAATATATTCTTCTCTTTTGTATGCTTTTAAAATCTGTTATTTTATTGTTTCAGATGTCTACACTTAGTAACAATGAGCTCATAATTTTCTATTATTGTTAAAATTGTTTCTAGTTTTCTTTTAATATCATATCTGTAGTAGTTATTGCATTGAGTGTGGTTACTCCCTGGATGTACAATGTATAAGAGATAGAGAATGAACAAAACTGAAGAAGCATAGAAAAACTATGGAAATACAGAGCTGCTAAGTGTACTACATCTCCTGTGGGATATATTAAAGCTAACTACTCCTGCCTTCAGGATTTCCTCCTCATTCCCTACATTTCTTAAGTAAACTTTGTCAAACAAAATTGAACATTTTTTGGCCCATACTAAGTATAATTCATATTTCAGAGTTATTTAATTGTGCTAATTGAATATATTTTTCAATCATTACTTCTGGGGATACATCTCTTATTATTTGTTGTGTCATGTATACAAAAAAGGGAGCTTACAAGATATTTAAATTGAAATTTTTTTTCTAGGTTTAACTTCATTTTTCTGGGAATCATTTTGAATTAATTATTTTACTTTTCGAGTGGGAAAACCAATTTGTTATTGATACACAAGCACACATACACATGTATATATATGTGTGTGTGTGTGTGTGTGTGTATGGGATGTATATATGTGTGTGTGTGTTTCTATGTGTGTGTCTCTGTGTGTATGTGTATATAATCTTCTTTGGAGAAATGTGTACGCAAACCAATTCATGCAGTTATGCTGACACTGTTTCTTATATTTACAGTAGGTTTATATTTCATTTGACTATGGTGGTACTATATATATGTATATATAGTATATACATGTATATATATACATATACATATATATGAAGAAAAATATGTATATTTATATATATACAGAATATCTAGATGCAATTCATAATTGTATACAAGCTGTTTTGCTGTCTTGTTTTAGTAATATTTTATTTTAACTTATATATGTTCAAAAATGGAGAGTTGTCTTAGTCTATATTATCCATGCAATTTAGCAGAAGACTTGAGTTTGAGTCCTTTGAATCTCTGTATGTATAAACAAGCAAAAAAAATCAACAGAATATTGTCTATCTACAATACTAGCTTAGGTTAGATAAGTCAATCAGTTTACTGATCTGAGTTTATAGTGATCTAAATTTAATGATAGAAAATGTCTCAGAATTTGTAGAGGAAATTCAATAGATAGATATGTAATCTTAACCTCATTTCACTACATACCTGCGGTCACAGCTCACGTCTATGCACACATGAACAAGTATAGACACATATACTTACATAATTAGATATTTTTTGGCAAAGCACTACTGTGTTGCCTTGGATGTAGCACTCAATGTAATTTGAACTAGCTTCACTCTCACATAGATGCACATGCTTTTATCCCCTCTGTACTAGGATTTAAAAGACAAAGACCACTACCCTTAGCTTAATTGCAGGTTTTGTGGGGTAAATATTATTCCACTGAAGTTTATATTTAAGCATATAACAATAGAGAATATCATATTAACAATTATTTCAAAAAAAGACAGTGTATACCAAGCTCTCAATTCAATTGTGATTTCAGGATGTTCTTTCAAAGTTGGCTACCATGGATTCCCTTATGGATTCTAAATTGATTTGCCATAGAACAAAGGATCAATTATCTGTGCTTTGGAGGAATACAGTCCTAACCTCTAAATTGATTTTTGAGTGTGGGTCTTAGTCACAATACTAATATTCTAGCAAATTAATCAGAAAACTTAAAATGTATGTCGGTATTTTTAATAGTTTTAAAAATGAGTTTGTGCTCATCATTAAAGTGTTGGAACTTCTGTTAACAATTTCTCGCAATACACAGATTTCATAATGAATGCATTTAAAAATGAATGATTAATATTATACAAAGTATAGTTACCTAAAGGGCCATATACTTTAAAGACTTGTGTAAAGTACTAATTCAACTTAGTGTTGTAGGTACTGAGAACTAGTTTTTATATCAGAATTATAAGCCAGTCTTTAGTATATGAATGAAGTTAGTCCAGGAAATTAAACTGATTTACTAATTTAATAGCAGATGTGTTTACATGGGTTATCAGTACAAGAGTTAGATCCCCAAAAGCATTACATAATTTTCTAAATCCATGTAAAACAATATAATGTGAATTACAGACGCAGATATCAGAAAAAGCAATTTGAAAAAAAATCATGTTTTCTTTGAATAAGACAGTTTTGCATAAAACTAAAAGAAAATTAATTAAATATTTGAATGTTAATTTTTTATTAATAAATCAGATATGCATGCTATTCACTCTTTCATTTTTATTTTATTATTCATTTTATATCCTGAAGACAGGACTGTCCCTTTTCTATTTCTATTCCCATCCTTAAAAATCCTTACCTCCCACAATCTACACATTTTGTTAGGAGAATCACAGCCTGCCTTGGTTACCACCCCTCCTGAGTCATCTAGTCCTGTAGGTCTAGGGACAGCTTCTTCCAATGAGTTACAACCAGGTTGTCAAGGTAGGGCGCAGGGATCTGATTGCACTGAACAAAGAGACACAGCCCCTACTCCACTTCTTAGGGGCCAATATGAAGACCAAGATCACATTTGCTACAAATGCATAAGGAGTCTAGATCCAGGATCTACACAGTTCTTTGTTAGTAGAGTCTCCATGGTCCCATGTTAGTTAATTCTGTGGGACTTCTTGTGGCATCCTTGAATGCTGTGTCTTGCTCACTTCTATCTGCCACTCTTCCACAAGACTCCCTTAATGCTGTACCTGTTGTGTGGCTGTGTGTTTCTATGTCAATCTCCATTAGATTCTGGAAGCCTCTCAGGATGCAATCCTGCTATTTTCCTCTCTGCATGAATATCAGAGCATCATTAACTCTGTCAAGATGTCTTTGTTCAAATGAGATTGGTCTCAAGTTAGGGCAATATCAGATAGCTATTCCCTAGTTCTCTGTTCCATTGTCATCCTGGCAAAGTTTTAGGCAATACAATTTTTTGTTGAAAGATTTGTGGGTATATTGATGCTATTCTCTCATCTAGAAGTTCTGTTTTGCTACAGAAGGTGGGTAATTCCCTATATCCTCTTCTGGTAGGAATATCAGCTGTCACCTTTCTCTACTCTCTGTATCCTCACTCAGCCCAGGCTTCTAGTTTCTCACCAAAGATGCCCCTCTAACTATTTCCATTCTTATTCCCAGCCCTCTCACCTCCCATTTTCCCTAACCTGATCACTACAACTTGTCCTAGCATCACCTCCTAATCTACCTTGTTCTTTCTGTCCATATACCTCTGACCACTATCCAGTTTTGGGTGAGATTTCTGCACCCTTAATTTGGATTTCCACATTTTCCATTTTTTGATACCATATTTGTATTGCATTTTGTGGCTAATGTACACTCATCATTGTGTGTGTACCATATTTCCTTCTTGCCCTGGGTTACCCGACACAGGCAGTTATTCCCAAATTCTATCCATTTCCCTGCAAAATTAATGATATCTTTGCTTTTAATAACTAGATAATTTTCCATTCTGTAGTTGTACAATATTGTATTAATCCATTCTTCAGTTGAGGGACATCCATGGTGTTGTCAGGTTCTGGCTATCATGACCAAAAGTGACATGAATGTATGTGAGAAGTGTCACTATGGTATAATGTAGCATTTTTAGGTATATGCCCAGAAGTGGAATAAATGGGTCTTGGGTAGAATTAATCCCAGGTTCATAGGAGATTGTCAAATTGATTTCCAAAGTTGTTGTAAATGTTTGCATGGCTGCCAACATTGGAGGTATGTTCATCCTACTCTACATCCTTAACAGCATGCACTATCACATGAGTTTTTGATCTGTGGAATTTTGGTGGGTATGAGATTGAATTTTAGGGTCATTTTGATTTGCATTTTCCTGGTCACTAAGGATGTTGAACATTTCTTTAATCTGTACACAATTATTTATAAAAGCACTAAGCAATTAATTTGTTTGATTATGAAATATTAATCTACTTATGCTTTTGCTTATAGTTTAAAGTCTACACATTTTAGATTTACCACAGTGTTGTTTTTAATGAATATTATATATGTCTGATACAGAGTCTCACTGTGCTGTCATCTGAGACTTCAAGTTCATTACTGAAACCATGCACCCCCTCAGCTCCATGAGAAGATCACTACAGATGCAGATCACCATATTTAGCTAGTGGTATTGTAAATTCTATTCATTACTGACTTTTAATTTTGCTTGCTTGTGTTTAAATTTAGATAAAAATTGATATTTTCTCATTTACTACAGGTTTGCTTAAATCACCTTTAGATAATTTTTATTTTTATTACTTGTCATGTTTTTTAATTGCAAAACATATTTAAACACTGAAATATATCTTGTAATATTTTATTTTTCATTATTTAAAGCAATATTCTAAATCAAATATTCGATTATATTATACTACTCCTCCAAGTCCTTCAGATGCTCTCCCATTTTCATCCTAACTTTAAACTCTTTGGCAAAAAATGTACAAAAATTCAATTCAATAAAAGCCCCTCAAAATCATGAAAAAACCCACATTCAAAACAAACAATAAAAAAAACAAAAATAAAAACAAAATAAACAACAAAAAGAAAAAAAACACCAAAGTGCAACCATGTTAAAGAACATGAAAAAGATAGAAAACAGTGAAGTCCAATTATTTGTTAATAAAACACTGAAGCCTGTCCTAGTTGATATCCCTATTTTCAATCTTTCTTGAAATCTAAATTTGATCTGAGTGGTTATATGTGAGAGTTCTGTTTTTTTACCTTTACTTTAATGCCTACATTTTCACACACACACACATTTTATATATATATATATATATATATATATATATATATATATATGTACATACATTCATATGTTCACTCATTTCCTTGTAGAATATGTGAAAATTAAATATCATAAAATACAACAAGAAATATCTATAGTGTTAATAGAATAATCAATACTGGAACAGATTTACTACCTGCCTCAATATAACTGTGTTTTAATGATAATTGTGTCCCCAAAACCTAAATGCAGGGGAGGATCTGTACATAACAAAAAAAAAATACTGATTGGTAAATAAAGATGGCAGCAGTCACTATTTTTAGGAGGAGAGACAGCTGTAGGATTTATGGTTCCCAAGTTTGAACCATGAGTAAGAGGAAAGACAGAGAGATGCAGTGCCTGAGGCGTGTACAGGGAAGAAAAGCAACATCATCATGTATAGGGGCCAGGAGTACATCTCCAGAAGACTGATGAATGAAATCAAAGTCAGCAAAGCAAAACAAAAATATTACTAAATAGTAACCCAGTGATATCTGTGGAATGCATATTCTAACAGCATAGATGCAAGGCAGTTGCTCAGCTATTGTGCTGCCAAGTCATATTAATATAAAGGTTATGTGTTTTTGATTAAGGAACATAAAACATTGAAGCTTGTAGTAACCAGTCAGAACTTAATTTAAAAACAAATATTACAACTATGGTAATGATATTAGGCAAGAAAAATCAACAGAAAATCATAAGCAGAAGACAAGGTCCAATAATCAGACATCTGGTTATTTGTGCAATCAAACTTTGTACTATAATAACATTTGAGTATAAAAATTCATGGAATCCCTCAGTTGGAAGTCATATTATATATGAGAATGACCTAGTGCATTAAAAAATGGATTATAGCAGGTTAAGTAAGATGTGGGCACTGACTTAAAATAACCATTTTAATTTAATTTCTAAGTACTATCATAATCATGGGGCCTTGCTGTCAGATTGGCAACAGCACCCTATAGTTTTGGCAACAACTTGGGTTGTTTGAAAATTTATTTTCTATTTATAACATACCTTTTGTCCCATAAACTCATTTCTTAATTAAATTTACACCAATTCCAGTGCTTCACGCTTGGTTTGGTGACAAATGATGGCCAGTTGATAGCCATTATTTGGTGATTTCTTTTAGACACACACACACACACACACACACACACACACATACACACACACGTGCACACACACACATGCATACAAACACGCAAACACACATAAACACACACAAACACACACACATTTGGTGATTTCATTTAGATACATACAGATACACAAACACACACACACATATATGTAAATATATATATATATGATTTAGAGTGTTTTATTGTATTATCTTTCCCCTACTACCTTTGAGTACCCCTCTATTGCTCCCTTAGTTTTAGCTATTCCTCCCTTATTCCTTTTCCACAATTCACTCTCCTCACACTAGCTCTTTCTCCCTGTTTTCTCTTCCACAATCTCCTCTCTTTTCCCGTTCCCCACTTGATTCCAGCCCCATTCCCAGTCTTTTAGTCTTGTCTAGTCACTTACTTATGTCAGAATATACTTAAAAAACTTTATGTGATAGTAAAGAAAACAAAAGCATAGTATTTACCTAATGTCTGCCATGAACATAACATCTGGAACAATGTTAGGTGGAACTGGCAACAACATGTATCAGATGATTTTTAAAAGGCCAGTTATAAAGAGGTATTTATCATCTGTATAGATTAGCTTTCCACTTATGTTTATCAAATTTCAATTTTGTAACAATTATTTGAATTATATTTTCAAATCATGCAATTGGCTAGGAATTTTCAAAGATTCTTGTTTCCTTTACTGAAAATTGAAATGATCATGTGGTCTTTTGCCGTTACTGTATTTGTGTAGTACATTACGTATGTTTGTTCTTTATGTATATTGAACTATTCCTACATATAGAGGTCACAGTTACAATATAAGAGTATAAAAACATATGTGGATGGTTTGCATTGTATCTGTTAGTATATAACTTCATTGTGTATAAATATTCAATGTTTTTCATACAATACATTTTAATTACCATCTTTCCACTTTTCCAACTACTCCCAGATCTTCCTGTCTGCCTACCAATAAAATTTCATCCACCCTTGGTTGTGTACAAGGTAACTATCTCTGTGTCTCTCTTACCCTCAAAAAGAAAAACCAAATCCAAAAAAATAACAAATTAATCACCAAATAAACAAAAAGTTAAAATAATAAAATTAATCAAATATACACAAACGAACCATAAAACAAAAATGGATCTGCTTTGGATGTGGTTGATTTAACTTATAGTACTCCACTGGGAAAATGAGTTTTACCTTTCTAAACAGCAGGTATCAATTACAAATAGTGTCTTTGTTAAGAATGATACTTTGTGTCTACTTTCCTTTCTTAGTACTAGTATTTCTGTGTTTCTTAATCTGTTCTGGTCCTGTGTGTGCTTCTATCGTCCCTTGAATTCCTATATCCATCACTGGCGGTGATGTTTGATGAATACATTCCAATGAGGTCCCAGTACTCAAAAGTTCATGGATATAGGTGGTCTCATATCCGTGTTCTCACAGATGCCTTAAATAAATGGTTATTATTAAAGTGCAAGTAAGTATATAAACTTAGATGGAATAGTGATACTAGTGTTACATGGGTAGATATTCAAGGATAGGGAACATGGTATATTTGTTCACACAAAAACTATTCAAATAATGATATGGAATCAAGGATTTTATCAAGACAGATTGTTAACAATATGTAAGAATTTAAGTTGTCCTCAAAAATTAGCAAATGTATGCAATATGAAACTGCATGCAAACAAAAAGAATTGTTGAGATTTTGCATATATTTGTATACGTACATAAATATACATATATGTATATATACATGTACATACATATGAGTATATGTATATATGTAAAGGTGCATATATATACATATGTGTATATATGTATATGTGTGTGTATATATATATATATATATATATATGTCTTTTTTTGTTGTTTTTTTTTTGAGACAGGGTTTCTCTGTGTAGCCCTGGCTGTCCTGGAACTCATTCTGTAGAACAGGCTGGCCTCGAACTCAGAAATCTGCCTGCCTCTGCCTCCCAAGTGCTTGGATTACAGGAGTGCGCCACCACACCCGGATTAAATAAATGTCTTATATTATTCCTTTATCACTATATCATTCAGGGTTATTATGGGTTAATTGGTTATACTTCTCACAAAGGGATTGTGTCCACAATCTCTTTTTAGGGTCCAAGAAGCTTTTTGGCGGACATTATAAAATATACAAATATGTTATATCATGGGATAATTCATTCTAATCATGATATAACTTGTGGAAACAGGTACAATCCCATCATGAGCAATCAAAAGTAAGTTTCACTTGGGTACCCAGAGTTACAATTAGAAAATTGCAGATGGAAATTAGAGTCTTTCCTATAGATATCCAGGATCTATTCACTTTCAGACTCCAGATACTCTAGATTCATGATCACCAATCAGGCACTAATGGCTGGTTTTACTCTACTGTTCACTGAAAAAAAGAGTTCAGTATAAATAGCAATTTTCCCTCGCTTCTACTTTCTATTTTCTCAGGGAGAAGGAGAGCTAGATGGATCAGCAATTCAGATCATGTTCACCAAGATTTGCCTTTCTCTTCCTATCAGCTGCACCAATGGCTTCAGACAGACAGCCACACACACACACACACACACACACACACACACACACACACATTTCTTGCACAGAAGACAGTATTTCATAACTGAGAACTATAATCCTGTAAGTCAAAGAAACTATTCCTACTTCCTATTTTCTCTGTCTTTTTTAGACTTTTTGAAGAATCTTTCTTCTTTTGAGCATCTTATAGGCAAGTTTTTGTTATACCCAGAACCAGTTGAGATCTGGACTATACCCAGAAGCTTCGCTGGTAAAACCTCTCACTAAATAAAATTGAGAGCACTTTCCTGACTGGTTTATAATTCATTAATTTTTGGACTCAAAAAGTCTGCCTATCAAATACAAGGAGAACTAATAAAATTTTATCTTGTAAGAGTTTTTGTCAGTGAAGCTCCTGGGTATAGTCCAGGTCTCAAGTGTTTCTTGGTATAACCAAAACTTGCCTATGAGATACTCAAAAGAAGAAAGACATATCAAGAAATCTAAAGGAGAAAAAGAAAATAGCAAGTATAAAGTATTTGTTTCATTCACAGGATTACAGTTCTGAGTTATGGAATAATGTCTCATGTCCAAGAAGTGTGTGTGTGTGTGTGTGTGTGTGTGTGTGTGTGTGTGTGTGTGTGTGTTGTGTCTGTCTGTGTGTGTCTGAAGCCATTGATTCTGCTTTAAGATATTTCAGGAGTTTTGTGAGGCTTTGGGTACTGCATCATTTTCAATGGGCATGATTCAATTTCAGAATAAATAGTACAAGAATTGGTTTCTTGGATATTCCCTTGGGTATAACATTGTGAAGAACTGGTGTAACTATAAGCTTCTCAAGGCTCACCACTGGACAATTCCTGTCTATGATGAACCCCAACGGTCAGGTTGCAAACAGAGAACATTCTAACAGAACAAAGCCAGATCGCTGGAAATTTCCAGAGAGCTCAGCCCCCAACAAACATAATATAAACCCTGTATTCTATTCTATCCAATTCTCTGTTTCCTCTGGACAGAGCATAGAAAGCCATTTCCACCTCTTATTGTTTATTAATAAACAAAATTGAAGAATTGTAAACTGTTTGAGGCACACGTGTACTGTCCTTTTACCTAATGACCTCTAATTGCCATGTTCTACCCACATGGTAGGATATATCCCTAACAGATAGACCCCACAACAGCACTACAGAGGAAAAACTCCAAGGTCTCCACTTGAATCTTCTAATCTTCAATCTGAAAATCTGCAGAAAGCTCTGGACCCCCAAAATCTTATATAACCCATGTTTTCTGCTCAGTTCTCAGCTGGTTCTGTACCGAACAGGGGCAGCAGTCTTCCTGGATAATTTCCTTTCAATAAATCTCTTGCCTGACTTTTTACTTGTCCTGTGACTTTCTGGTATTCTGAAATTTTGCTTTCCTTTTTTTTAAAGCTATTGCAAAGAGTGACTTTGTAAAGCTTTGCAATAGAGTAAATTGTATGTATTTAACTTCCGTACTTTCCTATTTCTTCATTTCTTTCTCTTCTCTATATTTGCAGAAACATACATTAGAAATGCCAGGTTTGCTATGAGACATTCTGTGAGACATACAAATGTCTTAATTAGATAATTATTGCTAATGTAGTATTTGCTTTGCTGCCTGTGTTTGTAGCATTGTCTGTACTGTCTATCAATTAACTGTTAGTTTTTATGTTACATTCTTTCCCTATCAGTTGTTCTAGTAGAATAATAAATTGGAAAGAATAAAACTTCAGATGACACAAAGAACACTAGTTAATATGTGATAAATATGAATGAAAAAGTTTTGTGTTTTCCATCAGGAATAGAAACAAAGCTGTTGAACTACATAAACAGATATAGAAATAGTGTCATCACAATGCTAATGAAAAGATAGTACTGTGTCAATGGGAGATTAATTTTCAAAGAATGACAAGTAAATGTGTTTGGTAAGTTTTTCAATGGAAATATGAATTAATAATTTTATATCATGGAGAGGCAATTGATTTTCTAATACAGTCTCCTTTCTTGCCTGATCTCATAGAAAAGGATGGACAGAGAAGGAACAGGGAAAAAGTATAAATACTAATATTTGTCAAAATGCAATGACAATTTATCCATGTCTATGTTACATAAATTATAAAATCTAAATCTCTGAGGTCGTTGTTGGCTCTAGAACAATACGATGTCCAGTGTTATTTTCTTTGTTCCAAAAGGACTCTATGCAAAAAATGTAAATATAAGTTGTGAAAAACTTGCAACTCATAGAGACATTGTTAGAGGTTCAGGTAAGTACTCTCCCTGTCTTTTCAAATATTACAGCTTTGACGGGGAATTTATCCTTGCAGTTGAGAGCCAAAGCACACCATCTCCTTCTCTGTGTAATGATAGTTCTGTTTGTAGGCAAGGAGACCGACCTGAGAGAGAGACTGCTGGAATAAATTTGGAACTGAGTGAGAAAAAGATGCTAGGCTTACACCTTTGGCACTGACCTCTAAAATGTTTGGTAAGTTGGATAAAAAGAAGAGAAATTGGGATGCTGGTTCTTCTTAGTTGCTTTTGTTCATTTTGATTCTATAAATTCCAAGTGGACCATGAAAAAAATCAAGAGATGCCCCTTATGTCCTTAGTTGACACACAACACTGGGAATAAGGATGATACTATGTAGATGAAAGCTGGAGTTAGGAATCAAGTATAAAACAACTAAAACTAAATATCTGAAAATAAAAAAAACCTCAACTAAGGAATAAAGCATCTCTTAATAACTAACTTTCTGATTTTGGGAAATGGGACAGGAATGGCACTTCTGAATGTTTTGGTATCAAAGAAACTGAGCAATATAACCAGAATAGCCACCGTGTGATGAATGCTGTATAGCCTTAAGCAATAAAAATGCAGTCATCCTCTTATGTACTGCTAAATAAGAGCAACAAACAAACAAAAAATTTACAAATAGATGTCACACCTGATGAACAATAATGACATGACTATCATAACCTAGGAATGAATATGAAAGCTATTTCTCCTGTGCTGACCTCCATAGACTAGACTAAGTTTTAATGGCTTTGCTGAGACTATTTATAGAACTGTATGTTTATAGAGTTGGAAATGCCTAGGTAGGTCTAACATCATCATTTCTAGTGTATTTGAATATTGAATGCAATGCAGTGATTATAAGTAAAACATAAGCAGAGGAAAAGTTTTATCTCGGAAACTAGAAGCCAACTGTGAAAAGATTTGTGCTGAATTCGAGTTTCTAAGGAAAAATAAGGTTGAAGTCAAGCACTGTGCTTGTGGCAGAGTTGGAGAATTTAAAGCCTGACAAAATATTAAATGAAGGCATCCACATTATATATGGTAAAACAAGTTTGTTCAGCATATGGACAATTGTCCAATGATATTTGTTCACAATTATGCCTTTTCACAACATGAATTACATATTAGCTTCCATGTTCCCTATTACATTATACTGGACATAGGTGGGACTAAATTTTCATGATTTTAACAAGTGGTATGTATACAACAAAATGGTAAATCTCTAGCAAAGAGAGGCATAAAACTATCCCTACTATTCATCACTTTAACTACTGATGAGATAATGAGGTAGAGCATTGTGGGAAATCTCTAAGAGATGAAAGTGTAATGACACAGAGCGAATTAGTTAGGATTTTACACACCTAATTAAATAAGTCGGTCATACTCATCCCACTTTATCCAACATTAATAGATGGAAGAAAAAGTGATGCTAGCAGATCAAATTTACACATGCTCTAGTATACCAGGTTTATATTTAATGTTAATGTCTTGTTAGTTGGGATATTTTTTGAAACATGCTAAGAATGATGGTGGATTTCAAAATTATTTACCAAATTTATCATCTCTGCCATTGTACTATTAAGTATAGGACAGTGATTCAGGATTTTGACTCGTTGTTCTATTTAATGTGAGGTTTTTGTTTGTTTTCATGGTTGGTTGGTTATTCACAGAGGATGGAAGGGACAGGATTTGCTATAGAATATTTGGGTGTTTATGTAATAAATTGTGCAAGTAACACCTAACAAATTTATCAGGAAAGCTTAAAATAGTCTTTGTCTTTAAACATTAAAAGATAAACAGAAGCAGATACTTTTAAAGGCTTCTGAATTGTGAATTTCAATGTTAAGAGTGGTTTACTTCACTATCAATTAAAGCTAACAAGGCTTTAGACATGTCTAAATCACTAAACGCTGATATCACATTGGTTAGCTGACTTCCATTCATAAACAGTATTCCTCTTGCTGAAGAATTTGATTTATTTGTATATATGACTTCAAGAAATAAATCTTGGAGTAGCCCCCAAAATTCCATACTTGGGAACTATCACCAAAAATTCCAGTATGAACCATTAACTTTACTACAGAAAATTAAACCTCAAATCCAGAAGCATTTGTAGATTTTGAATGATTCAAGGTGGACATTAAGCTCATCATGTGCCACCTGCTGCAATAATGGCTTGAGTGGTTAATCCATAGAATCAATATTCTTATTGGATTAAATGTCTATTCCAGTAGGGCAAAATCAAAGGTGTTATTAGACACTTAGTGTAATGCTTGTGACTAGAGAAGTCATCGGCTCCATTGAAGAAGCATCTGCTATTAATCGCTTAGCTGTATTACCAACTAAAGTATTTATCTACATTTGTGTTTACATTCATGGGGTTTTCCAATACTCCTTGACAGTACATACAGTTTTCTGTTTCATTATTTTCATTATTTTTGTCAGTTATTCTTCACAGCATCTATTCCCAAGAAATTCTTTTTCTCAAAGTGTGACATTGAGACAAAAAAAAAAAAAAACCAGCATCCAATTAGGTACCTATGATTATAGTATATACTTGATAATAAAATTCTATTAGTACCTATTTAACTTTCTGTGTCCACAAGTGTGTGCAGGGTCAAGCATGCTAGAGTCAGAGGAAGATGCCTTGAGCACTTCTCTATCATATTTGCCCTCACCTCTTGGGTATTGCTCTGCAGTTGTAGGTAGAGGTCTCCCAACAGGTTCTGGTGATTCCAATTTCTTCTTTTTGTCCAAAACACTCAGTACATGCATGTACAGCAACCTTTGGCTTTGTACAAGCCACTTGGAGTTCAAATCCTGAGTCTTTATGCTTTCTCGGAATGTCATTACTCACTGTTGAAAATAGTCTTCTTCAGACCTGAGGACTACTGTGGCTGTAGTGCAGGTGGGGAAAGATGCTCACAGACAAGACTTCTGCATATCTACAGCACTGTATGGATGGACAGAACACACATAGAGCCCCACTTGCCCCATGCAAAACAATACAGAATGGGAAGATGTTTACAGTTTGACCAGCTGACATGCAGCTCAGACAGAAGAACTCACTTAGAAGCCTGCCAGATGTGTGGCCTACCTGCAGTGGGAGCACTACACTGTGCAAATATGGTCTTTTTACAACCAATGTGCCATAAAAATAGTGGAATAGTTTGAGGAATTTTTTTGTTTAGTTTTTTGAGACAGGGTTTCTCTGTGTAGTCCTGGCTGTCCTGAAACTCACTCTGTAGATGAGGCTGGGGCATGGAACTCAGAAATCTGACTGCCTCTGCCTCCCAATGCTGGGATTAAGGGCATGCACCACCACTGTCCTGCTAGTTTGAGCAATTTGTTGTTGTTGTTTTTTTTGTTGTTGTTGTTGTTGTTGTTACTGTTTTTGAGACAGGGTTTCTCTATGTAGCCCTGGCTGTCCTGAAACTCACTCTGTAGACCAGGCTGGCCTTGAACTCAGAAATCTGCCTGCCTCTGCCTCCCAAGGGCTGGGTCTAAAGGTGTGTGCCACCACTACCTGGCTTAGTTTGAGGAATTGTTTTTCTGGAAAATAAAATAATAGTTTTACAAGTTATTTAATGGCAAATGATAATTACAGAATTCTACATGCTCTTTTGGCAAGAAGGCAGATTAGCACTGTACAAATTGTTGCAGTTGTCACTCTTAAAATTACCTTAAAATCTCAGCCATCCAATGACCACACAGTTCATACATATAATGAATCAGACCTGGCTTAATACCAGCATTTAAAAAAAACAGACCTAGGCAAAGAACTAGGTCTGGGGACACATGTATGGTCTTACTATAGCGAATGTCTAGTCTGTTCTGATTATCACAGGATCAGAACAGCAAGAATATTCGCAGAGTTTGAGGAATTTTAATCGAGGTGGAAATGTATATGCCAGGGTAGAGAAGAATAACCCATTTTTGAATAGCCATCCCCTCAACCTGAGAACATGGTGAAGTGCCTACCCAAGCTGCCTCTGAGGTCTCTTTCTGGGTTTGTAGCTATATAGTGGCAGGGGCCAGTGTCAATTTCTATGGCTGATACTACCATTGGAAATCATGGTGATTTTAGTGGTCTGGGAAGCACCAGAAAACAAGTGAATGTCAAAATGCTATACGGAACTAACCCTGCACCACAAAGGCTCCTCATCATGTGTGCTCCTGAAATCAGGCCTCACTTCTCACCAGCTGCATCCCTTGGGAGATTGGGCTCTCTACCTTGCCAGGGAATCATAGTGGATCTGAGCTGTTACTGGGGGCACAGTGGGAAGCATGAATGTTGGAAAGCTGGTTATGAGGTTGCAAAGCCAAGGAGGAGATGTCACCCTTCCTAATTTTCTCAGTTGGGAAAGGTGGCCTGAGAATCATGAGAGTGGGAGGGCTGGTTCTTTCTCTCACAGGCTATAGCATTTGGTAGGGTGCATTCTGGGCCTCAAGTAGGCAAGGCAGAAGAGCATAGCTTGGTCTTAAGTCATGGGTGTGGTAGACCCAGCACTGGCACAAGCACATGAAAAATGAATTTAAAAAAATGAAAGGAAGAAGAAGAAGAAGAAGAAGAAGAAGAAGAAGAAGAGGAGGAGGAGGAGGAGGAAGAGGAGGAGGAGGAGGAGGAGGAGGAGGAGGAGGAGGAGGAGGAGGAGGAGGAGGAGGAGGAGGAGAGGAAACATTCTCCTTATCACTGGCAAAAGGGAAATGAGGCTGAGGCTCTTTCATTAGCATAAGCCTGTGGTACATAGACCTTGTCTGGGTCTATGATAGCTTCTGAACTCCTTCAGTCACCATTCACAATCACCAGTTACACACTTCAAAGTTCTCAGACACATTTAAGGGTTCTTTGCCCTTTGTTTTGTTATGTTATGTTATGTTATGTTATGTTTTGTTTTGTTTTGTTTTGTTTTACACTGCTCATGCCTGTTGCTTCTTTCTGAGTCCCCTAGAGATAAGCTTAGTACTTTGGAATAAATTTCCCTCTTTTACTAGTGGAGCTGCTATTTTTGGTTTCTTTAATTTGCATGTTACATTTTCTTAGTGCTTGCAAAACAGGAGAGGGAAAAATGATTTCCACTTCAAAGGAATAAGTACCTAGTTTAACTAACATACCAATTTTGCCCTATCAGGATTGGATTGCTTGACAACAGCAGCTTATGGCACCACCATATTTGTGTCCAATTCAAGAGTCCAGCTCTGGAGTCCAGCTGCTCTCTCTCTCTCTCTCTCTCTCTCTCTCGGATTTATTCGATATTTTTTCTTTTTCTTTTCTTTTCTTTTCTTTTCTTTTCTTTTCTTTTCTTTTCTTTTCTTTTCTTTTCTTTTCTTTCTTTCTTTTTTTTTTTGTAGCCCTGGCTGTCCTGGAACTCACTCTGTAGACAAGGCTGGCCTAGAACTCAGAAATCTGCCTGCCTCTGCCTCCCAAATGCTGGGATTAAAGGCATCCATCACCACCGCCAAGCTTTATTTGATATATTCTTAATTTACATTTCAAATGATTTCCCCTTTCCTGGATCCCTACTCCCAGAAAGTCCCATAAGCCCTCTTCCCTCCCCCTGTTCCACCATCCACTCTTCCCCCTTCCCTGTTCTGGTATTCCCCTACACTTCTGCACTGAGTCATTCCAGAATGAGGGGCCACTCCTTCCTTCTTCTCGGACATCATTTGATATGTGGATTGTGTCTTGGGTATTCCAAGCTTCTAGGCAAATACCTACTTATCAGTGAGTGCATACCATGAGTGTTCTTTTGAGACTGGGTTACCTCACTTAGGATGATGTTCCCCAGCTCCATACATTTGTCTAAGAATTTCATGAATTCATTGTTTCTAATGGCTGAACAATACTCCATTGTGTATATATACCACAATTAATGTATTAATTCCTCTGTTTAGGGACATCTGGGTTCTTTCCACCTTCTGGCTTTTATAAATACAGCTGCAATGAACATAGTGGAGCATGCATCTTTATTACATTCTGGGGAATCCTCTGGGTATAAGCCAAGGAGTGGTATAGTAGGGTCCTCCAGAAGGGTCATGCCCAGTTTTCTGAGGAACTGTCGGACTTATTTCCAGAATGGTTGTACCAGCTTGCAATCCCACCAACAGTGGAGGAGTGTTCCTCTTTCTCCACATCCTCGCCAACACCTGCTCTTTCCTGAGTTTTTAATCTTAGCTCTTCTGACTGGTGTGAGGTGAAATCTCAGGGTTGTTTTGATTTGCATTTCCCTAATGACTAATGATATTGAACATTTCTTAAGGTGCTTCTCAGCTATCCAAAGTTCTTCAGGTGACAATTCTCTGTTTAGCTCTGTACCCCATTTATTACTAGGGTTATTTGATTTTCTGGGGTTTAACTTCTTGAGTTCTTCGTATATATTGAATATTAGCCTTCTGTTGGATGTAGGGTTGGTGAAGATCTTTTCCCAATTTGTTGATTTCTGCTTTGTCCTTTTGACTGTGTCCTTTGCCTTACGGAAACTGTAATTTTATAAGGTCCAATTTGTCACCATCCAAATCTTCTTAACTATTCAGTGTCTCTCTGTATCCTGGAGCCTGGCATGCCTATCTGGGCATCTTCAGATATGAAAATTCTTCTTTCTTTGTGTACTGAAACCCTTATCCCTTTTCCAAGTAAGCATCTCCCAGTCTACCTGTCCAGATCTTTTCTCATTGAATTGATTTAATTCACAGATCTACTGGGCAATAGTAAACAAAGACCCTACTTTGTCTGCTATTACTACAAACGCCACACTGGTGTGCTAGAAAGCACCTATATTCACACTGTTATCCCATCACAAAAACAAGGAATATCTTTTACCTGTGCTTTTAAGTGTTTCTCTTTGAAAAGTCTCTCAATCTACTTGGGTGATAGCACAGATGGAGATTCTTGGTGTAATACATACTCCTCTATACTCACTTGCTTTATCATGCAGTAAACATCACTTACTTGTTGACCAAGAGCTCTTCTCATTGAAAACTTAAGTACTCATTTCTTTTCTCGTGTCTAAGCAAGATCTGCCTTACCCCATACTTAGTGATGTTATCAAGCCTCTCCACCTCAATTTTAGTGCAACATAACTTGGCGAAAGTACAACCTCAACAGTTAATATCAATGGCCAAAACATAGCCCACTGACTCAAACACTGTGAACACATGGTCAAGTGGTCTGAGCATGCAGGCTTCTGTACTTTTCCCTTCTGACCATTTCCTATGTACATAATGCCTGGTTTACCAAGATCTCCTTGTGAAAGCTTAACCCACTCTTGAAACTAAAGAAGAACTGAGCATTTTGCTACCACATTTTTGATCTTTTACAGAGAGGATGAGGACATTTAAGGGTTTTACTCTGCCTAAACCAGCTGGACCTCCCTATCCTAATCCTTTCTAAACCTCAACCACCTTTTCCTAACCACTTCCCACATATCATATCCACTTCCACACAGATAGCCACTATTCTTTTGGTCAAGTCCTAGTTGCCTTGCTGCATGCCCTTATGGCTGAAATTTCTCAGATACAGTTGTCTTGTTTGTTTGTAGTTGTTGCTTCTGCCAATGTATCAAATTTCAAGCAATAATTCATGATGTCTTTTTCATATATGTAACCTTATCTGACATAAGCTGTATGTCATTCTTTCATCTAGTCTCACCACTTTATAAAAGGAGAAAAACTGGTCAGCTCCACAACTCTACACAGATTATGTTCACCACAGATGCAATTCTGATCTAGTAGGAACAGTTGCAACTCCTCAGTTTATCCACACCCCTGAAACTAGCAGGTTAATGCTGAAAATTTTTGCACTGGAATATTAGACCTAGAAAATAGTTATTTACCTCTACATGACTACAACAGTACTCCCATAAGGCAATTGCTTTTTATAAACTTAAAGAGGTTATCCAGAGTCCAGATAAATATCCTGCAGAGTTCCCATTCTTCTTCTAGAAACCCTCCTTCAGTACACAATGTTAGATAATAATTCTGATGAGGGCATTCTTGCCTCCAACACTCACTGCCTCTCACAGTCAGCTCCTGTTACTTGAAAAAAAAACATAAAATTCTGGCTCATGGACTTCAATGTTCCCGGAGAGATCTCTTGAATATGGGTAAGTCTGGGCCCAAGCAGAGGGTGCAACAATGAGTCCATGCACGTGTTAGCATATCAAAATCCAGGGGTAGTTTTTTGTTGTATTACCAGTATCTTATTTGATACATTATGGATTGTCACTAGTAGGAGTTGGAAGTCTTTTACCTGATTTTTCATAAAGGGACAGGAAACATATCCAATTTTATATGGTATACCATTATAAACATAACAGTTGATTAAGTTTATAAAAAATCTATGGCTTATAAATAAGGGAAACAAAGTACTAGCAGTGTGAACTATGCATTCAATGTATCTAAAATTAATATATGCCAATTTAAAATACTTTTAGTAACCTCTTTCATTGACAAGCTCAGTAGCTTTAGTAACCTGTTTTTTTGGCTAGCTCATGTGTGTTCTTAATATGTCAGAATGGAATTATGTCACATGGTTTAAGACTAAAATAAGCATACACATTTAATCACTAACAATAAGTTATGAGTTTTAAACAAGTCCAATAGTTTATGTCAATAATCCCATTTTTGATGCTGCACTTTAAAGACATGACTGTGTCTGAAAATAGTGAACAATAACACATTTTCAGAGTCAGCAATTAAGTTGATTAATAGAAACCAAATTGAAAGTTGTCCATGTTGAATACTTTCAAATTTCTACTTGACCAAATCTACTGAAGAGAAAGCCCATAAGTGAACCTGAGGACCCTCTAGCTGATGATAGAACAAAGAAACCACATTCAATCACAAATATAAGAGGTAAAAAATTATTTATTCCTAATTTTTACAATTTTGTTATATTTTATAAGCTTAAAATTTCATCATCTTATAAGGAATCATTTAAACAAGTTTGGAGTAACAAATACGTTGTAAAAATGTTTGAATTTCTATCACCATATAAAAACCCGTATAGTCATAAATATGAACTCATTACTGTCTTAGACAAAACTGAAATACAATAATAAACATAAAGTTCACTAGGTCTAACATGTTACACTAAGACTAACATGTTATATAGTTAATACTTAAAACTATATGGTCTTCTTAACACAGAGGTAAAGTAATACAGAAGGTTGCAAGCAACCTCAACATGGCACCTATTTATGACGAGTTGCATCCAAGTAGCATGCACATATACACATATTGAGTTCAAAGTGTAGCTTACACACACACACACACACACACACACACACACACACATATGCCCCAAACAAGAATTATTAAACACATATACTTAATCTTTCTAAGACCAAGGGCATCTCCCCCATTTGGTGTCCAACAAGGTCATTCTCTGCTGCCAGTGTGTCTGGGGACAAGAGTAGCTCCAAATGTATTCGTTGGTTGATGTTTTTGTCCCTGAGAGCTCTGAAATCTCAGTTCCTGAAGAGAAAGAGGGAGAACATGCTAGGCTTGGTATAGTTTGGCTGCAGAAAGCCATAAAGAAAGATGGGGGAAAGGTAACTGAGGGTCCATGTGGGCAGGCTGATTGACAGAGCAACAGGGACGAATGAGATTCTAGCTAGGTTGGAATCAAATTCACAAATGATCATGCATACCAACGGAGTGGTTAGATAAGCAACTTCATTCAGAGCAGCAATTAGCAGGATCAGGTGTATGTGTTGCAGTCCTTGAACATACCCGACCAGGATCTGTTACAGCTTATTGACAATATATTTAAGCAGTATAAGGAGAGGACCAGACAGAAAAACACAAGGGCTTGAGAATAGAGAAATTCAAGATAGGAATCTCTTTCTTAACCCTGATTCCTTTTATTTTTTTAATTTCCCCAATAAAATTAGAAATATAATTGGAAAGGTAAATAAATTTAAGATCATTCAAGTGGATTTCAAGTATAGAGTGTGCAGGTTTTCTAAGAGGGATCTCAAGATGTAAAGAGAAGTTATACATTGATACAGCCAACAATTGAACTAATTACAGGGTACCCAGTTGAGGATTTAAAGAAAGAACTGAAGGAGCTGAAGGGGTTTGCGACCACATAGGAAAAACAACAATTTCAACCAACCAGATCTTAGGGTCTAAACCACCAACCAAGGTGTACACATGAGGGACCCATGGCTCCAGCCATATATTTAACAGAGTAAGGTCTTCTGAGGCATCAATTGGAGAAGAGGCTCTTAGTCCCATGAATGCTCAATGTCCCATGGTAGGGAAGTGTGAGGGCAGGGAGGCAGGAGTAGGTGGTTGGGTTGGGGAGCACCCTCATAACAGCAGGACGGGGGAATGTGATAAAGGTTTCTGGGGTGGAAATAGGGAAAGGGGATAACACTTGAAATGTAACTAAATAAAATATCCAATAAAAAGAATAAATATTAAGTAAGTAAGTAAGTAAATTAATAAATAAATAAATAAATACATTGTTTCCCTTGTTGAGAAGAAAAAAAAATGTTACTACAGTCTACAGTGCATAGGATGTAGGGAGGACTGAATGAGGAACATTCAATGGGTCATAATTACACTCAGTGTGGTCAGTTCCTTAGCCTGGCTAAGGCAGAGGAGAGTCTTAAAACCTGGTTCTAAGGCTTTCACAGAAGACAGGAAATAAGCAAAATTCCCAATTTTGAGTATTATCATCTCATGCAAATTAAAAGTTTGAGGAAGAGGTGGCCTAGAGGATCTGTGAGATTAACAGGAAGTTCCAAAGTAGGGTAGTATAAGAGAATAGAAAGGAGACAATTGTCCATAGGGCCTTTGGAGACTGCAGAGTTGCAGCTCCAAGGATGTGGGTTGGGGACAGGTAAAGCACAGTCATCTTGGCCTTATTGGCTATGGCTTGGAGTATCTCTGCCTATAAAGATATCAGAAGATTGTTGGCCATTGTATATGTCTCTTTGTCAAATTTAGGAAAATATATATAGACTCAATGGAAAACTTACCCAATTGTTGGTGCTGATCAGGTGGTGAGTGATCAGTGAGCCAGCAATCAGATTTGTTGCAGGTAACTGAAGGTTGAAAATAGAGTGCTGATGCATGATTTAAACCCATGAGAAGTAGCATAAGCACAAGCAGATCATATTTAGTTTCAGCAAAAATGTCATGTGTCTTGGGGTTCCTGAGAAGCCCAAGCCAATGTACCCACTTTAGTAATTATGCCATGCAGCAGGGGTTTAATTGGGAGAAGGAAGAGGAACAAATCATGGAGATAGGTAGACAGACAGGTAGATGAGAGTAGAATCAAGGGGGCAAAAATATGGGAAGTGTGTGCAGAGGAGAAAAACGGGTGAGAGAGAATGCCACTCAGTTTGTGTGAGAGAGAACAGGGGTGGGATTCTTTTATCAGGACACACACACACACACACACACACACACACATACACACACACCTGACACACCTGGTGGTGGCAGCAGTTGATGACAGTAGGAATTGCTGGTTCCCAGAGGGCACCCTAATGGAATCATCTGTAAGGTAACACTTAGAGTATACTTTTTGCTTACTCTGGTGAAATTTATCAATCTGATATCTGTATGGTGGCTTGTAATGACTGGCCCTATGAGTCAAGGACCACAGGCTCTCTTCTACTCCACTGGGGGCCCACTTAAGAACTCACTACATCCTTTTATACATATTTATCCATTCCCTTTCTTAGGCAGAGATATCATCAATAAATTAAACATTTCCTTTGTTTTCAAATAAATTCCTGCCGGGCGGTGGTGGCGCACGCCTTTAATCCCAGCACTTGGGAGGCAGAGGCAGGTGGATTTCTGAGTTCGAGGCCAGCCTGGTCTACAGAGTGAGTTCCAGGACAGCCAGGACTACACAGAGAAACCCTGTCTTGAAAAACCAAATAAATAAATAAATAAATAAATAAATAAATAAATAAATTCCTCTGTAATACATACTCCCCTAGTGACCTTGGAAGAGTACTTTCTGATCTCAACTTTTCATCCTATCCCAACCAGAATACTCTGTTGATCCAAGATTGTGGTACAATTCTTCTGCCTCACAATGTTCCCATCTTCTCCATATTAAAATTCTACTATATGTGCCTACCATCCACCCTGTTATTCTCAATACCTTATTTCCCAAAAACATAGACAGAGCTTAAAATCTTGAGAACACCTTGATAAATGTATTTATAAGCTCACTTATTCAGCCTAAAACATTCGTATCTTGACTCTCCAAAATGTAAAATCAACTTTAGGAGCCACAGAGTAATAGTAGGCAGAATTATCAGTTTAGTCCTTGGTGGGTAAATGAAGGAATGTCACTCATATTTGCTCTAGGGAATTCAAGTGAATAATATCAGGGAAAATGAATCTGGATCTCACAAAGCTACTAAAGTTAGGGTTCATTGATTGGTTTAAAGCAGTATCTGCTAAGTTTCCTAGACATTCTTGTTTGCTTTCACACAATATTACTATTTTCTATGTCTACTAATATTTTAAGGTTTTTGTATGAAAAATATGCCTTGGCAGATCAGGGCTGAGGAATCCTGCAAATTTCATACCATATAATGCACATTGCACAATAAATGTATTGGGTAGGGCATGGGGGTGGGACCTCTGAACAGTGAATGTAGATAAAAGAAACATGTGTAAGGCATGGGCTTTAGAAGGATGTGCTACTCATGATTACAATACAAATGTGTTCCATTTGTTCATTTGTGTTGATTTATCTCCTGGCTCTCTAGGCAAATGCTTGGCTGTATCTGGAATGTGGCGAATTCTTAACATTCCTCTCTTTAGTTTATTACAAAAGGTAAGAAAATTTAAAGGGATGGTTGGTGAGGCAGGAATGCTGGTACAATATGCATTAGATTATTCTTGTCCAAAGAAATTGGTAAACTGGACAGTCCAGGTAGAGCAGCCTGTTTCACTCTTTCTTCAGTTTCCTGAGGATCATGTGATGTAGGCAGGTTTTTGTAAAAGTTTATTTTATTAGGTATTTAGACCTCTATATCCCATCCAAAATTATCTACCCTAACACCCCAACACTAGTTAGGCGAAAATTGGTTTTAGAAGGGAAAGGGGATGGGGTCCTCTATTGTGTACTTCCTGTTGATGTTCCTTTTTTTTTGTCCCATTTTTGTTGTCAGGAAATCCATCAGTCCAATAAACCAGTAATAATTAAAACAGCAGCAAAACAGTCCATCAGCACTGGAGACAAGAACAAGGAGAGCAGCAGTCACAGGAACTCTGAGGGCGTTCATATTTATACTTTCTTTTTTTAATATTTTATTGGATATATTCTATATTTACATTTCATTTCCCTTTTTCTGGTTCCCCACCCCCAAAGGTCCCACATGCCCTTTTCCCTACCCCTGTTCCCCCATCCACCCCTTCCCACTTCCCTGCTCTGGTATTCCCCTACACTGATGATTTGATCCTTTCCAGCACCAGTGTCCACTCCTTTCTATCTACCTATATCGATATAGATGATATAGATATAGATATAAATATAGATAGATATATAGATATAGATACAGATACAGATACACATATGCATGCACATATACATGTACATGTACATATACATATACATATACATAGATATAGATACACATACACATACAATACACATACACGTACACGTACACACACACATACACTCTCATACTTTTAAAAATTGCATTTACATACCCTGAGACACCATCATAACTTAGACCATAATAACTTAAATTTACCTATCTTAAAACATTTTTCATACCCTTAAAACTTACTTAAACTTTCATATCATCAGACCTTATATAAACTTTACATTGTTTTTTCTCTAATCATATACCATAAGACACGGGATGGTGGTTATTGAGAGCAGTCATTATAAAGTGACCTCCTTTACATAAAAAATAAGAAAATATTATATTGTATCTGTTTTGTTGAGTTTATCTCATTTTTGAGGCTGGTTACAAGTGAAGGTGAGTCTAGACATAGTAGTACCTCAAGAAAAGTGAGTCCTAATGTCTTCTTTTTTCCAGAGGAAGAGAACTAATAAGACAATTGAAACTTTGTTGTTACGCATTTAGCTATAAAATTGGCCAATGTATCCATAGCCTACTTGTCAGTGCCATCAAAGATCTGATAAAGATATATTCCAGCTAAGTAAACAAGAATCGCAAACTAGGCTGCTCCTAAATCTAAGAAAAATATTTAGCTGTTATGTTCCCCCACAATAATCTCAGTTTCATTGGGGACAGAGGTGCCAGGCAATCATCAGTCTTTTGCTGACAGACCCAGATGATCCAACAGAATTTCCTGGGAAGTTGGGGGACCAGCGTGCCTTGTCTATGTAAAGCATGACAATCACTTGCATGCTGCCCTGCTAGTCCATAGTTTGGACAGGGTCCTGGCTTTAGGCAACGCAATGCACTGGGTTTAACCTAGTGCTCATCTACTCTACATTTCAAGCAAGTTTTAGGTGGAGTACTTCTGTTCTCCATCATTTCTTTGCAGGAGATCTTAGGGGTAAGACTAAAGGCTGTTACTTCTTTTTGTCACAGGATGCTTACTTATTAAAAATTTAATTGCAATATTCTGCCATCATTTGAATAATTTGTGGACCACTTATCTATTAAGTATATCTAAACTTAACAAACTTTTCTTATTGCTTGTCATTTGTTTTAGGCATAACATTGAAAATATATACAGGAGGACAAATTGAGTTTATTCCTTTAATTAGTGACACACTGAGAATGACTGTGAAACTGAAATAAACATAGGGATGCATAATAAATATACCCAGTTTAACAACCACATATTATTTACTTGTCAATTTTTAGATGCCTGGTGTTAAACAGTTAGCAAAATCACACTTAATTGTCTATATCAGCTTTTGTTAAACTCAATAAACCTTTATAACCTTAATTTTCTATTATAATATAGGTAACCTTATAAACCAGGCTTGATTGTAGCAATATAACCTTATAATCTGATCATCATATAAAAATCTATACCAATCTAAAATATTTATGGAGACATAATACTTCTCTAGTCTAAAAGAAGATACACTGTTAAACAAAGGTTTGATTAACACTAAGAGATTTTACAATTTTTCTATGCCAAATTGTCATATGAAGATGACAGTTAATTCATATGGGAATTTATCTTAGTAAAGATAGCAGACAGCCATCAGGCTGTTTTCTTCTTAATAAGGATATCCGACAAGATGGTGGGGGAGTTCTCTGTTTTTTTTTAATATCTATTTTCCAGGTAGATCTATATTTTTAAATAGGAAATGAATCCAAGTTACATGTGCATATAAACACAGAGTAGGAATACACACTACATGCACACACACAGAATATGTGTTTATAATATGGTAATTACATGGCTTTTGGAGCTGAATTATTGAATTACGACTGGAGAAGTACCTGGTTCTAGCATGTGAGAACTTTGTAACAACTACAGTATTCCAGCTTTTAATACCTATCATTTTCCTAACTTCTGTTTCATAGTAAAACGTGTCCTCAATATTATTATTATTATTATTATTATCATTATTATTTATTTATTTATTTATTTATTTATTATCTTTAATCTTTTTTGCAATCCAGTTATTATCCCTGCCTTTTTCTGCCCTCCAACAATTCATCACCCCACTCCTCTTCCAACTTCTCCAAGATAATGTCCCCAACCCCCCACATCCCTACACATCCTTCCAAGCCTCCACATTCCCTGGGTCCTAATGTCTCTCAAGGGTTAGGTGTTTCTTCTCTCATTGAGGCCAGAACCGGCAGTCCTCTACAGTGAATATGTTGGGGTCGTCAGACCACCTAGTGTATGTTGCATTTGGGGAATGTCAAAGACTCTAAGAGCCCCTTATACTCTTCCAGCCTTACCCTAATTCAAACACAGAGGTCCTGACTGGCTTTTGTACATCATAGCATCAGTAATTGTGTCAGTCCTTGTAGCCTCCAGTTGAGAAGTTCCTGATTTGGGCCAGTCACTGGACCTCATTGCCCTCAATCATCTCTATTTTTGTCCCTGCACTTCTTTTAGACAGAGACAATTAATTCATAGTCAGAGGTTTTGACTATGGGATTGCAACCCCATTCTTCTACTTGATATCCCATCTTTCTACTACAGGTGGATGTTAAAAGTTTCCTCTCCCCACCGTTGAGTATTTCACCTAAGGTCCCTTCCTTTCAGCCTATAAATTCTCTAACTCCTTTAGATTCTGTAACTCTGGTACATTCTAGAGATTTCCCCAGATCCCAGATCCCATGGTTATATATTTTCTTTCTTATGCTGACTCTTGGGGCTTCGCTCCTGGTTTCTTTCCCCAATACTTGATTATGTGTCACTTTACTTCTTCTCCCCCCACACACTATGCTCTCCTACCCCATTTATTTTACTTCTGTCCTCTGTCCTCTGGTTTCTTCTCACTCCATATTGAAATTGTAGCATCCTCATGTGGGCCATAAAAATCCTCTTCCAGAGACATAGTAATGAAAAAAATTCAAGGTTCAGTATCATACAGGGACAGGAGAATAGTCAAACATGTAACACTGTCCAGTTCTGGGGAACTTTTACCAACTTGGACAATTTATTTGGAAAACAGCTATCATATCTAGAATTGGGAAAGTTTCCATACATTGATTAAATGGCAAGAAGCATCAGAAGACCAGCACATGAGTATGTGTATCCAAACTCTGCATCTTCATGTCCCATATCAAAGTGCTCTTCAAGTCTCCAAATTCTTCCTCGTTGACTGATGTTAAAAAGTCTGGCATTCAGCAGCAACAAACTTTGTTCACTTTTGCTGGGACTACTAATTGCTAGAAGATTTCCTTTGCAGGTAACTCATGACTCTGATACCTAACGTTTTGAGGAATCAAAGGCAACTTTAAATTTGCAGCATTTTGTTTCAGTGGATCCACATATAAAATTCTGGACTCCTCAAAATGGCTTGGCTCATTTCTTCAACTTTGCCCTCTAAAGTTCTCTAGGCTCTGGTTGAAGCCACTTCACAGCTGTTCTTCTTACTGATCACCCAATAGTGCTGAAATCTCCAATATACTTAAGTATTTTCTTCAACTAAGCTTCACCAATACCCTCTCAAGGACACTCTTCATGGTACCAAACCTCAACTTTACTAAATGACCCTTCAGTTCTGGGACACCAACTTCAACTGAAGCAGTACCTTTACCAATGATCTTTCATATCCTCTCACAGCAACCTTTAGCTGCTCTCATAGAACCCTTCATACCTTCAACACCATATCATCTGGGTGATCAGTACATATTATCAGTCTGGCTCCAAGCTTATGTTTATCTCTGAAAAACAGCTCATTTTTGTTCTCAGAACAGACTTTCCAGAAGATTTCACTCCTTTGATACAGATCTCATTTTAGTTTAACAAGCACCAATTGTCCCTGTCAGCCCTTCTATTCTTAACTCTAAAGTCAGTGCCAAATGACAAAGCTACTGCATGTTAGGGCTGGAATATCAAAACCTTTGTCTATTATATCATCTCCAGGTGACTGTTTACCAACTCCTTCACTACCTAAGCTTGGTCGTCCTGAAACTTGCTCTGTAGATTGATCTTGAACTTAGCAATGTTTATGCCTTATTTTCTGCATACTAAGATTAATGGCATGTACCAATATGCCTGCACTTAAGCCTTTCTTTTCATTTTCAGAAGACCCTCAAAAACATGATTAACCTGCCTTGAGATCTGAAATGCAGGGATGTCCTCCATTTCTAGATTGTAGTTCATTCCAGTTATAGCAAGATTACACTTAAGAAAAAAATTCATTACTTTCCAATTTGACATGCAGTCATATTGTCTTATATTAAAATTAAAATAATGACCAGGTCATAAATATTACTAAGATAATATCTTATCCCATGTGCAAATGAAAATGAATCCTGATCTGAAATCACAACTTCCACAATCTTTTTATCCCCTAAACACATTATTTAGCATCATGCCACTTCCTTGTATCCCTTTAAAATTTCAATCATATTTTTTTTTAATTTTTTCCTTTATATGGTTGCTATGCTTGATCAAAACAATCATCATAAGCAGGAGACAATGGACAAAGTTCCTACTAGGCTTTTTAATAATACCTTTGCCAATGCAATTAGTATAAATATCATTACATTATCCTCAGGTAGACTCTTTCAAAAAGTGCAAAAAGTAGGCATATTCTTCACCAATATATGATAAGATAAACTCTTATAAACATACAAAAATTCTTCTCCTCTGGAACATGTTGACTCAGATAGCCAGAGTTAAAGGTACCAATGTCTACCATAATCCTACAAAAGTGGCCCAGTAAGCCCAACTTAAAACATTTCATTGTTTTGAAAATTCAATGTCCCCAGATCCATATTTCTCCCAAAATAAACAAGCAAACAAAAATCAGAAACAGCAGGCAACCCATATAACAATATTACCCACATTCCTGTTACCAACTTCTGTTTCAGTTATGGTTTTGTTACTCTGAAAAGACAAAATGACTAATGCATCTCTTGAAAGTTAAAACATTGCATTAGGTCTGGTTTGCAGTTTTCCAGTATCTGTCCCATTATCTTCATAGTGGGAATCATGGATGCTTACATTCATACATTGTGTTGGAGGGGCCAAGAGTTCTTTATTTTGATCTGAATGCAATTAGAAGGAGACTGTTTTCCATTGGCAGCCAAATAGAGGGTCTCTTCAACACTGAACCTAGTTTGGGCATAGGAAGAACATGAATGCCCAAGCTCACAGTCACACAATCCCTCTTACAATATTACCCCTATTGAAACAAGGCTACCCCTCCTCATAATTGCCACTTGCTCTGTTCCAATTGTAATCAAACCACAACAAGGTGTGGTCATTAACATTACAGTAATCTAATGGAGATAAAGGAAAAAATAAGCAGAGGAGGAGATGCACCTTGGATAATAGAAGACAAATTTGAAATGCTTGTTTTTAGTATGAGTTCTTAAGGAGATAAAAATGAATGAAAGTGAAATTTTCTGCATTTTCAATTGTGGCAGGCATTTAAGAATAACATGAATGTTAGAAACTCATCCATCTTAAATCACTTAGAGTAAGACAAGTATATGCATGTATGGGTAATTTACTAATATTATAAGCTTAATTATGCTTGAGATTTTAAAACATTATTTGCCTACTATTGTCCACATTGTCAATTACATTTTGCAACATATCAAATGATGGAATGCAAAGCTTCTGTATAGAAAACCATCCCAAGAAGAAGAAAGGAGAGGACCTTGGGCCTGTAAAGATTGGATCCAGTTTTATAGACCCAGAACAGAGAAATTGTGTGTGGGGGGAATGATTGAGGAAGAGTTGGGGGGAGAGGAATTATGGGACGTATGGTAGGGGGGGACTGGGAAAGGGGGAAGCCTTCAGAATGTAAACATAGAATATAGAAAATAAAATTTAAAAAAAATTAGGAAATGATAAGCTTGTATGAGGCAGGTCCCATGAGGCAGTTGCTGTGTTGCTGAGTGTGTGACTGGTGACTGAGTGTGGGGTCCTGGGACACTACTGTATACCTGTGCAGAGTTTATAAGCTCTGTAAACTAATTTTCAAAATCATTTTTCAGAAATATATCAACTTTAGCCACTAAAAAAAAAAAAAAGAAAGAAAACCATCCTATATAGTGTATGGAGCTTCAATACGGAGGGAGAGTCCTAAATATTCATAGTTGGGAGTGTTATTTAATTGGAGAGGAAAATAATAATATTTCCATGGATTATTAATATAAAAGTATATCTATCATGGCATGTATATATTTACAAGCATACTATGTGCCAAAATAATTCTAATGACTTATTAATGTAGGGACAGCTGGTGGTATAGAACCCACCAAGGAAAATGAGTCTAATTTGAAAAACAACATGAAGAACAGAATATATATATGTATATATATATATATATATATATATATATATATATACATATATGTGTGTGTGTGTGTGTGTGTTTGTGTGTGTGTGTATGTATGTATGCAAAAGGATCACATTCACCAATTTTATACATAGTGTGAAAATCAGGGAGAGACACACTGAAGAGTTCTAGGATATGAAAAGAATATCTCAGAAAATGACTGAGTATTTGTCATAGCTAACACAGTTTTTAGTTCACATGCACTCTATCATTTCCAACAGTGATCTCTGTAAGAAACAACATAAATAAATAAAATCGCTGTGCGGTGGTGGTGCACACCTGTAATCCCAGCACTTGGGAGGCAGAGGCAGGCAGATTTCTGAGTTCGAGGCCAGCCTGGTCTACAGAGTGAGTTCCAGGACAGCCAGGGATACATAAATAAACCCTGTCTCAAAAAAATAGATAAAATCTACACATTCTCTTGTAGACATGGCTGATATTTGATGTAAGTATCTCATTTCTAGACCTGTTTTTCTGGTGAAAAATAAGCCAATTCACACCAAATTAAGGTATACAATGGTGGTTTATTTGTTTATTGGGGCACCTTTGATATGGGTTCACTAATCTCACAGGAAAAAGGTAGGGCAGATGACTTGCAGATAGGAGACAGAGGTGGTGAAGAAGAAGAAGAAAGAAAGAAAGAAAGAAAAAGAAAGAAAGAAAGAAAGAAAGAATGTTCACTTTCAACAAAAAATGAAGAGACAGTGACAGAGAGACAGGGGGAGAAAGAGATCACAAAATAGAAAGAGAGACAGAACAGAGAGCACACTCTAAATTTTAATAAAATTTCTTCATAAACATAAAATTTAAACACAAATTCTAAACATGAGGCAAACTGAAATCTATGGCTTTCTATAACACCACTTTGCCATTAAAAACCAAAACAAAAACAAAACAATAAACAACCAAAAAAACCCCACCATGTATCTTTTTGGACTAAGACACATGGCAAATACTTAAGGATTTTCTTTCCAGAAAGGCAGATGTAGATTGTGGCTCACTCTGAATTCTGCACTCCAGCATTACAAGTATAGTGTCAACTTCCAAGTTCAGGTCAGTGTTCTTTACTTCATCAATTCCTGACCAGTCTGGGTCCAATTGTTAACAAATGAAATATTAAATGAATTAAATGTGAGAGTAACTATCTAAAGAAAATATTATTTGTGACAATAATATATATATGTTGTATGAATATATATATATATATATATATATATATATATATATATATATTTATTCTTTGTGTAAATGATTTTGATGGATTGACAGAATAGTTATTGTAATCAGATCCGAATATCCTCTCCTCTTAAAATATTTTTATCTTGTATGAGTGAAAGCTTTTTAACACATGCTAAGTAAAAATCTTCCATATATTCACTCTAATCCCACTGAATCAAGGATTCACCATCAAAATTTCCCCCTTGAACTTCAAGCTCATATTAATACACTTGTTCATTTACTTATTTTTTGGCTAGTTTTAAACCTACTGCATCTAATTTATTTTAATTTTATTAGCACATTAGTGTGATATTCTCCTTAATATGAATAATACATAAATAGTAATATAGAACATAAGAAATGTGTCTCAGTCATGTTTGCATCTGTTTCTTTCAACATGCAACATGGCTTCCATATATCTATAATAATTTTTAGAAGATTTTATGTCATTTGATTTTTTTGAAGGCTTTATGCAGGTTTTATATGAGTTCCCTGTTCAATAGCCATAGCATGTCTAGAAGATAATATTTTGTAGTCTTAGATTTTTCAAAACATACTTTTAATAAAGCTTTGCAAATGTGTAGACCCCTCTTCTAGTCCACCATTCAAAGGTAAATAGTACAAGGGAATGTGGAGCTGTTTAGAAGTAGACCTTTCGGAAAATTGCAATCTTTGTGATAATACTAGCAATCAGGTTCCAAATTCAGTAGTGTCAGGATACCAAACAAGAGTCAAGAAGGAGAAAGGAGAGGACCCTGGGCCTGAAAAGATTGGATCCAGTTTTTTAGTTTCAGAACAGTGAAATGGTGTGTGTGTGGGAATGATTGGGGAATAGTTGGGGGAGAGAGGACTTATGGGACATATGGTGGGGGAGGGAACTGGGAAAAAGGAAAGCCTTTGGAATGTAAACAAAGAATATAGGAAATAAAAAATTTAAAAAAATAACTTTATTGTAACAAACAAACAAACAAAAAAGAGTCATCAAGAGTGACATGATTCAGATGAAATAGCTGGGCTTTTACAAAGTCAGCACAAGTTAGCAACAGAGATCCGATCCACAGGAGAGACCAGGAAAATGTCGCTCCTGTGCCTCATTCAAGGAAGTGATGAAAAACTAATGTATGAAACCATCAAAGCATTGCAAGTCTAGCTTTGTAAATGCCCTGTCAATGTCCATTGAATTCTATTTATTCTTTCTCTAAACAAAACATCATGAAAGTCTGCATCAGAAAACGCCACTTGAATACACATGACTACAATCTTGCATGTCAATATTTTCTACCTCCCCTCATTTTCCTGTGCTTATAAACCTTTGCTACTGTTCCTACTTCATGTCTCACCATTATATTCCATATTCACACATATATTTTGGAAATGGCAAAGTGAAATATATTTGCAGAGACATGGATTGAAAAATTTGATACAAACTCATTTAAATGCTCACTTAAACGTGCTTGGGAATTTTGAACTGTATGACATTTCTGGAAGAAATGGGGAGAAATTCCACATATCTAAGTAAATACATGAAAATTGGTGGAAATGGAGGACACAGGCTCCTTTTGACATGACTAATGCAAATATGATTTACCAAAATTTTAGATATGGGCTGATGACATCTCTAACTAATCCATATCACCAATATATCCACTTCCTTGGGAACATTCATCAGAGTGTTCTCTGGAATGGTTATACCTATACAGTTTAATAAACTATGGTGACAATCCTTAAGAAAGGCTTAGATATAGCCATGAATCCAATTCTCATTTTGAGTGAGGGGACTAAAACCACAATGACTAGTAATGTTGGAAAACCCTGTCATTTTCAACATTGAGCAGGAAAAAAGTGTATTAGGATTCTCCTCCTCTGTATCTTTGAGGTAAAATATTTATCTCCCTATATAGAAATTTCTCCTTAATAATTTTGGGAAGAAGAATGTGCCTGGGAATATAGTCCCACATTTAAATATGTTTTATGGCTTTATTAACAGTGTGCTTGTGCCTCCTACATATATCTGGAAATTCTCAAATTGTTAATAAACTCCACATTTTAAATATTTTATATTTTACTCTCAGATCCAAAGCATATTACCTACAAGTATGTTAGTGAATCCAATAAAGTCTAGATTGCCTGGAAAAATGCAAACTGTCACAATATTTCTGTTTCTTCATCCCGAAGGAGTCTTGCTTTTTTCTGATAGACTAAAAATAGATATTACCAATTTTGCTTTAATTTCGAAGTGGACTGATGGAACCAAGAGTAGGATAGTTCAATGTATTTGGATGGATGGCTCTGTCTCTTTTTAAAATATGTTTGGAGGCTGGCCGTCTTGAGAGGGTTTATTTATTATTCAGAATACACAGGACTACTAGAAATTAATCCTTATATTTCCTTTGAAATCTCATATGAGAGGCATGAATAGGCTTAATCAATGAGTTATCACCAAGTGCTGATGCATATTATAGGAACTGTCTCTTTACAGAGATCTGCATATGGAATGTGATATGACATCATTAGAGTATATATGGTACAGCAGAAGCAGAACATGATTGGCTGGATTGTGTGGGAAATGGTAGGTAGGTCCTTAGAGATTCCACCACTATGGATGAGCCCTGGCTTTATTGTTGGCTCCCTTCTTTCATACTGTGCATGTAAAACATTCTGCTTGCATTGACAAAGAAAATAGGTGCTAGAGTTATAGATGATGTGGTGGGAAGGGAAGAGAATGGTACAAAAATTAACTTCATGACCAAAGAATGTGGTTCAGTGATAAAAAGCCTGTTTAATATATGAAACACTAGATTTCTTCTATAGAACTAGAACTGACAATTAAAGAGGAAAATAAACTCATTTTGTCTGAAGTGATTTAACACTTCCCCCAACCTTTTGGACTAAAATTTTAAGATATATAAAACATGAAGCTCTTGTTAATTTCCCAAAGCTGAGAACCAGGTGATAAATAAACAATTTCCAGTAACAACCATAAAATAATAGGATCTGCTGCTTTGATTTTAGATTAGAGAAATTAGGGCACCATTGAGGAATAATCCTGTTTTTATTCTTAGCAAGCAACATCAACCACTCTATTGCTTTAAAATATATTTTAAATTAGACATTATTTTTCTTCATGCTACCTGCTTTGATTTCTCTTATACCCTGTACTTGGAATCTGTAGTTTTGGGTTTATTTCCTGTTGCAGTCATATAGATGAGATAATCTTCAACTATCAAACTATCAAAGTAATGTAGGTATGAGATTAATTATTGACACACTTATTTTCTTTTTTGCTTTTTTTCTGTTTTTTTCATTAATTAATTTATTTATTCACTCTTTTATTTTCTATATTCTTTGTTTACATTACAAAGGCTTTCCCCTTTCCCAGTTCCCCCCTCACCATATGTGCCATAAGTCCTCTTCCCCCCACCCATTTCCCAATCATCCCCCCACCATTTCTCTGTTCTGATACTCTCCTACAAAACTAGAGCCAGTCTTTAAAGTACCAGGGTCCTCTCCTTCCTTCTTCTTGGGAATCTTTTGTTTTGCTAATTGTGCCTTGAGTATTCAGAGTTTCTGGGCTCATTAATATCCTCTTATCAGTGATTGCATTTCATGTGTTTTTTTGTGATTGGGTTATCTCACTTAGGATGATATTTTCCAAATCTAACCATTTGCCTACTAATTGCATGAATTCATTATTTTTAATTGCTGAGTAGTATTCCATTGTATAAACATACCACATTTTCTGTATCCATTCCTCCTTTGAGGGACATCTGGGCTCTTTCCAACTTCTGGCTATTATAAATAAGGGTGCCAAGAACATAGTGGAGCATGTGTCTTTATTTCATGCAGGGGAATCCTCTGAGTATATGCCCAGGAGTGGTATGACAGGGTCCTCTGGAAATTTCATGCCTAATTTTCAGAGGAACTGTCAGACTGATTTCCATCCTGATTTTCCTTTAGCTTGATTACAGAATATAGATTTGACAGAAAATGACTTGGATCAAATGAAACCCTTACACCTCTTGCTCTTTTTTTTAATTTGGTGGACTCTACAAGTAGAGAAAATAGTAGTAATTATGTAAGATTCCTGTAATAATGTAAAAGGAATCATTTTCACAGCTTCAAATATAATCAACTGAAGCAGACATTAGATATAGCCATGACTACTCACACTGTCAGCTTCAGGCAACATGAGTTGAAACACTATAACTCTGCTGTTGGCTGCAATGTTCAGAACACCTAGAGTGATTATCCTCATTGTCTCTCATTTGTAAGAATGTTACATGTTATCTTGTCTTACTTCTCTTTTGGTTGCCACTATATTTTCCAATTTTATACAGAGGCAGTTATGTTAAATATAGTCTTGTCTATATAGGTAGATCTTGAGATATGACAAATCACTAGTATTGTAATGGTTAATAGATTCATTACAAATGTTTTACCAGGAACTCATGGTTTACATAGAATAAGTATTTATTTTGACAACTTAAATGTAGTAATAGGTAAAGTGCTCCCTTAGAGTTGTAATTACTATCATAAGATATATTACAGTGTTTCCTGACTATTAACACTGGTTGCCATTTCTAAATTTTCATCATTTTTGTATGTGTACTTAGTATTAGGAAAAATAAGAATTGTTGCCGGACTACTCCACTTTAGTCTACTCTACTAAAAAGTTGCTTCAGTGTCCAGCAACCTGTTAGAGCTGAAGAATTATAGATGATAATATAACTCCCTCCATATATCAAAGACTCCAGAGATAGAAGGCACTAAATAAAATTGTGCTCTAGAAATAGAAACAGATGTTGCTTACTTCTATCTCTTAAGTATTTTTAAAGGGATTTCCTGGGACCCCTATTTGTACCAGATGAGAAATAGATATCCTATCTGTGTTTGAGAATTGTTTACGCCAACTGATTAAATGACAGACAAGGTAAAATGACCTCTACTTGAATACTAATATTACCATACAACCTGTTGAAAAATAATATTGTTTTCAGGCAGAATGGAATAAATAGACTGATGAAATATAGAGGAGGATTGACCTTGGAGATATCTAATATCTTGTGTGGATAAACATTATTTTGTAGCCTTTAAGTCAGACCAAGCAAAACACATTAGGTACCTAAGGCATGGCTTCATAAATTAGCTCAATAAAACTTATTGATTCTAAGGAGAAAAAACATGGAAATATTCAATGCTGTCTTCCTGTTGGAATGTAAAGTGGAGAGATAAATATTATTTTTACCTCTATTCAGTAGAAATATATTTTTTAATTTTTTCCTTATTTTTTTAATTTTTATTTTCTATATTCCAAAGGCGTTCTCCTTTCCCAGTTACCCCCCACCATATGTCCCATAATTCCTCTCCCCCACCCCGCTGTTCCCCACTCATTGCCCCCCACCCCCTGATTTCTCTGTTCTGGGTCTACAATACTGGATCCAATCTTTACAGGCCCAGGGTCCTCTCCTTTCTTCTTCTTGGGAGTCATTTGACTTGCTAATTGTGCCTTGAGTATTTAGGGCTTCTGGGCTCATTAATATCCACTTATCAGTGATTGCATTTCATGTGTATTCTTTTGTGATTGGGTTAGCTCACTTAGGATATTTTCCAGGTCTAACCATTTACCTACAAATTGCATGAGTTCATTATTTTTAATTGCTGAGTAGTACTCCATTGTATAAATATACCACATTTTCTGTATCCATTCCTCTTTTGAGGGATATCTGGGCTCCTTCCAATTTCTGGCTATTATAAACAAGGCTGCTATAAACATAGTGGAGCATGGGTCTTTATTGTATGCAGAGGAATCCTCTGGGTATATGCCCAGGAGTGGTATGCCAGGGTCCTCTGGAAGTGACATGCCCAATTTTCTGAGGAACCACCAAACTGATTTCCAGAGCGGTTTTACCATTTTGCAATCCCACCAACAGTGGAGGAGTGTTCCTCTTTCTCCACATCCTCGCCAGCACTTGTTGTCTCTTGAGTTTTTAATCTTAGCCATTCTGACTGGTGTGAGGTGGAATCTCAGGGTTGTTTTAGTTTGCATTTCCCTGATGACTAATGATGTTGAACATCTCTTAAGGTGTTTCTCGGCCATCTGAATTTCTTCTGGTGAAAATTCATTGTTTAGCTCTGTATCCCATTTTTTGATAGGGTTATTTGGTTCTTTGTGGTCTAACTTCTTGAGTTCTTAGTATATATTGGATATTAGTCCACTGTCGGATGTAGGGTTGGTGAAGATCATTTCCCACTTTGTTGGTTGCTGTTTTGTCCTTCTGACAGTGTCCTTTGCCTTACAGAAACTTTGTAATTTTATGAGGTCCCATTTGTCAATTCTTGATCTTAGAGCATAAGCTATTGGTGTTCTGTTCAGGAAGTTTCCCCCTGTGCCCATGTCCTCCAGGTTCTTCCCAAGATTCTTTTCTAATAGTTTCAGTGTGTCTGGTTTTATGTGGAGGTCCTTGATCCACTTGGAGTTGATCTTAGTACAAGGAGATAAGAGTGGGTCAATTCGCATTCTTCTGCATGTTGACCTCCATTTGAACAAGCACCATTTGTTGAAAAGGCTATCTTTTTTCCACTGGATGGTTGTGGCTCCTTTATCAAAGATCAAGTGACCATAAGTCTGTGAGTTCATTTCTGTGTCTTCAATCCTATTCCATTGATCTACCTGCCTGTTGCTGTACCAATACCATGCAGTTTTTAACACAATTGCTCTGTAGTACTGCTTAAGGTCAGGGATATTGATTCCCCCAGAAGTCCTTTTATTGTTGAGAATAGTTTTAGCTATCCTGGGTTTTTTGTTGCTCCAGATGAATTTGAGAATTGCTCTTTCTAGATCTATGAAGAATTGATTTGGGATTTTGATGGGGATTGCATTGAATCTGTACATTGCTTTTTTTAAGATGGCCATTTTTACTATATTGATCCTGCCAATCCAGGAGAAAGAAATATTTTCATCTCGTGAGGTCTTCTTCGAATTCTTTCTTCAAGGACTTGAAGTTTCTGTCATACAGATCTTTCCCTTGTTTGGTTAGAGTTACACCAAGGTACTTTATGTTGTTTGTGGCTATTGTGAAGGGTCTTATTTCCCTAACTTCTTTCTCAGCCTGCTTGTCCTTTGAGTACAAGAAGGCTACTGATTTGCTTGAGTTAATTTTATAACCAGCCACTTTGGTGAAGTTGTTTATCAGCTGTAGAAGTTCTCTGGTGGAGTTTTTTGGATCGCTTAAGTAGACTATCATATCGTCTGCAAATAATGATACTTTGACTTCTTCCTTTCCAATTTGTATCCCTGTGACTTCCTTATGTTGTCTAATTGCTCTCGCTAGAACTTCAAGTACTATATTGAAAAGATATGGAGAGAGAGAGGGCAGCCTTGTCTAGTCCCTGATTTTAGTGGGATTGCTTCAAGTTTCTCTCCATTTTTTTTTAAGTTGGCTACTGGTTTGCTGTAGATTGCTTTGACTATGTTTAGGTATGGGCCTTGAATTCCTGCTCTTTCCAAGACTTTTAGCATGAAAGGATGCTGAATCTTGTAGAATGCTTTTTCAGCATCTAATGAGATGACCATGTGGTTTTTTTTCTTTTACTTTGTTTATGTAGTGGATTACATTGATGGATTTCCATATATTGAACCATCCATGCATCCCTGGAATGAAGCCTACTTGATCATGGTGAATGATCGTTTTGATATGCTCTTGGATTCGGTTGGCAAGAATTTTATTTAGTATTTTTGCATCAATATTCCTAAGAGAAATTGGCCTGTAGTTCTCTTTCTTTGTTGGATCTTTTTGTGGTTTAGGTATCAGCGTAATTGTGGTTTTGAAGAACGAGTTGGGCAGTGTCCCTTCTGTCTCTATTTTGTGGAATACTTTGAAGAGTATTGGTGCTAAGTCTTCTTTGAAGGTCTGGTAGAATTCTGCACTAAAACTATCTGGTCCCATACTTTTTTTGGTTGGCAGGCTGTCTTAGTCAGGGTTTCTATTCCTGCACAAACATTATGATCAAGAAGCAAGTTGGGAAAAGCCGGGTGTGGTGGCACACGCCTGTAATCCCAGCACTTGGGTGGTAGAGGCAGGTGGATCTCTGAGTTCGAGGCCAGCCTGGTCTACAGAGTGAGTTCCAGGACAGCCAGGACTACACAGAGAAACCCTGTCTCGAAAAACCAAAAAAAAAAAAAAAAAAAAAAAGAAGAAGCAAGTTGGGGAGGAAAGGGTTTATTGAGCTTACTCTTCCACAAAGCTGTTCATTACCAAAGGAAGTCAGGACTGGATCTCAAGCAGGTCAGGAAGCAGGAGCTGATGCAGAGGCCATGGAGGGATGTTACTTACTGGCTTGCTTCCCCTGGCTTGCACAGCCTGCTGTCTTATAGAACCCAAGAATACCAGCCCAGAGATGGTACCACCCACAAGGGGCTCTCCCCCACTTGATTGCTAATTGAGAAAATGCCCCACAGCTAGATCTCCTGGAGGCACTTCCTCAAATGAAGCTCCTTTTTCTATGATAACTCCAGCCTGTGTCAAGTTGACACACAAAACTAGCCAGTACAATTGACCCCTTGTTATCTTGACACACCAACATATCACTATTAAGCCTCAGCCCTTACTTCCTTATTCATCCCCAAGATGTAAATAACGTAAAAAGTCCCCCAGTCTTTACATATTAAAAGTTCAACCCCTTTAAAATGTCCAATATATTAAAATTCCAAGTCTTTTAAAAATTCAAAGTCTCTTAACTGTGGGCTTCACTAAAATACCTTCTTTCAAGAGAGAAAAATATCAGGGCACAGTCACAATCAAAAAAGCAAAACTCAAACTCAATGTCTGGGATTCAACTCACGATCTTCTGGGCTCCTCCAAGGGCTTGGGTCACTTCTCCAGCTCTCCCCTTTGTAGCACACACCTTGTCTTCTATGCTCCAGCTGCCTGTACTCCACTGCTGCTGCTGTCCTTGGTGGTCATCCCATAGTACTGGCATCTCCAAACCTCAACTCTTTTGCATGACCCCTTCAGTCCTGGGCCATCAATTACAACTGAGGGTACACTTTCACCAATGGCCTTCCATGCCCTCTCACTGTACCAAGCCTCAGCTGTTCTTCCTGATGCTTTCATGCCTTCAAAAACAGTACCACCTGGCTGACTCTTACACAGTACCAAGTCCTGCTACAACCTGAGGCACAACCTTGGCTATGTGGAACACACACTCTGTGCTGTCAGGAAACAGTTTCCAGAAGATTTCACCTCAGTGATGCTGGTTTCTTCTTAGTCACCACTAATTTCTTAGCTCCAGCTAACCAGCATCAATAGTCCCAGTAACACAAAGGGTGACTTTAATGGTTTTGGTATCTTGTTATTCACAGCTGATTCTTCAGCTTCAGCTAACCAAAACTAGAGTCTTCATGGCCCTGATAAGAGTCTTTAATCTTCCCTCTGAAATTTCACAAGCCAGGCTTCCATCTTCTGCCTTGTTCTCAACATAAACTTCCAAGCTCCTACACATCTCACAGAGGTCTCAACATTGAATGGGCCATTTAATCCAAAGTTCCAAAGTCCTTCCACAGTCCTCCCCAAAACATGGTCAGGTTGCCACAGGAATACCCCACTACGCTGGTACCAATTTGTCTTAGTCAGGGTTTCTATTCCTGCACAAACATCATGATCAAGAAGCAAGTTGGGGAGGAAAGGGTTTATTGAGCTTACACTTCCACACAGATGTTCATTACCAAAGGAAGTCAGGACTGGAACTCAAGCAGGTCAGAAAGCAGGAGCTGATGCAGAGGACATGGAGGGATGTTACTTACTCGCTTGCTTCCCCTGGCTTGCTCAGCCTGCTCTCTTATAGAACCCAAGAATACCAGCCCAGGGATGGTACCACCCACAAGGGGCTCTCCCCCACTTGATCACTAATTGAGAAAATGCCCCACAGCTGGATCTCATGGAGGCACCCAACTGAAGCTCCTTTTTCTATGATAACTCCAGCCTGTGTCAAGTTGACACACAAAACTAGCCAGTACAGGAGGCATTCTATAACCCCTTCTATTTCTTTAGGGGTTATGGGACTGTTTAGCTGATCTACTTGATGCTGATTTAATTTTGGTATTTGGTATCTGTCTAGGAAATTGTCCATTTCCTCCAGATTCTCCAGTTGTTTTGAGTATAGGCCTTTGTATTAGGATCTGATGATCTTTTGAATTTCCTCCGTTTCTGTTGTTAAATCCCCCTTTTCATTTCTAATTTTGTTAATTTGGATACTGTCTCTGTGCCCTTTGGTTAGTCTAGCTAAGGGTTTATCTATCTTGTTGATTTTCTCGAAGAACCAGCTCTTGGTTTTGTTGATTCTTTGTATGGTTCTCTTTGTTTCTACTTGATTGCTTTCAGCCCTTAGTTTGATGATTTCCAATCTTCTACTCCTCCTGGGTGAGTTAGCTTCTTTTTGTTCCAGGGCCTTCAGGTGTGTGATAAAGTTGCTAGTGTATGCTTTCTCCAGTTTCTTTTTGCAGGCACTCAGGGCTATGAGTTTTCCTCTTAGCACTGCTTTCATTGTGTCCCAAAGATTTGGGTAGGTCGTACCTTCATTTTCATTGAAGTCTAAAAAGTCTTTGATTTCTTTCTTTATTTCTTCCTTGACCAAGGTGTCATTGAGTAGAGTATTGTTCAGTTTCCATGTGTATGTGGGCTTTCTGTTGTTCTTCTTGCTATTGAAGACCACTTTTACTCCATAGTGATCCAATAGGAGACATGGGATTAGTTCGGTCTTCTTGTATTTGTTGAGGTCTGTCTTGTGACCAATTATATGATCAATTTTTGAGAAGGTACCGTGCAGTGCTGAGAAAAAGGTATACTCTTTTGCTTTAGGATGGAATGTTATATATTTATATATATATATATATATATATATATATATATATATATATATATATATAATTAGGATGGAATGTTTTATGTATATATATATATATATATATATATATATATATATATATATATATATTAAATCCAATTGGTCCAAAGCTTCAATCAGTTTCACTGTGTCCCTGTTTAGTTTCTGCTTTCCTGATCGGTCCATTGAGGAGAGTGGAGTGTTGAAGTCACCTACAATTATTGTGTTAGGTGCAATGTGTGCTTTAACCTTTAGTAAAGTTTCTTTTATGAATGAGGGTGCCCTTACATTTGGAGCATAGATGTTCAGTATTGAGAATTCTTCATGGTGGATTTTCCCTTTGACAAGCAGGAAGTGACCTTCTGTGTCTCTTTTGATGACTTTAGGTTGAAAGTCAAATTTATCTAATATTAGAATGGCTACTCCGTCTTGTTTCCTGGGACCATTTGCTTGTAAAACTGTCTTCCAGCCTTTTACTCTAAGGTGGTGGGTGGTGTTTGTCTTTGACACTGAGATGTGTTTCCTGTATGCAGCAAAATTTAGGGTCCTGTTTCCGTATCCAGTCTGTTAGTCTGTGTCTTTTTATTGGGGAATTGAGTCCATTGATATTAAGAGATATTAAGGAATAGTAATTAGTACTTCCTGATATTTTGGGCGTTTTTTTTTTGTTTTTTTTTTTTTTTTTGTATTTGAGTGGTTCTCTTCTTTTGGGTTGGATGAGATGGGGTTTCTATCTTGTTTCTTTTGGGGTGTAGTTTCCCCCCTTGTGTTGGAATTTTTCCCCTATTATCCTTTGTAGGGCTGGGTTTGTAGATAAGTATCATGCAAATTTCGTTTTGTCATGGAATACCTTCTATGGCAATTGAGAGTTTTGCTGGGTATAGTAGTTTTGGCTGAAGTTTGTGTTCCCTTAGGGTCTGCATGAGGTCTGCCCAGCATCTTCTAGCTTTCATGGTCTCAGGTGAGAAGTCTGGTGTAATTTTGATAGGTCTTCCTTTATATGTTACTTGTCCTTTTTCTCTTACTGCCTTTAATATTCTTTCTCTGTTTAGTACATTTGGGGTTTTGATTATTATGTGATGGGAAGTATTTCTGTTCTGATCCAGTCTATTTGGGGTTCTATAGGCTTCTTTTATATTCATGGGTATCTCTCTCTTTAGGTTGGGGAAGTTTTCTTCCATAATTTTGTAGAAAATATTTGCTGGCCCTTTAAGTTGTAGATCTTCATTCTCATCTATCCCTATAATCCTTAGGTTTGGTCTTCTCATTGTGTCCTGGATTTCCTGAATGGTTTGGGTTACCAGCTTTTTGCATTTTGCATTTTCTTTAATTTTTGAATCCATGGTTCCTATGGTATCTTCAGCATCTGAGATTCTTCTATCTCTTGTATTCTATTGTTGATATTTGCTTCTATGACTCCTGATTTCTTCCCAAGGTTTTCTATCTCCAACGTTGTCTCCCTTTGCGATTGCTTAGTTGTTTCTACTTCTGTTTTTAGATTCTGTATGGTTTTGCTCAGATCTTTCAGTTGCTTGTTTGTGTTTTCCTGTAATTCTTTAAGGGATTTTTATGTTTCCTCTTTTATGACTTCTACTTGTTGACCCATGTTCTCTTGTATTTCTTTAAGTTATTTTTGTTTCTTCCCCTTATTGGGATTCATTTTTTGCTCTATATTATCCCGGATTTCTTTAAGTGATTTTTGTGTCTGCCTTGTATGGGCTTCTAGCTTTTGATCCATTTTCTCCTCTATTACTTTAAGAAATTTATCTAAGCGATCCTCAATCTGCATCTTTACCAGTGATTTTAGATCTGAGTCTTGTTTTTCTGGTGTGTTGAGATATCCGAGATTTAATTGTGTTTGCCTTGTAAGGGCTTCTAGCTTTTGATCCATTTTCTCATGTATTCCTTTAAGAGATTTATCTAAGTGTCCCTCTATCAGCATCCAGACCAGTGATTTTAGATCTGACTCTTGTTTTTCTGGTGTTTTGGGGTATCCAAGATTTATTGCTGTCGAGGAAGTGGGTTCGGATGCCGCCATACTGCCTTGATTTCTGTTAGTAATGGTCTTAAGTTTGCCTTTTGCCATCTGATTAACTCTGGTGTTAGTTGGTCCTGTAGTTACTAGCTCGTGCTTGACCCTCCTGTGGGCTCTTAAGGCTATTTCCCAGCGACTGAGACACCTGAACCACTGCCCTGCAGGGCTCCTGCTCACAGATTGCTGACAGGTGGCCTGAGTCCCCCGAGGTCTTAAACTCAGGATATCCCAGGTACTTGGTTCCACCTCTTGGGCAGCTGCTCTGCACTGCTCCTGCTCAGGGTTTGCTGTCTGGTATCCTGTTTCCCCAGGGGTCTTAAAGTTGGGATATCTCAGTTATCTGGTTCCGCCTGCTGGTCCAAAGCTACTGGGAAGCTGGCTGAGGCTGGCTCCCCTGCCGCCGGCTGGATGGGAAGCAGCTGGCAAGATGGTGCTGTCTGCAGGGAGTTCGGGGTCTGCCCTGTGAGTACAGAGCGCAGGCTTGGCCGCTGTGCCCCAAACCGCTACTCTGTGCGCAGCTCCTGCTCCAGGCCTGAGTACCCGAAGGTCTTAAACTCGGGCTATCTCAGGTACCAGGTTCCGCAGGCTGGATCTGAGCACCTGGGAAGCGAGTTGGGTCTGGCTTCCCCGCCACCGGCTGGATGGGAAACTGCAGGCAAGATGGTACTGACTGTAGGGAGTTCTGGGTCCACCCTGTGAGCGCAGAGCGCAGGCTAGGCTGCTGTGCCCCAAACCGATACTCTGTGCACAGCTCCTGCTCCAGGCCTGAGTCCCCGAAGGTCTTAAACTCGGGCTATCTTGGGTACCTGGTTCCGCAGGCTGGGTCTGAGCACCTGGGAAGCTGGCTGGGTCTGGCTTCCCCACCACCGGCTGGATCTTTTTTCCTTATTTTTGAAATTATTTTATAATGTAAATTTCTCCCTCTATTCTCCATCTATTTCTCCTTTAAACATTTCTTTTTCATTTTCAAATTCACAATCTCTTTTATCTTTAACATTGATAATATAATATAACAATGTGTATATATATATATATGGATATATATACATATATATATATATATATGTATATATATCCATATATATATTTGCACGTGTAGATATGCTTCTTCTAAGAAACCTAAATACAGCCCCCTTGGCCGGGAGGTGGTGGGACATGCCTTTAATCCTAGCACTTGGGAGACAGAGGCAGGCAGATTTCTGAGTTCAAGGCCACCCTGATCTATAGAGTAAGTTCCAGGACAGCCAGAACTATGTAGAGAAACCCTGCTTCAAAAAACAAAACAAAAAATATATAACCCTTATTCTATATAATGTTACATATATGTGTATTTATACATAAATATGTTTTGTACAGGATAACAAATTATTGTCTTCTTCTTATTGGAAAACTCTATCTCATTATCTCAACATTCCTTAGGTTCTTCAAATATTTTACAGAGAGTTGAGGCCAATTAGGATTCCTAAGTTCAATTTAGCATGTTTATTTTGGAACTCATGTTTGGAAATCTCACTGGTAAGACTTTTTGAGTATATTTTATGGCATTGCATGAAACGATCTTCCAACAAACCATCTCATTTCCTGAGTATTGCTATCTTATTTACTCTTTTTCAATGACTCCTGACATGTAGTTTCAGGACGTACACATAGGAATATGTTTATATAGCTCCAAATGGTATTTTAATTATCTCTTGTATTTCTGAAATTTTTGACTGACAGCCTTTGTTAGAGAATCTCATTTCAATTATGTATGTTTATTTTTGCATTACCTTGTATTCATTGTATTGTATAGTTGGAATATATTATGGGCTTATTTGTAGACTTTTGGTAACTCTCCATACTGATTACCATTTTGGCTTAAATTTTTTTGACAAATTGAAAATAAATGATCCATTTACTTCACACACTCTACAGCATTTCCTATTAGTTTTGTTGATCTTTGTCATTCTGTCTAATGTTAGTTGAAATGCCAATCATGATTTTATTTGTATTTTCAGATGAAAATATTTACACAACTGATGAATAGTGGGGAAAACAGAAGATGTTACTCTGATAATTCAGTCAATAAAGCAAAAACCAGTGTGTACTTCTTGATAGGATATTACTATGAATTTTGGCTCATTCTTATTATGAATTGGGTATTCATGATCATTTCCTACATCTGGACACTAACTCTGTTAAAATGAGTTATTGATCACTGGAGCTGTTTTGCAATTTTGGATTTTGGAATCATGTGGCAATGGATTGCAGAATCACCCATCATTGAACATGAAATTAGACATTTAGCAACTTTTTTTCTTAACTTCTCTAGCTTACATGACACATTATCATTTTAAGCAACTGGCTGAAAAATATCATAGTTCTAAACAGAGATACCTGGAACTTGGATTAAGTCCCCCACCAAGAAAGTAAAGACGGTGATATGGTGATGATATTCTACAGGAGAGAAATGTGGAATCATAGTGTTCTGCTACATTTGTAAGGATAAGACTCCCACTGTATCTTTGGCCCAATCCAAAGGACAGACTTGGTCACAATGTTCACCAGTGCTGAAAGGCTTATTGTCAGATTCAAATTTGGCTAAGCATGTATTAAAGAAATGAACAACCATAATCCCTTTTTCTACCTCAATATTATTTTCTTATTGAAAATTTCAAATAATATTGGTTAATGTTTTCTTTTAAATTGAGTATCAGGTTCTCAGAAAATAATCAAACTTTGAAAATCTGATACACAAAATAAAAATTTCTCTATGCATTGCCCTCTATCTCTTTTATTCCTTCTTGTTTGAAAAAAAAAGTAGTGGATAATCAAGGCTAGTCTAGAGTCCCACAAACATTTATACAAAGAAAGAACAAATTAAAAGAATGGTGTATCTATTCTTCCATTTAGAGGTCTAGACATATAGTCAATATTTATGATATTATTTCCTTTATCTTGTGTGTTACGTGCCACTCACATGCCTAATCCTGCAGAGACTTGATTTCCCAGAGTAGAGTGATAAAAACAGGATGTCCTTTCAGAGCAAAACAGGGAAAGGAAGTTAGGGAGAAACTCTGAAAGGCAGTTGGAAGGGTCAATATTTTGGATGTAAATAGGTTAAACAAAACTACACACACACACACACACACACACACACACACACTATATATATATATATATATATATATATATATATATGCAGAGGAACTAGTGCAATGCCATATCTTCTGTGGTTACTGCTCAACTATCCCTGTGCTCATGTGAATATTCCTTATTTAATTTAATAAGCCCATTTTTCTTGGTGTCCTCTGTCACTTTTTGCTTTTTCTTTCTTTCTGCCTTCTTTTCCTAAGGGTTCCTTATCTCTGAGTGGAGAAACTTGCTGGAGACATCACATTTATAGCAGCATTTCTGAAGTTCTCTCTTTCTTCTCTTCTCTTCTCTTCTCTTCTCTTCTCTTCTCTTCTCTTCTCTTCTCTTCTCTTCTCTTCCCTTCCCTTCCCTTCCCTTCCCTTCCCTTCCCTTCCCTTCCCTTCCCTTCCCTTCCCTTCTCTTCTCTTCTCTTCTCTTCTCTTCTCTTCTCTTCTCTTCTCTTTTCTTCTCCCCTCTTCTCTTCTTCTCACCTCTTTTTTTCTCTCCCTCCTCTCATGCTCTCTCTCTCTGCATTATATTTGGCTGTGGGACTCTATTTATTCTCATTTCCTGCAAAGAGGAAGCTTGAGAATATGCCACTGATAAACACAACACACAACTCACTAAAAGCAGAGGTTAAAAATTACCTAAATTAGAATGTTCATTCATAGATGTTATTGATTTTAGTTGGGAATGCTCTCTGTGGGCTACTAAAAGAGAAATATAATGCCCAATTCAATATCAAAACCTTTGCAATGATGATTAATAAAAAATATTTAGTAAAATATAACACAAATCTCCTGGAAGTAACTAACTACCATCAGATTTGCCTTAATGCACACTTAATCTATGAGTCAATATCCTTAGCTGACAGTTGCCTTCTTTCTCATTTTTGAGATCACGCCCCTGATTGGTCCTGAAAATTTACTCCATTTTTTTTTACATATACTCAGTCAGTCTGAGCGAGCCACAGCTAGAGAAATCTATTCACATAAAAAATATTCCAGTAACATTTTTCGTTGTTTTCTAGCTCTCAGCTCATACCAGGCTCTTGCTGCAAATTGACAACAAGGTTTTTCTAGAAGGAGGAGTGCTCTGGAAACCTTCAGAAGGAAATGAAAAGAAAATGTCAGCATGGTCAGTTAACTTGCTTATTCTTCACATTAATGCTCTGAATGAAACTGCTACAGTTTGCTCTTCAAGGTATTTGTTATTGTTTCTGTTCATTGCTTCTGTTTTAATATCTATTATTCAGGACTCAGCCTTGGAGTTCTGCTTCATCTGTAATTATGTCATTATGTCAGCCCTCAGTATTTGTCAGAGAAAGGAGACCTGTTGTTCCTTAATATGATTTGTGGGATCTAATCTGTAAAGGATTTTCATATCAGGACAGCAGTTCTCACTTAGCATCAGGATATTTTTGGAACATTCTCTGACATTGCCTTACCTAGTATGCCAATACACTCTGAGAATACTAAAACCTAAACACTGTAATTCTCCCTTGATATCATCCTGTTTATCAGGGTGCTGATTGTTTTGGATGAGGGGCTTGTATATTCAAATGTAGGACTAGTCAATCATATGCCCTCCTTTTGATATAGCTCACATATCCCATATAAGTACTCCTACACAGTTTGAACAAGATATTTTCATGAAGAATTATTTTAGGAAGAAGAAAAATTGGAAACTCTCATACACATGTTCATAGCTATGTCATATTCTTTGTCTTGTGTAAGTAAAAGAGAAAACATTGGACTATTTGTAGGCACACAAAACCTTATTATAAAGAGAAAATGAAGGGAGGTTATATGTCTCCTTTCATTTCCAGATACACAGAATTTAACATTTTTGCAGTTTTCCAAGCAAATTGGGTGTCTCCATATATTTCCATGAAGAATTCATTTTACTTCTTGGTAAAGTTTACTACTTCTGCTGTCATTATTTCTTTGAAAATGAAGAATTATTTCCATGTCATATTTATCCCTGTTCCAAAGCATGGCACAAAGGGGGGAAATTGAGAAATATTTATACTGAATATGAAGTGGGTAGATACCTAAGATCTAACAGTTCCTACTGAATAAACTACAAATTTACTGTGCCCAGTAACGAACTGGGATCAGTTTTAAAGTGAAACCAGTGTCTTTTATGTATGTATCAAATCGCCCTATCCTGATTGACCTAAGAATGAAGCTGCATCTAGAAATACAAATATTTCGTCACACATAGTTTCACACAGAGTTTTTTTGAAAGATTTTTATTATTTTTTAATGGATATATTCTATATTTACTTCTCATTTCCCTTTTCCTGGTTCCCTGGCCCCCAAGGATACCACATGCCCTTTTCCCTACCCCTGTTTCCCCATCAACCCCTTCCCAATTCCCTGTTCTGGTATTCCCCTACACTGAAGCTTTGAGTCTTTCCAGCACCAGGGTCTACTCCTTCCTTCTTGTCAGACATCATTTGGTATGTGGATTGTGTCTTTGGTGTTCAAAGATTCTAGACTAATATCCACTTATCAGGGAGTGCATACCATGCATATTCTTTTGAGACTGGGTTACCTCACTTAGTATGATGCTATCCAGCTCCATCTATTGCTCTAAGAATTTCATGAATTCATTGTTTCTAATGGCTGAAGAGTACTCCATTGTGTGTGTGTGTGTATGTATGTATATATATATATATATATATATATATATATATATATATATATATCACATTTTTATATCCATTCCTCCTTTGAGGGACATCTGGGTTCTTTCCAGATTCTGGCTATTATAAATAAGGCTGCTATGAACATAGTGAAGCATGTATCCTTATTGCACGCTGGGGAATTTTCTGGATATATGCCCAGGAAGGGTATGGCTGGGTCCTCTGGAAGTATCATGTCCAGTTGTCTCAGGAGCTGCCAGACTGATTTCCAGAGTGGTTGTACCAGCTTGCAGTCCCATCAGCAGTGGAGGAGTGTTTCTCTTTTTTGGCATCCTCACCAACTCTTGCTGTCTCCTGATTTTTTTTTTTGCATTTTTTATTGGATATATTCTATATTTACAATTCATTTCCCTTTTTCTGGTTCCCCACCCCCAAAGGTCCCACATGTCCTTTTCCCTCCCCCTGCTCTCTCATCCACCCCCTCCCACCTTATTGTTCTTGTACTCTCCCACAATGATGTTTTGGTCTATTCTAGCACCAGTGTACACTCCTTTCTTCTTGTGAGACATCACTTGATATGTGATTTATGTCTTTGGTGTTCCAAGCTTCTAGGCTAATATCCACTTATCAGTGACTGTATACCATGGGTATTCTTTTGAGACTGGGTCACCTCAGTTAGTATGACGTTCTCCAGCTCCACCTATTTCTCTAAGAATTTCATGAATTCATTATTTCTAATGGCTGAATAGTACTCCATTGTGTATATATACCACATTTTTTGTATCCATTCCTCTGTTGAGGGACATCTGGGTTCTTTCCAGCTTCTGGCTATTATATATAAGGCAGCTATGAACATAGTGGAGCATGTATCCTTATTGCATGCTGGTGAATCTTCTGGGTATATTCCCAGGAGTGGTATGGTTGGGTCTTCTGGAAGTATCACGTCCAGTTTTCTGAGGAACCACCATACTGATTTCCAGAGTGGTTGTACCAGCTTGCATTCCCACAAGCAGTGGAGGAGTGTTCCTCTTTCTCCACATCCTCGCCAACACCTGATGTCTCCTGATTTTTTAATCTTAGCTATTCTGACTGATGAGAGGTGAAATCTCAGGGATGTTTTGATTTGCATTTCTCTAATGACTAATGATGTTGAACATTTTTTAAGGTGTTTCTCAGCCATCCGAATTTCTTCAGGTGAAAACTCTTTGTTTAGGTCTGTACCCAATTTTTGGATAGGGTTATTTGGTTTTCTGAAGTTTATCTTCTTGAGTTCTTTGTATACATTAGATATTAGCCCTCTGTCAGATGTAGGGTGGGTGAATATATTTTCCAAATTGGTTGATGGCTGATTTGTCCTTTTGACAGTGTCTTTTGCCTTACAGAAACTTTGTAATTTTATGAGGTCCCATTTGTCTATTCTTGATCTTAGAGCATAAACAATTGGTGTTCTGTTCAGGAACTTTCCTCCTGAGCCAAGGTCCTCAAGGGTCTTCCCCAGTTTCTTTTCTATTAGTTTTAGTGTGTCTGGTTTTATGTGGAGGTCCTTGATCCACTTGGAGTTGAGCTTAGTACAAGGAAATAAGAGTGGATCAATTCTCATTCTTCTGCATGTTGACCTCCAGTTGAGTCAGCACCGTTTGTTGGAAAGGCTATCTTTTTTCTACTGGATGTTTTAACCTTACTTGTGGAAGATAAATTGGCCATAGATGTGTGCGTTCAATTCTTGGTCTTAGTAGAAGACAGGAAATCATCAAACTCAGGGTTGAAATCAATGAAGTTGAAACAAAGAGAACCTTACAAAGGATCAACAAAACCATGAGCTGGTTCTTTGAGAAAATCATCAAGATAGATAACCCTTAGCCAGCCTTACCAAAGGACACAAAGACAGTATTCAAATTAAAAAATTAGAAATGAAAAGGGAAATATAACAACAGAAACTGAGGAAGTTCAAATTATCAGATCTTACTACAAAAGCCTATACTCAAAGCAACTGGAGAATCTTCAGGAAATAGACAATTCCTAGAGAGTTAGTAAATACCAAAATTAAATCAGAATCAAATAGATTGTCTAAACAGTCCCATAACCCCCAAAGAAATAGGAGGGGTCAGAGAAAGTCTTCCATCCAAAACAGCACAGGATCAGATGGTTTTAGTGCAGAATTCTATCAGACCTTCAAAGAAGACCTAATACCAATACTCTTCTAACTATTCCACAAAATAGAAACAGAAGGAACTCTACCCAACTCATTTTACAAAGCCACAATTACCCTGATACCAAAACCACACAAAGATCCAACTAAGAAAGAAAACTTCAGACCAATTTCTTTTATGAACATCAATGCAAATTACTCAGTAAAATTCTTGCCAACCAAATCCAAGAGCACATCAAAATTATCATTCACCTTGATCAAGTTGGCTTCATCCCAGTGATGCAGGAATGGTTCAATATATAGAAATCCATCAATGTAATCCACTACATAAACAAGCTTATAGGAAAAAAAAACACATGGTCATTTTATTGGATGCTGAAAAAGCATTTGATAAAACTCAGCATCCTTTCATGCTAAAAGTCTTGGAAAGAACAGAAATTCAAGGACCATAACGAAACATAGTAAACACAATTTACAGCAGACCAGTAGCCAATATCAAAGTAAATGGAGAGAAACTTGAAGCAATTCCACTAAAATCAGGGACTACACAAGGCTGCCCCCTCGCATCATATCTTTTCAATATATTAATTGAGGTACTAGCTAGAGCAATTTGACAACATAAGGAAGTCAAAGGGATATAAATTGGAAAGGAAGAAGTCCAACTATCACTAAAGTATCTTGGTGTGTCTCTAACCAAATAAGTGAAAGATTTGTATGACAAAACCTTCAGGTCTCTGAAGAAGGAAATGGAAGAAGACTTCAGAAAATGGAAAAATCTTCCATGTTCATGTGTTAGCAGGATTAATATAGTTAAAATGGCAAGCTTGCCCAAAACAATATGCAGATTCAATGCAATCACCATCAAAATCCCAACTCAGTTCTTCATAGAGTTAGAGAAATTCTCAAATTCATCTGGAATAAAAAAAATCCCAGGATAGCTGAAACTATTATCAACAGTAAAAGAACTTCTGGGGGAATCAGTATCTGGGACCTCAAGCAATACTACAGTGCAGTAGTGTTAAAATTTTCATGGTATTGGTATAGTGACAGGGAGTTGGATCAATGGAATAGGATTGAAGACACACACACAGCTTTCAAACTCACCTCTGTAGATGCTGCAGTAATTTTCAGTTACAATGTTCTACTATTAAATGATACTAAGAAAGAAATAATGTATCATTCAAAGATTAAAGGACTTGAAATTCATTATTCTATAATATAAAGAAATGCCAGTAAAGGCTATCTTACAACACTCATTATTTCCTCTGGGAGCTAATTGAATCAATAAAAAGTAAAATCATATTTAGATTACTCTATGTTTAACATAAGGATTGCCTTTTTCTGTGAGCAAATGTTGATGTTTAAAAACACACATAGATAAACTCAAATAACTTTATTATGCATTTCCTTTATTTCATAAATGAACACTCTAGTTTCTTTATATCAATTCTACTACATTTAATGCCCATTCCACATAATATCAAACATATGTCCTCTACAAATACAATAGTTTATATATAGGTTTATGTGTGTGTGTGAGGGTGTATGTGTGTGTGTGTATGTATGTGTGCATATCTTTGTGTGAAACTCTGTGTGTGTCCATTCTTTACTTAAATACACTTTCTTAAACTCTTCTCTTTCTCTTCATATATATATATATATATATATATATATGTGTGTGTGTGTGTGTATACATATATATGTATATATATATATATACATATGTATACACACACATATATATATACATATATATGTATACACACACACATATATATATACATATATATGTATACACACACACACACACACACACACACACACACATATATATATATATATATATATATATATATATATATATGAGACTACCAATTGGAATTCAGAATTAGATTGAATCTTCTCTCTTGTGATGAATCCCTAAATAATGTTGATTCCCCATACCTTTGTAGAGAATGTTTGCCTGTACATTTTTATCTATGAGGAAGTACTTTTGGAAATTTCTTCCTTTAGTTTGACATGGTGATGTAAATTATGGTTTTCTGATTATTCATAAACCATCCAGAAATGACAAAATTTGGGCATCAGTATGAACCCACAATTACTCTGCAACTCACATATACTTTCAAGAAAACACAGAAAGAGGAATGAGTATGTTAGTCAAAGAAGTCCCGAAAATTTCAACTCATCAGTGTACTTGTCTGAGTGCCATAATTTTTCCTAGATAAACACTTTGTGGTGAAACCATAGGTTCACAAGATAAAGCATTCAGTAAATAGACCACTGCCTGTGTTTGAAAGTTCACACAATAATCTCATTTGTTACCCAGATAGAACATTGGTTGAACTCTACATAAGTTTGTTTTGCAAATGTAAGTATAGGGCCATAAAACCTTTATAACTTTGGTACTGGAAAAATACCTGGATATTTTACGGGATCTCTTTAAAGTTCAGGGAAATTTTTACTAATTTTTGTTATATACAACTGTACATGCATACATAAATTCTTTTTAAACATAAATTAAATATAATCAATATATAGTGTTAGTTTTGTGAATGTGTGCTTTTAGTGATGAACATTTTCTTCTAGATAGCAAACTGGAGTGCTCTTCCTTATAGAAATTTATCTCCTGATCTCATAATTTTTTAGGTAACTTAAATACTGTAATAAATTTGGAGGTTCCCTGGCTTTCCAGATACTTTGTTAATCTTTTAGGTATCTATGTTTTTGAAATTTTATTTGTACAAATTTTGTATGTTACACATAAGACTTTTTGCAAACAGACATTGTCTTATTCTTCTGGATAGTACTATCTTCTGCCCACATTTTGCAATATTGTCAAAAGTTTTTTATTATGGTGTAATTTGTGGATTAATCAGTCAAGGTTAGACAGACTACTGTAAATTATCTGCAGTTTAAACTATGTAATATTTTTGTCTCCTAGGGGAGTAAAATTAATAATTCTGATGAAGGTGACAGTAAAAGTTTGTCCATTGGTATAAAGGTAGTGAGAAATTATCATATTTCAGAGAAGTAGCAGGTAGAGCTTTTCCTTAACAGTTCATAACATTACATGACATATGAAGTAATGCATGTTGTACGTTATTATAGAAATAACACTGAAAACATGTAGGAAAAATTAAGATCAGAGCACCATGCCACAATACAAAAAAACAAAACAAAACAAAACAAACACATAAACAAAAGAATACACAAGCACACAAAACAGAAGTTGAGGGAATGAAAGAAAATGAGAAGCATATCACTTAGAGGGTTGTGTTGGAAATGAACTGGACCAGGAGAACAACAATAGGACAAGGGACATAATGGAATTGAGTAAAATAATGCTTACTTTTAACATGTGTTATTCCTTTAGTTATAATTGGATAATTGTATTTTATCACTTTTTGGGAGCATATAATACTTCAAAATAATACATTTTCACATATTAGGGTTAACAAACCATGTGCAAGGCAAAATGAAACCATAATATACATCTGAACCTATTAATGAAAATCACTTCTTCTTAAGGGAAAGTAAGTTAGATTGAGATGATTGGAAAGTATATTTAGTGCAGGAGTGTACTTTGTCAGGTTGGTTAACTTGTGACATGGAATGTTTAAGGGAAATTCAGGTAATTATTTTCTTCAGATACATATGTGCTTCTCACTGGGGAATCAACCTAAACACAGACACATCTTTGAAAATTTTCCTGTGAAGGATAACTTTACAGGAAAGCATCATAGTTGGGATGGAAGAAACTATTAGAATTTTTTGGCATTTGATGAAATGGTTGCAAAGGGAAAGTAATATATTTCAGGAGTAATAGAATCAGAGGATACTTATGCTCCTGTAGATCTCACGGCATCTGAGCAAATATCAACAGTACTAATTCAAATGAGTCTGTATTAAGTATAGACAAAAATAAGTTACAATGGATTATTAGTTATAGATACTGGGTAGCCCCAATGCATTATGTCTAGTGGTTGTATTTTTCACACATTTTATGACTTATGAATATTAAGTTAAAAGTTTACAGAATAGTGACATCTCAATAGCAATTGTGTAAATTCTCAAATACACATGATATACATATACACATTGTGCTTCTCTAAATAAAACCCATACACTTGAATTTACACACAAAGAAATGATTCTAGTTTATCTAGAGTTTGGATATTTCTTTTCTAAAAATAAAACTCCTCTTCAAATTTGCTTACCAATATTATATTTTAACACATAGTGTATTATGTGGTAAACACCTTGAAACTGGACACAAGTGTGCAATTTACATAATTGAAATGCATTGTTTATAAGATGAACTGTGGAAAATATATGAAATAATGTGATAAAAATCCCAAATAAACATAGATTCTCAGGACATTGTGACAGGAAGATTATAAAGGTTCAGCTGTGGAGTACATTATGCAGTTCAGGATGACAAGTAGCAGTCCCAAGACACAATGGAGGCTTAATTAAAGATACTATTAATCAGAAACAGGCTCCAAGGCACATGCATTACAGGACCATTTTCTGTTAATAATTAGATCCAGAAACCAAAGAATAACTATAAAATATTTTGGTCTTTCCCTTCTATTTCATCTTTTTCTTATTAATAATGCAAAGAAAAGAGAGGTGGAAGAAAAGATGGAGGACGTTTGATGAAAAAAATTCTCCATGGTAAATACAGGCGTTTTCCTCTTTGATCATTTTTGAGATCTCTCTCCTGCTTGTTCCCAACCTTTTCTCTACTTTCCTGTATATACTCAGTCAGTCTGACTCAAACATATCAAAAGAAATCTCTCCACATAAAAAAATTCCCTTGTCTAGCACTCAGCTTACACCAAGCTCCTGCTGTATATTGACAACAAGCTATTCATTTGAGAAGGAGGAATACAGATGAAAATAAAACAAAAATGTCATCATGGTCAGGTAACTTGCTATGATTCCTCACATTCATGCTCTAAGTGAAATTGCCTCTGTTTGCTGTGAAGAGTTTGATATTGGTTCTGGGTTATTGCTTCAGTTGTAATATCTATCATTCAGTACACGGCCTTGGAGTTCTGTTTCATGTGCAAGGATGGTGTATTATGTCAGTATTCAGTATCTGACAGAGGCAGGAGTCCTGTTGCTCCTTAATATGATTTTGAGGATTAGATATGTGTAGGATTTTTATATCAGAATAGCGTACTTACATATCTGCATACTTCATTTTTAAGGACAGTCAAAGCACAGAGTACGCAGCTATTCCAATAAAAAAGCTTACCATATTCAAATTTCCTTTTTTTTGTTTTCACCTTTACATCTTAACATACTAATATTTGCAGGTACCACCCAGTTCCCATAATTTATAGTATTAATGTTAATTTAGTTGTATTGCTTTGTCTTGATCACTATTTACTATCACTGAACATTTTTTCACTTGTGTTTATTAGATATTGTCTTGTGGCTCTTGTGTATTCTGGGTTAATTTCATAAAATTCAATCTTCTGTTCTTATGCATTATGTAGGAGCCTCAGCTGCATTTAATTTCATGTAAATGTTGATATTTGTGAGAATCATTTGTTGCTAATATTTTTAATCTATCATGCTATATCATGCCTCGATTATATTAAATGTTGGCATCACATTAGATTTGAACTTATTAAACTTTGTTTAGAACAGGAAGTGTTCTTTTCAAAGACTTTACCAAATTTATCATCTCCATTATCTGGGAAATTCTATAGTTAAATATAGGGATGTGGCTCAATAATTTGTCTTATTACTCTGTCAACCAGGTATATTCTTTGGCTTCCAGGTATCTAGCATTATGATAAACATTGAGGATTTTTAAGATTTTGGGTCTCATTCAAGAGAAATGAATATTCATCTGAATGACCAAGCAGGGAATTTTAGTTGAAAATGGATAATTACAATATTTATTAGAATTTTTATAAGCATTACTGGGTATTGCACAAGTGATATTTAACAAGTTGATTGGTAAAGATTGCAATACCCTTTGAATGTTATGATATAAATTGCAGAAATATAAATGCAGATAATTGTTGGGGCACTTATGTTCTAAATTTTAATCGCTATGATAGTACTGTGTTTCCTTCATAGTAGCATTCTTCTAAGATTCCTTAGATGAAGGATTCTAAATGAAAACAAATCTTTTATCAAGTTTATTGGTTACATACCTGGACTGAATGAATATTAAGCTCTTGTTTCTCAGTGTTTTTATAATTTTGGATGAGCATGTTGGAGATATAAAAAATATAGGACAAGTCAACATATACCCTCATTGGGAGATAGCTCATATATCTTCTATAGGTACCACTAAGAAACCTCAGATCCTAGTTACTTTTGGATGGTGCATGTTTCACAGTTAGAAGTGCCAGTTGACAAGAATTTCACATCAATTTCAATCACGGCATGAGTGTTTTACATAGAAATTGAGCTCTTATGGGATTTAATGCCCATTTGTGTGCATGTAAGAATTGATGTTTATTTTTATGGGTCACTAATGAAAATAGTTGTGAAAGATTAAGTCAGAGTCTCTAGTGAAGAAACATCTGTTGTAGATCAATTTAATGTAGTACCTTGGAAAATCCTCTAAATTTGTGCTTACACTCATTACCTATAACTGTATTCCATGTCTATTCATTTAAGTGTCCATAAGTTTCATAATTTGATTCACCTTTGCTTTGTATTTAAAAAAATCCAAAAAAATTTCAATAAGGATTTTACAGTGATAATGCTATGAACAATGTGCTTCAGCCTGCAGTAAACCACTGTAGTGTGAAAATCATGTCACTTATTTAACACAAGATAATGTTCATAGAATCTTGAGAAAAGAGTTTTTCACCAATAGCCATCAAAAGTAAATAGATTTTGAATGAGGGTTATATTGAATATAATTTCTGTTTTCTGGTCCTTGACTTTATGGCAAGTATTATATATGACTTACATATAATTAAACATGCTTCAGATCCCAAATTAAACAGACATTTTTTACTTCCAAAAAAATAAAACAAACAGAAAACAAAAAATAGATTATAATATTTCCTGACATGTGAAGTAATGTAGGTTTATTTTATTGATTAAAATTTCTCTCACATTGTGTGTTATAATAGACATTACAGCGCAAATATGGAGTGAAAATTAAGATTGGAGTACCATACAACAAATATGAATAAAACTCAAAACAACCTAATAAACACACCCAAAAATATTATAAAAACAATCAAAACAGTAGTTGAAGAATGGAAGAAACTTGTAGTAGTTGTTGGTATTTGATTATCTGGCTGCAGAGGGAAAGTAATATCTTCAGGGAACATTAGCAATAAAGCATACTCATGATTCTGTAGATCTCATCTGCATCTGAGCACATTTCAACAGCACTAAATGAGCTGAGTATGTATTATAAAGATATAAAATTAAGTGGATTATTAATTACAGATATTGTGTTAAACCCTAATTTATTATGTGTAATGGTAATATATTTAACACATTTTATGAATTATGAATATTAAATTTATTATTTACAAAATAATGGCATCTTAATATCAATTCTAAGTTCTCAAGTAGACACCATATGCATATATTATATGTTTATCTGCATAAAAAATATCGCACAAAACTATGCACACACAAAGAAATGATTGTAGAATGTCTACATTTTGTATATTGCTTTTGTAAAATAAATTCGTCTTCATATTTGCCTAACATTATTATAATTTAACACATGGTGTATTGTGTAGTAAATAGCTTGATGAACATGGAAACAAGATATGCCTTTCAGATTATTGAAGGGCATTGTAGGTAACTTGTAATGTGCATACATTTATTAAATAATGTGATATATCTCCATATAATCAAAGCTTCTCAGGATATTGCTGCAGGCCAATTACTAAGGTTCAGCTCCAGAGTGCATTTGACAGCCCATGATTGCAAACAGCAGTCCCTGGACACAAAAGGAGGCTTAATTATAGGTACCATTAGCCAGATACGGGCTCAAAGGCACAAGCATTACTGGACCATTTCCTCTGTTTTTAATTAGAGCCAGAAACTGAAGAATAACTAAATATTATTTTGGTCTTTCTTCTTCTATTTCATCTTTTTTGTTTTAATTTCTGATGTAACACGCAGGGAAGAAGGAGAAAAGATTGAGGTTTCCTGGAAAAAATCTCCATGGTAACAACAGGCTTTTGCCTTTTTTTAAAATCATTTTTGAGCTCTCTCTCCTAATTGGTCGCAATCCTTTTCGCTATTTTCCTAAGAATATTGAGCCAGTCAGAGTCAACCACAGCTAGAGAAAATTATTCACATAAAATGTTTTCAATAAAGCTCATGTATGATGTTTAGATCCTAGCTTGTTCCAGGTTCTTGAAGTAGATTGACAACTAGTTGCTATTTCAAAAAGGAGTACAGATGAAAATGAAAAGAAAATGTCATCATTGTCAGGTAACTGGCTAGGATTCTTCACATTCCTGTTCAGAATGAAACTGCTTCTGTTTACTGTGGAAGGTACTTATTATTGCTCAAATCAGCCATTCAGGACTCCACCTTGGAGTTCTGTTTCAACTTCAAGGATATTGTATTATATCAGCCTTCACTATCTGACAGAGAGCGGAGACCTGTTGCCCCTTGATATCCTTTGGAAGATCATATCTGTAACAGATTCTTATATCAGAACAGCAGTTCTCAGTCGGCACCATGAGACTTTCTGGAACATTCTTTCACATTTGCTTACCTAGTATGCTACTACACTCTGAGGATACTAAAGCCCTAACACTGAAATTCTCCTTTGTTATCATCTTGCTAGAATCAAATGTCTCAGATATATTACATTGCATTTCATTCTGAATACTAGCATCAGGTTTACTTTCTTAATGTTAGTAAAAACCAAATTCAATGTTCATACTTACATATCTGCATACTTCATTCTTTAAGGACAGTCAAAGCAAAGCCTTTGCAGATACCCCGATGAAAGTTTAATATACAAAAAAATTCATATCTTGTTTTGTTTTTAACTTTGAATCTTAATAAGCACACAACTAATGGCATACCAATGTTAAGTATAATTAAAATTTGTTTAGAGCAGAATGTGTTCTTTTCAAAGTCTTTACCTAGTTTATCATCTCTATTGTCTCTATACTTAGTTATACAAAATATAGTTAACTAGAATGTTGTGGCTCAAATATTTGTCTTATTGCTTTGTAAATCATGTGTTTTCTTTTGCATTAAGTTTTCTAGCCTAACCATAAATTTTGACAATTTATCTGATTTAGGGTCTAATTCAAAAGAAATGAATATTCATCTGATTGACCAAGCAGGGAATTTTAGTTGAAAATGTTTAAAGTTAGAAGTTTATTAGAATATTTGGAAGCTTTATTTTGTATTCATGAGTGATACCTAACAAGTTGACTGGGAAAGATTACAATAACCTTTGACTCTTATGGGAGACAGTGCAGACATATAAATGAGGATAATTGCTGAGGTACTTAGGTTTAAAATTGTAAATGGCTATATAGTACTGTGTTGCCTTAGTAGAATTCTTCTCAGATTCCTTGGAGGAAAGATTATAAATAAAAATCTGTTATCAAATTTATTTGTTCCATATTTCGAGTGAATGAAAAGGAATTTTCTGTTTTTCAGGGTTCTGATATTTTGGATGAGTGGTTTGGTTATATAAATAAATACAGGACCAGTCAAAATATATGCTCATTGTGAGATCTCTCATATATCCTGTGTAGGTACCACTCAGAGACCATTATGATCCAATCCTAGTCACTTTTGGATCTTGCATGATTCACATTTAGACCTGCCAGTTGACATGTATATGGCATGAAGCTCAATCATGTTATATATGCTTTACATAGAAATAAAGTTCTTATTGGATTAAATGTCCATTCAGGTGGAGGTAAGAATTGATGTTTATTTTTATGGCTCACTTATGCCAATATTGGGAAAAAGGATTCATAGTTTCCTTTGGAGAAACACTTGGTATTGATAGTTTGAATGTAGTATCTCATAAAATCCTCTACATTTGTGTTTACTCTCATCATATATTAATATATTCCATGTCTATTAATACAGCAGTCTATTTATTAAGTTTAATCATTTACTTCACTTTTGCTTTGTTATCAAAAAATTCACCAGATTTTAAATAAGGATTTTTTAGTTACAATGCTATGAAAAATGTGCATTAGCTTACAGTAAACCACTGTGGTATGATAACCATGAGTCATTAATTTAACACAAGCTAATGCTCAGAAAATCCTGAGAAAAGATGACCTGAAAAGGAAGAAACAGATATAGGAATAGACCAAGGAGCTGTCTAACCTACTCCAAGACAAACAGTAGCCATCTAGGCCCATCATCTGTGCCACCTGGTAAATAGGTATTCTAGCTGGGCTTGAAGTTGCTTCCATCCCCTCATTAAATGAAAAGAAAGTCAGCAGATCCTCAGTCTATGATCCACATGCTCAGACAGTTTATTATTGTGAAATCTACATAGACATAGTATAGCCTTGTAAGAAGCAAGAAAATATAGACCAATGACTAATGTTTTAGTTTGGTCTGGCATTTAAACTATAAGAAATACATCATCCTGACTTGGTAATGATTTCCTTGGCAGCCTCTTTCTGAGCAAGCACAGCCCTGAAAAAGAAAATTATAAATGCTATGTAACTTACCAAATAAACTCACCAGATACTTATGGTTATCATTAAAGATTTGTTGTTGTTGTTCTTGTTCTTTGGTTTTGTTTTGTTTTGTTTTGTTTTGTTTTGTTTTTCGAGACAGGGTTTCTCTGTGTAGCTCTGGCTGTCCTGAAACTCACCCTAGACCAGTTCTAGACCAGGCTGGCCTAGAACTCAGAAATCTGCCTGCCTCTGCCTGCCAAGTTCCTGGATTACAGGTGTACGCCACCCTGCCTGGCTTTTTTTTTGTCTTTTTATTCGTTTATTTTTCAAAGATTATCACATTTCCCAGTTTCACCTCCATAAAGCCCGTATTTCTTCCCCCTCAACCTGCCTCTTGAAGATGGCCCCACATCTGCCCACCCACACCTGCCTCAGTGCCTCAGCATACACCTACTGTGGGTCATTGGACCTCTATCGGACTAAGGCACTCTACCCCCAGTGATGCCCTAATGGCAATCCTTAGCTACATATCCAGCAGAAGCCATTATTTTCCACATGTGTACTCTTTTCTTGTTGGTTTAATCCCTGGAAGCTTTGCATGGTCTGGTTATTTGATAGTGATTTTCCTACTATGGATTGCAAACCCCTTGAACTACTTCAGTCCCTTCACTAACTTTTCCACTGTTATCCCTACACTCAGTCCAATTTTTTGTTGTATGTGCCCTCATAGATGGTTGAGGGATACACATCGATTTCATTTCTATTAGGTGGAAATGAGATTTTTAATTACTTCTTTGTTTTTGAGATTACAGTACAGTTTTTTTCTCCTTTCTCTCTCCTACCCTTCAATATAATATTCTTTGCTCATTTTCACATACATTGCTCATTGTCATTTAATTATTCTTACATATGTATATTGGAACACATGCACATGTTTATTCTTAAAATAAATAAATATAGTCCATATCGTTTGTATAATGTATTGGTTGTATGTTTTTAGGGCCGATAACTTTGTTTTGAATAAAAGAATGGTTGTTTTTCTTTTGAGAATACTATATATCTATCACCATATTGTTTATAACATTTTGAAAATCAACTTTGTTAGTGTAATAACTGGTATTTCTAAAAGACATAATCTTTCAGCAAAACACTAGATATCATCAATTTTACCATCTTTCTTCTACATCATTCAATGACCACTGGTAATTAGTTTCAGGAAATGTTTTATCATTCAATTTGCTGATTGTGTTCCACTCTGTGTTTTGATTTGTTTTGAATTTCTGCCTTTATATGTTAGATGATCTAAGGGAATTTGAGAAGCATTTTTGGAACCAATGTGTAATTTTCATTTGCAGAGTATGTGTTTATCTTAACAATTATGTTCATTTTTATAGGTATTTTTAGATAAAAAGTTGATGTTCTGATGATATTTTCACTGTTTCTTTAATCTGTATGTACTATCTTTTACATTTCTAAATATAATCCCCTTTCTTTTTGTCTTCCATTATATCACTTGACATCTAGCATGCTCCATCTTATTATTATTTCTATTCTTTACTCATGCAATTTTCCATTTTAAATCCTCTTCTACCTGCAATTACATGTGTTTAGATTCCCTAATGTAAGGGGTTGAAACCTTGAGTCTCCAATAAGACAATACGTGGGTAATATCTTTAGTATCACATCATTAAAGAAAACCAATTTCTCAACAACAACAATTAAGAGTAAATAGATTATGGTTTATAGTGATGTTGCACACAAATTTTATTTTTTTTAATTAGCTATATTCTTTATTTACATTTCAAATGTTATCCCTTTCTTGGTTCCCCCCATCTTGAAAATCCCATAAGTGAACCAACCTCCCCCTGTTCCCCAATCAAACCTCTCCCATTTCCCTGTCCTGGTCTTCCTCTACACAGCAACATCTAAGCTTTCCAGGACCAAGGGCCTCTCCTCCCTTTGGTGTCTAACGAGGTCATCCTCTGCTGCCTATATGTCTGGAGCCATGGGTAACTCCATGTGTACTCTTTGGTTAATGGTTTTATTCTGGCAGCTCTGGAAGAACTGGTGGCTCATACTGTTGTTTCTCCTATTGTGCTGCAAAACCCTTCAGCTCCTTGGTTCCTCCATTGGGGAGCCTGTTCAATGACTGGCTGAAAGTATAATATCTGTATTTGTCATGCACTAGCAGAGCCTCCCAGGAGGTAGCTATATCCGTTTAAGGTCAACCAGCACTTGTGGGCATCAATAACAGTGTCAGCATTTTTTAACTGTATATGGGATAGATCACTAGGTGGTTTTGTCTCTGGATGGTCTTCCTCTCAGACTCTGCTCCCCACTTAGTCTCTGTATTTCCTTCTATAGGTATTTTGTTCCCCCTTCTAAGAAGGACCAAAGTATCCATTCTTAGTCCTCCTTCTTCTTGGACATCATTGGATATGTGAAATGTGTCTTGGTTATTCCAAGCTTCTGGGTTAATATATACTTATCAGTGATTGCATACCATATGTGTTTTTTGTGATTGGGTTACCACACTCAGGATGATATTTTCCAGTTCCATCCATTTTTCTAAGAATTTCATTAATACATTGCTTTTAATAGCTGAGTAATATTCCCTTTTTTAAATTCAGTTTTTCTGCAAGAGTAGCCAGTGCTTTAAAACACCAAAGCCTGACAGCTTTTTTCTTTTTCCTTTTTTTATCAATTCCTATATTCTTTGTTTACATTCCAAATGATTTTCCCTTTCCCAGTTTCCCCAACCCCATAAGTCCCATAACGCCTCTTTCCTCAGCCCTTTCCCCAATCAAACCCCTCCCACTTCTCTGTCCTGATAATCCCCTACAATGCTACATCAGGCCTTTCTAGGACCAGGGCCCTCTCCTTCCTTCTTCTTGGGAATGATTTGATATGTGAGTTGTATCTTGGGTATTCATAACTTCTGGGCTAATATCCACCTTTCAGTGACTACATTCCATGTGTCTTCTTTTGTGATTAGGTTACCTCACTTAGGACGATATTTTCCATTTCCAACCATTTACTTAAGAACATCATGAATTCATTGAATTTAATTGCTAAGTAGTGTTGCATTTTGTAAATATACCAGATTTTCTGTATACATTCCTCCATTGAGGGGCATCTGGGTTCTTTCCAGCTTCCGTATATTATGAATAAGGCTGTTATGAACATAGTGTCCTTATTGCATGCTGGGGAATCATCTGGGTATATGCCTCGGAGTGGCATATCAGGGTCCTCCAGAAGTGGCTTGACCAGCTTTCTGAGGAACAGCCAGAATATTTTCCAGAGTGGTTGTACCAACTTGCATTCCCACCAGCAGTATTCCATTGTGTAAATATACCACATTTTTTATGTATTCCTCCATTGAGGGATATATGGGTTCTTTTCAGCTTCTGTATTACAAGTAGGGCTGCTATGAACTTAGAGTATGTGCCCTTATTACATGCTAGGGAATTCTCTGGATATATGCCCAGGTGTGGTATAACAGGTTCCTCTGTTAGTATTATGACAATTTTCTGAGGAACGACAAAACTCATTTCCAGAGTGGTTGTACCAGCTTACAATCCCATCAGCAGTGGAGGATTGTTCCTCATTCTCTACATCCTTGCCAGCACCCGCTGTCTCTTGAGTTTTTGATCGTATCCATTCTGACTGGTTTGAGGTGAAATCTCAGGGGTGTTTAAATTTGAATTTCCCTGATGACTAAGGATTTTGAACATTTCTTTATATGCTTTTCAGTCATTCAGTATTCTTCAGGTGAAATTTCTTTGTTTAGCACTGTACTTCATGTTTTAATAGGGCTTTTTGGTTCTCTGGAGTCTAACGTCTTGAATTGTTTTTGTATTTTGCAAATTAGCCCTCTGTCAGAAGTAGGGTTGGTAAAGATCTTTTCCCAATTCGTTGGTTGCCATTCTGTCCTATTGACAGTTTCCTTTGCCTTACAGAAACTTTGTAATTTTATGAGGTCCCATTTGTCAATTGTTGATTTTAGAGCATAAGCTATTGATATCCATTCAGGAAAATTTCCCCTATGACCATATCCTCAAGGCTCTTCCCCAGTTTCTTTCTATTATTTTCAGAGTGTCTAGTTTTATGTGTAGATTCTTAATCCACTTGAACTTGAGCTTAGTACATGGAGATAAGACTATATCAATTTTCATTCTTCTGTCTCCTAGCATCCAGTTGAGCCAGCACCATTTGTTGAAAAGGCTATCTTTTTTCTACTAGATGGTCTTAGCTCCTTCGTCAAAGTTCAAATGATCATACGTTAGTGGGTTCATTTCTGGGACTTCAATTCTATTCGATTGATCTATCTTCCTGTCACTGTACCAATACCATGCATTTTTTAACACTGTCAATCTGAAGTACTGCTTGAGGTCTGGGAAAATGATTTCCACCGAAGTTGGTTTACTATTGGGACAAGTTTTAAATATCCAGTTTTTTTTTTGTTGTTATTCCAGATGATTATGAGAATTGCACTTTCTAACTCTATGAAGAATTCAGTTGGGATTTGGTGTGAATTGCATTAAATCTCTATATTGCTTTTGGTAAGATGTCCATTTTACTTATTAATCCTGGCAATCCATGAGCATTGAAGATTTTTCCATTCTTCTGAGGTCTTCTTTGATTTCTTTCTTCAAAGAAATGAAGTTCTTATCATACAGAACTTTCACTTGTTTGGTTAGAGTCACACCAAAATACTTTATATTGTTAGTGACTATTGTAAATACTATAATTTCCATAATTTTTTCTCAGCCTGTTTATCCTTTGAATATATTAAGGCTACGTATTTCTTTGAGTTAAGTTTTATCTGGCCACTGTGCTTATATTCTTGATCTACTGTACGAGTTCTCTGGTGGAGTTTTTTGGGTTACTTAAGTATACTATCCTATCATCCCTAAATAGTGATAATGTCACTTCTTCCTTTCCAATTTGTATCCTTTTTACTTCCTTTGTTGACTAATTTCTCTAACTAGAAGTTCAAGAACTATATTAAATAAATATGAATAGAGAGGGCAGCATTGTCTTGTCTGTGAGTTTAGTGGGAGTGCTTCAAGTTTCTCTCTATTTAGTTTGATATTGTCTACTGGTTGGCTGTATATTGCTTTCAATATTTTTAGGCATGTGCCTTGAATTCCTGATCTTTCCAAGTCTTGTAACATGAAAGGCTGCAGAATTTTGTCAAATGTTTTTCAGCGCCTAATTTGTTTATTTTTTCCTTTCGGTTTGTTTGTGTAGTGGATTGCATTGATTGATTTCCATATATTGAACCATCCCTGCATCCATGGGTCGAAGCCTACTTGATCATGGTGAATGATGGTTTCAGTGTCTTTTTGGATTCGGTTGGCAACAGTTTTCTTCAGTATTTGTGCATCAATAATAATAAGGGAAATTTGTCTAAATTCCTCAGTCTTTGTTGGTTCTTTGTGTGGTTTTGTTATTAGCATAATTGTGGTTTCATACAAGTTGGATAGTGTTCCTTCTGTTACTTTTGTGTGAATTTCTTCGAAAATTATTGGTGTTAGGTCTTCTTTGAATCTTTGAAGTTCTGATAGTATTCTGCACTAAAACTATATGGTCTGGTGCTTTTTTTTTTTTTTTTTTTTTTTTTTTTGGTTCGGAGAATTTCAATAACCACTTCTATTACTTTAGGGGTTATGGTACTGTTTAGATGGCCTATCTGATCCTGATTTAACTTTCATATTTGGTATCTATCTAGAAAATTGTACATTTCATCCAGAGTTTTCAGATGTGTTGAGTATAGGCTTTTGTAGTAGATCTGATGATTTTTTTGAATTTCCTGTTTCTGTTGTTATATCTCCCTTTTCATTTCTGATTTTGTTAATTTGGATACTATCTCTGTGATCCAATCAATTCTGGGTGCAGACAGATTTAGGAAGACTCTTGTCCCAGGCTGCAACTAGGCTCTTGTATCCTCAGGGTTTCCATCTGTTTATACTGAGCAACAGGGGTGGCCCTACCTGTGCTGTCTGGCCTCTTTGCACTCCTCAATGATTATCTACTTCTGTGTGCCATTTGGATATGGTGCACGGTGGCAGAGGGTGGTCCCATGCTGGAGACAAAAACTGGAGGGTTTCTGCTAGATGGTTTTGGGCATGACCCTCTGAGAAATGGAGGTGGGTCTACTTGTACAGTCAGGCCACTCTGTACTCCTCGGTGGTTAACCTGTCTCCCTGCACCAATTGGGTATGGAGTGCTGTGGCAGAGGATGGACCCAAGCCAGAGATATAAACTGGAGGGCTTCTACCAGAGGGTTCTGTGCTTGGTCCTCTGAGTGGTGGTGGTGTTTCTACCTGTGCAGGCAGGCCTTTTCACATTCCACTCCCTGTGCCACTTGGGTGTGGCACGCTGGTATTTGGCTTTATCAAGACTGTTATATATATAGTTTTCATATTATTAAACAATTTTTAAATCCTGATTAAAAGACATTGGTTACTGCCAAAAACCAAAAGAAAACAGAAAACCAAATGGAAAAACAAAACAAAACAAAACAAAATCCAAAAAATCAGTTCATAGCATTACCTGAAATGTGAAATAATTCAGGTTTCATTTATTGGTGTAAATTTCTTTCACAATGTGTATTTAAAGTTAAGACCAGAGCACCATACCACAAACACAAAAAATCAAAGCACACAAACACACACAAAAATATACAACACTCAAAGCAAAAGTTCTAGTACTGGAATAAAATGAGGGACATACCACAAAGATGGTTGTGTTGGAAAGGTCCTGAACCTTCAGAACCAAAATATGGTGAGGAACATTGTAGAAGGGGATAAATTATTTTTACTTTTAACATGTGTTTTTTCCATTAGTAATAATTGAATAATTATATTTTAACCTTATATTTGGGAGTATATGCTACTTTACACTATAATACATTTTCACTAATCAACATTAACAAACAATATGAACTGCAGCATGACAAACATGGTGTACATTTGAACATGTAAATACAAATTACTGCTTCTAAAGGGAACTGAATTAGGGCTATTGGAAAGTATATTCAGAGCAGGAGTGTCCTTCTTCAGAAGGTTGGTTCACTTGTGACATGGAGTGTATAAGATAGTCTTAGTTGCTTCTTTTCCTCAGCTACCCAAGTGCTGCTCACTGGTCAGAAGCACAAAAACAGTGTTATATCTCCTAAAATTTTAGTCAATAATGCAAATTTTATAGTTGAATCAAGAGGAAAACTTTACAGGAAAGCATCAATGTTTGGAGGGTAGAAACTTGCATTAGTTGTTGTCTTTTGATGAACTGGATTTAGAGAGAAATTAATATTGTTCAGTGAAGATTGGTATCAGATGGTACTAATGATTTTGTAGACCTCTCTGCATCTGAAAAAAGTGCTAAATTAGCTGAGCATATATTAAAATTATAAAATTAAGTGGCAATGGATTATTACTTATAGATTTTGTGAGTAACCATAATGAATTATATGTAAATGTTGTATTTTAACACATTATCCGATTGTGAATTTTAAGTTAAGTGTTCACAAATTAATGAAATCTTAATATCAATTCTAGGAGTTCTCAGACACCATACACATATACTCAATGTGCTTCTTTGCATAAAGTTATCTCATAAAAGTATGTACACAAAAAATAATTGCAGAATGTCTAGATTATGGATATTTATTTTCTAAAATTATCTTCTCTCTTGTTTACCCTTATTATACATGGTTTATAATGTTGGAAATAGCTTCATAAAACTAGACACAAGTATGCCTTTTAAATAATTGAAGTATTTGTTTCTCAGATGTTCTGTGCATAAACATATAAAATAATGTGATATTTTTCCAAATAAACATAGTGTCTCAGATTATTGGGGCAGGAGTCAGCTCTGGAGTGCATTTGGCAGCCTGTGATTACAAGCAGCAGTCCCTAGCCACAATGGAAGGTTTTATTATAGGTACTATTAGCCAGACACAGGCTCAAAGGCTCAAGCATTACTGGACAGTTTTGTCTGTTTTTAATTAGAGACAGAAACCCAAGAATACATACATAATATTTTGGCATTTCTCCTACTTAACCTTTTTTCTTTTATTTCTGATGCAAGAGGCAGGGAGCAGGGAGAAAAGATGGAGGAGCTTTGCTGGAAAAATCTCCATGGTAACAACAGGCTTTTGCCTTTGTTATAATTTTTGAGAGCTCTCTCCTGATTGGTCCCAAATTCTTTTTCTAATTTCCTACGTATATTCAGCCAGTCTGAGTCAACCACATCTAAAGAAATCTTTTCACACACACACACACACAAAAAAAAATCCAGTAATGCTCCTGTTTGATGTCTAGCACTCAGCTTGTAACAGGCTCTTGCTATAGATTCACAACAAGCTGCTCTTTCAAGAAGTAAAGTGCAGGGGAAAATGAAAAGAAAATGTCATTATGGTCAGGTAACTTGCTATGATTCTTCATACTCTGTAGGTCGTGTGTCTATCTCGCCAGCAAGAATGACACGAGACAATCAGGATCCTTCCACAGACGTTTATTAAGGGGTTGATTGCAGAGGTGAAAGACCAAGAAAAAAGGAATGGTGGTGCTTAAATAGGCCTAGGCAGGATGTGGTTCTACCTGATTGGTGCGTGCCATGATGCCTCATTAGTATGCTACCAGGGCTGAGCTGCGACCTGCCAAACCTCTACCCTCGCATGCGCAGTATGGCACGGAGTGGAGTAAACAACAGCACATTGCTGATTCATCAGAGGAAATGGGCGCCATCTTGTAATGGCGAACGTAGCTTCCTACAACTCCCCCTTTTTTGTTTTATAAGAAACCAGGCCTAGGGCTGCTGATCAACCATCAGGTTCTTGTTGGACCATCAGGGTTCGAGGCAATCCATAAGTGAACTCATGACCAACACCCTCTCACGTGCAATGAGATAGTCTCTGTGAGGTGCAAGGGCTGTGGCAAACAGCATGTCACCCATCCCGGTGCAATGTCCTTTCAAGGACTCGGGGTACAAGGGCTGACTTCTGCATGAGTAAAACTAATTCTTAAGCATGGACAGCCATGCTTCAGGGGAAGCACCATTTTTCAATGCAGCGAGTGCCTGTGTAAACACCACCTTGTCGCATTTTTGTTGGGCACGTAGCTTGCACAACAACCATAGCAGAAACACTCCTCCACAGCATATTAGGGCACCAAAAAAGACAAACTCCCGCCCACTCCTTAAGGTGATTCATTGCATTGGCAATCCAGGTTCCCAATCCAGCAGTGAAGGACACATCTACTCGGGTGGAATTTGCATGGATGATGGCAATCCTCAATTCTTGTAGCAGATGATCAATCTCCGGACCAGTTTTCTGCAAGATGACTTAGACAAGCTCTTTGACAAATTAGCAGCATGGGTAAAATTCTGATAGGGCACCGAGGTAATACATAGCCTCCTGTATCATCATCCATACCCTAACTGAGCAACCTGCCAAAGGGTATCATCTTGTTCCTGACCAAATCAATTCTTTGATTAAGGATCATTATGCCACCTTTTAGGTGGGCATTAACATTGGCCTGAAACTTCCTAGGTGGGAATTGCAAGACAAAAGCAGTGCCTCACAAGTCTCCACTGAGGCAGCTCTGAGCCTTTCATTTACTCAACTGTAAATTATTCTCTAATCTGAGCCTATTGGCCAGGGCCAGGCCCAATACTCACCTGTCCTGCAGGGCAGTAGCCTGCAACTGGACCCCATTGTATAAGGGTTGATTAACAAAAGGAACCTGAAATTTGAAGGTCCCAGAAAAATTCTACTAGCTGTTTTTAGTAGTCATATCTACAGATTTTTCAAACAGTTCAAAAAGAACCTGTTTGATATCAAATAAATTCCCACTGAGATCTCCTTTTCAATCTTGGGTGGTTAATTTTTGCTTCTACCACTGTATCCAATAATGCTTGTGAAAAGGTGGCAACAGGTCTATACTGGCCATAGCTGTTTTTAACTTACTCTTGAAATCATCTTAATTGCAAAATATGAGTTAAGAATCGTAAGCCTTAGATCAGACTCCAAACTTTAGTCTATGGTACGCTGGCAGTTGTTAACCATAAATCTTTCTCTTGCAATATTAGAGCATAACTACAACTTTGGAAAGCAAAACCCAATTTTAAACAATTTATTCTCTTTAAAAATCAATGGCAAATGCATTACTTTCACATTACAAAGTTCAATTTAGAAGTATCTTTAAAGGCCTGTTTTTCCTGGGTTGGGTCATGCCACGTGTTATCATTTAAGATAACTCCAACCCTGAGTTACCAGTTTTAAATTCTCTTTTTGTTACCAATGTAATAATTTTTAATCATGCCCAATAACTTATAAACCAATACACTATAGTCAAAACATGCAAAACATATTTATACCTTTAAGACCAGTCAGAACCAAAAATGAAACTACATGAATCTTATAAACTTGAACCAAACAACTGTTTTCTAGCTGTAATTCAAGAGAAAAAGCACTTTGTACCCAAAAGGAGAAATAACCATCAGCCTACTTGACTTAGAACTTAAGCAGCTGCTGGCCCTTTTTAAAAGCAGCTTTTCTCCAGCTGTGCTTGACTCCTAGTTAATTGCAGAGCAACTTAAATCAGCCTCTGCTGTGTAAACTGACACTGGATCAAGAGATGGACTTCCAGCAAATAAAGTTTTTACCATTTTTTTTTTTTTTACATAAAGCAGAGCAACAGTCACTCGAACCACAAAACAAGGACAGACACACATAGACAGATTGGTGCACCAATAGTCAAACAAAACACAGAGAGGGAAGAACACTTGTACCAGTACTAAGAATATCTCCATTGGGGTCCATAGAGGAAACAGGATGTCTCCATGTTTCCCCTTGTCCCCAGGAGTTTTGAAATCCATTTTCCTTTTCTCATTTTTCTACTGTTCCTTTCTTCTTAACAAATCTTTTCAACTGCTTTATACTCCTTTTCAATTCTAATTTCTTTCCCTTTAACAGATCCCTTAGAGCCACAAAAGTTGGATACAAAGTAGAGTTACCCATACTTTCGCTTTTCCTTTCTAGCCTCTTTACTGAGGACTTTATTGCTCCTTCCGGGAGACTTGAATTGGTTCCCCCTTACCTGGGACTTACCAGCCGGCTACCTGACTGCAAAGAGTTCTGAACTGCGTCATACAAATGCAAGTCCTTCTCAGAGCAGTTTATTCAGGATTCTTTTCTTTTCCACTTACCCCCATGGCCTGTTGCCCCACTGACCATAGTTACTTGCTAGCGCTACCCTGACTGCAAAGAGTTCTGAACTGCTTTATACAAATGCAAGTCCTTCTCAGAGCATTTTATTCAGGATTCTTTTCTTTGTCACTTACCCCCGTCATGTGGTTCTGGATCCTCCTCAGAAGAAACTTCTGAGGGGTCTTCGCAGGCCGTTGATGTAAAGGTTCCCGGGTTTCGGCACCAGTTGTAGGTCGCGTGTCTATCTCGCCAGCAAGAATAACACGAGACAATCAGGGTCCTTCCACAGACGTTTATTATGGGGTTGATTGCAGAGGCGAAAGACCAAGAAAAAAGGAATGGTGGTGCTTAAATAGGCCTAGGCAGGATGTGTTTCTACCTGATTGGTGCACGCCATGATGCCTCATTAGTATGCTCCTGGGTCTGAGCTGCGGCGACCAGCCAAACCTCTACCCATGCATGCACAGTAGGGCACGGAGTGGAGTAAACAACAGCACATTGCTGATTCATCAGAGGAAATGGGCGCCATCTTGTAATGGCGAGCGTGGCTTCCTACAATACTCGTACTCTGAATGACACTGATCATTGTCACTTTGGAGTCTTGAATTCTTCATACTTATACATGTCAGATAACATGTCTGTGACATCAAGTTCAATCTAGGTAAGTGTGTTTTACTTAGAAATAGAGTTCATATTGGATTAAATGTCCATTTTGAGGAGGTAAGAATTGATATATATTTTTATGGGTCACTTATATCAGTTCTTGTAAAAAATGAGGTCATATCCAGTGAAGGAACTCTGGGTAATGATTGATAAAATGTAGTACCTGGCAAAATCCTCTATATTTGTGTTTATTCTTATCAGCTATTACTATATTCAAAGTCTATAATTCAGATGTACTTTTTCTGTTGTTTTTTTCTTTTTATTAGATATTTTGTTTATTTACATTTCAAATGGCATCCCCTTTACTTGTTTCCACTCCAAAATTCCACTCTGCTTTCACTGCTCATGAACCCATGTACTGTCAATTTCCTGTATTGGCATTCTCCTACACTGGGGCGTTGAGGCTTCACAGGAACAAGGACATGTCCTCTCATTGATGTCTAACAAGGTCATGCATGTTTATTTTGCCACTTAATCAGTTTTTACATTCATATGGGAGGTCAGTGTTTCTAGGCCCATGAGTCTCCAAGAAAAAAAATACAGGAGTACCTGTAGATAGATAGAACTCACTTATAAAGAGAAAATAAAAGGGGAGTTATATCTTTTTTTTTCATTTCCAGGCACACAAAAATTAATTATTGTTGCAGTTTGCCAAACAAAGGGTAGACTCAAATATTTCCATGGCTTTTCATTTAACTTCTTTTAAAGATTGCTTCTTCTGTCATCATTATATCTTTGAAAATGTGTGCAACTGAGGTGCTTCTCTCATGAGTTGGTGACTATTATATAATCATAAAGGAATCAGTAAGGATGAAGAATTCTTCCTATGCCATCTTTATCCCTGTTCCAAGGCATGGCCCAAAGGGTAAAAAGCTGAGTAATATTAATAATGAATATGTTAGGAAGATACATATATGATCCATCATTTTTCACTGAATACACTACAACTTTACTTTGTAAACTACCAGGATCACTTTTAAAGAGAAATCAATGCCTTTTATGTATATATCAAATGGTCGTATTCTAATTGATCTAAGGATGGTGTTGCCTCAAGAATTAGGAATAAAAGCCGGGCGGTGGTGGCACATGCCTTTAATCCCAGCACTTGGGAGGCAGAGGCTGGTGGATTTCTGAGTTCAAGGCCAGCCTGGTCTACAGAGTGAGTTTCAGGACAGCCATGACTACACAGAGAAACCCTGTCTCAAAAACAAAAACAAAAACAAAAAAAATTAGGAATATTTCTTCCCACTTTAGTTTCACACAGATTTTTTAAAATGTCCTCTAAAGATGCTGAATTATTTTTTCAGTAACAATGTCCGACTACTACATTATATGAAGAAACAAACAAGACACCATTAAAAAACTAAAGGTCTTGTAACTATTTTAATAAAAAATACACAAATTATAAAGGGATAGCTTACACCACTCATTCTGTCTTCTTTGTGATAAATCAGTTCACTAAAATGTAAAAGGTAATTAAGTTCACTCTATGTTTTATATAAGAATTGCATTTTTGTGTGCATTTATTTTATATGGGAGTCTAAATACACATAAATAAACAAGTAATTTTATTATGAATTTCCTTTATTTTATAAATGAACACCCTCGTTCCTCTATTTCAATTCTAGTATAGCCTTACAGTTCATCTCATTCCCTTCCATATACTATATAACTCATCATTGCTATAAACACGGTGGTTTGTGTGTGGGTTTAGGTGTGTGTGTGTGTGTGTGTGTGTGTGTGTGTGTGTGTGTGTATTCTCTCTCTCTCTCTCTCTCTCTCTCTCTCTCTCTCTCTCTCTCTCTCTCTCTCTCTCTCTCTCTCTCTCTCTCTCTCTCTCTCTCTCTCTCTGTCTCTCTCGTCCCTCTTCCTGTATTTGACAAGGTTTGGCAAAGCCTCTCAGTTGAGAGGTATGACAGGCTACTGGCACAAACACTTCTTGGCATCTGCAATACTGACTAAGTTTGGTGTCTATATATGGGATGGACCCCTAGGTGCAGCAATCCCTTCATGGCCTTTCCTTCAATCACTTCTCTGCCCTCTGTTTCTGCATTTCCTCACATGAGTATTATGTTCCCCTTTCTAAATAGGACCCAAGTAATCATATTTTGGTATTCCTTCTTCTTGAGCTTCATATGGGCTGTGAACTGTAAAGGGTATTTTGAAGTTCTGGGCTAATATCCACTTATTAATGAGTGTGTGCCATGTGTGTTCTATTGTGACTATCATGCATCACTCAAGATATATCCTATTCATTTCCCTAAGTATTTCATGAAGACATTGTTTCTAATAGTTGATTGGTACTCCACTGTGTAAATGTATGACATTTTATGTACCTATTCCTCTGTTGAAGGCCTTCTGGATTCTTGTCAACCTCTAGGTGTTATAAATAAGGCTGCTATGAAGATATTGGAGCATGTGTCCTTGCTATATGTTGGAGCATCTTTTGGGTCTATGTCCAGAAGTGGTATAGCATAGACCTCAGGTAGAACAATTTCTAGTTTTCTGATGATGTTCCAGACTGATTCCCAGGGATTTTACCATCTTATCCTCACACCAATAATGGAGGAGATTTCCTGTTTCTCTACCCCCTCTGCATCATATGCTGTTACCAGAATATCTGATCTTAGCGATTCTGACTGATCTGAGATGGAATCTCAGGGTTGTATTGATTTGCATTTCCCTGATCACTAAGGATGTTGAACATAGCTTTAGTTGTTCCTTGTCCATTTTATATCCCTCATTTGTGAATACATTGTTCATCTCTGTACCTTGTGTTTTAATTGGATAATTTGATTCCATGGAGTCTAATTTCTTGAGTTCTGTGTATATATTCGATACTAGCCTTCTATCCAATAAAAGATTGGTTAAGATCTTTTTCCACTGTGTTGGTTGCCATTGTTCCTTTTAAAAGTGTCCTTTCTTTTCCTAAATTTATTTTTTTGAAGTCCCATTTGCCTATTGTTGACCTTATATCAAAAGCAAAGTCTGTTCTCTTCAGGAAAATTTCCCCTGTGCCCATGTGTTCTAGTCTCTTCCCCAATTTCTCTTCTATTCTTTTCTGTTTACCTGTGTTCATGTGGAGGTCCTTGATCTACTTGGACATGAGCTTTGTACAAGCACATAAGAATCAATTGACTTGCATTGTTCTACATGCTGACTTCCCGTTAAACCAGCACCATTTGTTGAAAATGGTGCTGTAAAATTAATAATTCACCTGAAATTGTCATTTACAGTTTTTTTTGGTATGTATAAGGACACTTAGAAATTATATTGTTTTATAGAGTTAATAGGTAGATATATGGTTGACATGTTGAGGTACAACAGAATGTATCATTTTAAATTTAGATACTCCACATAGTTTAACCAAAGATACATGGAAATTATGATCAAATAGTAGATAACAGTATGTAGAAACCTTTCAAACTAATTCATTATATATATATATATATATATATATATACACATATATATAATATATACATGTATATGTATATGTGTGTGTGATAAAAATTGTGTTGAGTGGTTTCAAAATGCAATTAACTTCTCAGTAGTATTTATGTAAAAATGTAGCCCACTGAAGTCTTCATGTCACAGCTTCTCTTTGAACCTATTTTACATGTACCCATAGATTTATTTTAATAATTTCATGAAGTATATTTTGATCATATAATCTTGCCTACACAAATCCACCCACTTCTTTCCTCCTACCTAATGTTGATTTTCATGTGGTTTCGCTTTCTAAAACTAAATTTCAAAGAAAAATTATTTTAAATACCCATAATATAATTAATTTATTGAATGTTGGATAAGTATTCCTGAAAATGGATCCTGGCCAGAAACCCGGGTAATGTGCTCAATATCAAAAATTAATAGATTTTGGTTTACAGTTATGTTGTATACAAATTTTCTTTTCTGGTATTTGGCATTATCAAGAGTTTTATATATGGCTTTCATATTGTAAAGCAATTGTTAAATCCTAAATTAAAAAGACATTGGTTACTCTCAAAATCAGAGAAAGAAAAAAAACAAAACAAAGAGGAAAACAAAGGGAGGAGACAAGCAAAAATATCAATACATAACTTTACCTAAAATGTGAAGTAATGTAGTTTTCATTTATTGGTCTAATTTCTCTCACATTAGGTATTATCATAGACAATACACAGCAGTTATGAAGTAAAAAATGAAGATCAGAGAACCATACCCCAAATACAAAAAAAAAAAAAAAGACAAAAGTTAAACTACACAAACACTCAAAACAGATGTTCAAGTAATGGTAGAAAATGAGGGACATCCAACACAAATGGTCGTGTTGGAATGGTCCTGAAGCTTCAGAACTACAATAGGATGAAGGACTTTGTATATGGGAGTAAATTGTTCTTACTTTTGTTTATTTAATTAATTATTTGTTTGTTTGTTTGTTTAATGTATATGAGTACACTGTAGGTGTCTTCAGACACAACAGAAGATGGTGTGAGCCACCATGAGGTTGCTGGGAATTGAACTCAGGACAACTGGAGTAAGAGCAAGCCTTTAGAGCCATCAGTGTTCTAAACTACCGAGCCAAATCTCCAGCTCTTGTTTTTACCTTTAACATGTGTTGTTTTCTTAGTAGTTAAACACTTTTATTCTATCCTTCCTATTTGTGGGCTTATATTAGTTCAAACTATAATAAATTTTTACACATTAACATTAACAAACCATCGGCAATGCTAAATGAGCATCTTGATATACATTTGAACCTGATACCACAAATTTCGGCTTCTCAACAGAAATTAAGTTAGGAATAATAACTGTAAAGTATATTTAGTGCAGAAGTGTACTTTATAAGGAGGTTGGTTCACTTGTGAAATGGAGGGATGAGGAGACTTGATTTTTTTCTTCACCTACATGTGTGCTGCTCACAGGGGAACAGCCTAAACACAGCCATATATCCTAAAACTTAGTCAAGTGTGCAAATTCTATAGTTGAGTTATTAAGATAACTTTACGGGAAAGCATCAGAATAAGGATGGAAGAAAGTTGTAGTAGTTGTTGGTAGTTGATGAATTACTAGCAAATGGAAAGTAATATTTTTCAGGGAAGATTAACATCAGAGGGTACTCATGATTCTGTAGATAAATCTGCAGCTGAGTATATGTAAACAATGCTAAATTAGCTGAGTGCATAATAAAAAGATATAAAATTAAGTGGTGTTTGATTATTAGTTATAGATATTGTGGGTAAACATATGGAATTATATGTAAAGGTTGTATTTTTAACACATTATATGACTTATGAATATTAAGTGCTTTCAAAATAATGACATTTTAATATCAATTCTATGTGTTCTCTAATAGACACCATACACATATACTCAGTGTGCTTATACATAAAAAAAATCTCACGGAAGTATCCACACACAAAGAAATAATGTATAATGTCTATGTTTTGGATATTTCTTTTCTTTTTTTTTTTGTTTTTTTTTTTTGCTTTTCAAGACAGGGTTTTTCTGTGTAGCTCCAGCTGTCCTGGAACTGCCTCTGTAGACCAGGCTGGAATTGAACTCAGAAATCCACCTGCCTCTGCTTCCCAAGTGCTGGGATTACAGGTGTGTGCCACCATGCCAGGCCGGATATTTATTTTCTAAAATAAACATCTCTTCATATATTTTACCATTATTGTAATTTAATACACAGTTTTTTATGTGGGAAATAGCTTGATAAATCTGGACAAAAGTATGCCTTTTAGAAATTGAAGTATTTCTAAGATATACTGTGCATAAATATTTGAAATAATATGATATAATTTCAAATAATATAGTATCTCAGGTTATTGGGACAGGAAGATTACACAGCATCAGCTCTGGAGTGCATTTGACAGCCCATGATTACAAACAGCAGTCCCTAGTCACAAATGGAGACTTTATTGTAGTACCATTAGCCAGACACAGGCTCAAAGGCACAAGCATTACTGGACAGTTCTGTCTGTTTTTAAACAGAGCCAGAAACCTAAGAATGCCTACATAATGTTTTGGTATTTCTACTACATCATCATTTTCTTTTATTTCTGATGCAGCAGGCAGGGAGCAGGGAGAAAAAATGGAGGAGCTTTGCTGGAAAATTCTCTATGGTAACAACAGGATTTTGCCATTGTTATAATTTTTGAAATCTCACTCCTGGTTGATTCCAAATCTTTTCTCCATTTTTCTACATATACTCAGCCAGTTTGAGTCAACCACAGTTAAAGAAATCTATTCACATAAAACTTTTCCAGTAATGCTCCTGGATGATGTCTATCTCTCAGCTTTTACCAGGCTCTTGCTATAGTTTTACAACAAGCTGCTCTTACAAGAACGAGGAGTGCAGATGAAAATGAAAAGAAAACGTCATCATTGTCAGTTAACTTGCTATGTTTGTTTGTTTTCCTGCTCTGAATTACACTGTTCCAATTTGCTGTGCATATTATTCATTATTGTTTCTGGATATTTTTCAGATTTAAGATATAGTATTCAGCATTGGAGGTATCTTTCATGTTCAAGAATGTTGTGCATTATTGCATCCTTCAGTATCTGACAGAGACAGGAGTCCTGTTACTCCTTAATATGATTTGGGGATAAGATCTCTTAAGGATTTTAATATCAGGACAGCTGTTCTCAGTTGGTAACATGAGACTTTCTGAAACACTTGCTGACATTATCATTCCAAGTATGCCAACACTATGAGAATGCTAAAATTTAAATACTAGAATCCTCCATGATATCACCTTGATATAATCAAAGGTTTCAGAAGCTTTACATTACATTTCAATCAAAATTCAAACATTAGGATTACTTTCATATTGTTGGTAAAGAAAAAAGTTCTATATTCATAGTTATGTATCTGCATATTTCATTCTTTAAGGACAGACAAAGCAAAGATTTTGCATATACTCCCAAGAAAAATGTTACCATACAAAGAGTCTTTCTTTTCTGTGTATTTAAATTTGAATCTTAACATACTAAAATTTCCACTTATCACCCAATTTCTGAGAATCATAAAATGCATGGTAGTTTAATTGGATTGCATTTTCTTAATCTCCATTTAGTATCATTTAACATTTTTTCAATAGTGCTTTTTAGATATTTTCCTGTGGCTCTCCTTTGTTCTGTTGTAATTTTATAAAATTCATATTTCTCTTCTTGTGCATAATCCAGGATCCTCAGGTATATTTTACTTTACCTAAATAATGGTAGGTGGAAGAATCAATTGATGTTAACTGTTTGAATCTATGAAGTACCCACATACAGATTTATATAATTTTTGATGCCCTAATGTTTTATATTGTAAATAGTTATGAAAATAAAGGGTATGATTATAGTCATAGTAGTATTATTCTCATATTCTTTAGAGGAAGGATTATAAAGGAAAAAATCTGATTCCAAGATTATTGGTTGTATTCCTCAATGTAATTAAAAGAAGATGACATTTCTCAGGGTTCTGATAGTTCTTGATGAAGGGCTTAGATATATAAATATAGGAGTTGCCAAAAATATACACTCATTAGGAGATAGCTTATATATCCTCTATAAGTACCACAAAAAACTCCACTAAGCTCAAATCCTTGTCTTTTTGGAATCTTGTATGTTTCAGAGTTAGTCATTCCTGGAAACATGTATGTGACATCAAGGTCAGTCAAGTTATGAGTGGTTTACATAGAAATAAAATACTTATTCTTTTAAATGACCATTTGAAAGGAGGTAAGATTTGATGTTCCTGGTTATGAGCTATTTATACAAATACCTGTGAAAAAAAGAGGTCATAGTTTCCAATAAAGAAAGATCTGTTATTGATGAATTAAATGTAGTACCTGGTAAAATGTTTTACATTTATATTTACTCTCATCAGCTATTAAAATATTCCATGTCTATTAATCCTGGTGTCTATTCCTTAAATTTCATCATTTGCTTCATCCTTGCTTTGTACTCAAAAAAATATCCAATACATTTTCAATAAGAATTTTCCTATTACAATACTATAAACAATGTGCTTCAGCCTTCATTAAATCACTGTAGTGTGAAAATAATTAATTATTTATTTAACATAAGCTAATGCTCAGAGAATCATGAGAAAAAAAGGACCTGAAAAGGAAGGAAGAGTTATAGGAGTAGATAAAGTTACTGTCTAGCTACCTATTTAAAGGCACACTGTACCCATCTTGCTCCATCATCTGTGCTGCATAGCAAATAGACATTCTACCTGGGCTTGGAATTTGTTTCTATCCCTTCATTAAATGACAAAAAAGGCAGCAGATTCTCACTCTAGGATCCACATGAACAATTTATTATAGGGAAATCTACATATAATTATTGTAGCTCTATAAGACACTAGAAAGTATAGGCCAAGGAGAAGTAGTGAAGCTTGGTATGTTACTCATATTTAGAAAAAGTTATCAACCTTGCTTGTTAATGACTTCCTGGCCAAACTCTTTCTGAGCAAACACAAACTTGAAAATAACACATTATGAATGCTCACGAAATTTTACCAAATACACACAACAGGTAAGTAGGGTTAACCATGAAGATTTCTATTTTTTCGTTTGTTTTGTTATGTTAATCACTTCCTTCCAAATGTTACAACCTTTCCCAGATTTTAGTGAAATTATGGGGTAATGCTCCTCCTCAGAACACCTCTCCACTTCAGGCTGATGGGAAAGGTGCCACAGATCATGAAAGTGAGATATATATGCCTGACCCTTGCTGGTTGTAGCACTCAGAATATCCTGCCTTGCATCTCACATGTTCGTCACCTGGACCTAATAGTGTGGATGAGCAGGTAAGGGTTGGCTCTTTCAACTACTTTGCAATTAATTAGATTGTGTGTGGGATTGATACCCTCTTCCCAATAGCCACGTGAGATAGTTGAGATTACCTTGGGGTTATAAAAGCTAGCGAACTGAGCTTCTTCATCATTGGCTATAGTAGTTGTGAATGTATTTCCTACAACTCATCTTGGCATCAGAGAAGAATTCATTTTTTAAGAGAGAAAGCTTATGAATATTGCATAGAGTAGTCTTAGCTATTATTGTAGGGAATTCATTTTAGTCAATGAATTGGATTTGTCTTAGCATAAACTATTCATATGTTAGTATAGAAAAATATATTAAGAATATTAATTGTACCCGAGAAATAAAAATAAACGCTGCATTTATACAGACACCTGTTCAGCCATACAAAAATTACATAACACAAACAATTGCTGAGAGTATGCATATTTGTTAAACATTGCTTTTATATAAAAATACCTCTTAAATTATTTGTTTACCAATATGTCACTGACAGATACTCTATGGTAACTGGATGACATTCAGAAGCTCAATTGGAATTCAACAACTTTTTTTTTTAAAGAAGAACATGGATCTATATAATGATGCCTCGACAAAATAAATGCTTCCACAAGTGTCTAATCAAGCTTCTCTTCTCTTTATAATCTTTTATCCAGCCTAGTCCTTGTCCCCTCCCATTCTACTCTCTGACAACTACTCATCCAATATCTTCTACCTAGACTCCAAGAGGATGTCCTCATTCTCCAAGCCCCAACAGACTAGAATACTATGCACTCTGTGTAATCAAGTCTCTTGAGAGTTAGGTCATTCTTAACTCACTGAGTCCAGATCAGGCAGTATTCTGCTGTATATGGTCCCCGTGAATCAGATAGTTGATGGTTTTGTTTTTAGCTCCATGGCTGAGACATCTCCAAGTCCAGGTTATTTGTGACTACTAGACTTCCTATGAAGTTGCCATTTTCACATTCTTCCAGATTTCCCCTAATTCAACTACTGGATTTCCTTGCTTCTGTGCGTTGCTTGCCTATAAGTATCTGCGTTTGACTCTTTCAGTTGGTTATTGAGACTCAGAAGGCAGCCATCTAGATTCCTATTTGTAACTACAGCACAGAATTTGTAAGAGTGACAGAAATCAGAGGCTCTTCTTGAGCTTGATCCCCATTTATACCTGTCATTTGACCTTACTTCCCTCAGCCCCTTCTCCATTTTTTTCACTGAAGTTCTCTTAGACAGTAACAATTCTGGTTCAGTCATTTACTGTGTGATGGCAACACCAATTGATATCCTCCCTTTCTACTGGAGGTGAATTATACAAGTTCCATCTCCACACTCTAGGGTATTTCTACTTAGCTCCCATCCTTTGAGTCCTGAGATTCTCTCCTGCCACATATCTCTGGTACAATCAATAGGGCCCCTAACCTCATACTTCCTGAATTTGGATGATTCTAATTAATCTGCTGGCACACAGACATCACATCTGTTTTCCCTTTCCCAATACCTGATCATGTTCCCTGTTTCCTCTATCTGTAACCTCTCCCACAGAGGTCTCTTCCTCACTTGGTCCTCTGTAATTGCTTTTTATCATTCTGAAAACAGATTTGAGGCAACCTCTGTTGTTTAGATTTGATAAAATGGCCATTTATTCTAAGTAAATCCTACCAATCATTGATAATGGTAGATATCTCAATTTTCTGAGATCTTCTTAACTCTTTCTTGAGATCCTTGAAGTTCTTGTCATACAGATCTTTCACTTGCTTGTTTAGAGTTTCTGTGAGATATTTCATATTATTTTTGATTATTATGAAGGATGTTGTTTCCCTATCTTTTTAATTTTTTAGTAGCTCTCAACTAATGTGGGTAGCATTAGTAACACACAATGACAAAATTTTGCCCTTAATACTGTCAGAAAATATTCTTGTTATGTGACATGGATTCATATCATCATGTAATCATCTCCACTTCTTTTTATTATTTGCTATTTAATTTTATATCCCCCTTGCCTTCCTAGGTACTTATTTATATACATGAGGGAGGAATTTTGGAATTTTCTCCATCTACTTTGATATTGTGATTTTTTGACCCTGTGCTCAGTCCTATATTTCGATGTTAATTATGGGTTTTTGATTATTAACAATCCCTCAATAAATGACAGAAAATGAACATCACAATTTCTCTACAATTTCTATGTGACTCTATTCTAGCTTCATGTCTCCTTAAAAAAAAGATTGAGTATGCTAGCCAAGAATGTCCTGAGATGTTGAGCTCATTAGTATACCTAAGCGAGTGTGATGATTTGTGCTGGATAAAGACCTTATGGTGCAACATTAGGGTCATAAGTTACAGAGTACAGCAAAAAGCCCACTGCCTGTTTTTATAAATTAACAAAATAAACTCCTTTGTTACCCAGAGAGAACATTTGGTGAAATTCTTTAGGTCTGTTTTTTGTAAGTTATATAGAGGGTCAGACAGCCTTTATATCTTATTTCTCTGCTACTATAAATATACCCACATATTTTTTAGAACTCCTTAAATTTCTTGCAATTGATACTAATTGTTTTTATATACAAATATATACATAATTTCACTTTTGAAGTATACATTAAATTAGATCAATATATAATGTTGGTTGTGTGAATGTGTGACTTCAGTGATGACCATTTTATGTTAGATAACAAATTGGAGTGCTCTTCCTTATAGAAGTTTATTAAATGATGTCATATTTCTTCAGGTGTCTGAAATAATTTACTGAGTTTGGATGTTCCCTGGCTTTTGAGATACACATTGATATAAGAATTGTGGCCTTATTTTATTAATCTTTTGAGACTTTATTTGTGCAGATTGTTGATGTTACACAAAAGGCAGTTTGCAAACAGCCACTGCCGTATTCACCTAGAAAATATAATCTTTCTGTCCACATTCTGCAATGTTTTCTAATACTTCGATTAGTGGAATATTTTGTGAATGGATCTGACAGGATTAGACAGACCACTATAAATTCTTTGCAGTTTTAACTGTCCAGTAATTTGCCTGTTACTGCTGTAGAATTTATGAGTCTACTGATGGTGAGACTTACAGTTTGTTGCTGGTTATAAAGATATTTAGAAATTATACTGTTTCAGAGAGTTAACAGGTAGAAATTTTTCTTATTTCCTATGATTGATATGTTGAGTTAAAAACAGAATGTATCATTTTAAATTTAGATAACACACAGATTAAACAAATTATGATGAAATGGTAGATAAAAGCACATAGATCTTTCTTAAGCTAATTCATTTTCTATATACTTGTGATAAAAAATAATCTGAGATTTTACAAAATGCAAATAACATCTCAGTAATATTCATATATAAATACAGCCCACTGAAGACTTAATACCCGAGTTTCTCTTTGACTCCATTTTAGAGCTACACATACATTTATTTTAAAAATTTCATGAAATATGTTTTGGTCGTATAATCTTGCCTAACAAAATCTACCCACATCTTTCCTCCTAAATATAGGTCTTGAGCTCAGAAAACGTCTTTCCACCGGGCATGGTGGCGCATGCCTGTAATCCCAGCACTTGGGAAGCAGAGGGAGGCAGATTTCTGAGTTTGAGGCCAACCTGGTCTACAGAGTGAGATCCAGGACAGCCAGGACTACAAGAGAAACCCTGTCTTGAAAAACCAAAAAAAAAAGAAAGAAAGGAAGGAAGGAAGGAAGGAAGGAAGGAAGGAAGAAAGAAAGAAAGAAAGAAAGAAAGAAAGAAAGAAAGAAAGAAAATCCTCTTTCCTCTACCTCCCATGTACTGGTATTTAAGGCATATAACATCACTGCCCATCTGAAAAATATTTTTAAATGCTCAAAATAGATTTTATTGCATGTTCTGTAACTGCTCCTGATCATGAACCCTGCCCAGAAACATGGATATGTCCTCAGTATCACTTTGTCAAAGAAAACCAACTATCTCTAACAGCTATCAAATGAGAACAGTCGTTTATGTTCAGCGTGATGTTGTATGCAATTTCCCTTTTCTGGAATTTGGCTTTAACAATAATGTCATATCTGCCTTTCATATCATCGGGAAAGTTTTATATCTCAAATTAATATGACAATGGTTATTGTCAAAATAAAAGAAACAAAACAGAGATAAAACAATTCATTACATTACCGGACATGCGAATTAATATAGCTTATATTTATTGGTTAAAATTTCTCTCACATTGTATGTTATTGTACACTTAACACCGGAGATACATAGTGAAAATTAAAATCAGATATCCATACCACAAATTCCAAAAAAGAAAACAAGCTGGGCGTGGTGGTGCACGCCTGTAATCCCAGCACTTGTGATGCAGAGGCAGGTGGATTTCTGAATTTGAGGCCAGCCTGGTCTACAGAGGGAGTTCCAGGACAGCCAGGACTACACAGACAAATCCTGTCTCGAAAAAACAAAAAACAAAAAAAAAGGGAAAAGAAAAGAAAACAAAACAAAACAAAAACACAGAAACAAAAATATGCACAAACACTCTAAAGAAATGTTGAAGGAATGGAAGATATTGGGGGACATACCACAAATAGTATCATGTTGGAAAGGAACTGCATCACTCTAACCACAATACGATGTGGAACATTGTAGGAGGGATTAAATTATTTTTACTTTTAACATGTGTTATTCTCTTAGTAATGATTGAATAATTGTAATTTATCATTATTTGGGAGCATATATTTCTTCAAACTATATTTTCAGCTATTAACATTAACACACCATATGCACTGCAACATGAAAACCATGATATACATTTGAAGCTGTTAGTAGAAATAACTGCTCCTCAAAGGAAATTAAGTAGGGATAATTGGAAAGTATATTCATTGCAGGAGTGTACTTTGTCAGAAGGTTGGCTCACTTGTGACATGGAGGGTATAAGAGACTCTTAGGTGTTTCTTCAGTGACTAAGGTTCTGCTCACAGGGTAACAGCATATACACAGTCCTAACTCCCAAAAACTTCAGTCAAGTATGTAAATTATATACTAGAAACAGGAGGATAGCTCTACAGGAAAGAATCAGAGTTCAGATGGAAGAAACTTCTATTATTTATTGGTATTTGATGAACTCCTTGCAGATGGAAAGCAATATCATTCAGGGAACATTAGCATCTAGGGGTGCTTTTGGTCCTGTAGATATCTCTGCATTTGAGCACATATCAACAGTGCTAAATTAGCTGAGTGTGTATTAAAAGATATAAAATTAAGTGGCAATGGTTTATTAGTTATAGATATTATGGATAAACCTAATGTAACATGTGTAATGGTCATATTTTTAGCACCATATAGGATTATGAATATTAACTTAAATGTTTCTAAAATAATGACATTTAATATCAATTTTACAAGTTCTAAAATAAGCACCATACACATGTACACAATGTGCTTCGATGAATAAAAACATATCTCACAAAAGTTTGTACACACAAAAAATAATCGTAGAATGTCTAGATTTTAGATCTTTATTTTTTAAAATAAACTCCTCTTCATATTTTTGCTACTATTATAATTTAATACACAGTGTATTATGTGGAAAATAGCTTGATGTAACTGGTCACAAGTGTATCTTTTAGATAATTGAAGTATTTGTTTCTAAGTTGAACTGTGCATATATATATGAAATGATATGGTATATTTTGAAATAGACATACAATCTTAGGTTATTGGGCATAGGAAGATGGCACAAGTTCAGCTCTGGAGTGCATTTGACAGCCTGTGATTACAAGCAGCAGTCCCTAGACACAAATGGATGCTTTATTATAGGTCACATTAGCCAGACACAGGCTCAAAGGCACATGCATTACTGACAGTTTTTTCTGTTATTAAATAGAGCCAGACACTGAAGAATAACTACAGAATATATTGGTGTTTCTACTTCTATTTCATCGTTTTGTTGCTGATGAAACAATCAGGGAAGAGGGGAGAAAAGATGGAGGAAATTAGATGAAAAATCTCCATGGTAACACAGGCATTAACTGGTTTTATCATTTTTGAGAACTTCCTCCTGATTGGTCCCACACATTTTCTCTATTTTCCTACGTATACTCAGCCAATCTGAGTCAACCACAGCATAAAAAAAAATTCAGTAAAGCACCTGGTTGATGTCTAGCTTTCAGCTCATACCAGCTCATATCTTGCTGTAAATTGACCAGCTGCTCTTTTGAGAAGGAGGAGTGAAGAAGAAAATGAAAAGAAAACGTCGTCATGGTCAGGTAACTTGCATTGATTCTTCACATCCCTGCTCTGAATGAAACCGTTCCAGGATTGCTTGCAAGTTATTGGTAATGGCTTATGGTTTTTGGTTCAGTTTTAATATCTATCATTCAGTACAAGTTCTTGGAGCCTTATTTCATCTTCAAGGATGGTATATAAATTCAGCCTTTAGTATCTGACAGAGAGAGGAGAACTGTTGCTCCTTAATATGCTTTGGAGGATCAGATCTATACAGGGTTTTTATAAAGGCAGAATTTCTCACTGGGCACCATGAGATATTCTGGAACATTTTCTGACATTACATTATCTAGTGGGCCATTACACACTGAGAATGCAAAAACCCAAGCAATGCAATTCTCCCTTGATATCTTGATACTATCCAAGGTCTCAGATGCTTTTCATTACATTTCAGTCCAAATTCAAACATTAGGTTTATTTTCTTATTGTTGATAAGAAAGTTTAATGTTCATGTTTACATATTTGCATACTTCATTCTTTATGGAGAGTTAAAACAAAGAGTTTGCAGATACTCCAATGAAAAAGGTTACCATAAAAAAGTCCTGCTATTTTTTGTTTCTGATTTTTATTTTGAATCTTTGCATACTAAGCTTTCCAGGTATCATACATTTACAATGAGTCATAGCATATAATTTAAATTAGTTTAATTGCCATGTCTTATTCACTATTTACTATTGCTGATCATTTATTTCAACTGTGTTCATTAGTTGGTATTATATGGCTCACTTGTGTTCTGTGATAATTTTACAAAATTTAAGTTTCTCCTCTTGTGCGCAATCCAGGAACCTCAGTTGCATTTAATTTTATCTAAATAGTGATATGGTGAAGAATCAATTGATATTAAGAGGTTGAATCTATCAAGTATACACATTTAAAATCAAATAATCACTGATGCCTTAATATTTTACATTGTGAATTGCTATAACAGTAATGTGTGACATTCATAAAATGATTCTCCTTAAATTATATGAAGGAAAGATGACAATTTAAAAAAATGTTATCAAAATTATTGATTAAAGACCTTGGCTGAATTAAATAGATGGTTCTGTTTCTCAGGTTTCTGATAGGTTTAGATGAGGGGCTTTGATATATAAATATAGGACTAGTAAAAAATATACCCTTATTGTGAGAGACCTAATTTATCCTCTATAAGTAAAACTAAGTGACCACTTATCTCAAATCCTTTTCTCTTTGGAATCTTGCATGTTTTACAGTTAGACAAGCAAGTTGACATTTATATGCCATCAAGTTCAATCAAGATATGATTGTTTTACTTAGAAATAAAGTTCTTGCCAGGCGGTGGTGGTGCACATCTTTAATCCCAGCACTTGGGAGGCAGAGGCCGGCAGATTTCTGAGTTCGAGGCCAGTCTGGTCTACAAAGTGAGTTTCAGGACAGCCAGGGCTTCACAGATAAACCCTGTCTTAAAAAAAAGAAAGAAAGAATGTTCTTACTGGGCTTATTGTCCATTTGAGTGGAGGTAAGAATAGATGTCTATTTATATGGGTCTCTTATAGGAATACCCGTGAAAAAACAAGTCATAGTCTCCAGTGAAAAAACAGCAGGCCTTGATTGGTAAAATGTTGTGCCTGGTAAAATCCTGTACATTTGTGTTTACTTTAATCAGCTTTTACAAAACTCCATGTCTATTACTTCAAGTGTACTTTTCTTTCTTTATTCTTTTACTTTTTATTAGAAATTTTCTATAATTAAATTTCAAATGTTTTCCACTTTCCAGTTTACCCCCTGAAAACTCCCTCTACCATCCCACAGCCCATTGCTCATAAAGCCTTTCACTCCTACTTCTCTATCCTGACATTCCCCTATACTGGGGTGTTGAGCCTTAACAGGACTAAAGGCCTGTCCTCTTATTGATGTCCAACAAGACCATCCTCTGCAACATATGTATCTGGAGATATGTGTACTCCTTGCTTGATGGTATAGTCTCTGCGAGCTGTAGGGTGTTGGTTGGTTCATATTGTTGTTACTCCTATAGGACTGCAATCCCTTTCATCCCCTTGTATCCTTTCTCTATCGCCTCTATTTGTAATTCTGTGTTAAGGCCAATGGTCGGCTGACATCATCCATCCCTTATTTGTAAGGTACTGGCACAGACTCTCAGGAAACAACTAGTCAGACTTCTATCAGCAGGCACTTGTTGGCATACACATTAGCATCTTGGTTTGCTAGCTGTATATTGTATTGATCCCCTGGTTGGGCAGGCTGTGAATAGTCTTTTTTTCACACTCTGTTCCACTTTTTTTCTGTATCTCTTCCCGTATTTATTTTGTTGCCTCTTCTAAGAATGTCATAAATACCCACACTTTTGTCTTCCTTCTTGAGCTTCAGGTATTCAATGAATTTTATGTTGGGTATCCTGAGCTCCTGGGCTAATATCCCCTTATCAGTGATTGTATATCACATGTATTCTCTTGTGACTGAGTTACCTCACTTAGGATGATATTTTTTAATTCCATCCATTGTCCTAAGAATTTCATTAATTCATTTTTCTTAGACCTGAGTAGTACTCCATTGCTGTAATGTTCCATATATTCTGTATTCATTCTTCTGTTGAGGAACATCTGGGTTCTTTCCAGTCTCTGGTTATTATAAATAAGGCTGCCATGAACATAGTGTAAAATAATTCCTTATTACATGTTTGAGCATCTTCTGCATGTAAGACCAGTAGTTGTATGACTGTGTCCGGAATGGAATCTCAAAAATTGCAAAGTTTCTTTAATGCATGGGATGATATCAATAGGACAAAATAGCAACCAGAAGATTTGGGAAAGATGTTAACCAATCCTACATGGGGTAGTAGGTTAACATTCAATATATACAAATAAGTGAAGAAGTTAGATTCCAATGTACCAAATAACCCTACTAAAAATGGGGTACAGAGCTAAAAAAGAATTCTCCAATGAAGAATACTAAATGACTGAGCAGCACCTAAAGAAATGTTCAAATCCTTATCATCAGGAAAATGCAAATCAAAACAATTCTGAGATCCTTCTCCACACAGTTTAGAAAAGCTAAGATCAAAAACTCAGGTGACAGCAGAAGATGGTGAAGATGTGGAGAAAATGGAACACTCTTCCAATCCTGGAAGGATTGTAAGCAGGTACAACTATTCTGGAAAACAGTTTGGCAGCTCCTCAGTAAATTGATACCTGAGGTATCAATTTCATAAGTTTCATCATTTGGTTCACATTTGCTTTGTAGTCAAGAATAATACAACATATTTTCAATAAGGATTTTCCTGTGACAATGCTGTGAAAAATGTGCTCTAGCCTTCAGGAAACCACATTAGTATGAATAGAATGAGTCATTTACATAACACAGGCTAATGCTCAGAGAATCTTGAGCAAAGAGGATCTGAAAATGAAGGAAGAAATATAGGAATAGTTTGACATACTGTATAGCCCTCCATTCCAAGGCATATGTTGCCATCTAGTTCCATAATCTTTGTCCCCTGGAAAATAGGTACTATAGCTGGGCTTGAAGTTTGTTTCCATCTACTCAATAAATGACAAAAAAAGGCAACAGGTCTTCACTCTAGGCTCTACAGGCTTAGAAAATTTATTTTAGGGAAATCAACATATGCATAGTGTAGCCTTTTATGAGGCTAGAAAATACAGGCCAATTACAAATGTTGGAGCATGGTTTCCTTTAAATTATAAGAAATTCATCATCCTTACTTGTAAATCATTTCCTGGGCACCCTCTTTCAGAGCACAAGCAGCTCTGAACATAATAAATTAAAGATGTTCTGTAAATTTTACCAAATATACTCACAAGGTACCTAGGTTTAACCTTGGAAATTTTGGTTAATTTTTTTTCTTTTTCCTTTTTTTTATCTTATTGATTTACTTTTCTAATGTTATCACCTTTCCCAGTCTCCCCCCCAAAAAACCACACCTATTTACTCCCTCTCACCTTGCCTCTTGAAGGTGATCCCATATCTGCCCAGACACTTCTGCCTTGGCACCTTAGCATTCCACACCCACTGTGGATCATTGGGCCTCTATAGGACTGATGTACTCCACTCCTAGTGATGCCCTATTAGTCAATGCTCTGCTAGATACCCAGCAGAAAACCTGGGTCCCCACATATGTACTCTTCGATTGTTTGTTTAATCCCTGGTAACTTTGCAGTGTCTGGTTAGTTGATAGTTTTTTTCTTCTAATAAAGTCACAAGCACCATCAGCTCCTTCAGTCCTAGCACTAACTTCACCACTTTTATACCTACATTCAGTATAATGTTTTGTTGCATGAATGTGCTTATAACAGCAAGGGATATATATTGGTTTCACCTCTTTTTTTGGAAACGAGTTTTTTTTTTTTAATTTTTCTTTGTTTTTGCATTACAGTACAGTTTTCTTTACCCTTTGTCTTCTCCTGTACTTCACTATAATATTCTTTGCTCATTTTCAAATTCATTGCTAATTGTCATTTAATTATTATTACATACGAATATCTGAACATATGTATATGCCTATTCTTAAAATACATAAACATTGCCCATTTAGTTTGTCTAATGCTATGCTTGTATGTTTTTATTGCTGATCATTTTCTTTTGGGTAAAAAAAAATGGTTGCTTTTCTTTCCAGAATCCTATATTTCTTGCTGTCAGCATTTTAAGCACTTAAAATTTTTTGAAAATCTACTTTGCTGGTGTAATACCTAGCATTTCTAAAAGACATAATCTTACAGAAAATAGATTAAAATCATACATTTTACCATCTTCTCCCTCTCTCTCAATTATTCTTAGTTTTAGACTTAGAAGATAATTAATCAAATGATTTGCTGACTGTGTTTCAGTATGAATTTTGATTTGTTGTGGCTTTCTGCATTTATTTGTTAGATGATCTATGGGACTTTTTTCTAACCAGCTGCCCCACATTGTAAGCAATCTAAACTCAGGTTCCTAATGCTTATATAGAGAGCACTTTACCCACTGAGCCAACTCCCCAGTCACAGACTTTAAAGAAGCTTTTTTTTTCAGAACAAATGTGGGTTTTCAATGGAAAAAGTATGTCATTTTCTGAACAATCATATTTGTTCATTAGAGTTTTTTCATAGGTGGAATGCTGATATTCTGATGACACTTTATCTGTTTTACTAATATATATTTTCTACCTTTTACATTTCTAAATAGTGCCCCCTTTCCCTCCTTATGTATTCCTTTTGATCACTAGAAGCCTAGTATGCCACATCCAATTATTATTCTTATTCCTTACCCATGCAATTGCTCACTATTAATTTTATTTTTCCTGCATTGACAGTAGTTTAGGTGCCCTTATATAATGTGTTAAAACTAGGAGCCTCCAAAGAAAAAAATAAATTGGCATCTGTCGCTGATGGTCTAGATTATCATAGTTACTGTGAACTTTTCTAGTTCTGTCTCTCTATTAATAAATACTACTTTCTAATCATGTTCACATGGTATACTTCCTCTATTGTCAATAAACTCAGGCAGTTTCAATTTCTTGTGTATTGTGGGTGTATAAATAAAAAAAAAACTAAAGGAAATTACCAAGCAGAAGGTTGTTGAGGACCTTTAGACATATAACAAGAAGTTATATAATGGTAGTCTATGATGTTTAATTTAACATTTTGATATTTCTGGCTATTAATTTCTAATTAAGTGAATCTCTTTGCTATCACAACAATAGTAATTAACTGTTCCCTTTTTCCACATATGCCAAAATATTTGTTGTCAGTTTTTTGTTTTCTAGATATTTCTGAAATCTTGTTTGGGCGATATGAAATTTCAAAATTCTGTATATTTGGAACTTTAGTTAAAACTATTTTCATAGAAGACTAATGCTGGGAGAATTTGAATGAGTAATGGTTCTGAATCGAGGAGCATGCAGAACACAAATTGTGCATTTGTGAACTCAAGATGGATCTTTTTTCAAGATTATACCAGGTCATCATACAAATATTTGAACAAGCCACCAAGAAGATGGAACCTAAAAGCCACTTTTTTCCTGAGGTTTGACTCTTTGAAGTGGAGTGAGTTATTGATCACTGGAAATGTAGTAGTTATGCAATTTGGAATTGGGTGTGTTTAAAGTGTAACAGCATCTTCAGTTAGCATCAACTAAAAAAATTATTAAATGGGTTTTAGTTCTGAGTTCCTGTGGTTTACAAAACAAATGAATTGTTCAAGGAAAGGTATTAAGAATAACATTGTTTAATTGGAGACACAGGGACCTGGAAACACTGACCCTCCCCCCACACACACACAAGAAAGTACAAACTGTTTAAATAGCAAAATAAAATATTATAGTAATGAAAGTGAATAAGGTAAAGTGAATAGTGAATAGTTGTATAGAGAATAAACATAGAGATTCTAATCTTTCCTCCGAAAATATCACTGGCCAAATAATAACATTTTGGCTATACCCTGTTGACAAAATAGCTATCAGGTTGCATGTAGACAAAGATATAGGGAAATCAAATGGACTGTCTTACCCTGAATTGTTCTCCTTTCCTCCACCTTTTCATAGATAAGGAAAAATATTTTAATAAAGTGTTATTTTACTAAGAAAAATTTGAGTCTCAGATACACAGGAACATATGTCCATGCTATGTCCTAATATACTCTTAGTTGTTTCTGTTATGTAAGTAAAAGGGAAAATACAGGACTACCTGTACACAGACAGAACCTTCTTATAAATAGAAAATAAAGGGGAAAGCATATGTCTGTTATCATTTCCAGGCATACAAAATTAATTATTTTTGCAGTTTTCCAAGCAAAGGGTGGATCTAAATATTTCCAGGGGTCTTTATTTCGCTTGTAATTATTGCTTCTTTTGTCATCATCATTTCTTTGAAGATGTGTGCAACTGATGCACTTCTCTCATGGTGAGGATACTTGTATAGAATCCTAAAGGAATCTGAAGGGATTGAAGAATGCTTTCTATGTCACATTTATCTCTGTGCCAAGGTATAGCCCAAAGTGAAAAATGTTGAATAATATTAATATTGAATATAAGGTAGGCAGATACGTATGATCCAGCAATTTTCCCTGAAGAAAATGCAAATTTAACTTGCAGAGTAAACTACAGGATCAGTTTTTAGAGAAACAATTGCCTTTTATGTATTTACCACATTTTCTTATCCTGATTGATCCAAGAATGATGCTGCATCTAGAAATAGGAATATTTCTTCCCACTTTAGTTTCACACAGTTTTCTTCAAAATATCCTCTAAAGGTGTTGCATTATATTTTTAGTAACAATGTCCTATTAATTTTAAGATATGAAGAAACAAGCAATGCACTATTAAAAATTCGAAGGACTTGTAACTCTTATAATTCTGAAATATAAATAAATTCAAGAAAGGGATAACTTACAACACTCATTTTGTCCTCTGTGTATTAATTCAATTCACAAAAATGAAAAATATTAATTTGAAACTATGTTTTACATAAGGATTACATTTTTGTGTATATATTTATGTGGGGGTTTAAAAGCACACAGAGATGTACACAGATAATTTATTATGCATATCCTTTATTTCATAAATGAACAACCTAGTTTCTTTATTTCAAATCTACTATACTCTTCCAGTTCATCTCGTTCTTGTTCATACATTGTCATACTCATCATTGCTTCAAACACAGTGATTTTGTGTGTATGTGTGTGTGTGTGTGTGTGTGTGTGTATGTGTGTGCATTTAATAAAGAGATTCACTGATGAGTAATCTTAGAGGATTTTTAAAAAAATATTGGATATGTAATGTAACTTCATTTCAAAAGTTATCCCCTTTCCAGGTTTCCCCTCTAGAATGCTCCATCCAGGCTCCCTCTATTTCTATCACCCTCCCACCAACCCAGTTGCAATTCACCTCCATGTTATTGCCCTATAATGAGGAATCAAGCCAGGACTGGAGCAAGAGTTTCTCCTCATATTGGTGCCAGAAATGTGATACTCTGCCACATATGTGGCTGGAGCCAGAGGTCCTTCCATTTGTACTCTTTGGTTGGTGGTTTAGACTCTGGGAGCTCTGGCAGTATGCTTGATTTTATTGTTGTTTTTCCAATTAGTTTGCAAAACAATTCATCTCCTTCAGTCATTTCTCTAACTCTTCTATTGGAGATGTCATGCTAAGCAAAATGTTTGCCTGATGCATGTGGCTCTGTATTTGAAAAAATTTGGCAAACCTTCTCAATAAAGAGCTATAATAGGCTCCTGTCAGAAACAGTTCTTGGTTACTGCTACATTGTCTGTGTTTGGCATCTGTGTAAGGGTTGGATCCATGGGTGCAGTAATCCCTGCATGGTCTTTCTTTCAATCTCTTCTCCACACTTGTTTTCTGTAGTTCCTCCCGTGAGTATTTTGTTCTCCATTCTAAGAAGGACCCAAGCTATCATATTTTGATTTTCCTTCTTCTTGAGTTTCTTATGGGCTATAAATTTTAACTTGGGTATTTTGTAGTTTTGTGCTAATATCCACGCATCAGGGAGTGCATGCCATGCGTGTTCTACTGTGACTGTGTCAGATCACTCAGGATATTTTCTATTTCCATACAGTTACCTATGTATTTCTTGAAAGTATTGTTTCTAATAGCTGAATAGTAATCCATTGTATAAATCAACACCATTCTGTATCCATTCCTCTGTTGAAGAATATCTGGATCCTTCCAAATTCTAGCTATTATAAATAAGGATGCTATGAAGATTGTAGAGCATGTGTCCTTGTTATATGTTGGAACATCTTTTGAACCCAGGAGTGGTATAGCTAGGACCTCAGGCAGTACTATGCCCAATTTTCTGAGGATGTGCAAGATTGATTTCCAGGGCTTGTACCATCTTTTACCACACCAACAATGGAGGAGTTTTCCTGTTTCTCTACCTCCTCCCCACCTGAATTTCTGATCTTAGCAATTCTGACTGTTTTGAGGTGTAAACTCAGGGTTGTTTTGATTTAAATTTTCCCTGCTGACTAAGGATGTTGAACATAGTTTAGTAGTTTGTTGGCTATTCTATATTCCTAAAAAAATTAAGACATAACTTTACCTAAAATGTAAAGTAATGTAGGTTTTGTCTATTGGTTTAATTTTCTCTCACAGTGTGTGTTATAATAGACATTACACAGCAGATATGTGATAAAAATTAAGAACGGAGAACCATACCCCAAATTAAAAAAAAAAACAGAAAAGAAAAAGAAAAACTCAAACACTCAAAGCAGAAGTTCAAGTATTGTTAGAAAATGAGGGACATCCCATAAAAATGGTTGTGTTGGAAACATCCTGAAGCATCAGAGCCACAATAGGATGAGGAACATTGTAGAAGGGAGCAAATTGTTCTTTCTTTTAACATATATTATTCTTTTTGTAATAATTGAATACTTGTATTCTATCCTTATTATTTGGGAGCTTATGTTACTTCTAACTATAATAATTTTTCACACATTAACATTAACAACACATAGGCAATACGACATGAAAATCATGGTATATATTTGAACCTGTTAATGCAAATTGGTGCTTTTCAAAAGAAATTAAGTCTGGGATAATTTTAAAGTATATTCAGTGCAGAATTGTACTTTATAAGGAGGTTGGTTCACTTGTGACATGGAAGGATAAGGAGTCTTAGATGTTTCTTTCCTTTACCTACATGTTCTAATGCTCACAGGGGAACAGCTTAAACACAGTCATATGTCCTAAAATGTCAGTCAAGTATGCAAATTCTATAGTAGAATCATGAGGATAACTTTACAGGAAAGCATCAGATTTTGGATGGAAGAAAGTTGTAGTAATTGTTGGTATTTGATGAACTGCTAGCATATGGAAAGTAATATGGTTCAGGAAAGACTAGCACCAGAGTGTACTCATGATTCTGTAGATATATCTGCATCTGAGCACATATTGACAGTGCTAAATTAGCTGAGTTTATAATAAAATCTAATATTAAGTGGCATTAGATTATTAGTTATGGATACTATGAGTAACCATAAAGAATGATAGGCAATGCTTGTATTTTTCACATAGTATATGAAGTGAATATTGAGTGTTTTCAAAATAGTTACATTTTAATATCAATTCTATGAGTTCTCAAATAGACACCATATGCATATACTCAATGTGCTTCGCTGCCAAAAAGAAAAACAAAAAACAAACAAACAAAAAACTCATGAAAGTATGCACACACAAAGAAATAAATTATAATGTCTAGCTTTCAGATATTTATTTTCTAAAATAAACTTCTCTTCATGTGTTTTATCATTATTATAATTTAATACACAGTTCATTATGTGGGGAATAGCTTGATGAATCTGGACACAAGTATGCCGTTTAGCAATTGAAACATTCATTCCTAAGATGTACTGTGCATAAATATTTGAAATAATGTGATATAATTGCAAATAAATATAGTGTCTCAGGGTATTGGAGTGAGAATACACAGCATCAGCTCTGGAGTGCATGTGACAGCCCATGATTACAAGCAGCAATCCCTTGTCACAAATGGGGCCTTTATTATAGGTACCATTAGCCAGACACAGGCTTCAAGGAACAAGCATTACTGGACAGTTTTGTCTGTTTTTAATTAGAGCCAGGAACCTAAGAATATATGCATAATATTTTGGTATTTTCCTACTTCATCATTTTATTTTATTTCTGATGCAATAGGCAGGGAGCGGGGAGCAAAGATGGAGGAGCTTTACTGGAAAAATCTCCATGGTAACAACAGGATTTTTGCCTTTGTTATCATTTTAAAGATCACTTTCCTGATTGGTTCCAAACCTTTTCTATGTTTTTCTATGTATACTAGCCTGTCTCAGTCAACCACAGCTAAAGAAATCTAGTCACATAAAAAATTTCCGTTAATGCTACTTCTTGATGTCTAGCTCTCAGCTCCTACCAGGCTCTTGCTGTAGGGTGACAATAAGCTGCTCTTTCAAGAAGTAGAATTGCAGATGAAAGTAAAAAGAAAACATCATCATAGTCAGGTAACTTGCTATGATTTTTCACATTCCTGCTATGAATGAAACAGCTCCTATGTGCTGTGCATTATTTGTTATTGTTTCTGGAAATTGCTTCAGTTTTATGATATATTATTTGACCTTTGAGGGATGTTTCTTGTTCAAGGATGTTGTGGATTATTTCAGACTTCAGTATCTGACAGAGACACGAAACCTGGTGCTTCTTAATATGTTTTTGGGATTAGATCTGTTAAGGATTTTAAATAAAGGACAGCAGTTCTCAATTGGCACCATGAGAATTTCTGGAACATTCACTGACATTACCTTACCAAGAATGGGATCACTATGAGAGGACTAAAACTAAAGTACTGCAGTTCTCCCTTGATATCAACTTGATACAATCAAAGGTCTCAGTAGATTTAATTTACATTTCAATCAAAATTCAAACAATCAGGATTACTTCCATATTGTTGGTAAGAAACAAATTCTATTTGTTCAAATTTGAGGTCCTTAATCCACAGGGAGTTGAGCTTTGTACAAGGTGACAAATGTGGATATTTTTAATTTTTTTTACACAACAACTGACAGAGCAGCACCATTTATTTAAAATGCAGTATTTTTTTCCAATATTTATTTTTCCCTTCTTTGTCAAAAATCAGCTGTACGAAAGTGTGTGGGTTTATTTCTGGGTCTTTATTTCTATTCCATTTATTCACCTGTCTGTATTTGTACCAATAACATTCAGTGTTTATGACTATTGCTCTATAGGACCACTTGAGGTAAGGGATGTGATCCTCCAAGAAGTTCTTTTAATTTTAAGAATTATTTTCACTATCCTGTTTTTATTTTCGATTCTTTTTCTTTTTTTTTTTTTCATTTGACAATGAGAATTGTTCTTTTCATGTCTGTGAAGATTTTCATTGTAAATTTGATGGGAAATTCAGTCAGTCCGTTGTTTACATTGGTAAGATGGCCATTTATTCCAAGTTAATCCTACAAATCCTTCAGAATTGTAGATATCTCAATTTTCTGAGATCTTCTTTACTCTCTTTCTTCAGAAACATGAAGTTCTTATACAGAACCTTTGCTAGCTTGATTAGAGTTTCTTCAAGATATTTCATATAATTTTTGATTATTATGAAGAGTGTTGTTTCCCAAGTTCTTAATTATTTAGTAGCATTCAGCCAACTTAGCTTCTATTAAAAACATGTTAATCTTCATATAATGAAAAAATTGTGTTCTTAATCCTGTCAGAATATATCTTTGTTAAGTGACATGACTTCACATAATCATGTCTACATTTCTACTTGTTTTTTTAAAAATTTTCTATATTCTTTGCTTACATTCCAAATGATATGCGCTCTTCCCTGTGCCCATTCCCCAATCAACACACTCCCAATTCTCTGTCCTGGTAATCCACTACATTATACACTCTGGAAATCCATATGAAGTTTCCTCAGAAAATTGGTAATAGATCTAACTGAAGATCCACATTTGTCCCCTTGTACAAAGCTCAACTCCCAGCTTTGCCCTCTCCTTCCTTCTTCATGGGAATCGTTTGATGTGTGAATTTTGTCTTGGTTATTAAGATTTTCTGGGCTAATATACACTTATCAGTGATTGCATTCCATGTGTGTTCTTTTGTGATTGGGTTACCTCACTTAGGATGATATTTTCCAGTTCCAACCATTTGCCTAAGAATTTCATGAATTCATTGTTTTTAAATGCTGAGTACTATTCCATTGTGCAAATATACCGCATTTTCTGTATCCATTCCTCCATTGAGGGACATCTTGTTTCTTTCCAGCTTCTGGTTATTATAAATAAGGCGTCTATGAGCATAGTGGAGCATGCGTCCTTATTGCATGCTGGGGAATCCTCTGGGTATATGCCCAGGAGTGGTATAACAGGATCCTCTGGAAGTGTCATGCCCAGTTTTCTGGGAACCGCCAAACTGATTTCCAGAGTGGTTGTACCAGCTTGCAATCCCAACAGCAGTGAAGGAGTGTTCCTCTTTCTCCACATCCTTGCCAACACCTGATGTCTCCTGAGATTTTAACCTTAGACATTCTTACTTGTGTGAAGTCAAATCTCAGGGTTGTTTAGATAGTCCCTAATCACTAATGATGCTGAATAATTCTTAAGGTGCTTCTCAGCCATTCAAAGTTCTTCAGGTGAAAATTCTTTGTTTAGCTCTCTACACCATTTTTTTATATGATTATTTGGCTCTCTGAATTCTAACATCTTGAGTTCTTTGCATATATTGGATATTAGCCCTCTATCAGATACAGGGTTTGAAGATCTTTTCCCAATTTATTGGTTGTCATTTTGTCCAATTGACAGTGTCCTTTGCCTTACAGAAACTTTGTAATTTTAAGAGTTCACATTTGTCAATTCTTGACCTTAGAGCATAAGCATTTTATGTTCTGTTCAGGAACATTTCCCCTGTGACCATGTCCTCAAGGGTCTTCCCAGTTCCTTTTCTAATAGTTTCAGTGTGTCTGGTTTTATGTGGAGGCCCTTGATCCACTTGGAGTTGAGCTTAGTACAAGGAGGTAAGAATGGATCAATTTGCATTCTTCTGCATTCTGACCTCCAGTTGAACCAACACCATTTGTTGAAAAGGCTATCTTTTTTTCCACTGGATGGTTTGGGCTCCTTTGTTGGAGATCAAGTGACCATAGGTGTGTGGGTTCTTTTCTAGGTATTCAATTCTATTCCATGTGCTGTCATTTACTTGCTTTTATTAATCACTATTTAATTGTATATTTTCTTTATTTATATTTCAATTGTTACCCAGTTTCAAGTTTCCATTACCAGAAAACCCTATTGCTTCTCTCCTCCCACTTTTCAAATGAGGGTATTCCCCCAAAGGCTCACTCACTCTGGTCTCCCACCCTCCTATTCCCCTATTCTGGGACATCAAACCTTCATAGTACCAAGGGTGCTGGGGACAACAAACAATCACAGGGACTGCCTGCAATAGGCCAGGATAGAGACATCTCAGAAGCCTACAGCAGCTCCTTGTAGAAAAGGATGGTGTTTGGGACCCTGAGAAGCAGGACACACATCCCTCCAGGGTACCTGCCTTCTGAAATAAGAGACTGCCTAGAGTAGGCCTGGATGGAAACATCTTCAGTAGCCTGTGACAGCTCATCGTAACAACAGTTGTTTCCATTTCTCCTAACATTAGCCTTTGACAAGGGCTGTATAGATTTCATTTGGGCATGACTGTTTTTCAGTTGGCCTTGGTGTGCATAATTATTCTATTATATCTGACTTTCTTACTTCTTTCTCCTTCTGCTCTGGCAAGTTCTATGAAGCTACATGTTTCCTGATGTAATGATTCTTAAACAAATAAAATTCAGGTCTGGGCCACAGCACAGTGTGCACCTGGGCCATTAGGACTGTGCTGGGAGGGGGCACTTACTGCCGGGGTCCAGCCATGAAACAGGATCAGAGTTCTCAACTGAAAGCAGGGATATCTGGAAGGAACATAATAAATATACACAGACTAATTTTTGAGTACAAGATGATGGGCAATTTTTCAAGGCTTAAAATTTCTCTTCTCTCTCTCTCTCTCTCTTTCTCTCTCTCTCTCTCTCTCTCTCTCTCTCTCTCTCTCTCTCTCTCCTCTTTCTCTCTTGCTCATTCACTCCCAGCTTGAGGCTGCATACACTCTGCATTCTTCTGTGTGCTTTTCTTTTCTTGCACTTTCTCACTCATACACACTTCTGTGTGTTCCCCCTTCACTCATACACACACTCTTCACACACATCTCACACACATACCACATGTACTCTCCTTTAACTCAATCACCCACTCTTCACAAACACCTCATATTCTCTCTTCCTTCACTCTTCACAAGATCTTCTCATGCTCTCCTGCCTTCTTCTTGCCCCAGTCTTTTAGTGATACTCCAAAAGCAGATAAAAAAGACATTGTATAATCGTTGCCAAATCAAATTCAAAAAATAACCAAGTACCACAAAATATCAAGAATTACAATTGTTACCCAAAATTTTATGCTTCCCTATTCCCATAGCCATAATAATTGCAACTTATAATTATTTAAACTTTAACTATTACACTTAAGAGCTCAGAGTTCTGAGGCCAGGTACTTGCATTTCCTTGTAATGTTCTAATGATAAATGGCATGCTTAAAGCTGCCAGGCAGTGGACAGAAAGAATCAGGTTAACCCTTAACTCCATAGTTTGCCTAGCTTTCTGCTTCTACACATTGCAAACAATGACTCTCCTAAGAGTCCCAGTATTTTGACTTAATTTTACTAATCTAAGATGTAACATATTCTATACTTGCTTACCCAGGAACCACTCTTAAATGTTGTGCAGAACTTATTTCATAACTGTAATAGTTTATTTTTTTCTTTCTTTGGGGTCCCAATGTTGGCTTTAATTCATTTTCTAATAATTTTGTCAAACTTTCTTTGCAAGTCAAGCATTAATCTGGAACTACCATTGTGCAGTTATTGCATTGTTTCTAAGATGAGAACACACAGCATGCACCTGGGACATTAGAACTGTGCTATGCTGTGCTGTGGCCCATACCTGAATTTTTAATTGTTTAAGATTCATTACAACAGGGAACATCTAGTTTCACAGAACTTGCCAGAGCAGAAGGAGAATGAAGTAAGAAAATCAGATATAATAGAATAATTATTCACACCAAGGCCAACTGAAAAAGAGTCACACAGGAATGAAATGTATACAGTCATGGTCAAGGACTAAGGTTAGGAGAAATGGGAACAACTGTTGTTACAAAGAGCTGCCACAGACTACTGAAGATGTCTCCATCCAGGCCTGATGAAGGCAGTCCCTTAGCCCTCGACAGGTTATTTTGGATGGCAGTTCCCCTGGAGGGATGTTTGACCTGCTTCTCAGGGTCCCAAACACCATCCTTTTCTACAAGGAACTGCTGTGGGCTTCTGAGATGTCTCCATCTCAGCCTACTTCAGGCAGTCCCTGTCATTGTTTGCTGTCCTCAGCACAAGGGCATCTCCTCTGATTCATGGTGGACAAGGTTATCATCTGCTACTTATGGAGATGGAGCCATAGGTCCTCCTTGTATACTCCTTGGTTGGCAGTATAGTCCCTGGGAGTTCAGAAGTTCTGCTTGGTTGATATTGTTTTTCTTCCTATGGGGTTGCAAACCACTTCAGCTCAGCTCCTTCAATCCTTTTATAACTCCTCTATTGGTGAACTCATGCTCAGCCCAATGGCTGCCTGTGAGCATCTGCCTCTTTATGAGTAAAGCTCTGTGAGAGCCTCTCAAATCAGCTATATCAGATTCCTGTCAACATGCACTCATTAGTTACCATAATAATACCTTCATTTGGTGAGTATATGTAGGATGTATCCCCAGGCAGGACATTCTGTGGTTTGACTTTCCTTCAGTCTCTGCTTGCCAATTTGTCTCTGTTTTTGCTTCCTTTATTTCAGTATATCTGTTTTCAAGTTTCTGTTGTTGATCCACTTAGACATGAACTTTATACAAGGACATGAGAATAGATTTATGTACAATTATCTACATGCTCTCTGCCTGTTGAACCAGCATGATATGTTGAAAATGCTGTTTTTTTTCCAAACTGGATTGTTTTAGCTTCTTTGTCAAAAATCAAGTGATCATAGGTGTGTGAGCTCATTTCTTGGTCTTCAGTTCAATTCCATTTATCTACTTATATATTTCTGTACCAATATCATGCAGTTTTTTATCAATATTGCTATGTAATAAAGCTTGACATTAGATAAGATAATTCCGACAGAAAATATTTTCATATATATTGCTTACCAACAGTAATTGGATGAATCCTCTATATTGGGATGAATCCCTAAGTAGTATTGATTCACATTAACTTACTAGGGAATATTTGCCTGCATGTATTTATATATGAGGGTGGACATTTTTAACTCTATCCCTCTAATTTGACATGGTAATGTTAATTATGTTTTTTTGATTATCCAGAAACCCTCAATAATTGACAAACCATGAGCATCACTATATCTCTACAATTTCTATGTGACTCTAATCTAGCTTAAGTCTCCTAAAAAGAGAATTGAGTATGCTAGTCACAGAAGTCCCAAATTATTGAACTCATTAGTGTGTCATGTTTTGTGCAAGTGTCATGGATTGTGCTGGATGAAGACTTTTTGGTGCAACCTTAGCATCAAACGTTAACAGAACACAGCAAATAGCCCATTGCTTGTTTTTGTATATTAAAACAATAAACTTGTTTGTTACCCAGAGAGAGCATTGGGGAAATTTTTTAGGTCTGTTTTATATCAGTTAAAAAGAGGGTCAGATAGCCTTTATATCTTATAGCTCGGCTACTAGAAATACACGCACATATTTTATTAGAACTCTTTAAATTTCATGAAATTGATACTAATTGTTTTTATTTGCAAATATATAGATAATTTCATTTTTGAAATATAAATTAAATTACATCAATATATAATGTTAGTTGTGTGAATGTGTGATTTTAGTGGTGACCATTTTATGTGAAATAATACATTGGAGTGTTTTTCCTTATAGAAGTTTATTAACTGATGTTATATTTCTTCAGTAGCCCAAAATACTTTACTGAATTTGGAGGTTCCCTGGCATTTGAGATATAAGTTAATATATGGATTGAGGTCATATTTTATTAAATTTTTGAGATTGTATTTCTGCAGATTGTGCATGTTACACAAAAGACAGTTTGCAAATAGCCATTGTCATATTCAGCTGGATAATATAATCTTTCTGTCCACATTCTGCAATATTGTCTAATATTTCAATTAGTGGAGTATTTTGTTAATGGATCTGACAGGACTAGACAAACCACTATAAATTCTTTGCAGTTTTAAGTGTCCAGTAATTTGCCTGTTACTGCAGTAGAATTCATGGTTCTTCTGAAGATGAAATTGACAGTTTGTTGTTGGGTATAACGATATTTAGAAATTATACTGTTTCAGAGAATTAGCATGTAGAGAATTTCCTTATTTTGTATGGTTGATATGTTGAGTTAAAACAGATGTATCATTTTAAATTTACATAACACATACTGATTAATGAAACATATGTGGAGATTATGATGAAATGATATGAGCACATAGAACTTTCTTAAGCTAATTAATTTTCTATATACTTGGGATAAAAAATAAGTTGAAATTTTACAAAATGCAAATAACATCTCAGTAATATTCATATATAAGTATAGCCCACTGAAGACTTAATACCGCAGTTTCTCTTTGACTCTATTTTAGATCTACAATACATTTATTTTAAAAATTTCATGAAATATGTTTTGATCATATAATCTTGCATACCCAAATCTGCCTACATCTTTCCTTCTACCTATATGTTTATGTTAATGTGTTTTCTCTCTATAAAAATGAATTACAACAGAAATACATTATTTTTTCTAGACAGGGTTTCTCTGTGTTGCACTGGCTATCTGGGAATATACTTTGTAGATTAGACTGGCCTTGAGCTCAGAAATCTGCTTGCCTCTGCATCCCAAGTGCTGGGATTAGAGGAATGCACCACAACTGCCCGTCTGAAAAAATATTTTTTGTTGAAATGCCCAAAATAGATTTTATTGCATGTTGTGTAACCACTCTTGAACATGAACCTTGACCAGAAACATGGGTATGTCCTCCCTATAACTCTGTCAAAGAAAACCAACTTATCACTAACAGCTATCAGATGAGAATAGATTTTTGTTGAGGGTGATGTTGTATAGAATTTCACTTTTCGGGAATTTCGCTTTATCAAGAGTGTTGTATATGGCTTTCATATGATTAAGCAGTTTTGAAACTCAAATTAAAATAACAATTGTTTTTGTCAAAACAAAGTACAAACAAACAAAAACAATTCATTACATTACCTGACATGTGAAATAATGTAGGATTATATTATTGGTCAAAATTTTCTCATATTGCATGTTATTATATGCAGTGAAAATTAAGAGAACCATACCACAAATAAAAACAAAACAAAACAAAACAAAAATCACACACTCACATACATACACACACACTCACACACACAGAGAGAGAGAGAGAGAGAGAGAGAGAGAGAGAGAGAGAGGAGAGAGAGAGAGAGAGAGAGAGAGAGAGAAAACAAAAAATGCACAAAAACTCTATAGTTGAAGGAAAGGAATAAATAGAGGCATATACCATAAAGAGGATTGTGTTGGAAAGGACCTGAATCATCCTAAACATAATAGGATGAGTAACATTGTAGGAAGGAGTAAATTATTCTTACTTTTAACATGTGTTGTTCTCTTAGTAGTGATTGAATAGCTGTATACTACCCTTATTACTCGGGAGCATATATTTCTTCAAACTGTAATATATTTTCAGCCATGAGTATTTACAAGCCATATTCAATGCAACAGGAAAACATGGTATATGTTTGAAGATGTTAGTACAAATAACTACTTCTTCAAAGGAAAGTACATAGGGATAATTGGTACTTTGTCAGAAGGTTGGTTCACTTGTGATATTGAGGGTATAAGAGTCTCTTAGGTGTTTCTTCAATGACACATGCACTGCTCACAGAATAACAGCATAAATAAAGTTATATCTCCTTACAACTTCAGTCAAGTATGCAAATCCTATAGTAAGAACAGGTGGATATCATCACAAGAAAGCATCAGAATTTGGATGGAAGAAACTAGTATTAGTTATTGATATTTGACGAACTCCTTCCAGATGGCAATTAATATTGTCCAGGGAAGATTAGCATCAGAGGGTACTTATGGTGCTGTAGATCTCTCTGCATTTGATCATATAACAACAGTGCTAAATTATATGAGTGTGTATTAAAATACACGAGCATGCCTCTTAGATAATTGAAGTATTTGTTTCTAAGTTATACTGTGCATAATTATATGAAATAATATGGTATATTTTGAAATAAACATAGCATCTCAGGATATTGGCACATCAGATTGCATAGCTTCAGCTCCAGCGTGCATTTGCCAGCCTGTGATTACAAGCAGCAGTCCCTAGACACAAATGGAGGCTTTATTATAGGACACATTATCCAGCCACAGGCTCAAAGGCACATGCATTACTGACAGTTTTGCCTGTTATTAAATAGAGCGAGAAATCTAACAATAACTAAAAAATATATTGGTATTTCTCCTACTATTTCATTTTTATTTCTGATGCAACAGGCAAGGAATAGAGGAGAAAAGATGGAGGATGCTGGATGGGAAAATCTCCATGGTAACACAGGCTTTAGCCATTTTTATCATTTGTGTGATCTTCTGATTGGTCACAAAACTTTTCTCTATTTTCCTACATATACTCAGCCTGTCTCAGTCAACCACAGCGAAAGAAACCTATTCACATAAAAAAAAATCCAGTAATCAACCTGGTTGATGTCTAGCTTTCACCTCAAACCTGGTTCTTCCTGTAGTTTGGCAACAAGCTGCTCTTTTGAGAAGCAGGATTACAGATGAAAATGATAAGAAAATGTCATCATGGTCAGAGAACATGCTTTGATTCTTCACATTACTGCTCTGAATGAAACTTTCTGTTTGTTTGCAAGCTATTTGTTATTGCTTATGTTCACTGATTCAGTTTTAGTATCTATCATTCAGTAAAAGGCCTTGGAGTTTTATTTCATCTTTAAAGATGCTGTATAAATTCAGACTTCAATATCTGCCAGAGACAGGAAACCTATTGCTTCTTAATATGCTTTGGAGAATCTGATATATACAGGAGTTTTATATCAGTATTTAAGTTCTCCCTGGGCACCATGAGACTTTCTGGGACATTCTCTAACTTTACCTTACCAAGAGTGCCAACACTATGACAGTACTAAAGCCCAAACACTGCAATTTTCCCATGACATCATCTTGCTATTATCCAATGTCTCAGATACTTTGCATTACATTTCAATCCAAATTCAAACATCAGGTTTACTTCTAATTTTTGATAATAAAGTTTTATGTTCATGTTTACATATTTGCATACTTCATTATTTAAGGAGAGTCAAAGCAAAGAGTTTGTAGGTACTCCAATGAAAAAGCTTACCATACAAATATTTCATGTCTTTTTTTTTTTTGTTTTTACTTTTAATTTTAACACACTAAGTTTCCAGGTAGCACACAGTTTCCATGAGTCAAGTATATGAGTTAGATTCATTGAATTGCTTTGTCTTAATCACTATTTACTATCACTGATCATTTATTTCAGCTGTGTTTATTAGATATCATCATTCTCTTCCGTGTTCTGTGATAATTTTACAAAATCAAGTTTCTCCTCTTGAATCCAGATTGAGGCACAATCCAGGAGCCTCGTTTGCATTTAATTTCATCTAAATATTTATATGGGGAAGAATCAATTTATGTTAATTTGAATCTATCAAGTGCACACTGTAAATGAAGATAATCACTGATGCCTTAATAATTTAAAATGTAAATTGCTGTGATAGTAATGTGTTACCTTCATAATATGATTCTCTTCAGATTCTATGGAGGAAGGATTCTAAATGAAAAAAAAGTCTGTTATCAAAATTATTGTTTACATACCTAGACTGATTTAAATAGAATGTCCTGTGTCTCAGGGTTCTGAATTTTTGGTTCAGGGTTTTGATATATAAATATAGGACTAGTAAAAAATATATGCTCATTTCAAGAAAGCTAATTTTGAGTGGATATAAAAATGATGTCAATTTTTATGAGTTCCTTATATAAATACCTGTGAATAAAGTAGTCATAGTCTCTGTAAAAACACCGGGTCTTGATTGGTAAAATGTAGTACCTGCTAAAATCCTGCACATTTGTTTACTCTAATCAGCTATTACAATATTCCATGTCCATTACTTCAGGTGAATTTCTTTTTTTGTTTACTTTTTATTAGAAATTTTCTATAATTAAATTCCAAATGTTATCCACTATCCTCTTTACACTCTGAAAACTCCCTATCCCATCACACTTCCCACTGCTCATAAACCCTTCCACTCCCACTTCCCTATCCAGGCCTTCCCCTATACTGGGGTATTGGGCCTTCACGGGACTAAGGGCCTGTCCTCTCATTGATGTCTGACAAGACCATCTGCTGCTACATATGAGTATGGAGATATGTGTACTCCATGTTTGGTGGTTTAGTCTCTGAGAGCTCTATGGTGTTGGTTGTTTCAAATTGTTACTCCTTTGGGACTGAAATCCTTTGCATCCCCTTGGGTCCTTTCTCTATCTCCTCTATTGGGAACCCTGTGTTCAGGACAATGGTAGGCTGACATCAATTTCTGTATTTATAAGGTACTTGCAGATCCTCTCAGGAGACAGCTAATCAGGCGCCTATAAGCAGGCATTTGTTGGCATGCACTATAGTATCTTGGCTTGCTAATTGAATATTGTATGGTTCCCCAGGTGGGGAAGTCTCTGGAAGGTCTTTCCTTCACACTCTGTTCTACAATTTGTCTCTGTATCTCTTCCCATATTTATTTTGTTGCCCCTCCTAAGAATGTCATAATTATCCACACTTTGATCTTCCTTCTTTTTGAGCTTCATGTAGTCTGTGAATTGTCACTTGGGTGTCCTGAGCTCCTGGGTTAATATCCCATTATAAGTGAGTACATACCATATGGGTTCTTTTGTGACTGAGTTACCTCACTTAGGATGATATTTTACAGTTCCATCCACTGTCCTAAGAATTTCATGATTTTTCTTTTTTTTTTCTTTTTTTGTTTTTTAGACCCGAGTAGAGTACTCCATTGCTGAAATGTAGCATATATTCTGTATCCATTCTTCTATTCAGGGACATCTGTGTTCTTTCCAGCATTTGGATATAATAAATAAGGCTGCTAAGAACATAGTGGAGAATGGTTCCTTATTACATGTTGGAGCATCTTCTCCATATAATCCCAGTAGTGGTATACCTGTGTCTCAAATGGAACCTCAAAAACTACAAAGTTTCTTTAATGCAAGAGACACTATCAAGAAAATAAAATAGTAAACAGCATATTGGGGGAAATTCTTAACCAATTCTACAAAGGACAGAGGATTCCTCTCAAATATATGCAAATAATTGAGGAAATTAGATTCCAATGAACCAAATGACCCTAACAAAAGTGTGGTACAGAGCTGAAAAAGTGAATTCTCGACTGAGGAATACTGAATGACTGAGCACCACCTAAAGAAATGTTCAACATCCTTGTCATCAGGGAAATGTAAATCAAAACAAGCCAGAGATTATTTTTCAGACAGATTAGAATGGCTAAGATCAAGAACTCAGGTGACAGCAGAAGCTGGTAAGGATGTGGAGAAAAAGGAACACTTGTCCACTGTTGGTAGGCTTACAAGCAGTTACAACTATTCTGAAAATCAGTTTGGCCATTCCTCAGTAAATTGGATATAGTACTACTTGAGGTATCCATTTCTTTTTTTTATTCGATATATTAATTTACATTTCATATGATTTCCAACTTTCCAAGGTCTCCCCTACCCACAAGTCCCATAAGCCCTCTTCCCTCCCCCTGTTCCCGCATTCACCCCTTCCCTCTTCCTTGTTCTGGTATTAGCCTACACTGCTGCATTAAGCTTTTCCAGAATCAGGGGCCCTTCATTAGATGCTGAAAAAGCATTTGACAAAATTCTGCATCCTTTCATGCTAAAAGTCTTGGGAAGAATAGGAATTCAAGGCCCAAACCTAAACATAATAAAAGCAATATACAGCAAACCAGTAGCCAACATCAACTTAAATGGAGAGACACTTGAAGCAATCCCACTAAAATCAGGAACTAGGCAAGGCTGGCCCTACTCTCCATATCTTTTCAATATAGTGCTTAAAGTTCTAGTTAGAGCAATTAGACAACATAAGGAGGTCAAAGGGATTCAAATTGGAAAGGAAGAGGTATCCATTACTTGAGTTTCATCATTTGTTTTACATTTGCTTTGTAGTAAAAAATAATCCAACATATTTTCAATACGGATTTTCCTGAGACAATGCTGTGAACAATGTGCTATAGCCTTCAGTAAACCACTTTAGGATGAAAAGCATGAGTCATTTACTTAATACAAGCTAATTCTCCAACAATCTTGAGAAAAGGGAATCCAAAATGAAGGAAGATATGGGAATAGTTTGACATACTGTCTAGTCCTCCATTCCAAGGAAATGTTGCCATCTAGTTCCATCGTCTGTGCCTCTGGTAAATAGGTACTCTAGCTGGACTTGAAGATTGTTTCCATCTCATCATTAAATGACAAAAAAAGTAAGCAGATCTTCACTCTATGATCTACAGATTCAGACTATTTATTTTAGGGAAATCAACATACTTAGTGTAACCTTTTAAAATGAAAGAAAGTAGAGGCCTCTATTGAATATTGGAATTTGGGCTTTCCTTTAAACTAAGAGAAATTCTTCAGAGCTCACACAGCTCTGAAAATAACAAATTAATAATCCTCTGTAAATTTTACCAAATAAACTCACCAGGTACCTAGGGTTAACCTTGGAAATTTGTGGTTTATTTATTCATTTTGTTATTTTAATCATTTTCTTTTCAAATTTTGTCAGCTTTCCCAGTTCCCACCACCACAACAACCCTCTTCCCTTCCTATCACTTTGTCCCATGAAGATGATCCCACATCTACCCACCCCCTCCTGCCTCAGTGCCCTAGCATTCCCCTACTGTTGGTCATTGGGCCTCAACAGGGCTGAGGCATTCCTCTCCCAATGATGCCCTGTAAGGCAATGCTCTTGTAAGCATCCACCAGGAATGATGGGTCCCCACATGTGTACTCTTTGATTGTTGGTTTAATCTTTGGGTACTCTGCAGAGCCTGGTTAATTAATAGTTTTGCTCTTCTTTAGAGTTGCAAACACCTTCAGCTCCTTCAGTCCTATCCCTAATTTATCCAGTATTATCCCTGCATTATGTCTGTTTTGTTGCACGAAACTACATAGAACAGTGAGGGATATACATTGGTTTCACCTCTATTAAGTGTAAATATTCTTTTTAATTTTTCTTTGTCTTTGAGTTATAGTACAATTTTTAAACTTTGTCTTCTCCTAACCTTCAGTACAATATTCCTTGTTCATTTTCATATACATTATTTATTGTCATTTAATTATTATTACATATGCATATCTGAACACATGGTCATGTTTATTCTTTAGACATAAACACAGTCCATTTAATTTGTATACTGCTATGCTTGTATATTTTTAAGGATATAAAATTGATTGCTTTTCTTTCCAGATCCCTGTATTTCTTGCTGTCAGCAATTTAAGTGCTTAACATATTTTGAAAATTTACTTTGTTAGTGTAATTACTGACAACTCTAAAAGACATAATCTTACAGAAAATAGACTTATATCATACATCTTTCCACCTCCCTTGTCCCTCTTGCACAATAACTCCTAGTTTGAAATTCAGAAGATGTTTAATCAAACTATTTTCTTAGTGTGTTCCATTTCGTGTTTTGATTTGTTGTGGGTTTCTGCCTTTTTTCGCAGATGATCTAATGGACTTTTAAGAAGCACTTTTTTGGAACAAATGTGGAATTATCATTTGAAGAGTATGTCATTATCTGAATAATCATATCTATATATTAAAGTTATTTTTAGGTTGGAAGTTGATATTCTGATGATGTTTTAGCTGTTTACTAATGTATATTTCCTACTTATACATTTCTGAGTAATGTTCCATTTCCCTTCTTATGCGTTCCTTTGGATTACTAGAAGCCTAGTATGTACCATCCTATTATTATTTCTCTTCTTTACCCACACAGTTGTCCACTTTTACTTTTATTCTTCCTGCATTTACAATTGCTTAGGTGCCCTGATACAAAGTGTTAAAACTTGGAGCCTCCAAAGAGAGAAAAAAAAACATTTTGGCATCTGTCACTGATGATCTATATTACCACAGTCACTGAGAAAATTTCTAGTTCTGTTTCTCTACAATTAAATATAAATCTCTATTCCAGCTCACATTGTATACTTGCCCTATTGTCATCCAACGTTCATGAACTGAAGCACAGTTAGGCAGTTTCCTTTTGTGTGTGTGTGTGATAAATATATAACTAGTAAGCATACTCAAGGAAGAATATGCAGAATATTGTTGAGTACCTTTAGACATATAACCAGGAGTGATATAAGAGTAGCCTCTGATATTTGAATTTAGCCACTCGATATTTCTAGCTACAGATTTCTCACTAAATTGAACCACTTTGCTGTCACATCAACAGTAAGTGTTCCATTTTCACAGATATGGAAAAAAACATTTTTTTAAGTTTTTTTTTGTTTCTGAATTCTTGCTTGGGTGATATTTATGTTTAAACTTCTGTACATTTAGAACTCTTAGCTGAATCTATATTCACAAAAAATATCAGTGGAAAAATTTGAATGAGTAATCATTCAGAACCAAGAAGGCAGAACATAAAATGTTTGTTTGTTTAAAGGAATTTAAGATGAATCTTTTTTCAAGATTAGACCAGTTAATCACATGGATATTTGAAAAATCCAATAATAAGGTATAACCTAAGAGATGCTTTTATTCAGTGAAATGGAATGAGTTATTGATCACTGGAAATCTACTAGCCAAGAAATTTGGAATTTGATGTGGTTAAAGTATAATAGCATCTTCAGTTATCATCAACTAAAAAGTTACTAAATGGGTTTTAGTTCTGAGTTCCCATGGTATAACGGAACAAATGAGTGATTCAAGGGAAAGTATTATGAAAGAAGATTGTTTAGTTGGAGACACAAGAGCCTGGGAACACTGACCCCACATGAAAGTACAAACTGCTTAAATGGCAAAATAAAGATTATAGTAGTGAAAGTGAATAAGGTAATATTTGTATAATGAGTAAGCACAGAAATTCCACTCTTTCCTCTAATAATATCACTGGGCAAATAAGAATATTGTGTCTATACCCTGTTGACATGATAGCAATTAGATTGCATGTAGTCTAAGATATAGGGGAAGGAAATGGTCCACAATAACCTGAATTGTTCCTCTTTCTTCTTCTGACTATTTGTAGATACTAATAATATTTTCCTAAACTTATTTTACTACAAAGAAAATTTTGAGCCTCTGATACACAAAAACATATGTCCATAGCTATGTCTTAATATACTCTGAGTTCTTTCTCTAGTGTAAGAAATAGGGAAAATACAGGATTACATGTAGACAGACAGAACCTTCTTAAAAATAGAAATTAAATGGGAAGGTATATGTCTGTGTTTATTTCTAGGCATACAGAAAATTATTGTTGCAGTTTTCCAAGCAATGTATGGATCCAAATATTTCCACAGGGTTTCATTTAACTTCTTTTCAAAGATTGATTCTTCTGTCATCATTATTTCATTGAACATATATGAAATTGATGTGCTTCTCTCATGACTTGTAGAACTGTATAGAATCATAAAGGAAATGGAGAGGATTGAAGGATACTTTCTGTGTCATGTTTATTCCTGCTCCAATGCATGGCCCAAAGAAAAAAAAGTTCAGTAATATTATTACTGGATGTTGAGTAGGCAGATATGTAGATACAGCAGTTACAGCACTTATCATAGATACAGCAGTTACAGTAGATACAGTTACAGCAGATATAGTAGATGCAGCAGATACAGCAGATTTCACTGAATGAACTGCAAATTTCCTTGGCAGAGCAAACTACAAGACCAGTTTTATAGATAAACCATTGCCTTGTATGTTCATAACAAATTGTCTTATCCTGATTGATCTAAGAATGAAGCTGCATCTAGAAATAGTTATATTCCCTCCTACTTTAGTTTCTCACAGACATTTCCAAATGTCCTTGAAAGATGCTGCTAGATTTTCAGTAACAATTTCCTACTACTATAAGGTATAAAGAAAAAAAAACAATGGACCATTCAAAAATTAAAGGCCTGGTAGCTCTTATAGTTCTAAAATATAAAGAAATTCCTGAAAGGAATACCTTACAACACTCATTTTGTCCACTTTGTGCTAACTTGAAACACTAAAATGTTAAATAACATTAGGTTTACACTGTGTTTTACCTAAGAATTGCATTTTTGCGTGCATATATTTCATGATACAGTTTAAAAACATACATAGATAAACATGGGTAATTTTATTATATAGTTTCTTAATTTAAGAAACATACACACTAGTTTCTTTATTGCAATTCTAGTATACCCTTCCAGTTTACCTTATTCCCTTCCATACACTGTCATATTCTTCAATATTACAAACAAAGTGGTTTGTGTGGTGGTTTAGGTGTGTGTGTGTGTGTGTGTGTGTGTGTGTGTGTGTGTGAGAGAGAGAGAGAGAGAGTATGTGTGTGTGTTCTACCTGCCTCTCTTTCCCTTTGTATGTTTGTGTGCTTGTGTTTATGTGTGTCAATTTTTATAGCAATTCATACTACTAAGTAATCTTAGAGAATTTTAATATTTTTTTTTTGTTTTTTTCGAGACAGGGTTGCTCTGCATAGTCCTGGATGTCCTAGAACTCACTCTGTAGACCAGGCTGGCCTTGAACTCAGAAATCTGCCTGCCTCTGCCTCTTAAGTGCTGGGATTAAAGGCATGCGCCACCACTGCCAGGCAAATTTTAATATTTTAATTTATATTTTATGTAACTTCCTTTCAAATGTCATCCCCTTTCCAGGTTTCCCCATCTGGAAGGCAACACTTCCATCCAGGCTTCCCCTGATTCTATTAGGATGATTCCCCTTCCCACCAACCCACTCCCAACTCACCTCCCTGTTATTGCCCTACAGTGGGAAATCAATCCTTCACAAGACCAAGGTCTTCTCACATAATGGTGCCGGGAAATTCGATACTCTGCAACATATGTGGCTGGAACAATAGGTCCCTCCATATGTACTCTTTGGTTGGTGTTTTAGTCCCTGGGAACTTTGGCAGTTTTGCCTGGTTTTTACTGTTGCTCTTCCTATTAGTTTGTAAAACCCTTCATCTCCTTCAGTCATTTCTCTAATTCTATAATTGGAAACTTGATGTTTTATCCAATGTTTGACTTATAACATCTGCCTCTGTATTTGTCAAGTTTTTGCAAAGCCTCTCAGTGAAGAACTCTGACAGGCTACAGTCAGAAACAGTTCTGGGCATCTGCAATAGTGTATGATTTTGGCATCTATATATGGGATGGATGCAGCAATCCCTGCAGGGCCTTTCCTTCAATCTCTTCTTCACAGTTGGTTTCTGTATTTCTCACATGAGTATTTTGTTTGCTCTTCTAAGGACCCAAGCAACCATATTTTGGGCTTCCTTCTTCTTGACCTTCAAATGAGCTGTGAATTGTAATTCGGGTATTTTGAACTTTTGGGTTAATATCCACTTATCAATGAGTGCATGCCAATTGTGTTCTATTGTGACTGGGTTGCATCACTCAGGATATTTTATAGTTCCATCCATTTCCCTAAGTATTTCATGATGATATTATTTTTAATAGCTGAGTAGTACTCGATTTTGTAAATGCACTACATTTTCTGTATCCTTTCCTCTGTTGAAGGCCATCTAGATACTTTCCAACCTCTAGCTATTATAAATAACGCTTCTATGAAGATTGTGCAACATATGTTCTTGATATATGATTGAGAAGTTTTTGGGTATATGCCTGGGAGTCTTATAGCTGGGACCACAGGTACTACTATGATCAATTTTCTGAAGATGTCACAGATTGATTCCTAGGGGTTGCACCATCTTGTACTCCCACCAACAGTGGAGGAGTATTCCTCTTTCTCCACCTACTCCCTAGCAAGTGCTGACACCTGAATTTCTGATCTTAGCCATTCTGACTCTCTGAAGTGGAATTGAATGGCTGTTTTGATTTGCATTTCCCTAATTACTATGGATGTTGTGCATAGCTTTAGTTTCTCATTGGCCAATCTATATTCCTCATTTGTGAATGCTTTGTTTAGCTCTGTACCACATTTTTAATAGTATTATATAGTTCTTTGGAATCTAACGTCTTGAGTTCTTTGTATCTATTGAATATTAGCCCTCTGTCCCATATAGGACTGGTCAAGATCTTTTTTCAAATGGTTGGTAGCCATTTTGTCCAATTAACAGTATCCTTTTTTTTTACAGAAGATATGCAATTCTTTGAATTCCCAATTGTCTGTTGTCGGTCAGAAAGCATAAGCCATGTGTGTTCTCTTCAGGAAAATTTCTGCTATGTGCATATGTTTTAGACTCTTCCGCAATGTTTATTCTATTAGTTTCAGTGTATCTGCTTTTATACGGAGGACCTTGATCCACTTGGACTTGAGTTTTATACAAAGATATGGGACGTATGGTGGGCGGAACTGGGAAAGGGGAAAGCCTTTGGAATGGAAACATAGAATATAGAAAATAAAAATTAAAAAAAAAGCAAAAAAAAAAGAATAGATCAATATGCATTGTTCTGTATGCTGACTGCCAGTTAACCTAGCACCATTTGTTGAAAACAGTGCTGTAAAATTAATAATTCTGCTGAAGGTATCAGTTACAGTTTTTTTATAGATATAAAGATAGTTAGAAATTATAATGTTTCAGGAAATTAGCAGAGATTTTCCTTTATTCCTCTGGATAATATGTCTAGGTACAAAAGAGCATACATTGTTTAGTCAAATATACGTGGAAATTTTGATGAAATCGTCTATTAGAGTATATAGTCTTCTTAAATTAATGCATTTTCAATATATTTGTGATAAAATTATTATGAGATTTTAAAATATGTAAATAACATCTCAATAATATTTATGTGTGGATATAGACCCCTGAGTACTTTATGTCACAGCTTCTTGTTGAATTCATTTCATATGTACACATAGATTTATGTATAACTTCATGAAATTTGATTTGGTCATAAAATCTTGCCTGCAAAAATACACACACTTCTTTCCTACTACCTAATATTGATGTTCATGTGGTTTCTCTCTCTTAAAATAAATTTCAAAATAAATAAAAATTTTAAAACACACAAAATGGATTTTATTCCATTTGGATACATATACCTGAGCATGAAACCTGGCCAGAAACATGAATAATGTCCTCAGCATTTCTAAGTTGAAAAAAAAGCCATCTTATGAACAACAGCTATCAAGGGTAAATAGATTTTATTTTATGCTGTTTTTGTATAAGATTTTTATATTCTGGTATTTTTGCTTTATCAAGAAAACTGTTACACGTGTCTTTCATGTCATTAAGCAAGTTTTATATCCTGAATTAAAAAGACATTATTTACTGTCAAAAAGCAAAGCAAAACATAACAAAACAAATACAAAAAAATATGTTCATAACATTACCTGACATGTGAAATAATGTATATAATAGTTTTCAAAATAAAGGCACCTTCATAACAATTCTATAAGCTCCCAAATAGACACAATACACATATACAAAATGTGCTTCTCTGAATAATAAGAAAATCTCACCAACGTTTGTACATACAAAGAAATGATTGTATACTGCCTATATGTTGGAAATTTCTTTTCTAAAATAAAATCCTCTTCATGATTGTTTACCACTATTATAATTTAAAACACCGTATATTATTTTGGAAAAAGGTGAATGAAACTAGATACAGGTGTGTCTTTTAGATAATTTAAGTATTTGTTTCTAAGTACTGGGCATATTTATTTGAAATAGTATGTTATATTTCCATATAAACATAGCATCTCAGGATATTGGCACAGGAAGATTACACAGGTTCAGCACTGGAGGGAATATGACAGCCTGTGATTACAAGCGCACTCCCTAGACACAAATGGAGGCTTTATTATAGGCTGCATTACCCTGACACAGGGTAAAAGGCATACTCATTACTGACAGTTTTCTCTGTTTTTAATTACATACAAAAAGCGAAGAATAACTTCATATTGGTATTTCTCCTTCTATTTCATCTTTTGTTAAAAAAATTCTAATGCAACAGGCAGGAAAGAGATGAGAAAAGATGGAGGAGATTGGATGAAAAAATCTCCATGGTAACACAGGCATCAGCTGTTTTTATCATTTTTGAGAACTTCCTCCTTATTGGTCCCAAACCTTTTCCTCAGCCAGTCTGAGTCATCCACAGCATAAAAAAATAATTTCCAGGAATGCACCTGGTTGATGTTTAGCTTTCAGCTCATACCAGGCTCTTGCTGTAGATTGAAAAGCTGCTCTTTTGAGAAGGAGGAGTGCAGATGAAAATGAAAAGAAAACGTCGTCATGGTCAGGTAACTGTTTTGATTGTTCACATTTCTGCTCTGAATGAAACTGCTCCTGTTTGGTTGCAAGTTATTTGTTATTCCTTATGATCATTGGTTCAGTTTTAGTATCTATCATTCAGGACATGGACTTGTATAAATTCAGCCTTGAGTATCTCACAGAAACGGGAGACCTGTTGCTCCTTAACATGCTTTGAGGAAACAGATATGTAATGGTTTTTATATCAGGACAACAGTTCTCACAGAGCACCATGATACTTTCTGGAACATTCTCTAACATTACCTTATCTACTGTGCCACTACACTCTGAGAACACTAAAGCCCAAAACACTGCAATTCTCACTTGATATCATCTTGGTACTATCCAAGGTCTCAGTTGTTTTACTGTACATTCCAATCCAAATTCAAATATCAGATTTACTTTCTTATTGTTGATAAAAAATTTTGATGTTCATATTTACATATATGCATACTTCATTCTTTAAGGACAGTCAAAACAAACAATATGCAGTTAATCCAATGAAATAGGTTACAATACAAAAATTTCCTGTCTTTTTTTGTTTGTTTTAACCTTGAAATCTTAACATACTAAGCTTTCCAGGTACCACACGGTTTTGATGAGTCATAGCATGTATGTTAGGATGTTGATATGCTTTGTCTTAATCAATATGTAGTATAACTGTTCATTTTTTACTGTGTTTATTAGATATCATCATGTGGCTATTTTGTGTTCTGTGCTAATTTTATAAAATTCAAGGCTCTCCTCATGTGCACAATCCAGGAGCCACATTTGCATTTAATTTTATGTAAATATTGATGTTAATAGGTTGAATCTATCAAGTACACCATTTAAAATCAGATAATTGCTGACACCTTAAAGTTTTACATTGTGAATGTTATGACAGTAATGTGTTTCCTTCATAGTATGATTTTACTCAGATTCTATGGAGGAAAGATAATAAATGAAAAGAAAATTTTGTTATCAAATTTATTAGGTACCTGGACTAAATGAAATGAATGGTCCTGTTTCCCAGGGTTCTTGTAGCTTTGGATGAGTGGCTTTGATATATAAATATAGGACTAGTCAAAAATATACCATCATTGGGAGATAGCTAATGAATTCTCTATAATTACCACTATGTGACCACTTATCTCAAATCATTGTCTCCTTGGAATATTTCATGTTTCACAGTTAGACATTCCAGTTGTAGTGTATGTGACATAAAGTTCAATCTATGTATAAGTGTTTTACTTAGAAATAAAGGTATTACTGATTAAATGTCCATATGAATGGAGGTAAGATCTGATTGCTATTTTTATGGGTCATTTATCCAAATACCTGTGAAAAAAGAACTCATAGTCGCCAGTGATGCAACACTGTGTAATGATCAGTAAAATGTAGTAGCTTGTGAAATCCTGTAATTTGTATTTATACTCATCAGCTATTAAGGTATTCCATGTATATTTATTCAGGTGTCATTTTCTTTCTTTTTTCTGTTTATTTTCATTAGATATTGTTAATTAAATTCCAAATGTTATAGCCTTTCCTCATTTACCATCCAAAATATCCCTCCCCTTTCCCAGAACCTTCACAGGCCTGTCTTCTCATTGATGTTTAACAAGGTCATCATCTCCTACATATGTGGCACATTGTACATTTGTACTCATTGGTTGTTGGTTTAAGTCTCTGAGATCTCTAGGGACATGTTTGGTTCATACTGATTTACTTCTATGGGACTGTAATCCCTTTAAGATCCTTGGGTCCTTTCTCTATCTCTGCTATTGGGAAACCTGTGTTCAGTCTGGTGTTTGCCTGAAAGCATCCATCACTATATTTGTCAGGTAGTGGCAGAGACTCCCAGGAGAGAACTAATCAGGCTATTGTTGGTAGGCACTTGTTGGATTGCACAATATTATCTTGGTTTGGTAAGTGTATATTGTATGGATCCCCAGGTGGGGCAGTCTCTGGAGGTCTTCCCCTTAGACTCTGTTCAACAATTTGTCTCTGTATCTCTTCCAATGTTTATTTTATTTCCTCTTCTAAGAATCTTTTAAGCAACCAAAATTTGGTCTTCCTTCTTCATGAGCTTCACTTTGTCTGTGAACTGTATATTGCGTGTCCTGAGCTCCTGGCCTAATATCAGTGACACTATGTATAGGACCAAATGCCAACCAACAGAATGGGGAAGACCTTTACCAATCCTATATGGGATAGAGGGTTACTATCCAATATATACAAATAAGTGAGGAAGTTATATACCAAAGAACCAAATTACCCTATTAAAATTGTGTTACAGAGGTAAAAAGTTAATTCTCAACTGAGGAATACCTAATGGCTGAGGAGCATCTAAAGAATTGTTCAGCATCCTTGTTATCAGGGTAATGAAAATCAAAATCAACCTGAGATCCCACCAGACAGAAGTCAGAAAGGCAAAGATCAAAAACTCATGTGAGAGTAGAAGCTCGTGAGGATGTGGAGAAAAGGGAACACTCCTCCACTGCTGTTAGGATTGCAAGCTTGTACAACAACTCTGACAATCAGTTTGGCCATTCTTCTGAAAATGTGATATAGTGCGACCTGAGGTATCAATTTCCTTTTTTTCCCTTTTTTTTTCTTTTTTTTTAATTGGATATATTCTATATTTACATTTCATTTCCCTTTTTCTGGTTCCCCACCCGCCAAAGGTAACACATTCCCTTTTCCCTTCCCCTGTTCCCTCCATCCACCCCTTCCCACTTCCTTGTTCTGGTATTCCCCTACACTGATGCTTTGATCCTTTCCAGCACCAGTGTCCACTCCATTCTGCTTGTCAGATATCATTTGGTATGTGGATTGTGTCTTTGGTGTCCCAAGATTCTAGGCTAATATCCACTTATCAGTGAGTGCATACCATGGGTATTCCTTTGAGCCTGGGTTACCTCAATTAGTATGATGCTCTCCACCTCCATCCATTTTTCTAAGAATTTCATGAATTCATTGTTTCTAATGGCTGAATAGTACTCCATTGTGTATATATACCAGATTTTTGTATCCATTCCTCCATTGAGGGACATCTGGGTTCTTTTCAGCTTCTGGCTATTATAAATAAGGCTGCTATGAACATAGTGGAGCATGTATCCTTATTGATTGCTGAGGAATCTTCTGGGCATATGAGCAGGAATGGTATGGCTGGGTCCTCCGGAAGTATCGTGTCCAGTTTTCAGAGGAACCACCAGACTGATTTCAAGAGTGATTGTACCAGCTTGCAGTCCCACCAGCAATGGAGGAGTTTGCCTCTTTCTCCACATCCTGGCCAACACCTGATGTCTCCCGAGTTTTTAATCTTAGCCATTCTGACTGGTGTGAGGTAAATTCTCAGCGTTGTTTTGATTTGCATTTCTCTAATCCCTAATGATGTTGAACATTTTTTTTTGATTTTTTTTATTGTATATATTCTATATTTACAATTCATTTCCCTTTTTCTGGTTCCCCACCCCCAAATGTCCCACATGTCCTTTTCCCTCCCACTGCTCCCGCATCCACCCCCTCCCACTTTACTGTTCTTGTACTCTCCCACAATGATGTTTTGGTCCATTCTAGCACCAGTGTCCACTCCTTTCTTCTTGTGAGACATCACTTGATATGTGATTTGTGTCTTTGGTGTTCCAAGCTTCTAGGCTAATATCCACTTATCAGTGACTGTATACCATGGGTATTCTTTTGAGACTGGGTCACCTCACTTAGTATGACATTCTCCAGCTCCATCCATTTCTCTAAGAATTTCATGAATTCATTGTTTCTAATGGCTGAATAGTACTCCACTGTGTATATATACCACAATTTTTGTATCCATTCCTCTGCTGAGGGACATCTGGGTTCTTTCCAGCTTCTGGCTATTATATATAAGGCTGCTATGAACATAGTGGAGCATGTATCCTTATTGCATGCTGGTGAATCTTCTGGGTATATTCCCAGGAGTGGTATGGCTGGGTCCTCCGGAAGTATCACGCCCAGTTTTCTGAGGAACCGCCATACTGATTTCCAGAGTGGTTGTAGCAGCTTGCATTCCCACCAGCAGTGGAGGAGTGTTCCTCTTTCTCCACATCCTCGCCAACACCTGATGTCTTCTGACTTTTTAATCTTAGCCATTCTGACTGGTGTGAGGTGAAATCTCAGGGTTGTTTTAATTTGCATTTCCCTAATGACTAGTGATGTTGAACATTTTTTAAGGTGTTTCTCAGCCATCCGAATTTCTTCAGGTGAAAAGTCTCTGTTTAGCTCTGTACCCCATTTTTGGATAGGGTTATTTGGTTTTCTGGGGTCTAACCTCTTGAGTTCTTTGTATACATTGGAGATTAGCCCTCTGTCGGATGTGGGGTTGGTGAAGATTTTTTCCCAATTTGTTGGTTGCCGATTTATCCTTTTGACAGTGTTTTTTGCCTTACAGAAACTTTGTAGTTTTATGAGGTCCCATTTGTCTATTCTTGCTCTTAGAGCATAAGCAATTGGTGTTCTGTTCAGGAATTTTCCCCCTGAGCCAATGTCCTCAAGGGTCTCCCCCAGTTTCTTTTCTATTAGTTTTAGAACATTTTTTAAGGTGTTTCTCAGCCATCTGAATTTCTTCAGGTGAAAAGTCTTTGTTTAGCTCTGTACCCCATTTTTGGATGGGGTTATGTATACAGTCGTATCAATTTCTTAACTTTCATCATTTGGTTCACATTTGCTTTGTACTCAAAAATAATCCAACAGAAATTTAATAAGGATTTTCTTGTGATAGTGTTGTAAACAGTGTGCTTCAGTCTTCAGTAAACCACTGTAGTTTTATAAACATGAGTTATTTGTTTGACACTAATACTCAGAGAATCTTGAGAAAATTGGATCTGATGAGGAAGGAAGGTCTAGGTTTCCCTTCCAAGACAGATGTTACCATATAGGTCTATGATCTCTGCCACTTGTTAAATAGGTAGTCTAGCAGGGCTTGAAGTTTGTTTCAATCTCCACATTAAATGACAACAAAAGACAGCAGATTCTCACTATTGGATCTACAGGTTCAGACAATTTATTTTTGGGAAATCAACAGATACATATTGTAGCCTTTTAAGAGTCTAAAACATCCAGGCCAATTACAAATATTGGAGCTATGTCTTTCCTTTAATCTATAAGAAATATATCATCCTTACTTGGTATTGATTTACCTGGCCAGCCTCTTTCAGAGCTTGAGCAGTTCTGAAAATGACATATTAATAATGCTCTATAAATTTTACCAAATAAACTCCGTAGGTACTAATGGTTAACCTTGGAAGATTTTGTTCCTTTTTCTTCTTTCTTTTTCTTATTTTATTCATTTACTTTTCAAATATTATCACCTTTCTCATTATTTCACACATAACAACCCTCCCTTTTACCTTGCCTCTTGAACGTACTCCCATATCCTACTCCTGCCTCACTCTGTTAGCATTTCCCTACTTTAGATCATTGTGCCTCTATAGGAGTGGAGCACTCCTTACCCAGTGATGCACTATAAGACAGTGCTCTGCTACGTATTCATCAGGAATCATAGGTCCCCACATGTGTACACTTTGATTCTTTTTTTTTTGTTTTTGTTTTTTGTTTTTCGAGACAGGGTTTCTCTGTGTAGCCCTGGCTGTCCTGGAACTCACTCTGTAAACCAGGCTGGCGTTGAACTCAGAAATATGCCTGCCTCTGCCTCCCAAGGGCTGGGATTACAGGCAGGTGCCACCACTGCCCAGCTGATTCTTATTTTAATTCCTGAGAACCTTGCAATGTCTGGTTAGTTGATAGTTTTGTTCTTTTAGAGAAGCACACACTTTCAGCTCCTTCAGTCCTAGCCCTAATGTCTCCATTGTTATCCCTACCTTCAGTCTAATGTTTTGTTGCATGACTCTGCATAGAACAGTGAGGGATATACAATGGTTTCACCTCTATTTGGTGGAAATTAGTTTTTAGATTTTTTTTGTTTTTGAATTACAGTACAGTTTTATTTATCCTTTGTGTTCTGCTCAACTTCACTATAATATTTTTGCTCATTTTCATATAAATTGCTTATTGTCATTTAATTATTATTACATATGTATATCTAAACACGTGTACATATTTATTCTTAAAATACACAAATACACGCCATTTAGTTTTTATTATGCTACACTTGTATTTTTATAGGGATGATCATTTTTATTGATATAAATTGGTTGTTTTTCTCTCCAGAATCCTGTATTTCTTTCTGTCAGCTTTTTAAAGTACTTAAAATATTTTGGAAATCTCCTTTGTTAGTGTAATAGCTGTCTTTTCTAAAAGATATGATCTTACAGATCATAGATTTATATCATACATCTTACCATCTTTATTGTCCCTCTTCTTCAATAAGTATTAGATTTAGAATCAGAAGCTATTTAATCCAATGATTTCCACATTGTGTTTCACTTTGTATTTTGATATATCTGAATTTATTTGTTAAGTGATCTATGGTACTTTTAAGAAGCATTTTTTTAGAACAAGTGTGGAATTTTCATTTCAAGAGTATGTAGTTATCTGAATGATCATATTTGTTTTTTAGAGTTATTTTTAGGTAGAAAGTTGTCATTTTGATGATATTTTTGCTGCTTTACTACCTAATATATATTTACTACCTTTTACATTTCTAAATAATGTCCCCTTTCCCCGCTTATTTATTCCATTAGGTCCCCTTTTCCCTACTACACTCCACCCTATTATTATTTTTATTCTTTACCCATGTAATTATATATTTTTACTTTTATTTTTCCCACATTTACAATTATTTGGTGTCCTGATATAAAGTGTTAAAGCTAGGAGCCTCAAAAAGAGAAAAAAAAAGATTTGGCATCTTTTGATGGTCTAGATTACCAAAATCATTGAGAACTTTTCTAGCTCTGTCTCTCTGTTATTAAGGATTTTTTTTCTATTGCTCCTCACATAGTATACTTCCTCTATTATCACCAAGCATTCATGAATTACACCAAAATTATGCTTTTGTTATTTCTTGTGTGTTTTAAATATGTATCTAGTAAACATACTCAAGGAAGTAATCAAGCAGAAGGGTGTTGTGTACCTTTAGACATATAACCAGAATTGATATAATAGTAACCTTAGATACTTAAATTTATCCACTCGATATTTCTGGCTACTGATTTCTAACTAAATTGAACCACTTTGCTATCACAACAACAGTGAGTAAGTAAGTGTTCCATTTTCACACATATAGAAAAAGATTTGTTTTCATTTTTTTTGGTTCATATGTCTGAAATCTTGTTTCTGTAATATTTAAGTACAACTTCTGTATATTTGGCACTGTAGGTGAATCTATATTCACAACAAACTAACACTTGGAAAATTTGAGTGAGTGATTGTTCAGAACCAAGAAGAAGGAAGAATACAAAATGTGTGTTTGTTTAATGGAACTCAAGATGAATCTTTTTTCAAGATTATACCAAGTAATCACATGGATATTTGAACAATCCAATGATGAGGTGGAACCTAAGAGATAATTTTTTGTCTGAGGTTTGACTCTGTGAAAGGGAATGAGTTATTGATCACTGGAAATCTATTAACCCTAGAATTTGGAATTTGGTGAGGTTAAAGTGTAACAGTATCTACCATTATCATCAACTTAAAAACTTTATTAAATGGGTTTTATTTCTGAGCTCCCATGTTTTAAAGGAACTAATGAATTTTTCAAGGAAAGGTATTATAAAATAACATTGTTTAGTTGGAGACACAGAGACCTGGAAACACTGACCCCACACAAAAAATACAAACTGCTTAAACGGCAAAATAAAGATTGCAGAAGTGAAAGTGAATAAAGTAATATTTGTAAAGTTAGTAAGCATAGAAATTCCAATCTTTCCTCTGAAAACATCACTGGGAAAACAAGAATATTGAGGCTACACCCTGTTGGCAGGATAGCTATAAGATTACATGTCGTCTAAGATATAGGGGAAGGAAATGGACCACAATAACCTGAATTGTTCCCCTTTCTTCCTCTATTCATTTGTAGAGAGGAAACATATTTTCATATACTGTTATTTTATTAAAAGTAAAAAAATTTAAACACAAGAACATATGTAGATAGCTATTTCTAAATATACTCTGAGTAGTTTCTCTTGTGTAAGATTAAGGGGAAATGTAGGATTACCTCTAGACAGACCAAACCTTCTTATAAATATAAAATGAAGGGGAATGTATATGTGTTCATTTCCAGGCATACAAGAGATAAATATTGCAATTTTCCAAGCAGTGTGTGGATCCAAATATTTCCACTGGTTTCATGTAACTTCTTTTCAAAGGTTGATTCTCTTGTCATCATTATTTCATTGAACATGTGTGAAACTTATGTGCTTCTCTCATGAATTACAGAACTGTATAAGATCATAAAGGAATCGGAAAGGATTAAAGAATGCTTCCTGTGTCATGTTTATCCAAGGCATGGAGCAAAGAAAAAAGTTTTGAGTAATATTAATACTGAATATAGAGTAGGCAGATACATATGATCCTGCAGGTTTCACTGAAAGAACTACAAATTTACTTGGCAGAGTAAACTACAAGGATCACTTTTATAGAGAAGCCATTGCCCTGTATATACATAACAAATTGTCTTATCCTAATTGATCTAAGAATGAAGCTGCATCTAGAATTAGTTATATTTCCTTCTTCTTTAGTTTCTCGCAGACATGTCCAAATGTCCTCTAAATAGTCTGCATGATTTTTTTCAGTAACAAATGATTAATATCCACTTATCAGTGGTGTGTGCCATATGTGTTCTATTGTTACTAGGTTACATTACTCAGGATATTTTCTAGTTTCATCCATTTCCTTATTTCATGAAAACATTGTGCTTATTAGCTGAGATGTCCATTGTGTAAACCACATTTTCTGTATCCCTTCCTCTGTGGAAGGACATCTGGTTTCTTTCCAACCTCTAGCTATTATAAATAAGACTTCTATGAAGATTGTGCAGCATGTATCCTTGTTATATGTTGGAGCTTCTTTTGGATTTATGTCCAGGACATAATGGTATAGCTGGGACCTCAGGTTCTTTGTTCAATTTTCTGATGATTTACCAGACTGATTCCCAGGTGTTGTACCATCTTGCATGCACACTAACAGTGGAGAAGGTTTCCTCTTCTCCACCTCCTCCCCAGCATGTGCTGTCACCTAGATTTCTGAGCTTAGCCATTCTGATTGGTCTGAGGTGGAATCGAATTATTGTTTATATTTGCATTTCACTAGTGACTACAGATGTTGAACATAGGATTAGTTTCTCCTTGGCCATTCTATATTTCTCATTTGAGAATACATTGTTTATCTCTATACCACATTTTTAATAGATTTATATAGTTCTTTGGAATCTAAGCAGGATATTCGTCCTCTCTCCGATGTAGGATTGGTAAAGTTTTGTTTCCAAAGTGTTGGTTGCCATTTTGTCCAATGGACAGTATCCTTTTCCTTAAAAAAGCTTTGCAACTTTTGAAGTCCCATTTTATATTGTTGATCATAGAGCATCAGCCATGGGTGTTCTCCTCAGTAAATTTTCTGCTAGGTGTATATTTTCTAGGATCTTTCCCAATTTATCTTCTATTAGTTTCAGTGTATGTGCTTTCCACTTGGACTTGAGTTTTATACAAGGATATAGGTATAGATTAATTTGCATTTTTCTATATACTGGTTGGCAGTTAAACCAGCACCATTTCTTTGAAACAATTGTATAAAATTAAGAATTCTGCTGAAGGTGTCAATTATAATTTGTTGGTGGATATAAAGACAGTTAGAAATCATACTGTTCAGGAAGTTAGCAGAGATTTTTATTTATTCCTCTGGGTGACATGTTGAGGTAGAGCAGAATTCATCATTTTAAATTTAGATAACATACATTGTTTAGCCAAAGAGATGTGGAAATTTTGATAAAAATGTATATCAGAGTATATAGAGTCTGATTAAACTAATTCTATTTCAAAACACTTGCAATAAAAATTGATTTGAGTATTAAAATATGTAAATAACATCTAAATAATATTTATGTATAGATATAGACCCCTGAGTACTTGATGTCACAGCTTCTAAATGAATCCATTTTAGATGTACACATATATTTATTTTAATAACTTCATGAATTATGTTTTGTTCATATTATCTTGCCTACACAAATATACACAATTCTTTCCTACTAACTAATATTGATGTTCATGTGGTCTTTCTCTTAAAATAAATTTCAAAATAAATAATTTTTAAATGTTCAAAATGGATTTTATTGCTTGTTGAATAAGTACTCCTGAACATGAACCCTGACCAGAAACATAGGTAATTTCTTCAGTATTAGTACACTAAAGAAAGTCAATTTATGAACAACAGCTTTCAAGTATAAATAGATTTTATTTTACAGTGATGCTGTATCCAATTTTTTTTCTGGTATTTTACCTTTTTCAAGAATAGTGCTGTATATGGCTTTCATATTACCAAGCAAGTTTTACATCCTGAATTAAAAAGACATTGGTTACTGTCAAAATACAAAACAACAACAACAACAACAACAAAATCAGTTCATAACATTACCTGGCATGTGAAATAATGTAGTTTTCATTTGTTGGTCTAAATTTCTGTCATATTATGTGTTATAATAAAAATTAAACTGCAGATATATAGTGAAGTTTAAGATTGGAGCACCGCAAATACAAAAATCAAAACACATTAACTCAAAGTAAAAAAAAAACACACTCTAAAGAGAAGTTGAAGGAATAAAAGAAATCACATACATAAGACAAATAAGGTTGTGCTGGAAAGGACCTGAACCATCAGAGCCACAATAAGATGAGGAACAATGTAAAAGGGAGTAAATTATTCTTACTTTTAACATGTGATATTCTTTTATTAATAATTGAATAATTGTATTCTATCCTTATTGTTTGGAAGCATATGCTACTCCACCCTATAATAAATGTTTATACATTAACATTAACAAACCATATGCAATGCAACATGCAGCCATGATATGCACTTGATCCTGTTAATATAGATTACTGCTTCTCAAGGGAAAGAAGGTAGGGATAATTGGAAAGTAAATCAGTGTAGGAGTTTACTTTGTAAGAAGGGTAGTTCACTTGTGACACAGGGGAACAAAATAAACACAGTCTTATCTCCAAAAATTTCATTAAAGTATGCAAATTCTGTAGTTGAACCATGAGGATAACTTTACAGGAAAAGTGCCAGTGTTGGGATGGAAGAAAGTTGCTGTTGTTGGTATTTGAAGAACTCCTTGTAGAGGAAAAATAATATTGGTAAGGGAAGATTGGCATTAGTTGATAATTATGATCCTGTAGATATCTCTGCATTTGAGAACATTTCAACAGTGTAAGTTAGCTAAGTGTGAATTAAAAGGATATAAAATTAAGTGGCAATGGATTATATTTTACAGGTGGATAATCGTAATGGATTGTCTGTAATTATTATATTTTTAACACATTATAGGACTTATGAAGAGCAAGTTATTTTTTTAAAAAAAGACATCTTAATATTGATTCTATAAGTTCTGATATATACATAATACACATGCACAAAATTTGCTTCTCTGAATAGAAAATATCTCCCAAAAGTTTATAAAAACAAAGAAATGATTGTATGTAGACTGTCTAGATTTCAGACATACCTTTTCGAAAATAAATGCCTTTTCATATTTGTTTACCATTATTATAATATAATACACAGTACATAATGTGGGAAATTGCTTGATGAAACTGGACAAACGTGTGTCTTTTAAATAATTGAAGTAATTGTTTCTTAATACTGTGCATAATTATATGAAATAGTATGATATATTTCCAGATAAATATAGCATCTCAACATATTGGCAGAGGAAGATTACACAGGATCAGCTCTGGAGTGCATTTGACAGCTTGTGATTACAAGCAGCACTCCCTAGACACAGATGGAGGCTTCATTATAGGTCGCATTAGCCAGACACATGCTCAAAAGCACATGCATTAGTGACAGTTTTCTCTGTTTTAATTAAATACAGAAAGCAAAGAATAACTGGTTAATATATTGGGATTTCTCTTTCCATTTCATCGCTTTTTTTTAATTTCTGAAGCAACAGGCAGGGAAGAGATGAGAAAAGATGGAGGAGATTGGATGGAAATATCTCCATGGTAACACAGGCTTTAGCCGTTTTTTTATCATTTTTGTGATCTTCCTCCTGATTGGTCCGAAACGTTTTCTCTATTTTCCTACGTATACTCAGCCAGTCTGAGTCATCCACAGCATAAGAAAAATAATTTCCAGTAATGCACCTGGTTGATGTCTAGCTTTTAGCTCATACCAGTCTCTTGCTGGAAATTGATAAGCTGCTCTTTTGAGAAGGAGGAGTGAAGAAGAAAATGAAAAGAAAACGTCGTCGTGGTCAGGTAACTTGTTTTGATTCTTCACATTCCTGCTCCGAATGAAACTGCTCCTGTTTGCTTACAATTTATTTGTTATTCCTTATGATAATTGGTTCAGTTTTAGTATCTAACATTCAGTACAAGGCCTTATAGTTTTATTTAATCTTCAAGGATGGTGTATAATTACAGCCTTCAGTTTCTGACAGAGACAAGAGACTTGTTGCTCCTTTACATGCTTTTGAGGAATCAGATATGTAAAGGATTTTTATATCAGGACAACAGTTCTCACTGAGAACCATGAGACTTTCTGGAACATTCTCTGATATTACCTCATCTAGTGGGCCACTATACTCTGAGAACACTAAAGCATAAACACTGAAAATTTCCTTCCATATCATCTTGCTATTATCCAAGGTCTCAGATGCTTTACATTTCAATCCAAATTCAAACATCAGGTTGAATTTTTTATTGTTGATAACAAAGTTTAATGTTCATTTTTACATATCTGCATACATGATTGTTTAAGAACTGTCACAGCAAAGAATATGCAGGAACTCTTATGAAAAAGGTTACCATACAAACATTTCCTGTCTTTTTTTTTTATTTTTTAACTAGGAATCTTAACACACTAAGCTTTCCAGGTACCACACAGTTTCCATGAGTCATAGCATATATGTTCGGTTAGTTGATTTGCTTATTCTTAATCAATATGTAGTATCAATAATCATTTTTTGACTGTGTTTATTAGTGATCATCACGTGGTTCTTTTGTATTTTATGGTAATTTAACAAAATTCAAGATTCTCCTCTTGTGCAGAATCCAGGAGCCTCACTTGCATTTAATTTTATGTAAATATTGATATGGGAAAGATTCATTTGATGTTAATAGGTTGAATCTATCAAGTACACACATTTCAAAGAAAATAATTGGTAACACCTTAATGTTTTACTTTGTGAATGCTATGACAGTAATGTGTTAGCTTTATAGTATGATTCTACTCAGAATCTATGAAGGAAGGATCCTAAGTAATAAAAAAATGTGTTATCAAAATTATTGGTTATTACCTTGATTTAATGAAATGGATGGTCCTGTTTCTTGGGGTCCTGATAGTTTTGGATAAGGGGTTTTGATATATAAATATAGGCCCAGTCAGAAAGTAATCTCATTGGGAGATAGTTAATGTATGCTCAATAAGTTCCTTTAAGTGACCACATATCTCAAATCATTGTCTCTTTGTAATCTTGCATGTTTCACAATTAGACATGCATATTGAGGTGTATGTGACATCAAGTTCAATGTAGGTATGAGTGAGTTACTTAGAAATAAAGTACTTAATGAATTAAATATCCATTTATATTGAGATAAGAATTGATTTCTACCTGTGTAAAATGAAGTCATACTCTCCAGTGAAGGAACATCAGGTATTGATTGGTAAAATATAGTACCTGGTAAAATCCTGTACATTTGTATTTATTTCCATCAGTTATCACCATATTCCATGTAATATTCAGGTGTCTTTTTCTTTCTTTTTTTCTGTTTCTTTTGATTAGATATTTTCTCTAATTAAATTCCCAATGTTATTCCCTTTCCTAATTTACTCGCCAAAATCTTCCTCTCCTATCACACCTCCTATTGCCTAGGAAACCTCCCAATGCCACTTCCCTATTCTGGCATTCACCTATACTTGGACATTGAACATTCACAGGACCAAGGGTCTGTACTCTCACTGATGTCCAAAAAAGACATCATCTCCTAGAAATGCAGCAGGAGACATGTGTACTCTTTGGTTGGTGCTTTAGTCTCTGAGAGCTCTAGGGGATTGGTTGGTTCATATTGTTTTACTACTATGGGACTGCAATCCCTTTCAGCTCCTTGGGTCCTTTTCTGACTCTTCTATTAGGAACCCTGTGCTCAGTCCAGTGGTTGACCAAGAGCATCCATCTCTTTATTTGTCAGGTATTGGCAGAGCCTCTCAGGAGACAGCTAATCGGGCTCTTTCAGCAGGCATTTGTTGGTTTGCACAAAAGCATCTTGGTGTAGCAAGTTTATGTTGTATAGATCCTCAGGTAGAACAGTCTCTGGATGGTCTTTCCTTCAAACTCTGCCACAGAATTTGTCTCTGTATCTCTTCCCATGTTTATTTTTCCCCTTCTAAGAATGTTTTAAGTATCCACACTTTGGTCTACCTTATTTTTGAGCTTCACATTGTCTGTGAATTGTATCTTGTGTGTCCTGTGCTAATAGACCCTTATCAGTGAGTGCATACCACATGTGATCTTTTGTGACTGAGTTACCTCACTTAAGATGATATTTTATATTTCCATTCATTGACCTAAGAATTTCAAAAAAAATCATTGTTTTTTGGAGCTGAGTAGTACACCATTGGTTAAATGTATCACATTTTCTGTATCCATTCTTCTGTGGAGGGACATTTCCAGCCTCTGGATATTATAAATAAGCCTTCAATGAACATAGTAGAGAATGTTTCCTTATTATATTTTGGAGTATTATGGGTATAATCCCAGTAGTGGTATGTCTGAAAGGGAACCTCAAAAATTGTAACATTTCTATAATTCAAAGACACTATCAATAGGACAAAATGGCAACCAACAAAAGGGGAAAATATCTTAACCAATCCTATATGAGATAGAAGATTACTATCCAATATAGACAAGTAAGTGAGGAAGTAACATTCCAAAGATCCAATAACCCTATTAAAAATGGGGTACTAAGCTAAAAAATAATTCTCAACTGAAGAATTCCGAATGGTTGAACTGCACTTACAGAAGTTTTCAACGTCATTTTCATCAGGTAAATGCATATCAATATAAACCTGAGATCCCCTCCCATACAGGTCAGAAAGGTTAAGACCAAAAATTCAGGTGACAGCAGTATGGTATCGATGTGGAGAAAAAGGAACACTCCTCCACTGCTGTTAGCTTTGCAAGCTGGTACAACCAGTCTGAAAATCAGTTTGGCCATTCCTCTGAAAATGGGACACAGTACTACCTGATGTATCCATTTCTTAAATTTCTTCTTTTGGTTCATATTTGCTTTGAACTCAAAAATAATTCAACAGATTTTTCAATAAGGATTTTCCCGTGACAATGCTGTGAACAAATGTGCTAAAGTCTTCAGCAAACCTCTGTAGTGTGAAACTCACGAGTCATTTATTTAACAAAAGCTAATGCTCAGAGAATATTGAGAAAACAGGATCTGAAAAGTAAGGAAGAGATATAGGAATAGGTTTACATATTTTCTAGCCCTCCATTTCAAGGCAAATGTTGCTATTTAGTTTCACTGTCTGTGCCACCTCATAAATAAGTGTTATAGCTGGGCTTGAAGTTTGTTTCCTTCTCCTCATTAAATGACAACAAAATGCAGCCAATTTTCACTCTAGGAACTACAGACTCAGACAATTTATTTTAGGGAAAAATATATACATATTGTAGCCTTTCAAGATACTAGATAATACAGGCCCATTATGAATAATGGAGCTTGGTGTTTATTTAAATTATAAGAAAATTATCATCTCTATTTGGTAATGATTTCCTAGGCAGCATCTTTCAGAATACATGTAGCTCTTAACAGAAGAAATTAAAAATGGCCGGGCGGTGGTGGCGCATGCCTGTAATCCCAGCACTTGGGAGGCAGAGGTGATGGATCTCTGCGTTCGAGGCCAGCCTGGTCTACAGAGTGAGTTCCAGGACAGCCGAAGCTACCCAGAGAAACCCTGACTCAAAAAAACCAAAAAACCAAAAAAAAAAAAAAAAGAAATTAAAAATGCTCTTAAATTTTACCAAATAAACTCACCAAGTACCTGGGTTTAACTTTGAAAGATTTTGTTCCTTTGTTTTTCTTTTTTTGTTTGTTATTTTATCCATTAACTTTTCAAGTGTTATCACTTTTCCAAGTTCTACCCTCACCCCTGAAAACCCTATTTTGTCCCTCTTAACTCGCCTCTTTTTTTTTTTTTTTTTTTTTGATAATGTGATTTTTTTTATTTTCTTTTTTTTTCTTTTTTTATTGTATATATTCTATATTTACAATTCATTTCCCTTTTTCTGGTTCCCCACCCCCAAAGGTCCCACATGTCCTTTTCACTCCCCCTGCTCCCGCATCCACCCCCTCCCACTTTACTGTTCTTGTACTCTCCCACAATGATGTTTTGGTCCATTCTAGCACCAGTGTCCACTCATTTCTTCTTGTGAGATATCACTTGATATGTGATTTGTGTCTTTGGTGTTCCAAGCTTCTAGGCTAATATCCACTTATCAGTGACTGTATACCATGGGTATTCTTTTGAGACTGGGTCACCTCAGTTAGTATGACGTTCTCCAGCTCCATCAATTTCTCTAAGAATTTCATGAATTCATTGTTTCTAATGGCTGAATAGTACTCCATTGTGTATATATACCACATTTTTTGTATCCATTCCTCTGTTGAAGGACATCTGGGTTCTTTCCAGCTTCTGGCTATTATATATAAGGCTGCTATGAACATAGTGGAGCATGTATCCTTATTGCATGCTGGTGAATCTTCTGGGTATATTCCCAGGAGTGGTATGGCTGGGTCCTCCGGAAGTATCACGCCCAGTTTTCTGAGGAACCGCCATACTGATTTCCAGAGTGGTTGTACCAGCTTGCATTCCCACCAGCAGTGGAGGAGTGTTCCTCTTTCTCCACATCCTCGCCAAAACTTGATGTCTTCTGAGATTTTAATCTTAGCCATTCTGACTGGTGTGAGGTGAAATCTCAGGGTTGTTTTAATTTGCATTTCCCTAATGACTAGTGATGTTGAACATTTTTTAAGGTGTTTCTCAGCCATCCGAATTTCTTCAGGTGAAAAGTCTCTGTTTAGCTCTGTACCCCATTTTTGGATAGGATTATTTGGTTTTCTGGGGTCTAACCTCTTGAGTTCTTTGTATACATTGGAGATTAGCCCTCTGCCAGATGTGGGGTTGGTGAAGATTTTTTCCCAATTTGTTGGTTGCCGATTTATCCTTTTGACAGTGTCTTTTGCCTTACAGAAACTTTGTAGTTTTATGAGGTCCCATTTGTCTATTCTTGTTCTTAGAGTATAAGCAATTGGTGTTCTGTTCAGGAATTTTTCCCCTGAGCCGATGTCTTCAAGGGTCTTCCCCAGTTTCTTTTCTATTAGTTTTAGTGTTTCTGGTTTTATGTGGAGATCCTTGATCCACTTGGAGTTGAGTGTAGTGCAAGGAGATAAGAGTGGATCAATTCTCATTCTTCTGCATGTTGACCTCCAGTTGAGCCAGCACCATCTGTTGAAAAGGCTATCTTTTTTCCACTGGATGTTTTCAGCTCCTTTGTCGAAGATCAATTGGCCATAGATGTGTGGGTTCAATTCTGGGTCTTCGATCCTATTCCATTGATCTGCTTCCCTGTCACTGAACCAATACCATGCAGTTTTTAATACCACTGCTCTGTAATATTGCTTGAGGTCCGGGATATTGATACCCCCAGAAGTTCTTTTGCTGTTGATGATAGCTTTAGCTATCCTGGGTTTTTTGTTATTCCAGATGAATTTGAGAATTGCTCTTTCTAGCTCTTTGAAGAACTGAGTTGGGATTTTGATGGGGATTGCATTGAATCTGTATATTGCTTTGGGCAAGATTGCCATTTTGACTATATTAGTCCTGCCAACCCACGAGCATGGAAGATTTTCCCATTTTCTGATGTCTTCTTTAATTTCCCTCTTCAGAGACCTGAAGTTTTTGTCGTATAAATCTTTCACATGTTTGGTTAGCGTCACTCCAAGATACTTTATTTCATTTGTGGCTATTGTGAAGGGTGTCATTTCCCTAATTTCTTTCTCGGCCTGCTTATCCTTCGTGTATAGGAAGGCTACTGATTTACTTGAGTTGATTTTATAGCCAGCCACTTTGCTGAAGTTGTTTTTCAGTTGCAGGAGTTCTCTGGTGGAGGTTTTTGGGTCACTTAAGTAAACTATCATATCATCTGCAAATAGTGATAGTTTGACTTCTTCCTTTCTGATTTGTATCCCTTTGACTTCCCTCTGTTGTCGAATTGCTCTAGCTAGTACCTCAAGTACTATATTGAAGAGATATGGCGAGAGGGGACAGCCTTGTCTAGTCCCTGATTTTAGAGGGATTGCTTCAAGTTTTTCTCCATTTACATTGATGTTGACTACTGGTCTGCTGTATATTGCTTTTACTATGTTTAGATATGGGCCTTGAATTCCTGTTCTTTCTAGGACCTTTAGCATGAAAGGATGCTGAATTTTGTCAAATGCTTTTTCAGCATCCAATGAGATGAATCTGGCCATCAATTCCTGCCTCAGTGCCTTAGCATTCCCCCACTACTGTGCATCAATGGGGATCTACAGGACTGAGGCACTCCACTCCCAGTGATGCCCTGTAATGCAATGCTCTGCTATATGTCCACATGTGTACACTTTGATTGTTGGTTTAATTCCTTGGAACTTTGTAGGGTCTGGTAAGTTGATAGTTTTGTTCTTATAGAGTTGCAAATACCTTCAGCTCTTTCAGTCCTTGTCCTAACTTCTCAATAGTTATTCCTACATTCTTTCTAACGTTTTGTTGCATGAATCTGCATAGTACAGCCAAGGATATACATTGGGTTCACCTCTATTTGGTGGATTTTTTTAAAAATGTTTTCTTTGTTTTCAAGTTACAGTACCCTTTATTTTATTTACCCTTTGTTTTCAACACCTCACTATAATATTCTTTGCTCATTTTCATATACATTGCTTATTGTCATTTAATTATTATTACATATATATGTACACATGTACACATTTATTCTTAAAATACATAAATATATTACATTTAGTTGGTATAATGCTATGTTTTATATTTTTTATGTCTGATCATATTTTTGGATTAAAAGTGGTTTCTTTTTTTTCCAGAATACTGTATTCCTTGCTATCAGCATTTTTAGGTGCTTAAAATATTTTAAAAATCTAATTTGTTACTTATGCTTACAAATTCTATAGTTGAAATATGAGGATAACTTTTGAGGATAGCATCAAAGTTGGGATGGAAGAAACTTTCTTGGTATTTGATGATCTGGTTGCAGAGGGAATGTAATATTGTTCAGGGCAGATTAGCATCAAAGTATACTCATGAATCTGTAGATCTTTCTGCTTCTGAGAACATATCAACAGTGCTAAATGAGCTGAGTGTACATTAAAAACATAAATTTAAGGGGAAAAGGATTATTAGTAATCGATATTGTTAGTAAACAAAATGTATTATATGTAATGTTAGTGTTTTTAACACATTAAAAGACATGAATATTAAGTTAAATATTTCCAAAATAATGACATCTTAATATCAATTCTATGTGATCTCAAATAGAGAGCATAATCATATATCAATGTGCTTCTCTTCAAAAAACTCACAAAAGTATGCACATACAAAAACAAAATTGTAGATTGTCTAGACTTTGCACATTTATTTCCCTAAATGTCTTCTTTATATTTGTTTATCATTATTATAATTTAGCACAGAGTATATTATGTGCGAAATAGCCTGATGAATCCAGACACAAGTATGCCTTTTAGAAAGCTGCAGTATTTTTTCTCAGATGTACTGTGCATAAATATATGAAATTATATGATATATTTCCAAATAAACATAGTATCTCAGGTTTTTGGGACAGGAAGATTACACACTTCAGCTATGAAGTGCTTTTGACAGCCTGTGATTACAAGCAGCAGTCCCTAGTCACAAATGGAGGCTTTATTATAGGGACCATTAGCCAGACACAGGCTCAAAGGCACAGGCATTACTGGACAGTTTTCTCAGTCTTTAATTAGAACCAGAAACCCCAGAATACCTGCATAATATTTTGGTATTTCTTCAACCTCATCTTTTCCTTTTATTTCTGATGCAACAGGCAGCGAGCAGGGAGAAAAAATGGAGGAACTGTGATGGAAAAATCTCCATGGTAACAATAGGCTTTTACCTTTGTTATTTTTGAGACCTCTCTCCTGATTGGTCCTAAACCTTTTCTCTGTTTTTCTACATATATTCAGCCAGTCTGAGTCAACTACAGCGAAAGAAACCTCTTAACATAAAAACATTTCCAGTAATCCTCCTGGTTGTTGTCTAGCGCTCAGCTCTTCCAGGTTCTTGCTATAGATTGACAAGCTGCACTTTCAAGAAGGAGGAGTGCAGGTGAAAATGAAAAGAAAACGTCATCATGGTCAGGTAACATGCTATTATTCTTCATATTACTGCTCTGAATAAAACTGCTCCTGTTTGCTGTCCTAGGCATTTGTTTGTGTTAATGGTGATTGCTTCAGTTTTAAGATCTATCATTCAGGATTCAGCCTTAAAGTGCTGTTTCATGTGCAAGGATGTTATATTAATTAGGCCTTCAGTATCTTTCAGAGACAGGAAACCTGTTGCTTCTTAATATGCTTAGAGAGATTGGATCTGTAAAGGTTTTTAATATCAGGACAGCTGTTCTCACTGGCAACCACTAGCTATTCTGGAATATTCTCTGACTTTACCTTACTGAGAGTGCCAACATTATGAGAGTACTAAAACCAAAACACTACAATTCTTCATTGCTATCATCCTGATACCATCAAAGTTCTCAGAGGCTTTGCATTGCATTTCAATCAAAATTCAAACATCAGGTTCACTGGTTTTTTTGTCGGTAAGAAACAAAGTTCTATGTTCTATGTTCATATTTACATATCTTCATACTTGATTCTTTAAGGACAGTCGGGGCAAAGATATTGCAGATATTTAAAAGAAAAATGTTACCACACAAAAATTCCTTTTCTATTATTTTTGTTCTTAATTTGAATCGACACACTAATATTTCCAGCCATCACCCAATCCCCAAGAGTCATAGTTTATATGTTAGATTAGTTGTATGTCTCTGTCTTAATCTCTTTTTAGTATAACTAATCTTTTTCTTTCAAATTGTGCTTTTCAGATATCTTCTTGTGCCTCTCTTTTGTTCTGTGGTAATTTTATAAAACTCATGTTTCTATTTTTCTGCATAAGCCAGGATCCTAAGTTGTTTTTAACTTTATTTAAACAATGATATGTGGAAGAATCAATTGAGGCTAATACATTGAGTCTACGAAGTACACACATAAAAATATAATTGTTAACAACCTAATGTTTTAAATTTTGGATAGATATAATAGTAAGTTGTTAATTTCTTTTATATTATTTTCTATATTCTTTGTTTACATTCCAAATGATTTTCCCTTTCCCAGTTTCCCCCTCCCCATAAGTCCCATAAGCCTTCATCTCTCTGCCCATTCTCCCATTAACCCCCTCCTTCTTCTCTGTACAGGTACTCCCCTACAATGCTGGATCAAGTCTTTCCAGGACCAGGGACCTCTCCTTCCTTCTTCTTGGGAATGATTTGATATGCTAATTGTGTTTTGCTTATTGAGACCTTCTGGGCTAACTTCCAGTTATCAGTGACTGCATTTCATCTGTGTTCTTTTGTGATTGGGTTACCTCACTTCAGATGATATGTTCCAGTTTCAACCATTTCCCTAAGAACTTCATGAATTTATTGTTTTTAAATGCTGAGTAATTTTCCGCTGTGTAAATATACCACATTTTCTGTATCCTTTCTTCCATTGATGGACATCTGGATTCTTTCCAACTCTGGCTATTACAAATAAGGCTGCTATGAACAGAGTGGAGGATGTGTCCTTATTGCATGCCATGGAATTCTCTGTGTATATGCTCAGGAGTGGTATAGCAGGGTATAGCAATCCTCCGGAATTGTCACACCTAGTTTTCTGAGGAACTGACAGACTGATTTCCAGAGTGGTTGTACACACTTGCATTCCCACCAGTTCCTTTTTCTTCACATCCTCACCAACACCTGTTGTATCCTAAGTATTTAACCTTAGCCATTCTGACTGCTGTGAGGTGAATTATCAGGGTTGTTTTGATTTTCATTTCCCTAATCACTAATGATGCTGCTTTTCAGCCATTTGAAGTTCTTCAGGTGAAAATTATTTGTTTATCTCTGTACCCCATTTTTAATAGCGTTATTTGGCTCTCTAGAGTTTAACTACTTGAGTTCTTTGTATATATTGGATATTATGCCTTTGTCAGATGTAGGGTTGGTGAAGGTCTTTTCCCAATCTGTTGCTTGCCATTTTGTCCTTTTACATTGCCCTTGGCCTTACAGAAACTTTGAAATTTTATGAGGTCCCATTTGTCAATTCTTGATCTTAGAGCATAAGCTATTGGTGTTCTGTTCAGGAACTTTTCCCCTGTGCCAATGTCCTCAAGGGTCTTCCCCAGTTTATTTTATATTAGTTTCAGTGTTTCCAGTTCAAGGTCCTTGATCTACTTGGAGTTGAGCTTAGTACAAGGAGATAAGATCTTCACCTGACACTTTCAGCTGCTTGTTGGGACTCATAAGGCTGCCATGCTAGGCTCCTGTTTGTAATCACAGCCCAGCATCAATTAGAGTGGCAGGCCTTGGATCCTCCTTTTAAGCTTGATCCCCACTTGTACCTGCTACTCATACTTCTTTCCATCAGGTCCTTCTCTACTTTTTCCATTATACTTCTGTTACACAGGTACAATTCTGGTTCAGAGTGCTTTACAATGGGGTGGCAACACCAATTGATATCCTGACTTTCTACTGGAGTTGAACTCTACAACGTCCTTCTCCACAATCTAGAGCATTTTATTTTATCTTCCTCCCTATGAGTTCTGAACTTCTCTCTTGTTCCAGGTCTCTGGTTAATTCTATAGGCATCCCACTTCCTACCTCCCAAAGTTGCCTCATTCCAATTAATCTGCTGGCACTGTCAGCAATCACACCTGGTTTCCAAAACACAATATCTGATTATATTCCTCTTTTCCCCTCTCTGTAAACTTTCCCACGCAGGTCACTTCCTCCCTTGGTCCCTTGTTATTTCGTCTTTCTCCCTCTGAATTAGGGTTGAGGCATCCTTACTTGGGCCCTTCTTCTTGTTCATCTTCTTGTGTCTTCAGATTGTGTGAGGGGTATTATTAATTTACTTTTTTGATGGTTAGATATTTGAGTTCTTTATATAGTTTAGATATTTTCCCTCTAATAAGTGTGGGTTAGGGAAGATTTTTCCCCATGTTTATGTTGCTGATTTGTCCTATTGAATATATCCTTAGCCTTACATAAGATTTCCAGTTTCTTTGGGTACTGTTTATCAATTCTTGATATTAGATTCTGAGTCATTTTAATTCTTTTTTGTACTCCCCCCTCCAAAAATGCCAACGAGTTCAAGGCTCATCCTCACTTTCTCTTTTATTGGATTTAGTGTATCTGGTTTTATTTTGAGGTCCATAATCCCCTCGGAATTGAACTATGTGCAAGATGACAAATGTGGATATATATATATATATATATATATATATATATATATATATATATATATTTGTACACAGACTGACAGACCAGGCCCATGTTTTTGTTTCTTTGTCAGAACTCAACTGTACATAAATATGTCAGTTTATTTCTGGGTCTTCATTTCTATTTCATTTATTCCCCTGTCTGTCTTTTTACCAATAGTATGCTCTGTAGTACAACTTGAGGTAAGGGATGGTGATTTCCCCACTAGTTCTTTTAACTTTAATAACTACTTTTACTATCCTGATTATATTTATGTTTCCTCTCTGGGTTTTTTCATTTGACATTAAGAATTGTTCTTTCCATGTCTGTGAAGAATTGTGTTTGAAATGTAATGGGTTTTTCATTGAATCTGTTGATTACATTTGGTAAGATGTCCATTTATACTGTTAATCCTATGATCCTTGAGCATGTGAGATATCTCCATTTTCTGAGATCTTCTTTAATCTCTTTCTTGAGAAACTGGAAGTTCTTGTCATACAGATTTTTCACATGCTTGGTTAGAGTTACTCAAATATATTTCATAATATTTTATTACACTTATTAGAGGGGTAATATCCAAAAATACTATGAAGGTAATGTTTCCATATATTCTTAATTTTTAGCAGCACTCAACCCTCTTAGCTTCTATTAATCACATACTAATTTCAATACAATGTCAAAAAAATTGTGTCATTAATTCTATCAGAACATATCCTTGTTAAATGACATGGCTGCACATCATCACAACTATATCTCCACTTGGTTTTATTATTTTCTTTTTTTAGTTTTTTTCACACAGGGTTTCTCTGTATAGTGCTGGCTGTCCTGAAACTCAGTCTGTAGACCAGGCTGGCCTCAAACTCAGAAATCTGCCTGCCTCTGCCTCCCAAATGTTGGGATTAAAGGTATATGCCACCACAGACTGGATTATTATTCATCTTTTAATTGTACATATTCTTTATTTATATTTCAAATGTTATCCACTTTCAAGTTTTCTTCCCCAGAAAATCCCTATCCCTTCCCCTATCCCCCTTTTTCTGTGAGGGTATTCCCCCAACATCCACGCACTCTGGTCTCCCTACCTTCCCATTTCCCTACATTGGGGTATCAAGCATTCACAGGACCAAGGACTCTCCTTTTATTGAAGCCTGACAAGGACAGCTACAGCTAATTATGCAGCTGGAGCCACAGGTCCTACCATGTGTACTCCATGGTTGACAGATTCGTCTCTGGGAGCTCTGGGGGTCTAGTGATTGAAATTGTCGTTCTACCTATGGGGTTGAAAATACCTTGAGCTCCTTCTGTCCTTTTTTATAACTACTCCATTGGGGAACCCATGCTCAGGCCAATGGTTGGCTGTGAGCTTCGACCTCATTATTAGTCAAGTACTGCCAGAGGTTCTCAAAGACAGCTATATCAGGATCCTATCAACATGCACTTCTTATCATCCATAATAGTTTCTACATTTGGTGAGTATATGTAGGATGGATCTCTAGGTGGGCATTCTCTGGTTTGCCTCTTCTCCAGGCTCTGCTCCACACTTTGTCTCTGTTTTTGTTTCCTTGATTTCAGTATACCTGACATTGATCCACTTTGCTTTCAACTTGATACAAGGATATAAAAATAGATCAATGTGCATTTTTCTACATACTGTTAGCCAGTTGAACCAGCACAATTTGTTGCTGTTTCCCACCCTCCACTGGATGATTTTAACTTCTTTGTCAAAGATCAAGTGATCATAGGTGTGTGCTCATTTCTTGGACATGAGTTCAATTCCATTTATCTATCTCTGTGTTACTGAACCAATATCATGCAGTTTTTTTTATCACTATTGCTCTATAATACAGCTTGAAGTCAGGGATTGTGATTCCCACGGAACTTATTTTGTTGTTAAGAATATTTTCCTTATCCTGTGCTTTTAGTGATTACAAATGAATTTTCAAATTTCTCTTTCTATATCTATGAATAAAGGAGTAGGAATTATGATGAATATTGCATTGAATGTGTAGATTGCTTTTGGGAAATGATATTTTGTGATATGAATCATTCCAATCCAAGAGCACTGGAGATTTTTTCTATCATCTGAGATTTTCCTTGATTTATTTCTTCAGGGACATGACATCTTGTCATGCAGATGATATACTTGCTTGATTCAGATCACACCAAGTAATTTTTTAGTGTGTGGGTGTCTGTTTGTGTGTGTGTGTGTGAGTGTGTGTGTATGTGTGTGTGTGTGTGTGTGTCTTAACAACTGGAATTGGATTGAATCTTCTATCTTGTGATGAATCCCTAAATAGGATTGATTCCCTTTACATTAGTAGGGAGTATTTGCCTGTACTTCTTTATCTATGAGGGCATATTTGGAATTTTCTCCCTCTAGTTGGTCATGTTATTGTCAATTATCGGTTTTAAATTATTCACAACCCCTCAATAAATAGCAAAACATGAGCATCAATATTTCCCTACAATTTCTTTGCACCTCTAATCTAGCTTCATGTCCCCTTGAAAAGGGATTCTGAATGTTATCCAATGAATTCCCAAAATGTTGAGCACATTAGTCTACCTATGCTAGGGCCATGACCTTTTTTTATAAAGACTTTGTGTATAAAAAAAAGTCTTATGTTCACATGTTACAGAGTACAGTAAATAGCCCATTGCCTTTGTTGATATGCTAACACAATAATCTCATTTGCTACCCAGGGAGAACACTGGTGAAATTCTACATAGGTCTGTTTTATATGTTAAATAGAGGGTCAGACAGTCTTCATATTTCTGCTACTTGAAAACGTACTCACATATTTTATTGGAAATCTTTTAAGTTCATGCCATTAATTCTAATTGTGGTTATATACAAGTGTACATATATACAGAATTTTATTTTTGAGACAAGGTAATGTGATCACTATGTAATGTTTGTTGTGTGAATGTGTGCTTTAATGATGACCATTTTCTGTTAGATACCTAACTGGAATGCTCTTCCTTATAATAGTGTATCTCCTGATTTCATATTTATTCAGGAGTCTGAAATCCTGTACTGAATTTGGAGATACCCTATCTTTCCACATAGACATTATTATGTGGATTATGGTCAAATTTTATTAATCTTTTCAGATTATTTTTGTACAGATTGTGTATGTGACACAAAAGACAGTTTGCAAACAGCCATTGTCCTATTCTGCTGGATAATATTATCTTTCATCCCACATTCTGCAATATTGTCTAATACTTTGAATAGTGCTGTATTTTCTGGATACATCTGACAGGATTTGACAGACCAGTATGAATTCCTTGCAGTTTAATCTGTCCAGAAATTATCCTGTTAATGCTGTAAAATTAATAATTCTACTGAAGCTGAAATTATACAGTTTGTTGGTGTATATAAAAATATTTAGATATTATGCTGTTTCAGAGAGTTAGCAAATAGAGGCTTTCATTTTTCCTATGGATGATATATTGAGTAAAAACAGAATGTATCATTTTAAATTTAGATAACACACAAAGATTAACCAAAGATATTTGGAAATTATAATGAAATAATATGTAATAATGCATAAAGTCTTCTTATACTATATCATTTTCGAATGATATAGGCCTGTTATTGATGGGTTAAATGCAGTACCTGGTAAAATCTTTTATATTTGTGTTTATTCTCATCAGGTATTTCAATGTTCCATGTCGATTGAGCCAGGTGTCCATTTTTTAAATTTCATTATTTGCTTCACCTTTGCTTTGTACTCTAAAAAAAGAACCAAACACATTTTCAATAAGGATTTTTGAGTGACAATACTATGAACAGTTTTCTTCAGGTTTCAGTAAACCACATTAGTGTGAAAATCATGACAGATGTATTTACCAGAAAACAATGCTCAAAAAATCTTAAGAAAAGAAGACTTGAAAAGAAAGGAGGAGATAGAGCAGTAGATCAAGGTACTGTCTAGTTTTCTATTACAAGGCAAAAAGCAACCACATTAGTTCATTAACTGTGCCACCTATAAATATGTATTCTAGCTGGGCTTGAAGTTTGTTTCTATACCCTCATTGAGTGACAACAAAACGCAGCTGATTTTCACTCTAGGTTCCACATGTTTGAACAATTTATTGTAGGAAATCTACTTATACTTAGTTTACCCTTATAAAGTTCTAGAAATACGGGCTAAGGAGATGCATTGGACCTAGGTCTGTCATTAGAACTCTTAGAAAGTCAACATTCTTGCTTGGAAATGATTTTCTGGCCATCCTCTTACTGAGCAAGCACAGCTCTGAAAATAACATATTATAAATGCTGTGTAAATTTTATCAAATACAGACAACTGATATCTAGGGTTAAACTTGGAACGTTTCTCTTTTTTTTTTCATTTTTTGTTATTTTGCCACTTCCCTTCAAAGGTTACCACGTTTCCCATACTTTTTTTGAGGTTATGTGTTGATATTCCTCCTCAGAACTCTTCTTCACCTCTGGATGTTGAGAAAGCTGCCCCAGATTTTGAGTGAGAAATCTGTCCTTTCCCCTTGCTGTTGTAGCACTCAGAATAGACTACCTTGCACCTGACATGCTCAGCATCTGAACTTAATGCTAGGGGTTGAAGATGAGCAGGTAAGTGTTGCTCAGCCCAATGTTTGTCATGAAGTATCCTGTGTGTGGGATAGATACCCTCATCCTCATAGCCACCTGAGGAAGTTGAGTGAGATTACCTCAGGGTCATTAAAGCAAGTAAACTGACCCTCCTCCTCATTGGCTACAGTAGTTGGGAATGTACATCTGACAACTCATCCTGGCACCAGAGTAGAATACATTTTTTAAGAGAGAAAGCATATGAGCATTGGATAGAACAGTCATAAGTATTATTGAAAGGAAATTCATTTTAGAGAAGGCAGTGGATTTGTCCTAACATACACTATTCATGTTAGTACCGAACAAAATATTTTAAGAATATTATTTGTACCTGAGAAACAAAAATAAATGCTGCATTTATACAGACACATGTACAGCCATACAAAAATTACATAAACACACATAATTGATTAGAATGTGCATACATTTTAAACATTTTTTTTACTTAAAAAATACCTCAACTTATTTGTTTGACAATGTGTCACTGAGAGTTACTCTATGGTAACTGGATGTCATTCGTGAGCTCAGTTGGAATTCAACATCTTTTATTTGTAAGAATGCATATATATATAATGCTGTCTTAAAAAAAATAAGTATGTTCCCAAGAGTCTAATCAAGCTTCTCTTTACTATTATTTTTTCCATTCCATTCATTGTTCCCATTCCACTCTGTGACAGGCCCTCGTCCCATAATTTCTCCCCAGACTCCAAGAGGTTATCCCCAGTCCCTAATCATGAACAGCATAGACCTCTGCACTCACAGTAGAATCATGAGTGTTTTGTCCTTCCTAAATAACCTAGGCCAAGTCAGGCAGTTTTCTGGGGTATATAGCTCTTCTCATATCAGATAGTGGATCCTCTCATTGGTGGCTTAGTAGCTGAGACATCTCCAGTGTCCACGTTAGTTATAATTGCTAGCCTTCCTATGGTGTTGCCTTCCTCTTCACATTCTTTCAGATTTTCCAAAATTCAACCACAGGATTTCCCATCTTCTGTCCATTGCTTAGGTAGAAGCATATGCACGTGACTCTTTCAGGTGCTTGTTGGGACTCAGAATGCTGTCATGCTAGTCTCCTGCTATTATACACAGCACAAGGTCAGTAAGAGTGCTAGGTATTAGAGCCTCCTCTTGAGCTTGATGACAATTTGTGCCTGTCACTAGACAGGTCAGGGATGCTGATCCCCCAGAAGACATTTTATTGTTGAGAATAATTTTTCCTTATCCTGAGATTTTAGTGATTCCAAATGAATTTTCAAATTTCTCTTTCTACCATTATGAATAAATAAGTAGGAATTATGATGGAGATTGCATTGGATACATAGTTTACTCTCAAGAAATGGCAGATTTTTATGATATTAATCCTTCCAATCCAAGAGCATGGAAGATATTTCCATCTTCTGAGATATTCTTTGATTTCTTTCTTCAGGGTCTTGAAATTCTTATCATGTGGATCATATACTGATTCCCCTTGACTTAGTAGGGAATATTTGCCTGTACTTTTTTTTTTTTAATCTATGAGGGTGGACTTTGGAATTTTCTCCCTCTAGTTTGACATGGTGATATTATCTATGGGTTTTTGATTATTTACAACACCTCGATAAATTATAAAACAGAAACATCAATATATTCCTACAATTTCTATGCAACTCTAATCTATGTCACCTTAAAAAAGACAGCCTTGTTTATAATAGCCAGAAATTGGAAGGAGCCCAAATATCCCTCAAAGTAGGAATGGATACAGAAAATGTGGTATACTTTTACAATGGAATACTACTCAGCAATTAAAAATAATGAATTCATGCAATTTGTAGGTAAATGGTTAGACCTGGAAAATATCATCCTGAGTGAGCTAACCCAATCACAAAAGAATGCACATGAAATGCAATCACTGATAAGTGGATACTAATGAGCCCAGAAGCCCTAAATACTCAAGGCACAATTAGCAAGTCAAATGATTCCCAAGAATAAAGGAGAGGACCCTGGGCCTGGAAAGATTGGATCCAGTTTTGTAGAAAAACTGTGGGGGGAGGGGAATGATTGGGGAATAGTTGGGGGGAGAGGAACTATGGGACATAGGGAGGGGGGAACTGGGAAAGGGGAAAGCGTTTGGAATGTAAACATAGAATATTGAAAATAAAAATTAAAAAGAAAAGGATTGGGTATGTTAGTCAAGGAAGTTCCAAAATGTTGAGCTCATTAGTGTACCTATGCAAGTGCCATGATTTGTTCTAAATTAAGACTTTGTGTTAGGACCTTAGGTTCACAAGTTACAGCATGCAGCAAATAGCCCATTGTCTGTTTCTATAAGTTAACACAATAATCTCATTTGTTAACCAGAGAGAACATTGGTTACATTCTACATAGTTCTGTTTTGTCAAAGCTAAATAGAGGGTCAGACAGCCTTGATATCTCTGATACTAGAATATACACATATATTTTATGGTTTTCTTAAATTTCATGTCATTGATGTTAATTGTTATATACAAGTTTACATGTATACATAACTTCATTTTGAGACATAAATTAAATGTGATCAATATATGTTAGTTGTGTGACTGTGTGCTTTTAATACTAACCATTATGTTAGATACCAACTAGAGTGCTTCTCCTTATAGAAGTTTATCTCCTAATATAATATTTCTTTAGGTGTCTGAAATACTATACTGAATTTGGAAGCTCCTTGCCTTTATAGAAACACATTAATATATTGAATGTGGTGATATTTTACTAATCTTTTGAGATTATATTTGTCCAGATTGTGTACATTACACAAAAGACAGTTTCCAATCAGCCATTGGTCTATTCTGAAGAATATTATAATCCCTCTGCCCATAATCTGAAATACTGTCTAATACATGGACTAGTGGTGTATTTCCTGAATATATCTGACAGGATTAGGCAGACTAATGTAAATTCTTTGCAGTTTAAACTGTGCAGTAATTTGCCTGTTAGTGATATAAAATTAATGATTTTACTGAAGGTGAAGGTAACAGTTTCTTGGTGGGTATAAATAGAGTTAAAACTTCCACAGTTTCAGAGTTAGCAGGTAGAGATTTTCCTTTTTTCCTACGTTAGATAGGTTGAATTAAAACAGAATCTATCATTTTAAATTTATCTAACACACAGTTTAACCAAAATATGTGGAAATTATGATGAAATAATATATAAGAGTATGGAGAGTCTTCTTATTTTATTTCATTATCAAATATATTTGTGATAAAAATTGAGTTGAGATTTGACAAAATACATATAACATCTCACTAATATTTATGTATAAATACAGCACATTTAAGACTTAATATCACAGCTTCTCTTTGACTATTTTTAAGATCTCCACATAGATTTATTTTTAAAAATATATTAAATATATTTTGATCATATAATATTGCCTACCCAAATCTGCCCAAATATTTCTTCTTCCCTACATATTGACGTTGATGTGGTTTCTATCTCTAAAAGTAAATTTCAATAAAAAATAATTTTTGAATGCACATAATAGATTTTACTGCATGTTGGAAAAATATTCATGAACATAGTGTCTGGTTAGAAACATGGGTATGTCCTCAGCATCACTCATTTAAAGAAAAATAACATATCAGTACAGGTATCAAAAGTTTATATATTTTTGTTGAGAGTGATGTTCTATACATTTTCTCTTTTCTGGTATTTGTTTTTATCAAGAGTGTTATATATGGCTTTACTATCAGTAAGCAAGTTTTAAATCCCAATTTAAAATAACAATGTTTATTTCAAAACGAAGTCAAACAAAACAAACAATCTGTTCATTATTTTACCTGACATATGAATTAATATAGGTTTACATTATTGGTCAAAATTTCTCTCACATTTTGTGTTATAATATACTTTACACAGAAGATATGTGGTGATAATTAAGATCAGAGAGCATCATACCACAAATACAAAAACCAAACAAAACAAACACAGAACTAGAAAATACACAAGCACTCTAAAGAAAACTTGAAGGAATGGAAGAAAATGAGGGAGATACTACAAAGATGGTTGTATTAGAAAGGACCTGAATCATCCTAACCACAATAGAAATGAGGAATATTGAAGGAGGGAGTAAATTATTCTTATTTTTAACATGTGTTTATTTAAAGTAATAATTGAATAATTATATACTACCCTTATTATTTGGGAGACTATATTACTTCACATTATAATAAATTTTCATACATCATATGCAATGAATGCAAAATGAAAACCATGGTATTTATTCAAACTTGTTATTACAAATTACTGCTTCTGAAAGGAAACTTAGAGATATTGGTAAGTAAATTCAGTGCAGGAATGTGCTTTGTCAGAAACTTGGTTCACTTGTTACATGGAGGGTTTAAAAGAGTCCTAGGTGTTCTTTTCTTCAGCTACACATGTGCTGCTCACAGGGCTACAGCATAAGCATAGTCATATCTCTGAAAACTTCAAGCTTGCATAGGGTCAAGTATGCAAATTTTATAGTTGAAAGAAGAGGATAATTTACAGTGAAGCATCGGAGTTGGAATAGAAGAAACTTGTTTTAGTTGTTGGTATTTGATGAACTGTTTGCAGATGGAAAGTAATATTGTTCAGGGAAGATTAGCTTGAGTGTACTCATGATTCTGTAGGTCTCTCTGAGTCTGAGGACAAATCAACAGTGCTAAATCATCTGAGCGCATATTTAAAAGATTTAAAATTAAGTTGCAATGGATTAATAGTTATAGATATTGTGGATAAACCTAATGTATTATTGTAATGGTTATATTTTTAATACCTTATAGGGCCTATATTAAGTAAATGTTCACAACGTAATATCAGCTTAATATCAATAGTATAAGTTCTTTTTTGTTGTTGTTTTCTTTTTTTGAGACTGGATTTCTCTGTATAGCCCCGGCTCTCCTGCAACTCACTCTGTAGACCAGGCTGGCCTCAAACTCAGAAATCCTCCTGCCTCTGCCTCCCAGAGTGCTGGGATTACAGGCGTGCGCCAACACAGCCTAGCCAATTGTAGAAGTTCTTAAATAGGCACCACAGACATGTACAAAATGTGTTTCCCTGAATAAAAATAATCTCAAGTAGTATGAGCACAAAAAAAAATGATTGTAGAATGTCTAGATTTTTAATAAGTCTTTTCTAAAATAAACTCCTTTTCATATTTTTAACCATTATTATAATTTAGAAAACTGTATTATGTGTGAAATAGCTTGGTGAAACTAGACATAAATGTAACTTTAAAATAATTGAAGTATTGTTTTTCTAAATTGTATTGTATATAATTATATGAAATAGTATGATATACTTCCAAAGAAGCATAGCATCTCTGGCTATTGGGACAGGAAAATTACACAGGTCCAGTTCAGGAGTGCATTTGACAGCTCATGATTACAAGCAGCAGTCCCTAGACCCAAATGAAATTTTCTTATACGTCTCATTAGCCACACACAGAATGAAAGGCTCATGCATTACTGACATTTTTCTCTTTTTCTAATTAGAGCCAGAAAATGAACAAGAACTACATAATATATTGATATTTTCCTTCTATTTCATCTTTTTTTTTAATTTCTAATGCATCCAAGGAGGGTGGAGAAAAGAAAGAGGAGGTTTGTGGAAAACTATCCATTATAACAATAGACTTTTGCCTTTTTTATCATGTTTGAGATCTCCCAACAGATTGGTCCCAAACCTATTTAACTACATATACTGAGGCAATCAGATTCAAACACAGCTAAAGAAATCTATTCACATAAAAAATGATCCAGTAATGCTTCTGGTTGATGCCTAGCAATCAGCTCCTACCAGACTCTGGCTGTAGATTGGTAATATGCTGTTCTTTCAAGAAGGAGGAATACAGATGAAAAGGAAAACAAAATGTCAGCATGGTCAGGTAACTTGTTATGATTCTTCACAGTCCTGTTCGAAATGAAACTCATCCTGTTTGTTGTGCAAGGTATTTGTTATTACTTATGGTCTTTGGTTCAGTTTTAAGATCTTTCATTAAGGAATCTTCCTTGAAGTTCTGTTTCATCTTCAAGGTTGGTGTATTATGTCAGCCTTCAGTATCTGACAAGAGACAAGTTGCTGCTTAATATGCTTTGGGGGATTAGATCTGTAAAGGGTTTTTATATCAGAACAGCAGTTCTCCTGGGCACCATGAGACTTTCGGAACATTCTCTGATATTACCTTATCTAGTGTGCCACTACACTCTGAGACCACTAAACCCAAACACTGCAATTTTCCTTTGATAGCATCCTGCTACTATCGAACTTCTCAGATGTTTTACATTACATTTCAATCCAAATTCAAACATCTGGTTTATTTTCTTATGGTTGGAAACAAATTTCTATGTTCATCCATACACATCTGCATACTTCATTCTTTAAAGACAGTCAAAGCAAAAACTTTACAGATACTCCAATGAAAAATTTACCATACAAAAATTTCTCTTCCTTTTTTATTTCCTTTTCTGTTTTTAATTATCAATTAATTAATATATTCATTCTTTGTACTACATATATATATATACATTTTCACTTAATTTTTTTTAATTTTTATTTTCTATATTCTATATTTACATTCCAAAGGCTTTCCCCTTTCCCAGTTCCCCCCACCATATGTCCCATAATTCCTCTCCCCCTCAGCTATTCCCCAATCATTCCCCCACACACACGATTTCTCTCTTCTGGGTCTACAATACTGGATCCAATCTTTACCAACCCAGGGTCTTTTCCTTTCTTCTTCTGGGGAGTCATTTGTCTTGCTAATTGTGCCTTGAGTATTTAGGGCTTCTGGACTCATTAATATCCACTTATCAGTGATTGCATTTCATGTGTATTCTTTTGTGATTGGGTTAGCTCACTTAGGATGATATTTTCCAGATCTAACCATTTACCTACAAATTGCATGAGTTCATTATTTTTAATTGCTGAGTAGTACTCCATTGTATAAATATACCACATTTTCTGTATCCATTCCTCTTTTGAGGGATATCTGGGCTCCTTTCAATTTCTGGCTATTATAAACAAGGCTGCTATAAACTTAGTTGAGCATGTGTCTTTATTGTATGCAGGGGAATCCTCTGGGTATATGCCCAGGAGTGGTATGCCAGGGTCCTCTGGAAGTGACATGCCCAATTTTCTGAAGAACCACCACACTGATTTCCAGAGCGGTTTTACCATTTTGCAATCCCACCAACAGTGGAGGAGTGTTCCTCTTTCTCCAAATCCTTGCCAGCACCTGTTGTCTCTTGAGTTTTTAATCTTAGCCATTCTGACTGGTGTGAGGTGGAATCTCGGGTTTGTTTTTATTTGCATTTCCCTGATGACAAATGATGTTGAACATCTCTTAAGGTGTTTCTCGGCCATCCCCATTTCTTCTGGTGAAAATTCTTTGTTTATCTCTGTACCCCATTTTTTGATAGGGTTATTTGGTTCTTTGGGGTCTAACTTCTTGAGTTCTTTGTATATATTGGATATTAGCCCTCTGTCGGATGTGGGGTTGGTGAAGATCATTTCCCACTTTGTTGCCGTTTTGTCCTTCTGACAGTGTCCTTTGCCTTACAGAAACTTTGTAATTTTATGAGGTCCCATTTATCAATTCTTGATCTTAGAGCATAAGCTATTGGTGTTCTGTTCAGGAACTTTACCCCTGTGCCCATGTCCTCCAGGGTCTTCCCAAGTTTCTTTTCTAATAGTTTCAGTGTGTCAGGTTTTATGTGGAGGTCCTTGATCCACTTGGAGTTGATCTTAGTACCAGGAGATAAGAGTGGGTCAATTCACATTCTTCTGCATGTTGACCTCCAGTTGAACCAGCACCATTTGTTGAAAAGGCTATCTTTTTCCACTGGATGGTTGTGGCTCCTTTATCAAAGATCAAGTGACCATAAGTCTGTGGGTTCATTTCTGGGTCTTCAATCCTATTCCATTGTTGTACAGCTTGAGGTCAGGCACAGTGATTCCCCCTGAAGTTAATTTATTGTTAAGTATAGTTTTACCTATGCTGGGTTGTAGTGATTTCAAATGAATTTGCAAATTTCTCTTTCTAACACTATGAATAGTTGAGTGGGAATTTTGGTGGAAATTTCATTGAATGTGTAGATTGCTTTTTGGAAATGGCCATTTATATTATATTAATCTTTCCATCCAGGAGCATGGGAGAATTATCAAACTTCTGTGATCTTCCTTGATGTATTTCTTCAGGAACTTGAAATTCTTGTCATGCATACCATTCACTTGCTTGATTAGAGTAGTCACACCAAGAATTTTGTAGCGCACACACACACACACACACACACACACACACAAACAGACACATTATATATATGCATATATATAAAATATACCAACTGGAATTGGATTGAATCTTCTATCTTGGGATGAATCCCTTAATAGTATTGACACCTCTCACCTTATTAGTGAATATTTGCCTATATTTTTTTATCTATGAGGATTGAGGTTTGGAATTTTCTCCCTCTAGTTTGGCATGGTGCTGTTAATTTTGGTTTGTTGAATAATCACAACCCTTTAATAAATGACAGAATATTAACTTCAACATATCTCTACAATTCTATGCTACTCTAATCACGCTTCATGTCATCATAAATAATGAATTCAATATGTCAGCCAAGGAAGTTCAGAAATATTGAGCTCATTAATATACCTATGCGAGTGCCATGATTTGTGCTTGATAAAGACTTTGTGATGCAACTTTATGGTCACAAGTTACAGAGTACAGCAAATAACCCATTGCCTACTATTATAAGTTAAAACAATAATCTCATTTGTTACCCAGAGAGAAGATTGGTGAAATTCTACATAGGCTTATTTTGTTAAAGTTAGTAGAGCACAAGACAGCATTTAAATCTCGGCTACTGAAAAAATATCCACATATTTTATGTGATTTCTTTAAATCTCATGCCAGTGATGCTAATTGTTCTTATATCCAAATGTACATAAGTACATAACTTTATTTTTGAGACATAAATTAAAGTGACTTATATATAATATTAGTTGTATGAATGTATGCTTTTAATGAAGGATGTTTTCTCTTAGATAACAAACTGGTGATCTCTTCCATATAGAAGTTTATCTCCTGACCTAATATTTCTGCAGGTGCCTGAAAATACTATACTGAATTTGGTGGTTCCCTGGCTTTCCAGATATATATATATATATATATATATATATATATATATATATATATATAAAGAGAGAGAGAGACAGAGAGACAGAGAGAGACAGAGAGAGAGGGGAGAGAGAGAGAGAGAGAGAGAGAGAGAGAGAGAGAGAGAGATAATAAAGTCTTAGGAACATCTTTTTTTTTTCATCTCCCCTTATACTGCTCACAGGACGACAGCATAAACATATTTTTTTCTCCAAAAATTTCAGTCAAGTCTGTTAATGCTATAGTTGAAACACAAGGATAACTTTATAGGAAAGCATCAGAGTTGGGTGATGAACTGGTTGCAGAGGGAAAGTTATATTGTTCAGGGAAGATTAGCATCAGAGGCTTCTTATACTCCTGTAGAACCTATCTGCATCTGAGCATATGTCAACAGTGCTATATCAGCTGAGTATGTATTAAAAAGATATAAAATTAAGTGGCAATAAATGATAAGTTATAGTAATTATGGCTAACACTAATGTATCATGTGTTATCATTATATTTTAACACATTATAGGATGTATGAGTATTAAGTTAAACATTTACAATACAATCACATGTGCAAAATGTGCTCCTCCATATAATAAATATCTCAAAAGATTTGCACACACACACACACACACACACAAACACACACACACACAAAGTGACTGCAGAATGTCTAGATTTTGGACATTTCTTTTCTTAAATAAATTCCTTGTGATATTTGTTTACCATTATCATAATTTAATACACAGTGTATTATGTGGGAAAATAGCTTAAAGAAACTGAACACAAGATTTAATATATATATAAGCTGTAATTTATGTACATATATGAAATAATGTGATATATTTCCAAGTAAACAGATTGTCTCAGGTTATTGGGACAGGAAGATTACACAGCTTCAGCTCTGTAGTGCTTTTGACAGCCAGTGAAAATAAGCAGCAGTCCCTAGACACGAATGAAGGCTTTATTATTGATACAAGTAGCTAGACACAGTCTCAAATGCACATGTGATACTGACAGTTTTCTCTGTTTTTAATTAGAGCAAATAACTGAAGAATAACTGCATACTATTATAGTATTTCTCCTACTATTTCATCTTTTTTTTATCTGACGCAACAGGCAGGGACAGGGGAAAAAAGATGGAGGAGCTTTGCTGGAAAAATCTCCATGGTAACAACAGGCTTTTGCCTTTTTATCATTTTTGTGATCTCCCTCCTGATTGGTCACAAGCCTTTTCTCTATTTTGCTACGTATGCTCAGCCAGTCTGACTCAACCACAGCCAAAGAAATCTAGTCACATAAAAAAAAAAAATTCCAGTAATGCACCTGGTTGACGTGTAGCTCTCAGCTCGTTCCAGGCTCTAGCTGTAGATTGACAACAAGCTGCTCTTTAGAGAAGGAAGATTGCAGATGAAAACGAAAAGAAAACGCCGTCATGGTCAGGTAACTTGCTATGATTCTTCACATTTCTACTCTGATTTAACCTGCTCCTGTTTGCTGTGCAAGGTATTTGTTATTATTCTGGTCATGGCTTCAGTTTTAAGATCTATCATTCAGGACTCGGCCTTGCAGTTCTGTTTCATCTTCAAGCATGGTGTATTTTCTCAGGCTTCAGTATCTGAGAGAAACAGGTGACCTGTTGCTTCTTAATATGCTTTAGGATATTTGATCTGCAAAGGATTTTTATATCAGTACAGCAGTTCTCACTGGATACCAGGAGACTTTCTGGAACATTCTCAGACATTACCTTATCTAGTGTGCCACTACACGCTGAGAGTACTAAAACCCAAACACTGCAATTTTGCCTTGATAGCATCTTCATACCATCCAAGGTCTCAGATGCTTTACATTACATTTCAATCCAAATTCAAACATCAGGTGTACTTTTTTATTGTTGGGAACAAACAATGTTCTATGTTCTTACATACATGTCTGCATACTCCATATTTTAAGGTCAGTCAAAGCAAAGATATTGCAGATAGTCCAATGAAAACATTACCATAAAAATTTTATTTTCTTTCTTTTGGTTTTAAATGTTGAGTCTTAATATACTAAGGTTTCCAGTTATCACCCAATTTTCATGAATCATAGTAATTATGTTAGCTTAGTTACATTGCTTTGGTATAATCACAATTTGGTATCACTGAACATATTTTTTCAATTGTGTTTATTAGATATCAACCTGTGGCTAATTTGTACTCTGTGGCTATTTTACAAAATTCTTGTTTCTGTTCTGATTAATAATACAGTATCCTCACTTGAATTTAATTTTATTCTCATACTGATAAATGAAAAAATTAATTGATGCTAATTGAATCTATAAAGTATACACATATAAAAGCAGATAATTGCTAATGGCTTTGTTTTATATTGTGAATTGCTATGATAGGAATGTGTTGCCTTTGTAGTACTATTATTCTCATATCCTTTGAGAAATAATTCTAAATGATAAAAATCTGTTATCAAATTGTTGCTTACATATCTGGACTTAGTGAAAAGGAAGAACCTCTTTCTGAGGGTTCTGATTGTTTTGATGAAGTGCTTGGATATATAAATATATGGCTAATGAAAAATATAACCTCATTGAGAGATAGTTCATATATCCTCTATAAGTACCACAAAGAAACCATTAAACTCAAATTCTAGTCACTTTGGAATCTTGTATATTACAGTTAGAAATTCCAGTTGTGTATCTGGCATCAAGTTCAGTGAAGCTATGAGTGGTTTAAATAGAAATAGATTTCTTACTGGATTAAATTTCAGTTCAGTTGGAAGTAAGAATTGATGTTTATTTTTCTGGGTCACTTATACAAATCCTTGTGAAAAAAGAAGTCATAATTTCCACTGAAAAAAAGACATGATATAGATTGGTTAAATATAGTACCTAGTAAAAATCTCCTACATTTATGTTTACTTTCATCATCTATTACTATATTCCATATCAATTAATTAAAGTATGCATTTCTTAAATTTTCAGATTTACTTCACCTTTGCCTTGCCCTCGAAAGATACTCCAACACATTTTCAATAAGGATTTTTCTGTGACACTGCTGTGAACAATGTGCTTCAGCCTTCAGTAAGCCACTGCAGTGAGAAAATCATGAGTCATTCATTTAACGCTAGCTAAGGCTCAGAGAATCTTGAGAAAAGAGGATCTGAAAAGGAAGGGAGATATATAGGAATAGATCAATTTACTGTCTAGCCTTCTATTCCAAGGCAAACAGTAGCCATCTATGTCCATTATGTATGCCACCTGGTAAATAGGTATTCTGGCTGGGCTTGAATTTTGTTTCCATGTCCTCATTAGATGACAAGAAAATGCAAGTGATACTCACTCTAGGGTCCACATGCTCAGACAATTTATTGTTGGGACATCTACATGTACCTACTGTAGATTTTAAGATGCTAGACAATATAGGGCAAGGATGAGTATTGGAGCTTGATCTCTCATTTACTCAATAAGAAACTCATCATCTTGCCTTTGTAATGATTTCCTGGTCATCCTCTTTCTGACCACACACAGCCCTGAAAATATCAAATTAAAAATGCTCTGTAAATTTTACCAAATATACACACCAGGTACTTAGGATTAACCTGCTAAGATTACATTTTTCATTGTTGTTTTTTTGTTGTTGTTGCTATTTTATGCATTTACTTTGCAAATTTTACCACCCTTCCTTGTTTCCCCTCCACAAAATCCCTATTTCCTTCCTCTCCCCATGCCTCTTGAAGTTGATTCCACACAGGCCCACCCAGTCCTTCCTCAGTGCCCTAGCATTCCCCTACTCTGGGTCCTTGGACCTCTACAGGCCTGAAGCACTCCACTCCCAATGATGCCCTAAAAGGTAATGCTCTGCTATACATCCAGCTGGAGACATGTGTCCCCACATGTGTACTCTGATTGTTCGTTTAATACCTTGGCGCTTAGCAGTATCTCTTCAGTTGGTAGTGTGGTTCTTCCTATGGGGCTGCAAACCCCTTCAGCTCCTTCAGTCCTTCCCCTAATTTCTCCATAAGGGGTCCCCACACTGAGTCAAATGTTTTGTTTCACGGAGATAGGCAATGGGGTAGACATTGATTTCACCTTTATTTGGTGGAAATGATGTGTGTGTGTGTGTGTGTGTGTGTGTGTGTGTGTGTTTGTGTTTGAGATTTCAATACAGTTTTATTTCCCCTTTCTCTCTCCCACCCTTCAATATAACAATCTTTACTCCTTTTCATATACATGGCTTATAGTCTTGTAATTATTATTTCATACCTATATTTCAACACATGTATGAGGTTATTCTTAAAGAATATAAATATAGACCATTAAGTTTGTATAATGCTATAGGTGTATGTTTTTAGGGCTGGTGATTTTTTGTTGGATAACCAAATGGTTTTTTTTTCTTTCCAGAATAGGTTGCCTCTTGCTATCAGCATTTTTTAGTTTTCTAACTATTTTGAAAATCAACTTTGTTAGTGTAATAACTGGTATTTCTAGAGGATATAATATTACAGCAAAAAGCTTTATGTAATAGATTTTACCATCTTTCTTGTCCCTCTTCCACAATGACCCCTGAGATTTAGAGATAGGAGATGTTTTATCAAATGTTTTGTTGACTGTGTTCCACACTGTGTTTAGATTATAAGTAATTCTCTGCATTTATTTAATAAATCATCTAGGGGCCTTTTAAGACACATTTTCTAATGAGACATGGATCTTTTATTTTATTTTAATTTATTTTTATTTTAAGAGTATGTGATAATCTACAAAATCACATCCATTTATTTTAGATATTTTTTAGGAAGAGAGCTGATAACATGACGTTACCCTGTTTTTAAATCTATATTTGCTACCTTTTACTTTTCTAAATACATTCAATTTTTCTCCCCATTTACTCTATCTCATCTCTTGAAAACTCATGGGCTATAGAAACTGCAAAGATATGATAATGCTTGTATTATTCTTATAATATGCAAAGACAGGCACAATCCCATTCTATCTAGAAGCACGATTCATGGAGCTCAAGCCTCATCAGCGTAACTACTTACATTTTAGGGGCTATTTAATATGATGTCTTGAGTATTTCCTGGATTCATACCCTGAAAGTCTACCCATTTTCCACTAAATGTGGGTGAGCTGCCCCAAGATTATTAGTTTCAGAGAGCTGAAACCACCACTTGTCTCTTACCAGGTAGCAAGAGTACAGGGTGATGCTCTTCCTCAGGACTCCCTTCTACCTCTTACTATTGAGAAAGATGCCCTAGATCATGAGAGTGAGAAATATATCTCTCGTCTTTGCTGCTTGCTACACTCAGAAGAGTGAGCCTTGCACTGTACATGTTCAGTACCTGTACATAGTGATAGGGGGTAGAAGAAGAGCAGGAAAGTGTTGGACCAGCCCATTTGTTTGCCATGAAGTAGTCTGTGTATGGGATTGCTTGTATTATTCTTATAATATGCAAAGACAGGCACAATCCCATTCTATCTAGAAGCACGATTCATGGAGCTGAAGCCTCATCAGAGTAACTACTTACATTTTAGGGGCTATTTATCCTCTTCTCCATACCTCTACCTGACCTTTGTTGAGAGAGATTACCTTAGGGTCATTAAAGCAGGTGAACTGGCCCTCCTCCTCATTGGTTAAAATAGTTGGGAATGCACTCTCTACAACTAATCTTGGCAGCACAGTAGAACTGTTTTTTTTTTTAAAAGAGAAAAAGCTCGTGAACTTTGTATAGTATAGTCATAAGTAATAGTGGAGGGAAATTCATTTTAGAGAATTCAGTGGATTTGTCCAAACAGACAACATTGGTGTTTTATAGACTTCTTGTACATTTTTGTCTACCAATTCCTTTTGGTTGGATATGCTTTTCTTCTATGATTTTGTTGAAGATAACTTCAGGTTCTTTGAGTTGAGAATCATAGCTCTCTCTCTATTCCTATTATTCTTAGATCTGTTCCTTTCATTTTGTCTTGGATTTCATGGATGTTATGCAATAGTATTTTAAGTTTTGAGTTTTCTTTGACAGTTGTGTTAATGCCTTCTAAGTTGTATTCTTCATCTGATATTCTTCTGTCTCTTGTATTTGTTGTGATACTTACATCTGTAATTCCAGACCTATTTCCTAGGTTTTCCATTTCCAGAGTTGCCTCCATTTGTGTTTTTTTTTATTTAATTCTACTTCCACTTTTAGGTCTTAGACAACTTGTTCATTTTCTTCATCTGTTTACCTCTGTTTTCCTGGCTTTCTTTCAGTGACTTATTTATCTCCTTCTTAAAGGACAGTATTATCTTTTTGAGATAGGATTTTAGGTCAACTTCCTTATTTTCCGATGTATTCATTTACCCAGAGTTTGCTGTGGAGGCAGAACTCTGTTCTGATGATGCAAACAAATATAGGTTTCTGTTGTTCAGGGCCTTGTGCTTGCCTCTAATCATGTTTATCTCTAGTACTAGCTGGTTTATTGTCTGTCTATAATCTTTCTGTGCCACTGAGTTGCTGCAGGTTTCCTGAGAGGCCTGTGACTCTGGCTATAGAAGATATCCTGTGAGTACTTCAGTCTTTGTGGTCTTCAGAAGGGCATGCTTAACACTGATCTGTTTCACTCTCTGAAGTGGCTCTTCTGGAAAGATCCAGGCTATGGAGCATTTAGGGACAAACAAGATGCTGATCTGATGCCTTGGATGCTGCAGATCTCCTGGAAGTCCTTCAGATTGTTGGGTCTTCAGAGGAGCCAACCGTCTGTTGCCTGGTGTGTATCTATTTTCTTGGAAGATCTTCAGACTATAATGTCTGTTGTCCCGTGTGCAGCATAACACCCGAGATTCTTTAAGACTGTTGAGTGAGTTTTTCTTTGTGCATATGAACTCCTGGGACGCCTTCAGTCTCTTGGGTGTTCAGAGGAGCAGAAAAGTTGCTGGTTGTACACAGGTGTGAGCATGGGTCTGGATGTTCTAAGTCCATACCAACTCCATACCAACTCTCTCAGTATGTCTCTCCACATTAATATTCTGGGATTAAATTTCTGAATGAATTTTTGTTAATGTTGTTTATACTAGCAATGTACTAAACCCAAGGATACCCTGAAATCATTCCCAAAACTAAAATGTAGTATTGTTCTAGACAGACAAATTCTAGAGTACTTATTCCCTGCATCTCTTTTATCTTTTTCTTATGTTTTATTTATATATCTATGTAGATATGCATTTCTGTCTTGTTTAGTCAGATGATAATTTCTAATATTAAATTATCTTATAGAAAGTATTTTATTAATTTATTCAAAACTATTATTTAATGATATAAGATGTCTCCATCTCTACCTTATGCATCATGAGCCAAGCAGAAAGTCAGAAAAGATGACCAATACTCTGGTGCCAAGCAACTCAGACAGGGAACTTCTCTCAGATTATTACTACACAGGCACCACAGAGACCCACATAGGCAGACCATACATGAGACAACCGTTGCTCCATATGATACTTCAGACATGTCGTAGCTATCCTGAGACTACTACTGAGATGACCCCAGACATCTAGAGAAGAAGCCCTGAAACTCACCTGGGCAGTGGAGTGGAGCTGTTCCTGAGGGTATAGACTTTCTTTTGTGAGATTATAAGGGCAGTGGATGGGACCAAGTAGAGAGGGTAAAGAATGAAATTTTGTGTATGAAACTGAATTCAAACAGAATCAAGAAATAAAAATTTTAACTTATTTTATATGTATTTTTACATGTAATTATTTTTATTAATTCTCTAATGGTTTAATTTACTAAGCAGTTAACTCTTCCTAAGCGTTCTAGAATAGAAACTGAAAACAACCACATTGATTTGGAAGTCTACATTATCCTGCTGATGGTTAAATTTTCATATCAAACTGTTCATGATGGACATATCAATTCCTGGACAGAAGAACTGTGAGTCATTGTCTTATGCATTTGAAATTTAATAAATACAGCCAAGATTTTATAATGATGACAGTGAATTTAATTTGGTCTCAGGTTTAGAACAATCCTTTAAAAATGTTTATACTTGTATAATTATAAGAAATTTATTTATATATTTATACCTCAAATGCTACCAATCCAGGTACCCCTTATAGTGTTCCTGCCACTTTTTCCACTTCCCTGGCTTCTGAAGCGATGGCCTAATGTAGTCTTCTGCTTCATATGTACCAGGGGACTCAGACTAGTGTATGCTCTTGTAAGTTCCCAGTGGTCCAGGTTAGTAGGCACTGTCGGTATTCCTGTGGTGTTGTTATCCCTTTCATGGCCTTCAATAATTTCCTTAACACTTCCACTGGGATTATTTGCTATTAACCCCTGGAAACTTCTGCATCTCTGGCCTCTGGGACTACTTAGAAATTCTTCATTTCCTAACTCTGGCATCTTCATATGTAATGTCTTTTCCCTGCTTCTCTGGGCCTCTTTCATGTGCTTCCCCATACCTATCCTGTCACCTTCTTCCCCTCAATTTTCCTTGACCAACTTATACCCCATATTTCCTCTGCCTTCCATGAATATTTTGTTCCTCCTAACGAACAAAATATTGTGTTTGTTATAAGTTGGATTCAAGCATCCTCACTTGGGCCATCCTTTTAGTTTACTTCTTTGTGTCTATAGTGGATATCATGGTTATTCTGTACCTTGTAACTAATATCCAAAAATTACATTTAGGAAGTATTGTGATTTTATATATAGCTTTAAAGACTGTCCAAATTTTTCACAAATAATTATTTTGTATTTGATATGGTTTACATCAATAAAAACTAATATAATTTGTATCATAAGGTTCTACTGGCTTCCTTAAATTATTTTATTTTCATATTTGCATTTATATTTTGTCATATGTTAAGATTTCCATAAAAATATATCTGCTGTATGAACCTAATAAAACATGCATGAAAATTATTTCTTCAAACTTCAAAATTACACTTACTTATTTAGGGTTTTACTTGTTTATTTTAAACCAACTAAGTCCAATAAATGTCATGATAAATACACATGCATACTAATCTTCCCTTGAACATTAACACTATTCAAACAGTTGGCTAAAGAAATTTGCCTCTTTCTCCTAGAGGTAGACCCTGAAAATATTTCTAAGGGTATAATAGGAACTCCACAACCATGCTGGAATTCTTAACTTACTGGATTTTGTGAAGTTCTTACACAGAGTGTTTTGAGTTCAATGCCCATAGCAATGTCAAGTACAGAAGGAATTTCCTACCTGCAGTCAACATTTTCCTTCTCTTATATCTTCCCTCTCCTCCTGCCCCTATCTTTATTATTGCTATCTTGAATATTGATATAGATATTCCATTAATTGCAGAATTAGGGTGACTTGCAGAGAAATAGAGATAGAGTTGAATTGGAAGGGAGATAAATGCCTCAGGAAATTTTTATTCTTGGCCAATATTTCTAAGAGAATTAAAGAAAAGGAACATGAACATTTGTCTAAACTGTAACAATGGTGAAATTAGAGAACCTAGGAACTTTCTCTAAACCAAATCTCACAGAATACTGGTTTGCTATTATTACTTCTCTAATCAACAATGGAAAACTTTTAAAATAGATTTTATTCAAGGCTTAGATTTCTGTCCTACCTAATTAATTATTTCAGGTTTCATCCACACTTATACTCCCTAATTAAAATTCTTGTGGATTTTCTTCAATTATTTTATAATGTTTTTATTGGTTATTTTGTTTATTTGGATTTTAAATGTCATGGGCATTCTGGTTTCTGTTCCACAAACTTTCTATTGCCCCCTTGCTTTTATGAGGGTAAAAGGGTGTGCTGGCTTATATGAGGGTATGCTTTTACCCACCCACCAACTCCTACCTCACCTCTATAGTATTATTCTCCACTGCGGCATCAAGTCTTCAGAGAAATAAGGGCCTTCCCTCCCACTGGTACGAGTTAAAGATATCCTTTGGTACATATACAGATGGAGACATGGGTCCCTCCATGTGTATACTTTGTTTGGCGGTTCAGTCCTTAGGAGTTCTGAGGGATCTGGTTGGTTGATATTCTTAATCTTTTTATAATGATGCAAATCACTTCAGCTCCCTCAGTCCTTCCAGTAATTCCTCTATTGGGTCCCCATGCTCAGTCTGATGGTTGGCTTGTAGTTTCTGCATCTGTATTGGTCAGTCTCTGGCAGAGACTCTCAGGAAACAGCTATATCAGTCTTCTTACTATAAGCACATCTTGGCATCAGCAATAGTGTGTGTGTTTGGTAGCTGCATAAGGGATAGACCTTCAGATAGGGCAGTCTCTTGATGGTCTTTACTTCACTCTCTGTTCCAATCATTGTTCCTGTATTTCCCTCAACATGCAGTCATGCCTAAGCTCTGGATATGATCTCTACAGAATTTCTCTCCTCTTTGTTGGATATTTCAGCAAATGATATCCCTGATGGATCCTGAAAGCCTTTTGCATTCCTGGCATCTAGAACTTTCTCATGGGTACCACCAGTTTTACATCTCCCAGTGCTCACACCTCACTAGTTTTCTGACTCTCTGTATATCTTCCCTAGCCCCTTCCACAAATGAACCTGCCCACTTTTGTCCTATTCTTCCCCTCTTTCTCCCATGTTCCTTGCACCCCTACATCCAGTGATTATTCTGTTCTACCTTGTAAGACTATCTATACATTGGACTTCTTTCTTCTTGACTTTCATATTGTTGGTGAGTTGTATAATGGGTATTCTGAGCTTTTTCTCCTAATATCCACATATATGAGTACATACCATGTGTTTTCTTTTGTGACTGGGTTATCTCACTCAGGTTGATGTTTTCTCACTCCATTCATTAATGGAAAGCCTTTTTTAAATTTCATTTTAAACAACGCTCAGTCTTATGTCCTGAATAAATTCTTTCAAGTTTCATCCAGATGACTACTTTCCTTAATTTTATTTCTTGGGGTTTTCTTTCATGATTTTCAAATATTCTACTCAAGGTAATGTACCTGAATAGCAATTGTGGAGAAATACTTTGATGTGCAAATGACTGTCCTACATTCTTGAGAGCAGCTCCTGATTTAGGGGACCATCATTATCATCATAAATACAGTTGGAATTCAGTCTGTTCTTACATCCTGCAATACTTAAGAGAATGGGAAGATTGTGTTCCTATGAAGTAGTGAGGTTTTATCTTTTATTAGATATTTCACCTGTATAAACTATGAAGGAGTCATAAGTCTGGGAATTCAGGCCACAGAAGCAATATACTTCCTGGTAACCGCAGATTCCTCCTTGATACATTCCTCAAGGAATGTGGACAGTCACTTATTTTTAATCCCCTCTTATCCCACACTCAATTCTTGGTACATGAACTGTGAATTGATAAATGCAGGTCACCAAATATAGGCTATGAAACCAAAAAGAAATGATAACATTTTGATATTTCAGCAAGAGATAGTCTTCAGTGTTTCTTTTTTTTTAAGTCAATTAATATAGTTTGGATTTTTTGGAAGAAAATGTTATTAATTTTTTCATTATTATTACATCATGTATATGAGTGTTTTTTGATTTTTTTATTTTCTATATTCTTTATTTACATTCCAAAGGCTTTCCCCTTTCCTGTTCCCCCCCTCACCATATGTCCCATAAGTCCTCTTCCCCCCCCCACCCATTATTGACTAAAAGTGCTTTGATTTTAAGGTAGGTACATCCTGAAATTCAAGAAGACAAGGCTTTAGGGCATTATGAGGAGAGGCATGTAATGGGGACATACATGCTTGATGGGATTTTCTGAGATATCACATGGTACCAAGTAGTTAGTCCTTTGCCTCCTTCAAGACCTCAGAAAACCGAGCATGATCATGGTGCCTAAAATCATTGTTTCTGTAATGCTGCTAGTGCACTGTTGTAACATTGTAACCTTACTTTGCTGTGGGTTTAATATGGAAATTGAATCATATCCTCTGAGGGAGGAAGCTGGTACAGTATCTGTTTAGATAGAGGGCATAGCAGTTGACAGTCATACCCACTTAAATGTCCCAGCTCTTATATGAATGCATTCCCTGTAGCAGCTTTCACCCTCCTTGTTGTATATAAAAAGAACTCAACTTCTCTTGCCAAAGAACTATGTTTTGGAGTTGCTCATAATAATTTTTGAGAAGTGAAGAAAATAGTAAGAAAAATAAATGTAGATCCTATGGAGATATCTTAGTCATAGAAAACATGACTAAGTACACTAAGTTCTCAGTTCTTTGGCAGCAAAAGAGTAGTCAATCCATGGAAATATATACTTATTGTATCTAAAGAAGCCTCAAATGTTTGTCCAGCCTTGTTATTCTAACAATGTGTTAGCTAAATATTTGTAGCTCATGTTTATTTGTATCAGCTCAAATCAAAGTACTAGACAATCTCCTTACAGAGATATAAAGAATAAAAATGATATTTAGCAAGCATGCTTGGGAGCTTGAATAATTAGGGACTCATGGGACCTTTATACTTATTCTCTCTTTCTAATAATTTCATACAATTCACAGTTTTAAAAATTTAAGTGGTATAAAGTATTCGTTTTCTCTATGATGTGTGCTTTGTTTTATGCCCCATAGTATACACTTTGATATTTTGTTTACATTTTTATCATAAACAATTTCATCATTCCAATATTTATAACTCTAGATAAATAAAGTAAATTATAGTGTTATTGCTTGATAATATTGAGTCAAGTGAAAACATACTCCTCATTTCTTGTTTGTTTACTTTCTTTCTTATTGTTGTTTAAAGGGTAATTCTTATCCAGAGAATGTAAAATTAGAAATTATTGAATTTATGGGAATTGGATAAAGGAGTATTTTTCAGAATATCCCCTGAACGCTGAAGGTGGCTGCCACAGGTTATACTTACAACTGTTATATCATGCAGTATAAAGCCCATAAGAGGTTAAAATTTGGATTTGTGAAGTGAGATATCATTATTCTGAGAACTGAGACAGATCATTTTCTTAATTTCTTGATTCCTTTGCTCATAGTGTTGTGGAATTTCTACTTTCACTTTTCTCTTGCTCCTCACATTATGTTTTTACTTCAAAATCTATTGCAAATCTTACCTCTCTTCTAGGAGGGCTTTTCCAGTGGTGAGAAATCACTGATATTATATGTATATATAGAATAATTAAAAACTCTGCAGGTAATTCCATTGATGAACTTTTCTATCTTTATGATCCAAGCAACTGTCAGCTCTCCTTGCAATTTAGACATAGTATCTTAGTATTTTGATAAACATGTCCCTGTAGAACTTCAACTTTAAAATGACATGCCAGTAAAGGTGCAGCTTGATCTAATTTTTACATGTTGTACTCATTTTTGTATAAAAAACATACAATAGGTTATTTTTGAAATTAAGAAAAAATTCATTTTGAAACCTGGAAAATTGTGAACAAATATCAATTACTGCAAACTAGGCATATCATTTGGGAAAACTTGGTGAGTGAATTTGAAAGGACCAGTGTGTTTCATGTAATTAGTTTCTGTTATCTTTTCCTATTTCATGTTCTTGAGTACAAGTTTGATGATTGAAAATATATCCATTGTCTATCAGAAAGCATTCCAACCTACTCTTCTGGTTTCCATACAGGAATTTGATGAGCTCCAAATAAAACCACGTGAAGAGGAATAGTCCTACCTTTGATATGATAATTCTTATAATTTCCCAGGATTTTCTTAAAATGACTGTCTTACACCGGCATTTTGTCAAAGCCATAACATTAACATCTTGAGGAGTTTATCTATATCAGTTTATAGAATATCATCAAAGTTTTATTCTTGACTAGTATTATGCCCACATAGATTATTCAGTGTTAAGAGATAGGTATCAGAGAGCCCAGCTTCATACTCCCAACTGTAATGTGCATATCTTCCCTAAAATAACATAATTTCCAAGAGGTGTAGCAGATACTTGTCAGAAAATTATGTTGGAGAAAGTTTTTATAAAATGCAACTACTTGAAAATCATTATCTGTACAAAGGAAATATATTCCGGTGCATCTTTTGTGTTGTAGGTGTAAAATGATCTCGCAAATAGCCAATTACCTTTGCTTTGTAAATGGGCCCAAGAACCACACTCATTCCCCAGAACAATTTTCATGAAATTTTAAATTGGTTAGGAATTTAGTGTAGTATGAGACATTATTTATGTTTTTCACCAGGAAATTAATATTCTTTAGAAGCATTGAGTTATTTTGTGATAATTACAAACAGAGGATAATGTTTCCAAGAGAATTGATGCTATCATTAAGGAGGGGAATCAGACAGGAAACTGAAACAATATTGGATGAGGTTAATAATGGCAGGAGCATGAATAATATGTAGAATTTGAAAAGCCATTAATATAAGGACAACACAGTAGAAGGTATATATATATATATATATATATATATATATATATATATATATATATAAAATCACAGTTACACAGTCTATTCCACATTGTATGCAGTTACAGAATTCATTGAATCATGTTTACTATCGGTCCTTGGAGTCCCACATTTGGGAAGACGTATTATTGGTAGCTCCCTGAGATAAAAGGGTTCATGCTTCTTCAAAAAATAAAACAAAACAAAACAAATGATTTGCTACTACACAAGTTTAAAGTAAAGAAATAAAGATGTTTAATGTTGATTTTCATATCTAGGTGGACACCTGTAGAAGCGGACCAAGATTAGAAAAAAAAAATTGGAAAGATGTAGTGGGTTGACATAATGATACTTGTATTCTTATGCTAATTTTGAGCCCCCCAAGATTGGCTGTCTCAGAGAGAAGATAGTCTGAATGTTGATGGTGAATGATTCTGCCCCCAAGTTATTTGTGATTTGTAAACTCTCCAAGAGACAATACCTGGGCAGGAGAAACATAGGTGGGGTTTAGTTTTTTTGCAGGATTAAGGTCAGAGAAGAAAGGAAATAAGAAGTTAGATGGAGAATAGCGAGAAGGCAGCTATGGGTTAGGAGGAGGAAGGAAGTAACCATAAGTTGAGTCATGATATTTTGGAATTGAGGACTTGCTGATTGGAGTTAAGAGAAGCCTAGATGGAAGAAAGTAAATATTAAGTGATAACTCAGATTTATTGAACTCAAAGTAGATTCTAATAGCATGGAGGCTAGGTATCCTTCCAGCTCTTGTGCTGCTTAAGGCATATTAAAATATATAGGATGTTTGTATGTTCTTAATATGGGAACCCATTAACCAAAGACCAGATAGAAACTCCAGGAGATTTATATAATTATTATAACTGAGAAAATCACAGCTTTTTACCCAAAACATGCAATCCAAGAAAAGCATCATGTACCTGTGTGGAAGAAAGTGACTAAAAAAAAAGTAAAACTATATTACTTAAGTACAAATTTAATTCTAAGAGAGAAGAATTTAGCAAGCCACGATGTACATAGTTGTAATTATTGACATGTTGCAGAAAGAATTACAGTTAAATACTGGAACTTAGAAATTACTTAAAATATAGAAAAGCATTTATCCAGGAAAAAATGTCTCCCAGATGGTCTCATCCAGCTGTGGGAAAGTGGATAGTGAAAAGACATCTGGAAGTCATGAGGAAAACTAGTAAATAACAAAAGTACAAACTTTATGACAACTAGTTTTATGCAGCTCTAGCTTATCTGAATGTGGCCTTGTAAGAAACAGGAATATATAGAACATAAGAGAGTATGTGGAGAATAGTGGCTCTATCAGTGGAGTCACAATAATCCCATCATTCTTGCTTGGGAAAGACTATTATTGCAAAAGAATGAGTTGGGCAGTGTCCCTTCTGTCTCTATTTTGTGGAATAGTTTGAAAAGTATTGGTGTTAAGTCTTCTTTGAAGGTCTGGTAGAATTCTGCACTAAAACCATCTGGTCCCGTACTTTTTTTTGGTTGGGAGGCTTTCTATAAACCCTTCTATTTCTTTAGGGGTTGACTATTTAGCTGATCTACTTGATGCTGGTTTAATTTTGGTATTTGATATCTGTCTAGGAAATTGTCCATTTCCTCCAGATTCTCCAGTTGTTTTGAGTATAGACCTTTGTAGTAGGATCTGATGATCTTTTGAATTTCCTCAGTTTCTGTTGTTATGTATCCCTTTTCATTTCTAATTTTGTTAATTTGTATACTGTCTCTGTGTCCTTTGGTTAGTCTGGCTAAGGGTTTATCTATCTTGTTGATTTTCTCAAAGAACCAGCTCCTGGTCTTGTTGATTCTTTGTATGGTTCTCTTTGTTTCTATTTGATTGATTTCAGCCCTGAGTTTGATGATTTCTTGTCTTCTACTCCTCCTGGGTGAATTAACTTGTTTTTCTTCCAGGGCTTTAAGGTGTGCTGTTAAGCTGCTAGTGTATGCTCTCTCCAGTTTCTTTTTGGATGCACTTAGAGCTATGAGTTTTCCTCTTAGCACTGCTTTCATTGTGTCCCATAGATTTGGGTAGATTGTACCTTCATTTTCATTGAATTCTAAAAAGTCTTTGATTTCTTTTTTTTATTTCTTCCTTGACCAAGGTGTCATTGAGTAGAGTATTGTTCAGTTTCCATGTGTATGTGGGCTTTCTGTTGTTTTTGTTGCTATTGAAGACCACTCTTACTCCATGGTGATCTGATAGGAGGCATGGGATTAGATCGATCTTCTTGTATTTGTTGACATCTGTCTTGTGACCAATTATATGGTCTATTTTGGAGAAGGTACCATGTGGTGCTGAGAAAAAGGTATATTCTTTAACTTTAGCATGAAATGTTCTATATATATCTGTTAAATCCAATTGGTCAAGAGTTTCAATTAGTTTCACTGTGTCCCTGTTTAGTTTCTGCTTTCCTGATCGGTCCATTGAGGAGAGTGGAGTGTGGAAGTCACCCACAATTATTGTGTTAGGTGGAATGTGTGCTTTAAGCTTTAGTAGGGTTTCTTTTATGAATGAGGGTGCCCTTGAATTTGGAGAATAGATGTTCAGTATTGAGAGCTCTTCTTGGTGGATTTTCCCTTTGGCCAGCAAGAAGTGACCTTCTGAGTCTCTTTTGATGATTTTAGGTTGGAAGTCAACTTTATCTGATATTAGAATGGCTACTCCAGCTTGTTTCCTGAGACCATTTTCTTGTAAAATTGTCTTCCAGCCTTTTACTGTAAGGCAGTGTTTATCTTTAACACTGAGATGTGTTTCCTGTATGCAGCAAAATGTAGGGTCCTGTTTCCGTATCCAGTCCGTAAATCTATGTCTTTTTATTGGGTAATTGAGTCCATTGATGTTAAGAGATATTAAGGAATAGTAATTATTACCTCCAGACATTTCTGAAATTATATTTATCTTATTTATTTTTTATATTTGAGAAGTTATCTTCTTTTGGGTTTGGTGAGAGGAGGTTTCTATCTTGCTTCTTCCCGGGTGTAGTTTCCGTCCTTGTCTTGGTGTTTTCCCCCTATTATCCTTTGTAGGGCTGGATTTGTGGAAAGATATCTTGCAAATTTGGTTTTGTCATGGAATACCTTGATGTCTCCATCAATGGCGATTGAGAGTTTTGCTGGGTAAAGTAGTTTTGGCTGAAGTTTGTGTTCTCTTAGAGTTTGCATGATATCTGCCTAGGATCTTCTAGCTTTCATGGTCTCAGGTGAGAAGTCTGGTGTTATTCTGATAGGTCTTCCTTTATATGTTACTTGGCCTTCTTCTCTTGCTGCCTTTAGTATTCTTTCTTTGTTTATTACATTTGGAGTTTTGATTATTATGTGACGGGATCTATTTCTGTTCTGGTCCAGTCTGTTTGGGGTTCTAAAGGCTTCTTGTATATTCATGGGTATCTCTCTCCTTAGGTTGGGGAAGTTTTCTTCCATAATTTTATAGAAGATATTAGCTGGCCCTTTAACTTGTAAATCTTCACTCTCGTCTATACCTATAATCCTTAGATTTGGTCTTCTCATTGTGTCTTAGATTTCCTGGATGTTTTGGGTTACCACCTTTTTGCATTTAGTATTTTCTTTGACTGTTGAATCAATGGTTCCTATGGTATCTTCGGCTTCTGAGATTCTGTCTTCTATCTCTTGTACTCTATTGTTGATACTTGCATCTATGGCCCCTGATTTCTTCCCAAGGTTTTCTATCTCCAATGTTGTCTCCCTCTGTGATTTCTTAGTTGTTTCTACTTCTGTTTTTAGTATCTGGATGGATGTGCTCAGATCTTTCGCTTGCTTGATTGTGTTTTTCATGTATTTCTTTAATAGATTTTTGTGCTTCCTCTTTCATAGCTTCTACTTGTTGGCCCACGTTCTTCTGTAGTTCTTTAAGTGACTTTTGTCTTTCTTCCTTATTGTCTTCTTCTTTTTGATCTATCTTCTCCTGAATTTCTTGAAGTGATTTTTGTATTTGCCTTGTAAAGTCTTCTAACTTTTGATCCATTTTCTCCTCTATTTCTTTACGAGATTTTTCTATGTGTTTAGCTACCAGCATCCTGACCAGTGATTTTATATCCAAGTCTTGTTTTTCTGGTGTTTTGGGGTATCCAGGGATTCCTGTTGTTGGAGAACTGGGTTCAGATGCTGTCATGTTGCCTTGATTTTTGTTAGTAACGTTCCTTCGTTTTCCTTTTGCCATCTGGTTATTTCTGGTGTTAGTTGGCCTTGTTGTCAGTGGCTGGTGTTTGAATCTCCTGTGAGGCTGGGCTCACCTGTTGTTTCTCTACTGGTGAATATGTGTGACTGCTGCTTTAAGGGATCATAAGCTGGCTGCCACCCATGCGCTTGTAGCCCCTGTTGGAGTCTGTCTACCTGGGCTTCTCCAGCTGTGTCCTGGTTGCAAGGAACTCAGCCTGCTTGGCTCCGAGAGCCTAGCAGATCCCCCCCCGTGAGGGTAGCCCTGGAAGGGGTGTCTACCTGGGCCTTTCCAGCTGTGTCCTGGTTGCAATATGGAGGCCCGCCGCTATTGCTGGTCCAGGGGCCGGGAGCTGGTTGCAGAACGCAGCCTTGCTGCCTGGCCAGAGGGCACGAGGATGTCCCACAGAGCCTAGGCAGAACTGGGCCTGCTTGGCTCCGAGACCCTAGCAGATCCCCCCCCCCCGTGAGGGTAGCCCTGGAAGGGGTGTCTACCTGGGCCTTTCCAGCTGTGTCCTGGTTGCAATATGGAGGCCCGCCGCTATCGCTGGTCCAGGGGCCCGTGAGCTCCTATATTTACATTTCATTTCCCCTTTTCTGGTTCCCCATCCCCCAAAGGTCTCACATGCCCTTTTCCCTACTCCTGTACCCCCATCTACCCCTTCCCACTTCCCTGTTCTGGTATTCCCCTACACTGATGTTTGATCATTTCCAGCACCAGTGTCCACTCCTTCCTTATTGTTGGATATCATTTGATATGTGCATTGTGTCTTTGGTGTCCCAAGAGTCTAGGCTAATATCCACTTATCAGTGAGTGCATACCATGGGTATTCTTTTGAGACTGGGTTACCTCACTTAGAATGATTTTCTCCAGCTCCATCCATTTCTCTAAGAATTTCATGAATTCATTATTTCTAATGACTGAATAGATTCCATTGTGTATGTATACCACATTTTTTGTATCCATTCCTCCATTGAGGGACATCTGGATTCTTTCCAGCTTCTGGCTATTATAAATAAGGCTGCTATGAACATCCTGGAGCATGTATCCTTATTGCATGCTGGGGAGTCTTCTGGGTATATTCCCATGAGTGGTATGGCTGGACCCTCCGGAAGAATCATGTCCAGTTTTCTGAGGAACTGCCAGACTGATTTCCAGAGTGGTTGTACCAGCTTGCAGTCCCGCCAGCAGTGGAGGAGTGTTCCTCTTTCTCCACATCCTCGTCAACACCTGATGTCTTCTGAATCCTAGCCATTCTGACAGGTGTGAGGTGAAACCTCAGGGTTGTTTTGATTTGCATTTCTCTAATGACTAATGATGTTGAACATTTTTTAAGGTGTTTCTCAGCCATCTTAATTTCTTCAGGTGAAAAGTCTTTGTTTAGCTCTGTACCCCATTTTTGGATAGGGTTATTTGGTTTTCTGGGGTCTAACTTCTTGATTTCCTTTATACATTGGATATTAGCCCTCTGTTGGATGTGGGGTTGGTGAAGATCTTTTCCCAATTTGTTGGTTGCCAATTTGTCCTTTTGGCAGTGTCTTTTGCCTTATAGAAACTTTGTAATTTTATGAGGTCCCATTTGTCTATTCTTGATCTTAGAGCATAAGTGATTGGTGTTCTGTTCAGTAATTTTCCCCCAGAGCCAATGTCCTCAAGGGTCTTCCCCAGTTTCTTTGCTATTAGTTTTAGTGTGTCTTGTTTTATTTGGATGTCCTTGATCCACTTGCAGTTGAGCTTAGTGCAAGGAGATAAGAGTGGATCAATTCTCATTCTTCTGCAAGTTGACTTCCAGTTGAGCTAGCACCATTTGTTGAAAACGCTCTTTTTTCCACTGGATATTTTCAGCTTCTTTGTCAAATATCAATTGGACATATATGTGTGGGTTCAATTCTGGGTCTTCAGTCCTATTCCATTGATCCACTTCCCTGTCACTGTTTTAGTACCATGCAGTTTTTAACACTACTGCTCTGTAGTATTGCTTGAGGTCCTGGATTTTGATTGCCCCAGAATTTTGTTTACTGTTGATGACAGTTTTATCTATCCTGGGTTTTTTGTTGTTCCAGATGAATTTGAGAATTGCTCTTTCTAACTCTATAAAGAACTGAGTTGGGATTTTGATGGGGATTGCGTTGAATCTGTATATTGCTTTTGGCAAGATTGCCATTTTAACTATTTTAATCTTGCCAACCCACGAGCATGGAAGATTTTTCCATTTTCTGAGGTCTTCTTCAATTTCCTTCTTCAGAGATCTGAAGTTTTTGTCGTATAAATCTTTCACTTGTTTGGTTAGAGTCACACCAAGATACTTCATATTGTTTGTGGCTATTGTGAAGGGTGTCATTTCCCTAATTTCTTTCTGGGCCTGCTTATCCTTTGTGTATAGGAAGGCTACTGATTTGCTTGAGTTGACTTTATATCCAGCCACTTTGCTCAAGTTGTTTATCAGCTGTAGGGGTTCTCTGGTGGAGTTTTTTGGGTCACTTAGGTATATTATCAAATCAACTGTGAATAGTGATAGTTTGACTTCTTCCTTTCCAATTTGTATCTCTTTGACTTTCTTATGTTGTCGAATTGCTCTAGCTAGTACCTCAAGTACTATATTGAAGAGATATTGTGAGAGGGTTAGAGTCACACCAAGATACTTTATATTGTTTGTGGCTATTGTGAAGGGTGTCATTGCCCTAATTTCTTTCTCGGCCTGCTTATCCTTTGCATGTTAAATGACATGGCTGCACATCATCACAACTATATCTCCACCTGGTTTTATTATTTTCTTTTTTTAGTTTTTTTGACACAGGGTTTCTCTGTATAGTGCTGGCTGTCCTGAAACTCAGACTGTAGACCAGGCTGGCCTCAAACTCAGAAATCTGCCTGCCTCTGCCTCCCAAATGTTGGAATTAAAGGTGTATGCCACCACAGACTGGCTTATTATTCATCTTTTAATTGTACATATTCTTTATTTATATTTCAAATGTTATCCACTTTCAAGTTTCCTTCACCAGAAAATCCCTATCCCTTCTTCTATCCCCCTTTTTCTGTGAGGGTATTCCCCCAACATCCATGCACTCTGGTCTCCCTACCTTCCTATTCCCCTACATTGGGGCATCAAGCATTCACAGGACCAAGGCCTCTCCTTTTATTGATGCCTGGCAAGGACAGCTACAGCTAATTATGCAGCTGGAGCCACAGGTCCTACCATGTGTTTTCCATGGTTGACAGTTTTGTCTCTGGGAGCTCTGGGGGTCTACCGATTTATATTTTTGTTCTACCTATGGAGTTGGAAATACCTTGAGCTCCTTCTGTCATTTTTTTAACTACTCCATTAGGGAACCATGCTCAGTCCAATGGTTGGCTGTGAGCTTCGACCTCATTATTAGTCAAGTACTCCCAGAGGTTATCAAAGACAGCTATATCAGGATCCTGTCAACATGCACTTCTTATCATCCATAATAGTTTCTACATTTGGTGAGTATATGTAGGATGGATCTCTAGGTGGGCACTCTCTGGTTTGCCTCTTCTCCAGGCTCTGCTCCACACTTTGTCTCTGTTTTTGTTTCCTTGATTTCAGTATACCTGACATTGATCCACTTTGCCTTCAACTTGATACAAGGATATAAAAATAGATCAATGTGCATTTTTCTACATACTGTTAGCCAGTTGAACCAGCACAATTTGTTGCTGTTTCCCACCCTCCACTGGATGATTTTAACTTCTTTGTCAAAGATCAAGTGATCATAGGTGTGTGCTCATTTCTTGGACATGAGTTCAATTCCATTTATCTATCTCTGTGTTACTGAACCAATATCATGCAGTTTTTTTTTATCACTATTGCTCTATAATACAGCTTGAAGTCAGGGATGGTGATTCCCACAGAAGTTATTTTATTGTTAAGAATATTTTCTCTATCCTGTGTTTTTAGTGATTACAAATGAATTTTCAAATTTCTCTTTCTATATCTATGAATAAAGGAGTGGGAATTATGATGAATATTGCATTGAATGTGTAGAATGCTTTTAGGAAATGATATTTTGTGATATGAATCATTCCAATCCAAGAGCACTGGAGATTTTTTCTATCATCTGAGATTTTCCTTGATTTATTTCTTCAGGGACATGACATCTTGTCATGCAGATGATATACTTGCTTGATTCGGATCACACCAAGTAATTTTTTTAGTGTGTGTGTGGGGTGGGGAGGGCTTAACAACTGGAATTGGATTGAATCTTCTATCTTGTGATGAATCCCTAAAAAATATTGATTCCCTTTACATTAGTAGGGAGTATTTGCCTGTACTTCTTTATCTATGAGGGCATATTTGGAATTTTCTCCCTCTAGTTGGACATGTTAATGTCAATTATTGGTTTTAAATTATTCACAACCCCTCAATAAATAGCAAAACATGAGCATCAATATTTCCCTACAATTTCTTTGCACCTCTAATCTAGCTTCATGTCCCCTTGAAAAGGGATTCTGAATGTTATCCAATGAATTCCCAAAATGTTGAGCACATTAGTCTACCTATGCTAGTGCCATGACTTTTTTTTTGTAAAGACTTTGTGGTAATTCTAATTGTTGTTATATACAAGTGTACATATATACAAGTGTACATATATACAAGTGTACATATATACAGAATTTCATTTTTGAGACAAGGTATATGTGATCACTATGTAATGTTTGTTGTGTGAATGTGTGCTTTAATGATGACCATTTTCTGTTAGATACCTAACTGGAATGCTCTTCCTTATAATAGTGTATCTCCTGATTTCATATTTATTCAGGAGTCTGAAATCCTGTACTGAAATTGGAGATACCCTGTCTTTCCACATAGACATTATTATGTGGATTATGGTCAAATTTTATTAATCTTTTGAGATTATTTTTGTACAGATTGTGTATGAGACACAAAAGACAGTTTGCAAACAGCCATTGTCCTATTCTGCTGGATAATATTATCTTTCTTCCCACATTCTGCAATATTGTCTAATACTTTGAATAGTGCTGTATTTTCTAGATACATCTGACAGGATTTGACAGACCAGTATGAATTTCTTGCAGTTTAAACTGTCCAGAAATTATCCTGTTAATGCTGTAAAATTAATAATTCTACTGAAGCTGAAATTATACAGTTTGTTGGTGTATATAAAAATATTTAGATATTATGCTGTTTCAGAGAGTTAGCAAATAGAGGCTTTCATTTTTCCTATGGATGATATATTGAGTAAAAACAGAATGTATCATTTTAAATTTAGATAACACACAAAGATTAACCAAAGATATTTGGAAATTATAATGAAATGATATGTAATAATGCATAAAGTCTTCTTATACTATATCTTTTTCGAATATATTTGTGATAAAATTGAGTTTATATTTTATAGAGTGCAAAAAAATTCAGTAATATTGATATATGAAAAAAGCCTACTGAAGACAATATCACTGCTTCTCTGACTCCATTTTAGATCTACATATGATTTATTTTAATAATTTCATGAAATATGTTTTGATCAATTAATCTTGTCTACCCAAATTAGCTCACATCTTTATTCCTATCTAAATACTGATGTTCATCTGTTTTTTTCTCCCTAAAAATAAATTTCAAAGGAAACTATTTTTAAATCACATAATAGATTATTTTATTTCCTGTTGAATAACTAGTCCTGATCATGACCCTTGGCCAGAAACATGGGTATGTCCACAGTATCACTCTGTTGAAGAAAAACAACTTATGACTACAGGCATCAAAAGTTTATATATTTTTATTGAAATTTATGTGTACAGTTTCTCTTTTCTGGTATTTGGCTTTATCAAGAGTAATTATCACTTCATATCATTAAGCAAGTTTTAAATTAAAAATTAAAATGAATCAAACAAACAAACAAACAAAAAACCAGTTCATTACATTACCTGACATGTGAAATAATGTAGGTTTATATTATTGGTTGAAATTTCTCTCTCATTGTGTGTTACACTTTACACAGAAGATATGTAGTGAAAATTAATATGAGTACCACACCACACATCCAAAAAAACAAACAAACAAACACAGATATAAAAAGTATACAAGCATTCTAAAGTGAAGTTGAAGAAATGGAAAAAAATGTTATGTTGGATAGGACCTGAACCATTAGAAACACAATAGGGTGTGGAACAGTGTAGATGGGAGTAAATTGTTCTTACTTTTAATATGTGATATTCTTTTATTAATAATTTAATAAATGTATTCTATCCTTACTATTTAATAGCAGATGTTACTTCACACTATAATAAATTTTCACACATTAACATTAACAAACCATATGCAATGAAATATTTAATCCATGGTATACATTTGAAATTGTTAATACAAATTACTGCTTCTCAAAGAACATTAGGCATATTGGAAAGTATATTCAGTGCAGAAGTGTACATTGTGAGAAGACTGGTACACTCTGGAAATAGAGTGAAAGAGAGCCTAGGTACTTATTTTCTTCAGCTTCATGTGTGCTGGTCATAGGGGAACAGCATAAACACATTCATATCTTCTAAAATTTCAATCAAGTATGCAAATACTATATAGTTGAATAATGAGTATAACTTTACAGGAAAGCCTCAGAGTTTGGATGATAGAAAGTTTTAGTAGTTGTTATTTGATAAAATGGATGCAGAGGGAAAGTAATATTGTTCAGGGAAGATTAGCATCAGCGGATGATCATGATTCTATAGATCTCTCTGCATCTGAGTATATATCAACACTCCTAAATGAAATAATTATATGTTAAAAGGTATAAAATTAGGTGGCTACAGATTACTAGTTATAGATATTGTTGGTACCATAATGTATTATAGGTTATTGTTGTATATTTAACATATTATATGACTTATGAATACTAAGTAAAATGTTTCTAAAATAATGACCTTAATATCAATTTTATGAGTTTTCAATTAGACATGATATGCATATTCTCAGTATGCTTATCTGCATAAAAATAACTCACGAATGAAAGGACTCACAAAGAAATAATGTAGAATGTTGTGGTTTTGGATATTTATTTTCTACAAAAAAGAAACCTCTTCATATTTTTACCATTATTATAATTTAATATACAGTGTATTATGTGGGAAGTAGCTTGATGAAACTGGATACAAATATAACTTCTAGTAATTGATAAATTTTTCTAATATGTACTGTGCATAAATATATGAAGTAATATGACATATCTTCAAATAAACACACTGTCTCAGATTATTGGGACAGGAAGTTTACACAGCTTCAGTTCTGGCTGCATTTGACAGCCTTTGATTACAAACAGCAGTCTCTAGACACAAATGGAGGTTATATTATAAGTTTCATTAGCCAGACACAGGCTCAAAGGCATAAGAATTATTGGACAGATTTTTTTCTGTTTTTAATTTGAGCCAGAAATCTAAGAATAACTACAAAATATTTTGGTATTTTCCTACTTCATCTTTTTCTTTTCTTTCTGTTGCAACAGGCAGGGAGAGGGGAGAAAAGATGGAGGAGCTGTGCTAGAAAAATCTCCATGGTAACAAGAGGCTTTTTGCCTTTGTTATCATTTTTGAGATCTCTCTCCTAATTAGTCACAAACCTTTTCTCTATTTTCCTATGTATACTCCGCCAGCAAACCACAGCTAAAGAAATCTATTAACATAAAAAAAATGTCCAGTAATGCTCCTGGTTGATGTCTAGCTCTCAGCTTGTACCAGGCACTTGTTGTAGACTGACAACAATCTGCTCTTTCAAGAAGGAGGAGTGCAGGTGAAAATGAAAAGAAAACATCATCATGGTCAGGTAACTTGCTATGATTCTTCACATTACTGCCCTAAATGAATCTGCTTCTGTTTTTCCCTGCAAGGTATTGTTTCTAGTCATTGATTCAGTATTCAGCCTTAGAGTTTCATCTTTAAACATGGTGCATTAATTTCGCCTTCATATCTGACAGAGACAGGAAAACTGTTGCTCCTTAATATGCTTTAAGAGATCAAATCTATAAAGGATTTTAATATCATGACAACAGTTTTCACTAGACACCATGAGAATTTCTGGAACTTTCTCTGACATTACCTTACCTAGAATGCCAACCCTATGAGAGATACCATCAAAGTTCTTAGACGTTTTACATTACATTTCAATCTGAATTCAAACATCAGGTTTACTTTATTATTGTTGGTAAGAAACAAAATTCTATGCTCATACTTTTGTATCTGAAAACTTCATTCTTTAATGACAGCCAAATCAAATATTTTGCAGATACTCCCAAGAAAAAGCTCAGAATACAAAATGCCTTTTCTTTTTTTTAACTTTGAATATTTAATTACTAATATTTGAAGCTATTATCCAATTTCCAAATGTCACAGTATATATGTTATTTTATTTATATTGCTTTGTCTTAATCAATATTTAGTGGCATAGATCATTTTTTTTTCAATTGTGCTTTTAGATATATTTCTGTGTTTCTCTTCTTGTTCAGATCCTCAGTTGCATTTAACTTTATCTAAAAATAATATGTGGAATAATTAGTTGATGCTAATAGTGGAATCTATGAAGTATACACATACAAAATCAAATAATTGTTGACACTCTAATGATTTAAATGGTGAGTTTTTATTATAGTAAAGTGTTATCTTCATAGTAGTATTCTTCTCAGACCCTTTGGAGGGTAGATTATAAATAAAAAATCTGTTTTCAAGTTTATTGGTTATGTATCTGGACAGAATGAAAAGGAAGAACCTGTGCCTCAGGGTTCAGAGAATTTTGGATGGTGAATTGTATATATAAACATAGACCTCTCCAAAAATTTGCCCTCATTAGGAGATATGTCTAAAGGTACCACAAAGCAACCCCTAATCTTGAAACCTACTCACTTTGCAGTCTTGTATGTTTCACAGTTAGACAGAGTGTCAGTCAAAATATATGTGATATTAAGTTCAGTCAAGGTAGGAGTGTATTACTTAGACATAAATTTCTTATTTAATTAAATGTCCATTTAGGTGGAGGTAAGAATTGATGTTTGTTTTTATGGTTTACCTGTACAAATACCTGTGAAAAAAGGAGTTCACAGTTTCCAGTAAAGAAAGGCCTGTTATTGGAGGGTTAAATGCAGTACCTGGTAAAATCTTTCATATTTGTGTTTATTCTCATCAGGTATTTCAATGTTCCATGTCTATTGAGCCAGGTGTCCATTTTTTAAATTTCATTATTTGCTTCACCTTTGCTTTGTACTCTAAAAAAAGAATCGAACACATTTTCAATAAGGATTTTTGAGTGACAATACTATGAACAGTTTTCTTCAGGTTTCAGTAAACCACATTAGTGTGAAAATCATGACTGATGTATTTACCAGAAAACAATGCTCAAAAAATCTTAAGAAAAGAAGACTTGAAAAGAAAGGAGGAGATAGAGCAGTAGATCAAGGTACTGTCTAGTTTTCTATTACAAGGCAAAAAGCAACCACATTAGTTCATTAACTGTGCCACCTATAAATATGTATTCTAGCTGGGCTTGAAGTTTGTTTCTATACCCTCATTGAGTGACAACAAAACGCAGCTGATTTTCACTCTAGGTTCCACATGTTTGAACCATTTATTGTAGGAAATCTACATATACTTAGTTTACACTTATAAAGTTCTAGAAATACGGGCTAAGGAGATGCATTGGACCTAGGTCTGTCATTAGAACTCTTAGAAAGTCAACATTCTTGCTTGGAAATGATTTTCTGGCCATCCTCTTACTGAGCAAGCACAGCTCTGAAAATAACATATTATAAATGCTGTGTAAATTTTATCAAATACAGACAACTGATATCTAGGGTTAAACTTGGAACATTTCTCTTTTTTTTTCATTTTTTGTTATTTTTTCACTTCCCTTCAAAGGTTACCACGTTTCCCATATTTTTTTGAGGTTATGGGTTGATATTCCTCCTCAGAACTCCTCTCCACCTCTGGATGTTGAGAAAGCTGCCCCATATTTGGAGTGAGAAATCTGTCCCTTCCCCTTGCTGTTGTAGCACTCAGAATAGACTACCTTGCACCTCACATGCTCAGCATCTGAACTTAATGCTAGGGGTGGAAGATGAGCAGGTAAGTGTTGCTCAGCCCAATGTTTGTCATGAAGTATCCTGTGTGTGGGATAGATACCCTCATCCTCATAGCCACCTGAGGAAGTTGAGTGAGATTACCTCAGGGTCATTAAAGCAAGTAAACTGACCCTCCTCCTCATTGGCTACAGTGGTTGGGAATGTACATCTGACAACTCATCTTGGCAGCAGAGTAGAACACATTTTTAAAGAGAGAAAGCATATGAGCATTGGATAGAACAGTCATAAGTATTATTGAAAGGAAATTCATTTTAGAGAAGGCAGTGGATTTGTCCTAACATACACTATTCATGTTAGTACCGAACAAAATAGTTTAAGAATATTATTTGTACCTGAGAAACAAAAATAATTGCTGCATTTATGCAGACACATGTACAGCCATACAAAAATTACATAAACACACATAATTGATGAGAATGTGCATACATTTTAAACATTTTTTGACTTAAAAAATACCTCAACTTATTTGTTTAACAATGTGTCACTGAGAGTTACTCTATGGTAACTGGATGTCATTCGTGAGCTCAGTTGGAATTCAACATCTTTTTTTTTGTAACAATACATATCTATATAATGTTGTCTTAACAAAATAAGTATGTTCCCAAGGGTCTAATCAAGCTTCTCTTTACTATTATTTTTTCCATTCCATTCATTGTTCTCATTCCACTCTGTGACAGGCCCTCATCCCATAATTTCTCCCCAGACTCCAAGAGCTTATCCCCAGTCCCTAATTGTGAACAGCATAGACCTCTGCACTCACAGTAGAATCATGAGTGTTTTGTCCTTCCTAACTAACCTAGGCCAAGTCAGGCAGTTTTCTGGGGTATATAGCTCTTCTCATATCAGATAGTGGATCCTCTCATTGGTGGCTTAGTAGCTGAGACATCTCCAGTGTCCACGTTAGTTATAATTGCTAGCCTTCCTATGGTGTTGCCTTCCTCTTCACATTCTTTCAGATTTTCCAAAATTCAACCACAGGATTTCCCATCTTCTGTCCATTGCTTAGGTAGAAGCATATGCACGTGACTCTTTCAGGTGCTTGTTGGGACTCAGAATGCTGTCATGCTAGTCTCCTGCTATTATACACAGCACAAGGTCAGTAAGAGTGCTAGGTATTAGAGCCTCCTCTTGAGCTTGATGACAATTTGTGCCTGTCACTAGACAGGTCAGGGATGCTGATCCCCCAGAAGACATTTTATTGTTGAGAATAATTTTTCCTTATCCTGAGATTTTAGTGATTCCAAATGAATTTTCAAATTTCTCTTTCTACCATTATGAATAAATAAGTAGGAATTATGATGGAGATTGCATTGGATACATAGTTTACTCTCAAGAAATGGCAGATTTTTATGATATTAATCCTTCCAATCCAAGAGCATGGAAGATATTTCCATCTTCTGAGATGTTCTTTGATTTCTTTCTTCAGGGTCTTGAAATTCTTATGATGTGGATCATATACTGATTCCCCTTGACTTAGTAGGGAATATTTGCCTGTACTTTTTTTTTTTAATCTATGAGGGTGGACTTTGGAATTTTCTCCCTCTAGTTTGACATGGTGATATTATCTATGGGTTTTTGATTATTTACAACACCTCGATAAATTATAAAACAGAAACATCAATATATTCCTACAATTTCTATGCAACTCTAATCTATGTCACCTTAAAAAAAGGATTGGGTATGTTAGTCAAGGAAGTCCCAAAATGTTGAGCTCATTCGTGTACCTATGCAAGTGCCATGATTTGTTCTGGATTAAGACTTTGTGTTAGGACCTTAGGTTCACAAGTTACAGCATGCAGCAAATAGCCCATTGTCTGTTTCTATAAGTTAACACAGTAATCTCATTTGTTAACCAGAGAGAACATTGGTTAAATTCTACATAGTTCTGTTTTGTCAAAGCTAAATAGAGGGTCAGACAGCCTTGATATCTCTGATACTAGAATATACACATATATTTTATGGTTCTCTTAAATTTCATGTCATTGATGTTAATTGTTATATACAAGTTTACATGTATATATAACTTCATTTTGAGACATAAATTAAATGTGATCAATATATGTTAGTTGTGTGACTGTGTGCTTTTAATACTAACCATTATGTTAGATACCAACTAGAGTGCTTCTCCTTATAGAAGTTTATCTCCTAATATCATATTTCTTTAGGTGTCTGAAATACTATACTGAATTTGGAAGCTCCTTGCCTTTATAGAAACACATTAATATATTGAATGTGGTGATATTTTACTAATCTTTTGAGATTATATTTGTCCAGATTGTGTACATTACACAAAAGACAGTTTCCAATCAGCCATTGGTCTATTCTGAAGAATATTATAATCCCTCTGCCCATAATCTGAAATACTGTCTAATACATGGACTAGTGGTGTATTTCCTGAATATATCTGACAGGATTAGGCAGACTAATGTAAATTCTTTGCAGTTTAAACTGTGCAGTAATTTGCCTGTTAGTGATATAAAATTAATGATTTTACTGAAGGTGAAGGTAACAGTTTCTTGGTGGGTATAAATAGAGTTAAAACTTCCACAGTTTCAGAGTTAGCAGGTAGAGATTTTCCTTTTTTCCTACGTTAGATAGGTTGAATTAAAACAGAATCTATCATTTTAAATTTATCTAACACACAGTTTAACCAAAATATGTGGAAATTATGATGAAATAATATATAAGAGTATGGAGAGTCTCTTATTTTATTTCATTATCAAATATATTTGTGATAAAAATTGAGTTGAGATTTGACAAAATACATATAACATCTCACTAATATTTATGTATAAATACAGCACATTTAAGACTTAATATCACAGCTTCTCTTTGACTATTTTTAAGATCTCCACATAGATTTATTTTTAAAAATATATTAAATATATTTTGATCATATAATATTGCCTACCCAAATCTGCCCAAATATTTCTTCTTCCCTACATATTGACGTTGATGTGGTTTCTATCTCTAAAAGTAAATTTCAATGAAAAATAATTTTTGAATGCACATAATAGATTTTTTGCATGTTGGATAAATATTCATGAACTTAGTATCTGGTTAGAAACATGGGTATGTCCTCAGCATCACTCATTTAAAGAAAAATAACATATCAGTACAGGTATCAAAAGTTTATATATTTTTGTTGAGAGTGATGTTCTATACATTTTCTCTTTTCTGGTATTTGTTTTTATCAAGAGTGTTATATATGGCTTTACTATCAGTAAGCAAGTTTTAAATCCCAATTTAAAATAACAATGTTTATTTCAAAATGAAGTCAAACAAAACAAACAATCAGTTCACTATTTTACCTGACATATGAATTAATATAGGTTTACATTATTGGTCAAAATTTCTCTCACATTTTGTGTTATAATATACTTTACACAGAAGATATGTGGTGATAATTAAGATCAGAGAGCATCATACCACAAATACAAAAACCAAACAAAACAAACACAGAACTAGAAAACACACAAGCACTCTAAAGAAAACTTGAAGGAATGGAAGAAAATGAGGGAGATACTACAAAGATGGTTGTATTAGAAAGGACCTGAATCATCCTAACCACAATAGAAATGAGGAATATTGAAGGAGGGAGTAAATTATTCTTATTTTTAACATGTGTTTATTTAAAGTAATAATTGAATAATTATATACTACCCTTATTATTTGGGAGATTATATTACTTCAAATTATAATACATTTTCATACATAAACATTAGGAAATCATGTGCAATGAATGCAAAATGAAAACCATGGTATTTATTCAAACTTGTTATTACAAATTACTGCTTCTGAAAGGAAACTTAGAGATATTGGTAAGTAAATTCAGTGCAGGAATGTGCTTTGTCAGAAACTTGGTTCACTTGTTACATGGAGGGTTTAAAAGAGTCCTAGGTGTTCTTTTCTTCAGCTACACATGTGCTGCTCACAGGGCTACAGCATAAGCATAGTCATATCTCTGAAAACTTCAAGCTTGCATAGGGTCAAGTATGCAAATTTTATAGTTGAAAGAAGAGGATAATTTACAGTGAAGCATCGGAGTTGGGATAGAAGAAACTTGTTTTAGTTGTTGGTATTTGATGAACTGTTTGCAGATGGAAAGTAATATTGTTCAGGGAAGATTAGCTTGAGTGTACCCATGATTCTGTAGGTCTCTCTGAGTCTGAGGACAAATCAACAGTGCTAAATCATCTGAGCGCATATTTAAAAGATTTAAAATTAAGTTGCAATGGATTAATAGTTATAGATATTGTGGATAAACCTAATGTATTATTGTAATGGTTATATTTTTAATACCTTATAGGGCCTATATTAAGTAAATGTTCACAAAGTAATGACACCTGTATTAGTCTGGGTTCTCTAGAGTCACAGATCTTATGGGCAGTCTCTATGTAGTTAGGGAATTTGTCGATGACTTACAGTCTGTAGTCAAACTCCCCAAAAGTAGTCAGCAGCAGATGGGGATGGAAGACCAAGGATCTTGCAGTTGCTCAGTCCCACGAAGCAAGATATTGGACATTTTAAAGGGGTTGAACTTTTAATATGTAAAGACTGTGGGACTTTTTACGTTATTTACATCTTGGGGATGAATAAGAAAGTAAGGGTTGAGGCTTAATAGTGATATGTTGTTGTGTCAAGTTGACAAGGGGTCAATTGTACTGGCTAGTTTTGTGTGTCAACTTGACACAGGCTGGAGTTATCATAGGAAAAGGAGCTTCAGTTGGGGAAGTGCCTCCATGAGATCCAGCTGTGGGGCATTTTCTCAATTAGTGATCAAGTGGGCGAGAGCCCCTTGTGGGTGGTACCATCTCTGGGCTGGTATTCTTGGGTTCTATAAGAGAGCAGGCTGAGTAAGCCAGGGGAAGCAAGCCAGTAAGTAACATCCCTCCATGGCCTCTGCATCAGCTCCTGCTACCTGACCTGCTTGAGTTCCAGTCCTGAATTCCTTTGGTAATGAACTGCTGTGTGGAAGTGTAAGCTCAATAAACATTTTCCTCCCCAAATTCCTTCTTGGTCATGATTTTTGTGCAGGAATAGAAACCCTGACTAAGACAACAGCTTAATATCAATTGTAAAAGTTCTTTTTTGTTGTTTTCTTTTTCGAGACTGGGTTTTTCTGTATAGCCCTGGCTGTCCTGGAACTCACTCTGTAGACCAGGCTGGCCTTGATCTCAGAATCGAGATCTACAGAATCATGAGTACACTCAAGCTAATCTTCCCTGAACAATATTACTTTCCATCTGCAACCAGTTCATCAAATAACAACTACTACAAGTTTCTTCTATTCCAACTCAGATGCTTCACTGTAAAGTTATCCTCCTCTTTCAACTATAAAATTTGCATACTTGACCCTATGCAAGCTTGATGTTTTCAGAAATATGACTATGCTTATGCTGTAGCCCTGTGAGCAGCACATGTATAGCTGAAGAAAAGAAACACCTAGGACTCTTTTAAACCCTCCATGTAACAAGTGAACCAAGTTTCTGACAAAGGACATTCCTGCACTGAATTTACTTACCAACATCTCTAAGTTTCCTTTCAGAAGCAGTAATTTGTAATAACAAGAATAACACAAATCCTCTTGCCTCTGCCTCCCAGAGTGCTGGGATTACATGCGTGTGCCAACACAGCCCAGCCAATTGTAGAAGTTCTTTTTTTTTTTTTTTCAGTTCAGTGCCTATTTTATTTTTTTTTTTAATTTTATTTTCTATATTCTATGTTTACATTCCAAAGGCTTTCCCCTTTCCCAGTTCCCACCCACCATAGTTCCCATAGTTCCTCTCCCCCCCATCTGTTCCCCAATAATTCCCCCTCCCCCCTCGGTTTCTTTACTAAACTGGAAGCAATCTTTACAGGCCCAGGGTCCTCTCCTTTCTTCTTCTTGGGAATCATTTGACTTGCTATTTGTGTCTTGAGTATTTAGGGCTTCTGGGCTCATTAATATCCACTTATCAGTGATTGCATTTCAGGTGCATTCTTTTGTGATTGGGTTAATTCACTCAGGATGATATTTTCCAGGTCTAACCATTTACCTACAAATTGCATGAATTCATTATTTTTAATTGCTGTGTAGTATTCCATTGTATAAATATACCACATTTTCTGTATCCATTCCTCCTTTGAGGGATATTTGGGCTGCTTCCAATTTCTGGCTATTATAAACAAGGCTGCTATAAACATAGTGGAGCATGTGTCCTTATTGCATGCAGGGGAATCCTCTGGGTATATGCCCAGGAGTGGTATGCCAGGGTCCTCTGGAAGTAACATGCCCAATTTTCTGAGGAACCGCCAAACTGATTTCCAGAGCGGTTTTACCATTTTGCAATCCCACCAACAGTGGAGGAGTGTTCCTCTTTCTCCACATCCTCGCCAGCACTTGTTGTCTCTTGAGTTTTTAATCTTAGCCATTCTGACTGGTGTGAGGTGGAATCTCAGGGTTGTTTTGATTTGCATTTCCCTGATGACTAATGATGTTGAACATCTTTTAAGGTGTTTCTCGGCCATCCGAATTTCTTCTGGTGAGAATTCTTTGTTTAGCTCTGTGCCCCATTTTTTGATAGGGTTATTTGGTTCTTTGCGGTCTAACTTCTTGAGTTCTTTGTATATATTGGATATTAGCCCTCTGTCGGATGTGGGGTTGGTGAAGATCTTTTCCCACTTTGTTGGTTGCCGTTTTGTCCTTCTGACAGTGTCCTTTGCTTTGCAGAAACTTTGTAATTTTATGAGGTCCCATTTGTCGATTCTTGATCTTAGAGCATAAGCTATTGGTGTTCTGTTCAGGAACTTTTCCCCTGTGCCCAAGTCCTCCAGGGTGTTCCCAAGTTTCTTTCCTAATAGTTTCAGTGTGTCTGGTTTTATGTGGAGGTCCTTGATCCACTTGGAGTTGATCTTAGTACAAGGAGATAAGAGTGGGTCAATTCGCATTCTTCTGCATGTTGACCTCCAGTTGAACCAGCACCATTTGTTGAAAAGGCTATCTTTTTTCCACCGGATGGTTGTGGCTCCTTTATCAAAGATCAAGTGACCATAAGTCTGTGGGTTAATTTCTGGGTCTTCAATCCTATTCCATTGATCTACCTGCCTGTTGCTGTACCAATACCATGCAGTTTTTAACACAATTGCTCTGTAGTACTGCTTGAGGTCAGGGATATTGATTCCCCCAGAAGTCCTTTTATTGTTGAGAATAGTTTTAGCTATCCTGGGTTTTTTGTTGCTCCAGATGAATTTGAGAATTGCTCTTTCTAGATCTATGAAGAATTGATTTGGGATTTTGATGGGGATTGCATTGAATCTGTAGATTGCTTTTGGCAAGATGGCCATTTTTACTATATTGATCCTGCCAATCCAGGAGCAAGAAATATTTTTCCATCTCCTGAGGTCTTCTTCGATTTCTTTCTTCAGGGACTTGAAGTTCCTGTCATACAGATCTTTCACTTGTTTGGTTAGAGTTACGCCAAGGTACTTTATGTTGTTTGTGGCTATTGTGAAGGGTGTTATTTCCCTAACTTCTTTCTCAGCCTGCTTGTCCTTTGAGTACAAGAAGGCTACTGATTTGCTTGAGTTAATTTTATAACCAGCCACGTTGCTGAAGTTGTTTATCAGCTGTAGAAGTTCTCTGGTGGAGTTTTTTGGATCGCTTAAGTAGACTATCATATCATCTGCAAATAATGATACTTTGACTTCTTCCTTTCCAATTTGTATCCCTTTGACTTCCTTATGTTGTCTGATTGCTCTCGCTAGAACTTCAAGTACTATATTGAAAAGATATGGAGAGAGAGGACAGCCTTGTCTAGTCCCTGATTTTAGTGGAATTGCTTCAAGTTTCTCTCCATTTATTTTGATGTTGGCTACTGGTTTGCTGTAGATTGCTTTTACTATGTTTAGGTATGGGCCTTGAATTCCTGCTCTTTCCAAGACTTTTAGCATGAAAGGATGCTGAATTTTGTCAAATGCTTTTTCAGCATCTAATGAGATGACCATGTGGTTTTTTTCTTTTAGTTTGTTTATGTAGTGGATTACATTGATGGATTTCCGTATATTGAACCATCCCTGCATTCCTGGAATGAAGCCTACTTGATCATGGTGAATGATCGTTTTGATATGCTCTTGGATTCGGTTGGCAAGGATTTTATTTAGTATTTTTGCATCTATATTCATAAGAGAAATTGGCCTGTAGTTCTCTTTCTTTGTTGGATCTTTTTGTGGTTTAGGTATCAGCGTAATTGTGGTTTCGAAGAATGAGTTGGGCAGTGTCCCTTCTGTCTCTATTTTGTGGAATAGTTTGAAGAGTATTGGTGTTAAGTCTTCTTTGAAGGTCTGGTAGAATTCTGCACTAAAACCATCTGGTCCCGTACTTTTTTTGGTTGGGAGGCTTTCTATAACCCCTTCTATTTCTTTAAGGGTTATGGGACTGTTTAGCTGGTCTACTTGATGCTGATTTAATTTTGGTATTTGGTATCTGTCTAGGAAATTGTCCATTTCCTCCAGATTCTCCAGTTGTTTTGAGTATAGGCCTTTGTAGTAGGATCTGATGATCTTTTGAATTTCCTCTGTTTCTGTTGTTATATCCCCCTTTTCATTTTTAATTTTGTTAATTTGGATACTATCTCTGTGCCCTTTGGTTAGTCTAGCTAAGGGCTTATCTATCTTGTTGATTTTCTCGAAGAACCAGCTCTTGGTTTTGTTGATTCTTTGTATGGTTCTCTTTGTTTCTGCTTGATTGATTTCAGCCCTTAGTTTGATGATTTCCTCTCTTCTACTCCTCCTGGGTGAGTTAGCTTCTTTTTGTTCCAGCGCCTTCAGGTAGAAGTTCTTAAATAGGCAACACAGACATGTACAAAATGTGTTTCCCTGAATAAAAATAATCTCAAGAAGTATGAGCACAAAAAGAAATGCTTGTAGAATGTCTAGATTTTTAATAAGTCTTTTCTAAAATAAACTCCTTTTCATATTTTTAACCATTATTATAATTTAGAAAACTGTATTATGTGTGAAATAGCTTGATGAAACTAGACATAAATGTAACTTTAAAATAATTGAAGTATTGTTTTTCTAAATTGTATTGTATATAATTATAAGAAATAGTATGATATACTTCCAAATAAGCATAGCATCTCTGGCTATTGGGACAGGAAAATTACACAGGTCCAGTTCAGCATTTGACAGCTCATGGTTACAAGCAGCAGTCCCTAGACCCAAATGAAATTTTCTTATACGTCTCATTAGCCACACACAGAATGAAAGGCCCATGCATTACTGACATTTTTCTCTGTTTCTAATTAGAGCCAGAAACTGAACAAGAACTACATATTATATTGATATTTTCCTTCTATTTCATCTTTTTTTAAATTTCTAATGCAGCCAAGGAGAGGGGAGAAAAGATAGAGGAGGTTTGATGGAAAACTCTCCATTATAACAATAGACTTTTGCCTTCTTTATCATTTTTGAGATCTCCCACCTGATTGGTCCCAAACCTATTTAACTACATCTACTGAGTCAATCAGATTTAACCACAGCTAAAGAAATCTATTCACATAAAAAATGATCCAGTAATGCTTCTGGTTGATGCCTAGCAATCAGCTCCTACCAGACTCTGGCTGTAGATTGGCAATATGCTGTTCTTTCAAGAAGGAGGAATACAGATGAAAAGGAAAACAAAATGTCAACATGGTCAGGTAACTTGTTATGATTCTTCACATTCCTGTTCGAAATGAAACTCATCCTATTTGTTGTGCAAGGTATTTGTTATTACTTATGGTCCTTGGTTCAGTTTTAAGATCTTTCATTCAGGAATCGTCCTTGAAGTTCTGTTTCATCTTCAAGGTTGGTGTATTATGTCAGCCTTCAGTATCTGACAAGAGACAAGTTCCTGCTTAATATGCTTTGGGGGAATAGATCTGTAAAGGGTTTTTATATCAGAACAGCAGTTCTCCTGGGCACCATGAGACTTTCTGGAACATTCTCTGATATTACCTTATCTAGTGTGCCACTACACTCAGACCACTAAACCCAAACACTGCAATTTTCCTTTGATAGCATCCTGCTGCTATCGAACTTCTCAGATGTTCTACATTACATTTCAATCCAAATTCAAACATCTGGTTTGATTTCTTATGGTTGGAAACAAATTTCTATGTTCATACATACACATCTGCATACTTCATTCTTTAAAGACAGTCAAAGAAAAAACTTTACAGATACTCCATTGAAAAATTTACCATACAAAAATTTCTCTTCCTTTTTTATTTCCTTCTCTGTTTTTAATTATCAGTTAATTAATATATTGATTCTTTGTACTACATATATTATCACACCACTCCCGCTGTCCACCCTCTGAACTGTTCAACATCTCATAGCTCCTCCCTACCTCCCTGTCTACAAGAGGATGTCCCCACCCCTCATTCTACCTGACATCTAAACTTCCTGGGTCCTCCAGTCTCTTGAGGGTTAGTTGCACCATCTCTGAACGAACACATTCCTGGCAGTCCTCTACCATATGATCAGAGTCCCATATGAGCACCAGCTATATGTTGTCTGTTTGGTGTTTCCATGTTTGAGCGTTCTCAGGGGTCCCAAATAAATGAGACTGCTGGTCCTCCTACAGGATTGCTGTTCTCAGCTTCTTTCAGCCTTCTGTACTCCAACAACAGGGGTTAGCTTTATCTGTCCATTGGCTGTGTGCAGATATCTGCATCTGACTCATAGCTGCTTGCTGGGTCTCCTGGAGTGTGGCTGTGCTCAGTTCTATTTTGTGACTACTCCATAGCCTGAGCCATTTCCATCCCTGTAATTCTTTCAGAGAGCTCATAACAGTGACTCTGTGATAATTTCCCTCTCCCTCATTTGATGACCTGTCTTCCTGCTTGAGGTGGGATCGATAAGTTCCTTCTCCTAATTTCATCTAAGACTCTCACCTGCCAGGTCTCTGGTGCATTCTGGAGGGTCCCCCTACCTCCTATCTCCCAAGGTTGCCTATTTCTACTCATTCTGCTGACCCTAAGGGCTTCAGTACTTTTCCCTCTCTCAATATCAGATCATGTTCCTCTATCAAGACACTCCCCACCCCCTGTTCCCTTCCATTTTCCTGCCTAGGTCCCGCCCTCATTCTCCTATTGTGATTGCTTTGTTCTCCCTTCCAAGTAGGAGTGAGGCATCCTTACTTGTGCACTTCAGCTTATTGACATTTTTGAGTTCCGTGGACTTTATTTTGGGTACACTGTATGTTGAAACTTGCCATACTAATCTTTCTAGTTACCATCCAATTTCCATGAGCCATAGTACTTATGTTATATTAGTTACTTTGCTTTGTTTTAATCACAATTTAGTATCACTAACTTATTTTTCAAATTGTGTTGGTTAGATATCATCATGTGGTTCTCTTGTGATCTGTTGTAATTTTAGAAAATTCAACATTCTGTTCTGGTGTATAATGCAGAAGCAACAGTTGAATTTTATTTTATCTAAATATTGATATGTGGAAGAATAAATTGATTCTAATGGGTTGAATCTATCAAGTACTCACATATAAAAGCAGATAATTGCTTATGCCTAATGGTTTACATAATGAATTGTTATCATAGTAATGTGTTTCTTTCATACTTGTACTCTACTTAGATTCCTTGAAGGAAGGATTATAAATTAAAAAAATCTGTTTTCAATTTTATTGATTATATCTTTGGACTGAATAAAAAGGAAGAATCTGTTTCTCAGGGTTCTGATAGTTTTGAATGTGGGGCTTGGATATATAAATACAGGACTTGTCAAAAATAAACCCTCATTGTGATATAGCTCATATATCCTCTATAGGTATACAAAGAAACCACGAAGCTCAAATCCTAGTCACTTTGTAATCTTGCATGTTTCACAGTTAAAAGAGCCCGTGAACATGTATGTGACATCACGTTCAATCAGGGTAAACTGGTTTATATAGAAATAAACTTCAATCTATCAAGTACTCACATATAAAAGCAGATAATTGCTTATGCCTAATGGTTTACATAATGAATTGTTATCATAGTAATGTGTTTCTTTCATACTTGTACTCTACTTAGATTCCTTGAAGGAAGGATTATAAATTAAAAAAATCTGTTTTCAATTTTATTGATTATATCTTTGGACTGAATAAAAAGGAAGAATCTGTTTCTCAGGGTTCTGATAGTTTTGAATGTGGGGCTTGGATATATAAATACAGGACTTGTCAAAAATAAACCCTCATTGTGATATAGCTCATATATCCTCTATAGGTATACAAAGAAACCACGAAGCTCAAATCCTAGTCACTTTGTAATCTTGCATGTTTCACAGTTAAAAGAGCCCGTGAACATGTATGTGACATCACGTTCAATCAGGGTAAACTGGTTTATATAGAAATAAACTTCTTAGTGGATTAAATGTCTATTTGGGTGGATGTAAGAATTTATGTTTGTTTTTATGGGTCTCTTATACAAATACTTATGAAAAGAGAAGCCATAGTTTCCCATGAGGAAATACCTGGTATTGATTGGTTAAATGTACTTTGTAGTAAAATCCTCTAAATTTGTGTTCATTTTCATCAGCATTTACATGCTTATTAATTCATGTATCCAGTTCCTAAGTTTCATCATTTGCTTCACCTTTGCTCTGTACCCAAAAAAAATTTCCAACACAATTTCAATAAGGATTTTCCAGTGATAGTGCTATGAACAATGTACTTCACCTTCAGTAAACCACTGTGGTATAAAAATCATGTCATTTATTTAACAATAGCTAATGATCAGAAAATCCTGAATAAAGAAAACCTGAAAAGGATGGAAGAGATATAAAAATAGATCAAGTCACTGACTAGCCCCTATTCCAAGGCAAACAGTAGCCAACTAGGTCCATCATCCATGCCCCCTGGTAATTACATACTTTAACTGGGCTTGAAATATGCTTCCATCCCTCCATTAAATGACAAGAAAAGGCAGCAGATTCTCAAACTAGGATCTACAAACTTAGACAACTTATTGTAGGGAAATATACATATACTATGAGTACCATTATAAGAGACAATAAAATACAGACCAAGCACAAATATTGGAGCTTGGTTTGTCAAATATACTCTAAGAAAGTCATCAGTCCTTGCTTGGTAATGATTTTCTGGCCAACCTCTTTCTGAGCATGCACAGCACTGTAAATACCAAATTAAACATGCTCTGTGAATTTTACCAAAAACACACAACAGGTACCTAGGGATAACCTTGGAAACGATCTCTTTTTTCATTTTTTGTTATTTTCTTCACATACATTTCAAATGTTTCCACCTTTCCCACTTTCCCCTCTACAAAGTCCCTATTTCCTCACTCTGTCCCTGTCTCTTCAAAGTGATCCCACATCTGCCCACCCACTCCTGCCTCAGTGCCCTAGCATTCATCTACCCTGGTTCATGTGGGCCTGTAAAGGACTGAGGCACTCCACTCCTGGTGATGCGCTATAAGGCAATCCTCTGCTACACATCAAGCAGGAGCCATGGGTCCTCACATGTGTACTCTTTGATTGTTAGTTCAATCCCTGGGAGTTTTGCAGTGTCTGTTTGGTTAATAGTGTTGTTGTTCCTATGGGGTAACAAAACCCTTGAACTCCTTCAGTCCTTGTCCCAACTTCTCCATTGGTATATCCACACTAATTCCAAAGTTTTCATGAATTCACAGAGAAGGGGAGGAGCATACATTGATTTTACCTCTATTTGATGGAACTGAGGACTTTTTTAAAATAAATAATTTATGAGATTACAATATACTTTTATGTTCTTTCTCTCCTATACTTCAATATGACATCCTTTACTCAGTTTCATATACATTGCTTATTTTCATTTAATTATTATTGCATGCATATATCTGAACACATGTACAAGTTTCTTCTAAAAAGCCATAAATCCATTCCATTTAGTTTGTACAATGTTACACTTGTGTGTTTTTAGGGATGATCATTTTCTGTTGTATAACCAATTGGTTGTTATTCTTTCCAGAATATTGTATCTCTTGCTGTCAGCATTATTACACGCTTAAAATATTTTGAAAATCAACATTGTTAACATAATAACTGGAATTTATAGAGGACATAATCTTTGCTATAAATACTGTGTATCATAGATTTTACTATCTTTTTTGTCCCTTTTTCACAATGACCCCAATGAAACATAAATAAATGCTACTTTCGTAGAGACACATGTACAGCACAACAAAAATTTACATAAACACATAGAATTGCTGAGAATATGCATATATAGTAAGCATTTATTTTACTAAAAATTCCTCTTAATTTATTTCTTTACCCATATATCAATGAGAGATACTCTACAGTAACTCATTGTAATTTGGAAGCTCAGTTGGAATTCAACAACTTTTTTTGTGAAGAACACAGATCTATAATGCAATAACAAAATAATTACTTCCCCAAAGATCTAATCCATCTTCTCTTTATTAATATTAATATTAATATTATTTTAATCTTTTTCTAGTCCAGTCATTGCCCACTAACATACTTCCCTGTGACAGCTCCTCATTCCTTACATTCTCCTCAGTCTCCAAGAGGATGTCTCCATTCGCCAAGCCCCAATACACTAGACCTCTGCACTCCCTGTGGACTCAAGTTTATTGAAGGTTAGTTCTTCTTAACTCACTGAGGCAGGTCAGGCAGTATTCTGCTGTATATGTGTCCAGGGCCTTATATCAGCTAGTGTATGCTCCCTGGTTTATAGCTCAGTGTCTGAGACATCTGAGGTGTCCAGTTTAATTTAGACTGCTAGTCTTCCTATGGGGTTGCCCTCCTCTTCACATTCTTACAGGTTTACCCTAATTCAACCACAAGAGTTCCCAGCTTCTATTCATTGCTTGGGGGGAAGTATCTGTATCTGACTATTTCAGGTGCTTTTTGGGACTCAGAAGGCTGCCAAGCTAGACTCCTACCTGTAAGCATAGCGCAGCACAGCACCAGTAAGACTGCCAATCCCTGGTGCCTTCTCTTGAGCTTAAATTCCAATTTGGACCTGTCATTTGAACTTCTTTCCCTCATGTCCTTTTCCATTTTTGTCTCTTTAGTTCCTTTAGACAGGAATAATTCTAGCTCAGAGTTTTTGAATATGAGATGGCAACTTTACAATTTTCCTCTCCACCCTCTAGGGCATTTCATCTTAGAGCCATTCTTTTGAGTCCTGAGCATCTCTCCCATTCCAAGTCTCTTGTGCATTCTATAGGGACCCACACCCCTTCTCTCCTCAAGTGCCCACCTTATATTCAATCTGCTGGCACTCCGAGTATCCATTCTGATTTCTCATCTCCAATACCTGATCACGTTACCCTTTTCTCCTCACTGTAACATATGCCACACATATTCTTTCTTCCTTCTGTCCTCAGTGATTGACTACTTCTCCTTCTGGCATAGGGTTAAGGCAGCCGAACATGCAGCCTTCTGCTTCTTAACCTTCTTGAGTTTTTGGAATGTATGATGGATATTATGAATTTGGCTATTATCCACTTACTACTGATTAAATATCTTGCATGTCCTTTTTGGTCTGAATCATCTCACTCAGGATATCCTTGTTGTTAATAGGTGAATAATACTTCATTGTGAAAAATGAACCACATTTTCTGTATCTATTCTTAACTTGTGCAACATCTCAATTGTTTCCAAATTCTTGCTGTCACACATAAAAAGACCATTTATGAACATACTGGAACACATGCCCCTGTGGCATGGCGGGGCATCATTTGGATCTTCAGTTAGAATTATTACCAATTCAGATTGATTTCCACTATTAAAATTCAGATTGATTTCCACAGTGATTGTACCAGTCTGCAATCCCACCATTAATGGAAGAGAGAATTCATCACATCCTTGCCAACATATGCTGTTATCTGAGTTTTTCATCAAGCCATTTTCAGAAGTGTAAGGTAGAATTACAGTGTCATTTTCATTTGCACTTCTTTAATCAATAAGAACTTTGACATTTCTTGAAGTGCTTTTCAGCTATTACAGATTACTCTGTTGTGAATTCTCTATTAAGTTCTATACTTCATTTTTGAATGGGTTGTTTGCTTTTTGGGTGGTTAGCGTCATTATTTCTTTATATATTTTCGATAATACCCCTTTAAAGAATGTTAGATTAGTGAAGGTATTTCCTAATCTGTATGTTGTCAAATTGTCCTGTTGAATATATCCTTTACCTTATATAATATTTCCAGTTTCCAGGTCCAATTAATCATTTCTTGATATTTCTGCCTGAGCTATTTTCATTCTGTTTAACAACCCACCACCACCATGTCGATGAGTTCAATGTTCTTCCCCAAATTCTTTGTTATTGGAATTATTGTACAAGGTTTTATTTTGAGGTCCTTAATCCACTTGGACTTGAGCTTGGTGCATTGAGAGAAATGTTGATCTATTTTAAGTATTTTACACACAAAAGGATAGATGCGCACCATTTATTGAAGAAGTTTTCTTTTTTTCTATTATTTATTTTGGGCTCTTAGTCAAAAATCAACTTTACCTAAGTGTGTTGCTTTATTTCTGGGGGTTCATTTTTATTCCATTTATTCGCCTTTCTGTCTCTGTACCAATGTCATGTAGTTTTTCTCATTATTGTTCTGGGATGGATGCTCCCCAAGAAGTTCTTTTAATTTTAAGGATTATTTTCGCTATCCTGATTTTTTTGTTTCTTTGTTTGTTTTACCTTATGAAATTGATAATTGCTCTTCCTGTGTCTGTGAAAAATTGTGTGGGAAAGGTCATGGAGATTTCTATTGAATCTATTGACTGAATTTATAGTAAGTTAATCCCACCAATCCATGAGCATGGGACATATCTCCATTTTCTAAGATCTTCCTCAATCTCTTTCTGGAGAAACTAGAAGTTGGTGTCTTTTAGATCATTCACTTGTTTGGTTAGAGATACTCCAAGATATTTCACATTATTAGTGATTATTGTGAAGGGTGTTGATTCCATATGTTCTTTTTTAGAAGCACTCAGCCATCTTTGCTTTTATTAATCACAGGCTCATTTTCATAAAATTGCAAAATTGTGACAATCCTGTCAGAATATATCCTTGTTAAGTGACATGGCTACACATCATCACATCTAGACTTCCACTTGGTTTTATTAATCACTTTTTAATTGAATATTTTCTTTATTTACATTTCAAATTTTCTCCCCATTCAAGGTCCCTCCCCTGGAAAAACCCTATCCCATCCCCCTTCTGCTCATTTCTATTAGGGTGTACCCCCACCAACCCAACCACTGTTGCTTACCTGCCCTCACATTTCCCTTCAATGGGGTATCAAGCTTTCACAGGACCAAGGGTCTTTCCTCCCATTGATACCAGAAAAAGTCACTCTTTGGGACCTCTGTGGCTGGAGCCATCTGTCCCAAAATGTTTACTCCTTGGTTGGTGGCTGTCTCTGGTAGTTATGGGGTGTCTAGTTGGTTGATATTGCTGTTATTAATGGGAGGTTGCAATCCCTTTAGCTCCTTCAACCCTCCATTGTAGACCCCATGCTCAGTGCAATGGTTTGCTGTGAACACTTACCCCTGTATTTTTCATGCTCTGGCAGGAGACACTCAAGCATTCCAGGTTCCTGTCCACACACACTATAAGGCGTTCACAGTAGTGTCAGAATTTGATGAGTGTATATACAATGGATCCCTAGGTAGGGCATTTTCTGGTTTGACTTTCAGTAACTCTCTGATCCACACTTTTCTCTGTATTTGCTTCTATAATTTTAGTATTTTTATTTTTAATTGGAAGTCCTTTAAAATGTATTCTTGATCTGTATACAAGGAAATAAGAATAGATTGATGTGTATCTTCTACATGTTTGCCAGTTGAAACAGCACCATTTGTTGAAAATCTGTCATTTTCTATTGGATGGTTTTACCTATTTTGTCAAACATCAAATGACATACATGTGTAGGTTCATTCATGGGCATTCACTTCTATTCAATTTATGTACCTACATGTCATTTTACCAATATCATGCAGTTTTTATCATTATTGCTCTTTAATACATCTTGAGGTAAGAAGTTCTTTTATTGATGAGAATATTTTTCCCTATCCTGGGATTTTAGATATCCCAAATGAATTTACAAATTTCTCTTTCTATGAATAATTGAGGTGGAATTTTAATGGAAATTGCATTGAACCTGTAGATTGCTGTCAGGAAAATGGCCACTTTTATTATATTAATCCTTCCCATCAATGACCATGGGAGATGTTCCCATCTTCTGAGTTCTTCCTCAATTTCTTTCTTCAGGGACTTAATGATCTTGTCACTCTAGTTACAAGGATTTTTCACTTGGTTAGTCCGAGTCTAACCAAGCATTTTTTAGTATGTGTGTGTGTATATATATATATATAATCTTCTACCATGGGCTGAATTCCTAATAGTAAAGCCCTTATTTTAGTAGGGAACATTTGCCTGTACTTTTATAGCTTGAGAGATAATTTTGGAATTTTCTCCCTCTAGTTTGTCGTGGTGTTGTTAATTACAGGTTGGTGATTTTTCAAAACGACTCAATAAATGACAGAACATGTGCATAAATATGTCCCTAAAATTTCTATACAACTCAAACCTACCTTAATGATACCTTTAGAAAAGGGCTGAATATGTTAGGCAAGGAAGTCCCAAAGAGTTGAACTCATTAGTGTACCTATTCTAGTACCATGGTTTATGCTGGATAAAGACTTTGATACAACCTTTAGGTCAGAAGGTACACATTATAGCAAATAGCCAATTGCCTGTTTTAGCAAGTTAACACAATAATCTCATTTGTTGCCCTGAGAGAACATTGGTGAAATTCAACACAGACTTGTTTTGTAAATGATAATTAGAGGATCAGACACTTTTTATATCTCTGCTACTAGAAAAGTACCCACATATTTTATTGGATCTCTTTAATATTTATGTCATTTTCACTAATTGTTGTTATATACATAACTTCATTTTGGGAACATAATTAAATGTTATCAATATATAGTGCTTGTTTATATGAATGTGTGGTTTTAGTAATAACCATTTTCTGTTAGATAACAATTTGAGAGTTCTTCCTTATAGACGTTTATCTCCTGTTCTCATATTTCTTCAGGTGAATGAAAGGTCATCTGTACTGAACTTTGCAATTCCCTAGCTTTCCAGATACACATTAATATAAATGATATGGGGACATTGTGTTCTTATTAGCCACCTATTATTAGACATTTTGTGTGCAGCTTTTGTATGTGTCATATCATTTGTGATTGTTGTGAAGGGTGTTGTTTCCCTATTTTGTTAATTTACTTAGTAGCACTCAAGCACCTTACCTTGTGTTAATCACATGCTAATTTTCATACAATGACAAAATCGTGACATTAATCCTGTCAAAACATATCCTTGTTAAGTGACATGGCTACACATCATCATATCTAGAAGTCCCCTTTCCTGGTTCCCCCCTCACCATAAGTCTCATAACACCTCCCACCTCAGTCTTTTCCCAATCAACCCTCTTCCCACTTCTCTGTCCTGGCAATCTCTACATTGCAGCATCAAACCTTTCCAGGGCCAGGGCTCTATTCTTTCTTCTTCTGAGGTATCATTTGATATACAAATTGTGTCTTGGGTATTCAGAGTCTATGGGCCAATACCCACTTCTCAGTGACTGCAATCCATGTGTGCTATTTTGTGATTGGGTTACTTCATTTAGGATGATATTTGCCAGTTACAATCTTGTGCCTAAGAATTTCATGAATTCATTGTTTGTAATTGCTGAGTAGCATTCTATTGTGTAAATATATCACATTTTCTCTATCTATTCCTCCATTGAGGGACTTTTGGGTTCTTTCCAGCTTCTACGTATTATAAATAAGGCTGCTATGAATATAGTGAAACATGTGTCCTTATTGCATACCAAGGAATTCTCTGGGTATAGCAGGGTCCTCTGGAAGTATCATGCCTAGTTTTCTGAGGAAACACCAGACTGATTTTCAGAGTGGTAGTACCAGCTTGCAATCCCACCAGCAATGGAGGAGTGTTCCTCTTTCCCCACATCCTCACCAACACCTGCTCTCTTCAGAGTTTTTAATCTTAGGCATTCTGACTGATGTGAGGTAAAATCTCAGGATTGTTTAGATTTGTATTTCCCTAATGACAAATGATGTTGAACAGTTCTTAAGGTGCTTCTCAGCCATTCAAAATTCTTCAGGTGAAAATTACTTGCTTAGCTCTGTACCCCATTTTTGCTATGGTTATTTGGCTCTCTGGAGTCTATCTTCTTGAGTTCTTTGTATATATTGGCTATTAGCCCTCTGACAGATGTAGGGTTGGTGAAGATCTTTCCCCCATTTGTTGGTTGCTATTTTGTCAGATTGACAGTGTTCTTTGCCTTCTGGAAACTTTGTAATTTTATGAGGTCCCATTTGTCAGTTCCTGATCTTAGAGCATAAGCTATTGGTGTTCTTTTCAGGAAAATTTCTCCTGTGCCCATGTGTTCAATATTCTTCCCCAATTTCAACCACCATTCCTCTCCTGCCTCCCCATCCTCCCATTCCCCTACAGTGGGGCATCAAACCTGCACAGGATCAAGGGTCTCTACTTCTATTGATGCTCAACAAGGTCATCTTCTGCTACTTATACAATATGAGCCTTAGGTCCTTCCATGTATACATATTCGGTTAATGGTTTAGTCTCTGGGAGCTCTGGAGATCTGCTTGGTTGATATTCTTATTCTTATGGGTTTTCAAACCACTTCAGCTCCTTCAAACATTTTTATATCTTCTCCATTGGGGAACCCATGCTCCGTCCATTGTTTGGCTGTGTGCATTTGCCTCTGCATTTGTGAAGCTCAGCCAGAGCCTCTCAAAGACAGCCAAATCAGACTGCTTTCAATATGTACTTCTAAGCATCCATATAGTGTTTGCATTTGGTGACTGTATATATGTATGATAGATCTCTAGGGGGTAAAGTCTCTCATTTGCCTTTCCTTCAGTCTCTGCTTCACACTTTTTCTCTGTTTTTGCTTCCTTGATTTCAGTACTTCTGTCCTTGATCCACTTTGACACAAGCTTTGTACAAAGACATAAAAAGAGATGGATGTGCATTCTTCTACATGCTGACTTTGAGTTGAGCTAGCATCATATGTTGAAATTGTCTTTTTCCATTGGATGGTTTCAGCTTCTTTGTCAAAGATCAAGTTCTCATAGGTGTATGGGTTCATTTCTTGGTCTTCAATTCAATTCCATTGGTCTACTTGTGTGTTATTGTACCAATGCCAAGCAGTTTTTATCACTAGAGCTTTGTAGTACAGCTTGAGGTCAGGCACAGTGATTCCCCCAGAGGGTAATTTATTGTTAAGTATAGTTTGACCTATGCTGGGTTGTAGTGATTTCAAATGAATTTGCAAATTTCTCTTTCTAACACTATGAATAGTTGAGTGGGAATTTTGATGGAAATTTCATTGAATGTATAGATTGCTTTTCGGAAATGGTCTTTTTTATTATATTAATCCTCCCATCCAGGAGCATGGGAGAATTATCAAACTTCTGTGATCTTCCTTGATGTATTTCTTCAGGAACTTGAAATTCTTGTCATGCATATCATTCACTTGCTTGATTAGAGTAGTCACACTAAGAATTTTGTAGCACACACACACACACACACAGACACACACACACACATGCCCATGCCAATGCCCCCAAACACACTCACCCATACACACACACACACACACACACACACACACACACACACAAACAGACACATTATATATATGCATATATATAAAATATACCAACTGGAATTGGATTGAATCTTCTATCTTGGGATGAATCCCTTAATAGTATTGACACCTCTCACCTTATTAGTGAATATTTGCCGATTTTTTTTTTATCTATGATGGTTGAAGTTTGGAATTTTCTCCCTCTAGTTTGGCATGGTGCTGTTAATTATGGTTTGTTGAATAATCACAACCCTTTAATAAATGACAGAATATTAACTTCAATATATCTCTACAATTCTATGCTACTCTAATCAAGCTTCATGTCATCATAAATAATGAATTCAATATGTCAGCCAAGGAGGTTCAGAAATATTGAGCTCATTAATATACTATGCGAGTGCCATGATTTGTGCTTGATAAAGACTTTATGATGCAAATTTATGGTCACAAGTTACAGAGTACAGCAAATAACCCATTGCCTACTATTATAAGTTAAAACAATAATCTCATTTGTTACCCAGAGAGAAGATTGGTGAAATTCTACATAGGCTTATTTTGTTAAAGTTAGTAGAGCACAAGACAGCATTTAAATCTCTGCTACTGAAAAAATATCCACATATTTTATTTGATTTCTTTAAATCTCATGCCAGTGATGCTAATTGTTCTTATATCCAAATGTACATAAGTACATAACTTTATTTTTGAGACATAAATTAAAGTGATTTATATATAGTATTAGTTGTATGAATGTATGCTTTTAATAAAGACTGTTTTGTCTTAGATAACAAACTGGTGATCTCTTCCATATAGAAGTTTATCTCCTGACCTAATATTTCTGCAGGTGCCTGAAATACTATACTGAATTTGGTGGTTCCCTGGATTTTCAGATAAACATATATATATATATATATATATATATATATATATATATATAGAGAGAGAGAGAGAGAGAGAGAGAGAGAGAGAGAAACTAATATAATAGAGTCTTGGGAACTTCTTTTTTTCATTTCCCCTATACTGCTCACAGGATGACAGCATAAACACATTTTTTTCTCCAAAAAATTCAGTCAAGTCTGTTAATGCTATAGTTGAAACACAAGGATAACTTTATAGGAAAGCATCAGAGTTAGGTGATGAACTGGTTGCAGAGGGAATGTTATATTATTCAGGGAAGATTAGCATCAGAGGGTTCTTATACTCCTGTAGAAATTATCTGCATCTGAGCATCTATCAACAGTGCTATTTCAGCTGAGTATGTATTAAAACGATATAAAATTAAGTGGAAATAAATGATAAGTTATAGTAATTATGGCTAACACTAATATATTATGTGTAGTCATTATATTTTAACACATTATAGGATTTATGAGTATTAAGTTAAACATTTACAATACAATCACATCTTAATATTAATTCTATAAGTACTCAAACAGACACCACACACATGTGCAAAATGTGCTCCTCCACATAATAAATATCTCAAAAGATTTGCACACACACATACACACACACACATACACACACACACACAAAGTGACTGCAGAATGTCTAGATTTTGGACATTACTTTTCTTAAATAAATTCCTTGTGATATTTGTTTACCATTATCATAATTTAATACACAGTGTATTATGTGGGAAAATAGCTTAAAGAAACTGAACACAAGATTTAATATATATCTAAGCTGTAATTTATGTACATATATGAAATAATGTGATATATTTCCAAGTAAACAGAGTGTCTCAGGTTATTGGGACAGGAAGATTACACAGCTTCAGCTCTGTAGTGCTTTTGACAGCCAGTGAAAATAAGCAGCAGTCCCTAGACACGAATGAAGGCTTTATTATTGATACAAGTAGCTAGACACAGTCTCAAATGCACATGTGATACTGACAGTTTTCTCTGTTTTTAATTAGAGCAAATAACTGAAGAATAACTGCATACTATTATAGTATTTCTCCTACTCTTTCATCTTTTTTTATCTGACGCAACAGGCAGGGACAGGGGAAAAAAGATGGAGGAGCTTTGCTGGAAAAATCTCCATGGTAACAACAGGCTTTTGCCTTTTTATCATTTTTGTGATCTCCCTCCTGATTGGTCACAAGCCTTTTCTCTATTTTGCTACGTATGCTCAGCCAGTCTGACTCAACCACAGCTAAAGAAATCTATTCACATAAAAAAATTCCAGTAATGCACCTGGTTGACGTGTAGCTCTCAGCTCGTTCCAGGCTCTAGCTGTAGATTGACAACAAGCTGCTCTTTAGAGAAGGAAGATTGCAGATGAAAACGAAAAGAAAACGCCGTCATGGTCAGGTAACTTGCTATGATTCTTCACATTTCTACTCTGATTTAACCTGCTCCTGTTTGCTGTGCAAGGTATTTGTTATTATTCTGGTCATGGCTTCAGTTTTAAGATCTATCATTCAGGACTCAGCCTTGCAGTTCTGTTTCATCTTCAAGCATGGTGTATTTTCTCAGGCTTCAGTATCTGATCGAAACAGGTGACCTGTTGCTTCTTAATATGCTTTAGGATATTTGATCTGTAAAGGATTTTTATATCAGGACAGTAGTTCTCACTGGATACCAGGAGACTTTCTGGAACATTCTCAGACATTACCTTATCTAGTGTGCCACTACATGCTGAGAGTACTAAAACCCAAACACTGCAATTTTGCCTTGATAGCATCTTGCTACCATCCAAGGTCTCAGATGCTTTACATTACATTTCAATCCAAATTCAAACATCAGGTGTACTTTCTTATTGTTGGGAACAATCAAAGTTCTATGTTCTTACATACATATCTGCATACTCCATATTTTAAGGTCAGTCAAAGCAAAGATATTGCAGATAGTCCAATGAAAACATTACTATAAAAATTTTATTTTCTTTCTTTTGGTTTTAAATATTATGTCTTAATATACTAAGGTTTCCAGTTATCACCCAATTTTCATGAATCATAGTAATTATGTTAGCTTAGTTACATTGCTTTGGTATAATCACAATTTGGTATCACTGAACTTTTTTTTCAATTGTGTTTATTAGATATCAACCTGTGGCTTATTTGTACTCTGTGGCTATTTTACAAAATTCTTGTTTCTGTTCTAATTAATAATACAGTATCCTCACTTGAATTTAATTTTATTCTCATACTGATAAATGAAAAAGTTAAATGATGCTAATTGAATCTATAAAGCACACACATATAAAAGCAGATAATTGCTAATGGCTTTATGTTTTATATTGTGAATTGCTATGATAGGAATGTGTTGCCTTTGTAGTACTATTATTCTCATATCCTTTGAGAAATAATTCTAAATGATAAAAATCTGTTGTCAAATTATTGCTTACATATCTGGACTTAGTGAAAAGGAAGAACCTCTTTCTGAGGGTTCTGATTCTTTTGATGAAGGGCTTGGATATATAAATATATGGCTAATGAAAAATATATCCTCATTGAGAGATAGTTCATATACCCTCTATAAGTACCACAAAGAAACCATTAAGCTCAAATTCTAGTCACTTTGGAATCTTGTATATTACAGTTAGAAATTCCAGTTGTGTATCTGGCATCAAGTTCAATGAAGCTATGAGTGGTTTAAATAGAAATAGATTTCTTACTGGATTAAATTTCCATTCAGTTGGAAGTAAGAATTGATGTTTATTTTTCTGGGTCACTTATACAAATCCTTGTGAAAAAAGAAGTCATAATTTCCACTGAAAAAAAGACATGATATTGATTGGTTAAATATAGTACCTAGGAAAATCTCCTACATTTATGTTTACTTTCATCATCTATTACTATATTCCATATCTATTAATTAAGGTATGCATTTCTTAAATTTCCAGATTTACTTCACCTTTGCCTTGCCCTCGAAAGATACTCCAACACATTTTCAATAAGGATTTTTCTGTGACACTGCTGTGAACAATGTGCTTCAGCCTTCAGTAAGCCACTGCAGTGAGAAAATCATGAGTCATTCATTTAACGCTAGCTAAGGCTCAGAGAATCTTGAGAAAAGAGGATCTGAAAAGGAAGGAAGATATATAGGAATAGATCAATTTACTGTCTAGGCCTCTATTCCAAGGCAAACAGTAGCCATCTATGTCCATTATGTGTGCCACCTGGTAAATAGGTATTCTGGCTGGGCTTGAATTTTGTTTCCATGTCCTCATTAGATGACAAGAAAATGCAAGTGATACTCACTCTAGGGTCCACATGCTCAGACAATTTATTGATGGGACATCTACATGTACCTACTGTAGATTTTAAGATGCTAGACAATATAGGGCAAGGATGAGTATTGGAGCTTGATCTCTCATTTACTCAATAAGAAACTCATCATCTTGCCTTTGTAATGATTTCCTGGTCAGCCTCTTTCTGACCACACACAGCCCTGAAAATATCAAATTAAAAATGCTCTGTAAATTTTACCAAATATACACACCAGGTACTTAGGTTTAACCTGCTAAGATTACATTTTTTATTGTTGTTTTTTTTTTGTTGTTGTTGTTGCTATTTTATGCATTTACTTTGCAAATTTTACCACCCTTCCTTGTTTCCCCTCCACAAAATCCCTATTTCCTTCCTCTCCCCATGCCTCTTGAAGTTGATTCCACACCGGCCCACCCAGTCCTTCCTCAGTGCCCTACATTCCCCTACTCTGGGTCCTTGGACCTCTACAGGGCTGAGGCACTCCACTCCCAGTGATGACCTAAAAGGTAATGCTCTGCCATACATCAAGCTGGAGACATGTGTCCCCACATGTGTACTCTTTGATTGTTGGTTTAATACCTTGGCGCTTAGCAGTATCTCTTCAGTTGGTAGTGTGGTTCTTCCTATGGGGCTGCAAACCCCTTCAGCTCCTTCATTCCTTGCCCTAATTTCTCCATAAGGGGTCCCCACACTGAGTCAAATGTTTTGTTTCACGGAGATAGGCAATGGGGTAGACATTGATTTCACTTTTATTTGGTGGAAATGATGTGTGTGTGTGTGTGTGTGTGTGTGTGTGTGTGTGTGTGTGTGTTTGAGATTACAATACAGTTTTATTTCCCCTTTCTCTCTCCTACCCTTCAATATAACAATCTTTACTCCTTTTCATATACATGGCTTATAGTCTTGTAATTATTATTTCGTACCTATATTTCAACACATGTATGAGGTTATTCTTAAAGAATATAAATATAGACCATTAAGTTTGTATAATGCTATAGGTGTGTGTTTTTAGGGCTGTTGATTTTCTGTTGGATAACCAAATGATTTTTTTCTTTCCAGAATAGGTTGCCTCTTGCTATCAGCATTTTTCAGTTTTCTAACTATTTTGAAAATCAACTTTGTTAGTGTAATAACTGGTATTTCTAGAGGATATAATATTACAGCCAAAAGCTTTATGTAATAGATTTTACCATCTTTCTTGTCCCTCTTCCACAATGACCCCTGAGATTTAGAGATAGGAGATGTTTTATCAAATGTTTTGTTGACTGTGTTCCACACTGTGTTTAGATTATAAGTAATTTTCTGCATTTATTTAATAAATCATCTAGGGGCCTTTTAAGACACATTTTCTAATGAGACATGGATCTTTTATTTTATGAGTATGTGATAATCTACAAAATCACATCCATTTATTTCTGATATTTTTTAGGAAGAGAGCTGATAACATGACGTTACCCTGTATTTAAATCTATATTTGCTACCTTTTACTTTTCTAAATACATTCAATTTTTCTCCCCATTTACTCTATCTCATCTCTTGAAAACTCATGGGCTTTAGAAACTGCAAAGATATGATAATGCTTGTATTATTCTTATAATATACAAAGCCAGCCACAATCCCATTCTGTGTAGAAGCAAGATTCATGGAGCTCAAGCCTCATCAGAGTAACTTCTTACATTTTAGGGGCTATTCAATATGATGTCTTGAGTATTTCCTGGATTCATACCCTGAAAGTCTACCCATTTTCCACTAAATGTGGGTGAGCTGCCCCAAGATTATTAGTTTCAGAGAGCTGAAACCACCACTTGTCTCTTACCAGGTAGCAAGAGTACAGGGTCATGCTCCTCCTCAGGACTCCCTTCTACCTCTTACTGTTGAGAAAGATGCCCTACATCATGAGAGTGAAAAATATATCTCTCCTCCTTGCTGCTTGCTTCACTCAGAAGAGTGAGCCTTGCACTGTACATGTTCAGTACCTGTACATAGTGATAGGGGGTAGAAGAAGAGCAGGAAAGTGTTGGCCCAGCCCATTTGTTTGCCATGAAGTAGTCTGTGTATGGGATTGATATCCTCTTCTCCATACCTCTACCTGAGCTTTGTTGAGAGAAATTACCTTAGGGTCATTAAAGCAGGTGAACTGGCCCTCCTCCTCATTGGTTAAAATAGTTGGGAATGTACTCGCTACAACTCATCTTGGCAGCACAGTAGAAATGTTTTTTTTTTTTTAAGAGAGAAAGATTGTGAAATTTGTATAGTATAGTCATAAGTAATAGTGGAGGGAAAGTCATTTTAGAGAATTCAGTGAATTTGTCCTAACAGACAACATTGGTGTTTTATACACTTCTTGTACATTTTTGTCTACCAATTCCTTTTGGTGGGATATGCTTTACTTCTATGATTTTGTTGAAGATAACTTCAGGTTCTTTGAGCTGAGAATCATAGCTCTCTCTCTATTCCTATTATTCTTAGATCTGTTCCTTTCATTGTGTCTTGGATTTCATGGATGTTATGCAATAGTATTTTATGTTTTGAATTTTCTTTGACAGTTGAGTTAATGTCTTCTAAGTTGTATTCTTCATCTGATATTCTTCTGTCTATTGTATTCTGCTGTGATACTTACATCTGTAATTCCAGACCTATTTCCTAGGTTTTCCATTTCCAGAGTTGCCTCCATTTGTGTTTTTTTTAATTGATTCTACTTCCACTTTTAGGTCTTAGACAACTTGTTCATTTTCTTCATCTGTTTACCTCTGTTTTCCTGGCTTTCTCTCAGTGACTTATTTATCTCCTTCTTAAAGGACAGTATTATCTTTTTGAGGTAGGATTTTAGGTCAACTTCCTTATTTTCCGATGTATTCATTTATGCAGAATTTGTTGTGGAGGCAGAACTGTGTTCTGATGATGCAAACAAATATTGGTTTCTGTTGCTCAGGGCCTTGTGTTTGCCTCTAATCATCTGTTTATCTCTAGTACTAGCTGGTTTATTGTCTGAATATAATCTTCTTTCTGTGCCACTGAGTTGCTGCACATTTCCTGGGAGGCCTGTGACTCTGGCTATAGAAGATATCCTGTGAGTACTTCAGTCTTTGTGGTCTTCAGAAGGGCATGCTTAACACTGATCTGTTTCACTCTCTGAAGTGGCTCTTCTGGAAAGATCCAGGCTATGGAGCATTTAGGGACAAACAAGATGCTGATCTGATGCCTTGGATGCTGCAGATCTCCTGGAAGTCCTTCAGACTGTTGGGTCTTCAGAGGAGCCAACCGTCTGTTGCCTGGTGTGTATCTATTTTCTTGGAAGACCTTCAGACTATAATGTCTGTGGTCCTGCGTGCAGCAAAACACCAGAGATTCTTTAAGACTGTTGAGTGAGTTTTTCTTTGTGCATATGAACTCCTGGGAGGCCTTCAGTCTCTTGGGTGTTCAGAGGAGCAGACAAGTTGCTGGTTGTACACAGGTGTGAGCATGGGTCTGGATGTTCTAAGTCCATACCAACTCTCTCAGTATGTCTCTCCACATTAATAATCTGGGATTAAATATCTGAATGAATTTTTGTTAATGTTGTTTATACTAGCAATGTACTAAACCCAAGGATACACTTAAATCATTCTCAAAAGTAAAATGTAGTGTTGCTCTAGAGAGACAAATTCTAGAGTACTTATTCCCTGCATCTCCTTTATCTTTTTCTTATATTTTATTTATATATCTATGGAGATATGCATTTCTGTCTTGTTTAGCCAATTGATAATTTTTAATATTAAATTATCTTATAGAAATTATTTTATTAATTTATTCAAAACTATTATTTAATGATATAAGATGTCTCCATCTCCACCTTATGCATCATGAGCCAAGCAGAAAGTCAGAAAAGATGACCCATACTCTGGTGCAAAGCAACTCAGACAGGGAACTTCTCTCAGATTATTACTACACAGGCACCACAGAGACCCACATAGGCAGACCATACATGAGACAACCGTTGCTCCATATGATACTTCAGGCATGTCATATCTATCCTGAGACTACTACTGAGATGACTCCAGACATCTAGAGAAGAAGCCCTGAAACTCACCTGGGCAGTGGAGTGGAGCTGTTCCTGAGGGTATAGACTTTCTTTTGTGAGATTGTAAGGGCAGTGGATGGTAACAAGTAGAGAGGGTAAAGAATGAAATTTTGTGTATGAAACTAAATTCAAACAGAATCAAGAAATAAAAATTTTAACTTATTTTATATGTATTTTTACATGTAATTATTTTTATTAATTCTCTAATGGTTTAATTTACTAACCAGTTAACTCTTCCTAAGTGTTCTGGAATAGAAACTGAAAACAACCTCATTGATTTGGAAGTCTACATTATCCTGCTGATGATTAAATTTTCATATCAAACTGTACATGATGCACATATCAATTCCTGGACAGAACGACTGTGAGTAATTGTCTTATGCATTTGAAATTTAATAAATACAGCCAAGATTTTATATTGATGACAGTGGACTTAATTTGGTCTCAGCTTTAGAACAATCCTTTAAAAATGATTATACTTGTATAATTATAAAAAATTTATTTATATATTTATACCTCAAATTCTACCAATCCAGGTACCCCTTATAGTGTTCCTGCCACTCTTTCCACTTCCCTGGCTTCTGAAGCGATGGCCTAATGTAGTCTTCTGGTTCATATGTACCAGGGGACTCAGACTAGTGTATGCTCTTGTAAGTTCCCAGTGGTCCAGGTTAGTAGGTACTGTTGGTCTTCCTGTGGTGTTGTCATCCCTTTCATGGCCTTCAATAATTTCCATAACACTTCCACTGGGATTATTTGCTATTAACACCTGGAAACTTCTGCATCTCTGGCCTCTGGGACTACTTAGAAATTCTTCATTTCCTAACTCTGGCATCTTCATATGTAATGTCATTTCCCTGCTTCTCTTGGCCTCTTTCATGTATTTCCCCATACCTATCCTGTCACCTTCTTCCCCTCAATTTTCCTTGTCCAACTTATGTCCCATATTTCCTCTGCCTTCCATGAATATTTTGTTCCTCCTAACGAACAAAATATTGTGTTTGTTATAAGTTGGATTCAAGCATCCTCACTTGGGCCATCCTTTTAGTTTACTTCTTTGTGTCTATAGTGGATATCATGGTTATTCTGTACCTTGTAACTAATATCCAAAAATTACATTTAGTAAGTATTGTGATTCTATATATTGCATTAAAGACTGTCCAAATTTTTCAGAAATAATTATTTTGTATTTGATATGGTTTACATCAATAAAAACTAATATAATTTGTATCATAAGGTTCTACTGGCTTCCTTAAATTATTTTATTTTCATATTTGCATTTATATTTTGTCATATGTTAAATATTTCCATAAAAATATATCTGCTGTATGAACCTAATAAAACATGCTTGAAAATTATTTCTTCAAACTTCAAAATTACAATTAATTATTTAGGGTTTTACTTGTTTATTTTAAACAAACTAAGTCCAATAAATGGTCCTGGTAAATACACATGCATACTAATCTTCCCTTGAACATTAACACTAGTCAAACAGTAGGCTAAAGAAATTTGCCTCTTTCTCCTAGAGGTAGACACTGAAAATATTTCTAAGGCTATAATAGGAACTCCACAACCATGCTGGAATTCTTAACTCACTGGATTTTGTGAAGTTCTTACACAGGGTGTTTTGTGTTCAATGGCCATAGCAATGTCAAGTACAGAAGGAATTTCCTAACTCCAGTCAACATGATCCTTCTCTTATATCTTCCCTCTCCTCCTGTCCCTATCTTTATTATTGCTATCTTGATTATTGATATAGATATTTCATTAATTGCAGGATTAGGGTGACTTGCAGAGAAATAGAGATAGAGTTGAATTGGAAGGGAGATAAATTACTCAGGAAATTTTTATTCTTGACCAATATTTCTAAGCGAATTAAAGAAAAGGAACATGAACATTTGTCTAAACTGTAACAATGGTGAAATTAGAGAACCTAGGAACTTTCTCTAAACCAAATCTCACAGAATACTGGTTTGCTACTATTACATCTCTAATCCACAATGGAAAACTTTTAAAATAGATTTTATTCAAGGCTTAGATTTCTGTCCTACCTAATTAATTATTTTAGATTTCATCCACACTTATACTCCCTAATTAAAATTCTTGTGGATTTTCTTCAATTATTTTATAATGTTTTATTGGTTATTTTGTTTATTTGGATTTTAAATGTCATGCACATTATGGTTTCTGCTCCACAAAATTTCTATTGCCCCCCTTGCTTTTATGAGGGTAAAAGGGTGTGCTTGCTTTTATGAGGGTATGTGTTTATCCATCCACCAAATCCTACCTCACCTCTAGAGTATTATTCTCCACTGCAGCATCAAGTCTTCAGAGGAATAAGGGCCTTCCATCTCACTGGTACAAGTTAAGGACATCCTCTGGTACATATAGCTATGGAGACCTGGGTCCCTCCATGTGTACACTTTGTTTGGCGATTCAGTCCTTAGGAGTTCTGAGGGATCTGGCTGGTTGATATTCTTAATCTTTTTATAATGATGCAAATCACTTCAGCTCCCTCAGTCCTTCCAGTAATTCCTCTACTGGGGTCCCCATGCTCAGCCTGATGGTTGGATTGTAGTTTCTGCATCTGTATTGGTCAGTTTCTGGCAGAGACTCTCAGGAAACAGCTATATCAGTCTTCTTACTATAAGCACATCTTGGCATCAGCAATAGTGTGTGGGTTTGGTAGCTGCATAAGGGATAGACCTTCAGATAGGTCAGTCTCTTGATGGTCTTTACTTCACTCTCTGTTCCATTCATTGTTCCTGTATTTCCTTTAGAAGTTAGCAATCCTTGTTTAAGATTTTGACATTTGTTTGTGGCCCTATCCCTCAACATGCAGTCATGCCTAAGTTCTGGATATGATCTCTACAGAATTTCTCTCCCCTTTGTTGGGTATTTCAGCTAATGACATCCCTGATGGATCCTCAAAGCCTTTTGCATTCCTGGCATCTAGAACTTTCTCATGGCTACCGCCAGTTTTACATCTCCCAGTGCTATACACCTCTCTAGTTTTCTGACCCTCTGTATATATTCCCTAGCCCCTTCCACAACTGAACCTGCCCCCTTTTGTCCTCTTCTTCCCCTCTTTCTCCCATGTTCCTTGCACCCCTACATCCAGTGATTATTCTGTTCTACCTTGTAAGACTATCTATACATTGGTCTTCTTTTTTCTTGACTTTCATATTGTCGGTGAGTTGCATAGTGGGTATTCTGAGCTTTTTCTCCTAATATCCACATATATGAGTACATACCACGTGTTTTCTTTTGTGACTGGGTTATCTTACTCAGGTTGATGTTTTCTCGTTCCATTCATTAATGGAAAGCCTTTTTAAAATTTCATTTTATACAATGCTCAGTCTTATGCCCTGAATAAATTCTTTCAATTTTCATCCAGATGACTACTTTCCTTAATTTTATTTCTTGGGGTTTTCTTCCATGATTTTCAAATATTCTACTCAAGGTAATGTACCTGAATAGCAATTGTGGAGAAATACTTTGATGTGCAAATGACTGTCCTACATTCTTGAGAGCAGCTCCTGATTTAGGGGACCACCATTATCACCATAAATACAGTTGGAATTCAGTCTGTTTTCACATCCTGCAATACTTAAGAGAATGGGAAGATTGTGTTCCTATGAAGTAGTGAGGTTTTATCTTTTATTAGATATTTCACCTGTATAAACTATGAAGGAGTCATAAGTCTGGGAATTCAGGCCACAGAAGCAATACACTTCCTGGTAACCGCAGATTCCTCCTTGATACATTCCTCAAGGAATGTGGACAGTCACTTATTTTTAATCCCCTCTTATCCCACACTCAATTCTTGGTACAGGAACTGTGAATTGATAAATGCAGGTCACCAAATATAGGCTATGAGACCAAAAAGAATTGATAACATTTTGATATTTTAGTAAGAGATAGTCTATAGTGTTTCTTTCTTTTTTTATTTTCTATATTCTTTGTTTACATTCCAAAGGCTTTCCCCTTTCCCAGTTACCCCCTACCATATGTCCCATAATTCCTCTCCCCCCACCATGCAATTCCCCACTCTTTCCCCCCCCCACGATTTCTCTGTTCTGGGTCTACAATACTGCATCCAATCTTTATAGGCCCAGGGTCCTCTCCTTTTTTTCTTCTTGAGAGTCATTTGACTTGCTAATTGTGCCTTGAGTATTTAGGGCTTCTGGGCTCATTAATATCCACTTATCAGTAATTGCATTTCGTGTGTATTCTTCTGTGATTGGGTTAGCTCACTTAGGATGATAGTTTCTAGATCTAACCATTTACCTACAAATTGCATGAATTCATTTTTTTTAATTGCTGAGTAGTATTCCATTGTATAAATATACCACATTTTCTGTATCCATTCCTCTTTTCAGGGATATCTGGGCTCCTTCCAATTTCTGGCTATTATAAACAAGGCTGCTATAAACATAGTGGAGCATGTGTCTTTGTTGTATGCAGAGGAATCCTCTGGGTATATGCCCAGGAGTGGTATGAAAGGGTCCTCTGGGAGTGGCATGCCCAGTTTTCTGAGGAACCGCCACACTGATTTCCAGAGTGGTTTTACCATTTTGCAATCCCACCAACAGTGGAGGAGTGTTCCTCTTTCTCCACATCCTCGCCAGCACTTGTTGTCTCTCGAGTTTTTAATCTTAGCCATTCTGACTGGAGTGAGGTGGAATCTCAGGGTTGTTTTGATTTGCATTTCCCTGATGACTAATGATGTTGAACATCTCTTAAGGTGTTTCTCGGCCATCCAAATTTCTTCTGGTGAAAATTCTTTGTTTAGCTCTGTACCCCATTTTTTGATAGGGTTATTTGGTTCTTTGGGGTCTAACTTCTTGTGTTCTTTGTATATATTGGATATTAGCCCTCTGTCGGTTTTGGGGTTGGTGAAGATCATTTCCCATGTTGCTGGTTGCCGTTTTGTCCTTCTGACAGTGTTCTTTGCCTTACAGAAACTTTGTAATTTTATGAGGTCCCATTTCTCAATTCTTGATCTTAGAGCATAAGCTATTGGTGTTCTGTTCAGGAACTTTAGTATAGTTTGGATTTTTTGGAAGAAAATGTTATTAATTTTTTCATTATTATTACGTCATGTATATGAGTGTTTTTTTTATTTTTTATTTTCTATATTCTTTGTTTACATTCCAAAGGCTTTCCCCTTTCCTGTTCCCCCATCACCATATGTCCCATAAGTCCCCTTCCCCCCACCCATTATTGACAAAAAGTGCTTTGATTTTAAGGTACGTACATCCTGAAATTCAAGAAGACAAGGCTTTAGGGCATTAGTCGGAGAGGCATGTAATGGGGACATACATGCATGATGGGATTTTCTGAGATATCACATGGTACCAAGTAGCTAGTCCTTTGCCTCCTTCAAGACCTCAGAAAACCAAGCACGATCATGGTGCCTAAAATCATTATTTCTGTAATGCTGCTAGTGCACTGTTGTAACATTGTAACCTTACTTTGCTGTGGGTTTAATATGGAAAGTGAAGCATGTCCTCTGAGGGAGGAAGCTGGTACAGTATCTGTTTAAATAGAGTGCATAGCAGTTGACAGTCATACCCATTTAAATGTCCCAGCTCTTATATGAATGCATTCCCTGTAGCAGCTTTCACCCTCCTTGTTGTATGTAAAAAGAACTCAACTTCTCTTGCAAAGAACTATGTTTTGGAGTTGCTCATAATAATTTTTGAGAAGTGAAGAAAATAGTAAGAAAAATAAATGTAGAGCCTATGGAGATAGCTTAGTCATAGAAAACTTGACTAAGTACACTAAGTACTCTGTTCTTTGGCAGCAAAAGAGTAGTCAATCCATGGAAATATATAATTATTGTATCTAAAGAAGCCTCAAATGTTTGTCCAGCCTTGTTATTCTAACACTGTGTTAGCTAAATATTTGTAGCTCATGTTTATTTGTATCAGCTCAAATCAAAGTACTAGACAATCTCCTTACAGAGATATGAAGAATAAAAATGATATTTAGCAGGCATGATTGGGAGCTTGTATAATTAGGGACTCATGGGACCTTCATACTTATTCTCTCTTTCTAATAATTTCATACAATTCAGTTTTAAAAATTTAAGTGGTATAAAGTATTCATTTTCTCTATGATGTGTGCTTTGTTTTATGCCCCATAGTGTACACTTTGATATTTTGTTTACATTTTTATCATAAACAATTTCATCATTCCAATATTTATAACTCTAGATAAATAAAGTAAATTATAGTGTTATTGCTTGATAATATTGATTCAAGTGAAAACATACTCCTCATTTCTTGTTCGCTTACTTTCTTTCTTGTTGTTGTTTAAAGGGTAATTCTTATCCAGAGAATGTAAAATTAGAAATTATTGAATTTATGGGAATTGGATAAAGGAGTATTTTTCAGAATATCCCCTGAACACTGAAGGTGGCTGCCACAGGATATACTTACAACTGTTATATCATGCAGTATAAAGCCCAGAAGAGGTTAAAATTTGGATTTGTGAAGTGAGATATCATTATTGTGAGAACAGAGACAGATCATTTTCTTAATTTCTTGATTCCTTTGCTCATAGTGTTGTAGAGTTTCTACTTTCACTTTTCTCTTGCTCCTCACATTATGTTTTTACTTCAAAATCTATTGCAAATCTTACCTCTCTTCTAGGAGGGCTTTTCCAGTGGTGAGAAATCACTGATATTATATGTGTATATAGAATAATTAAAAACTCTGCAGGTAATTCCATTGATGAAATTTTCTATCTTCATGATCCAAGCAACTGTCAGCTCTCCTTGCAATTTAGACATAGTATCTTACTATTTTGATAAACATGTCCCTGTAGAACTTCAACTTTAAAATGACTTATGCCTGTAAAGGTGCAACTTGATCTAATTTTTACATGTTGTACTCATTTTTGTATAAAAAACATACAATAGTTTATTTTTGAAATTAAGAAAAAATTCATTTTGAAACCTGGAAATTTGTGAACAAATATCAATTACTGGAAAATAGGCATATCATTTGGGAAACCTTGGTGAGTGAATTTGAAAGGACCAGTGTGTTTCATGTAATTAGTTTCTGTTATCTTTTCCTATTTCATGTTCTTGGGTACAAGTTTGATGATTGAAAACATATCCATTGTCTATCAGAAAGCATTCCAACCTACTCTTCTGGTTTCTATACAGGAATTTGATGAGCTCCAAATAAAACCACGTGAAGAGAAATAGTCCTACCTTTGATATGATAATTCTTATAATTTCCCAGGATTTTCTTAAAATGACTGTCTTACACCGGCATTTTGTCAAAGCCATAACATTAACATCTTGAGGAGTTTATCTGTATCAGATTATAGAATATCATCAAAGTTTGTATTCTTGACTAGTATTATGCCCACATATATTATTCAGTGTTAAGAGATAGGTATCAGAGAGCCCAGCTTCATACTTCCAACTGTAATGTGCATATCTTCCCTAAAATAACATACTTTCCAAGAGGTGTAGCAGATACTTGTCAGAAAATCATGTTGGAGAAAGTTTTTATAAAATGCAACTCCTTGAAAATCATTATCTGTACAAAGGAAATATATTCCGGTGTATCTTTTGTGTTGTAGGTGTAAAATGATCTCGCAAATAGCCAATTACCTTTGCTTTGTAAATAGGCCCAAGAACCACACTCATTCCCCAGAACAATTTTCATGAAATTTTAAATTGGTTAGCCGTTTAGTGTAGTATGAGACATTATTTATGTTTTTCACCAGGAAAGTAATATTCTTTAGAAGCACTGAGTTATTTTGTGATAATGACAAACAGAGGATGATGTTTCCAAGAGAATTGATGCTATTCTTAAGGAGGGGAATCAGACAGGAAACTGAAACAATACTGGATGAGGTTAATAATGGCAGGAGCATGAATAATATGTAGAATGTGAAAAGCCATTAATATAAGGACAACACAGTTGAAGGTATATATATATATATATATATATATATATATATATATATATACTAAATCATAGTTACACAGTCTATTCCACATTGTATGCAGTGACAGAATTCATTGAATCATGTTTACTATCAGTCCTTGGAGTCCCACATTTGGGAAGACGTATTATTGGTAGCTCCCTGAGATAAAAGGGTTCATGCTTCCTCAAAAAATAAAACAAAACAAAACAAATGATTTGCTACTACACAAGTTTAAAGTAAAGAAATAAAGATGTTTAATGTTGATTTTCATATCTAGGTGGACAACTGTAGAAGCAGACCAAGATTAGAAAAAATATGGAAAGATGTACTGGGTTTACATAATGCTACTTGCATTCTTATGCTAATTTTGAGCCCCCATACTGGCTGTCTCAGAGAGAAGATAGTCTGAATGTTGATGGTGAATGATTCTGCCCCCAAGTTATTTGTGATTTGTAAACTCTCCAAGAGTCAATACCTGGGCAGGAGAAACAAAGGTGGGGTTTAGTTTTTTTGCAGGATCAAGGTCAGAGAAGAAAAGAAATAAGAAGTTAGATGGAGAATAGCGAGAAGGCCGCTATGGTTTAGGAGGAGGAAGGAAGTAACCATAAGTTGAGTCATAATATCTTGGAATTGAGGACTTGCTGATTGGAGTTAAGAGAAGCCTAGATGGAAGAAAGTAAATATTAAGTGATAACTCAGATTTATTGAACTCAAAGTAGATTCTAATAGCATGGAGGCTAGGTATCCTTCCAGCTCTTGTGCTGCTTAAGGCACATTAAAATATAAAGTATGTGTGTATGTTCTTAATATGGGAACCCATTAATCAAAGACCAGATAGAAACTCCAGGAGATTTATATAATTATTATAACTGAGAAAATCACAGCTTTTTACCCAAAACATGCAATCCAAGAAAAGCATCATCTACCTGTGTGGAAGAAAGTGACTAAAAAAGTAAAACTATATTACTTAAGTACAAAGTTAATTCTATGAGAGAAGAATTTAGCAAGCCACGACGTACATAATTGTAATTATTGATATGTTGCAGAGAGAATTACAGTTAAATACTGGAACTTAGAAATTACTTAAAATATAGAAAAGCATTTATCCAGGAAAAAAGTGTCTCCCAGATGGTCTCATCCAGCTCTGGGAAAGTGGATAGTGAAAAGACATCTGGAATTCATCAAAAACTAGTAAATAACAAAAGTACAAACTTTATGACAACTAGTTTTATGCAGCTCTAGCTTATCTGAATGTGGCCTAGTAAGAAACAGGAATATATAGAACATAAGAGAGTTTGAGGAGAATAGTGGCTCTATCAGTGGAGTCACAATAAACCCATCATTCTTGCTTGGGAAAGAATATTATTGCAAACTTTTCATCAGAAATCACATACAAAAATATGAACACAGATGCAACTGCTCTTTGAGTTAGTACAATAAAGTCATTCCTAGACAGAACCTAGATGGCATGTTGTTTCTACTTGTTGGAACATTAGATGGAAGGTTAAATCCAAATTCCATCACAATGTAATTTAAACATGTAATGTTTACTATTTATATTTTAGGTTTAAATACACTCATATTTTTTCTTCCCTTTCCTACCTTCATTATTCCCTTACAAGTGTTCCTTTCTATTGTTTATCCTTTTTTTACATTATCCCTGAGGTTTAGTTCATAAGATATTTTGTAGAAATATTCATTGACTAAATTCTATATTTTATTTAGATTTTTTGTGGTTTTAGGATTCTTTTGTGAATAGTATGACTATTTAAAGGAACATTTTTTAACCAAAATAAAAACTTTGAAATCTGTAGCTTGATGTAGACAATGTCTTTCATATATTATAGGTATGGAAAGTACCCACACAAGGGGCTAAAGGGGTTTGCAGCACAATAGGAGGAACAAAGTTATGAGCCACCAAAGTATTCCCAGAGCTCCCAGGGAATCAACCAGATAGTACACATGGTGTTAGCCATGACTCCAGATGCGTAGGCAGTGGAGGATGACCTTGTTGGACAGCAAACAGAGGAAAGGTTCCTGGTCCTGGAAAGGCTAGATGCAGAAGTTTAGGGGACTACCAGGACAGATATTATGCTGTTTCAGAGAGTTAGCAAATAGAGGCTTTCATTTTTCCTATAGATGATATATTGAGTAAAAACAGAATGTGTCATTTTAAATTTAGATAACACACAAAGATTAGCCAAAGATATTTGGAAATTATAATGAAATGATATGTAATAATGCATAAAGTCTTCTTATACTATATCTTTTTCAAATATATTTGTGATAAAAATTGAGTTTATATTTTACAAACTGCAAAAAATTCAGTAATATTGATGTATGAAAAAAGCCTACTGAAGACAATATCACAGCTTCTCTGACTCTATTTTAGATCTACATATAGATTTATTTTAATAATTTCATGAAATATGTTTTGATCAATTAATCTTGTCTACCCAAATTAGCTCACATCTTTCCTCCTATCTAAATACTGATGTTCATCTGTTTTTTCTCTCTAAAAATAAATTTCAAAGAAAACTATTTTTAAATCACATAATAGATTATTTTATTTCCTGTTGAATAACTAGTCCTGATCATGACCCTTGGCCAGAAACATGGGTTTGTCCACAGTATCTCTCTGTTGAAGAAAAACTACTTATGACTATAGGCATCAAAAGTTTATAGATTTTTATTGAAATTTATGTGTACAGTTTCTCTTTTCTGGTATTTGGCTTTATCAAGAGTAATTATCACTTCATATCATTAAGCAAGTTTTAAATTGAAAATTAAAATGAATCAAACAAAAAAACAAACAAAAAACCAGTTCACTACATTACCTGACATGTGAAGTAATGTAGGTTTATATTATTGGTTGAAATTTGTCTCTCATTGTGTGTTGCACTTTACACAGAAGATATGTAGTGAAAATTAATATGAGTACCACACCACACATACAAAAAACCAAACAAACAAGCACAGAAATAAAAAGTATACAAGCATTCTAAAGTGAAGTTGAAGAAATGGAAGAAAATGTTATGTTGGATAGGACCTGAACCATTAGAACCAAATAGAGTGTGGAACAGTGTAGATGGGAGTAAATTGTTCTTACTTTTAATATGTGATATTCATTTATTATTAATTTAATAAATGTATTGTATCCTTACTATTTAAGAGCAGATGTTACTTCACACTATAATAAATTTTCACACATTAACATTAACAAACCATATGCAATGAAACATTTAATCCATGGTATACATTTGAAATTGTTAATACAAAATACTGCTTCTCAAAGAACATTAGGCATATTGGAAAGTATATTCAGTGCAGAAGTGTACATTGTGAGAAGACTGGTACACTCTGGAAATAGAGTGAAAGAGAGCCTAGGCACTTATTTTCTTCAGCTTCATGTGAGCTGGTCATAGGGGAACAACATAAACACATTCATATCTTCTAAAATTTCAATCAAGTATGCAAATACTATATAGTTGAATAATGAGTATAACTTTACAGGAAAGCCTCAGAGTTTGGATGATAGAAAGTTTTAGTAGTTGTTATTTGATGAAATGGATGCAGAGAGAAAGTAATATTGTTCAGGGAAGATTAGCATCAGCGGATGGTCATGATTCTGTAGATCTCTCTGAATCTGAGCATATATCAACACTCCTAAATGAAATAATTATATGTTAAAAGGTATAAAATTAGGTGGCTACAGATTACTAGTTATAGATATTGTTGGTACCATAATGTATTATAGGTTATTGTTGTATATTTAACATATTATATGACTTATGAATACTAAGTGAAATGTTTCTAAAATAATGACCTTAATATCAATTTTATGAGTTTTCAATTAGACATGATATGCGTATTCTCAGTATGCTTATATGCATAAAAATAACTCACGAATGAAAGGACTCACAAAGAAATAATGTAGAATGTTGTGGTTTTGGATATTTATTTTCTACAAAAAAGAAACTTCTTCATATTTTTACCATTATTATAATTTAATATACAGTGTATTATGTGGGAAGTAGCTTGATGAAACTGTATACAAATATATCTTTTAGTAATTGATATATTTTTCTAATATGTACTGTGCATAAATATATGAAGTAATATGACATATCTTCAAATAAACACACTGTCTCAGATTATTGGGACAGGAAGTTTACACAGCTTCAGTTCTGGCTGCATTTGACAGCCTTTGATTACAAACAGCAGTCTCTAGACACAAATGGAGGTTATATTATAAGTTTCATTAGCCAGACACAGGCTCAAAGGCATAAGAATTATTCGACAGTATTTTTTTTTCTGTTTTTAATTTGAGCCAGAAATCTAAGAATAACTACAAAATATTTTGGTATTTTCCTACTTCATCTTTTTCTTTTCTTTCTGTTGCAACAGGCAGGGAGAGGGGAGAAAAGATGGAGGAGCTGTGCTGGAAAAATCTCCATGGTAACAAGAGGCTTTTTGCCTTTGTTATCATTTTTGAGATCTCTCTCCTAATTAGTCACAAACCTTTTCTCTATTTTCCTATGTATACTCCGCCAGCAAACCACAGCTAAAGAAATCTATTAACATAAAAAAATGTCCAGTAATGCTCCTGGTTGATGTCTAGCTCTCAGCTTGTACCAGGCACTTGTTGTAGACTGACAACAATCTGCTCTTTCAAGAAGGAGGAGTGCAGGTGAAAATGAAAAGAAAACATCATCATGGTCAGGTAACTTGCTATGATTCTTCACATTACTGCTCTAAATGAATCTCCTGTTTTTCCCTGCAAGGTATTGTTTCTGGTCTTTGATTCAGTATTCAGCCTTAGAGTTTCATCTTTAAACATGGTGCATTAATTTAACCTTCATATCTGACAGAGACAGGAAAAATGTTGCTCCTTAATATGCTTTAAGAGATCAAATCTATAAAGGATTTTAATATCATGACAACAGTTTTCACTAGACACCATGAGAATCTCTGGAACTTTCTCTGACATTACCTTACCTAGAATGCCAACCCTATGAGAGATACCATCAAAGTTCTTAGACGTTTTACATTACATTTCAATCTGAATTCAAACATCAGGTTTACTTTATTATTGTTGGTAAGAAACAAAATTTTATGCTCATTCTTTTGTATCTGAAAACTTCATTCTTTAATGACAGCCAAATCAAATATTTTGCAGATACTCCCAAGAAAAAGCTCAGAATACAAAATTCCTTTTCTGTGTTTTAACTTTGAATATTTACTTACTAATATTTGAAGCTATTTTCCAATTTCCAAATGTCACAGTATATATGTTATTTTATTTATATTGCTTTGTCTTAATCAATATTTAGTGGCATAGATCATTTTTTTTCAATTGTGCTTTTAGATATATTTCTGTGTTTCTCTTCTTGTTCAGATCCTCAGTTGCATTTAATTTTATCTAAAAATGATATGTGGAATAATTAGTTGATGCTAATAGTTGAATCTATGAAGTATACACATACAAAATCAAATAAGTGTTGACACTCTAATGATTTAAATGGTGAGTGTTTATTATAGTAAAGTGTTATCTTCATAGTAGTATTCTTCTCAGACTCTTTGGAGGATAGATTATAAATAAAAAAATCTGTTGTCAAGTTTATTGGTTATGTATCTGGACAGAATGAAAAGGAAGGACCTGTGCCTCAGAGTTCTGATAATTTTGGATGGGGGGTTGTATATATAAACATAGACCTCACCAAAAATTTACCCTCATTAGGAGATATGTCTAAAGGTACCACAAAGCAACCCCTTTTCTTGAAACCTACTCACTTTGCAGTCTTGTATGTTTCACAGTTAGACAAAGTATCAGTCAAAATGTATGTGATATCAAGTTCAGTCAAGGTAGGAGTGTATTACTTAGAAATAAATTTCTTATTTAATTAAATGTCCATTCAGGTGGAGGTAAGAATTGATGTTTGTTTTTATGGTTTACCTATACAAATACCTGTGAAAAAAGGAGTTCACAGTTTCCAGTAAAGAAAGGCCTGTTATTGATGGGTTAAATGCAGTACCTGGTAAAATCTTTTATATTTGTGTTTATTCTCATCAGGTATTTCAATGTTCCATGTCGATTGAGCCTGGTGTCCATTTTTTATATTTCATTATTTGCTTCACCTTTGCTTTGTACTCTAAAAAAAGAATCGAACACATTTTCAATAAGGATTTTTGAGTGACAATACTATGAACAGTTTTCTTCAGGTTTCAGTAAACCACATTAGTGTAAAAATCATGACTGATGTATTTACCAGAAAACAATGCTCAAAAAATCTTAAGAAAACTTGAAAAGAAAGGAGGAGATAGAGCAGTAGATCAAGGTACTGTCTAGTTTTCTATTACAAGGCAAAAAGCAACCACATTAGTTCATTAACTGTGCCACCTATAAATATGTATTCTAGCTGGGCTTGAAGTTTGTTTCTATACCCTCATTGAGTGACAACAAAAGGCAGCTGATTTTCACTCTAGGTTCCACATGTTTGAACAATTTATTGCAGGAAATCTACATATACTTAGTTTACCCTTATAAAGTTCTAGAAATACAGGCTAAGGAGATGCATTGAACCTAAGTCTGTTATTAGAACTCATAGAAAGTCATCATTCTTGCTTGGAAATGATTTTCTGGCCATCCTCTTACTGAGCAAGCACAGCTCTGAAAATAACATATTATAAATGCTGTGTAAATTTTATCAAATACAGACAACTGATATCTAGGGTTAAACTTGGAACATTTCTCTTTTTTTCATTTTTTGTTATTTTTTTACTTCCCTTCAAAGGTTACCGAGTTTCCCATATTTTTTGAGGTTATGGGTTGATATTCCTCCTCAGAACTCCTCTCCACCTCTGGATGTTGAGAAAGCTGCCCCAGATTTTGAGTGAGAAATCTGTCCCTTCCCCTTGCTGTTGTAGCACTCAGAATAGACTACCTTGCACCTCACATGCTCAGCATCTGAACTTAATTCTAGGGGTGGAAGATGAGCAGGTAAGTGTTGCTCAGCCCAATGTTTGTCATGAAGTATCCTGTGTGTGGGATAGATACCCTCATCCTCATAGCCACCTGAGGTAGTTGAGAGAGATTACCTTAGGGTCATTAAAGCAAGTAAACTGACCCTCCTCCTCATTGTCTACAGTAGTTGGGAATGTACATCTGACAACTCATCTTGGCAGCAGAGTAGAACACATTTTTTAAAGAGAGAAAGCATATGAGCATTGGATAGAACAGTCATAAGTATTATTGAAAGGAAATTCATTTTAGAGAAGGCAGTGGATTTGTCCTAACATACACTATTCATGTTAGTACCAAACAAAATATTTTAAGAATATTATTTGTACCTGAGAAACAAAAATAAATGCTGCATTTATACCGACACATGTGCAGTCATACAAAAATTACATAAACACACATAATTGATGAGAATGTGCATACATTTTAAACATTTTTTTTTACTTAAAAAATACCTCAACTTATTTGTTTAACAATATGTCACTGAGAGTTAATCCATGGTAACTGGATGTCATTAGTGAGCTCAGTTGGAATTCAACATCTTTTTTTTTTTTTTGTAAGAATACATATCTTTATAATGCTGTCTTAACAAAATAAGTATGTTCCCAAGAGTCTAATCAAGCTTCTCTTTACTATTATTTTTTCCAGTCCATTCATTGTTCCCATTCCACTCTGCCCTGTGACAGGCCCTCATCCCATAATTTCTCCCCAGACTCCAAGAGGTTATCTCCAGTCCCTAATCCTCTGCACTCACAGTAGAATCATGTTCCTTGAGAGTTATCTCCTTCTTAACTAACCTAGGCCAAGTCAGGCAGTTTTCTGGGGTATATAGCTCTTCTCATATCAGATAGTGGATGCTCTCATTGGTGGCTTAGTAGCTGAGACATCTCCAGTGTCCATGTTAGTTATAACTGCTAGCCATCTTATGGTGTTGCCTTCCTCTTCACATTCTTTCAGATTTTCCAAAATTCATCCACAGGATTTCCCATCTTCTGTCCATTGCTTAGGTAGAAGTATATGTACGTGACTCTTTCAGGTGCTTGTTGGGACTCAGAAAGCTGCCATGCTAGTCTCCTGCCGTTATACACAGCACAAGGTCAGTAAGAGTGCTAGGCATTAGAGCCTCCTCTTGAGCTTGATGACAATTTGTGCCTGTCACTAGACAGGTCAGGGATGCTGATCCCCCAGAAGACATTTTATTGTTGAGAATAATTTTTCCTTATCCTGAGATTTTAGTGATTCCAAATGAATTTTCAAATTTCTCTTTCTACCTTTATGAATAAATAAGTAGGAATTATGATGGAGATTGAATTGGATACATAGTTTACTCTCAAGAAATGGCAGATTTTTATGGTATTAATCCTTCCAATCCAAGAGCATGGAAGATATTTCCATCTTCTGAGATATTCTTTGATTTCTTTCTTCAGGGTCTTGAAATTCTTATCATGTGGATCATATACTGATTCCCCTTGACTTAGTAGGGAATATTTGCCTGTACTTTTTTTTAATCTCTGAGGGTGGACTTTGGAATTTTCTCCCTCTATTTTGACATGGTGATATTATCTATGGGTTTTTGATTATTTACAACACCTCGATAAATTATAAAACAGAAGCATCAATATATTCCTACAATTTCTATGCAACTCTAATCTATGTCACCTTAAAAAAAGGATTGGGTATGTTAGTCAAGGAAGTCCCAAAATGTTCAGCTCATTAGTGTACCTATGTAAGTGTCGTGATTTGTTCTGGATTAAGACTTTGTGTTAGGACCTTAGGTTCACAAGTTACAGCATGCAGCAAATAGCCCATTGTCTGTTTTTATAAGTTAACACAATAATCTCATTTGTTTACCAGAGAGAACATTGGTTAAATTCTACATAGTTCTGTTTTGCAAAAGTTAAATAGAGGGTGAGACAGCCTTGATATCTCTGATACTAGAAAATACACATATATTTTATGGTTCTCTTAAATTTCATGTCATTGATGTTAATTGTTGTTATATACAAATTTACATGTATACTTAACTTCATTTTGGAGACATAAACTAAATGTGATCAATATATGTTAGTTGTGTGACTGTGTGCTTTTAATACTGACCATTATGTTAGATACCAACTAGAGTGCTTCTCCTTATAGAAGTTTATCTCCTAATATCATATTTCTTTATGTCTGAAATACTATACTGAATTTGGAAGCTCCTTGCCTTTATAGAAACACATTAATATATTGAATGTGGTGATATTTTACTAATCTTTTGAGATTATATTTGTCCAGATTGTGTACATTACACAAAAGACAGTTTATAATCAGCCATTGGTCTATTCTGAAGAATATTATAATCCCTCTGCCCATAATCTGAAATACTGTCTAATACATGGACTAGTGGTGTATTTCCTGAATATATCTGACAGGATTAGGCAGACTAATGTAAATTCTTTGCAGTTTAAACTGTGCAGTAATTTGCCTGTTAGTGATATAAAATTAATGATTTTACTGAAGTTGAAGATAACAGTTTCTTGGTGGGTATAAATAGAGTTAAAACTTACACAGTTTCAGAGTTAGCAGGTAGAGATTTTCCTTTTTTCCTACGTTAGATAGGTTGAATTAAAACAGAATCTATCATTTTAAATTTATCTAACACACAGATTAACCAAAGATATATGGAAATTATGACGAAATATTATATAAGAGTATGGAGAGTCTTCTTATTTTATTTCATTATCAAATATATTTGGGATAAAAATTGAGTTGAGATTTGACAAAATACATATAACATCTCACTAATATTTATGTATAAATACAGCACATTTAAGACTTAATATCACAGCTTCTCTTTGACTATTTTTAAGATCTGCACATAGATTTATTTTTAAAAAATATATTAAATATATTTTGATCATATAATATTGCCTACCCAAATCTGCCCAAATATTTCTTCTTCCCTACATATTGACATTGATGTGGTTTCTATCTCTAAAATAAATTTCAATAATAAATAATTTTTGAATGCACATAATAGATTTTATTGCATGTTGGATAAATATTCATGAACATGGAGTCTGGTTAGAAACATGGGTATGTCCTCAGCATCACTCATTTAAAGAAAAATAACATATCAGTACAGGTATCAAAAGTTTATATATTTTTGTTGAGAGTGATGTTCTATACATTTTCTCTTTTCTGGTATTTGTTTTTATCAAGAGTGTTATATATGGCTTTATTATCAGTAAGCAAGTTTTAAATCCCAATTTAAAATGACAATGTTTACTTTCACAACGAAGTCAAACAAAACAAAAAATCAGTTCATTATTTTACTTGACATATGAATTAATATAGGTTTACATTATTGGTCAAAATTTCCCTCACATTTTGTGTTATAATATACTTTACACAGAAGGTATGAATTGATAATTAATATCAGAGAGCATCATACCACAAATGAAAAAACCAAACAAAACAAACACATAACTAGAAAATACACAAGCACTCTAAATAGAAGTTGAAGGAATGGAAGAAAATGAGGAAGATACTACAAAGAGGGTTGTATTGGAAAGGATCTGAATCATCCTAACCACAATAGAAATGAGGAATATTGAAGGAGGGAGTAAATTATTCTTATTTTTAACATGTAGATCTCTCTGAGTCTGAGGACAAATCAACAGTGCTAAATCATCTGAGCGCATATTTAAAAGATTTAAAATTGTGGCAATGGATTAATAGGTATAAATATTGTGGATAAACCTAATGTATTATTGTAATGGTTATATTTTTAATACCTATAGGGCCTATATTAAGTAAGCGTTCACAAAGTAATGACAGCTTAATATCAATTGTAAAAGTTCTTTTTTGTTGTTGTTTTCTTTTTTGAGACTGGGTTTCTCTGTATAGCCTGGCTGTCTTGGAACTCACTCTGTAGACCAGGCTGGCCTCGAACTCAGAATTGAGATCTACAGAATCATGAGTACACTCAAGCTAATCTTCCCTGAGCAATATTACTTTTCATCTGCAACCAGTTCATCAAATACCAAAAACTACTACAAGTTTCTTCTATCCCAACTCTGATGCTTCACTGTAAATTTATCCTCTTCTTTCAACTATAAAATTTGCATACTTGACCCTATGCAAGCTTGAAGTTTTCAGAGATATGACTATGCTTATGCTGTAGCCCTGTGAGCAGCACATGTATAGCTGAAGAAAAGAAACACCTAGGACTCTTTTAAGCCCTCCATGTAACAAGTGAACCAAGTTTCTGACAAAGCACATTCCTGCACTGAATTTACTTACCAATATCCCTAAGTTTCCTTTCAGAAGCAGCAATTTGTAATAACAAGAATAACAGAAATCCTCCTTCCTCTGCCTCCCAGAGTGCTGGGATTACAGGCATGCACCAACACAGCCCAGCCAATTGTAGAAGTTCTTAAATAGGCACCACAGACATGTACAAAACGTGTTTCTCTGAATAAAAATAATCTTAAGAAGTATGAGCACAAAAAGAAATGATTGTAGAATATCTAGATTCTGAATTAGTCTTTTCTAAAATAAACTCCTTTTCATATTTTTAACCATTATTATAATTTAGAAAAATGTATTATCTGTGAAATAGCTTGATGAAACTAGATATAAATGTAACTTTAAAATAATTGAAGTATTGTTTTTCTAAATTGTATTGTATATAATTATATGAAATAGTATGATATACTTCCAAAGAAGCATAGCATCTCTGGCTATTGGGACAGGAAAATTACACAGGTCCAGTTCAGGAGTGCATTTGACAGCTCATGGTTACAAGCAGCAGTCCCTAGACCCGAATGAAATTTTCTTATATGTCTCATTAGCCACACCCAGAATGAAAGGCCCATGCATTACTAACATTTTTCTCTGTTTCTAATTAGAGCCAGAAACTGAACAAGAACTACATAATATATTGATATTTTCCTTCTATTTCATCTTTTTTTTAAATTCCTAATGCAGCCAAGGAGGGGTGAGAAAAGATAGAGGAGGTTTGATGGAAAACTCTCCATTATAACAATAGACTTTTGCCTTCTTTATCATTTTTGAGATCTCCCACCTGATTGGTCCCAAACCTATTTAACTACATATACTGAGTCAATCAGATTCAAACACAGCTAAAGAAATCTATTCACATAAAAAATGATCCAGTAATGCTTCTGGTTGATGCCTAGCAATCAGCTCCTACGAGACTCTGGCTGTAGATTGGTAATATGCTGTTCTTTCAAGAAGGAGGAATACAGATGAAAAGGAAAACAAAATGTCAGCATGGTCAGGTAACTTGTTATGATTCTTCACAGTCCTGTTCGAAATGAAACTCATCCTATTTGTTGTGCAAGGTATTTGTTATTACTTATGGTCTTTGGGTCAGTTTTAAGAACTTTCATTCAGGAATCTTCCTTGAAGTTCTGTTTCATCTTCAAGGTTGGTGTATTATGTCAGCCTTCAGTATCTGACAAGAGACAAGTTCCTGCTTAATATGCTTTGGGGGAATAGATCTGTAAAGGGTTTTTATATCAGAACAGCAGTTCTCCTGGGCACCATGAGACTTTCTGGAACATTCTCTGATATTACCTTATCTAGTGTGCCACTACACTCTGAGACCACTAAATCCAAACACTGCAATTTTCCTTTGATAGCATCCTGCTGCTATCGAACTTCTCAGATGTTTTACATTACATTTCAATCCAAATTCAAACATCTGGTTTACTTTCTTATGGTTGGAAACAAATTTCTATGTTCATACATACACATCTGCATACTTCATTCTTTAAAGACAGTCAAAGCAAAAACTTTACAGATACTCCAATGAAAATTTTACCATACAAAAATTTCTTTTCCTTTTCTTTTCTGATTTTAATTATCAATTAATTAATATATCAATTCTTTGTACTACATATATTATCACCCCACTCCCGCTGTCCACCCTCTGAACTGTTCAACATCTCATAGCTCCTCCCTACCTCCCTGTCTACAAGAGGATGTCCCCACCCCTCATTCTACCTGACATCTAAACTCCCTGGGTCCTCCAGTCTCTTGAGGGTTAGTTGCACCATCTCTGAACGAACACATTCCTGGCAGTCCTCTACCATATGATCAGGGTCCCATATGAGCACCAGCTGTTTGTTGTCTGTTTGGTGTTTCCATGTTTGAGAGTTCTCAGGGGTCCCAAATAAATGAGACTACTGGTCCTCCTACAGGATTGCTGTTCTCAGCTTCTTTCAGCCTTCTGTACTCCAACAACAGGGGTTAGCTTTATCTGTCCATTGGCTGTGTGCAGATATCTGCATCTGATTCATAGCTGCTTGCTGGGTCTCCTGGAGTGTGGCTGTGCTCAGTTCTATTTTGTGACTACTCCATAGCCTGAGCCATTTCCATCCCTGTAATTCTTTCAGAGAGCTCATAACAGTGACTCTGTGATAATTTCCCTCTCCCTCATTTGATGACCTGTCTTCCTGCTTGAGGCGGGATCAATAAGTTCCTTCTCCTAATTTCATCTAAGACTCTCACCTGCCAGGTATCTGGTGCACTCTGGAGGGTCCCCCTACCTCCTATCTCCCAAGGTTGCCTATTTCTACTCATTCTGCTGACCCTAAGGGCTTCAGTACTTTTCCCTCTCTCAATATCAGATCATGTTCCTCTATCAAGACACTCCCCACCCCCTGTTCCCTTCCATTTTCCTGCCTAGGTCCCGCCCTCATTCTCCTATTGTGATTGCTTTGTTCTCCCTTCCAAGTAGGAGTGAGGCATCCTTACTTGTGCACTTCAGCTTATTGACATTTTTGAGTTCCGTGGACTTTATTTTGGGTACACTGTATGTTGAAACTTGCCATACTAATCTTTCTAGTTACCATCCAATTTCCATGAGCCATAGTACTTATGTTATATTAGTTACTTTGCTTTGTTTTAATCACAGTTTAGTATCACTAACTTATTTTTCAAATTGTGTTGGTTAGATATCATCATGTGGTTCTCTTGTGATCTGTTGTAATTTTAGAAAATTCAAGATTCTGTTCTGGGGAATAATGCAGAAGCAACAGTTGAATTTTATTTTATCTAAATATTGATATGTGGAAGAATAAATTGATTCTAATGGGTTGAATCTATCAAGTACTCACATATAAAAGCAGATAATTGCTTACGACTAATGGCTTACATAATGAATTGTTATCATAGTAATGTGTTTCTTTCATACTTGTATTCTACTTAGATTCCTTGAAGGAAGGATTATAAATGAAAAAAATCTGTTTTCAATTTTATTGGTTATATCTATGTACTGAATGAAAAGGAAGAATCTGTTTCTCAGGGTTCTGAGTTTTGAATGTGGGGCTTGGATATATAAATACAGGACTTGTCAAAAATAAACCCTCATTGTGATATAGCTCATATATCCTCTATAGGTATACAAAGAAACCACGAAGCTCAAATCCTAGTCACTTTGTAATCTTGCATGTTTCACAGTTAGAAGTGCCCGTGAACATGTATGTGACATCACGTTCAATCAGGGTAAATTGGTTTATATAGAAATAAACTTCTTAGTGGATTAAATGTCTATTTGGGTGGATGTAATAATTTATGTTTGTTTTCATGGGTCTCTTATACAAATACTTATGAAAAGAGAAGCCATAATTTCCCATGAGGAAATACCTGGTATTGATTGGTTAAATGTACTTTGTAGTAAAATCCTCTAAATTTGTGTTCATTTTCATCAGCATTTACATGCTTATTAATTCATGTGTCCAGTTCCTAAGTTTCATCATTTGCTTCACCTTTGCTCTATACCCCCCAAAAAATTTCCAACACAATTTCAATAAGGATTTTCCAGTGATAGTGCTATGAACAATGTACTTCACCTTCAGTAAACCACTGTGGTATAAAAATCATGTCATTTATTTAACAATAGCTAATGATCAGAAAATCCTGAATATAGAAAACCTGAAAAGGATGGAAGAGATATAAAAATAGATCAAGTCACTGACTAGCCCCTATTCCAAGGCAAACAGTAGCCAACTAGGTCCATCATCCATGCCCCCTGGTAATTACATACTTTAACTGGGCTTGAAATATGCTTCCATCCCTCCATTAAATGACAAGTAAAGGCAGCAGATTCTCAAACTAGGATCCACAAGCTTAGACAACTTATTGTAGGGAAATATACATATAATGTGAGTACCATTATAAGAGACAATAAAATACAGGCCAAGAACAAATATTGGAGCTTGGTTTGTCAAATATACTCTAATAAAGCCATCAGTTCTTGCTTGGTGATGATTTTCTGGCCAAACTCTTTCAGGGCATGCACAGCCCTGTAAATACCAAATTAAACATGCTGTGTGAATTTTACCAAAAACACACAACAGGTACCTAGGGATAACCTTGGAAACGATCTCTTTTTTTCATTTTTTGTTATTTTCTTCACATACATTTCAAATGTTACCACCTATCCCACTTTCCCCTCTACAAAGCCCCTATTTCCTCACTCTTTCCCTGCCTCTTCAAAGTGATCCCACATCTGCCCACCCACTCCTGCCACAGTGCCTTAGCATTCATCTACCCTGTTTCATGTGGGCCTGTAAAGGACTGAGGCATTCCACTCCGGGTGATGCCCTATAAGGCAATCCTCTGCTACACATCAAGCAGGAGCCATGGGTCCTCACATGTGTACTCTTTGATTGTTAGTTTAATCCCTGGGAGTTTTGCAGTGTCTGTTTGGTTAATAGTGTTGTTGTTCCTAAGGGGTTACAAAACCCTTGAACTCCTTCAGTCCTTGTCCCAACTTCTCCCTTGGTGTATCCACACTCATTCCAAGGTTTTCATGAATTCACAGAGAAGGGGAGGAGCATACATTGATTTCACCTCTATTTGATGGACTGAGGACTTTTTTAAAATAAATTGTTTGTGAGATTACAATATACTTTTATGTTCTTTCCTATGCTTCATTATGACATCCTTTGCTCAGTTTCATATACATTGCTTATTTTCATTTAATTATTATTGCATGCATATATCTGAACACATGTACAAGTTTCTTCTTAAAAGCCATAAATCCATTCCATTTTGTTTGTGCAATGTTACACTTGTGTGTTTTTAGGGATGATCATTTTCTGTTGTATAACCAATTGGTTGTTATTCTTTCCAGAATACTGTATCTCTTGCTGTCAGCATTATTACATGCTTAAAATATTTTGAAAATCAACATTGTTAACATAATAACTGGAATTTTAGAGGACATAATCTTTGCTATAAATACTGTGTATCATAGATTTTACTATCTTTTTCCTCCCTCTTCCACAATGACCCCAATGAAACATAAATAAATGCTACTTTCATAGAGACACATGTACAGCACAACAAAAATTTACATAAACACATAGAATTGCTGAGAATATGCATATATGGTAAGCATTTATTTTATTAAAAATTCCTCTTAAATTATTTCTTTACCCATATATCAATGAGAGATACTCTACAGTATCTCATTGTAATTTGGAAGCTCAGTTGGAATTCAACAACTTTTTTTGTGAAGAACGCAGATCTATAATGCAATAACAAAATAATTACTTCCCCAAAGATCTAATCCATCTTCTCTTTATTAATATTAATATTAATATTATTTTAATCTTTTTCTAGTCCAGTCATTGCCCACTAACATACTTCCCTGTGACAGCTCCTCATTCCTTACATTCTCCTCAGTCTCCAAGAGGATGTCTCCATTCGCCAAGCCCCAATACACTAGACCTCTGCACTCCCTGTGGACTCAAGTTTATTGAAGGTTAGTTCTTCTTAACTCACTGAGGCAGGTCAGGCAGTATTCTGCTGTATATGTGTCCAGGGCCTCATATCAGCTAGTGTATGCTCCCTGGTTTATAGCTCAGTGTCTGAGACATCTGAGGTGTCCAGTTTAGTTTAGACTGCTAGTCTTCCTATGGGGTTGCCCTCCTCTTCACATTCTTACAGGTTTACCCTAATTCAACCACAAGAGTTCCCAGCTTCTATCCATTGCTTGGGGATAAGTATCTGTATCTGACTATTTCAGGTGCTTTTTGGGACTCAGAAGGCTGCCAAGCTAGACTCCTACCTGTAAGCATAGCGCAGCACAGCACCAGTAAGACTGCCAATCCCTGGAGCTTAAATTCCAATTTGGACCTGTCATTTGAACTTCTTTCCCTCATGTCCTTTTCCATTTTTGTCACTTTAGTTCCTTTAGACAGGAATAATTCTAGCTCAGAGTTTTTGAATATGAGATGGCAACTCTACAATTTTCCTCTCCACCCTCTAGGGCATTTCATCTTAGAGCCATTCTTTTGAGTCCTGAGCATCTCTCCCATCCCAAGTTTCTTGTGCATTCTATAGGGACCCACACCCGTTCCCTCCTCAAGTGCCCACCTTAAATTCAATCTGCTGGCACTCCAAGTATCCATTCTGTTTTCTCATCTCCAATACCTGATCATGTTACCCTGTAACCTATGCTACACACATTCTTCCTTCCTTCTGTCCTCAGTGATTGACGACTTCTCCTTCTAGCATAGGGTTGAGGCAGCCGAACATGCAGCCTTCTGCTTCTTAACCTTCTTGAGTTTTTGGAATGTATGATGGATATTATGAATTTGGCTATTATCCACTTACTACCTATTAAATAACTTGCATGTCCTTTTTGGTCTGAATCATCTCACTCAGGATGTCCTTGTTGTTAATAGCTGAGTAATACTTCATTCTGTAAAATGAACCACATTTTCTGTATCTATTCTTAACTTGTGCAACATCTCAATTGTTTCCAAATTCTTGCTGTCACAAAAAAAGACCATTTATGAACATACTGGAACGCATGCCCCTGTGGCATGGCGGGGCATCTTTTGGATCTTCAGTTAGAATCAATTCAGATTGATTTCCACTATTAAAATTCAGATTGATTTCCACAGTGATTGTACCAGTCTGCAATCCCACCATTAATGGAAGAGAGAATTCATCACATCCTTGCCAACATATGCTGTTATCTGAGTTTTTCATCAAGCCATTTGCAGAAGTGTAAGGTAGAATTACAGTGTCATTTTCATTTGCACTTCTTTAATCAGTAAGAACTTTGACATTTCTTGAAGTGCTTCTCAGCCATTACAGATTACTCTGTTGTGAATTCTCTATTTTGTTCTATACTCCATTTTTGAATGGGTTGTTTGCTTTTTGGGTGGTTTTCTTCATTATTTCTTTATATATTTTCGATAATACCCCCTTTAAAGAATGTTAGATTAGTGAAGATTTTTCCCAATCTGTATGTTTTCAAATTGTCCTATTGAATAGATTCTTTACCTTATATAATATTTCCAGTTTCCAGGTCCAATTAATCATTTCTTGATATTTCAGCCTGAGCTATTTTCTTTCTGTTTAGGATCCATCCCCACCACGTTGATGAGTTCAATGTTCTTCCCCAAATTCTTTGTTATTGGAATTATTGTACAAGGTTTTATTTTGAGGTCCTTAATCCACTTGGACTTGAGCTTGGTGCATTGAGAGAAATGTTGATCTATTTTAAGTATTTTACACACAAAAGGAAAGATGAGCACCATTTATTGAAGAAGCTTTTTTTTTCATTATTTATTATGGGCTCTTAGTCAAAAATCAACTTTACTTAAGTGTATTGGTTTATTTCTGGGGGTTCATTTCAATTCCATTTATTCACCTGTTTGTCTCTGTACCAATGTCATGTAGTTTTTCTCACTATTGTTCTGGGATGGAGGTTCCCCAAGAAGTTCTTTTAATTTTAAGGATTATTTTCGCTATCCTGATTTTTTGTTTCTTTGTTTGTTTTACCTTATGAAAATGATAATTGCTCTGCCTGAGTCTGGGAAAAATTGTGTGGGAAAGGTCATGGAGATTTCTATTGAATCTATTGACTGAATTTGGTATGATGGCCATTTATAGTAAGTTAATCCCACCAATCCATGAGCATGGGATATATCTCCATTTTCTGAGATCTTCCTCAATCTCTTTCTGGAGAAACTAGAAGTTGGTGTCTTTTAGATCATTCACTTGTTTGGTTAGATATACTCCAAGATATTTCACATTATTAGTGATTATTGTGAAGGGTGTTGATTCCATATGTTCTTTTTTTAGAAGCACTCAGCCATCTTTGCTTTTATTAATCACAGGCTCATTTTTATAAAATTGCAAAATTGTGACAATCCTCTCAGAATATATCCTTGTTAAGTGACATGGCTACACATCATCACATCTACACCTCCACTTGGTTTTATTAATCACTTTTTAATTGAATATTTTCTTTATTTACATTTCAAATTTTCTCCCCTTTCATGGTCCCTCCCCTGGAAAAACCCTATCCCATTCCCCTTCTGCTCATTTCTATGAGGCTATCACCCCACCAACCCAACCACTCCTGCTTCCTGCTCTCACATTTCCCTTCAATGGGGCATCAAGCCTTCACAGGACCAAGGGTATTTCCCTTTGGGACCTATGTGGCTGGAGCCATCTGTCCCAAAATGTTTACTCCTTGGTTGGTGGCTGTCTCTGGAAGTTCTGGGGTATCTAGTTGGTTGATATTGCTGTTATTAATGGGGGGTTGCAATCCATTCAGCTCCTTCAATCCTCCATTGTGGACCCTATGCTCAGTGCAATGGTTTGCTGTGAACACCTGCCCCTGTATTTTTCATGCTCTGGAAGGAGACACTCAAGCATTCCAGACTCCTGTCCACACACACTTCTAGGCATTCACAATAGTGTCAGAATTTGATGAGTGTATATAGAATGGATCCCTAGGTAGGGCATTATCTGGTTTGACTTTCAGTAACTCTCTGATCCACACTTTTCTCTGTATTTGCTTCTATAATTTTAGTATTTTTATTTTTAATTGGAAGTCCTTTCAAACATATTCTTGATCTTTATACAAGTAAATAAGAATAGATTGATGTGTATCTTCTACATGTTTGCCAGCTGAAACAGCACCATTTGTTGAAAATCTGTCATTTTCTATTGGATGGTTTTATCTATTTTGTCAAACATCAAGTGACATACATGTGTAGGTTCATTCCTGGGCATTCACTTCTATTCAATTTATGTACCTACATGATATTTTACCAATATCATGCAGTTTTTATCATTATTGCTCTTTAATACATCTTGAGGTAAGAAGTTCTTTTATTGACGAGAATAGTTTTGCCTATCCTGGGATTTTAGATATCCCAAATGAATTTACAAATTTCCCTTTCTATGAAGAAATGAGGTGGAATTTTAAGGGAAATTGCATTGAACTGTCAGGAAAATGGCCACTTTTATTATATTAATCCTCCCCATCAATGACCATGGGAAATGTTTCCGTCTTCTGAGATCTTCCTCAATTTCTTTCTTCAGGGACTTGAAGATCTTGTCACTCTAGTTACAAGGATTTTTCACTTGGTTAGTTTGAGTCTAACCAAGCATTTTATATATATATATATATATATATATATATATATATATATATATATATATGTGTGTGTGTGTGTGTGTGTGTGTGTGTGTGTGTGTGTATGTGTGTGTATATACGTATATGTATACGTATACATGTATATGTATATGTATGTATATGTATATGTATATATATACATATATACATATATACACATATATACACATACACACACACACACACACACACACACACACACACATATATATATACACACACATAATCTTCTACCTTGGGCTGAATTCCTAATAGTAAAGCCCTTACTTTTGTATGGAACATCTGCCTGTACTTTTATAGCTTGAGAGATAATTTTGGAATTTTCTCCCTCTAGTTTGACGTGGTGTTGTTAATTATGGGTTGGTGATTTTTCAAAACCACTCAATAAATGACAGAACATGTGGATGAATATGTCCCTAAAATTTCTATACAACTCAAACCTACCTTAATGATACCTTTAGAAAAGCGCTGAATATGTTAGCCAAGGAAGTCCCAAAGAGTTGAACTCACTAGTGTACCTATTCTAGTACCATGGTTTATGCTGGATAAAGACTTTATGATACAACCTTTAGGTCGGAAGGTACACATTATAGCAAATAGCCCATTGCCTGTTTTAGCACGTTAACACAATAATCTCATTTGTTGCCCTGAGAGAACATTGGTGAAATTCAACACAGACTTGTTTTGTAAATGATAATTAGAGGATCAGACACTTTTTATATCTCTGCTACTAGAAAAGTACCCACATATTTTATTGGATCTCTTTAATATTTATGCCATTTTCACTAATTGTTGTTATATACAAAAGTGCATATATACATAACTTCATTTTGGGAACATAAATTAAATGTTATCAATATATAGTGCTTGTTTATATGAATGTGTGGTTTTAGTAATAACCATTTTCTGTTAGATAACAACTTGAGTGCTCTTCCTTATAGACGTTTATCTCCTGTTCTCATATTTCTTCAGGTGAATGAAAGGTCATCTGTACTGAACTTTGCAATTCCCTAGCTTTCCAGATACACATTAATATAAATGATATGGGGACATTGTGTTCTTATTAGCCACCTAATATTAGACATTTTGTGTGCAGCTTTTGTATGTGTCATATCATTTGTGATTGTTGTGAAGGGTGTTGTTTCCCTATTTTGTTAATTTACTTAGTAGCACTCAAGCACCTTACCTTGTGTTAATCACATGCTAATTTTCATACAATGACAAAATCGTGACATTAATCCTGTCAAAACATATCCTTGTTAAGTGACATGGCTACACATCATCATATCTAGAAGTTCCCTTTCCTGGTTCCCCCCTCACCATAAGTCTCATAACACCTCCCACCTCAGTCTTTTCCCAATCAACCCTCCTCCCACTTCTCTGTCCTGGTAATCTCTACATTGCATCATCAAACCTTTCCAGGGCCAGGGCTCTATTCTTCCTTCTTCTGAGGTATCATTTGATAAACAGATTGTGTCTTGGGTATTAAGAGTCTATGGGCCAATACCCACTTCTAAGTGACTGCAATCCATGTGTGCTATTGTGTGATTGGGTTACTTCATTTAGGATGATATTTGCCAGTTACAATCTTTTGCCTAAGAATTTCATGAATTCATTGTTTTTAATTGCTGAATAGCATTTTATTGTGTAAATATATCACATTTTCTCTATCTATTCCTCCATTGAGGGACTTCTGGGTTCTTTCCAGCTTCTACATATTATAAATAAGGCTGCTATGAATATAGTGAAACATGTGTCCTTATTGCATGCCAGGGAATTCTCTGGGTATAGCAGGGTCCTCTGGAAGTGTCATAGCTAGTTTTCTGAGGAAACACCAGACTGATTTCCAGAGTGGTAGTACCAGCTTGCAATCCCACCAGCAATGGAGGAGTGTTCCTCTTTCCCCACATCCTCACGAACACGTGCTGTCTTCTGAGTTTTTAATCTTAGCCATTCTGACTGATGTGAGGTAAAATCTCAGGGTTGTTTCAATTTGTATTTCCCTAATGACAAATGATGTTGAACAGTTCTTAAGGTGCTTCTCAGCCATTTGAAATTCTTCAGGTGATAATTACTTGCTTAGCTCTGTACCCCATTTTTGCTATGGTTATTTGGCACTCTGGAGGCTATCTTCTTGAGTTCTTTGTATATATTGGCTATTAGCCCTCTGACAGATGTAGGGTTGGTGAAGATCTTTTCCCCATTTGTTGGTTGCCATTTTGTCGGATTGACAGTGTTCTTTGCCTTCCAGAAACTTTGTAATTTTATGAGGTCCCATTTGTCAGTTCCTGATCTTAGAGCATAAGGTATTGGTGTTCTTCTCAGGAAAAATTCCCCTGTGCCCATGTGTTCAATATTCTTCCCCAATTTCAACCACCATTCCTCTCCTGCCTCCCCATCCTCCCATTCCCCTACAGTGGGGCATCAAACCTGCACAGGATCAAGGGTCTCTACTTCTATTGATGCTCAACAAGGTCATCTTCTGCTACTTATACAATATGAGACTTAGGTCCTTCCATGTATACATATTCGGTTAATGGTTTAGTCTCTGGGAGCTCTGGAGATCTGCTTGGTTGATATTGTTATTCTTATGGGTTTGCAAACCACTTCAGCTCCTTCAAACATATTTATATCTTCTCCATTGGGGAACCCATGCTCCGTCCATTGTTTGGCTGTGTGCATTTGCCTCTGCATTTGTGAAGCTCAGCCAGAGCCTCTCAAAGACAGCTAAATCAGACTGCTTTCAATATGTACTTCTATGCATCCATATAGTGTTTGCATTTGGTGACTGTATATATGTATGATAGATCCCTAGGTGGTAAAGTCTCTCATTTGCCTTTCCTTCAGTCTCTGCTTCACACTTTTTCTCTGTTTTTGCTTCCTTGATTTCAGTACTTCTGTCCTTGATCCACTTTGACACAAGCTTTGTACAAAGACATAAAAAGAGATGGATGTGCATTCTTCTACATGCTGACTTTGAGTTGAGCTAGCATCATATGTTGAATTTGTTGTCTTTTTCCATTGGATGGTTTCAGCTTCTTTGTCAAAGATCATGTTCTCATAGGTGTATGGGTTCATTTCTTGGTCTTCAATTCAATTCCATTGGTTTACTTGTGTGTTATTGTACCAATGCCAAGCAGGTTTTATCACTAGAGCTTTGTAGTACAGCTTGAGGTCAGGCACAGTGATTCCCCCAGAAGGTAATTTATTGTTAAGTATAGTTTGACCTATGCTGGGTTGTAGTGATTTCAAATGAATTTGCAAATTTCTCTTTCTAACACTATGAATAGTTGAGTGGGAATTTTGATGTAAATTTCATTGAATGTATAGATTGCTTTTTGGAAATGGCCATTTATATTATATTAATCCTCCCATCCAGGAGCATGGGAGAATTATCAAACTTCTGTGATCTTCCTTGATGTATTTCTTCAGGAACTTGAAATTCTTGTCATGCATATCATTCACTTGCTTGATTAGAGTAGTCACACTAAGAATTTTGTAGCACACACACACACACACACACAGACACACACACACACATGCCCATGCCAATGCCCCCAAACACACACACACACACACACACACACACACACACACACAGACACATTATATATATGCATATATATAAAATATACCAACTGGAATTGGATTGAATCTTCTATCTTGGGATGAATCCCTTAATAGTATTGACACCTCTCACCTTATTAGTGAATATTTGCCTATTTTTTTTATCTATGATGGTTGAAGTTTGGAATTTTCTCCCTCTAGTTTGGCATGGTGCTGTTAATTATGGTTTGTTGAATAATCACAACCCTTTAATAAATGACAGAATATTAACTTCAATATATCTCTACAATTCTATGCTACTCTAATCAAGCTTCATGTCATCATAAATAATGAATTCAATATGTCAGCCAAGGAAGTTCAGAAATATTGAGCTCATTAATATACTATGCGAGTGCCATGATTTGTGCTTGATAAAGACTTTGTGATGCAAATTTATGGTCACAAGTTACAGAGTACAGCAAATAACCCATTGTCTACTATTATAAGTTAAAACAATAATCTCATTTGTTACCCAGAGAGAAGATTGGTGAAATTCTACATAGGCTTATTTTGTTAAAGTTAGTAGAGCACAAGACAGCATTTAAATCTCTGCTACTGAAAAAATATCCACATATTTTATTTGATTTCTTTAAATCTCATGCCAGTGATGCTAATTGTTCTTATATCCAAATGTACATAAGTACATAACTTTATTTTTGAGACATAAATTAAAGTGATTTATATATAGTATTAGTTGTATGAATGTATGCTTTTAATAAAGACTGTTTTGTCTTAGATAACAAACTGGTGATCTCTTCCATATAGAAGTTTATCTCCTGACCTAATATTTCTGCAGGTGCCTGAAATACTATACTGAATTTGGTGGTTCCCTGGATTTATATATATATATATATATATATATATATATATATATATATATATATATATATCTTTAGAGAGAGAGAGAGAGAGAGAGAGAGAGAGAGAGGGGGGGGAGAAAGTAATATAATAGAGTCTTGGGAACTTCTTTTTTTCATTTCCCCTATACTGCTCACAGGATGACAGCATAAACACATTTTTTTCTCCAAAAAATTCAGTCAAGTCTGTTAATGCTATAGTTGAAACACAAGGATAACTTTATAGGAAAGCATCAGAGTTGGGTGATGAACTGGTTGCAGAGGGAATGTTTTATTGTTCAGGGAAGATTAGCATCAGAGGGTTCTTATACTTCTGTAGAACCTATCTGCATCTGAGCATCTATCAACAGTGCTATATCAGCTGAGTATGTATTAAAAAGATATAAAATTAAGTGGAAATAAATGATAAGTTATAGTAATTATAGCTAACACTAATATATTATGTGTAATCATTATATTTTAACACATTATAGGATTTATGAGTATTAAGTTAAACATTTACAATACAATCACATCTTAATATTAATTCTATAAGTACTCAAACAGACACCACACACATGTGCAAAATGTGCTCCTCCACATAATAAATATCTCAAAAGATTTGCACACACACACATACACACACACACACACACACACACACACAAAATGACTGCAGAATGTCTAGATTTTGGACATAACTTTTCTTAAATAAATTCCTTGTCATATTTGTTTACCATCATAATAATTTAATACACAGTGCATTATGTGGGAAAATAGCTTAAAGAAACTGAACACAAGATTTAATATATATCTAAGCTGTAATTTGTGTACATATATGAAATAATGTGATATATTTCCAGGTAAACAGAGTGTCTCAGGTTATCGGGACAGGAAGATTACACAGCTTCAGCTCTGGAGTGCTTTTGACAGCCAGTGATAATAAGCAGCAGTCCCTAGACACGAATGAAGGCTTTATTATTGATACAAGTAGCTAAACACGGGCTCAAAGGCACATGTGATACTGACAGTTTTCTCTGTTTTTAATTAGAGCAAATAACTGAAGAATAACTGCATACTATTATAGTATTTCTCCTACTATTTCATCTTTTTTTATCTGACGCAACAGGCAGGGACAGGGAAAAAAAGATGGAGGAGCTTTGCTGGAAAAATCTCCATGGTAACAACAGGCTTTTGCCTTTTTATCATTTTTGTGATCTCCCTCCTGATTGGTCACAAGCCTTTTCTCTATTTTGCTACGTATGCTCAGCCAGTCTGACTCAACCACAGCTAAAGAAATCTATTCACATAAAAAAATTCCAGTAATGCACCTGGTTGACGTGTAGCTCTCAGCTCGTTCCAGGCTCTAGCTGTAGATTGACAACAAGCTGCTCTTTAGAGAAGGAAGATTGCAGATGAAAACGAAAAGAAAACGCCGTCATGGTCAGGTAACTTGCTATGATTCTTCACATTTCTACTCTGATTTAACCTGCTTCTGTTTGCTGTGCAAGGTATTTGTTATTATTCTGGTCATGGCTTCAGTTTTAAGATTTATCATTCAGGACTCGGCCTTGCAGTTCTGTTTCATCTTCAAGCATGGTGTATTTTCTCAGGCTTCAGTATCTGATCGAAACAGGTGACCTGTTGCTTCTTAATATGCTTTAGGATATTTGATCTGTAAAGGATTTTTATATCAGGACAGCAGTTCTCACTGGATACCAGGAGACTTTCTGGAACATTCTCAGACATTACCTTATCTAGTGTGCCACTACATGCTGAGAGTACTAAAACCCAAACACAGCAATTTTGCCTTGATAGCATCTTGCTACCATCCAAGGTCTCAGATGCTTTACATTACATTTCAATCCAAATTCAAACATCAGGTGTACTTTCTTATTGTTGGGAACAATCAAAGTTCTATGTTCTTACATACATATCTGCATAATCCATATTTTAAGGTCAGTCAAAGCAAAGATATTGCAGATAGTCCAATGAAAACATTACTATAAAAATTTTATTTTCTTTCTTTTGGTTTTAAATGTTGTGTCTTAATATACTAAGGTTTCCAGTTATCACCCAATTTTCATGAATCATAGTAGTTATGTTAGCTTAGTTACATTGCTTTGGTATAATCACAATTTGGTATCACTGAACATTTTTTTTCAATTGTGTTTATTAGATATCAACCTGTAGCTTATTTGTACTCTGTGGCTATTTTAAAAATTCTTCTTTCTGTTCTGATTAATAATACAGTATCCTCACTTGAATGTAATTTTATTCTCATACTGATAAATGAAAAATTAAATGATGCTCATTGAATCTATAAAGTACACACATATAAAAGCAGATAATTGCTAATGGCTTTATGTTTTATATTGTGAATGGCTATGATAGGAATGTGTTGCCTTTGTAGTACTATTATTCTCATATCCTTTGAGAAATAATTCTAAATGATAAAAATCTGTTATCAAATTATTGCTTACATATCTGGACTTAGTGAAAAGGAAGAACCTCTTTCTGAGGGTTCTGATTGTTTTGATGAAGGGCTTGGATATATAAATATATGGCTAATGAAAAATATATCCTCATTGAGAGATAGTTCATATATCCTCTATAAGTACCACAAAGAAACCATTAAGCTAAAATTCTAGTCACTTTGGAACTTGTATATTACAGTTAGAAATGCCAGTTGTGTATCTGGCATCAAGTTCAATGAAGCTATGAGTGGTTTTAATAGAAATAGATTTCTTACTGGATTAAATTTCCATTCAGTTGGAAGTAAGAATTGATGTTTATTTTTCTGGGTCACTTATACAAATCCTTGTGAAAAAAGAAGTCATAATTTCCACTGAAAAAAGACATGATATTGATTGGTTAAATATAGTACCTAGGAAAATCTCCTACATTTATGTTTACTTTCATCATCTATTACTATATTCCATATCTATTAATTAAGGTATGCATTTCTTAAATTTCCAGATTTACTTTACCTTTGCCTTGCCCTCGAAAGATACTCCAACACATTTTCAATAAGGATTTTTCTGTGACACTGCTGTGAACAATGTGCTTCAGCCTTCAGTAAGCCACTGCAGTGAGAAAATCATGAGTCATTCATTTAACGCTAGCTAAGGCTCAGAGAATCTTGAGAAAAGAGGATCTGAAAAGGAAGGAAGATATATAGGAATAGATCAATTTACTGTCTAGCCTTCTATTCCAAGGCAAACAGTAGCCATCTATGTCCATTATGTGTGCCACCTGGTAAATAGGTATTCTGGCTGGGCTTGAATTTTGTTTCCATGTCCTCATTAGATGACAAGAAAATGCAAGTGATACTCACTCTAGGGTCCACATGCTCAGACAATTTATTGATGGGACATCGACATGTACCTACTGTAGATTTTAAGATGCTAGACAATATAGGCCAAGGATGAGTATTGGAGCTTGATCTCTCATTTACTCAATAAAAAACTCATCATCTTGCCTTTGTAATGATTTCCTGGTCATCCTCTTTCTGACCACACAGCCCTGAAAATATCAAATTAAAAATGCTCTGTAAATTTTACCAAATATACACACCAGGTACTTAGGATTAACCTGCTAAGATTACATTTTTCATTGTTGTTTTTGTTGTTGTTGTTGCTATTTTATGCATTTACTTTGCAAATTTTACCACCCTTCCTTGTTTCCCCTCAACAAAATCCCTATTTCCTTCCTCTCCCCATGCCTCTTGAAGTTGATTCCTCACCAGCCCACCCAGTCCTTCCTCAGTGCCCTAGCATTCCCCTACTCTGGGTCCTTGGACCTCTACAGGGCTGAGGCACTCCACTCCCAGTGATGCCCTAAACGGTAATGCTCTGCTATACATCCAGCTGGAGACATGTGTCCCCACATGTGTACTCTTTGATTGTTCGTTTAATACCTTGGCACTTAGCAGTATCTCTTCAGTTGGTAGTGTGGTTCTTCCTATGGGGCTGAATACCCCTTCAGCTCCTTCAGTCCTTGCCCTAATTTCTCCATAAGGGGTCCCCACACTGAGTCAAATGTTTTGTTTCACGGAGATAGGCAATGGGGTAGACAATGATTTCACTTTTATTTGGTGGAAATGATGTGTGTGTGTGTGTGTGTGTGTGTGTGTGTGTGTGTGTGTGTTTGAGATTACAATACAGTTTTATTTCCCCTTTCTCTCTCCTACCCTTCAATCTTTACTCCTTTTCATATACATGGCTTATAGTCTTATAATTAATATTTCGTACCTATATTTCAACACATGTATGAGGTTATTCTTAAAGAATATAAATATAGAACATTAAGTTTGTATAATGCTATAGGTGTATGTTTTTAGGGCTGGTGATTTTTTGTTGGATAACCAAATGATTTTTTTCTTTCCAGAATAGGTTGCCTCTTGCTATCAGCATTTTTCAGTTTTCTAACTATTTTGAAAATCAACTTTGTTAGTGTAATAACTGGTATTTCTAGAGGATATAATATTACAGCAAAAAGCTTTATGTAATAGATTTTACCATCTTTCTTGTCCCTCTTCCACAATGACCCCTGAGATTTAGAGATAGGAGATGTTTTATCAAATGTTTTGTTGACTGTGTTCCACACTGTGTTTAGATTATAAGTAATTTTCTGCATTTATTTAATAAATCATCTAGGGGCCTTTTAAGACACATTTTCTAATGAGACATGGATTTTTTATTTTAAGAGTATGTGATAATCTACAAAATCACATCCATTTATTTTAGATATTTTTTAGGAAGAGAGCTGATAACATGACGTTACCCTGTTTTTAAATCTATATTTGCTACCTTTTACTTTTCTAAATACATTCAATTTTTCTCCCCATTTACTCTATCTCATCTCTTGAAAACTCATGGGCTATAGGAACTGCAAAGATATGATAATACTTGTATTATTCTTATAATATGCAAAGCCAGCCACAATCCCATTCTGTCTAGAAGCAAGATTCATGGAGCTCAAGCCTCATCAGAGTAACTTCTTACATTTTATGGGCTATTTAATATGATGTCTTGAGTATTTCCTGGATTCATACCCTGAAAGTCTACCCATTTTCCACTAAATGTGGGTGAGCTGCCCCAAGATTATTAGTTTCAGAGAGCTGAAACCACCACTTGTCTCTTACCAGGTAGCAAGAGTACAGGGTGATGCTCCTCCTCAGGACTCCCTTCTACCTCTTACTGTTGAGAAAGATGCCCTAGATCATGAGAGTGAGAAATATATCTCTCCTCCTTGCTGCTTGCTACACTCAGAAGAGTGCGCCTTGCACTGTACATGTTCAGTAACTGTACATACTGATAGGGGGTAGAAAAAGAACAGGAAAGTGTTGGCCCAGCCCATTTGTTTGCCATGAAGTAGTCTGTGTATGGGATTGATATCCTCTTCTCCATACCTCTACCTGAGCTTTGTTGAGAGAGATTACCTTAGGGTCATTAAAGCAGGTGAACTGGCCCTCCTCCTCATTGGTTAAAATAGTTGGGAATGCACTCTCTATAACTCATCTTGGCAGCACAGTAGAACTGTTTTTTTTTTAAGAGAGAAAGCTTGTGAAATTTGTATAGTATAGTCATAAGTAATAGTGGAGGTAAATTCATTTTAGAGAATTCAGTGGATTTGTCCTAACAGACAACATTGGTGTTTGATAGACTTCTTGTACATTTTTGTCTACCAATTCCTTTTGGTTGGATATGCTTTACTTCTATGATTTTGTTGAAGATAACTTCAGGTTCTTTGAGCTGAGAATCATAGCTCTCTCTCTATTCCTATTATTCTTAGATCTGTTCCTTTCATTGTGTCTTGGATTTCATGGATGTTATGCAATAGTATTTTAAGTTTTGAGTTTTCTTTGACAGTTGAGTTAATGTCTTCTAAGTTGTATTCTTCATCTGATATTCTTCTGTCTCTTGTATTTGCTGTGATACTTACATCTGTAATTCCAGACCTATTTCCTAGGTTTTCCATTTCCAGAGTTGCCTCCATTTGTGTTCTTTTTTTTATTTAATTCTACTTCCACTTTTAGGTCTTAGACAACTTGTTCATTTTCTTCATCTGTTTACCTCTGTTTTCCTGGCTTTCTTTCAGTGACTTATTTATCTCCTTCTTAAAGGACAGTATTATCTTTTTGAGATAGGATTTTAGGTCAACTTCCTTATTTTCTGATGTATTCATTTATCCAGAGTTTGCTGTGGAGGCAGAACTGTGTTCTGATGATGCAAACAAATATTGGTTTCTGTTTCTCAGGGCCTTGTGCTTGCCTCTAATCATCTGTTTATCTCTAGTACTAGCTGGTTTATTGTCTGTCTATAATCTTCTTTCTGTGCCACTGAGTTGCTGCAGGTTTCCTGGGAGGCCTGTGACTCTGGCTATAGAAGATATCCTGTGAGTACTTCAGTCTTTGTGGTCTTCAGAAGGGCATGCTTAACACTGATCTGTTTCACTCTCTGAAGTGGCTCTTCTGGAAAGATCCAGGCTATGGAGCATTTAGGGACAAACAACCTGCTGATCTAATGCCTTGGATGCTGCAGATATCCTGGAAGTCCTTCAGATTGTTGGGTCTTCAGAGGAGCCAACCGTCTGTTGCCTGGTGTGTATCTATTTTCGTGGAAGATCTTCAGACTATAATGTCTGTTGTCCCGTGTGCAGCAAAACACCAGAGATTCTTTAAGACTGTTGAGTGAGTTTATCTTTGTGCATATGAACTCGTGGGAGTCCTTCAGTCTCTTGGGTGTTCAGAGGAGCAGACAAGTTGCTGGTTGTACACAGGTGTGAGCATGGGTCTGGATGTTCTAAGTCCATACCAACTCTCTCAGTATGTCTCTACACATTAATATTCTGGGATTAAATTTCTGAATGAATTTTTGTTAATGTTGTTTATACTAGCAATGTACTAAACCCAAGGATACCCTTAAATCATTCCCAAAACTAAAATGTAGTATTGTTCTAGACAGACAAATTCTAGAGTACTTATTCCCTGCATCTCCTTTATCTTTTTCTTATGTCTTATTTATATATCTATGGAGATATGCATTTCTGTCTTGTTTAGTCAGATGGTAATTTTTAATACTTCATTATCTTATAGAAAGTATTTTATTAATTTATTCAAAACTATTATTTAATGATATAAGATGTCTCCATCTCTACCTTATGCATCATGAGCCAAGCAGAAAGTCAGAAAAGATGACCAATACTCTGGTGCCAAGCAACTCAGACAGGGAACTTCTCTCAGATTATTACTACACAGGCACCACAGAGACCCACATAGGCAGACCATACATGAGACAACCGTTGCTCCATATGATACTTCAGACATGTCATAGCTATCCTGAGACTACTACTGAGATGACTCCAGACATCTAGAGAAGAAGCCCTGAAACTCACCTTGTCAATGGAGTGGAGCTGTTCCTGAGGGTATAGACTTTCTTTTGTGAGATTGTAAGGGCAGTGGATGGGAACAAGTAGAGAGGGTAAAGAATGAAATTTTGTGTATGAAACTGAATTCAAACAGAATCAAGAAATAAAAATTTTAACTTATTTTACATGTATTTTTACATGTAATTATTTTTATTAATTGTCTAATGGTTTAATTTACTAACCAGTTAACTCTTCCTAAGTGTTCTGGAATAGAAACTGAAAACAACCACATTGATTTGGAAGTCTACATTATCCTTCTGATGGTTAAATTTTCATATCAAACTGTCCATGATGCACATATCAATTCCTGGACCGAACAACTGTGAGTCATTGTCTTATGCATTTGAAATTTAATAAATACAGCCAAGATTTTATAATGGTGACAGTGGATTTAATTTCGTCTCAGATTTAGAACAATCCTTTAAATATGATTATACTTGTATAACTATAAGAAATTTATTTATATATTTATACCTCAAATGCTACCAATCCAGGTACCCCTTATAGAGTTCCTGCCACTCTTTCCACTTCCCTGGCTTCTGAAGCGATGGCCTAATGTAGTCTTCTGCTTCATATGTACCAGGGGACTTAGACAGGTGTATGCTCTTGTAAGTTCCCAGTGGTCCAGGTTAGTAAGCACTGTTGGTCTTCCTGTGGTGTTGTCATCCCTTTCATGGCCTTCAATAATTTCCATAACACTTCCACTGGGATTATTTGCTATTAACCCCTGGAAACTTCTGCATCTCTGGCCTCTGGGACTACTTAGAAATTCTTCATTTCCTACCTCTGGCATCTTCATATTTCATGTCATTTTCCTGCTTCTCTTGGCCTCTTTCATGTGTTTCCCCATACCTATCCTGTCACCTTCTTCCCCTCAATTTTCCTTGTCCAACTATGTCCCATATTTTCTCTGCCTTCCATGAATATTTTGTTCCTCCTAAGGAACAAAATATTGTATTTCTTATAATTTGGATTCAAGCATCCTCACTTGGGCCATCCTTTTAGTTTACTTCTTTGTGTCTATAGTGGATATCATGGTTATTCTGTACCTTGTAACTAATATCCAAAAATTACATTTAGGAAGTATTGTGATTTTATATATAGCTTAAAAGACTGTCCAAATTTTTCACAAATAATTATGTTGTACTTGATATGGTTTTCGTCAATAAAAACTAATATAATTTGTATCATAAGGTTCTACTGTCTTCCTTAAATTATTTTATTTTCATATTTGAATTTATATTTTGTCATATGTTAAAGATTTCCATAAAATATATCTGCTGTATGAACCTAATAAAACATGCATGAAAATTATTTCTTCAAACTTCAAAATTACAATTACTTATTTAGGGTTTTATTTATTTATTTTAAACCAACTAAATCCAATAAATGGTCCTGATAAATACACATACATACAAATCTTCCCCTGAATATTAACACTATTCAAACAGTAGGCTAATGAAATTTGCCTTTTTCTCCTAGAGGTAGACACTGAAAATATTTCTAAGGCTATAATAGGAACTCCACAACCATGCTGGAATTCTTAACTCACTGGATTTTGTGAAGTTCTTACACAGGGTGTTTTGAGTTCAATGGTCATAGCAATGTCAAGTACAGAAGGAATTTCCTACCTCCAGTCAACATTTTCCTTCTCTTATATCTTCCCTCTCCTCCTGTCCCTATCTTTATTGTTGCTATCTTGATTATTTATATAGATATTTCATTAATTGCAGGATTAGGGTGACTTGCAGAGAAATAGAGATAGAGTTGAATTGGAAGGGAGATAAATGCCTCAGGAAATTTTTATTCTTGACCAATATTTCTAAGAGAATTAAAGAAAAGGAACATAAATATTGTTCTAAACTGTAACAATGGTGAAATTAGAGAACCTAGGAACTTTCTCTAAACCAAATCTCACAGAATACTGGTTTGCTACTATTACATCTCTAATCAACAATGGAAAACTTTTAAAATAGGTTTTATTCAAGGCTTAGATTTCCGTCCTACCTAATTAATTATTTCAGGTTTCATCCACACTTATACTCCCTAATTAAAATTCTTGTGGATTTTCTTCAATTATTTTATAATGATTTTATTGGTTATTTTGTTTATTTTGATTTTAATTTTTTGCATTTTTTATTGGATATATTCTATATTTACAATTCATTTCTCTTTTTCTGGTTCCCCACCCCGAAAGGTCCCACATGTCCTTTTCCCTCCCCTTGCTCTCTCATCCACCCCCTCCCACCTTACTGTTCTTGTACTCCCCCACAATGATGTTTTGGTCCATTCTAGCACCAGTTTCCACTCCTTTCTTCTTGTGAGACATCACTTGATATGTGATTTATGTCTTTGGTGTTCCAAGCTTCTAGGCTAATATCCACTTATCAGTGACTGTACACCATGGGTATTCTTTTGAAACTGGGTCACCTCACTTAGTATGACATTCTCCAGCTCCATCCATTTCTCTAAGAATTTCATGAATTCATTGTTTCTAATGGCTGAATAGTACTCCATTGTGTATATATACCACATTTTTTTGTATCCATTCCTCTGTTGAGGGAAATCTGGGTTCTTTCCAGCTTCTAGCTATTATATATAAGGCTGCTATGAACATAGTGGAGCATGTATCCTTATTGCATGCTGGTGAATCTTCTGGGTATATTCCCAGGAGTGGTATGGCTGGGTCCTCCTTCCGTATCACGTCCAGTTTTCTGAGGAACCGCCATACTGATTTCCAGAGTGGTTGTACCAGCTTGCATTCCCACCAGCAGTGGAGGAGTGTTCCTCTTTCTCCACATCCTTGCCAACACTTGATGTCTTCTGAGTTTTTAATCTTAGCCATTCTGACTGGTGTGAGGTGAAATCTCAGGGTTGTTTTAATTTGCATTTCCCTAATGACTAGTGATGTTGATATTTTTAAGGTGTTTCTCAGCCATCCGAATTTCTTCAGGTGAAAAGTCTCTGTTTAGCTCTGTACCCCATTTTTGGATAGGGTTATTTGGTTTTCTGGGGTCTAACCTCTTGAGTTCTTTATATACATTGGAAATTAGCCCTCTGTCAGATGTGGGGTTGGTGAAGATTTTTTCCCAATTTATTGGTTCCCGATTTATCCTTTTGACAGTGTCTTTTGCCTTACAGAAATAAATGTCATGTGCATTCTGGTTTCTGCTCCACAAACTTTCTATTGTTCCCCTTGCTTTTATGAGGGTAAAAGAGTGTGCTTGCTTTTATGAGGGTATGCTTTTATCCACCTACGTACTCCTACCTCACCTCTACAGTATTATTCTCCACTGCAGCATCAAGTCTTCAGAGGAATAAGGGCCTTCCCTCTCACTGGTACGAGTTAAGGACATCCTGTGGACATATACAGATGGAGACATGGGTCCCTCCATGTGTACACTTTGTTTGGTGTTTCAGTCCTTAGGAGTTCTGAGGGATCTGGTTGGTTGATATTCTTAATCTTTTTATAATGATGCAAATCACTTCAGCTCCCTCAGTCCTCCCAGTAATTCCTCTACTGGGGTCCCCATGCTCAGCCTGATGGTTGGATTGTAGTTTCTGCATCTGTATTGGTCAGTCTCTGACAGAGATTCTCAGGAAACAGCTATATCAGTCTTCTTACTATAAGCACATCTTGGCATCAGCAATAGTGTGTGTGTTTGGTAGCTGCATAAGGGATAGACCTGCAGATAGGGCAGTCTCTTGATGGTCTTTACCTCACTCTCTGTTCCATTCATTGTTCCTGTATTTCCTTTAGAAATTAGCAATCCTTGTTTAAGATTTTGACATTTGTTTGTGGCCCTATCCCTCAACATGCAGTCATGCCTAAGCTCTGGATATGATCTCTACAGAATTTCTCTCCCCTTTGTTGGGTATTTCAGCTAATGACATCCCTGATGGATCCTGAAAGCCTTTTGCATTCCTGGCATCTAGAACTTTTTCATGGCTACCACCAGTTCTACATCTCCCAGTGCTACACACCTCTCTAGTTTTCTGACCCTCTGTATATCTTCCCTAGCCCCTTCTACAACTGAACCTGCCCCTTTTTTGTCCTCTTCTTCCCCTCTTCCTCCCATGTTCCTTGCACCCTACATCCAGTGATTATTCTTTTCTACCTTGTAAGACTATCTATACATTGGTCTTCTTTCTTCTTGACTTTCATATTGTTGGTGAGTTATGTAGTGGGTATTCTGAGCTTTTTCTCCTAATATCCACATATATGAGTACATACCACGTGTTTTCTTTTGTGACTGGGTTATCTCTCTCAGGTTGATGTTTTCTCACTCCATTCATTAATGGAAAGCCTTTTTTAAATTTCATTTTATACAATGCTCAGTCTTATGTCCTGAATAAATTCTTTCAAGTTTCATCCAGATGACTACTTTCCTTAATTATATTTCTTGGGGATTTTCTTCCATGATTTTCAAATATTCTACTCAAGGTAATGTACCTGAATAGCAATTGTGGAGAAATACTTTGATGTGCAAATGACTGTCCAACATTCTTGAGAGCAGCTCCTGATTTAGGGGACCACCATTATCACCATAAATACAGTTGGAATTCATCTGTTTTCACATCCTGCAATACTTAAGAGAATGGGAAGATTGTGTTCCTATGAAATAGTGAGGTTTTATCTTTTATTAGATATTTCACTGTATAAACTATGAAGGAGTCATAAGTCTGGGAATTCAGGCCACAGAAGCAATACACTTCCTGGTAACCGCAGATTCCTCCTTGATACATTCCTCAAGGAATGTGGATAGTCACTTATTTTAATCCCCTCTTATCCCACACTCAATTCTTGGTACATGAACTGTGAATTGATAAATGCAGGGCACCAAATATAGGCTATGACACCCAAAAGAAATGATAACATTTGGATATTTCAACAAGAGATAGTCTTCAGTGTTTCTTTTTTTTTTTTAAAGTCAATTAGTATAGTTTGGATTTTTTGGAAGAAAATGTTATTAATTTTTTCATTATTATTATGTCATGTATATGAGTGTTTTTTTTGATTTTTTTATTTTCTATATTCTTTGTTTACATTCCAAAGGCTTTCCCCTTTCCTGTTCCCCCCTCACCATATGTCTCATAAGTCCTCTTCCCCCCCACCCATTATTGACAAAAAGTATGCTTTGATTTTAAGATAGGTACATCCTGAAATTCAAGAAGACAAAGCTTTAGGGCATTAGGAGGAGAGCATGAATAATATGTAGAATGTGAAAAGCCATTAATATAAGGACAACACAGTAGAAGGTATATATATATATATATATATATATATATATATATATATATATATAATCACAGTTACACAGTCTATTCCACATTGTATGCAGTGACAGAATTCATTGAATCATGTTTACTATCAGTCCTTGGAGTCCCACATTTGGGAAGACGTATTATTGGTAGCTCCCTGAGATAAAAGTGTTCATGCTTCTTCAAAAAATAAAACAACAAAACAAATGCTTTGTACCTACACAAGTTTAAAGTAAAGAAATAAAGATGTTTAATGTTGATTTTCATATCTAGGTGGACAACTGTAGAAGCAGACCAAGATTAGAAAAAAAATTGGAAAGATTTTGTGGGTTGAAATAATGCTAATTGTATTCTTATGCTAATTTTGAGCCCCCAAGACTGGCTGTCTCAGAGAGAAGATAGTCTGAATGTTGATGGTGAATGATTCTGCCCCCAAGTTATTTGTGATTTGTAAACTCTCCAAGAGTCAATACCTGGGCAGAAGAAACATAGGTGAGGTTTAGTTTTTTTTTGCAGGACTAAGGTCAGAGAAGAAAAGAAATAAGAATTTAGATGGAGAATAGCGAGAAGGCAGCTATGGGTTAGGAGGAGGAAGGAAGTAACCATAAGTTGAGTCATAATATCTTGGAATTGAGGACTTGCTGATTGGAGTTAAGAGAAGCCTAGATGGAAGAAAGTAAATATTAAGTGATAACTCAGATTTATTGAACTCAAAGTAGATTCTAATAGCATGGAGACTAGGTATCCTTCCAGCTCTTGTGCTGCTTAAGGCATATTAAAATATAATGGATGTGTGTATGTTCTTAATATGGGATCCCATTAACCAAAGACCAGATAGAAACTCCAGGAGATTTATATAATTATTATAACTGAGAAAATCACAGCTTTTTACCCAAAACATGCAATCCAAGAAAAGCATCATGTACCTGTGTGGAAGAAAGTGACTAAAATAAAAGTAAAACTATATTACTTAAGTACAAAGTTAATTCTAATAGAGAAGAATTTAGCAAGCAACGACGTACATAGTTGTAATTATTGATATGTTGCAGAGAGAATTACAGTTAAATACTAAAACTTAGAAATTACTTAAAATATAGAAAAGCATTTATCCAGGAAAAAATGTCTCCCAGATGGTCTCATCCAGCTGTGGGAAAGTGGATAGTGAAAAGACATCTGGAAGTCATGAGAAAAACTAGTAAATAACAAAAGTATAAACTTTATGACAACTAGTTTTATGCAGTTCTAGCTTATCTGAATGTGGCCTTGGAAGAAGCAGGAATATATAGAACATAAGAGAGTATGTGGAGAATAGTGGCTCTATCAGTGGAGTCACAATAAACCCATCATTCTTGCTTGGGAAAGACTATTATTGCAAACTTTTCATCAGAAATTGCATACAAAAATATGAACACAGATGCAACTGCTCTTTGAGTTAGTACAATAAAGTCATTCCTAGACAGAACCTAGATGGCATGTTGTTTCTACTTGTTGGGACATTAGATGGAAGGTTAAATCCAAATTCCATCACAATGTAATTTAAACATGTAATGTTTACTATTTATATTTTAGGTATATATACACTCATATTTTTTCTTCCCTTTCCTACCTTCATTATTCCCTTACAAGTGCTCCTTTCTATTGCTTATCCCTTTTTTACATTATCCCTGAGGTTTAGTTCATAAGATATATTGTAGAAATATTCATTGACTAAATTCTATATTTTATTTAGATTTTTTGTGGTTTTAGGATTCTTTTGTGAATATTATGACTATTTAAAGGAACATTTTTTAACCAAAATAAAAACTTTGAAATCTGTAGCTTGATGTAGACAATGTCTTTCATATATTATAGGTATGGAAAGTACCCACCCAAGGGGCTAAAGGGGTTTGCAGCACTATAGGAGGAACAAAGTTATGAGCCACCAAAGTATTCCCAGAGCTCCCAGGGAATCAACCAGATAGTACACATGGTGTTAGCCATGACTCCAGATGCATAGGCAATTGAGGATGACCTTGTTGGACAGCAAACAGAGGAGAGGTTCCTGGTCCTGGAAAGGCTTGATGCAGAAGTTTAGGGGACTACCAGAACAGGGAAGCAGGAAGTGGTCGATTGGGGAATGGGGGGTGGGTGACAGCTTATGGGACTTTCATGTGGGGACCAGGAAATGGGAAATAATTTGAAATGTAAATAAGGAATATATCTAATAAAATGAATATGCTTAATAAAATTACTGCTGTTTGCACACACCTGTCTATAACTCTACACTTTTTTCTCAATTCACTCCCTTTCATCTTCTTTAATTAAAGCCCTCCATTTTCCCCATCCTCCACATCAGATTTTTTTAAACAATTTTACTGTGCTTTATTAAACACTTTTATCACATTATCTTCTTTTTTATTTATTGGATATATTCTATATTTACTTTTCATTTCCCCTTTTCTGGTTCCCCATCCCCCAAAGGTCTCACATGCCCTTTTCCCTACTCCTGTTCCCCCATCCATCCCTTCCCACTTCCCTGTTCTGGTATTCCCCTACACTGATGTTTGATCATTTCCAGCACCAGTGTCCACTCCTTCCTTATTGTCAGATATCATTTGATATGTGCATTGTGTCTTTGGTGTCCCAAGAGTCTAGGCTAATACCACTTATCAGTGAGTGCATACCATAGGTCTTCTTTTAAGACTGGGTTACCTCACTTAGTATGATTTTCTCCAGATCCATCCATTTCTCTAAGAATTTCATGAATTCATAGTTTCTAATGGCTGAATAATACTCCATTGTGTATATATGCCACATTTTTTCTATCCATTTCTCTGTGGAGGGACATCTGGGTCCTTTCCACCTTCTGGCTATTATAAATAAGGCTGCTATGAACATAGTGGAGCATGTAACCTTATTGCATGCTGGGGAATCTTCTGGGTATATGCTCAGGAGTGGTGTTGCTGGGTCCTCCAAAAGCATCATGTCCATTTTTCTGAGGAACCACCAGGCTGATTTCCAGAGTGGTTGTACTAGCTTGCAGTCCCACCAGCAGTGAAGGAATGTTCCTCTTTCTCCACATCCTCGCCAACACCTGATTTCTCCTGAGTTTTTAATCTTAGCCATTCTGACTGTTGTGAGGTGAAATCTCAGGGTTGTTTTGATTAATCGGGGACTAGACAAGGCTGCCCCCTCTCACCATATCTCTTCAATATAGTACTTGAGATACTAGCTAGAGCAATTCGACAACATAAGGAAGTCAAAGGGATACAAATCGGAAAGGAAGAAGTCAAATTATCACTATTTGCAGATGATATGATAGTATACTTAAGTGACCCCAAAAAACTCCACCAGAGAACTCCTACAGCTGATAAACAACTTCAGCAAAGTGTCTGGTCAACTCAAGCAATCAGTAGCCTTCCTATACGCAAAGGATAAGCAGGCTGAGAAAGAAATTAGGGAAATAACACCCTTCACAATAGCCACAAACAATGTAAAGTATCTTGGTGTGACTCTAACCAAACAAGTGAAAGATTTATATGACAAAAACTTCAGGTCTCTGAAGAAGGAAATTGAAGAAGACCTCAGAAAATGGAAAAATCTTCCATGCTCATCGCTTGGCAGGATTAATATAGTTAAAATGGCAATCTTGCCAAAACCAATATACATATTTCTTATAAAGCAATATTCTTCAAGTTATTTCTCTCCCTGACAGTCATATAGACAATGTTTCCTTATTTCTTCTCTGTTCCTCCTTTAACGGTAGGATATGTACTCAGTATGAAGGGTTGGACCTAACAACTTCCAATGAGAAAAATATTTGACATCTGTAATTTTGGGTCTCTGTTACAGCTATCAATATATTTTTTCTATTCCTGTTTGCTTCATTGAATATTTCTTCTTTTTTTTGTACAGTGGAATAGCATTGCACATTGTATATCTACCAACTTCTGTTATGTAGTCATATATTAAATGTTAAATAACAATTCAGTTATTTTCATTTCCTAGGGACTAGGAAGGAATTGACAGTGAACATGGCCTGGCAAGTATCTATAGATCAGCATATTAAGTCATTTTAAGTAGCATAGCTGAAGCATGTGGTAAATATATGTATGTATGTATGTATGTATGTATGTATGTTTGTATTCACTTCATTTTTTAATTTACCATTCCTCCTCCCTCCTGGTAAATATATATATATATATATATATATATATATATATATATATATATTACCTGCAGGGAAATATACATTTATATATTTATGTATATATACATAAATATATATATATATGTATATATAAATATATCTTAATATATGTGTATATATATATATATGTGTGTGTGTGTGTGTGTGTGTGTGTGTGTGTAAATACACACATATATAAACTGGGAAGCTTAAGGACAGACCTAGATTAGCAGAAGTAATTTTATTATTATTTATTTTGCTTTAAAATTTAATAATTGCATTGTTTCAATCCTAACTTCATCACCCTCTGAACTTTTCCATTCCAATCACCCCGGTGCTAATCATGTCATTTACTTAAAAGTGTATTTGTGTGTGTATAGGAGAGAAGGAGATTGAGATATAAAGAGAAAGAGAAAGATCTTATTTATTTATTAACTTATTAATTTATGCTCAAATATCCTCTTAGAATTCGTTATAACTATATATATTTTAGGGCATCCTACATTAGTTGGATAACCTGCCAACAGCAAAACTGTGAATCATATTTACTCTGCTTGAATTAGGCATCATTATTTGCCTGTATTTCTTCACCTCTAATTTAGATATTTGGAAATTTCCCTCTCCTTTGTATGGTATTGTCATTTCTCCATTTTTTAAAATATGGGCAGCATCTTAAGTATTGTTTTCTCAAACACATGCCAAATATTATATAACCTGAGACTATTTTTTTCTTCCACCCTTCAAATTTTCTCTGAAATGTGGTGTAGGACTTTAGTCACACCGATCATTTTTTTCCTCTGTATTTTTTGGTATAACTAACCAATATAACAATGTTCATTGATTAGAGGTTAGATAAATGCTTACCCATGGAAAGTATTTTAGTAGCATTTTTGGGAAATGTGCTGCTTTGGGAATATTACACTTGAAAAGAATATTTATTAATACATAATCCATGAATCTCACCTGCATGGGCATATTTCTAGGTTTACTGTTGCAGACACAAATATTTTGTGGAACTTATGTCTATTTACATAGGTGTTTCATCACACCTGAGTGTTATCCCAATAATGCATCATTTAAATACCTTAACATTGTTTACATTGTGGCTTACTGACTGTAGCAGTGTAGGAATATTGAAGATTTTTTCTCCATTTGAAGCCTGCATAGCATCTTTGGATATTATGGGAGGGAATGCTTATAGAGCAGGAATCCAAGTCATTTTCAGTTCAAATCCTTCAAATAGGATGTCCAATGTGTGTACTGTATTCAGAAATTTTTTCTGCCTTTAAGATAATGAAGACAACAAATGTGTTGTGGACAATACACTATAAAATTTTGCAAAATTCTTGCAATCCTCTTATCTTCATCCACTTACAAATGAGGCTTTACATATGAGGAAAAGGATTTTAGATAATTCTACAGCTGTAGTATATTTTATTAAATTATCATGATATTTTACATTATTTACATGTGCATGTACATAAAGTTGCATTATGGGATGTATAATTTAAATGAAAAATAAGATTTACTTGTGGCTTTTACTGTCATACTCTGTTTTCTTTATTTTCATCCATTTTTATCCTCAATATTGTCTTCTTCTTTACCAAAAAAACAAACTTCCATATAATATTTTCCATTTTCATAAATTTTAGCTATGTTCTTCTACAAATTTTGCACCAGTCAATGATCCATCAACTATTTTAAACCCTGTTCTTTTTTCAGTTTATCTGCTTGCATCTAAGGTTCAGTTCTGAATATAAGAGAATCATCATTCTATATTTATTGTTTGAGGTGTTTATAACATCACATGTAAATAACTTACAGTGCATGATATTTCACCAATATGACAGCACCTCATTGTATTTTTCTTATACAAGCCATCTTGGGATACATACATTATGATTCTATTTCAATACATTTCAATAACTGTATTCAATCAAATCCTTGGTACAATAATCTGTAAAATTAAAGTGACCTGTCTTCAGTGATTAAAAAAAATATACAATATTTAATTAGTAATTAGTTAGTAGACAATTTTACTATAAACATTTAGGAAGTATCCTTCATTATTTGTACTGTACATACCTCAAGACCTCTGTATTGATAAAGCAGTCATCTGAGGAGAAAATTTATATAGTGACTGAGTCCCTCTTCATCTCAGAATATTATCTAGATAGGATATCATTGATAAGCCTAACTATTCTATACATGAATTATAAGCTTTCAGTTTATACTGAATGGGAAACTAAATAGCCTAAATTCTGACTCTGAATGGACCAAATGAAAGATTCTTGGTTGTTTTTACAAAAAACCCTTAAAGTACCTCCAAATTGTAGCTCTCAAGAGTCACCATTTTGGGGGATCAACATTTATCAGAATGTGGTTTGGACACACTTTTCTGAGTTTCATATCAGATATAATGCATATCAGATATTTAAATTATGACTCAAAATAATTATGAAATAGCAGCAGAATATTTTCATGCTCGTGGGTCAATTCAACATGAGAATGTACATTAAGGTCCCAAATCATTAGGAAGTTCAAAGCCATTCTCACAGATGGATAAATCCTAGATTATGCCCATTAACTTCTTTTCAGTCAAATTTTTTGTTTTTCAAACTAGAAGTTAGATCATTTATTAATGGCAGGAAATGTCCATAATAAGGCTACAGTTGCAAGGTATCACATGGGCAAACAAAATCAAAAATATACATGCACTCCTTTGAAAGACATGTAATCAACAAAAGGAAAAAGTCACATTAATCATTGTTTCCTCAATTCTGTGATGAGGAAACCTACATCTACATAGTAAATCAAATCAATTATTTGTTTATAAGTATTTCTTACATTTAGTTATCCATTAAAAACAGACATGTTTATTTTTCCTTAATTATAATGTCATTCTGAAGAAATTTATTTAATTGTGGTATATTGATTTTTTGAAGTATACGTATTATATTATATTATATTATATTATATTATATTATATTATATCATTATATTATGAAAATTATATTATATTGCATCTGATTATACTTTAAACACAGATATCCTATAATTCTCCCCTCAGTGACCTGTATTCTCAAACCCACTCACTGTGTCCCTTTGCATTTTTCAAATTATCCTGTCTTTTTTTTCTTATTTTTATTGAATATTTTATGTATTTACATTTCAAATGTTATCCCCCTCTCGTTTTCCCCTCAGAAACACCACTATCCCATCTCCCATCCCCCTACTTCAATGAGGGTACACTCCCTCCTACTCAGCCACTCCCACCTAACCTCCCTGGCATTCTACACAGTGGAATCTAGCCTTTACAGGACCAAGGGTCACTTCTTCTAGTGATGCCAGACAATGCTATCTTCTGCTAAATATGTGTCTGGAGCCATGTGTCTCACTTTATGTACTTTAGTTGGTGGTTAATCCTTAGGAGCTCTGGGGTATCTTGTTGGTTGATATTGTTGTTTTTCCCATGGGTTGCAAACCCCTTCAGGTCCTTCAGTCCTTTCTCTAACTCCTCCATTGGTGTCCCCATACTCAGTCTAAAGGTTGATAGTGAGCATCCACCTCAGTATTTGTCAGGCTCTAGCAGAGCCTCTCTTTTATCTTTTGTTTATTTTTAATAGATAATTTCTACATTCACATTTCAAATGTTGTCCCCATTCCTCGTAACTTGACCCCCAAAAAATCCCCTATCACATCCCCCTCCCACTCCTCACAAACCCACCTACTCCTACTTCCCTGTCCTGGCATTCCCCTCCACTGGGGCATCAAACCTTCACAGGACCATGGGCCACACAGTGATGATCACAAGAGTCAGTCATAACAGGCTGCTGTCAGCAAGCACTTCTTGGCATCAGCAACAATGTCTGGATTAGGCATGTATATATGAATGGGGTGGATTTCCAGGTGGGGAAGTCTCTGGGCGGCCATTCCTTCAGTCTCTTCTCCAAACATTGTCCCTGTATTTCCTTTAGACAAGAGTGATTCTGGGTTATAAAATATTTGAGATGAATGGGCTATCCCAATCCCCAAACAGGGACATTTTCTCTTATCTGGCTATAGGCTCTACAGGTTATCTATCTCTTTGTTGGGAATTTCAAGTTAATCTAATCCCTGTTGGGTTCTGGAAGTCTCTTTCCTTTCAGGTATCTGGAACTTGCTGGTGGCTAAACCCAGTTCCCCATACCCCAATTCTACACACATTTATTCAAATTCCTGACCATGCATATAGCATCTTTTTCATTTTTACCTTTTTCTTTATTGATGGTCATGTTAAGAAAAATGCCCAGCATTCACAAGACTAAAGATTTTGCCTGTGGATATATAAGTCACTTCTGGATACTTCTGTCTTGAAGGATATCATAAGGACATACGGTTTTTTTTTAAATAGGTCCTTATAGTTATATTGATAAAATTTGGTTCTTGAAGCACTGGTGTTCAGTTTATCTCTAACATATTTTAATAATTATGGAGAACATGAGATAAACAAAACACAGGTACAGAGTGATGAGTCATGTGGGAAGCAAATATGATAAAATATTTAAAATAATATTATTAAAAGGCTATAATTGATTTGTTTCCTATCTAGTAATTCATAATCTTAGAACATTTATCAGACTGTAACTATACATCAGTGATATTATGAGTAATGACCACTTTGTACTGCATGAGCATTATTTTGAATATAAGTTTAACAATAGGAAAAAAAAACAAGGAGCAAAAGCATGACTATTCTCAAGCTCTCCCTCTTGATCACCTTTCAAGAGTTACACTCAACTATTCAGATTATTCATCTGTTAACTCGTGGTAAGCTCTCTAGATAAATATAAAATACAGCATTTTTCACGTCCCTTATCACACCCCTTCATGAAGAAGAAGTCCATATGCATCAGTCCTCACAACATCTCATGGAGTAGGCAGTATACATATACCCAATTCTGAACCGATGATGATGCCTTTGAAATTCAATCACAGGTGATCACTTTATCTTCACCAAGTATTAATAATCATGGAGCACCTGAATATATATATATATATATATATATATATATATATATATATATATTTGAGAGAGAGAAAGAGAGACTAAATTCTGATTATTTTTGTTATTAATCAGGATTGAATTTATGGAAAACTTCCTGTTCCTCTGATCAGGTACCCAATTATAATTTTTGAAGGTATATAATGTGACTAACAGTTTTCTTTTGTAGAAAAAAATCAATTTTTGTCTAACATAACTGTGGATTACATTTTGAGGGTTTTTTCCTTGAAATTATTGTAACATTTTCTAAAAGAAAAAATATATTGCTTTCTAAGGAACGCACAATGGAATCAATTATATAAACTAACATATGGGCCTAAATGGAGACCACACTATGCAATTTTCTAGGAAACTTCTTCACGGATCTTCATCAGGAATCCTGAGAAGAGAAAAAAGAGATGGTTGCATGGTACAATATTTGAGGATTTAAAATCTGATGTTACTATTAACTATATATCACATTTTAATTGCAGCAGCGCCGACGGAGGCGACAGCGGCAGTTGCAGCTCCAGCAGGAACAGGAGCAGCAACAGCGCTTGCAGGAACAGCTGCAGCAGCAGCAACAGCAGCAACAGCAGCAACAGCAGCAGCAGCCGCAGCAGCAGCAGCGTCGCCAGCTGCAGCACCCGCAGCACCGGCAGCTGCAGCAGCAGTGCCAGCAACTTCAGCAACAGTGTCAGGAAATGCAACAGCAGTGCCAGCAACTGCAGCAGCAGTGCCAGCAAATGCAGCAGCAGCAGCAGCAGCAAATGCAGGAAATGCAGCAGCTGCTGCTGCTGCAGCAGCAGCAGCAGCAGCGCCGCCAGCCACGTCGGAGAAGAAAAACCAGGAGGAGCAGGAGGAGCAGGAAGAGCAGGAAGAACAAGAGGACCAGGAGAACCAGGAACACCAGGAGGAGGAGAAAAAGAAATAATGAGTGATTGGGTCTACGTATATGGGAAGAGTTTGAAGGGGTAATAATGTGGGTAAATATAACACTCAGACGAGAAATACTAATAAAAAGTGAAAGTAATCAGAAAGCCTTCAATGTCCTGCAAGCATTATATACAGAATATATAGTAAATTTAATTGCTAACTCAACCTTCTTAGATCTACTGCTCATTTGAAAATTATTTCAAATATTTTCTTTTTTTTTCCTTTTTTAAATTTATTTTCTATCTTCTTTGTTTACATTCCAAAGGCTTTCCCCTTTCCCAGTTCCCCCCTCACCATATGTCCCATAAGTCCTCTTATCCCCACCCATTCCCCAATCACCACCCCACCATTTCTCTGTTCTGGTACTCTCCTACAAAACTGGATCCAGTCTTCTTAGCAGCATGGCTCATACAGTCACACAGTCTATGTTTAAAATGTTAGGATTTGTGTTTTCATAATACTTAACATGTTGATATGTTTATTTTTCTATTTGTAATCCTGTATAGCATCTTTGGAGAAATGCGTACTCAATGAATTACTCGTGTAGGTAAGACTTTTTTTTTCTTTTGCAATAGGTTTGCATGTCTTATACCCAGAGTTGTATTTTCTTCTCATATGTATGCTTTCCAATTCAGTTATTTTGTTTCATATATCTACACCTTAGTAGTAGTGACCTTGTAAATTTCTTTTATTGTTAAAATTGTCACTTGTATTCTTTGATTATCATATCTGTAGTAGTTATTACATTGAGTGTAATTTCTCCCTGGGTGTATAATCTATGAGGAAGAGAGAATGTATATAGTTAGTATTATCTACATACCGTTCCTCATAGTATAAGAAGTTATTGTTGTCTTATATTTTAGTAATATTTTATTTTAACATACATGTGCTCAAAATGGGAAGTTGAATTAGTCCATAATACATTTGAACAGAAAAACTTGAGTTTGTGTGCATTGAATATACATATGTATAAACAAGCAAAAATTAACAGGAGATTGTCTATAATACTAACTTGGACTAGCTAGACAATTAAGTCTACTTATCTAAGTTTATAGTGACCTAAGATTAATGATAAATGGTGTCTCAAAATAAATGGAGAAATTAAATAGAAAGTTATGTAATCTTGACCTCTTTTCAGTACATGCCTTTGTTCACACTACACATCTGTGTACAAATGGACAAGTACATACACATATACTTCCACACATATGATATGTAATTACACTTAATTTTGAAAAGTACTACTACATTGCCTAGGACTTAGTACTTCACATGTAGTTTGAGCTGGCTTCACACTCACTGGGATCAACATGATTTTAACCCTCTCTGTCCTAGAATTTAAAGGACACAGACCACTACCCTGGGCTTAATTGCAGGTCTTGAGTAGTAAATTTTATCCCACTGAAGTATATTTTTAAGTATATATCATTTGAGAATATCTTAGTTACAATTATTTTAAATAAAGAAAGTATATATAAAGTTCTAAATTCAATTGTGATTTCAGGATGTTTTTTAAAAGTTGACTATCATGGATTTCCTTATGGATTTTAAATTGCTTGAACATAGAACCAAGGCAACCAAGGATAAATTATTTTTTCTTTGAAAGATTATAGCCATATCCTCTAAATAGCTCTTGAATTTGGGGCTTAGTCACAATACTAAGATTCTAGTGAATTAATCAGAATATTTAAAGTGTATGTGGGTATTGTTAAAAATGTGTTTGTGCTTATCTTTAAATTATTGGAATCTGTGCTGTTAATTTCTTATGCATACAGACATTTTATGATGAAAGCATTTAAAAGGAATGATTTACATTATGTCAAGAATAGTTTCCTAAATGTCAAACTACTTTAAAAACTCTTGTAAGGGGGTAATTCAAATTAGTGCTGTCAGTATGAAAACTTGTTCTTATACCATAGAATTATAAACCAGTCTCTGGTATATGAATGAAGGTAGCATATGAAATTAAACTGATTTTCTATTTTAATAGCAGAGGGATATACATAGGTTATTAGCACAAGAGCCAGATCATATATCATTACATATACTTCTAACATTCCACATAAAACAATACAACACTAGTTATATACACACATATCAGGAAAAATAATTTTAAAAAAGTCATGCACCGCATAAGGTAATTTTGCTTATAAATAAAAGAAAATTAAAACAGGAAAATTTCAGTGTGAAAACTTTAATAGATCAGATATAGTTACCTATATATAATGTCAATGTCTAAGCTTTTATTTGGAATTTTATTGTTTATATTCATAAAGTATATGGAAACACATCATTCACTAGTTTATTTTCATATGGCTGATTGTATTCCTCTGTTATTTCAGGTGTCCTATTGTACCTTTCTTAAAAGAATATTATTCTTTATTCTTTCTGAAAACAATATTATTCTTTTTTTTACTTTTTGTTTTATTATTCACTTTACATTCTGGTGACAGACCATCATTTCTGTTCATGTTCCCACCCTTACAAATCCTTCCCTCCCACAATCTGCACATTTTGATAGGAAAATTAGAGGCCCAATTAGCTACCACCTGTCCCTGTGCCATCTAGTTCTGTAGGTCTAGACAAAGTTTCTCTCAGTGAAGCACAATCAGGCAGTCCAGGTCTGGGACAGGGATCCAAAGGCAGGGAACAAAATCCAGCACAGCTCCCACTGCACTTCTTAGGGGACCTACATGAAGATGAAGATCACATTGGCTACAAATGAACAAATAGTCTAGCTCCAGTTCCTGCCTGGTCCCTGATTAGTATTCCAGGCTCTGTGAGTCCACAGAGTCCCACGTTTGTTAACACTATGAGTCTTTTTTGGTGTCCTTAAACCCACTGTCTTGCTCACTTCTATCTCCTACACTTACACAAAACTATGCTATTTCTACCTGTTGTTTTATTATGGGGTTCTGTGTCAATCTCAATCAGAAGTGAATGAAGCCTCTCTGGAAACAATTATGGTAGTTTCCTGTCTCCCAGCATAGCGAAATATCAGTAAAATTATAAGAATGTCTCTTTTTCATGAGATTGGTCTCAAGTTGGGTTAGTTGTCACATGGCTAGTCCATCACTCTCTGCTCCATTTTCATCCTGGCACATCAAATTTGTAGTCAAATTGGTTGTAGGCAATTCAAATTTTGTATTGAAGGTTTTATGGCGAGTTGGTGCCATCTTTCTTCTCTAGAAGTCCTGCCATGATACAGGAGGTGGCTAATTCTGTCTCTATATGCCAGTCTGGTAGGAATCTTAGCTTATGCCACTCTACAATACTCCCTGTATTCTCTCCCTTTCCAAGCCTCCAGATAGTTACCAGAGATTCTCCTATACCTATTTCCATTCTCATTCCCAGACTTCTCATACATCCTGTATTCCAAAACTTTATCACCATCCCTGGTCACTTCCTCACCTCCTTATCTAGGCTGTTCTGTTTCTCTATCCACCTCTAATGACTATGTAGTTATGAGTGGGAATTGTGCATAATGCATTTGTACTTCCATATCACCCAGTTTCATTGAATCTGTAGATTGTAGCGGATTTGTCCTGAATTGTATGAGTAATGCACACTTATAAATATATACATAAATGGTATAATTATATATCATTCTTTACAAATGCTCTAAGCACTTACAATATGGTTGATTATGGAATATTTATCTATGTATTCTCTTTGGAATTTAAGGTATGCATATGTTACATTTATCCTAGTGCTGGGTTTAATGCTTATTATATATGTCTGATACAGAGCTTCACTGTGCTGTCATCTGGAAATCCAAGTTCATTACTGAGACCATGCTTCCTCTCAGCATCATTTGAAGATCACTGCAGAAGCAGATCAACATACTTAGCTAGTGGTATCGTAAAATCTCTTCATTAATGACTTTCATTTTTGCTTGCTTATGTATACATTTGAATCAAAAGTTTATATTTTCTCATTTACTACAGGTTTGCTTAAATCACCTTTACATCTAACCATATTTTTATTACTCGCCATATTTTTGAATTACAACAAGGTATTTAAACACCAAAATATATTTTATAATACTTTATTTTTCATTGTTTACAACAATATTATAAATCAAATATTCTATTATACCACTCCCCCCCAAGTTCTAGAGATCCACTCCAATTTTCAATCCAAATGTAAGCTCTTCATCAAAAAATATACAAAGTTCAAATTGAAAACAAACCTTTCAAAATCTTGAAAATAATACCAACTTCAAAACAAACCATCAAAAACAAACAAACAATAAACAAAAACAAAACAAAACAAAACAAAACAAAACAAAAAACCAAAAAGGATAAAGAACACCAAACAGTAACCAGGTAAAAGAACGCTCAAAAATTTAGAAAAGAGTGGAGTTGAATTATTTGTTGATCAACTATGGTTGCATATGAGGTCTGTCCTAGTTTATGTACCTAGTTTTATTGTTTCTGGAAAACTAAATTTTATGTCTCTAAGTGGTTACATGGGAGTTCAATTGTTACCCTTTACTCTAGTGGCTACATTTTACACATTTATTCTTTTATTAATATATTTATTCATTTATTCATCTACTCACTCCTTTTTAAGTGATAAAAAATAAAATATATAATATATAATAAAGTAAACAAAATATCTATAATATTAATAGACTAATCAAAACTGGCACGGAGTAACAACCTGCCTTGATGTAATTATATTTTAATGTTATTTGGGTCCTCTAAACCTGTTTTCAGGACAGGATCGGCAAGTAGCTTCTGGAAACATGCAGCAAGTTAATTCTGATTAGTAAGTAAAGATGCCAGTAGCAAATATGTGGGGAAGAGAAAAAGCTGCAGGATTTTAAGATTTCCAGGTTTGGACCCATGAGGATGAGGAAGAACAGAGAGATGTGGGACCTAAATTGTATACAGGGGAGAAAAGTAGAGTTACCATGTAAAGGAGTCAGGAGAATATTACACAGGGACTGCTCAATTAAGTCAAGAGCAGTCTAAACAAAAGAAAGAAATTCTTATGTAGTATCTCAGAGGTATCAGTTCGAGGTAGAGACTAACAGCATAGAGGTTAGGCAGTTGCACAGCTGTAGTGTTACTTAAGTCATATTAAGTACAAAGGCTGTGTGTTGTAAATTTGTGTACATAAACCATTGAAGCAGGTAGTCACCAATGAGAGATTAATTTAAAAATTGATATTACTGCCGGGCATGGTGGTGCATGCCTGTAATCCCAGCACTTGGGAGGCAGAGGCAGGCGGATTTCTGAGTTCAAGGCCAGCCTGGTCTAAAGAGTGAGTTCCAGGACAGCCAGGACTACACAGAGAAACCCTGTCTCAAAAAAACAAAAAAATTTTATATTACAACTATGATAAGAACTTTGGGCAAGATAAATCATCAGAAAGACTTGAGCCTAAGACAAGGCAAAATAATATATCCAATTATGTATAGACTCAAACATCAACATTGTCATCAACAATGGGGCCTTGCTGTCAGTTTGGCAATAGGACCCTAGAATTTGACAGCAATTTGGCTTGTAAGGAGATTTCTGTTCTATTTATAACAGCCCCTTTGGCCGATAACACAATTAAATATAAACCATTTCCAATGCTGGAAGCTTTGTTTGGTGACAAGTGATGGCCCATTGAGACCCATTATTTGGTAATTTCATTTACATCTCTTACACACACACACACACACACACACACACACACATACACACAAACACACACACATACTCACACAAATACACACACAAACACACAAACATATGTATATACACATACATACATATTACATATACACATAATTCATAATGTTTTTATTGTACTGTTTTCCCTACTACTCCTCTAGTACCTCTTTAGTACCCTATTGCAATCTATTTGTCTTGTATTCCTTTCCACAATATACTCTCCTCAGCATAGCTGTTACTCCCTGTTTTCTCTACTACTGTGTTCTCCCTTCTCCTATTTCCCCACTTGACTCCAGCCCCATTCCCAATCTGTGAGTTTTGTCTAGTCGCTTGCTTATGTAAGAGTATGATGTGTGAAACTTGTACATTATCTGTTACTTAATAAAAGTGTAGTATTTACCTTACCTAATGATTACCTTAAAACATTATCTGGGACAATTTCAGATGGAAGTGGCAGCAATGTGTAACAGTTGATTTTTAAAAGGGCAGATATAAAGATGTATTTATTTTCTGTATATATTCATTTTTCACTTATGTTTATGGAAATTTTTGTAACTATTATTTGAATTATTTTTTCATATCATGAAAGTGGCTAGGAATTTTTGAAGATTTCTATTTTCTTTTACTGAGCATTGAAATGATCATGTAATCCTTTGTCATTACTGTATTAATGTAGTCTTTTACATGAGCTCTTTATATATGTTATGCTATTATTACATCTTTAGGTTACATTTACAGTATAATAGTATAAAACCTATTATATCTGTTGGATGGTTTGCATTGTATTTGTTAGTATATAACTTTATTTTGTATTATTATTTGATGTTTTTCATACAATATATTTTAATTATTGTCTCTCCACTTCCAACTACTCCCAGATCTCCCTGTCTCCCTTCCAATAAAATTTCATCAACCCTTGGTTGTGTACAAGGTAACTATTTCTGTGTCTGTCTCACCCAGCCCCCAACAATAAAAACAAAATAAACCAAAACAAAACAAACTAATCACCGAACAAAGCAAAAAAGTGCAACAATAAAGTAAAACAAAAAACTACAAGTGGACATTGAAAGAAAAATGAATCTGTTTTTGGTGTTCCCATCCTTAGGTCCTTCCTTGGCATGTGATTGATATAAAACGAGTATTATTCCACTGGGAAAATAATGAGTTTTGCCTTTCCACATAGTAGGTATCAAATACAAATAGTGTCTTCTTTAAGGATTATACTTTGTGGCCTGGTGGTGGTGGGACACGCCTGTAATCCCAGCACTTGGGAGGCAGAGGAGGCGGATTTCTGAGTTCGAGGCCAGCCTGGTCTACAGAGTGAGTTCCAGGACATCCAGGGCTACATAGAGAAACCCTGTCTTGAAAACAAACAAACAAACAAACAAACTAAAAAGGATGATACTTTGTTTCTACTTTCACTTCCTAGTACTAGTATTTCTGTCAGTTTTGAACCTAGGGTGGTTCTGTGTCTACAGTTTCTTGACATCCTATATCCAATGCAGGAGTGAAGTTTAATGCATACTTCCCAATGAGCACCTTCTACTCCAAAGTTTGTGCATATAGGTGGTCTCATATCCATGTATTCACAGATGCCTTAAATGAAGAGTTGTTATTTAAGAGTGAGAAAATATATAAAGTTAGATGAAATACTGATAGTAGTGATTTTGGAGTAAATGTTCACGGATAGATAACATGATATAATTTTACAAACACAAACTATTCATATAATGATATTGCATCAAGTATTTGTTCAATATTCTTTGTTGCTAATAAGTAAAAATCGATGTTTTCCCAAGGATTCACACTTGTGTGCAACATGATACTGAATACATACATAAAGAAATGCTGAGAATGTGGATATATATTTTTTCTAAAATAAATGTCTTACATTATTTTTTATCATTATATCACCAGGGATATTCTGTGCTAATTGGATATATTTATGGCAAAGGGACTGAACACACTATTAATTTTTACAATCCATGAAGCATTTAGAAGGACATTATAATAAAGATTAATATGTTATATACTGGTATACTTCATTTTTATAATCATATAACTTTTGGAACCTGGCACAATCATATCATGAGTAATTATAAGCAAGTTTCACTTGGGTTCCTAGAGTCATAAGCAGAAAATTGCAGATAGAAAATTAGACTTTTCTATACATATTCCACATCTACTCACTTTTAGACTGCAGATATATGATCACCAATCAGGCATTAAGGGTTATTTTTGCTCTACTGTTTATTGTGAAGAGAACTCAGGATAGCTAGCAGTTTTTTTTTCCACTTTATATTTTCTCGGGGTAGGGGTGATAAATGGATCAGCAGTTCAGATCTCAAGCAAGGTTTTGCTTTCTCTTCCTATTTGAGAGTCCTTTCTCAACAGGTTTATAATCCATTCATATTTCGATATAAAAAAATTTCCTCTAGTCAGATACAAGAAGAGCCAATAAAATTGTCTGTAATGAGAGTATTTCCCAGTCAAGCTTGAGGTTATAATCCATGTCTCAAATATTTCTGTGTATAACCTAAGCCTGCCTATACTATGCTCAAGAGAAGGAAGACTGCTCCTGAAATCTAGAGCAGACAGGGACAACAGGAAGTAGAAATTGTTTGAGTCAACATTTCCTTGTTACTAAATCATGTTTTCTGTGCAATAAATGTGTGTGTTGTTTCTCTGAAGACAATAGTTCTGCTTTAAGATACGGCAGGATTTTTGTGAGTCTTGATGTCCTGAATTATCTTCAGTGGGCATGATTCACTTTCAGAATAAATTTCTGAAAGAGAGCAAGGATTTTCTGCTTGTTACATGAAATGTAGAGACCAATATGAAGATTTGTCATATTGCTAAGCCATTTGAGGAACACCAGTGACCAGACCCTGTCTCTGATAAACCCTAACCCGAGGTAGCATACCCAGAACACTCTTAACTGCACTAACCACTGTATCGAGCTCCCTGCACTATTGAGTAGAAATAATAAGTTCTGAACATGATATGCTGGAAATTTCCATATATCTCTACCACCAAAGAAACAAATATAAACTCTGTCATATATTTTATACAGTTCTGTATTTACTCTAGACTGGGCACATGAGGTCATTGCCACCCCTTTTTGGATATTAATAATAAACAAAAAGGATTATAAACTGCCTGGGGAACACATGTGTCCTGACTCTGTCCCTAATGACCTCTAATCACCATGTTCCACCCCTAGAACACATTATACACTAACAGCCAGACCAAACCACAGCCCTGCAGAAGAAAAAATCTAAACTATGGACTTTAAAATCCACTAATTCTCATTCAGAAAATCTCCAGAAAGCTATGCCACCAAGAAACCTTATATAATCTCTGTTTTTTGTTCAGTTCTCTGCTAGTTCTAACCTCAACAGAAAGAACAATCCTCCTGTGTCTTTTCATTTCAATAAATACCTTGTGTGAGTTATGCTATGTACTGTGACTTTCTGGTATGCTTTGTCACTCAACTTCCATGATAATTTCCTACTAAGAGCTATTATATTTGCAAAAGCAGGGAGTGTACTTCCCATGTACACCAATACTATCATCTCTTTGAGTTGGAGGATTTTCACACATTATCACCATACATGTTGCATAACATCCTCTCAGAACAAAACACAATAACACTCATATTCTTATTTATAAGTAGTCCTGTGTTATCAAGTTTCTCAGAGATTCAGCTTTTTCAATCTATGTTATATAGTCATGGATAAATTGTCATTGCAATTTGGGGCAAATATTAGTTTTTACCGTATTTTTTTTCCTGTCATCGTCTATAGATTTTTTCTATGAAGTCAGGCAAGTAAGGAAAGTGTTAGAAAATCAGTTTCCTTCCCAATATATAAAATTGGTAAGTCATACTTCCATTGAAAAATTTACCAACCACATTTACTTATCATTCTTTGAAAATTAATCTACAAGTGACAGACCAATATCTTCAGTAGCATTTTGTTCATAATTATTTCTATACCACACGAACTTATATGATTGTACAGCTTTGTCTGAATTGCTGATGACAATCACAAAACTTTTTTTCAATTCTATATATAAATTATTATCTAATGTTCTCTCATGTCATCCTCAATTTCATTCTAAGTTTTGATTCTTATGTAATATCTGATAGGGAAAGAATTTAACATAAAAATTAATGACCAATAATATACAGCACAGACAACTTTACAAACACAAGCAGCAATGCAAGTACTACAATAGTAATAAATATCAAATTAAGACATTTACATGTCTTACTGAATGTCTCACTGATATCAAAACTTGGCATTAGTAAATATGTGTTGTATAGAGAGAAGAAAGTGAGTGAAATGAAGAAAAAATAGGGAAGTGAACATGATATGATTTACTATTTTGCACAGTATTACCCAAGAGCTCTCTTTGTAAGCTCTGTATAAAAGCTTTACACAAGAAAGCAAAAATTAAGAAGTTCCCATGTTGTCCTTTTCATGAAGAAAAGGAACTAGGCTACCTTAACAATTCAAACTTGGAACTAATCTCAGTAGAAGCTTACCACTGCAGATCAGCTCAAAGTGATGTGTTCCTGGATGTATCAATTTGGTGTATTTGGAGGAGGCAGAAACCAAGAAATTGCCTAGCTTTTCTGCACTGTTCTTATTTGGATTTGCACCTACATTCAATTGTGATTAAATTAAAGCTGGTAAGGATATATGTCTCAAACTGACTGGCTAATTCAGCTGCTGGTCGAGCCTCTTATAGGACAGCCATGCTAAGCTCCTGTCTACAAACACAACATGACCTCATTTATAGTGCCAGAGTTATTGGGCAGGCACAAAACTCTAACATTTCTTTTTCATAGTTTTGTAAATTAGTTATATCTTGCCTCATTTCTGTGATTTTACCTGGAATGAAAGAGTTTGATCCATATATTATTATAGAGAATTATGTCACAAAGATTACCATAAAGCTCAAGTAATAAATTATTATACCATGCCTCTGATTTTCCTTCCTCTATTTCCTGTATCAGTAGAAAATTTGACATTCCCAAACTAATGGAGTATGCTATATGCCTTTAGAAACAAAACATCGCACCCCTTTATCTATCTGTCTGTCTGTCTGTATATCAATGTACCTACCCATCTTTCTACCTCTCTATCAATCTTTCTATCACTCAGCTATATGTTTCTTTTAAAACAATTGAGTTCAGGTAGTTAAGGTCATATGTCCACAAGTGTATAATCATTGACTGGTATATTGGCACACTAGAAATAATCTTGTGGACCCCAAGAAATTTCAATCTCTATTATACCTTTACCCAGTACAAATATTCGTATGGTATATAATAAAAACTTCATTTACCTAGTACTCTGTGTTCAAATTTTTATTTCACTTGAATTTGTGTAGCTTTTATGCCAGAGACCAGACTCAAGATGGATAGGGTCTGAGTAAGACAAATATAGCAAATGATGTGGAGATCAATTGCAGTGAATAGCAGCTTGAATTTTGTCTGAGCCACTGCGGATATTATGACAGTTTCTGCACACAGAGGAGAAAGCAATGTTTCCAAAGGGCCATAAGTTTAATTTATATTTCCTACAGCAGAAATAAAATCATTTTTATTTGCATTTCAAAGATTTTAAGACATAATTATGCAAATAGAATGAAAGAAAATATTAAAAATATTTTCAAAAATATTATAAGGTAAGAATCAATAACCCCATCTCTGTTGCCATCTTAGACAAAGATTAGCTAAGAGGGGAGAAGAGAATTTGCTCTCCTCACTATCAGAGACTTGTAGTTACAGATACTAGACAATTTGAAGTCTAGAAAATTGAATCTTTTACATGTGATTAAAACAAACAAAAGAAAAGCTTAATAAGCTGAATTATGTCCTAATTCAATCCTTGTTATTATTTCATTTTTTATTTTATATTTGTCTTTCTAACATGCTGTTCATATTCATTTCACTCTGGAGTAAAAAGAGTGTCAAATTCTAGATATTACAAAGTTACAGTCATTTTTGTTTCCATATTCTTCATCAAAATGAAAGAGGAATTTTAATGATTAACGTAGGTTCCTTGATTCTTGGCTTTCTAAATACTTTTTAATATTGTCTTATTTTTTCCAAACTTACCCTGATTGATATAATCACCAGATAATAAACAAAAATGTTCCCAATTTTATTTGTGGGGTTTCTAAATGTACCCTCTTTGGGCCTATGTCCCATCCTTGGGTTCAAATAAAACATTCCGTTGATGATTTTATTAAATATACCTTTCTTTTAATGTAGGTAATTTTATCCCTTCCTATTTCTCTCCACAAGACCATCCCAGAAAACCAAGTGTTTTTTTAATTAGCAAAGTCATAAGCAAATAATGAACAAATGAAACAATTTTATAGATAACTTTATTCAAAACAGCTCGAGTCAGACAACTCACTGCTGAAAACTGGAAATGTATCACAAAGTCTTATTACAGATGGAATTGTTATATAGTTTCATTAGCATTTCAGTCAATGGCTCTGCATGTCTTATTCATGATTTTCTGTGAATTCACAGGGCAATAGGCATGCCAATTCAGAAAGACAATATTTCCCAACTCTCCTCCCCATTTTTATGCTCTTAAATCCAAATTTTATTCCCATTTCTACTTTCATTGTCCTTCTTTTCAAAATATTGATGTAGCTATTTCATCAGAGACAGAGTAAAGAATCTTGGCAGATACATGAGTAACATGTGATCTCACTAACATGGAGGATTCTTATTTCTGAAAGACATTTCTATGTTCAATGATGACAATGCCCTCATACACATATCTAAATAGGAGCAAAGAGAAAAATTGAGGACCCTGGGATTTTTCAGACATTTAACCCTAAGCATGCATGGTAGAATCTTAGACTTAGAATCAGTCTTTACCTAAATGATAATGGAAACCTTGTTAGTTAGGCTCTATATTGTCCTTCCATAGAAATTATCTCAAGGATAATCTAGAAAATCAGAATTCTCCATATTAATGTTCTTGGTGACTCCCATCCATTATTTTAGAAGACCTCTACTCAAGTTAAAATACATGATTGATAATCATAGAGAAAGCCATGATTGTATTTAATTTTCAAAGGCCCCTTCTGAGCTGAAAGGAGAGAGTCGAGCAAGACAATTATATTTGCAAATTCCAGGCAGTATTCACCTCCAGAATAAAAAAGAGAAAACAAAATTATATGACTATGGATTTGTGTAGATAAATCTTTTATGTCTGTGAGATAATTTTTCCTGAATAATCCAGGAAGCAAGCATCCACCTTGAAGACAAGCATGAAACTAATTTCCTTGGAATGGGACATATAGGATAGACTCCCCTAGATACACCTGGGAATGCCAATGTAGACAGTCATTCTTTTGCCTAATTTGTAATTATCCCATTCTCAAATTTTAGGACTAAAAGCTGTGAATACCTATGTGAAGCCATTTGAATCTAAGCTGTTTGGCAAACAGAAAATCTTCAGCTTGCAATAGTCTTGAAGGGCTAATAATGAATATTATCTACTTCTAATGACTTCAAGTTTGACATGGTCTGACAATGAAAAAGAGGTGACTTGACTGAGCTAAGAGGGCCAATTTTGTTTTGTTATAGAACATTATTGGGGGATGACTGTCCTTTGCATGTGTATTTGTCCAGAATCACAGGGCTACTAGAAGCTTTTCCTTGTGTTTCCAAAAAGGGCCATAGGAATAACAGCAAGGATCTGCTGTATCAAATATGTGATACTACAGCGGTAATGTCTGTTTAGTTATCTGTGCTGAGGATCACATTTGGGATAAAATGTAACAACCAGAAAGGATCTAAATGGAACAGGAGCAAGGTTTGCTGGGATGTACTCTCTGACAGATGACAGCTATATCCTTGTACATTCCCCTTTAAATATGTGCCCCTTCTCCCGTTCATCCTCCCTTCTTCCTGACTGTGTATTCAAAGAAGCTTCTAGCCTTAGAAAAGTCACTAGGGAAAAATGTTAATAAAAATAACTAAGTATGTGTCTCATTGACAATAGTTTGACTAAATATCTGAAGGCTTGTGTCCTCTCTGCAACAATAAAATCCTGAGTATTAGGAGAAAATATGTGTACTTCAAGTAAAGGAGACAATTTTCTAAACTGTGCGACTATGCCACCAAGACTGCTAAATCATGGAAACACTGCAGTCCCTAGTTAGGTCCCACACAAGCTCTGTGAATAACAACCAAACCAAACCAAGATCATACTACATGGGTGGGAGTTTTGAAATAGTAGCATCTCACTTGTTCTTATACATACATTCATTTTTCTAACAGCCCCAGGTAGCCCATTGTTTGTAAAATCGAAATGACCTTGAAAATGCTTTCTTTATGCTAGCTGCATAGTTTTCTTCCTTGTTTCACATTATTCTGACATCAACAAGTTAAGCATTCTATTAACAATAAAATCTAGATACATGATGAGAATTAGTGAGCCGTTGTATATTTTCTTGGTTACATTTTCTGAATTAGATAAAAATGAGTAAAAGAGAACTCTGTAGCCATAAGCAACTTCCCCTCCCTCTCCTCCTCCTGTTCCATCTCCCTAAAGTCCTTTGTTTCCTAGAACCAGTTATCTTCCATTTATCTTCAGAAAAAAAAGCAAGTCTATATATAATCTGGGAACAAGTTACAATAATTTGAGGACACAAACCCTCATATTATATCTGGACTAGGTAACCCACTAGAAAAAAAAAGCATATAGAATACATGCAGAGCCAGAATAACCCTAGAGAAAAAAAAGGGAAGAAAACATGTAGAAGAAAATGGGAGCAAGGATGTTATGAGAACACAGCCCACAGAAACTACTTAGCAGGGCTAGTAGACACTCACAGGTCCTGAAGTGACTGTAGTAGATGCTGCATGTGTCTGAGTAAGGTCATCTGTATAAAAATCTTGGGTATCTTGCTTTTTGTTCTAATTGGGACTCCCAAGTATGAAAATGGGGTAAATGTCTCAGTCCTTAGCTATCAAATGTTTTGTTTTGTGTTGTTTTCCAAAAGATGGTTCCTATGAAGGAAAGGCAAGATTAGGGACTATATAAGGTGACTGGAGCTGGATGGTGGCACACACCTTTAATCCCAGCACTTGGGAGACAGAGGCAGGCAGATTTCTGAGTTCCTGGCCAGCCTGGTCTAAAGTGTGAGTTCCATGACAGCCAGGGCTGCACAAAAAAGGTGATTGGAATGTAATAAAGTAAACATTTTCCAAGGTTCCATATTAAGAAACACTATAGAAAAAGGTGCTAAGCTTTCACCTTTGGAACTTGCCTCTAAAATAGTTGTCAAGATGGATAAAAGAGGAAAAATTGAACTGCTGAATCTTTTTAGCTACTGCTAATTTTTTGTTTAAATTCTAAATAGATATCAAAAAAGCAAGAGATGTCTCTTATATCCTTAGCCTATATAGAACAGTGGAAATCAGGATAGTACTATACAGATATAAGATGCAATTGCTATCAGATTTCAGAACCAAATCTAGTATAAGGCAAATGAAGTTGTAAGTTTTCAAAAATAAAAAAATATGCATATATAGCTGAGAAACAAAGCATCTCTAAAAGATTAACTTTTTGATTTTGAAAATTGAATAGAAATGACCATTCTGAAATTTTGAGAATCAAAGAAACTGAGAAATATAACCACAAAAGCCACAGTGTTAGTAATCCTATAAAACTTTAAGCAGTATAAATGAAATCATCCACTGATGCACTGTTACATAAGAGCCATTAGAAGCATTTTTGCATGACCAAAGAATTTACACATAGATGTCAAACCGTGTGATGCGATTATCATAACCTAGGAAACCAGTATGACATCGATGTCTCTTGTATTGGCCTCTGAAAACTAGATTAAGATTTAATGACTTTGCTGAGGCTATTCATAGAACAGTATAATAATACAGTTGAAAATGCTTAGGTAGATCTAAGATCATCTTGTCAAGTGTATTTTTATAGTAAAAATACAATATTGTTATTATTAGAAAACATAAGCAGTTAAAAAAGTTTATCATGGAATCCTGAATCCAACTCTGAAAAAAATTGTCTTGAATCTGAGTTCCTAAGGAAAAATATTGAAATCCAACTCTGTGCTTCTAATACAGTAGGAAAATTTAGATCCTGACAAAATGTTAATAAAATTCATCTATAATGAACCATTGTATATGTTAAAACAAATCTGTTCATCATATAGACAATTGTCTAACATTGTTTGTTCATTCTAGCACCATTTTTCAATATGAACTACATATTAACTTCCACCTTCCCAATTCCTTCATTCTAGACAGATGTGGTACAAATGTTTCTTGATTCCAACAAGTAATATCTGCATAACAAATAGGTAAATCTCTAGCAAGGAGAAGCATATCCCTATTATTGGATTTGCAAATTTTCAAGGAACATTGATATAGACGATTTCCAGCACTACATGTAGCCATTAGAAAGGACATTATCTATACTAGGATAATGATTTTGCACATCTTGACAATCAAAATATATAGACCATCCTAGATTTAGCATAACAGTAAGATGCTTAAGATTCAAAAGTTATATATATATATATATATATATATATATATATATATAATGAACAAGAAAGCAGCAGGAGCTACATTCATCACTTTAACTACTGATGGAGAAATAAAGGAGAGCTCTGTAGAAAATGCTCTCAGAGATGGAAATGTAATGGTTCAGAGAAAATAACTGAGGGATATACACACTTTAATAATAAGTGTCTCAAAGTCATCCCATTTTATCCAACATTAATAGATGGAAGAAAAATTATAACAGATAAAATTTACACATGCTCTTATATTGATGCATATATTTAGTGTTAAAGTATCATCAGTTGTGATATATTTGAAACATGCTTAGAAAGATGAGGAATTTCAAAATGATTCACTAAATTTGTCATCTTTGCATTCTACTATTAACTATAAAATAGTGGCTCAGGGATTTGCCACATTGTTCTACATATGCTATGTTTACAGTGAGGTGTTTATTTGTTTAATCATATGTATGTAGAAAGCATGATGATAATATGAGTTTTCTTTAGATTTAAATTCTGATTTAATAGAATTGCATGTGTTCTTGAAGAATTAATCATAAAATATTCATTCACAAAGCATGCAAAAGACATGGTTTGCTACAGAATCTTGGAATATTATGTGGTATAATGTACAAGAGAAACCTAACTAAATTATGTAGAAAGCTTAAAATAGTCTTTGTTGTTAAATATTAAAATATAAACGAAAGGTAAAACAGATACTTTTAAAAGCTTGTCAATTGTGAATGTCCGTGCTAAGAGTGGACTATGTCTCATTTGTTGGCTAACAAGTCTTTAGATATATCTCAAAAAGTAAATGCTGATATCAACTTGGCTTGCTGCCTTCCATTCATAAAAAGCATTCCTATTACTGAAGAAGTTGAATTACTTGTATTTGTCACAGGGAAAAATAAAACTAGGAGTAGCCCCTCCCCCCAAATTCCATTCATGTTAGATAGCACCAAAATGCCCATGTAAACCACTAACTATAATACAGAAAATTAAGCCTCAAATCCAGAAGCACTTGTGGATTTTGCCTGTTTCAAACTGGAAGGTTAAAATCAAAATGTATCACCTAGTACAATAATGACTTGAGTGTTTAATTCAGAGAATCAGAATTTTTATTGGATTGAATTTCTATTCCAATAGGGCAAAAAAAATCACAAGTGGTGTGAGTCTCTTAGAGAAATACTGTGACAAGGAAAGTCATGGGCTCCTGTGAAGAAGCATCTCCTATAAATTAGTCACATGTAGTACTAGCTAAAGTTTTTCTCTAAACTTGTGTTTACAATCATGGGGTGTTGCTATACTCCATATCAATAAATACAGTTTTCATTATCTTCATTTTCATCATTTCTGTCAGTTACTTTCATAGTGTCTATTTTGAAGAAATCCACTTTCTCAAAGAATGGCATTTAGACAAAATCCAGCATCATTGGGTACTTGACAAAATAACTTATACTTGATAATATGATTCTATTAGTATTCATTTATCTATTTATGTCCCCAAGTTTGTGCACAGACATACATAAGGTGCCAGAGAATACCTGGTCCCCTTCTGCATTATACTTGCCTTCATACCTTGGGTACTGTATTGCAGCAATATCTTGGGGTCTCCAAACAAACTTCAGTGATTTCAGTTTCCTTTCTTTCCCCAAAACACTAGGTAATGCATGTATAGCAACATTTGGATTTATACATGACTTTTGGAGACCAAATCCTAAGTCTTTATGTTTTCTCAGAATGAGATCTTATTCACTATTGAAAATAATCTTCTTGAGACCTGAGGAGTGTTATGACAGTAGTACAGGTGGGGAAAGATGCTCAGAGACCAGTCCCCTCCACCTTCCCAACACTGAATGAGTGGGCAGAAGATACACAGAACCCAACTTGCCCCATCTGCAAATCAGTGTAAGACAGGGAAGATGTCTGCACATTCACCAGCTTCTGTGAAGCACAGACAGAACACATCACCCAGAGCCATGCTAGGAGTATGCCCTAACTGGAGTGGGAACCACTACACTGTGCGAATGTGTGGCACACATTAGGAAGAGAAAGCAAAGAGGAACAGTTAAATCATTATTTAGAGTTAACTGGATATGCCAGGATGTAGAGGAATAGCAATACTTGATTAGCCAGACTCTCCACCTGACACCATGGTAAAGTGCTTGGCCAAGCTGTCTCTAAGGGCCATCCCTTGGTCTGTAGCTATGCAGTGGCAGGGCTCAGGGTCTGTGGCTCATACTACCACTGGAAGACATGCGGATGTTAGTAGCCCTGGAAGTAAGCAACAGGGATCATATGAATGTACAGGTGCTTTGAGGAACTAGTCATGCCTTTTACTGGCTCCTTCACACTGGTGCTCTTGAAAGTTGGCTCCACCTCTTACCTGCTGCAACACTGGAAGATAGGGCTTTCTGCCTTGTGAGGCCATCACAGTGGAGCTTGCCTGTTTTTGCAGGCACTATGGAGGGCATGCATACGAGATGGCTGACCTGGCCTAGTCTGCTATGTGATGGCTCTGGAAAAGAGGTGAGACAACCCTTTCCAATTTCCTTGCCAATTACCTCAGTTGGGAAATGTGTCCTGAGATTCATGAGACTGGAAGTGCTGGCCCTGCCTCTCACAGACTACAGCATTTGGGAGAGAGTGTCCTGTGCCTTCACTAGGTAAGACAGTAGAGCATAGCTGGCTTTAAGTTATTGGTGTGGTTGACCAACCTTGGCACAAGGGCATGAGAGCTGTATCCATAATAAAGTAAATAAAAAAGAGGAAGAAGATGGTGGAAGAAGAAGGAAAGAAGAAGAGCATGGAGAGCAAGAAGAAGCATTATCCTTATCACAGGCAGAAGGGAATTCAAGATCTTTCATTAGCATATGCCTGTGATGCCTATTAACATGTGAAGGTCTATGTTAATTTCTGGGTTCCTTTAATCTCCATTCAGAACTATCAGTTCTACACTTCAAATTCCACAGTCATTTTTAGAGGCCCTTTCCCTGGTAACCCTCTTCAAGGGGATATGCTTCTTGTAGTTTAACTAATCTATCAATTTTCACTATTATGTACAGATTGATTGACCATAGTGGCTTATGGCACCACCCTATTTGTCCCCAATTCAAGAGTCCATCTCTAAAGTCCACCTGCTCTGTGTCAACTTTCTCAAACCATCCAAATCTCCTCAAATATTTAATGTCTCTCTAGATCCTGGAGCCTGCCATAACTGTCTGGGCATCTATAGATAATATGATCCTTTCCTCTTAATGTACTGAAACACTTATCCCATTTCCAAATAAGCCTCTCACTGTTTACTTGTCCAGCACTTTTCTCATTGGCTTGATCTAAGGACACATCTACTAGGAAAATGATACATGGGCTTTAAAAGGGTATGCTACTCATGGTGATAGTAGAAATGTGTTGCATTTGGTGGCTAATAATGATGAAGGTGGACTCTTCCTAGAATGTGGAGAGATTCGAATATTCTTCCATTTTACTTATTACAAAAGATGAGACAATTGAAAGTGATGGCTGGGGAGGCCAGAATGGAGGTTCATTGTATATTACATTAATTCTGGATAAGTCCCAAGAAAACGGTGAAGCTGGCCAAATCCAGATAATGAAGGATGTTTCATACTTTGTTCAAGCTCATGAGGATCATGTGATGTAGATAGGATATTGAAAAGTCTGTTTAACTAGGTTCTTATAACTCTACCTCCCTTCCAACACTTTTTTACCCTAAAAGCCCAACATTACTTAGGAGAAAAAAACTTAAAGGAAATAGGGGATGTGTTCCTCTATATTGTACTTCCTATTGAGTTTCCATGAGGCAATCCCCATTTTTTGTCAAGAAATCAAGCAGTCCAATAAACTAGTAATAATATACACAGCAGCAAAACAAGCAATCAGAAGTGGGGGCAGGAACAAGGGGAGCAGCAGCCACAGGAAATCTGAGAGCTCACACATTTATAATTTCTCAAGGATCTAGTACTTTGGACAATCTGCACCAGCCCATATTCTGTACTGTAATAAAACAAACAATTATTCACTTAATATAATTTGGGTTTAATAGAAAACAGAATTCTTACTACATTCTGGGGTTAGGAAAAGGAATACAATTTCTGCAAGTCTGTACTGCATGGGGCAAGCAATTTTCATGCTGTCTGGGATCAAATTTTGAGGAATATACTGCATATATATATATATATATATATATATATGTGTGTGTGTGTGTGTGTGTGTGTGTGTGTGTATACGTGTATACACACATATATACACACATATATGTATATATACATAATATATATATATACATACACACACATACACACACACACACACACACACACATATATATATATATATATATATACATATATATATATATATATATGTATATATATATATATATATATATATATCACAGCCAGAAAAGAACATAAAGAAGTTTAGGAGGAATTATTCTTAGGTGTACATTTGAAACTATTAGGACAATGGTCCTGCATAATGTGGGGGGAGGGCAAATCGTAAGATCAGGGAAATTTTTAGATTACAAAACAATTTAACTTTTAGATATGTTTGCATTACCACATGTTGTAATCTGTACAAAAGCATACACAGAAATATGTACTGTAGACATGGCAGCAAACTCATAGTTAAGACATACTAAAAACAGACCAGCCCAAAATGGTTTGGATTCCAAACATTAACACACTTTAAACATGTCTTTAATCTATAACTGGAAAAAACAAAAGAAGTTTACATTTTTATTTGTGACTATGGTAATATTAGAAGTACTTTAGTAGAACTAGATTAATAGCTTATCAAAACGTTATTGCTAACTTTCTAAACTTTTAAAGCCTTAATTTAACAAGTGAAAGAAATCTGAGCCATATTTTAATTGAGACTGAAAATATCATAAAATATGATGTGGCCTCAGATACATTGCTGACCCATACCAAGATGCCCAATTGAATTATTATGCCATGTATCATGGGTTTATTAATGTAAGTGAGAGGAACAAGCCATGTAGACAGGCAGACAGAGAGATGAGAGCTGAATCATGAGGGCAAAGAAATGGGTCGTGTTTCCAGAGAAGGACAAAAAGGGGTGATAGAGAATACCAATGTGTGAGAGAGAACTGGGTGGGAATTTCTTTTATCAGGCCACATACACAATCACACACACACACACACACACACACACACACACACACATACACACACACACACACACAAACATGGCACACCTGGTGATGGCAGTGGATGATTACAGTAGGAATTTCTGGGTCCCAAAGGGCAGCCTAGTGGAATGATCTGTAAGCTAACACTTAGACTATACTTAATGCTTCCTCTGATGAAATTTTCCTTCTGGGATCTCTGCAGTGCCTGGTAATGGCTGGTCCTATAAACCAAGAACAACAGGCTCTCTCTTCTGCTCCGAATGGGGCCATATGTTAACTCACACCATACTTGTTATGCTTAGATGTTCAATTACTTTCTTGGGGAAAGATATCATAAATAAGTTATACATTTCCTTTTGTTTTCATTTAACTTTAGCTTTTGAAATCTTAATTTATGAAGTGGAAGAAATCTGAACCATATTTTTTACATGTTATATATTTTAGCTTTGATTCTTATATCCTCAAAATTTCATTTACAAACCCTGGGACACTGTCTTAGACCTTCATAACTTAAATTTACATATCTTAAAACACTTTTCATACTGTAATACCTCACATAGACTTTCATATGATAAGACATGAGCGTTACATTTTTTCATCCTATTATCTCCCATGTGATAAATTATTGATTATTGAGAGGAAACATGACAAAATGAGTTCCTTTATATAAAGAATCAGACATTATATTGAATCCTTTTGTGAGTTTATCTCATTTTAGAGTCTTTTTGCAAGAAAAGTTGAGTGTAGACATAATAGAACATCAATAAAAGTGAGCCCAGATTACTGCTTACTATAGGAAGAGATCTGATAATACAATTGAAATGCTGATGTTAGATATGTTACACTTGTTATTATAAAACTGGCCAATGTTTCCATAGCCAAATAGTCAGTGCCATTAGAGATCTGATAAAGATATATTTCATCTGAATAAGCAGGAAGTGCAAATCAGGCACCTCCTAAATCTAAGAATAATGACACTTAGAGGCTTCTATGTTCCTCAATTATAATCTCAGTTTCTCTGGGGACAGAGGGACCAGGGTATCATCAGTCTTCAGCTGATAGACCCAGAAGCCCCAACAGAATTTCAGTGAAGTAGATATTAGGGGACTAGCCTACTTTGTTTTAAGTGAAGCAGGGCAATCACTGCAGGTTGGACAGGGTCCTGGCTTCAGGCAAGACAATGGACAGTGTTTCACCTAGTGCTCAGCTATGCCACATTTCAAGCAAGCTGCAGGTGTAGTACTTCTTTTCTTCATCCTCTTCTTTGCAAGAGATAAGCCCAAGAGCTGGTACTTCTTTCTATCACAGGATGCTTATTTTTAAAATATTATAAAAGCAATATTCAGCAGATATCAGAAAATGTGTGGACCATTTATCAATTAAGTACATCTAAACTAAACAAAATTTACTTATATCCTGTCACTTATTTTAGAAATATTTTTGAAAATATACACAGGAGGAAAAATCAGCTTATTCCTTTAATCAATTAAACACTGAAGATGACTACTGTCAGCATTAGTTCAACTTAGGAATCCATAATAAATATAACTTACCAATAAACCACATCTTTTCAATTATCAGAATTTTTGATGCCTGGTATGAAAAGTTAGCAAGGGCATAAGTATTTAGGTAACAATGTCTATTAAAGTTTTGTTAAGCTCAATATTGCTTTATAACCTAAATTTCTATTATAATATAGAAAACATTATAAACTAAACTTGATTACAACAAATATAACCTTAAATTCTGATCATATGAAATTCTTCACCAATCCAAAATATTTTTTGAGACATGATACTTTTCTAGTCTAAAAGAAGATACAATGATAGACAAAGATTTAATTAGCACTAAGAGGTTTTATAATTTTTCTATGCCAAATCGTCACATGAAGACAGCTGATTATTCATATGGTATATATACTTTAACCTTATTATGTTAGGTGACAGCCACCTGGCTGCTTACTTCATAATGAGGACATCAGCCAAAATAGTGGAAAAACTATACAGTTATTATTTTTTAAAGATATGTTTTCCACGTAGATCTATATTTTTCAATAGGAAAGAATTCAAGTTATATGTACATATACACACAGAGTAGAATAGACTACACACACACACACACACACACACACACACACAAACTAACACACAGAGTTGAATCCAGTTACTTACATGCATACACACATATTATATTCTAAACAACTATTAAGACATATATAATATGTTTATGATTACCATATACAGTTTTCATTTATATATACATATTTTAAGTAAAAGCATTGAGTTAGAATTTTAGAGCCAAATTTTGTAAAAATTTTTTGTTAGAGATTTTGTAAATTTTATTTTTAAAATGTTAAAAGAAAAATTGGCCTTATAGCTTTGAATGATTCCAAAAGGAAACTGGAGAGAGCATACAATATCAGCTTAAAAGCTCACACATGGAAGAGGAATAGATAACAGAAAATAATCAAACTAAAGGCTGAAATCCAGCAAGTAGAAAAAATAACTATATAAAGAATCAACTAAGCAAGGAGAAGCAGTCATTGAAAGACTCCCAACCAAAAAATTTAAAAAAGGGACCATATGGTTTTAGTGCAGAATTCTGTCAGAACTTCAAAGAAGACCTAATAACACTTCTCTTCAAACTATTCCACAAAATAGAAACAGAAGGAACACTACCCAAATTGTTCTATGAAGCCACCATTATACTTACACCTAAACTACACAAAGACCCAGTAATGAATGAAAACTTCCAAAAAATTTACCTTATGAATATTGATGCAAAAATACAAGGTAAAATCAGAGTTAATTGCCAATTTTTTTTAGTTTGGTCAAGTATTTCAATAGCAGAAAAAGTTTCCATGAAGTCACATTAGAAGAATGTACATTAATTCATATGAATCCCACTGTGCATAGCTCAAGTCCAAGATTCTGAAGGATCTCCACATAAAAATAGGTACACTGAATTTAATAGAAGAGAAAGTGGGAAAATGCCTCCACACCTGGGCACAGGGGAAATTTTCCTGAACAGAACACCAATGGCTTATGTTCTAAGATCAAGATTTGACAAATGGGACCTCATAACATTGCAAATCTTCTATAAGGCAAAGGGCATTGTCAATAAGACAAAACAGCAACCAACAGATGGGGAATGATCTTTACCAATCCTACATCAGATGGGAGGCTCAAATCCAACATATACAAATAACAAAATAAATTAGTCTCCACACAAACAAAAAAACTATATTATGAGATGGGATACAGAGCTAAACAGAGAATTCTCAACTGAGAACACTCAAATGGTTGAGAAGCACCAAAAGAAATGTTCAACATCCTCAGTCATCAGAGAAATGCAAGTTAAAACAACCCTGAGATTCCACCTCATACCAGTCAGAATGGCTAAGATCAAAAATGCAGGTGACACCTAACTCTAATGAGACTGGAGTCCTCAAAGTGTTTAGAGGTCAGGGGGTGGAGAATGGGAAATCCATGTGGAGACAGGGGGATGGATAAGAATTATGGGATGTGGAACATTTGGAGGGTGGATGGGGGAATAAAACATGGAGTATAAAAAATAAACTGAGGTGACAGCAGATGCTAGAGAGAATGTGGAGGAAGAGGAACACTCCTCCCTTGTTGGTGGGATTGATTGCTGATACACCCACTCTCAAAATCAGCCTGGTGGTTCTTCAGAAAATTGGATATAGTATTACCTGAGAAGCCATCTATACCACTCCCAGGCATATACCCAAAAGATGCTCCAACATATTACAAGGACACATGCTCCACTATGTTCATAGCAGCCTTATTTACAATAGCCAGAAGTCGGAAAGAACCCAGATGTCCTTCAACAGAGGAATGGACATAGAAAATATATTACATTTACACACTGGATTACTAGTCAGATATTAAAATGTAAATTCATGAAAATCTTAGGCAAATGGATGAAACTAGAAAATATCCTGATTGAGGTAACCCAATCACAAAAGAACACACATGGCATGGCATGCACTCTCTGATAAGTGAATATTTGCCCAAAAGCTTGCAATACCCAAGATATAATTCACAGAACACATGAAGCTCAAGAAGAAGGAAGACAAAAGTGTGGGTCCTTCCTTACTTCTTGGAATGGATAACAAAATACTCATGGGAGCAAATATGGAGATAAAATGTGGAGCAGAGACTAAAGGACAGGTCATCCAGTGATTGCCCCACCTGGCGATCCATTCCTTATGCAGTCACCAAATGTAGATGCTATTGTGGATGCCAAGAAGTGTATGCTAATAGGAGCCTGATACAGCTGTCTCAAGAGCGGATCTGCCAGAACCTGACATATACAAAGGCACATGCTTGCAGCCAACCATTGATCTAATCACAGGGTTCCCAATTCAGTAGTTAGAAAAGGGACAGTAGGAACTGAAGGGGTTTGTAATTCCACAGGAGGAACAATATCAACCTACCAGAGCTCACAGGGTCTAAACCACCAACCAAGGAGTACACATGGAGCATCATGGCTCCAAAAGTATTTCTAGCAGAGGATGGCCTTGTTAGGAATCCATGGGAGAAGATGCCCTTGGTTTCTTGAAGGCTTGATGCCTCAGTATAGGGAAACTCAAGAGTGGTGAAGTAGGAGTCAGTGGGTGGGTAGAGGCACACTCATAGAAACAGGAGGAAAAGGGATGGTATATGAGATTTCTTGGGGAGAGATCAGGAAAGGAGATAACATTTGAAATGTAAATAAATAAAATATCCAATAAAAACATTAAAAAGTTAACTTTAGTCTCATACTTCAAATGTGTATATATAAATAAAAATCAGTATAATGTATTACTAAACATATAAAGTGTAAACCATAGCTAAGGAACTTAGAAATTTTGAGATAAAGTGTACAAAATAGTATTAAGAGATTTTTGTGAGTAAAGTACACCGAAATAATGTTGAGAGAAGTTTTTTATGTAGTAAATTGTTAGAAATAAGAGCCTTTGTGAGCATTTGCTTGCTTGGTGGCTAAAGTTTCTACAGTCTATCAGAGTAGGGATATCAACTGTACCATTTTTTAACCATTAATTTATAGTGTAACCAAGCTGTAATAATAAAATCTGAATTCATTCCAGCAGAAATAGAAGGTTTCAAAAGGAAACTCTGAGCATCAGTGTTCTAATAATTTCTAAGAAGGAGGTGATGGCTGAAGCTGTAGAACTACAGGTTGTAGTGAATGAGAGCCAGGAGACATTAGGAAAAATGGGACCCGGTAAGTGTCTTTTTTAGAGAGACCCAGAGTTGTGTAGCACCCCATAGCCTTAGAAAGTTTATCACATGATGGATAACAGGACAGTAAGCTGTGGCATCAAAAGAGGAAATTGGATATAGACAACTAGAGTGGCATGCAAGGCACAAAAAGAAATGAGTAGGAACTCTACAATTCAAAATATGTAGAAACAATGAGGATGTATATGACAGGCTTGGTGGAATAAAGGGCTTCTAGAAGTTGGGTGTAGGGGGCAAGAAGGTTTAAAAAGTGTAAGTCTAGGAAGGCACAAGTAGACATGTAGCAAATAGTTTTCAGGAGAAAGATGCTAGTGAAAGAGTCATGTTGATGAAGGTGGAACTGAAGGCTCCTGGGGAGGCACAGTGAGATTGATGGGAGAGAGTCAAAGTACAGGGAAATGTCCACTTTAGTATGGATGGTAAAAGATAACAGAAGGAACAAAGGGGTGCTCTCGTAGGGGTGGACATAGGTAGAGGGAAGTAGTAGCTGAAGAATTGGACTGTAGAATTTGGTTAAAGTTCTGTGGGTGGGAAAAATGAGTAGAAACAAATATCCTTACATACCTGAAGAAAGTCAACTAAGCAGATTCTGAAATTGGGTAGTTTTTGTTTTCTTTAATCTTTTTTTCCAATA